>CM072711.1:1980166-3456091 GCA_036884735.1 Huso huso
AAGCACAGAGAGGTGTGGTAAAACATAGGGAAGCATTGTAAAGAGAGAGGTGTGGTAAAGCATAGGGAAGCATTGTAAAGCACAGAGAGGTCTGGTAAAGCATAGGGAAGCATGGTAAAGCACAGAGAGGTATGGTAAAGCATAGGGAAGCATTGTAAAGCACAGAGAGGTCTGGTAAAGCATAGGGAAGCATTGTAAAGCACAGGGAGGTGTGGTAAAGCATAGGAAGCATTGTAAAGACAGAGAGGTCTGGTAAAGCATAGGGAAGCATTGTAAAGCACAGAGAGGTCTGGTAAAGCATAGGGAAGCATTGTAAAACACAGAGAGGTCTGGTAAAGCATAGGGAAGCATTGTAAAACACATAGAGGTATGGTAAAGCATAGGGAAGCATTGTAAAGCACAGAGAGGTCTGGTAAAGCATAGGGAAGCATTGTAAAGCACAGAGAGGTGTGGTAAAGCATAGGGAAGCATTGTAAAGCACAGAGGGTCTGGTAAAGCATAGGGAAGCATGGTAAAGCACAGAGGTATGGTAAAGCATAGGAAGCATTGTAAAAGCACAGAGAGTCTGGTAAAGCATAGGGAAGCATTGTAAAAAACAGGGAGGTGTGGTAAAACATAGGAAGCATTGTAAAAGCACAGAGGGTCTGGTAAAACATAGGGAAGCATTGTAAAGCACAGAGAGGTCTGGTAAAGCATAGGGAAGCATTGTAAAGCACAGAGAGGTCTGGTAAAACATAGGGAAGCATTGTAAAGCACATAGAGGTATGGTAAAGCATAGGGAAGCATTGTAAAGCACAGAGAGGTCTGGTAAAGCATAGGGAAGCATTGTAAAGCACAGAGAGGTCTGGTAAAGCATAGGGAAGCATTGTAAAAACACAGAGAGGTCTGGTAAAGCATAGGAAGCATTGTAAAGCACAGAGAGGTCTGGTAAAGCATAGGGAAGCATTGTAAAGCACAGAGAGGTCTGGTAAAAACATAGGGAAGCATTGTAAAGGAGGTGTGTGGTAAAACATAGGGAAGCATTGTAAAAAGCACAGAGGTCTGGTAAAGCATAGGGAAGCATTGTAAAGCACAGAGAGGTGTGGTAAAGCATAGGGAAGCATTGTAAAAGCACAGAGAGGTCTGGTAAAAGCATAGGAAGCATTGTAAAAGCACAGAGAGGTGTGGTAAAAGCATAGGGAAGCATTGTAAAAAGCACAGAGAGGTCTGGTAAAGCATAGGGAAGCATTGTAAAAACAGAGAGGTCTGGTAAAACATAGGGAAGCATTGTAAAGCACAGAGAGGTCTGGTAAAGCATAGGGAAGCATTGTAAAGCACATAGAGGTATGGTAAAGCATAGGGAAGCATTGTAAAGCACAGAGAGGTCTGGTAAAACATAGGGAAGCATTGTAAAAACAGAGAGGTCTGGTAAAGCATAGGGAAGCATTGTAAAGCACAGAGAGGTGTGGTAAAGCATAGGGAAGCATTAAAGCACAGAGAGGTCTGGTAAAAGCATAGGGAAGCATTGTAAAGCACAGAGAGGTGTGGTAAAGCATAGGGAAGCATTGTAAAACGCAGAGAGGTCTGGTAAAGCATAGGGAAGCATTGTAAAATGCAGAGAGGTCTGGTAAAGCATAGGGAAGCATTGTAAAGCACAGAGAGGTCTGGTAAAGCATAGGGAAGCATTGTAAAGCACAGAGAGGTCTGGTAAAGCATAGGGAAGCATTGTAAAGCACAGAGAGGTCTGGTAAAGCATAGGGAAGCATTGTAAAGCACAGAGAGGTCTGGTAAAGCATAGGGAAGCATTGTAAAGCACAGAGAGGTCTGGTAAAGCACGGGGAAGCATTGTAAAGCACAGAGAGGTATGGTAAAGCATAGGGAAGCATTGTAAAGCACAGAGAGGTCTGGTAAAGCATAGGGAAGCATTGTAAAGCACAGAGAGGTCTGGTAAAGCACGGGAAGCATTGTAAAGCACAGAGAGGTATGGTAAAGCATAGGGAAGCATTGTAAAAGCACAGAGAGGTCTGGTAAAGCATAGGAAGCATTGTAAAGCACAGAGAGGTGTGGTAAAGCATAGGGAAGCATTGTAAAGCACAGAGAGGTCTGGTAAAGCATAGGGAAGCATTGTAAAGCACAGAGAGGTCTGGTAAAGCATAGGGAAGCATTGTAAATAAAACAAACCATTGTAAACTAATCTCCTTGTGCTACGTCTTTCGGGTGAGACTACACCCTAGTCTCTGTAAGTCGCCGTGGATAAAGGTGTCTGCTAAATAAACTAATAATAATAATAATAATAATAATAATAATAATAATAATAAAGTTTCCCATGGTAAAAGCATAGCAAAGTGTACTAAAGCATAGTGGACACTATGGCCCCCAAGGGAAGAACTATAGTTACCAACAGGGGACTGTAATACCTGAAGTCATGGAGGTAACTACAGTTCTTCCTGAGGATCCTTTCGTTTCTCACTATGACGCGAGGTCTGCAGTCCAGGTTTGTTTTATGACTCAGTCATGTTTTCGAAGTCCATAGTGCACAGTTAAAGGTGTTTGGAAACTTCAAAGTCTCTCGTTCTCACTGCGGCATGGAATTCTCCAGAGGAGTCATGTGATGAGGTTTTAACCAATCACAGACGCGAGGGCAGTTGCTTGCAGTTTGCCACTGTTTGACCCGCCCCACCCCCCTCTCTCTCTCTACAGGAAAGATCAGGACTTGCTCTCCCCAGTGAACTGCTGGCATCTGATTCTAAATCACACCAGACAGGAGAGCAAAGAACACGCAGCGCTGAGCGACACCTACAGCAACAGCACGGTTGTGAGGCTCTGTCACATCACAGAGGACACCAGCCGCCTGTCCAAGAAGGTACAGCCATGACCACACACACACAGCACACGACAAACACACACGGCACACGGCACACTGCATACCTCTTATAGCAATGTCATTATACAGCAACCACCAGACACACACTGCACATAAACAGGGTTAAAATGTGCTCAGCGTTCTGTGTGTGTGCTGTGTGATGCTCTAACCGTCCCCCTCCTGTCTCTCTCAGTGTGCTGTGTGATGCTCTAACCGTTCCCCCTCCTGTCTCTCTCTCTCTCAGTGTGCTGTGTGATGCTCTAACCATTCCCCCTCCTGTCTCTCTCTCTCAGTGTGCTGTGTGATGCTCTAACCATCCCCCTCCTGTCTCTCTCAGTGTGCTGTGTGATGCTTTAACCGTTCCCCCTCCTGTCTCTCTCAGTGTGCTGTGTGATGCTCTAACCGTTCCCCCTCCTGTCTCTCTCTCTCAGTGTGCTGTGTGATGCTCTATCCGTTCCCCCTCCTGTTTCTCTCAGTGTGCTGCGTGATGCTCTAACCGTTCCCCCTCCTGTCTCTCTCAGTGTGCTGTGTGATGCTCTAACCGTTCCCCCTCCTGTCTCTCTCTCTCAGTGTGCTGTGTGATGCTCTATCCGTTCCCCCTCCTGTTTCTCTCAGTGTGCTGTGTGATGCTCTATCCGTTCCCCCTCCTGTTTCTCTCAGTGTGCTGCGTGATGCTCTAACCGTTCCCCCTCCTGTCTCTCTCAGTGTGCTGTGTGATGCTCTAACCGTTCCCCCTCCTGTCTCTCTCAGTGTGCTGTGTGATGCTGTAACCGTTCCCCCTCCTGTCTCTCTCTCTTTCAGAGTAAAGAGATCGGTCTGCAGATGCAGGAAGAGCTGCTCAAAGTGACCAGCGAGCTTCAGACAGTAAGTATAGAACAACATCAATACTGAACCCCATTATCATTATTCAGCAGGTTTCATTTGACTTTATGAAGCAAAATGAGTTAATTCTATTTTAGGGTGATGCAAAACCTATGTCCAGGGCTGTGGTTGACTGTTTGTGTGGTTGTGTCTCAGGCTATGAGGACCTATCATCAGTATCACACGGACAGCATGAGCGCAGAGGGGAAGCTGAAAGAAGCAGAGAAGCTGGAGGAACGTCACATGGGCAAGTCAGCTGACCCGGGGCTCAGCCAATCAGGCGCTGACGCCAAGCAGCAGAGGCGGAGCTCCCTGAAGAAGACAGAGAAGCTCAAAGAAAAGGTAAAAAAAAACACCTTAAAATGTTTTAATTGCATTATAAGTCATGTGCCCATTGGAACCTGTTAGCAGCGGCTATGCCTAAAATTTCACAGAGACTGTAGATGAAAGTCGAATAAACCGAATCAAGCAGACCAGCGTTTGGGCTCCAGTGCCTTCATCAGTGTTATTGAAACTAGAAGAGACCGAGTCAAGCAGACCAGCGTTTGGGCTCCAGTGCCTTCATCAGTGTTATTGAAACTAGAAGAGACCGAGTCAAGCAGACCAGCATTTGGGCTCCAGTGCCTTCATCAGTGTTATTGAAACTAGAAGAGACCGAGTTAAGCAGACCAGCGTTTGGGCTCCAGTGCCTTCATCAGTGTTATTGAAACTAGAAGAGACCGAGTCAAGCAGACCAGCGTTTGGGCTCCAGTGCCTTCATCAGCGTTATTGAATCTAGAAGAGACTGAGTCAAGCAGACCAGCGTTTGGGCTCCAGCGCCTTCATCAGTGTTATTGAGTCTGTGTGTCTGTATAATGAAACATGATATTGCAGGTTCTCTTGTGTACAGAGTCTGTGTTACTGACCTCTCTCTGTTTGTGTCTCTGCGTATCTGTGTGCCTGTCTGTCTGTGTGTGTGTGTGTCTCTGTCCGTGTGTGTGTGTCTCTCTGTCTATCTCTGTGTCTCCCTGTCTGTATCTCTCTCACTCTCTCTCTCTCTCTCTGTGCCTCTCTCCTCAGAGGCAGGCTAAGTTCCTGGAGAACAAGCTGAAATGCACAAAGGCTCGTAACGACTACCTGCTGAACCTCGCCGCTGCCAACGCAGCCATGAATAAATACTACCTGCAGGACGTGTGCAGCCTGATAGACGTGAGTCAGCAAGGGGTTAAAAACGCTCACACACGCCGCAGCTGCAGGGAGGGGAATAAGGCTCCTATTGCATAGCAGCTTCATCCATTCCAGGTTTTACTACCAGCTTGATCAGTCCCCAGTGTGTCTAGGCAACAAGCTCAGGTGTGTCTTATTATTAAACTCCTAGTGAAACCAGGAATGGATCAGACTGCTATGCAACTTGTGTCTTTTTTTCATGCCGGAACAACTCTTACACTGTCGCTGAGAGTGCAGGTCTTGCTTCACAAAATAGGTCAGTATTGCTGAAGTTCATGACCCCTGGCACTGATCGCGCTGTAAGAGAAGAAATGCATGTGCTTTTCTCAGAACTCCCTCTCTCCCTCTCTCTCTCTCTCTCCCTCTCTCTCTCTCTCCATCTCCCTCTCTCTTCTCTGAGTATCAACGCTTTGCATTTTTACTCAAAACCGTTAGCAGAGGTGTGAGCATTGAGTCAGACAGCCCCCACGTCCTCTACCTCACTTCCTTCCTGTCGCTGTGGCAACGGCCGGGTTCGTGCTTGGTTATTGGTTATTTGTGGCCCCCCCTTGCCCCTCCTCCTCCTCACAACCACACAGACCGACCTCAACTGAAAATGGGAAATAAAAATGCCACCCCAGTCTATAAACCATTTCTTGTTTCTGTAATTTCTGTTGGTACTGTACAGCTGCGGCCAAAGGTTTTGCATCACCCTGTCCAAATAACTCATTTTGCTTCATAAAGTCGAATGAAACCTGCTGAATAATGTTTGTAGTTTATTTGATTACATGAGGATGTTTTCTTTTGTTGTCTCAATCCTAAAATTCTAGGTGGTGCAAAACTTTGGCCATCGCTGTAGATAGGAAAGCTGAGATGGTGTAGTTTTAATGAAGTTCCTTAGTAAAGAAAAACTAAACACATAGGCCATACGTGTATACAGACCCCTAACAAAAAGCATAAAATATCCAGGAAACAGCAATTAATAAGTTACAGTGTAAAAAGAGAGTTAGTGTGGGTTGTTGCAATTTGCTTTTTTGTACTGTTCAGCTATTAGGGTTATTACGGTAGTTTTGCATTTGTCCCTGCCTGCTATCCATAGTTGGGGGCGGAGCTTCACTCGCTTTGTGCCTGTTACCGGTAGGGTTAAAAATAGTCCAGACACAAACACAGACTAATAAACTACTGGCTCCTGGTGGCATACAAAGTTGGCTGGACGGCACGCCACCTCATGACCTGTCTTTTCCTGTTTTTAAACCTACCGGTAACAGGCACAAAACAAGGGAAGCTCCGCCCCAACTATGGATAGCAGACAGGGACAAATGCGAAACTACCGTAATAACCCTAATTGGTGAACAGTACAAAAAAGCAAATTGTAATAAATGCCCAAAAAGGCTTTATTATTATTATTATTATTATTATTATTATTATTATTATTATTATTATTATTTATTTCTTAGCAGACGCCCTTATCCAGGGCGACTTACAATTGTTACATTATTTTACATACAATTCCCCATTTATACAGTTGGGTTTTTACTGGAGCAATCTAGGTAAAGTACCTTGCTCAAGGGTACAGCAGCAGTGTCCCTCCACCTGGGACTGAACCCACGACCCTCCGGTCAAGAGTCCAGAGCCCTAACCACTACTTCACACTTTTTTTTAGAAAAAACGAGGCAACAATCTAGCGAAGCAAAGAGCTGAGTTTTACTTTTCAAATGAATTCAATAGGATTGCCTGGCCAGGCATTTAAGAATGGATGCAGGAGCTTGTTATAGCACATTGTGTGGCAGTTGCCACATAGTTTCACACACGGTGTCTGAAGGGGGTATAGTCCGAGCAGATGAAAGACCTCTCCCTCTCCCCTCTGCGCAGTGCTGTGATCTGGGGTTCCACCTCTCCCTGGGGGTGACCCTGCGGCTGTACCTCTCTGCCCAGTCCCGGGTGCAGCAGTCCCAGCAGGAGGCCCTGGGGGTGCTGGAGGGGGCGGTGCAGGGGCTGGATCCCTCCGGGGATCAGAAGAAGATCCTGGAGATGAACCACGCCACTTTCTGCCTGCCCTTCCGCTTTGAGTACCAGCCTCACGAAGGGGATCAGGTAATGAAGAGAGATCTATCACCTGTCTGTCTGTGTGTGTGTGTGTGTCTGCACCTGTCTCTGTTTCTCAGGTGTCTCTCTCTTGCTTCTCTGTCACCTGTGTGTCTCTCTCTTCTCTGTCACCTGTGTGTCTCTCACCTGTGTGTCTCTCTCATCTCTGTCACCTGTGTGTCTCTCTCTTCTCTGTCACCTGTGTGTCTCTCACCTGTGTGTCTCTCATCTCTGTCACCTGTGTGTCTATCTCTTCTCTCTCAGCTGTCTGTCTCTCACCTGTGTGTCTCTCACCTGTGTGTCTCTCTCTTCTCTTTCACCTGTGTGTCTCTCACCTGTGTGTCTCTCTCTTTTCTCTCACCTGTGTGTGTCTCTCTCTCTTCTCTCAGCTGTGCGTTTCTCACCTGTGTCTCTATCTTCTCTCTCACCTGTGTGTCTCTCTCTTCTCTCTCAGCTGTGTGTCTCTCACCTGTGTGTCTCTCTCTGTGTGTCTCTCTCTTCTCTCTCACATGTGTGTCTCTCTCAGTCTGTCTCTCTCTTCTCTCTAACCTGTGTCTCTCTCTCTCTTCCCTCAGGTGTGCGTGGTGAGTGCGGAGGCCCAGGTGAGGAACGAGCTGGTGACTCGGTTCCAGCAGCTCCAGTCCCGTCTGTCCAGCGTGAGCCTGGAGACGGAGGAGGTGAGGGGACAGCTGTGTGTGTGTGTGTCCAGCATGAGCCTGGAGACGGAGGAGGTGAGGGGGCAGCTGTGTGTGTGTGTGTCCAGCAGGTGGCGCATCACTCTTAGTATTAGTATTGCTAGCATTGACACTACATTGTGTAGTATTTGTGGAATGGATGTAGGAGTAGTTCCAGTAGTAGCTCTGTAGTAAGGTTGTAGTAATGACTCGCACCCCTCTCCACGCTGGTTAATAAGACTCTGTAGCAGTACAGTAACTCAGTAATACATGTGCAGTATTAACTCAGTATTAACTCAGTATTTACTCTCTCCTCTCAGGTCAATAAGACCCTGAAGGCGACACTCAGAGCCCTGCTGGACTCTTTCAGCATTGAAGACTACAGCTCTCCCGACTCCCTCCAAACCAGCCAATCGGCAGAGCCCGCCAAGAGCTCGGGCTCCGATCCGCTCGGCAACAAACCCAACATAGCCAAGAGGAGAGCCAATCAGCAGGAGACTGAGAGCTTCTACTTCACAGTGAGTGAGGGGGAGGGCCAATCAGACAAGCCCCTCCAGCTGCCGGGCTCTGATCCGCCCGCAACAAGCCCCGGCCTAACCAATCAGCAGAGAGATTTCTGTATCTGTAGTGTTTTAGTGATTTAGTGGGATCAGCTTGTATCGTATATCACTCTGTACTATATTCTATATAACATCAGAGTCTGGTATACAGAACAGCAAAGCCACTCTGACCTCTATATAGTGCAGCAGTGTGGAGTAGTGGTTAGGGCTCTGGACTCTTGACCGGAGGGTCGTGGGTTCAATCTCAGGTGGGGGACACTGCTGCTGTACCCTTGAGCAAGGTACTTTACCTAGATTGCTCCAGTAAAAACCCAACTGTATAAATGGGGAATTGTAAGTCGCCCTGGATGTCTTGTATTCTGTACTGAGTTTCTGATTGCTGTGTCTCACTGTCTGTTTCAGAAAGTGAAGGAGTATCTCAGTGGAAGCAGCTTGATCTCAAAGCTGCAGGCCAAACATGACCTTCTCAAAGAGGCCATCGAGAAAGGTCAGCCCCTCTCTGCAGTACAGCACAGCACAGCACAGTATAGTCTACTACAGCCGTGTATAATACACAGATGAAGGCTATATTTGCATCCTGAGCCATTCTAAAAAAAAGGCATAATACCACAGTAGTGACGTCAAGAAGTGATAATTCCTCTAGAGGAAAATATACTTGAACTTTGACCCATTCGACTCCTCGAGACCATCGCTTTCAATTCAAAACACAACATGTCTCGTTTTCAATCACTCGACACCCACAGTACAGAAATGTTCATTAATGAGCAACAAAATGAGAATACATTAAAAACAGAAATGATGTAAAGCTGGTACATTCGTATCTCAGAGAAACTGGAGAGGAACGGGAAATTAAAACAAGGTAAAGGCAATCATCCAAATAAAGCTGAAGCTCTAACGGATAACGACACAGAACGTCTGTACAGCGCTGAAACACGACGTTTAAAAAAACCAAACTGTACTGCTGAACCTCGTCTTCTTTAAAATTAGCATCACAGGGGTATCTGTGGATTATAACTGTGACAGTTTATAAACTCCACCTTCGCTCTTGTAGTTTATGACGTCACACAAACCCTAGATGGAATTATTTTCCTGTAACTCACTGAAGCCCATGTATTGTTCTATATATAATGTAGTACAGCATAGTCTAGCACTAGCACAGTACAATATAGTCTAGAAGAGTATAGTCTAGCACAGTACAGTATAGTCTAGAAGAGTATAGTCTAGCACAGTACTACACAGCACTATAATTCTATATGGCAGTACAGTAATCACAGTGTAATTCTATATTACAGTACAGTAATCACAGTGTAATTCTATATTACAGTACAGTAATCACAGTGTAATTCTATATTACAGTACGGTAATCACAGTGTAATTCTATATTACAGTACAGTAATCACAGTGTAATTCTATATTACAGTACAGTAATCACAGTGTAATTCTATATTACAGTACGGTAATCACAGTGTAATTCTATATTACAGTACGGTAATCACAGTGTAATTCTATATTACAGTACAGTAATCACAGTGTAATTCTATATTACAGTACAGTAATCACAGTGTAATTCTATATTACAGTACGGTAATCACAGTGTAATTCTATATTACAGAACAGTAATCACAGTGTAATTCTATATTACAGTACGGTAATCACAGTGTAATTCTATATTACAGTACAGTAATCACAGTGTAATTCTATATTACAGTACAGTAATCACAGTGTAATTCTATATTACAGAACAGTAATCACAGTGTAATTCTATATTACAGTACGGTAATCACAGTGTAATTCTATATTACAGTACAGTAATCACAGTGTAATTCTATATTACAGTACGGTAATCACAGTGTAATTCTATATTACAGTACGGTAATCACAGTGTAATTCTATATTACAGTACAGTAATCACAGTGTAATTCTATATTACAGTACAGTACAGTGTAATTCTATATTACAGTACAGTAATCACAGTGTAATTCTATATTACAGTACAGTACAGTGTAATTCTATATTACAGTACAGTAATCACAGTGTAATTCTATATTACAGTACAGTACAGTGTAATTCTATATTACAGTACGGTAATCACAGTGTAATTCTATATTACAGTACAGTAATCACAGTGTAATTCTATATTACAGTACGGTAATCACAGTGTAATTCTATATTACAGTACAGTAATCACAGTGTCATTCTATATTACAGTGCGGTAATCACAGTGTAATTCTATATTACAGTACAGTAATCACAGTGTAATTCTATATTACAGTACAGTACAGTGTAATTCTATATTACAGTACAGTAATCACAGTGTAATTCTATATTACAGCACGGTAATCACAGTGTAATTCTATATTACAGTACAGTAATCACAGTGTAATTCTATATTACAGAACAGTAATCACAGTGTAATTCTATATTACAGTACAGTAATCACAGTGTAATTCTATATTACAGTACAGTAATCACAGTGTAATTCTATATTACAGTACGGTAATCACAGTGTAATTGTAAAGTGCTTTGTGTTTCTTTTTCTTTCCATGCCACTCTCTCAGCTGAATCGATAGACAGCGACCCCTCCAGGTGAGAAGCTGAGCTGCAGTGTTATTGCAGTATTGCAGTGCGGATGGCCTGTTTAATCGTATTAAGTTTGGTTGTGCTGTGTTGTTGTACTGTGATGTCATTGTGTGGTTGTGTCATTGCGTTGTTGTGTGGTTGTGTCATTGCGTTGTTGTGTGGTTGTGTCATTGCGTTGTTGTATTGTTGTGTCATTGTGTTGTTGTGTTGTTGTGTCGTTGTGTTGTGATGTCATTGTGTTGTGTGGTTGTGTCATTGTGTTGTTGTGTGGTTGTGTCATTGTGTTGTGATGTCATTGTGTTGTTGTGTTGTGATGTCATTGTGTTGTGTGGTTGTGTCATTGTGTTGTTGTGTGGTTGTGTCATTGTGTTGTGATGTCATTGCGTTGTTGTGTGGTTGTGTCATTGTGTGGTTGTGTCATTGTGTTGTGATGTCATTCCGTTGTTGTGTTGTTGTGTCATTGTGTTGTGATGTCATTGCATTGTTGTGTGGTTGTGTCATTGTGTTGTTGTGTGGTTGTGTCATTGCGTTGTTGTGTGGTTGTGTCATTGTGTTGTGATGTCATTGTGTTGTTGTGTTGTTGTGTCATTGTGTTGTGATGTCATTGCATTGTTGTGTGGTTGTGTCATTGTGTTGTTGTGTGGTTGTGTCATTGCGTTGTTGTGTGGTTGTGTCATTGTGTTGTGATGTCATTGCATTGTTGTGTGGCTGTGTCATTGTGTTGTGATGTCATTGCATTGTTGTGTGGTTGTGTCATTGTGTTGTGATGTCATTGTGTTGTGTGTTGTGATCGATGCCTCACTCTGTTTGCTGGTTTCAGGCTCCAGTGCTCCAGCAGGTCTCTGCGTGTCAGAAAGCAGCGGCCGTGCTCCCAGTACAACCACAAACTCTTTACTGGGGACCTGCAGCAGTTTGTGGAGGTACCCCCGACCCCCCCCGATCTCCCCCCAGCGCTGCAGTAACTGACACAGCCTCTCTTTAACTCAGCTCTCTCTCTGTATCTCTCTCTCTGTCCCCTAACTGTCTTTGCTTGTCTGTCCCTCTCTCCTCTGCTGCCTGTCTCTGTAAGGAGGTGGAGACGCATATCCAGAACACAGGTAGATGAAAACAAGCTTTCACTCTCACAATCTGTGTTAATTATTACCTAACAAGTTCATGAAGTCCTCTAACATTTGTATGGTAAAGCATAGGGAAGCATTGTAAAGCACAGAGAGGTATGGTAAAGCATAGGGAAGCATTGTAAAGCACAGAGAGGTCTGGTAAAGCATAGGGAAGCATTGTAAAGCACAGAGAGGTCTGGTAAAGCATAGGGAAGCATTGTAAAGCACAGAGAGGTATGGTAAAAACATAGGGAAGCATTGTAAAACACAGAGAGGTCTGGTAAAGCATAGGGAAGCATTGTAAAGCACAGAGAGGCATGGTAAAGCATAGGAAGCATTGTAAAGCACAGAGAGGTCTGGTAAAGCATAGGGAAGCATTGTAAAAAACACAGAGAGGTCTGGTAAAGCATAAAGCACTGTAAAGCACAGAGGTCTGGTAAAGCATAGGGAAGCACTGTAAAACACAGAGAGGTATGGTAAAGCATAGGGAAGCATTGTAAAGCACAGAGGTCTGGTAAAGCATAGGGAAGCATTGTAAAGCACAGAGAGGTCTGGTATAGCATAGGGAAGCATTGTAAAGCACAGAGAGGTGTGGTAAAGCATAGGGAAGCATTGTAAAGCACAGAGAGGTCTGGTAAAGCACAGGGAAGCATTGTAAAGAACAGAGAGGTATGGTAAAGCATAGGGAAGCATTGTAAAGCACAGAGAGGTGTGGTAAAGCATAGGGAAGCATTGTAAAGCACAGAGAGGTCTGGTAAAGCATAGGGAAGCATTGTAAAGCACAGAGAGGTCTGGTAAAGCATAGGGAAGCATTGTAAAACACAGAGAGGTCTGGTAAAGCATAGGGAAGCACTGTAAAGCACAGAGAGGTCTGGTAAAGCATAGGGAAGCATTGTAAAGCACAGAGAGGTATGGTAAAGCATAGGGAAGCATTGTAAAGCACAGAGAGGTGGTAAAGCATAGGGAAGCACTGTAAAGCACAGAGAGGTCTGGTAAAGCATAGGGAAGCATTGTAAAGCACAGAGAGGTATGGTAAAGCATAGGGAAGCATTGTAAAGCACAGAGAGGTGTGGTAAAGCATATTGAAAAACATTTCCACTAGAAGTCTTTCTCAATGCCTTCAACAGAAACACTAAAAGAAACTTAATAAATTCAATGGCTTCTGTTGCTCTATCCAACATCGAGTTCTATGACTTTTCTCTCAGTCTGCTTTACCTGGCTTTGAGCTGCTTTCACCTTAAGATGACCTTTGACGCATATCAACAGCATGTACAGAACAGTACAGATCAATAGCTGATGCTAAATAACTTCAATACCAGGTTTGATGAGAATTATCTCAGCGTCTGCTCCCCTGCCAGGAATATTAATCAATCATGCTCTTTGTGTTTCTCTCCCTCAAACAGAGCTCTGGTCAACTGATCCCTCTAGTGGTGGAGAGCTGCATTCGATTTATTAACCTGCACGGTGAGCCACTGCCCTTGGAAAACCTTCCCATAGTGAAAGCACAGCAAAGTGTAATAAAGCACAGTGAAAGCATGGTATAGCATAGGCAAGCATTGTAAAGCACAGAGAGGTGTGGTAAAGCATAGGGAAGCATTGTAAAGCACAGAGAGGTCTGGTAAAGCATAGGGAAGCATTGTAAAGCACAGAGAGGTCTGGTAAAGCATAGGGAAGCATTGCAAAGCACAGAGAGGTCTGGTAAAGCACAGGGAAGCATTGTAAAGCACAGAGAGGTGTGGTAAAGCATAGGGAAGCATTGTAAAGCACAGAGAGGTCTGGTAAAGCATATTGAAATGTATAATCGGGGTACTTCTTGCAGGGCTGCACCACGAGGGAATTTTCCGGGTCCCGGGGTCACAGTTGGAGGTGAACGAGATCAGGAACGCCTTCGAGAGAGGTGCGTACCCCCAAACACACACGCCCCCCACCGCCAGACTGGAGCGCGGTGGTGGCTGTGTTCATGTGTGAAGTGTGTGTCTGTTTACCTCTCTGATCTTATTGTTGTGTTGCTGTGGTGTATAGTTGGATCTACCGCTTTGATTGTTTGTCTGTTGTGTAGTTGTGTTGTGTAGTTGCGTTGCCCTCTCTGACTGTCTCGTTGTGTAGGAGAGGACCCCCTCACTGACTCGACGGATCACGATATCGACTCGGTGGCCGGGGTGCTGAAGCTCTACTTCCGAGGCCTGGAGAAGCCACTCTTCCCAAAGGAGAATTTCCAGGAATTAATGGAGTGTGTCCGTGAGTCCGTCTGGTTTCACTATTTTGATAAGACAAAACCTACACTGAGGCTGATCAAGCTCGTAATAAAACCTGGAATGGGTGAAGCTGCTGTTGCATAGGAGTCTTGTTTCCGTCCCTGTGTACAGAGTGTGTGGTTTTCTGGTGTTTTTCAGAGATTGAGAACAAGCTGGAGCGCGCGTGTCAGATCAAGAAGGTTGTGGGCAGCTTCCCGCAGGCCGTGCTTGTAGTCATGAGATTCCTCTTCGCATTCCTCAACCAGTGAGTCTCTGAGTTTGCAAACCGCTAACCCTCGCCAGTGCTTTACAGACACTTTACAAACCGCTATCCAATACTTTACAGACCGCTAGCCAATGCTTTACAAACCTAAACCAATCTTGTCACAAGGCAAGACACCTGCGATGGTGATACGCCAACTTTCTTTGCCACAGCAGCGTGAGACTCCAGGTCCTTCAAGAGTTCACTGTGGTTTACGCAATTTACACAAGTCACAGCGTAATCACATCCTCACTGCACTGTGCTACGCAAATCTGTCTTGCTCTGTAAAGCGATCTCCGTTCATCATTTAAAAATACTGTATCCCAATTAAACAAAGTCACGTCCCAATTAAACAACATAAATAGCATTGGGAAGAACTGTCTCCCAGAGCTGTATCCCATTTAAGCAGAAATCAGATTATCAGTATCCCAATTAGGTGGCACTGACTGTACTTTACAACCCTAACCAATACTTTACAAACCCTAACCAATACTTTACAAACCCCTAGACAATACTATACAAACCCTAACCCAATACTTTACAAACCTTTACCAATACTTTACAAACCCCTAGCCAATACTTTACAAACCCCTAACCCAATACTTTACAAACCATAACCAGTACTTTACAACCCCTAGCCAATACTTTACAAACCCTAAACCAATACTTTACAAACCTTAACCAATACTTTACAACCCCCTAACCAAATACTTTACAACCCCCTAACCCAATACTTTACAAACCTTAACCAGTACTTTACAACCCCTAGCCAATACTTTACAAACCCTAAACCAATACTTTACAAACCTTAACCAATACTTTACAACCCCCTAACCAATACTTTACAACCCCCTAACCTAATACTTTACAAACCCCTAACCCAATACTTTACAAACCCTAAACAATACTTTACAAACCCCTAGCCAATACTTTACAAACCCTAACCCAATACTTTACAACCCTTAACCCAATACTTTACAACCCCCTAACCCAATACTTTACAACCATCGAACCCAATACTTTACAAACCTTAAACAATACTTTACAAACCCCTAACCAATGCTTTACAAACCGTAACCCAATACTTTACAACCCCCTAACCAATACTTTACAACCCCCTAGCAAGTACTTTACAAACCCAACACTCAAACCTGGACCAGAGGACATGTATCATTTTTTACAATATTTCACTTCACTGCCTCCCACAATAGCCCCAATCTCACCCCTCTCCCCTCTCCCCTCTCCCCCCAGTCTCTCTCAGTACAGCGATGAGAACATGATGGACCCCCACAACCTGGCAGTGTGTTTCGGACCCACCCTGGTGGCGGTGCCAGCGGATCAGGACGCGGTGTCGGTCCAGGGCCACGTAAACGAGGCGGTGAAGACCATCATCGTGTACCAAGAGAAGATATTCCCCGGGGCGCGGGAGCTGGAGGGACCCATATATGAGAAGTGCATGACTGGGGAGGAGGAGTACTGGTGAGGGGGGCTGTCAGCTACTGCTGTGCAGTGTATACTTTACTGTACTGCCCCTTATAAAAGATTATCATTGTAAAATCACAGCAAAGTGTGATAATATAATAACAATAATAACAATAATTTTTATAGCGCCTTTCACACCGAGGTGTCTCAAGACGCTGTACAAAACAAACCACAAACCAGCATTACAAAAAAAACTATGAATAACAATGAATCAGTTAGATTCTATAAATACACAAATAAATCCCATCTCTGCCACTGCCTGACTCACCGTGTGACCCCGAGCAAGTCACTTCACCTCCTTGTGCTCCGTCCTGCGGATGAGATGTTAAATCAATGTCCTATTGGAAGTGACTCTGCATATAATGCACAGTTCACAGCCTGCCTCTGTAAAGCGCTTTGTGATGGGGGTCCACTACGAAAGGCGCTATATAAAAATAAAGATGTAAGGGCTAAGAAGGTCCATTATATAACTAGGACCCTGACCGTGCAAAGCCTTGTAGGTCAACAGCAATATGTTAAAGGGAGCATGGTACTGGATAGGAAGCCAATGCAAACGCTTAGGCACCAGAGTAATGGGTTCTGTCGGCTGGGTAGCGCTAAGAACCCTTGCTGCTGCATTTTGTACCATCTGCAATCGAGGCAAAGAGCGAGCAGGAAGATTAACAAAAAGAGCATTGCATTAATCCAACCGAGAAGCAACAAATGCATGAACGAGAATCTCAGCATCCCTCGGGGGCAGAAAACGACACACTCTGGTAACCTCCTTTAAGTAATAAAACCCTGGCTTTACCACTAAAGAGATGTGTTTTTCAGATAAAAGCTTTGAGTCAAGCTGAACACCTAAGCTGCGGACTAACAAAGAGGCATCTGCAAGGAAGTCACCAAAAGAGCATGAAAACCCAACAAAAGAGCAAAGCTGGGTATTAGAGCCAGTAACCAAATAGCTCAGTTTTACCAGCGTTTAGTTTCAAAAGCTTATTTGACATCCAGGTTTGAATATCTGCCAAACAAGCGGACAGGACAGTATCGGTGTTAGAATGTATTTTTAAATAGATCTGTGTACCATAAGAATGGTACTGAACCCCATGCTTTTGAACAGTATCAGCACATAAATGTTAAAAAGAACTGGATAAAGGACAGGACCCTGTGGGACTCCATAAAGGCGAGTATTTGTAGAATTATGACCAGCATAGGACATGTATTGATAACGATCTCATAAATAAGAGCAGCACCAATCGAGAGCCGTCCCTTACGTTCACCAGATTTTCGAGACTTTTCAGCGTAATCCGGTGGTCAAAGGTATCAAAGATCTAAAAGAATCAATACTGAAAGAGCATCAGCATTCAGAAGGAAAGCATTTACAATCCTAACCATAGCGGTTTCAGTGCAGCGTGCGATTCTAAAACCTAAGACTAAAATGTTTCCAATATATCTTTTTGTGATAGATGCAAGAGTAACTGAACAATTTAACCAAAAAAAAAAGGAAGATTTGATATTGGTTGGAAGTCACCTTCTGGTCAAGTTGTGAATTGGCTTAACAGTGGCTTGTTTAAATACAATAGCGACAAACCCCTCAGAAAGTGACATGTTAATTATATTAAGACTAAAGGGGGACAGGATATCTGCACAGAATTTAACAATACTAGTAGGCCATGGATAGCGCAAGAGGAATTTCTGGCCTTATTAATCAATATATGTGTAACTAAATAGACGAAAGCACAGTGAAAGCATGGTAAAGCACAGGCAAGCACTGCTGGGTGAATTATGACCCCCCCTGTATTCAGGCACGCTGTCCAGCATTGTGTCCTTGTTGCTGTGCTTGTGTCTCTGACTCTGAGTGCCTTTCTGTCTCTCCGCAGTGACAGCGTCCTGCCCGAGCCCATCGCAGAGGAGTGTGACCCGGAGCAGGAACCGCCCATCAGCGAGGACGGTGAGAGAGAGAGAGAGAGAGGGAGAGAGACGGACAAGCAGGAAGAGAGTGTAGCTGAGAGGCAAAGAGACAGACAAAGGGACTGAGAGAGACAGAGAGAGAGAGGGAGAGAGAGGCAGACAAGCAGGAAGAGAGTGTAGCTGAGAGGCAGGCAAAGAGAGAGACAGAGAGAGAGGGAGAGAGAAAGAGAGACAGACAAGCAGGAAGAGAGTGTAGCTGAGAGACAGAGAGAGGGCAGCAGTGTGGAGTAGTGGTTAGGGCTCTGGACTCTTGACCGGAGGGTCGTGGGTCCAATCCCAGGTGGGGGACACTGCTGCTGTACCCTTGAGCAACGTGCTTTACCTAGATTGCTCCAGTAAAAACCCAACTGTATAAATGGGGAATTGTATGTAAAAAATAATGTGTATAAAATAATGTAATTGTATGTAAAAATAATGTGATATCTTGTAACAATTGTAAGTCGCCCTAGATAAGGGCGTCTGCTAAGAAAGAAATAATGATAATAAACGAGAGACAGGCAAAGAGAGAGACAGAGGGACTGAGAGAGACAGACAGGCAGAGAGACTGAGAGTGAGACAGATCAGCAGTAAGAGATACAGACAGAGACAGGTTTGATAACTCTGGTCTGTGTGTTGATTATTGGTTATTGATCCTCTCCGGTCAGAGCTGGACTGCGCCGAGGCTGTCGCCCTGTTTGATTACTCTGTGTGTCTGTATTGAGCATTGATTATTGGCTATTGATTATTGAGGATTGATTATCTCTCCTGTCAGAGCTGGACTGCGCCGAGGCTGTCGCCCTGTTTGATTACGCCGGCCGCTCGCCCCAGGAGCTGTCATTCAAAAAGGGAGACACTCTGCTGCTGCACAGCAAGGCCTCTGCTGATTGGTGGAGAGGGGAGCTGGGCGGGGTCAAGGGGATCGTCCCTCACAAGTACATCAACCTACCCGAAGTGTGAGTCAAAAACCACAACCAAACCATACTGAACCATTCTGAACCATTCTGAACCCTACTGAACCATTTTGAACCATACTGAGCCATAACCGAACCATACTGAACCATACCGAACCATACCAAACCATACCAAACAGGGGAGAGTGTTAGTGTGTGTGTGTGGACTTTGTCTTTCTGTCTGTGTTTGTCAGTGTCTCTCTCAGTGTGTCTGTGTGTGTCTTCAGTGTGTCTGTGTGTCTTTATATATCGTTGTGTGTGTGTCTCAGAGTGTTTCTGTCGTATTGTAGTATTTTACTGTATTTATTCCCTCCCCTTGTTTCTTGCAGCACTGCAAGGAGGCTGGAGCTGAAGGGGAAGAGAGAGGAGGGGAGAGCAGCCAGCGTCAGCAACCTGTCTGAGGAGCCCAAGGGAGAGGCGGGGAGCAGGTAAAACAGAGCACAACACAGGCTAGAGCAGCACAGAGTGTAACACAGGATAGAGCAGCACAGGGTGTAACACAGGATAGAGCAGCACAGAGCACAACACAGGCTAGAGCAGCACAGAGTGCAACACAGGCTAGAGCAGCACAGAGTGCAACACAGGATAGAGCAGCACAGAGCGCAACACAGGCTAGAGCAGCACAGAGTGCAACACAGGCTAGAGCAGCACAGAGTGCAACACAGGATAGAGCAGCACAGAGCGCAACACAGGCTAGAGCAGCACAGAGTGCAACACAGGCTAGAGCAGCACAGAGTGCAACACAGGCTAGAGCAGCACAGAGTGCAACACAGGCTAGAGCAGCACAGAGTGCAACACAGGATAGAGCAGCACAGAGTGCAACACAGGCTAGAGCAGCACAGAGTGCAACACAGGATAGAGCAGCACAGAGCGCAACACAGGATAGAGCAGCACAGAGTGTAACACAGGATAGAGCAGCACAGAGCACAACACAGGATAGAGCAGATACAACAGAGCGCAACACAGGCTAGAGCAGCACAGAGTGTAACACAGGCTAGAGCAGCACAGAGTGCAACACAGGATAGAGCAGCACAGAGCGCAACACAGGCTAGAGCAGCACAGAGTGCAACACAGGCTAGAGCAGCACAGAGTGTAACACAGGATAGAGCAGCACAGAGTGTAACACAGGCTAGAGCAGCACAGAGTGCAACACAGGATAGAGCAGCACAGAGTGCAACACAGGCTAGAGCAGCACAGAGTGTAACACAGGATAGAGCAGCACAGGGTGTAACACAGGATAGAGCAGCACAGAGCGCAACACAGGCTAGAGCAGCACAGAGCTCAACACAGTCTAGAGCAGCACAGAGTGCAACACAGGATAGAGCAGCACAGAGTGCAACACAGGATAGAGCAGCACAGAGTGCAACACAGGCTAGAGCAGCACAGAGTGCAACACAGGCTAGAGCAGCACAGAGTGTAACACAGGATAGAGCAGCACAGGGTGTAACACAGGATAGAGCAGCACAGAGCGCAACACAGGCTAGAGCAGCACAGAGCTCAACACAGTCTAGAGCAGCACAGAGTGCAACACAGGATAGAGCAGCACAGAGTGCAACACAGGATAGAGCAGCACAGAGTGCAACACAGGATAGAGCAGCACAGAGTGTAACACAGGCTAGAGCAGCACAGAGTGCAACACAGGCTAGAGCAGCACAGAGTGTAACACAGGATAGAGCAGCACAGGTGTAACACAGGATAGAGCAGCACAGAGCGCAACACAGGCTAGAGCAGCACAGAGCTCAACACAGTCTAGAGCAGCACAGAGTGCAACACAGGCTAGAGCAGATACAACAGAGCGCAACACAGGCTAGAGCAGCACAGAGCGCAACACAGGCTAGAGCAGCACAGAGTGCAACACAGGATAGAGCAGCACAGAGTGCAACACAGGATAGAGCAGCACAGAGTGAAACACAGGCTAGAGCAGGTAAAACAGAGTGTAACACAGGCTAGAGCAGCACAGAGCTCAACACAGTCTAGAGCAGCACAGAGTGTAACACAGGCTAGAGCAGCACAGAGTGCAACACAGGATAGAGCAGCACAGAGTGCAACACAGGCTAGAGCAGGTAAAACAGAGTGTAACACAGGATAGAGCAGCACAGAGCGCAACACAGGCTAGAGCAGCACAGAGTGCAACACAGGATAGAGCAGCACAGAGTGCAACACAGGCTAGAGCAGGTAAAACAGAGTGTAACACAGGATAGAGCAGCACAGAGTGTAACACAGGATAGAGCAGCACAGGGTGTAACACAGGATAGAGCAGCACAGAGTGCAACACAGGCTAGAGCAGCACAGAGTGCAACACAGGCTAGAGCAGCACAGAGTGCAACACAGGATAGAGCAGCACAGAGCGCAACACAGGATAGAGCAGCACAGAGTGTAACACAGGATAGAGCAGATACAACAGAGCACAACACAGGCTAGAGCAGCACAGAGTGTAACACAGGCTAGAGCAGCACAGAGTGTAACACAGGATAGAGCAGCACAGAGTGTAACACAGGCTAGAGCAGCACAGAGTGCAACACAGGATAGAGCAGCACAGAGTGCAACACAGGCTAGAGCAGCACAGAGTGCAACACAGGATAGAGCAGCACAGAGCGCAACACAGGATAGAGCAGCACAGAGTGCAACACAGGATAGAGCAGCACAGAGCGCAACACAGGCTAGAGCAGCACAGAGTGTAACACAGGATAGAGCAGATACAACAGAGCGCAACACAGGCTAGAGCAGCACAGAGTGCAACACAGGATAGAGCAGCACAGGGTGTAACACAGGATAGAGCAGCACAGAGTGCAACACAGGATAGAGCAGCACAGAGCGCAACACAGGATAGAGCAGCACAGAGCTCAACACAGTCTAGAGCAGCACAGAGTGTAACACAGGCTAGAGCAGCACAGAGTGTAACACAGGCTAGAGCAGCACAGAGTGTAACAAAGGATAGAGCAACACAGAGTGCAACACAGGATAGAGCAGATACAACAGAGCGCAACACAGGCTAGGGCAGCACAGAGTGTAACACAGGATAGAGCAGCACAGAGTGCAACACAGGCTAGGGCAGCACAGAGTGTAACACAGGCTAGAGCAGCACAGAGTGTAACACAGGATAGAGCAGCACAGAGTGCAACACAGGCTAGAGCAGCACAGAGTGTAACACAGGCTAGAGCAGCACAGAGTGCAACACAGGATAGAGCAGCACAGGGTGTAACACAGGATAGAGCAGCACAGAGTGTAACACAGGCTAGAGCAGCACAGAGTGCAACACAGGCTAGAGCAGCACAGAGCAACACAGGCTAAGCACAGGGTGTACAGGCTAGAGCAGCACAGGGTAACACAGGATAGAGCAGCAAGAGTGCAACACAGAGCAGCACAGAGTGTAACACAGGCTAGAGCAGGATAACACAGAGCAGCACAGAGTGCAACACAGGCTAGAGCAGCACAGAGTGTAACACAGGCTAGAGCAGCACAACACAGATAGAGCAGCACACAGGATAGAGCAGCACAGAGTGCAACACAGGCTAGAGCAGCACAGAACACAGGATAGAGCACACAGGTGCAACACAGGATAGAGCAGCACAGAGTGTAACACAGGATAGAGCAGCACAGAGTGCAACACAGGCTAGAGCAGCACAGAGCGCAACACAGGCTAGAGCAGCACAGGGTGTAACACAGGATAGAGCAGCACAGAGTGTAACACAGGATAGAGCAGCACAGAGCGCAACACAGGCTAGAGCAGCACAGGGTGTAACACAGGATAGAGCAGCACAGAGTGCAACACAGGCTAGAGCAGCACAGAGTGTAACACAGGATAGAGCAGCACAGAGTGTAACACAGGATAGAGCAACACAGAGTGCAACACAGGCTAGAGAAGCACAGAGTGCAACACAGGATAGAGCAGCACAGAGCGCAACACAGGATAGAGCAGATACAACAGAGCGCAACACAGGATAGAGCAGCACAGAGTGCAACACAGGCTAGAGCAGCACAGAGTGTAACACAGGCTAGAGCAGGTAAAACAGAATGTAACACAGGCTAGAGCAGCACAGAGTGCAACACAAGCTCATTTTTCTGTATTTCTTTCCCCCCTGCCTCCCCCAGGTTGCGTGTGAACTCGGACAGCGCCTCGCTGCCCCGCAAGAGGAGCGGCAGCAGCCCCACCCGAAAACTGACCTCCCCCTTCAATGAGCCCCCCCGCATGCACTTCCCGGGGATCCCCCTCCCCGCACAGGGGCGCCTCCTCGCTCTCCCGGACAGGTATGCAGAGAGACACCGGGACTGACACAGCCAGCCTGACAGCCTCTCGTGTTCTCTGCTATTCAAGGAGTTGAAACACTTCTAGTGGACAGACATTGACGACAGTGTTCATCCTGTTTCGGGTGATGTTGTGCTGCTGTGATATTGTTGTGATGTGATGTTGTTGTGTTCAGGTCCCAGGAAAGGCGCAACACTCTGGACACTGCGCTAGGGTTGGGCGCCCCCTTGGGGAGGCACGGGGTGTGTGCAGAGAGGAGCAGCCAGGACCAGCCCACAGTGCAGCTGGACAAGGTGAGAGACACACAGACATAGAGAGACAGACAGACAGACCAGCACACACACAACTACACACTATACACACCCACACACTATATACACACACACACACAGACAGACACAGACAGACAGACCAGCACACACACAACTATACACAAATACACACACACACACACACACACACAGACACACACACACACACACGCACACTAACAGGATGGCTGTTTGTTCCCTTCTCTCTCAGGAGGTTACGAAGCAGATGAATTCCGTGTTCAAGGAGCTGCTGTCTCTAAAACAGGAAACTCCCAAACCCAGCGAGACCCCCGGGGGGACATCGGCAAAGAAAGGGGGCACCCCCTCGACCGCAGCGCCATCCACCCAAAAAAAAGGGTTCGGATTGAGAGGGAGGGGGCTGTTTAAAACTGGGACAGGAGGGGGGGCCAGCGCTGAGCAACATGAATAAAGAGGAGAGAGGAGAGAGGGAGGAGAGGAGAGAGAGAGGAGAGAGGGAGGAGAAGAGCGAGAGAGGAGGGGCCAGCGCTGAGCAACATGAATAAAGAGGAAAGAGGAGAGAGGGAGGAGTGGAGAGAGAGGAGAGAGGAGAGAGGAGAGGAGGAGAGAGAGAGGAGGGGCTAGCGCTGAGCAACATGAATAAAGAGGAAAGAGGAGAGAGGGAGGAGTGGAGAGAGAGAGGAGGGGCCAGCGCTGAGCAACATGAATAAAGAGGAAAGAGGAGAGGGGAGAGAGAGGAGGAGAGAGGAGAGGAGGAGGAGGAGAGAGGAGGGGCCAGCACCGAGCAACATGAATAAAGAGGAGAGAGGAGAGGAGGAGAGGAGAGAGAGAGGAGAGAGGAGAGAGGAGAGGAGGAGAGAGAAGGAGAGAGAGAGGAGGGGCCAGCGCTGAGCAACATGAATAAAGAGGAAAGAGGAGAGGGAGGAGGAGAGGGAGGAGGAGGAGGAGGAGGAGGAGGAGGAGAGAGAGAGGAGGGGCCAGCGCTGAGCAACATGAATAAAGAGGAAAGAGGAGAGAGGGAGGAGAGGAGGAGAGAGGAGAGAGGGAGGAGAGGAGAGAGAGAGGAGGGGCCAGTGCTGAGCAACATGAATAAAGAGGAAAGAGGAGAGAGGGAGGAGAGGAGAGAGAGAGGAGGGGCCAGCACTGAGCAACATGAATAAAGAGGAGAGAGGAGAGAGGGAGGAGAGGAGGAGAGAGGAGAGGAGGAGAGAGGAGGGGCCAGCACTGAGCAACATGAGGAGAGAGGAGAGAGGAGAGAGGGAGGAGAGGAGGAGAGAGGAGAGGAGAGAGGAAGGAGAGGAGGAGAGAGGAGAGAGGGAGGAGAGGAGGAGAGAGACAGGAGGAGGGGCCAGCGCTGAGCAACATGAATAAAGAGAAGAGAGGCAAGAGGGAGGAGAGGAGGAGAGAGGAGAGAGGGAGGAGAGGAGAGAGAGAGGAGGGGCCAGCGCTGAGCAACATGAATAAAGAGGAGAGAGGACATAAGAACATAAGAAAGTTTACAAACGAGAGGAGGCCATTCAGCCCATCTTGCTCGTTTGGTTGTTAGTAGCTTATTGATCCCAGAATCTCATCAAGCAGCTTCTTGAAGGATCCCAGGGTGTCAGCTTCAACAACATTACTGGGGAGTTGGTTCCAGACCCTCACAATTCTCTGTGTAAAAAAGTGCCTCCTATTTTCTGTTCTGAATGCCCCTTTATCTAATCTCCATTTATGACCCCTGGTAGGGAGGAGAGGAGGAGAGAGAGGAGAATAGTTATTAGAAAAGTAAATTATGCAATAATGAAAGAAAGAAGAAAAAGAAAGCTCTGGGCTGCAGTGTGGAAGGCAGCGGGTTTGAGTCGCTCAGTGGTTAGATAAAGAAAGCGCTGGGCTGCAGTGTGGAAGGCAGCGGGTTTGAGGAGCTCAGTGGTTAGAGAAAGAAAGCGCTGGGCTGCAGTGTGGAAGGCAGTGGGTTTGAGGAGCTCAGTGGTTAGATAAAGAAAGCGCTGGGCTGCAGTGTGGAAGGCAGCGGGTTTGAGGAGCTCAGTGGTTAGATAAAGAAAGCGCTGGGCTGCAGTGTGGAAGGCAGTGGGTTTGAGGAGCTCAGTGGTTAGATAAAGAAAGCGCTGGGCTGCAGTGTGGAAGGCACGGGTTTGAGGAGAAAGAAAGAAAGGCGGGCGGACGGGCACGCGGGCGGGCAGGCAGGGAGGCAGGGAGGCAGGGAGGCAGGGAGGCAGGGAGGCAGATGCTAGCAATGAGATGGAATTTGTTGAAGGTGTTCCTCTCTCTGCACTGCAGTCTCAACTGTTTAACACATTTCTGCTCAGAAAAACCTCCTCATAAACACACAAATAAACAAGACTTTTAATTTAAAAGATTCTAATGAATTAAAAACTACTGTTGGTAATCCACAAAGTTGCAGTAAATAGCTGTGGTCTTACCACAGTAAATTCACACGGCAGTTTTCATCCCATTTACAATGCTTGCCTATGCTTCACCATGCTTTCACTGTGCTTTATTACACTGTGCTGTGCTTTTAACATGGGACACTTTTACAAGGGTTGGTGTGGTGCTGATTTTGAGAGAATAACACATACATGAGTCAAACTGACCCAGCCACACACTGTCTTCAGTGCAGTAATTCACACAGGGGTGTTTGTAACTTAATCCATTTCCATTTTCACTCTGCCTGTTCAGTTTATTTACTGTGCTAATAAATAATAATTGTAATATATATCTTTTTTTCCTAATTAAAACCCATGGACAATCAATTGCTTTGCATAGGTTATTGTTGTGCTGTTTTAGCTAAAGAGAATAAAAAAAGCTATAAATGATTTGTGTGTTAAAAAAATGATCTGGCTCGAGGAAGAGTGAAGTAGAGAAAGAGAAAGGGAGGCTCTTCTACTCTCTGAACAGCCTCCCTCTGCTCTGTGCTGGTGGAGCCGAGAAAGAGAAAGGGAGGCTCTTATACTCTCTGAACAGCCTCCCTCTGCTCTGTGCTGGTGGAGCAGAGAAAGAGAAAGGGGGGCTCTTATACTCTCTGAACAGCCTCCCTCTGCTCTGTGCTGGTGGAACAGAGAAAGAGAAAGGGAGGCTCTTCTACTCTCTGAACAGCCTCCCTCTGCTCTGTGCTGGTGGAGCAGAGAAAGAGAAAGAGAGGCTCTTCTACTCTCTGAACAGCCTCCCTCTGCTCTGTGCTGGGAGCAGAGAAAGAGAAAGGGAGGCTCCTCTACTCTCTGAACAGCCTCCCTCTGCTCTGTGTTGGTGGAGCAGAGAAAGAGAAAGAGAGGCTCTTATACTCTCTGAACAGCCTCCCTCTGCTCTGTGCTGGTGGAGCAGAGAAAGAGAAAGGGAGGCTCTTATACTCTCTGAACAGCCTCCCTTTGCTCTCTTCTGGTGGAGCAGAGAAAGAGAATGAGAAAGGGAGGCTCTTATACTCTCTGAACAGCCTCCCTCTGCTCTGTGCTGGTGGAGCAGAGAAAGAGAAAGGGAGGCTCTTCTACACTCTGAACAGCCTCCCTCTGCTCTGTGCTGATGGAACAAAGAAAGAGAAAGTGAGGCTCTTCTACTCTCTGAACTCTCTAGTTGATTTCACTTATTGTTCAAAACCAGGATTGGGGTCAGTTCCTGTTTCTAAATTCCAGTTCCATTCCCAATTCCTTTTTAAAATCAATTCCTATTTCCGGTCCTTCGAAGGAATTGGAATTGATATTTTAGAGACGTAATAATAATTGTTTCGATGGTTCAGCTGCTTTCATTCAAAGGTGATTTAATTGACTAACAAACAGCGACTTGAAGTGAATTTGTTGCCCGTTGAGAGAAGCGAATTTGAACAGAATGCTGCGACTTGCAATTCAAACAGGATTTGACCCCCCGACCCTGTTCAGAATTCAATCTGTCAGTCTCCCTGTCTCCCAGTCTCCCTGTCTCCGTCAGTCTCCCTGTCTCCCTGTCTGTCTGTGTTTTAAAAATTGAGAGTTTTAAATGAATCCCTGTATATTGTGTAATGCAGAGTTTTGTGCGTTTTTTTCCCTCTGAAGAAATAAAAGGAAATACTATGTTTTTGAATCTGTGTTTTACATTCTGTTCAATTCCAAACGGACTACAGCATTTTTTCAAACAAATTGGGGGGTCATCAAAAGTAGTTGTGAAAATACGAGACTAATGATTGACTAACAAATGCGTAACTCAACTGTGATCGATTGATGACCATATGTTGTACAATTATAAATGCAGTTCCGCAGGTGTGCCAAGACTCAGCTACAATGACGTTGACACTGCAGCTGATTATGAATCATCTGTGTGTGTACGTGTGTGTGCGTGCATGTGTGTGTGTGCGTGTGTGCGTGTGTGTGTCTCCTCCTCACACGTTCTTGCGCAGTGCCACTCGGACCCTGCTCAGTGTGAGGAGAGAGAGAGAGAGAGAGAGAGAGAGAGAGAGAGAGAGAGAGAGAGAGAGAGAGAAGGTCTATAATTAATACTGCAGTCCGTGTCATTTGCAGTTTATTTTTAACTCTAACACAGCGTGCTTTGCAGTAGCTTCTCAAGTGACCACATTTTTTTTTTTTTTTTTTTTAATATAAAATATTTATTTGTACTTGTGAGGGGTCTCTCTGTGTGTGTGTGTGTGTGTGTGTGTGTGTGTGTGTCTCTGTGTGTGTGTGTGTGTCTCAGTGTGTGTGTGGGGTCTGTGTGTGTGTGTCTATGTGTGTGTGTGTGTCTCAGTGTGTGTGTGTGTGTGTCTGTCTGTCTGTGTGTGTGTGAGGGGTGTGTGTGTGTGTCTCAGTGTGTTTGTGTGTGTGTGAGGGGTTTGCATGTGTGTGTGTGAGTGTGTGTGTGTGTGTGTGTGTGAGGGGTCTGCGTGTGTGTGTGTGTCTCAGTGTGTGTGTGTGTGTGTCTCAGTGTGTGTGTGAGGGGTGTGTGTGTGTGTCTCAGTGTGTTTGTGAGGGGTGTGTGTGTGTGTCTCAGTGTGTTTGTGTGTGTGTGAGGGGTTTGCATGTGTGTGTGTGAGTGTGTGTGTGTGTGTGTGTGAGGGGTCTGCGTGTGTGTGTGTGTCTCAGTGTGTGTGTGTGTGTGTGCGCGCGCACGTGTGTCTGTGTGCGTGTGAAGTCACGGCTCGTGAATTTACTGCTTTCACCTCTCTCTCTCATTCTCTCTCGCCCTCTCTGTGTTATTCTGGGCTCAGCTGCTGTAGTGATGTGTTCAGGATATTAATATCTACAGAATATCCGACACCAGCACACAGCATAGCAGACCAGAGTTTGGGCTCTAGTGCCTTCATCAGTGTTATTGAAACTAGAAGAGACTGAGTCAAGCAGACCAGCGTTTGGGCTCTAGTGCCTTCATCAGTGTTATTGAAACTAGAAGAGACTGAGTCAAGCAGACCAGCGTTTGGGCTCCAGTGCCTTCATCAGTGTTATTGAAACTAGAAGAGACCGAGTCAAGCAGACCAGCGTTTGGGCTCCAGTGCCTTCATCAGTGTTATTGAAACTAGAAGAGACAGAGTCAAGCAGACCAGCGTTTGGGCTCTAGTGCCTTCATCTGTGTTACTAAAACTAGAAGAGACTGAGTCAAGCAGACCAGCGTTTGGGCTCTAGTGCCTTCATCAGTGTTATTGAAACTAGAAGAGACTGAGTCAAGCAGACCAGCGTTTGGGCTCCAGTGCCTTCATCAGTGTTATTGAAACTAGAAGAGACTGAGTCAAGCAGACCAGCGTTTGGGCTCTAGTGCCTTCATCAGTGTTATTGAAACTAGAAGAGACCGAGTCAAGCAGACCAGCGTTTGGGCTCTAGCGCCTTCATCAGTGTTACTAAAACTAGAAGAGACTGAATATACGAAAACAAAACAACAAACAGTTGAACCAAATTGTATTTTTTTATTGATTTAGTCCATACAAGAACTTTAATGACTGAAAATCCTGCAGACGAACCCAGATAACCAGGGTAACATATTTTCCCACGAACGATAACAGTAAAGAGAGTTCATACAGACACCATTCAAATGAAACAGTGGAGCACAGATGTGTCAGGCGATCCTAAACTCTGTGTAGTCTTTATGTCTCTTGATTTAAATAGCATATTTCATAACACACACAATTATTTTTGCCAAGCTGAAGAAATTAAGTTATACAATTCAGAAAAGCAACTCTTTTATTGAGTACACACAAGAACAGGATTTAGCATTGTTTTTGGTAAATGAGACTTCATAAAGTCCTGTCAATGCTTCCAGAACCCAACACATTGAAAAATAATAAGAATCTTTGTCCTCGGACGTCAACATATGTTTGTACTTGCTTATATAGCAAGATTCATGACATTTTCTACCTTGCTTTTCAGCACGACAAATACAGAAACCTTATGTTAACAGACCCCGCTAAGGGAAGAAAGGGTTAGTGGTAATTCGATGGGGTTGCCACTGTAGTAATAACACTGTCACATGGTATGAAGTATCATTTATGTATACCATGTGGGATGACACTGATGGTTGCCGTGGTGGTTGTCATGGCGGTTGCTGGCGGTTACTCCTTAGAGAAGGTCAGGTGTATCCGGCTGCAGCAGCGCCCCACGCTGGCAAAGACCGGAGCGACCAGGACATCGAGGAGACTGGACCAGACCGAACGGAGTGGAGGCAGGCAGAGAGTGCAGAGCTGCACACAGGGGAACACACACCTGAGAGGAGAGACAGCACGGGATAGAACAGGGGACGTTACAGGCTGGAGATTAACATTAAGCGCAGTGACAGCTATTTAACCACTAGAGGGGGGCGATGACTCGCACTCACTCCTTACCAGATGTGCAGGCAGCTGAGCAAGGCGAATAGGAAGCCTGTCACTATGGAGACGGGGATGGCGCATAGCAACGAGATGATGCGGTAGCACCAGAGCTTGGAGGCCTCGAAGAGGATGTCACTCCAGGTCCAGACCTTGTCGAAGCTGTGGAAGGAGGAGGGCTCTGCGAGAACATCGGAGAAATCAACCTACCGGGAAAATCGACACACACAGGTAAATCAATACAACACAATACAGGTAAATCAATACAGCACAATACAGGTAAATCAACACAACACAGCACAGCACAGGTAAATCAACACAACACAGCACAGCACAGGTAAATCAATACAGCACAGCACAGGTACACAGCACAGCACAGGTAAAGCACAGCACACAGGTAAATACAGCACAGCACAGGTAAATCAATACAAAATAGCACAGCACAGGTAAATCAACACAACACAGCACAGCACAGGTAAATCAATACAGTACAGCACAGGTAAATCAATACAGCACAATACAGGTAAATCAATACAGCACAGCACAGCACAGGTAAATCAATACAGCACAGCACAGGTAAATCAATACAGCACAGCACAGCACAGGTAAATCAATACACAGCACAGCACAGCACAGCACAGGTAAATCAATACAGCACAACAGGTACAGGTAAAATCAGCAAATACAGGTAAATCAATACAGCACAGCACAGGTAAATCAATACAACAATAGCACAGCACAGGTAAATCAATACAGCACAGCACAGCACAGGTAAATCAATACAGCACAATACAGGTAAATCAATACAGCACAGCACAGGTAAATCAATACAGCACAGCACAGGTAAATCAATACAGCACAGGTAAATCAATACAGCACAGCACAGCACAGGTAAATCAATACACAGCACAGCACAGGTAAATCACAGGTAGCACAGCACAGGTAAATCAACACAACACAGCACAGCACAGGTAAATCAGTACAGCACAGGTAAATCACAGGTAAATACAGGTAAATCAATACAGCACAGCACAGCACAGGTAAATCAATACAGCACAGCACAGCACAGGTAAATCAATACAAAATAGCACAGCACAGGTAAATCAATACAGCACAGCACAGCACAGGTAAATCAATACAGCACAGCACAGGTAAATCAATACACAGGTAAATCAATACAGCACAGCACAGGTAAATCAATACAGCACAGCACAGGTAAATCAATACAGCACAGCACAGCACAGGTAAATCAATACAGCACAGCACAGCACAGCACAGCACAGGTAAATCAATACAGCACAGCACAGCACAGGTAAATCAATACAACACAGCACAGCACAGGTAAATCAATACAAAATCAATACAGCACAGCACAGGTAAATCAATACAGCACAGCACAGGTAAATCAACACACAGGTAATCAACACAACACAGCACAGGTAAATCAATACAGTACACAGCAAATCAATACAGCACAGGTAAATCAATCAATACAGCACAGCACAGGTAAACAGGTCAATACAGCACAGCACAGGTAAATCAATACAGCACAGCACAGGTAAATCAATACAGCACAGCACAGGTAAATCAATACAGCACAGCACAGGTAAATCAATACAGCACAGCACAGCACAGGTAAATCAATACAGCACAGCACAGGTAAATCAATACAGCACAGCACAGGTAAATCAATACAGCACAGCACAGCACAGGTAAATCAGTACAGCACAGCACAGCACAGGTAAATCAATACAGCACAGCACAGCACAGGTAATTCAATACAATACAGCACAGCACATGTAAATCAATACAGCACAGCACAGGTAAATCAATACAGTACAGCACAGGTAAATCAATACAGCACAGCACAGGTAAATCAATACAGCACAGCACAGCACAGCACAGGTAAATCAATACAGCACAGCACAGGTAAATCAATACAGTACAGCACAGGTAAATCAATACAGGGGGCACAGGGGTCAATACAGGGGTAGTTGATTTGGTGATGACATCATCAACACAGCACTCGAAATCTTAGCACAGTCTCCACCAGATGTCGCTGGTTGATCCCGTCAGCATGCCGCAGGCAGGGGTGGGAAGAGGATGACAGGACAGGATAGTCGTCGTTCAGCATGCCGCAGGCAGGGGGTGGAAGAGAGCAGGACAGGAATCAGAGGCAGGAAGGGGGGAGAGAGCTGGTATAGCACTCTGAGAGCACAGTATATCACTCTGTAGAAGTCTACAACTGCAACAGTATATCTATAATAAAAAAAACTCACTCTACACAGCACTGCACATTATAACCTATAGCTCAGTACAGCGCTCTATACAAGATTGGAGGCCCTATACAAGACTACAGACCCTATACAAGATTATAGATACGAGCATCCAGTATAGAAACCAACGGTAACCTAAAGAATACTGGAGATCAGTATAGCACCCTATAGAAAGCTACAGTTTAGTGCCGCATCTTGGTAAAAAGTCTAGTGCACACTCTAGCTTGGTATAATTTAGCACCCTATGGAAATGTAAAGTTCACTATAGCACTGTATACAAGACTGGAGTTTACTATAGAAGACTATAGCACCCTGTACAAAACACAGTATAGCAGTCTGCACAAAGCTAGCTATCAGTACACCTCTCTGTATAAGACTGGAGTTTATTACAGTACCCTATACAAGACTAGCAATCAGTACAGTGCCCTATGAGCACTATACTATAGCAATCGCTACAGCACCCAATGCAAGACTGGACAAGAACAGCATACAATACAGATAAAGTTATAACAATAAAGTTATAAAATGGTCAAAAAATGTTTTTTCTTTTAGTTCCTCTTCGATCAAATTCAATAAAGAGATGACTGCCTTCTGTCTGTCTGTGTGTGTGTGTCTCTCCCCCCTCTCTCACGCTCTCTCTCCTTTTTGGATTATGGGTGCAGGGATGACTGGCTCCTATTTTGGGATTTTGGGAATGGGGTGGGCTGGGGGGTTGGGAAGAGGGGTTCAGATTTCATTTGAAAGCGATCCTGCAACCCCCTTCCGACTCCTCCTCCTGCTCCTCTCTTTCATTTTACTTGCAGTCTGTTTTAATGGATATGTTGACGAGACCAGCCAGCCACAAGCGTGTGTGGGGTTATAAAATGAAACGAGAGGGAGGGAGAGGGGGAAAGGGAGAGGGAGGTGGAGAGAGAGAGGGGAGGTGGAGAGCGAGGTGGAGAGAGAGGGAGAGAGGGGAGAGGGAGGTGGAGAGAGAAGGGAGAGGGAGATGGAGAGAGAGAGGGAGAGGGGGAGGGGGAGGTGGAGTGAGAGACAGAAGGGAGGGGGAGGAGGAGAGGGAGAGGGGGACAGAGAGAGGTGGAGAGATTGGGAGAGAGGGGTATAGGGAGGTGGAGAGAGAAGGGAAGGGAGAGGGAGAGGAAGATAGAGGTGGAAAGAGAGGAGAAGGAGATATAGAGGTGGAAAGAGGGGGGAGAGAGAGAGAAGGGGGTAAACAGGAAGATAGAGATGGAGATAGAGAGGTGGAAAGAGGGGGAGAGGGAGAGAGAGATGAAGGTGGAGTGACAGAAAGAGAGAGGGGAGGGGTAGAGAGAGAGAGAGAGAGAGAGAGAGAGAGAGAGAGAGAGAGAGAGAGAAATGGGCAGGCAGGAATTTTGAAACTCAACCCGTCTACGCTTGAAATAGAAAGTGACAGGAGGGCTGAAATGCACGACACGTCAAGACACGAGACGGAGCGAGGGAGACCACTGGTGGCCAACATCGGAATAGCAGCTCCCTCCTGGCTGGCCTCCCTGCTTCCGCTATCCGTCCGCTCCAGCTCATCCAAAACCCTGCTGCCAGCCTTGTCGTTTCCCTTCCTCGCTTCTCCTATCGCTGCTCGCATCCGATTCAAAACTCTTGTACTCGCCTTTCTGCTCCCTCCTATCTCCAGACTATCATTTCTCCCTACACCCCCTCTCATCCCCTCCGATCTTCCACCACCGGCAGATTTGCTGTACCCCCCCTACGCTCCCCCGCCCCCAGAGCCCGCTCATTCTCCACCCTCGCCCCGTAGTGGTGGAACAACCTGCCCACGGATATCAGGACTGCTCAATCAATCCCTGACCACCTTCCGGCGCCTCCTCAAGACTCACCTGTTCAGACAGCATCTGTAAACCTCACAACTCTGGACTATACTGGACTACATGCCCCACACTTAACTGTATTCCACTACTGCTCTCAATCATAATTATACTTGCTGTATACTTGATTTTACTCATAAAGGTAACCATATTCATACATACTTGCCCTCAATGGAATTTACTCTTATAACAAAATATACTGATGCACAATGAAGACTCAATAGTCTAAGTTTCTTTTGTGCATCAGTATACTTTTCAGTTTAACTGCTCTTAGTAACTCTCAAACATAATTATTTGCTGTATTTTTTTTCTCTCATTTGAATTTGCTTTCTACTGATTTGATTGTATCCTATAACTGTTATTACTGTAATGTGATACTTTGCAATGAGATATTTTGTAACGACTGTAAGTCGCCTGGATAAGGGCGTCTGCTAATAAATAATAATAAAATAATAATAATAATAATAATAATAATAATAATAATAATAATAATAATGACTGAATGAACAACACAGAATTCTCAGTTGTAGAAGACAGAAGTAGAAAGGAGCCTGCTTGCTTTCAAAATAACCGTTTTTTATTAGCCTGACCACACTGAACTTTTTATAAAACTAAAAAAGGAACCGTTTCTCGGAAAAATAACACCTCGAACAACTTCTACTTTCTAAATAACAGCTTTTCTGAGAATCACAAATTGGACGTTCTCTGAACTGCTGAAGTAGGTTTGTGCTTAGCGGCGACCATCTAAACAAACTTTCCTTTAACTGAAATAAAAGGGGGTCACCACTTGACCGTCGTGGTCTGGTGACGTGTTTCTGAAGAACTACAATCAAATGTATTTTGCTAAAGGTGTTAGTACAGTCACGATGTTTTCACGAAGAGGCTGGCTTGCTGAAATGAATTATTATTCGTTAAAATTTTGAAAAAATATATTATGCATATAAAATCATACTATTGCATTATATTCATGTTTACCTAACGTAGTATATGCATTTTCACTTAAAAGCATTAGTATTTTTTGGCATGATCTCAACCAGAGCGTGTTAGTTGCAGAATCCAGGCTTTGTAGTTTGAAATCCGGAATCGAGCCTGCCTTAAAAAAAAAACAAAAAACTGTATTTTTACGCTAAATTTACCTTAATATTGATTTAATAAAACTGTACTTGTAGATTCATTTTTGTGTATGTAAAGTATTTTACACTAATATTGAAGAACTTCCACCGTAGTTTTTCTGCAGTTCAGTTACTACAGTATTGACGACAGAATTTACAATTTCAAATACAAATAATACAGACTAATAATATCAATAATAACAGTAAAAGAAACGGTCATAGTATAAGGAATAATCAACAGATATACATGACGCCATAGAATGAACTAACGTTGCTTCATAAAGTCGAATGAAACCTGCTGAATAATGTGACGTTAACATATCGAATTACATACCGCTCTGTAGTTTTCCATACACATAACGAAAAAAGGATAACAATTTGACATTTCAAAATCTAACATGAAAGACTGTACCACTATTACGGCTTCCGATAGAGTTTTGCGATATCATTTTGTAGTTTTTTTTTATTATTACATGATGTTAAATAAAAAAAAAAAAATCTAAATTATGTTTATACAATCTTTAGCACTCACACATTGAATGAAAATCAGCTTTTGCACTCAAAAAACGTGTGTTTTTGCGTCTCTGCCCCAACCCCGCTGTGACCCTCCATTTTCAACGCTCACGCGTCGCCTCAGTTAACCCAGCTAGGACTTTCAGCGCAGCACAGAAATTAGGACCAGAGGTCCCACAGTGTGACAAATGAAGGGACACCAGCTCTCTAGCTCTGCATGGATGCATTTGCTGACACTAAGTGCGCGAAAGTTGGGGATGGGATCTGGTAATTCCTGATATAAATCTGTGGCTAATCCAGTGAGTCAGCGAATCTCCCCTTAACAAAGACGACATAAGAGAACGCAACCATACGTTCATTTTTCTCAGAACATCTTTATAAGAAACGTTAACAAGGTCACTACTGGCCTTGTATACATACAGGGAAGCATTGTAAAGCACAGAGAGGTCTGGTAAAGCATAGGGAAGCATTGTAAAGCACAGAGAGGTCTGGTAAAGCATAGGGAAGCATTGTAAAGCACAGAGAGGTCTAGTAAAGCATAAGGAAGCATTATAAAGCACAGAGAAGTCTGGTAAAGCATAGGGAAGCATTGTAAAGCACAGAGAGGTCTGGTAAAGCATAGGGAAGCAAAAAGCACATTGGTAAAAGGGAAGCATTGTAAAGCACAGAGAGGTCTGGTAAAGCATAGGGAAGCATTGTAAAGCACAGAGAGGTCTGGTAAAGCATAGGGAAGCATTGTAAAGCACAGAGAGGTCTGGTAAAGCACAGGGAAGCATTGTAAAAGCACAGAGAGGTCTGGTAAAGCACAGGGAAGCATTGTAATGCACAGAGAGGTCTGGTAAAGCACAGGAAGCAAAAGCACAGAGAGGTCTGGGAAGGAAGCATTGTAAAGCACAGAGAGGTCTGGTAAAGCATAGGGAAGCATTGTAAAGCACAGAGAGGTCTGGTAAAGCATAGGGAAGCATTGTAAAGCACAGAGAGGTCTGGTAAAGCATAGGGAAGCATTGTAAAGCACAGAAAGGTCTGGTAAAGCATAGGGAAGCATTGTAAAGCACAGAGAGGTCTGGTAAAGCATAGGAAGCATTGTAAAGCACAGAGAGGTCTGGTAAAGCATAGGGAAGCATTGTAAAAGCACAGAGAGGTCTGGTAAAGCATAGTGAAGCATTGTAAAGCACAGAGAGGTATGGTAAAGCATAGGGAAGCATTGTAAAGCACAGAGAGGTCTGGTAAAGCATAGAGAAGCATTGTAAAGCACAGAGAGGTCTGGTAAAGCATAGGGAAGCATTGTAAAGCACAGAGAGGTGTGGTAAAGCATAGGGAAGCATTGTAAAGCACAGAGAGGTGTGGTAAAGCATAGGGAAGCATTGTAAATGCATAGTACAACTAGGGAAAGACTGCAAAACCGCGGTACAAACACAACATGTTACTCATCTGCCAACATTGGCTGTGCAAACATTTGCTTATTTTTTTTAAAAATTATTTTTAAATAGGGGTGTGTAAAATCAAATCAGAAGTGAAAACTCTTCCTTGTGCTGCAGTCGCCTCCGATCTTCCCGAGACGGATCACTCACTCACGGGTTCGCTGCAGACTCGCTTTCCTTTAGCTGCGGATCATTCTCATTCTAACACACTGAACGAGTCCCTTGTGTGGAAAAACAGTCGCCTGATCCCAGACTACATGTCCTGGCGTGACTGTACCGGAACTAATTCACAGGGCTAAACTTAGACCCTGACACTGTCGCCTCATGCAATTTCAATTTTACAACAGCCCTGTAAGTATACTAGGTTTTGGGGGGCGAATTTGCAAATACCCTCAGCTGTTCCCGTGACACGAATGCGCCCTCTTGTGGTCATCTTGTGTCACTGCTGTGTTGAAGCTCAGGTAAGTTTACTGTTTTTCTTGTGCAGAAAAACACATATGGGAGCAATTACAGCACAGGTACGCTAGCAAGCGACTGCACTTCATGGGTCATTTCACCAATGAGCTGCTTCTTCTGTTGACTGACATGCTGTGCAGCCAGTAAGATGCTTTCACCCCCACAGACACTGAAATGACCAACGCGCCACTTCATTAAGTAACATTTGATTTGTTTTGTTTTGAAATGGCTTGTTGTTAATTAATCACGTTTTCTTTTGAGCACTTTGACTATGTATTGCTTTTGTTTTATTTTATAGTATGATTTAAACAACACATTTGTTATTTGGTTCACCTTTGCTTTGTGCACTTGTTTGTTGATTTGATTTCTGTAATTTGCACGTTTGGTAAATTGAAGTCGCAAAGCGTCAATATTTTAAGTCGTTTTTTTCCAGATTTAACTTAATATTTTTTCCCCACATTTATAAATGTTGTGAAAATAAACAAATATATTTTTTTAATGTGTACATTCAGAAATAATTTATAAATCTAGTTACAAGCTTTAGCATTTAGCTAAATATTAACTGGGCCGCTAAATCAGGAGTTTGTATGCAAATGAGCTCCGCCCACTTTGTGCTTTCACGCGATTTGATTGGCTCTTGTAATGCTAATCTAATGTGGATTTAATGTTACCTGGTAGTGTGATTATCCTTATGCGTTACTGTGTGTTTTTAGAATAAGATGAAGGGGGTTTTATATTGTGTAATTCTGTGCTGCCGTTTCATTTAGTTTTTAGAATTGTAGTATTATATAATAATAATAATAATAATAATAATTTTATATAGCGCCTTTTAAAAGCAATCATCTCACAGCGCTTTACAAGACAAACACAAATCACACCAACAAAGAAACACAGAAGATAAAAACATTCCCAAAAATGAATTTCTAAAAAAAGCAGGGGAGACCAGGGCTGGCTGTCACAGTGCTCATAACTATGACACTAGATGGTGCAGGCAGGTGATGCTAACACTGAAATGTGTGTTCTATTGTCTGCAACTCAACCATCTTGTAATTTGAGATCAATTCCATCTAACATAAAGGTGAGCACATATTTTATTTTTTTCATACCCAAAGTAAAAAATGTATATCTTGTTATTTATAACTCTTAGTAATATTGGAGTTTGTTTGAACTGATGGCCATGTTAATAGAACCAGATACTGGCTATCTTTTTGTGTAAAAACAAAACCAGTAGGTTCTCCCAGTAGTACTGAGAGAATTAAATTATTATTATTATTATTATTTATTTCTTAGCAGATGCCCTTATTCAGGGCCACTTACAATCGCAAGCAAATACATTTTAAGTGTTACAATACAAGTAATACAATAAGAGCAAGAAATACAATAACTTTTGTTCAAGTGTGACAAACCACAATTCAATAATACAGCAGATAATAGTGATAGTTACATCAGGATATGATTAAATAGTGATAGTTACATCAGGATATGATTAAGTACAAAATACTACAGGTTAAACACTTGGCAGATTACAGTATTCTGAAGTACAGGATTAAATGCAGTAAAATAGGGGGCAGATAAGAGCAAAATAAATGACATTTAAATGAAGGGTGATAGTGTCCCAGGATACAAACAGAGGAGTTCTACAGGTGCTGTCTGAAGAGGTGAGTCTTAAGGAGGCGCCGGAATGTGGTCAGGGACTGGGCAGTCCTGACATCTGTGGGAAGGTCATTCCACCACTGCGGAGCAAGGGTGGAGAAGGAGCGGGCTCTGGAGGCAGGGGAGCGTAGAGGAGGTAGAGCCAGTCTTCTAGTGCAGGCGGAGCGGAGAGGTCGAGTGGGGGTGTAGGGAGAGATGAGGGTCTGGAGGTAGCTGGGTGCAGTCTGGTCAAGGCATCTGTAGGCTAGTACAAGAGTCTTGAACTGGATGCGAGCGGTGATCGGGAGCCAGTGGAGTGAGCGGAGTAGTGGAGTAGCGTGGGCGAAGCGAGGCAGAGAGAACACCAGGCGGGCAGCAGAGTTCTGGATGAGCTGAAGTCTGGTTGGTGCAGGTTGTCACATAGTTTTGGGGGTTGGCTGTCACATGTAGGTCTCCCCTAAATTTTTAAGCTAGATTTAAAAGCACTTAAAGTGGCTGAATTCCTGATTTCTTTAGGAATGGTGTTCCAGAGTTTTGGGGCATAACAACAAAAGAACCGATCACCCACGGAGCGCAGACGAGCAGGAGAAACACAGAACAGGAAGAAGATTTTTTAAAATCAACTCGAAACCTGACAATCAATGCAAAGACTCCAAAACAGCAGTGACGTGATCACTGGCATGTGACCTAGTCAGGATTCTAGCTGCCGAGTTCTGATATTGTAATTTAAGTGTGTTTTTGACTCCTGCGACCAGGGGCGTTACAATAATCTATCCCTGAGAAAACAAAAGCAGGAACCCGTTTTTCAGCTACAGATGCAGAGAGCATAGGTGGCAGCCTAGCGATGTTTCTAAGGTGGAAAAATGATTGGTTATTTCGTTTGGTTATTTCGTTTGGGAGTGCAGTGTTCACTCCCAAATTTTTCATTTGGAATCTAAACCCAAGCATAGTAGCATCAGCTGACAGGGTTACAGCATTGTTCGGCCCTTTGTTTTTGTTTAATACTTGATGATCTGTATAGCTTATTTTTTGCTTCTATTGTATTATTGTATTTTCTTTTAATATGAAAATATTCCGTTATTATGCTGTCGGATTTTATTCAATCGTGTTATGATAGTGCTTTGTGTATTTGGAGTTGTTGACAGCCTGTAATAAATTATTCAAATCCGCCCACTCATTTGTCCTGTTTCCCTTGCACGAGTGTTTTTTACTAAACCCGTTCTAGTGCCAAAACATCGTCACAGAGCGGTGTTTACACTGTGGTCTAGTCAGGCTATTCTGTACCGGATTTGATGAAAAAAAATCAAACATGTTTAGCTAATAAAATGTGTTTCTTTCAAAACTGCACATTTTGAGAGCACTGTATAGTCACCACCGGGGGTGTCCAATCAATCACTCAATCAACTCCGGTCCTGAAGGTACACTTCTCTATTTCTAAGTGTAGCTGGTTGAGAGTGCATGGTGATTCTCCTCCCTCCTCTCCCTCCTCTCTCTCTCTCTCTCTCTACTCCTCTAACAAGCACACATTTTCAGTTACTGTGAGCTGTGAAAATCGCTGTTTGAGAAAAGCGTTAGCCATGTTTTTATTTTTTCCAAGCGTCTTAATTCCGAGAATGCCTTGCGTAATTGACTAGACCAGTCTAACGAAAGACTGCAACCGTTTTAACTGAGTGTCTATCGTTAGTATGGCTTATAATTATATTAAGACAAAGACTTAGTCTATGTTTATGCAACCCAGGAGTGGAAGAGTCAGTTTGGATTGCTTGCGTGAGCTGCAGTCCCTTTAAGACTCCGTGGCGGTGTATCCTGACGTGGCGTGTTCTTGCGTTTCCACCGCGAGTCTGTGGAGAGCTCACCTGTCCTGATCCCCACTCTGCTTCCTCTGCCTTGCAGCTCCGTCTCAGGTAAGTCACCTGTCCGGGTCAAAACCATTATTGGGAGGCACAGCCGTAGCGATGTGATGGGGGACGGATATCACCGACAGGCTTGTTAAAAAGTAGCGGGGTTCAGAAATATATATATATATATATATATATATATATATATATATATATATATATATTGCTATATATTTAAATAACGTAATCATTTCATTTCAATTGTTAACATCCTGACAACTTTGTACACTTAAAGTCTGTTTCAAAGCTCTTTTCAAAATGTCCGTTCTAGGGCACAGTGGTTTGAGACCTGTTCTGTAAATCAGGGGTTCTCAGTCCTGGTCCTGGGGGACCCCCTGTGTCTGCTGGTTTTCATTCCAACCGAGTTCTTGATTATTTCGTTGAACCCTTAATTGAAATATTCATTAGCTTAATTAGACCTTTGTAATTGTTTTCATCTTTGAAACAGTTGGAGATTTCAAGTTAACGGTACAATTTTATAAGTAACTTGAAATCGGCAAGTTTTTAGGGGTACCCCAGGACTAGGAATGGGGAAACCCTGCGCTAAATCACTGCAGGGAGAGCGATTTAAAATAAATAAATATTTAAAACATAAATAAATAACAAGTGCTGTGGCTTTTCTGTTCCGTGCCACATCCTGGATCGCTATTGCTGTGTTTCCTGTTTGACAATGTGGTCAACACTCCTGTATCAGGGCACTGGAGCTGATTTTTAAAAAAAAACGAGTTTTGAAACAGACTTTAAAGTTCTAAGTGTAAAAAGTTGTCGGGATATTAACAATGAAAAGGAAAACAAGGACCAGGGGTCACAAATGGAGATTAGATAAAGGGGCATTCAGAACAGAAAATTGGAGGCACTTTTTTACACAGAGAATTGTGAGTGTCTGGAACCAACTCCCCAGTAATGTTGTTGAAGCTGACACCCTGGGATCCTTCAAGAAGCTGCTTGATGAGATTCTGGGATCAATAAGCTACTAACAACCAAACGAGCAAGATGGGCCGAATGGGGCCTGGGTCACACAATGAGTCAGTGGCTGAGGTGGGATTTGAACCGGGGACCTCCTGGTTACAAGCCCTTTTCTACAGCTAATAAACCCTGTCGTGTGTTTAGCCCTACTGTGGCAGAGATGAGGCCTGTCCCTGTAAATATGGTTTAGTTTGATTTGGCCATGACAATGTATTTTTGTTTGATGAGATATGGCAGGGCTGGGAGATTTGACTCCCCTCCCTGTCTAATTTGAAAAGGCATGTGCAGCAGGTGTCCAGGCACCCTATTGAAGAACTGACAATCAATTAACGCTGGTCACCTGCCTTTCAAAAGGGGAGAGCCCGACTCTGTTATTCGTTTGTCTCTGTGCGTGTGTACTTGCATGAAGAATCGTGTTAAAGTGGAGAGACGAGGAGAGCGAACCGGCTGCTCTAACCTTTTATTTTTTTAGCTGTTTTTGTGTAGTTGTTTTGTCTTTTGATTATGTATTTGTAAGAAAATCGCGGGCCTTGAATTTGTTGCACAGACCACAACTCTTAATGTGACTGCAATGTTTCTATTATTTGTACGTAGTTTCCTTGCAAAATAATGTTTTCATATAAACTGAAACAGAACAGCAGCTTCTCTCTCACCTTGTCTTTTGCTCGTGGGGGATTGGTATGGCTTGTCACCCTCTCTAGCCAATCAATTATCTGTGGGCCGTGATGCAAGTATTAGTTTACTGTTAAATTTTGTGACTGAAGGTTTATTGTCGTTTTACAAAGACTGTAGTGGCTGTTCAATTTTGTCATTATTGTTAGCCGAAACTCTTCGCGAGTAATGAAACACAGCGTAAAACGTTTTATTTCGAATGGTGATAGAGGGTGTCCTTAAGAACCTATGTTCTGGTTATCTAGTTATGTTTTTGAACAAAAACAAAAATCCACCTTGAAAGCAAGTTTATATACGTGCAAACTGTTTATATTTATGACCGCGACAAAACTACGGTGGCCGGAAATCCTTGATTTAAAAACAAAACAAAACAAAAAAACGCTATTTTCTTACAGCCTTAATTATGTACTTGTGTGTGTCTATCCTTCCGCGCTAGAGCTACTAACTAACCCCATTGCTTATTAATAAAACCTGGACTGCTGAGCGGCGTTTTCAATCTGCAGCAGAAAGCAGAATCCTCTCTCCCAAACTGTCCACCTGGGGTCGCTGTGTGATTGCATTTCTAATACTGCAGCTGCATGAGTTCGTAATAAAATAGCATATTGATCCAGGACAAGGAAGGGTTAAGCGCGAAAGGGAAAAGGCACAGGCTTTCAGTATACCATAAAACATGCCACTCTCAACCAGCTTAAGATTGAGTGCGAGTCTAATGGCATCTAACGCATTACACAGAAAGACGCCAACAAACGCTGAATAATTAACTGCAGAGGAAAGGAACCACATTAAGTTAGGAACTATTCATCTGTGTTGCTGCTGTGGTATCCCCCGGTAAAGGCACAGAGAAGATAATGAACCAGCCCCTTCTCGAAGTTTACTGCTTTGGAGACTAACCCCCCGAGAGAATGACCTGCGTCCCCGTCCCCCCACCAAGAGAACAGGTGCTCCCTCCAGTCCAGGGCAGGCTTGAGGCACAGAGACTGAACTGCTCCCTCCCTCCCTCCCTCACCCCCTAAGAGAAAGGGGCTCCCTCCCTCCAGTCCAGGGGCACAGGATTGAACTGCACCCTCCTCCCTCAGACTGAACTGCCCCTCCAGTCCTCCCCTCCCTCCTCCCCCCTCACCCCCTTAAGAGAAAGGGGGCCCCTCCAGTCCAGGGCAGGCTTGAGGCACGGAGACTGAACTGCTCCCTCCCTCCCCCCCCCTAAGAGAAAGGGGTGCTCCCTCCAGTCCAGGGCAGGCTTGAGGCACAGAGACTGAACTGCTCCTCCCTCCCTCCCTCCCTCCCCCCCTAAGAGAAAGGGGCTCCTCCAGTCCAGGGCAGGCTTGAGGCACGGAGACTGAACTGCTCCCTCCCTCCCTCACCCCCTAAGAGAAAGGGGGCTTCCTCCAGTCCAGGGCAGGCTTGAGGCACGGAGACTGAACTGCTCCCTCCCTCCCTCCCTCACCCCCCCAAGAGAAAGGGGGCTCCCTCCAGTCCAGGGCAGGCTTGAGGGCAGGCTTGAGGCAGAGACTGAACTGCTCCCTCCTCCCTCCCTCACCCCCCTAAGAGAAAGGGTGCTCCCTCCAGTCCAGGGCAGGCTTGAGGCACGGAGACTGAACTGCTCCCTCCCTCCCTCCCTCACCCCCCTAAGAGAAAGGGGGCTTCCTTCCAGTCCAGGGCAGGCTTGAGGCATGGAGACTGAACTGCTCCCTCCCTAAAAATAATTTAAAATAATTAGCAATCTGAAGAAAAAAAAAAAAAAACAAACGCATTCAATCAAACAAGGTTAATGCAGGGCAGCGATGGCAGCTTGCCTTCCTTTTCAATTTTTCATTTCGTTGCAGAAGGCTGCTGGTCCGACATTATAGGTAGGAGGAGTCTGTATCATTTACAGACGCTGCATGAGCCAAGGCTCACTTATACTGTAAATGCACTACGAGGGGAAAGAGTAGTGAGGGGCGGATTCCAGGAGTTTAATTTCTTAATGTGTCGAATGGATAAAGTGGATGAACTGAGCTCATCTGCAGGTCAGTATTAACACTCCCACTGCGGTTTCTGTGATCCTACCTCGGCCTCGCTCACAATATTTTATATTTCAGAAACTTCCTGAATACATTGTATTTATTTATACTTCCTCTGTGCACGTTCATCAATTTTCTTTTTAAAAATTATTCTTTTTTTTAATATTTGGTTCTGCACCATGGTTACACTTTATATTTTGGAACATACAGACTGACAGACAGCCGTGTATATCCCCAGATTCTAATATTACTCTCAATAACTCGTGCGATATAATGTTGCTCTTATAAAAGTCTCCCCTAGTAAAAGCACAACAAAGTGTTCTAAAGCATAGGCAAGCATTGTAAAGCACAGAGAGGTCTGGTAAAGCATAGGGAAGCATTGTAAAGCACAGAGAGGTCTGGTAAAAATAGCATTGTAGGGAAGCATTGTAAAGCACAGAGAGGTCTGGTAAAAGCATAGGGGAAGCATTAAAGCAAAGGTCATTGTAAAAGCATAGGGAAGATTGTAAAGCTAGAGAGGTCTGGTAAAAGCATAGGGAAGCATTGTAAAGCACAGAGGTCTGGTAAAGCATAGGGAAGCATTGTAAAAGTAAAGCATAGGGAAGCATTGTAAAAAACATAGCACAGAGAGGTCTGTGGTTGTAAAACACAGAGAGGTCATGGGAAGCATTGTAAAGCACAGAGAGGGTCTGGTAAAGCATAGGGAAGCATTGTAAAACAGAGAGGTCTGGTAAAGCATAGGGAAGCATTGTAAAGCACAGAGAACACAGATAGGGAAGCATCTGGTAAAACATAGGGAAGCATTGTAAAGCATTGTAAAAAGCACAGAGGTGGGCTGGTAAAAAGCACAGAGAGGTCATAGGGAAGCATTGTAAAGAGAGGTCACAGAGGAGGTCTGGTAAAGGTCTGGTATATAGGGAAGCATTGTAAAGCATTGTAAAAGCACAAAGCATAGGGAAGAGGTCTGGGAAGTAAAAGCACAGAGATAAAACATAGGAAGCATTGTAAAGCACAGAGAGGTCTGGTAAAACATAGGGAAGCATTGTAAAAAAGCATGCACAGAGAGGTGTGGTAAAAGCATAGGGAAGCATTGTAAAGCACAGAGAGGTCTGGGGAAGCATTGTAAAGCACAGAGAGGTAAAAAGCATTGCAAAAGCACAGAGAGGTCTGGTAAAGCATAGGAAGCATTGTAAAAAACACAGAGAGGTCTGGTAAAGGTCTGGTAAAACATAGGGAAGCATTGTAAAGCACAGAGAGGTATGGTAAAAGCATAGGAAGCATTGTAAAGCACATAGGAAAGCATTGTAAAAGCACAGAGAGGTGTGGTAAAGCATAAAGGCAAGCATTGGTCTGGTAAAAGCACAGAGAGGTATGGTAAAACATAAAGCATAGGGAAGCATTGGTAAAGCATAGGAGGTCTGGTAAAGCACAGGAGAGGTCTGGTCAAAGCATAGGGAAGCATTGTAAAGCACAGAGAGGTATGGTAAAGCATAGGGAAGCATTGTAAAGCACAGAGAGGTGTGGTAAATCATAGGGAAGCATTCTAAAGCTGGGGATTCATAAAAAGAAAGGAGGTTAGGGTTAGGGTTAGAGCTGCAGAATGACTGTGCTCTGGGAATGGAAATGGTAGAGAGTGCAAGATGCTGTGCAGTACACTGGGACAGTGCCAGCTGCTTATTGAAACAGCCACTCTTCCAGGAAATCAGCTCCTGCTCCTCTGAACTGCACACCCAGTCCTACAGCACTCAGCGCTGTCACATCCTGCAGGGGCGTCAGAACACGGTTCTGCATGTCCGCTAGGGACCTGCTATAAAAAAAAACAACAAGATGCTCGGATATATTGTGAGAAGTGTTGAATTAAATCAAGGGAAGTAATGTTAAAACTTTACAATGCATTAGTAAGACCTCATCTAGAATATTGTGTTCAGTTTTGGTCACCTTGTTACAAAAAGGATATTGCTGCTCTAGAAAGAGTGCAAAGAAGAGCGACCAGAATTATCCCGGGTTTAAAAGGCATGTCGTATGCAGACAGGCTAAAAGAATTGAATCTATTCAGTCTTGAACAAAGAAGACTACGCGGCGATCTGATTCAAGCATTCAAAATCCTAAAAGGTATAGACAATGTCAACCCAGGGGACTTTTATCCAAGGTGATACAGGTGTTACAGGGAAATACAGGGTTCCAATGTAAGATGAATATTTCAATACAATGCAGTACCCAGGCACGCAGACACACAGAGCTGTCTCTGTAAGCATGTTGTTAGTAGCAGAGTGAAGTTGACTTTGTTTTGCAGTAACTCAGAGGTCATTACTTCAGAAGGAATTGCAGGCCTTCCCATCTCTCAAGAGTGTAAATAATCAGTTATAATAATAATAATAATAATAATAATAATAATAATAATAATAATGATGATCATGGGGTTTTCATATTTAAATATTGTGTCATTTGTAATTTGCTGGTAAACTGAAGTATAATTCGTACCACATTACAGTAAATCTCTCTGCAGTAAAATAACTCTGGTGCCCTCCATCCTGTTACAGGAAGGAGTGTTCTACGCTGTTCTGCACAGTAGAGTGGAGGGTATTGATTTCACGTCTCGTTCACTGGATTGCTTTCCTTTGCATCTCTTTGATCCGGCCCTTTATGAATTCTGTGATGAACGAATATGAACATGGGCTTTCTCGCCATTTTTCCAGTGATAGAGGGAACAGAGAGAGAGGGAGAGAGAGAGAGAGAGAGAGAGAGAGAGAGAGAGAGAGAGAGAGAGAGAGAGAGAGAGAGAGAGAGGCTGGCTGAGAGAGGGAAGAGAGAGAGAGAGAGAGGCAGTGATAGAGGAACAGAGAGACAGGGAGAGAGGCAGTGATAGAGGGAACAGAGAGAGAGAGAGAGAGAGAGAGAGAGAGAGAGAGAGAACAGAGAGAGAGAGGGGTGAGAGAGAGAGGCTGAAGAGAGAGAGAACAAGGAGAGAGGCAGGGAGAGAGGGAACAGAGAGAGAGAGAGAGAGAGAGAGAGAGAGAGAGAGAGAGGGGAGAGGCTGATAGAGGGAACGGAGAGAGAGAGAGGCTGTGAGAAGAGGGAACAGAGAGAGAGGAGAGAGAGGGAACAGAGAGAGGCTGAGAGAGAGGGGGGAGAGGCTGAGAGAGAGAGAGAGAGAGAGAGAGAGAGAGAGAGAGGTTGCGATAGAGGGAACAGAGAGAGAGAAGAGAGAGAGAGGGGGAGAGGCTGTGATAAAGGGAACAGAGAGAGAGAGAGGTCCTGACCAAGTACAGACTCAGTGACCACAGCCTGGCCATCGAAACTGGCCGGCACAAAAAAACCTGGATTGCCAAAGAAAAAAGGCTGTGCTGTCACTGTGATCTGGGAGAGGTAGAAACAGAAATGCACTTCCTGTTGTCCTGCCCAAAATACACAGAGATACGGGAGAGATATATCCCCAATTCAAAAACAAATGGCAGAGTTTAACCTCCTCTCCAATTCAAGTAAAATCCCATCCTTCTAGGAGAGGAGGAGAACTGCAAATCTAGCAGCACAGTATGTGTCTGCCTGCCACAACCTGAGGGACAGTGTGTGACACCCTGCATACACGACCAGGGGTTACTGGGGATGAGGAGGGAGGGAGGGAGTTATATTGTTCAAAGGGAAGGGAACAATGTTTTTTGTGTTTGTTATGTTCTGTAATTGTATTTCTGTTTTATTATTTCTGTTTTGTATTATAAAAGCTTTGGCAATACCTGAGCGCTCTCGTCATGCCAATAAAGCATTTTTTTTGAATTTGAATTTGAATTTGAATTTGAATTTGAGGGAACAGAGGCTGCAGAGAGGGAGAGAGAGAGAGAGAGAGAGAGAGAGAGGGGGAGAGGCTGTGATAGAGGGAACAGAGAGAGAGAGAGAGAGGCTGCGAGAGAGAGAGAGAGAGAGAGAGAGAGAGAGAGAGAGAGAGAGAGAGAGAGAGGGGGGGAGGCTGTGATAGAGGGAACAGAGAGAGAGAGAGAGGCTGTGATAGAGGGAACACAGAGAGAGGCTGTGATAGAGGGAACAGAGAGAGAGAGAGAGAGAGAGGGGAGAGGCTGTGATAGAGGGAACAGAGAGAGAGAGAGAGGCTGCGATAGAGGGAACAGAGAGAGAGAGAGGCTGTGATAGAGGGAACAGAGAGAGAGGAGAGAGAGAGAGGGAGAGAGGCAGTGATAGAGGGAAAAGAGAGAGAGAGGGAACAGAGAGAGAGGGGGGAGAGGCAGTGACAGAGGGAGGTAGCTGGAAAGAGGTAACAGAGAGAGAGAGAGAGAGTAGGGGACAGGGAGCATGCTTGTGTGAAGACCATTTGAATTTCAGTGGTAGGTATTAGAGAGAGGGGACAGGGAGAAAGAGGGAGAGCAGGGGAACAAGCAGTGATAGATTCTGTAAGAGAGAGAGAGAGCGAGAGAGAGAGGGGGGAAGAGTTAAAAGGATGATGTCACTACTACCCAGCTGCAAATCTAAGTGAGGGAGGAGAGAGGAGGGGTGTGTCTTGTATAATTATTGCTGCAGCTCGGAGCATCAATAACAGACTGAAAGAGTATTTATTGAGAGAAAGAGAAAAGAGAGACGCAGAGGACTGGAAAGAGAGGAGGGGAGCGAGACAGAGCAGAATAGAAAGACAAGACTGTCTGCAAAGGTAGGCTCACATGATTACAAATACACAGCAGTGTTTAATTGCATTGTAATCATATAGTCATACTGTGACTCCGCCTCTCTGTATAGTTACCTATTTCAAATAGATTTTGTTTGTGTGTGTGTGTATATATATATATATATATATATATATATATATATATATATATATATATATATATATATATATATATCCATACAATTGTGTTATAAAATATAATCTATCTAGCTATATATATTTTATTAATCTATTCATCTATCTTTGTTATAGTTCATATTAAATCTAGCTCTCTGTCTATCTGTTTGCAGTGTATGTAACCCTAGCTATCTATGTATTTTATTGTATTCTACTGTATTCCACGCACACACACACGCAGACTGCAGATCTAATTGGCCAGTGATTTCCATAATTGCCTTGGAAGAAACGCAATGATTTCCTATCATCTCAAGGATTAATATCTTTGCTAACGACCAGGAGAACGCAGCAATGTTTTCACTACCCCATCTGCTTAACCTTTTGGTTTCCACATTCATGAAAAGAGAGAGCGAGAGAAAGAGAGATCTCTCTCTCTCTCTCTCTCTCTCTCTCTCTCGATCAGGGAATTGTATTGGGGCTCTGCCAAGAGAATGCAGGCATATGGACAATACACGCTCCGTTAAAACGAGATTGTAATTTTTTATTTTTCAAATTGCAATTGCTTGTTGAAGTACAACATTGCTGGCCATTGATGTGAAAGAGTTTTTATATATACATGTATATATATACACACACACACACACACAGAGAGAGAGAGAGACAGAGAGAGAGAGAGAGAGAGAGAGAGAGAGAGAGAGAGAGAGAGAGAGAGACAGCGGGAGAATTGAAAAACAACGCACAGCTCTCTCTATCCCAGGAGGATCCAACAGGATACTCGTTCATAACTAGAGATAATTAATGAAGAAGAAAAGTCATTGATAAACTGAAAATGTGCTGCTTTAATAATTCGCAAGAACGTTTTGGTGTATGGGGAGACAGGGAGACCAATGCACTATATACACAAGACCAATAAATGACAAGCATGCAATCTGCACGATTGCAAGGTACTGATTGACAACATGAAGGGAGGACCCTGAGACTGAGTGACCTTCAGCCTATTGAATTATTGTGTTGCAGTGTGCTTGTAAGCAGTGCATTATCTCTCTGTGGTACAGAGCTCAGTGCAGTGTGCTTGTAAGCAGTGCATTATCTCTCTGTGGTACAGAGCTCAGTGCAGTGTGCATTTTCTCTCACTGCTACAGAGAAGCCTCAATTATATATGACAGTTTTCTCCTGATCGCTCTGCTCCTCATCCCTGCAGGTTGATCAGCGCCTAATTAATTCTTACTTCTGTGCGATCTGCAGATCGTGTTCAGCCAGTTTTTGTGGGTTTCTGATTATCGGCCCTCATCGGTGCCAAGAGAAACTCGGAGAAGGGCCGGCCATCTGTTGAGTTTCATGGGTCTGATATTTGATACTAATGCTGCAAATCTGCGTTCAACAGATTAGATGTTTAAAAGTCCTTTGTGTAATTGGCACAGGGGTCGCTCTTTAGAAAGCACAGCGAGGTGTGGTAAAGCATAGGGAAGCATTGTAAAGCACAGAGAGGTCTGGTAAAGCATAGGGAAGCATTGTAAAGCACAGAGAGGTCTGGTAAAGCATAGGGAAGCATTGTAAAGCACAGAGGTCTGGTAAAGCATAGGGAAGCATTGTAAATCACAGAGAGGTCTGGTAAAGCATAGGGAAGCATTGTAAAGCACAGAGAGGTCTGGTAAAGCATAGGGAAGCATTGTAAAGCACAGAGAGGTGTGGTAAAGCATAGGGAAGCATTGTAAAGCACAGAGAGGTCTGGTAAAGCATAGGGAAGCATTGTAATGCACAGAGAGGTGTGGTAAAGCATAGGGAAGCATTGTAAAGCACAGAGAGATGTGGTAAAAGCACAGGAAGCATTGTAAAAAGCACAGAGGTCTGGTAAAGCATAGGGAAGCATTGTAAAAGCACAGAGAGGTCTGGTAAAGCATAAGGAAGCATTGTAAAGCACAGAGAGGTCTGGTAAAGCATAGGGAAGCATTGTAAAGCACAGAGAGGTCTGGTAAAGCATAGGGAAGCATTGTAAATCACAGAGAGGTCTGGTAAAGCATAGGGAAGCATTGTAAAGCACAGAGAGGTCTGGTAAAGCATAGGGAAGCATTGTAAAGCACAGAGAGGTCTGGTAAAGCATAGGGAAGCATTGTAAAGCACAGAGAGGTCTGGTAAAGCTTCTTAAAAAAAACAAAGGAGAAAAACTTCAAATTTACTGTAGTTTACTTTCATAAGGACATCGAACACGAAGAGGTTATTCAAGCACAGAGCTCTCAAAACTGGTTGTATAAATGTTTTAATTTTTTAATCGTAGTCCGTAAAAAAAAAAAAAAAAATATATATATATATATATATATATATATATATATATATATATATATATATATATTGAAACAGGCAGGACGCTATTGAGCACTTCAGCAGTGGATTAATAAAAGTGTTCTCGGCAGTATTGAAACGGACAGGACAGTATTGCGCAGTTCTCCAGTGGATAAAGCTGTACAGACAGCATGGTGCGGTCGCTTTGTTGAATTGCGGATTCCAGTCGCTCTGCCTGTTTGAATGGGCATCACGGGCGAGTTAGCTTTGATAGCTGTGTGAGTGTGAGTCAGTCCGCGCTGTGAGCGAGTGCAGAGCTGGAATTAGAATGACAGCTACAATTCAATTAATACCGTTTAATTAAGGGGCTCGGTGAAACAGACTGATCCACCAGCCTCTCTTTCCTGCCTTTCTCCTTCCTCTGGGGGCCTGGGATCCGATCTGGGGGGGGGGGTGGTGCAGACAGACAGTGGATTAATTCACTAAATAAATCAAAGGAATGATTGCTGGTGCATTTTTAGTTCAGTTAAATAACTGCTGAGGTTTTTTTTTCCATTCGTGAAACGCAGGATGGCAAAATGGAACAGTTTGAAAATGTGTAATAGAATCGACCCACAAGCAGTCTGAGAGGTCTGTAATGGGAGGCAAGGGCTTGTGATATAAAAAAAAATGTTTGCACAATAAGGAGGCTGTGTGGTCCAGTGGTTAAAGAAAAGGGCTTGTAACCAGGAGGTCAAATCCCGGCTCACTCACTGACTCACTGTGTGACCCTGAGCAAGTCACTGAACCTCCTTGTGCTCCGTCTTTCGGGTGAGACGTGATTGTAAGTGACTCTGCAGCTGATGCATAGTTCACACACCCTAGTCTCTGTAAGTCGCCTTGGATAATAATAATAACAATAGAGAAACAACAATGATGCATTGATGTATTGATGTCAAAATCCTGTAGCTTGCAAATTGCACAGACAGTCATGCTGGTTGCATCAATTGGTGAGAGGGTTGCAGTTTAAAAGCTAAAGTGAAATAAAATGAAATCGTGTCAAAATCTCCTTGAAATTCAATGTCATGGTTTACATCCCCTTGTGTTCTTCTGATGTTTGGAATCATTTGTATTACAGTGACTTCTACTGTCAAAAAGGGTAAACTAACCCTTATAGAAGTGTCCCACAGTAAAAGCACAGAGAGGTCTGGTAAAGCATAGGGAAGCATTGTAAAGCACAGAGAGGTCTGGTAAAGCATAGGGAAGCATTGTAAAGCACAGAGAGGTCTGGTAAAGCATAGGGAAGCATTGTAAAGCACAGAGAGGTCTGGTAAAGCATAGGGAAGCATTGTAAAGCACAGAGAGGTGTGGTAAAGCACAGGGAAGCATTGTAAAGCACAGAGAGGTCTGGTAAAGCATAGGGAAGCATTGTAAAAGCACAGAGGTCTGGTAAAGCATAGGGAAGCATTGTAAAGCACAGAGAGGTCTGGTAAAGCATAGGAAGCATTGTAAAAGCACAGAGGGTCTGGTAAAGCATAGGAAGCATTGTAAAACACAGAGAGGTGTGGTAAAGCATAGGGAAGCATTGTAAAACACAGAGAGGTGTGGTAAAGCATAGGGAAGCATTGTAAAGCACAGAGGTGTGGTAAAGCATAGGGAAGCATTGTAAAACACAGAGAGGTGTGGTAAAGCATAGGGAAGCATTGTAAAACACAGAGGTGTGGTAAAGCATAGGGAAGCATTGTAAAGCACAGAGAGGTCTGGTAAAGCATAGGAAGCATTGTAAAGCACAGAGAGGTCTGGTAAAGCATAGGGAAGCATTGTAAAGCACAGAGAGGTGTGGTAAAGCATAGGGAAGCATTGTAAAGCACAGAGAGGTGTGGTAACGCATATTAGTTAACATGGCAAACCAGGGTAACTGTTTTGGATTGTATAACCGAGGGAAATGCAAAGGGGAAACCTGCAAAAATACTGTGGTAAACATTTAAGCGTCACCGTACAGTAATAAAATATAATAATATGAAATATGAAAAATAAATAGATATACTGCAGACACTCGTTTGAAATCTCAATTTACTGAACAGCTGAGCTAATGCACTCTTCACTGAGTCAAGAGCACTCACGAGAGAGAGAGAGAGAGAGAGAGAGAGAGAGAGAGAGAGAGAGAGAGAGAGAGAGAGAGAGAAGAGAGAGAACTGAAGCCAAAACGACCCAACAGGAACGCTAAGCAAAATAGGGGCAATCAGATTGCTAAGGGATATCTATCACACAGGTATCAATCAGATTGCTAAGGGATATCTATCACACAGGTATCAATCAGATTGTAGGAGGACACTTGCTATTTCTCAGAAGTGTTGATTGAACATGTATAATACTGTGAAAATGCTTGTATCTATTAATTCTGTTTTTTAAAATACAATTCTGGTTTTTGTTTTTTGAATTCTGCAGTTTCTTATGCATTTTAAAGCCCTGGTCTGCGCTCCTTTAAAGGGAGGGACCAGAGATCATGATAATAAAGCTAATAAGAGGTGAGAGAATGGATTTTAAAGATGGTCAGCGCTCCTTTAAAGGGAGGGGCCAGTGATCCTGTTAATAAAGCTAATAAGAGGTAAGAGAATGGATTTTAAAGATGGTCAGCGCTCCTTTAAAGGGAGGGACCAGAGATCATGATAATAAAGCTAATAAGAGGTAAGAGAATGGATTTTAAAGATGGTCAGCGCTCCTTTAAAGGGAGGGACCAGCGATACTGTTAATAAAGCTAATAAGAGGTAAGAGAATGGATTTTAAAGATGGTCAGCGCTCCTTTAAAGGGAGTGGCCAGAGATCATGATAATAAAGCTAGTAAGAGGTGAGAGAATGGATTTTAAAGATGGTCAGCGCTCCTTTAAAGGGAGGGGTCAGTGATCCTGTTAATAAAGCTAATAAGAGGTGAGAGAATGGATTTTAAAGATGGTCAGCGCTCCTTTAAAGGGAGGGACCAGAGATCATGATAATAAAGCTAATAAGAGGTGAGAGAATGGATTTTAAAGATGGTCTGCGCTCCTTTAAAGGGAGGGACCAGAGATCATGATAATAAAGCTAATAAGAGGTAAGAGAATGGATTTTAAAGATGGTCAGCGCTCCTTTAAAGGGAGGGACCAGAGATCATGATAATAAAGCTAATAAGAGGTGAGAGAATGGATTTTAAAGATGGTCAGCGCTCCTTTAAAGGGAGGGACCAGTGATCATGATAATAAAGCTAATAAGAGGTGAGAGAATGGATTTTAAAGATGGTCTGAAAGGGAGGGGCCAGTGATCATGATAATAAAGCTAATAAGAGGTAAGAGAATGGATTTTAAAGATGGTCAGCGCCCTTTAAAGGGAGGGGCGGTGATCATGTTAATAAAGCTAATAAGAGGTGAAGAATGGATTTTTAAAGATGGTCTAAAGGGAGGGACCAGAGATCATGATAATAAAGCTAATAAGAGGTGAGAGAATGGATTTTAAAGATGGTCAGCGCCTTTTAAAGGGAGGGGCCAGTGATCCTGTTAATAAAGCTAATAAGAGGGTGAGAGAATGGATTTTAAAGATGGTCTGAAAGGGAGGGACCAGAGATCATGATAATAAAGCTAATAAGAGGTGAGAGAATGGATTTTAAAGATGGTCAGCGCTCCTTTAAAGGGAGGGACCAGTGATCATGATAATAAAGCTAATAAGAGGTGAGAGAATGGATTTTAAAGATGGTCTGCGCTCCTTTAAAGGGAGGGGCCAGTGATCATGATAATAAAGCTAATAAGAGGTAAGAGAATGGATTTTAAAGATGGTCAGCGCTCCTTTAAAGGGAGGGGCGGTGATCATTTAATAAAGGAGGTGAGAGAATGGATTTTAAAGATGGTCCAAAGGGAGGACCAGAGATCATGATAATAAAGCTAATAAGAGGTAAGAGAATGGATTTTAAAGATGGTCAGCGCTTTTAAAGGAGGGGCGGTGATCATGTTAATAAAGCTAATAAGAGGTGAGAGAATGGATTTTAAAGATGGTCTGCCAAAGGGAGGGACCAGATCATGATAATAAAGCTAATAAGAGGTAAGAGAATGGATTTTAAAGATGGTCATTTTAAAGGGAGGGCCAGTGATCATGATAATAAAGCTAATAAGAGGAAGAGAATGGATTTTAAAGATGGTCAGCGCTCCTTTAAAGGGAGGGGCCAGTGATCATGATAATAAAGCTAATAAGAGGTAAGAGAATGGATTTTAAAGATGGTCAGCGCTCCTTTAAAGGGAGGGGCCAGTGATCATGATAATAAAGCTAATAAGAGGTAAGAGAATGGGTGTTTGAATCCTCTGTACACTTGAAATATTCAGCAGCTGTCAGTCTCAAACCTTGTTACTGCCCCAGTAATGAAAAAAATCGAGAGTGAGGGGCAGAGATCAGTCCTGTAATATAGGAATATTTAAAAAGATCACGAGCGAGTTTCAATAACTTTGCATAATCTCCCACTTTCAAATCTGCCGGCAGCTCCCAGGCCCCAGACAGGCTGTTTCTAAAAGGAAAACTTCACATTTTCCTGAGTTTGAATAATATATTTTTTTGGTATCTGGGCATTATCTCTTGAGATGCCTCCTAAAATGATGATTTATTTATTATCTCTGAACTCATGTTTTAATTAAGGTATCTCCGGGCTACAGTCTCGTAAACATCTCTTTAAAAATTCTAGTTTGTAAAAAACCTTATTTGAATGAGAGGCTAGTGAATTAGTCCACTATCTGTCTGTCTGTCTGTCTGTCTGTCTGTCTGTCTGCACCACCTAAAGTCCCAGATTGGAACCCAGACCTCCAGAGGAAGGTGAAAGGCTGGGATGAGATGCTGGTGAATTAGCTGTGAGAGGCAAGTGAAAGGCTTAGTGTACTAATATTAAAAAAAACACAAACACAAAATAATAATAATAATTATTAAAAAAATCCCCTATTAGCTCATCTCTTCAGCACGCCCTTTTCATGGCTTTGAATTCTTTGTGTCTCGTGTGAGTGATGTTGATCTGCAGGCAGTGTGAATAATGCATAAGCCTCAGTGAGGCACTCTCGTCTCCTAATTGCGCTATTGTTATTTTCACTCCTCAATGCAGCTTTTCAATTTCAGCTTTTTGAGCTTCACTTCATTCAGAGCAGACTGACCTTCACATCCGACAAGCAGACTGACCCCTAACCCTTCAACTATCGACCTTCCACCCACACAAGCACGCGCACACACACTGACACACACACACTGACACACACACTGACACACACACACAGTGACACAGTGACACACACGCTGACACTAGCCTTGATAGACCCAGTCTGCATTGCCATTGAAGATCATTTGGGAAGGGTATAGTTAGCACACTGTGATCCCATTCTACCAATGGCAGCCTCACCCCACTGCAGCTGCCCTATGCTTGTGCTACCATTGCCCCTCAGCATAATACAGAACCATTATTGCAGAACTGCATAATGAATAAATAAAAAGAGCACATTCTGGTTTTTTTTTGTTTTTTTACACGTTAATGAAAAACGTGACTGCTCGAAATGTGTCTAAATTGAACTGTTGGTTGCAGGGTAATGAATCAATTTATCAGCCAAATGCTGATTTTATATAATTGTATATATATATATATAATTGCCTCATGCCAGCATGAATAAATACCAAACATTTTCAGATCGGCAACTTAATAAATAAAGCATGATACTGCAACAGGCTATTGCAGAGAAAGGGAGACTCTTATACTCTCTGAACAGCCTCCCTCTGCTCTGTGCTGGTGGAGCAGAGAAAGGGAGGCTCTTCTACTCTCTGAACAGCCTCCCTCTGTTCTGTGCTGGTGGAGCAGAGAGAGAAACGGAGGCTCTGATACTCTCTGAACAGCCTCCCCCTGCTCTGTGCTGGTGGAGCAGAGAAAGAGAAACGGAGGCTCTTATACTCTCTGAACAGCCTCCCTCTGCTCTGTGCTGGTGGAGCAGAGAAAGAGAAACGGAGGCTCTTATACTCTCTGAACAGCCTCCCTCTGCTCTGTGCTGGTGGAGCAGAGAAAGAGAAAGGGAGGCTCTTATACTCTCTGAACAGCCTCCCTCTGCTCTGTGCTGGTGGAGCAGAGAAAGAGAAAGGGAGGCTCTTCTGAACAGCCTCCCTCTGCTCTGTGCTGGTGGAGCAGAGAAAGAGAAAGGGAGGCTCTTCTACTCTCTGAACAGCCTCCCTCTGCTCTGTGCTGGTGGAGCAGAGAAAGAGAAAGGGAGGCTCTTCTACTCTCTGAACAGCCTCCCTCTGCTCTGTGCTGGTGGAGCAGACATAAGAAAGGGAGGCTCTTAACAGTATAATGTAGGAGATGGCTATCGGACACTTTCCTATATGTGGTAAGCCCATGAAACAGATTATATTGGACTGATTCTTGGTTTAAATCTTATCAGCCTGCAGGTGCGATAACCCTTTAAAACTCTCAGAGACTGTCTGCCTGATGCATACTGTGGATAGATATTACACATATACAGCAGACTGGATATCCAATTATTTTTAGGCTCACCGCTACCACCCCTGCGCTGACTCGGGAGCGGCGAAGACGAACACACGCTGTCCTCCGAAGCGTGTGACGTCAGCCGCCTGCTTCTTTTCACGCTGCAGACTCACCGTGCAGCCGCCTCAGAGCTACAGCGTCGGAGGACAACGCAGCTCTGGGCAGCTTACAGGCAAGCCCGCAGGTGCCCGGCCAGACCACAGGGGTCGCTGGTGCGCGGTGAGCCGAGGACACCCTGGCCGAACTAAGCCCCCCCAGTGATGCCCCTGGGAGCTCCTGTCCTCAGTTGGCAATGGAATAGCCTGGACTCGAACCGGCGAAGTTCCTGCATCGTTCCTGCACTCCACGCGGAGAACCTTTACCGGATGCGCCACTCGGGAGCCCTACTTGCTAAATAATGTGAATATCAAGTTTAATGACCTCCAGGTACGCGGTTCCCCAGATACGTAGAGAAATGAGAAGCATGTGCCATGGCGTGTATGTACAGATATATGAAGCTGATAGAAATGAAAGCAGAGAGACAGGTACTGTAGCTGGGGGGGAAGGGCAGCACCGCGATGCCCCAGATTACACATGATTACCTTTTAAGGCAAATGGCCCGCGCTAAAAGCAAATTGTCTGAGAGTTTGATCTCTGAGGAGGAAAAAGAATGAGAAAATTGCAGCTGTAATTCATGCAAATTGGTGGGTTTCTCCTTCTCTCCCCCTCTCACTCTCTGACAGCAGGTCGACAGGCTGCATGTTTCAAGGATATTTTTAATAGTAGCTCTCTCTCTCTCTCCCCCTCCCCCTCTCTCTCCATCCTTGTATGAAAACAGACCCCTGTTCTCTCTCTCCTTTTCTCTCACCTCTTTCTTTCTCTCTCCCTCCCTCTCTCTTCTCTCTTGCCTTCCTCTCATCTCTTCCTCTCTCTCCTGCCCTTTTATCTCTATCTCCCTTCTCTCTCTCTCCTCCTCTCTCTCTCTCTCTCTCTCTCTCTCTCTCTCTCTCTCTCTCCCCCACCCCTTCCTCCTTCTATTCAAATAGACTCCTGTTGCCCCCCCCCCCAAATATTTTTAAACAAGACCGTGAAAGATGATGATTTGATGCCAATAAAATGTCCTGTTCTGTGCAGTGGGAGTCCTGGGGCATGTTCTTGTTACTCTGTTTTACATCATTAGCTGCACAGCTTTCTAATTAAGAGAAACGTGGTATCTGGGTTTGTGTTACAGCCGCGGTTACTGAGGCTAATTATAAAAAGGTTGTCTTGTCAGAAGAGGGGAGGTTATGGTAAGAGAGAGAGGATAGGGGGTAGGGTAGAGGGAGAGAGAGAGAAAGGGGTAGAGAGAGAAGGAGAGATAAAGGGGTAGAGAGGGAGGGAGAGAGAGAGGGGAAGAGATGAGAGGGAGAGAAAGGAGTACAGAGAAAAAGGGGAAGAGATGAGAGGGAGGGAGGGAGGGAGGGAGAGGGGTAGAGATGAGAGGGAGAAAGGAGTAGAGATGAGAGGGAGAGAGAGAAAGGAGTAGAGATGAGAGAGAGAAAGGGGTAGAGATGAAAGGGAAGGAGGGAAAGAGAGAAAGGGGTAGAGATGAGAAGGAGGGAGTGTGGAGTGTGTAGATAACCATTCGATCAATGTGCTGTGTGTCTGGGAACATGATTGGAGGATTAGGAGTTAAAGAGGCGAAATGAATGTTGATTTTTTTTTCGTGCAGGTTGGCAAACCTCTTTAAATTCACTGACCCAGGAAAAGAGGTCAGATCACGTTCTAAGTGTGTGGGGGAGGGAGTGGGAGGGTTCATTCACCAGCCTCCAATTAGGGGGGTACAGACAGACAGACAGACAGACAGACAGACGGACATCAGGCTAATTCACCAGCCTCTCGTTCCTGCCTTTGACCTTCCTCTGGAGGCCTGGGCTCCAACCCTTCTTTGTTCCATATAGACTGAGTGTCTTCATAACTCTTCTCCCCATTAGTCTGGCCGCTGTCCTCTCTCCAGGGCCACAGTGTCCTCTCTGTATTGCGGAGGCAGCAGCATTGAACTCAGCTTCCGTTCTGAAGACACTGAGAAAGACTTTGAAGCCAAAACATTGAGTTTCATTAATTATAAAGAGAAGGCAATCCGCTGGATCACTGTTAAGGATTTGTCAGCCAAAGCTGCCAGTCATAGTGTTTGTACAGTCGGTTGTGTGCAGTGTTGGCCTGTTTATGGCCAAAAGTTTTGCATCACTCTATAGAATGAAACCATAAAGTCGAACGACTCGTGAAACACGCGTTCTCCGAAACGTGTTCCAGCCAAGACGTCATTTTTCGCACTACAGGTCTACTGCATAGTGCCGGAGGACAACACAGATCCGAGTGGCTTCTACAGCAGACCTGCAGGTGCCCTATCGGCCACAGGGGTCGCTGGTGCCCCGAGATTCCCCTGTCGACCTGAGCCCTCACCTCCCGGGCGGCGCTCGGACAATTGTGCGCCGCCCCCTGGGAACTCCCGTCCACGATCGGCGATGGCATAACCTGGACTCGAACCAGCGATCTCCAGGCTATAGGGCGCATCCTGCATTCCACGCAGAGTGCCTTTACTGGGAGCCCCAGTGTTGTATCGTTATACAGTAACAGTTCTATAATGGATGGCTTGTCATGGTGTGCTTTCTGATTAGCTCTAACACAATGCTTTCCCTTTAGAAAGCTTCAGTCAGGAGCCTTAGTCACGACGAGAGCCAATCCAGATCTGCGGATAACGGAATCCCTCGGAAATCCTGAAATTCACAGGCCCCCGTGGGAATTTGCAGTCATCCACGGATTCGCCACATTGTCCTCAGAATGATCATAAACAGACGGCTGAAGTGACCTGAAACACAGAACTCGGCAGTTCGTGTCTAATTTGGTTAAATTGACAGATGTTTGATCTCCTTCAGAAAAAGTAGGAATTAATTAAAGACTGGAGTCGAGGCTTTGAAAACGTGGGCCCATAAGATGTTTTTGTGTGAGATTTTACTGACAAGACTGCTTGACATAAAACATTGTTCACCCATAAATGGTTTGATATGATTATACTTGCTTGATTTCCATTTTCAGAAGCCATTATTAACACAATACTAAACACATAAGCTGCTGCGCTCTGCCTCTAGTCACAAGACTGTTGTGCTATTTGTGTTTCCCTTCTAACAAGAAAGACAGTGCTGACATAAAGGGGAAATAGGAGCATCCACTGTGCTGCTTTCAACTGTATTGTAGTACTATGTTAAATTAAAGGAAGCAGAATATACCATCCCTGGAAATAAGACTCCTATTGCACAGCAGTGTCACCCATTCCAGGTTTTACTACCAGCTTGATCAGCCCCCAGTGTGTCTAGGCAACAAGCTCAGGTGTGTCTTGTTATTAAACCATTAAACCAGTTTTATTCCCGTCGCTGTTATCTAGTATTCTGTACTCCTAGAGTGTTTCTCTGGTGATGGTTCGAAAGGCTAATGGCTCTCTATCCTCTCCTCTCTCAGTTACAAAGAGGGTTTAAAAGACAAGACAAAAAGCACTTAAACTAAGCGATACTCAGCTTAGCATCTTACCCTGGAGCCTGAAGACAATTTGACTCTTTGTCAGTGCGGCTGTGTGTGTGAGGATGTGTGTGCTAGAGCTATTGTGTGTGTATCTGTGTGTGTGTGGCAGTATGAGTCAGTGAGTGTGTGTACACAATGTGAGGAGCTTTGTAGAGAGACAGACAGACAGACAGACGGTGGGTTAATTCCCCAGCTTCTCGTTCCTGCCTCTCCATTTCCCCTGGAGGTCTGGATTTTAGTTTGAAGTTCCTGTCTTCTTTATAGTCAGTCAGCAGTCTCTGTGGTGTAAAGAGATGTTCTGCTGGCTTCTAAAATTAGATTAACATTCAGTCAAGCAGCGTTTCTTTAATAGCAGGCGAGACACAATATAGATTTACTTTCAAATTAATAGTTGGTTATGTGCTGTTAAGATGGAAGCCTCCCAAATGATCTTCAACGGAGATGAAGACAGACAGACAGTGGCACTACAATGGCTATGCGCTTGTGGTTGTGTATCATAGTGAAAGAAAATAGAAAAATGTGACATTTCGAAATCTAACATGAAATACTGCTATTATGGCTTCCGGTAGATTTTTGCGATATCATTTTGTCGTTCTTGATTTTTCTTCTGTTTCGTCAGTAAGGGCTGGAGATCCCGTCTTATGTTATTGAGCAGCTAAGATCTTTTATTTTATTCAATTGCATGTTATTACAATGTCTTAACAGCAAGCATCAAAGTACAAAAACATTTTACTGGATTTTTGAAGTTTAATGATTTCTAAAGTTCTGTAATGTGTCAAAGCTGTATTGAATTGTTTGATTTTCAAAGTTCGGTATGTGGTACGTTTCATTACAGTATTTCATCACCTGAACTGTAGGTGTTAAAGTTTTACTGAATTGCGTTCCTTTAATGGTTTGTAAAGCTTTGTACTGTTGTATGCTTAATGTGATAGAATAGGTTCCTAGCTATATATCATCAGTAGGTGCTTGTGCACTAAGTACTAACTTTATTCTGTACCTTATTAAAAGTACAGTCGTTGTTATTGATACCTGTTCGATTATCCATACAAATTGATTATGCGAACTTGTATCAGTCCTATTTATTTCTGATAATTGACTCTCTACTATATATATATATATATATATATATATATATATATATATATATATACAGACGTGCTCAAATTTGTTGGTACCCTTACAGCTCATTGAAATAATGCTTCATTCCTCCTGAAAAGTGATGAAATTAAAAGCTATTTTATCATGTATACTTGCATGCCTTTGGTATGTCATAGAATAAAGCAAAGAAGCTGTGAAAAGAGATGAATTATTGCTTATTCTACAAAGATATTCTAAAAATGGCCTGGACACATTTGTTGGTACCCCTTAGAAAAGATAATAAATAATTGGATTATAGTGATATTTCAAACTAATTAGTTTCTTTAATTAGTATACACATGTCTCCAATCTTGTAATCAGTCATTCAGCCTATTTAAATGGAGAAAAGTAGTCACTGTGCTGTTTGGTATCATTGTGTGCACCACACTGAACATGGACCAGAGAAAGCAAAGGAGAGAGTTGTCTGAGGAGATCAGAAAGAAAATAATAGACAAGCATGGTAAAGGTAAAGGCTACAAGACCATCTCCAAGCAGCTTGATGTTCCTGTGACAACAGTTGCAAATATTATTAAGAAGTTTAAGGTCCATGGAACTGTAGCCAAACTCACTGGGCGCGCCTGCAAGAGGAAAATCGACCCCAGAGTGAACAGAAGGATAGTGCGAATGGTATGCCAAAGAGATACAAGCTGAACTCCAAGGTGAAGGTACGTCAGTTTCTGATCGCACCATCCGTCGCTTTTTGAGCGAAAGTGGGCTCCATGGAAGAAGACCCAGGAGGACTCCACTTTGAAAGAAAAACATAAAAAGCCAGACTGGAATTTGCTAAAATGCATATTGACAAGCCACAATCCTTCTGGGAGAATGTCCTTTGGACAGATGAGTCAAAACTGGAGCTTTTTTGGCAAGTCACATCAGCTCTATGTTCACAGACGAAAAAATGAAGCTTTCAAAGAAAAGAACACCATACCTACAGTGAAACATGGAGGAGGCTCGGTTATGTTTTGGGGCTGCTTTGCTGCGCCTGGCACAGGGTGCCTTGAATCTGTGCAGGGCACAATGAAATCTCAAGACTATCAAGGCATTCTGGAGCGAAACGTACTGCCCAGTGTCAGAAAGCTCTGTCTCAGTCGCAGGTCATGGGTCCTCAACAGGATAATGACCCAAAACACACAGCTAAAAGCACCCAAGAATGGATAAGAACAAAACATTGGACTATTCTGAAGTGGCCTTCTATGAGTCCTGATCTGAATCCTATCGAACATCTATGGAAAGAGCTGAAACTTGCAGTCTGGAGAAGGCACCCATCAAACCTGAGACAGCTGGAGAAGTTTGCTCAGGAAGAGTGGGCCAAACTACCTGTTAACAGGTGCAGAAGTCTCATTGAGAGCTACAGAAAACGTTTGATTGCAGTGATTGCCTCTAAAGGTTGTGCAACAAAATATTAGGTTAGCGGTCCCATCATTTTTGTCCATGCCATTTTCATTTGTTTTCTTATTTACAAAATTATGTTGAATAAAAAATCAAAAGCAAAGTCTGATTTCTATTAAATATGGAATAAACAATGGTGGATGCCAATTACTTTTGTCAGTTTCAAGTTATTTCAGAGAAAATTGTGCATTCTTCGTTTTTTGTGGAGGGGTACCAACAAATTTGAGCACGTCTGTATATATATATATATACTTGCTTCTACCAAAGGCTGCAGCTTGCCCTTGTTATCAATACCAATTTTCAGGGAATTCAGTCCCTTCTAAAAGCTCACACACACACAGACACACACAGACACACACAGACAAACGCAAACAGACACACAGACACACACACACAGACCCGCACACACAGACACAGGTAGACACACGCACACTTGCACACATACACACACACACACACACAGATAGACGCACTCACACACACGCACACACACAGATAGACAGACACACACACACAGATAGATAGACAGATGCACATACATGCACACACACACAGATAGATAGACACGCACACACACAGATAGATAGACAGACACACACACAGATAGATAGACAGACACGCACACGCACACACACACACACACACACACACACACACAAGCTCCTTGGCCTGCAGTCCCAGTAAAGCTGTGATCTGGATTCCAGCAGCGCCCTGTTTTGAGTGAGTCCCCTGTGGGGTCCCCCTGTCAGCTCCAGCCCTGGCCTGGTCCACTGCGTTCGGGGGGGAGGGGGGACAACAGCACTGAGACCGAGTCGGGCTGACAGAGTTCTCAATCTACACTAGTAGTAGGGAAGTCCGGGGACAGTTGTAACACAGGACGGTTGTAACAGCTTGAATTTCTCCAATCAGAAGCAAGCTAGAGTGACATCACTCACTCGGCACATGCTCAGGTCAGGTCTGCCTGTGGCAGAGGAGCGGTCTGTGCCTGAGATTTGATCTACAAACATCGATTTTTGACCTAGGAGAGTACATTTTTTCCCTAGTTTTCTTTTTGTGATATATCCCTGTGTTATCCCTTTTATGGATCCAGGCTTTTAGCATCCTCATCCCTGATCTCTGTACTTATAATTGACACAATTGATTTTAGTTTTGCTGTTTCTTGCTGGAACATGAGGTTTAGTAATGGCTCCCTGGGTTGGGGTCAGTTGTAACACGTGTTACAATTGAACCAATACACCATTAGCTTGCACTGAAGGAAACAAAATGTTCATGTATCACAATTGTGATAATTTTTCTACAGAATGTTACATCTGATCCCACCGTTACAACTGACCCTGGCCATGGGGTCAATTGTAACATCAGACACCTTACATTTCAAGCCCTCTTGCTGTATGTATACCAGCTCATAAAACAGGATAACTATGGGGATTGGTAGAGGACAGATGGAAGCTGTTTGTATCAGTCTGGTCAAACTAGCTCGAACCATCTGTGCGTAATGGAGAGAAAGGTAAAAAAAAATGTTACAACTGTCCCCGGTCTCCCCTAGTTACTGAGCTCGCTACCAGCACTGTACCCTCCTCTAATCGCACGAGCTGGGCTGATACAGTCGAGCGGCACAGCGGGGTACAGCACAGGGGAGCGGGGTCACGTACATTTCTGAGTGGAAGTATCGAGACAGCGCTGCGGGATGAGAGTACAAATAGAACGAAACTCAGAGCTGACTGGATCCAGAGGGACACACGCAAAGACTGCATGACAACTGAAAGGGTTCAATCTCCCCCTCCTCCCTTCTGCTCTTAAATCACTCCCCAGCCTCCTCTCCGACCTTGGAACGACATTTTTAGATTCACAGGCGGTGAGGTTGCAGAGATATGTGGGGACTGTCTGAATTAGCTAAGTGGCTCTCGTCTCTCTCTCGTCTCTCTCTCAATTACTGTAAACCTAATTTATTTTCTAATGTCTGAGTCCGAGCGTCTCCCCTGGTAAAGGCACGGCCGCGTGGTACTCAGGGGGAGTCACACAGTCAGGGGTGCAGGGGGTCCCTGAGGGGTCTCCCCTGGTAAAGGCACGGCGTGGTGTGCAGGGGAGTCACACAGTCAGGGGAGCGCAGGGGTCCCCGAGGGTCTCCCCTGGTAAAGGCACGGCGTGGTGTGCAGGGGAAGTCACACAGTCAGGGGAGCGCAGGGGTCCCGAGGGTCTCCCTGGTAAAGGCACGGCCGCGTGGTGCGCAGGGGAGTCACACAGTCAGGGAGCGCAGGGGTCCCCGAGGGTCTCCCTGGTAAAGGCACAGACGCGTGGTGTGCAGCGGGAGTCACACAGTCAAGGGAGCGCAGGGGTCCCCGAGGGTCTCCCCTGGTAAAGGCACGGCCGCGTGGTGCGCAGGGGGGAGTCACACAGTCAGGGGAGCGCAGGGGTCCCCGAGGGTCTCCCCTGGTAAAGGCATGGCCTCTATTGTCCAGCAAGCTCAAAGCAGACACCTGCAGGGCTTATCCTCCAGGGGGCGGTAGCTCACATCCTCTGTGGAGCTCCTGGATGTAAAGCGGCGATTGGCTTGAGGATCGGAGGATGCCCGCTGACCTTCATCTCTCCTGGGCTGTGTGGAGTATCTGTGGATGAGCGTAATTAATAAAAATAATGCTCAGATTTTTCAGTTCATTCCGCTGCCCGTTTCCCACATGCTTCTGTTTTTGATCTTCGCTCGCAGACAGGAAAAGCGTTCTTAAGAAAGGCATTTCTCACAGCGCCACACTGACTGTCTGTCACAAGAGTTGATGGAGAACAACAGAGCCACTGTCTCCCAGGCTTGAGAAAGAGAAGCGATGGAGAGGAGAGTTGGGGCTCAGACAGAGGAGCAGTGTGCAGCAATGCACAAGGGTGGCCATTCAGTCAATACAAACAGAGGCAGAAAATAAACCGCCTTTAAAATCATTGCAAGAAGGGTCCAGCGACTAACACCCTGAGTCAAGCAGACCAGCGTTTGGGCTCCAGTGCCTTCATCAGTGTTATTGAAACTAGAAGAGACTGAGTCAAGCAGACCAGCGTTTGGGCTCCAGTGCCTTCATCAGTGTTATTGAAACTAGAAGAGTCAAGCAGACAATGAATTTACTGGTGTCCCATAGTAAAAGCACAGCAAAGTGTAATAAAGCACAGTGAAAGTACAGAGGGGTCTGTTACAGCAGTTAAATAAAAGGCAAGCTATGGGAGATGCATTAGGAAAGTGTATCGGGCCTGTAACAGATCTCCTGTATGATGATTCTGAGCTCACACTGTTGTTCTCCAAGCACCCCTCCTGGAGTTATCATCGAGTCTGATCCAGTGCAATGCTAGCTGCATGATCGCATTAGGAGGTGCCCGAGAGTATATCACATGAAGCTCTCTGGAGCCGGGGTACAGCTGGTGGTTTACAGTAAGATGAGTCACACAGAGACACATGAGAGGCCAGTGAGTCACAGAGAGGAGCTGCTTCCACACACTGAGGGCATTGCCAGCAATCTGAGACATGCAGAGGGGGCTCGGGGATGCAGACAGACCACCAGCCTCTCATTCATGCATGTTTTTTTGTTCTTCCCCACCATTAGCGTGTAGAAAGTCTAAAACTTAACATTCATTTGAATGCCACAAAACTGCCACAAAACTCAAACTGCTTTGAGCAGGGACGCTGTGGAAAGCATGAGGCTGCATCGTCATTGTAGTGGGAGTTTCAGTCACTGCACGGAATGAAATCTAGAAATGTATTAATTCATTAATAAAGCCACACAGCATTGCTCCAGCCCCTGGGTGTTTAATTAAAACACTGCCTCTGCTCAGAGCTCCGGGACTCAATGCAGGAGTTAAAGGAAGGGTGTCTCGTATTGCTTACAGGGGAGCACAGTGCGTTGATCCTGTCTGTGTGTGTGTGTGTGTGTGTGTCTCTGTCTGTGTGTCTGTGTCTTCTGTCTGTGTGTCTGTCTGTCTGTCTGTATGTGTGTGTGTCTGTCTGTGTGTGTGTGTATCTGTGTGTGACTGTCTGTGTGTGTGTATCTGTGTGTGTCTGTCTGTCTGTCTGTCTGTCTGTCTGTGTGTGTGTGTGTGTCTGCTTTACCATGCCTCTCTGTGCTTTACAATGCTTCCCTATGCTTTACCATACCTCCCTGTGCTTTACAATGCTTCCCTATGCTTTACCAGTCCTCTCTGTGCTTTACAATGCTTCCCTATGCTTTACCAGACCTCTCTGTGCTTTACAATGCTTCCCTATGCTTTACCAGACCTCTCTGTGCTTTACAATGCTTCCCTATGCTTTACCAGACCTCTCTGTGCTTTACAATGCTTCCCTATGCTTTACCAGACCTCTCTGTGCTTTACAATGCTTCCCATGCTTTTACCAGACCTCTCTGTGCTTTACAATGCTTCCCTATGCTTTACCACACCTCTCTGTGCTTTACAATGCTTCCCTATGCTTTACCAGACCTCTCTGTGCTTTACAATGCTTCCCTATGCTTTACCATGCTTTTACTGTACTCAGCACTTTGTTGTGCTTTTACAGTCATATAAGAATCCAAGAGCTCTACAATCCTGGTGAGTTTTAGACGAAACCCATCCTTCGATGTCTCTTTGGAGTCATGCTGTCGACTCTTTGGCTGGCTGCTGAGACAGTGGCTACAGTCTTTCTACTGTCCAGTCCTTCTGAGCATATTAATAATGCACACCTAGTTAAAAAGCTCTGAGCCCTGGCCTGATCTGAAAGGCTCTTAACCCTGAGCTCCCCACGGATGCAGTGAGCACCCCAGGAGCGCAGTGTGTTGTGTTTTCATTTTACCCGTCGTGACAAATCGACCGGTCCGCTGTTAACAAAACACGATCACGCAGCCCTTTCTGTGCCTCAGGGAATACCAGTCAACTCTGACTTTTCAAGGGCGTATTATTATTATTATTATTATTATTATTATTATTATTATGCATTCAGTTTTAAAAGTGGTTGGCTCCATTCGCTACCTGAGATGTGCAGTTTTGAAAGAACCACCAGTTGTGGCATGTGTGTATCTTACCTGTATTTCACATGTGCTTATCTAAACTGTGCTCTAGTCTTGTTAGCTAGTGTCTCTGTGTGTCTCAGTGTGTGTCTGTGTGTGTGTCTCAGTATGTGTCTGTGTGTGTGTGTCTCTGTGTCTCAGTGTGTGTCTGTGTGTGTCTCTGTGTCTCAGTGTGTGTCTGTGTGTGTGTCTCTGTGTCTCAGTGTGTGTCTGTGTTTGTGTGTGTGTCTCAGTGTGTGTGTGTGTGTCTCTGTGTGTGTGTATCTCTGTGTGTGTGTCTCTGTGTGTGTGTCTCTGTGTCTCAGTATGCGTGTGTGTGTCTCTGTGTCTCAGTGTGTTTCTGTGTGTGTGTCTCTGTGTCTCAGTGTGTGTGTCTCAGTGTGTGTGTGTGTCTCTGTGTCTCAGTGTGTGTCTGTGTGTGTGTGTGTGTGTGTGTGTGTGTGCCTGTGCTGTCGGACTCACAGAGCTGTCAGGATGTTAGTGGAAGGTGTCTGTGACAGATCTGGCTTATCAGACAGATGAAGATCCTGTCAGTGACATGACAGATTGACAGAGACAGCTGCATTCACCCAGGACACTGATGCACAGCGAGTACGTGCTGGATTTCCCTCTCCCTCCCTCCCTCCCTCCCTCTCTCCCTCCTTCTTTATTTATTCACTAATGCATGCCTCCATGCCTGCCCACTCCCCAAAGATCTTGGTATAAGAAATCAAATTGGGGCCACGCATCATATTCAATGGAGGCTGGAGGCTGTCTGTCTCCATGGCTCTCTGTCTCCTCTCTCCTCTCTCTCCTCCCTTCCCCTCTCTCCCACCTTCAGAAACACAAGCAGCTAGACACACACTATTTCTCCTCTCCCTCTCTCCCCCCTCTCCCTCCCTCCCTTCCCCTCCCTCTCTCCCCCCTCTCCCTCCTGTCCTTCTCTCCCCCTCTCCTCTCCTCTCTCTTGCCCCAGGCTCAGCTCTGATTGGTACCAGTTTCAGTCTCGTTATTTTCTCTGCTCTGCGCGACATATTTCAAGCACCATTGATCTGCAAGAATCATCTGCTTTGTCTGTATGTGTGAGTGTTTGTGTCTCACGCGCTCCTCTCCCAGTTTCCTCCCACTTCGCTGCTGGTCCGTCTCGCTTGTTGATGCTGATGATTTTCTCTTTTATCTCTCTCTCTCTCTCTCTCTCTCCCGCACAACATGCTAATTACTCTGTTAATTAAAGCACAACACTGCTTTCAGTGCTCGTTAACTCGTCTGCTTTGTTTTCGTCCGGAACTAAAATGTTTAGTATGTGTTTTGAGGGCAAAAAAGAAAAACATGTCATTATATGTCTGTGTTTGAAAATGAGTGCGTGTGTGGTTGTGAGTGAAAGCATGGTAAAGCACAGAGAGGTCTGGTAAAGCATAGGGAAGCATTGTAAAGCACAGAGAGGTGTGGTAAAGCATAGGGTAAAGCATTGAGGGTAAAAAAGCATAGGGAAGCAGAGACAGAGGTCTGGTAAAAGCATAGGGAAGCATTGTAAAGCACAGAGAGGTGTGGTAAAAGCATAGGAAGCATTGTAAAGCACAGAGAGGTCTGGTAAAAGCATAGGGAAGCATTGTAAAAGCACAGAGAGGTGGTAAAGCATAGGGAAGCATTGTAAAGCACAGAGAGGTCTGGTAAAGCATAGGGAAGCATTGTAAAGCACAGAGATGTCTGGTAAAACACAGGGAAGCATTGTAAAGCACAGCAAAGTGTACTACAGCACGGTGAAAGCATGGTAAAGCATAGAGAGGTCTGGTAAAGCATATGAATAAGCATGAGACTGAAGGTAAACCGTGGTAAATGAACAGCAGGAGGGCACGCTGCAGTATTCCTGTGGTGAGTGTTTGCAGAGGCTGGAAGGGAGCGAGAGAGTCTGCCCTTTAATAAGGAAGATAGGGACGGGTCAGTGAGTGTCACACTGCTGTCACTCACACTGCAGTCCCTGAATTCATACGCTGCATAGATTTCCTGTCTGTCTGTCTGTGTGCGACCGTGATTGGTTGAGAATGACGATGCAGTACAGTGACACACACACACACACACAGTGACACACACACTGAGAGTCTGCCCTTTAATAAGGAAGATAGGGGCGGGTCAGTGAGTGTCACACTGCTGTCACTCACACTGCAGTCCCTGAATTCATACGCTGCATAGATTTCCTGTCTGTCTGTCTGCGTGCGACCGTGATTGGTTGAGAATGACGATGCAGTACAGTGACACACACACACACACAGTGACACACACACTGAGACACAGCACAGACTGAGAGACCCCCTACACACTGACACACACACACACACACACACACACACACAGTGACATAGACACACACACCGGCAAACACACACGCACACTGAGACAATGAGACAAACTCATAAGAGAGTTAAGATTAACAGGACATAATAACCTATGTGATACACACACACACCCAGGAGACTTCCCAGATAGCGTGGCGATGCTGTGTTTCCATGGTTACTGGGGGGTGATAAGCTCTGTGTCAGAATCTCAGGTGCTGAATAATGCATCCCACCTCAGACACTGCATCCCCCGGCAACACATCAGAAAATTAACAAACGAGAGGAGTCCGTTCAGCCCATCGGAGCTCGTCCGGTTCCGAGCAGATGATTGATCTCAGATCTTTGTCAAGTCGGGTCTTAAAGAAAGACTTCTAGTGGAAACTTTGCCATTTAATTTACAAAACTCCTTTTGCATAGCAGTTTGATCCATTCCTTTTTTTCACCATAAGTTTAATAATAACACAACACCCCTGACCTTGTTACCTAGACACACTGGGGCTAATCAAGCTTGTTGTAAACCCTGGAATGGGTGAAACTGCTGTGCAATAGGAGTCTGATTCCCCTCCCTGAGTCTGGCTGCATTTCAGGGCAGATCTCAAAAGACCTGCAGCAACCAGAGCGAGATCACAGTGAAGTTTCATTTTGAGGTCCTCCTGCTGGAGTTGCCATAGCAACGCTAGCACATCACCAGCGGTAACCATGACGCGGTAACCATGACGCCCACCTGAGTGAAGGGGGGAGGGGGTCATCGACAGATTGCCAGAAAAATCTACCCCAGAGAATTAGCCGTGCTTTTCCAGTTTGTAATTATGTTGAATTGATTTGAAGGTGTGGAGACCACAAATGAAAAAAAAAAAAAAAAATATGGGTTTAATTTGATCTGCCGTCCTGTTGACTCTCATTTTCTTAGGGTCCTTATTGAAAAAAGGGGGTCCTTATGCACTGATCACATTTCGCAGTCTGCCCTAAATTTGTCCCAGTCATCATCAAACTTTACTACACAATGTGCTGTGCTTTTACCAGAGAGGAAACCACAGCAGTAAACTCTGAGAAGGGGGCTGGTTCATTCTCTTCTCTGTGCTTTACTACACTGTGCTGTGGGATACCAAAGCAACCTTTAGAAAGATCTAATAAAATACTGGATTAACTAACGTTGTTTCGTCATTTTACAAGTTATAAAATTCAGCCGCAGTTTATTTGATTTGTTATTGATGTTTTTGTAATACAATCTAAATGTTTTAAGAAAGGTTTTTAAATTATCCATGTGCTTTGCATTGAGTTTTGCCTCAGTGAGTGAGTGGATGCTGTTTCTCTCTTTCTCTCTCTCTCTCCCCTTCTCTCCCCCCTCTCCCTCTTCTGTCAACTCCCTCCCTCTCTCCTCTGCCTCTCTCCCCTCTTCTCTCCCTCTCTGTCCTCTCTCCTTCTCTCCCCCTCTTCTCTCTCTCTCTCTCTCTCTCTCCCCCTCTCCCCTCTTCTCTCAACTCCCTCCCTCTCTCCTGTCCTCTCTCCTCTGCCTCCTGTCTCCCCTCTTCTCTCCCTCTCTGTCCTCTCTCTCTCTCTCTCTCTCTCTCTCTCTCTCTCTCTCTCTCTCTCTCTGTATGTAATCCAGCTGTCTTTTCATGTTTATAAATGCATTAAGTGCAGCCCCAGTATATTGTCTTCTCAAGGAGAGGAAATGTAATTGTCTTTCTTTGGCGAGAATCAGGAAATTGCTTTCTGCCTCCGTCTTCTACATTAATATCAGAGTCCATGAATCAAAGATGGAAAGACAATGCGACACGCTGAATTAGAAACACTTTACAATTGCATCAGCCTCTAAAATCTGCCCCTCGTAAAAACACAGCAAAGTGTACAGTAAGTGTGGTAACGCACAGGGAAGCATTGTAAAGCACAGAGAGGTGTGGTAACGCACAGGGGAAGCATTGTAAAGCACAGAGAGGTCTGGTAAAGCATAGGGAAGCATTGTAAAGCACAGAGAGGTCTGGTAAAGCATAGGGAAGCATTGTAATGCAATTAAAAAAACAAACCTCTCTGTGCTTTACAATGTAAGCCTGTATACTTTACCACACTCTCTGTGCTTTACAATGCTTTGTAAAAGCACATGCTTTACCACACCTCTCTGTGCTTTTACAATGCTTCCTATGCTTTACCATACCTCTCTGTGCTTTACAATGCTTCCCTGTGCTTTACCAGACCTCTCTGTGCTTTACAATGCTTCCCTATGCGTTTTACCATGCTTTCACTGTGCTTTATTACAGTTTGCTGTGCTTTGACTGTACTATAAGGCTGTTATTTTACTATCAGCTATATTTAGGTGCCTGTGTTGCACAGATATCATGGTAAAGTAGCTTCGGGTTCCAGTCTTTCCTCATCAATGCTAACTGTGTCTAGAGCTGCGTGTATTGAAACCTTTCATTGCATTAGAGATCCAAGGGGATCTGCCACTTCCCGGTTGAGTGGCAGATTGAGAGATTGCTGCATATATGGAAGTAATTGGGCATCTGATAGCATTGCAGCTGGACTCTCGTATATATATATATATATATATATATATATATATATATATATATATATATATATATATATATATATGGACTGGATTTTCAGTCTCCTAGACTCAGGCCTGCCCTGGACTGGAGCGAGCACCCTTTCTCTTAGGGAGCAGTTCAGTCTCCAAGCCTCTCCCTCTCTCTTTCTCTCACCCCCCCCCCTTTCCCCCTCTATCTCGTTCCCTCATCCCCCCCTCTTCCACTTTCTTGCTCTCTCTTTGGCACTAATTTGTTGTACCAGCAGCAGATGGCAGGTGGGTTAGAGTTCAGTGACCTCAAAGGAATGGGAGAGGGGAGAGGAGCGAGGGGGAGAGAGAGACCTCTCTGTGTTTTACAATGCTTGCCTATGCTTCACCATGCTTTCACTGTGCTTTATTACACTGTGCTGTGCTTTTAACATGGCAGACTTGTATTTGGGACTGCAGCTGGTATAAACCTGGTAGAGATTTTTCTTCTCCTCCAGAAGAAAATGAAAGGCTAGTGAAAAAACAGCAATTTGCAAAATAATTTTAATCTCGCACAGTTGTGTGTGTGTGTGTGTGTGTGTGTGTGTGTGTGTGTGTGTGTGGCTCAGGTAGAAACTCATTTCAAAACAGATTTGTCAGGTCTGTTGACTGGGAGATAAGGGAGAAAAAATTCATTGCCAATGTAAAGAAAACTGCCTGTCGATAGAGAATTATATATAACTGACTGTAGGCTAGTTAGAGAGTAACCATTGGGCGTTTCTCAGTTTGGGGGAGGGGTGTCTGCTATTCAAAATGTATTATTTTTTAAAGGGGTCCCTGTATCGTTTCAGAGAACCCTTTGTTTTAACAATCTACAAAGCGAGTTTCGTCATTGCGATACACGACCTGAACCAGATGCCCTGAATCTTTGAATTAATTTTTTATGCTGGTGGCCTGTAAGTGTGTGAGCGAGGGGGAGGGTTATAATTGTGTTCCTCTGTCTCTGCGTTCCTCAGTCTCTGCGTTCCTCTGTCTCTGCATTCCTCTGTCCCTGCGTTCCTCTGTCTCTTTGTTCCTCTGTCTCTGCATTCCTCTGTCTCTGCGTTCCTCTGTCCCTGCGTTCCTCTGTCTCTGCGTTCCTCTGTCCCTGCGTTCCTCAGTCTCTGCGTTCCTCTGTCTCTTCCTCAGTCTCTGCGTTCCTCTGTCCCTGCGTTCCTCAGTCTCTTTGTTCCTCAGTCTCTGCGTTCCTCTGTCCCTGCGTTCCTCTGTCTCTGCGTTCCTCAGTCTCTTTGTTCCTCTGTCTCTTTGTTCCTCTGTCTCTGCGTTCCTCTGTCTCTGCGTTCCTCTGTCTCTGCGTTCCTCAGTCTCTGCGTTCCTCAGTCTCTGTGTTCCTCAGTCTCTTTGTTCCTCTGTCTCTGCGTTCCTCAGTCTCTGCGTTCCTCTGTCTCTTTGTTCCTCAGTCTCTGCGTTCCTCAGTCTCTGTGTTCCTCAGTCTCTTTGTTCTGTCTCTACGTTCCTGTCTCTGCGTTCCTCAGTCTCTTTTCCTCTCAGTTCTCTTTGTTCCTCAGTCTCTTTGTTCCTCTGTCTCTTTGTTCCTCAGTCTCCTCTCTGTCTCTCGTTCCTCTGTATCTCCTCCTGTTCTCTTCCTCTGTCTCTGCGTTCCTCAGTCTCTGTGTTCCTCAGTCTCTTTGTTCCTCTGTCTCTGCGTTCCTCTGTCTCTTTGTTCCTCTGTCTCTTTGTTCCTCTGCGTTCCTCTGTCCCTCGTTCCTCAGTCTCCTCTGTCGTTTCCTCTGTCTCTTTGTTCCTCAGTCTCTTTGTTCCTCAGTCTCTGCGTTCCTCTGTCTCTGCGTTCCTCTGTCTCTTTGTTCCTCAGTCTCTGCGTTCCTCTGTCTCTTTGTTCCTCTGTCTCTGTGTTCCTCTGTCTCTGTGTTCCTCAGTCTCTGCGTTCCTCTGTCTCTTTGTTCCTCAGTCTCTGTGTTCCTCTGTCTCTGCGTTCCTCTGTCTCTGCGTTCCTCTGTCTCTCCTCTGTCTCTTTGTTCCTCAGTCTCTTTGTTCCTCTGTCTCTGCGTTCCTCCTCTGTCTCATCCTCTGTCTCCTCAGTCCCTCATGCTCTTTGTTCCTCAGTCTCTGCGTTCCTCTGTCTCTGCATTCCTCTGTCCCTGCGTTCCTCTGTCTCTTTTTTCCTTCTCTGTTCCTCTGCATTTCCTCTGTCTCTGTGTTCCTGTCTCTGTCCCTCTTTGTTCCTCTGTCTCTTCCTCTGTCTCCTCTGTCCCTCTGTCTCCTTCCTCAGTCCTCTGTATCTGTTCCTCTGTCTCTTTGTTCCTCTGTCTCTTTGTTCCTCTGTCTCTGCGTTCCTCTGTCTCTGCGTTCCTCTGTCTCTGCGTTCCTCAGTCTCTGCGTTCCTCTGTCTCTTTGTTCCTCTGTCTCTTTGTTCCTCAGTCTCTGTCTCTCTGTTCCTCTGTTCCTCAGTCCCTGCGTTCCTCAGTCTCTGCGTTCCTCTGTCTCTGCGTTCCTCTGTCTCTTTGTTCCTCTGTCTCTTTGTTCCTCTGTCTCTGCGTTCCTCTGTCTCATCTTTGTTCCTCCTCAGTCCCTCGTTCCTCAGTCTCTGTCTCGTTCCTCTGTCTCCTCTGTATCTCCTCAGTCTCTGCGTCCTCTGTCTCTTTGTTTCTGTCTCTGTGTTCTCTGTCTCTTGTTCCTCTGTCTCTTTGCTCCTCAGTCTCTGCTCTCCTCAGTCTCTGTCTGTGTTCCTCTGTCTCTTCCTCTGTCTCCTCTGTCTCTTTGTTCCTCAGTCTCTGTGTTCCTCTTTGTTCCTCTGTCTCCTCCTCAGTCTCTGCGTTCCTCTGTCTCTGTGTTCCTCTGTCTCTGCGTTCCTCAGTCTCTGTGTTCCTCTGTCTCTGCGTTCCTCTGTATGCACACTGACCCTGAGGCCTGGTTAACACAGACCCCTCTCCCCCCTGCTGCTTGTTTAAATATTTAAACACAGTTCATATCTAATGGGTATGCTGCATCTGTCCAGGGTACTCACTGCCCCACTTTTTAACACAATTTCAGCACCATTTTAGTGAAACCTTGCCTAATTTAATAAGGTTTAGTAAATAAATTGACTCAGTTATGGTGTAAATTTGTTACAAGAAATGAAGAGTGAGGTTTGAATTTTTGTTTATTTAAGCCCAGAAAGGAATGACAATCTGAGGGGCTGGGTGATACAGACAGACAGACAGACAGACAGACTGTGGCTCATTCAGGGAGACTGTTATGTAGTGTTCTTGCACTATTGATATTTATTTCTCAGTCTCTAGAGGGGTAATGTGGGCTGGCTTTGATTGATTTTATTTATTGATCCATTGCTTTGTATTGATCCTTTAAGCAATGAGGGCCCAATAAAACGCAGCGCAGTTTGCAGACAGACAGAAGGAGGTAGAACACAGATCATTTTACCAACCAAACCCCCCAAGAATTTAACAGTACAGAATCAATATCAGGGTCTGCTGTATATTATAAAGACATTTCAGAGGGCTGGATCGCATCAATATCAGGGTCTAGTGCTATATATTATAAAGACATTTCAGAGGGCTGGATCACATCAATATCAGGGTCTAGTGCTATATATTATAAAGACATTTCAGAGGGCTGGATCACATCAATATCAGGGTCTAGTGCTGTATATTATAAAGACATTTCAGAGGGCTGGATCGCATTTTATCAGGGTCTAGCTTGTATATATTTATAAAGACATTTCAGAGGGCTGGATCACATCAATATCAGGGTCTAGTGCTATATATTATAAAGACATTTCAGAGGGCTGGATCACATCAATATCAGGGTCTAGTGCTGTATATTATAAAGACATTTCAGAGGGCTGGATCACATCAATATCAGGGTCTAGTGCTGTATATTATAAAGACATTTCAGAGGGCTGGATCGCATCAATATCAGGGTCTAGTGCTATATATTATAAAGACATTTCAGAGGGCTGGATCGCATCAATATCAGGGTCTGCTAGATATTATAAAGACATTTCAGAGGGCTGGATCGCATCAATATCAGGGTCTAGTGCTATATATTATAAAGACATTTCAGAGGGCTGGATCGCATCAATATCAGGGTCTAGTGCTGTATATTATAAAGACATTTCAGAGGGCTGGATCGCATCAATATCAGGGTCTGCTAGATATTATAAAGACATTTCAGAGGCCTGGATCGCATCAATATCAGGGTCTAGCACTATATATTATAAAGACATTTCAGAGGGCTGGATCGCATCAATATCAGGGTCTAGTGCTGTATATTATAAAGACATTTCAGAGGGCTGGATCACATCAATATCAGGGTCTAGTGCTGTATATTATAAAGACATTTCAGAGGCCTGGATCGCATCAATATCAGGGTCTAGCACTATATATTATAAAGACATTTCAGAGGGGCTGATCGCATCAATATCAGGGTCTAGTGCTGTATATTATAAAGACATTTCAGAGGGCTGGATCGCATCAATATCAGGGTCTAGTACTGTATATTATAAAGACATTTCAGAGGGCTGGATCTCATCAATATCAGGGTCTAGCACTATATATTATAAAGACATTTCAGAGGGCTGGATCGCATCAATATCAGGGTCTGCTATATATTATAAAGACATTTCAGAGGGCTGGATCACATCAATATCAGGGTCTAGTGCTGTATATTATAAAGACATTTCAGAGGGCTGGATCGCATCAATATCAGCGTCTAGTGCTATATATTATAAAGACATTTCAGAGGGCTGGATCGCATCAATATCAGTGTCTGCTAGATATTATAAAGACATTTCAGAGGCCTGGATCGCATCAATATCAGAGTCTAGCACTATATATTATAAAGACATTTCAGAGGGCTGGATCGCATCAATATCAGGGTCTGCTATATATTATAAAGACATTTCAGAGGGCTGGATCACATCAATATCAGGGTCTAGTGCTGTATATTATAAAGACATTTCAGAGGGCTGGATCGCATCAATATCAGGGTCTAGTGCTATATATTATAAAGACATTTCAGAGGGCTGGATCACATCAATATCAGGGTCTAGTGCTATATATTATAAAGACATTTCAGAGGGCTGGATCGCATCAATATCAGGGTCTAGTGCTGTATATTATAAAGACATTTCAGAGGGCTGGATCGCATCAATATCAGGGTCTAGCACTATATATTATAAAGACATTTCAGAGGGCTGGATCACATCAATATCAGGGTCTAGTGCTATATATTATAAAGACATTTCAGAGGGCTGGATCGTATCAATATCAGGGTCTAGTGCTATATATTATAAAGACATTTCAGAGGGCTGGATCGCATCAATATCAGGGTCTAGTGCTATATATTATAAAGACATTTCAGAGGGCTGGATCAGTGCTGTATATTATAAAGACATTTCAGAGGGCTGGATCGCATCAATATCAGGGTCTAGTGCTGTATATTATAAAGACATTTCAGAGGGCTGGATCGCATCAATATCAGGGTCTAGTGCTGTATATTATAAAGACATTTCAGAGGGCTGGATCGCATCAATATCAGGGTCTAGCACTATATATTATAAAGACATTTCAGAGGGCTGGATCGCATCAATATCAGGGTCTAGCACTATATATTATAAAGACATTTCAGAGGGCTGTGTCTCATCACAGTGTCTATTATATATATATATATATATGAATGCATGTGTAATGCAGTCAGGGCAGGGGTGGAGCTGGTGCATTGCTTAGTGCCTGTGAGAAAAAGAAAACCCAGATGTCAGATAACTGCAACTGACTAACGACGCACCCTCTCTCTCTGCTCCCTCCCTCCATCCCTCCCTCTCTCTCTCGTTCTTTTTCTCAGATCCTCAAAGGGTGTGAGGAGGGGAGTCTTGTTTTTTTTTCTCCAAAACATCAAGCCTCAGGAAACCAAGGATTCCCAAACACCGCAGAGAGAGAGAGAGACACACACAGGCGTGCCTGCCCGCATCACTGAGATCGCCAGGGACCTCTGCTTCAACACAAGCAAGCGAGGCAAGAAAGAAGGAAGGAAACCGCAGGAATTAAACACCTGCGTCTTTTTTTCGCTATATTTACACACACGCATACGTTCTTTTTTTTTTAATCTTTTGATTTTTGATTTGATTGATGGGAACATCGTACTGAGTAATTGGAGGAGTTGCTCTGTGTTTCTTTCTCTGTGTGTTTATCAGAATGGATTATAAGCGGCTGGGAGGAGGCGGTCCGCGGATCTGGGCGCTGGCTCTGCTGCAGGTTCTGGTTCTGTGTGTGAGTCGGACCCAGGCTGCCCTTCAGATACCTCTGGACTGTGAGTAATGCTTTGTCAATGTATCTCTGTGTGCTGTAGATACACATAGATATAGATAGATAGATCGATAGAAAGGTTTGCCAAACTGTGAAACTGTGAGTGCATTTATTTAATTGCTACTGTAATTAAAATTCAATTTATAATTACATTTTAGATAGATACTTCATAAAGAAAACAACTTTTAATTCGATACCGATTTTTGTAATAAAAATCATGAAAACGAATGCAGGCATTATAGATCAAGAACGTTTTCAGAATTGTGATCACATCAGAAAGCGTAGAAAGTGCGGAGGTTTCACCAAAGATAAACTCTCAGTTTAACAGACGCCGGTGTTTAGTGGAATAACAGTGTGTGCGTGTGTCTGATTTTTTTTTAGATGCGACAACTGAGTGTCAGTTATCATTTTGTGTTTATGTAGGATATAGATCCAGTGGCTTGTTTGTAGATAGATACGGTGCGTGCGTGGGTGTATTTCTGTGTTTGTGATTGTTGATCTCAGTTTGTGTATTCTGGTTTTGATCTACAATATTGTGTGTGTGTACAGTTAGTGCACTATTCTTCAGTACTTAGGTGCAGTGTCTAAGTGTGTGTGTGTTTTAGGTATGTAGGTGTGTGTGTGTGTGTGTGTGTGTGTGCGCGTGTATGTGTGTAGGTACAGTGTGTGTGTGTATAATGTACGTGTGTGTGTCTCTGTAGGTATGAATGGATTCTAGTCGGGATCCGTCTGTCTACAATAGTGTCCTCTCTTCATTGTATTTATATTTTAAGTATTTATTATTGTGTGTCTATATAGGCCTATAAGATTTTGTCTATTTTCATTGGGTACTGAGCTCTGTATACTAGACTGTATTGAATTAGCTGCTCTCAGATCCACAGCACTGAGTTCTCTATACTAGACCGTATTGAATTAGCTGGCTCTCAGATCTCCAGTACAGCACTGAGTTCTCTGCACCAGACTGTATTGAATTAGCTGGCTCTCAGATCTCCAGTACAGCACTGAGTTCTCTACACTAGACTGTATTGAATTAGCTGGCTCTCAGATCCACAGCACTGAGTTCTCTACACTAGACCGTATTGAATTAGCTGCTCTCAGATCTCCAGTACAGCACTGAGTTCTCTATATTAGACTGTATTGAATTAGCTGGCTCTCAGATCCCCAATACAGCACTGAGTTCTCTACACTAGACTGTATTGAATTAGCTGGCTCTCAGATCCCCAGTACAGCACTGAGTTCTCTATACTAGACCGTATTGAATTAGCTGCTCTCAGATCCCCAGTACAGCACTGAGTTCTCTATACTAGACTGTATTGAATTAGCTGGCTCTCAGATCCCCAGTACAGCACTTAGTTCTCTACACTAGACCATATTGAATTAGCTGCTCTCAGATCCCCAGTACAGCACTGAGTTCTCTACACTAGACCGTATTGAATTAGCTGCTCTCAGATCCACAGTACAGCACTGAGTTCTCTATACTAGACTGTACTGAATTAGCTGGCTCTCAGATCCACAGTACAGCACTGAGTTCTCTATACTAGACTGTATTGAATTAGCTGGCTCTCAGATCCCCAGTACAGCACTGAGTTCTCTACACTAGACCGTATTGAATTAGCTGCTCTCAGATCCCCAGTACAGCACTGAGTTCTCTACACTAGACTGTATTGAATTAGCTGGCTCTCAGATCCCCAGTACAGCACTGAGTTCTCTACACTAGACTGTATTGAATTAGCTGGCTCTCAGATCCACAGCACTGAGTTCTCTACACTAGACCGTATTGAATTAGCTGCTCTCAGATCTCCAGTACAGCACTGAGTTCTCTACACTAGACTGTATTGAATTAGCTGGCTCTCAGATCCACAGCACTGAGTTCTCTACACTAGACCGTATTGAATTAGCTGCTCTCAGATCTCCAGTACAGCACTGAGTTCTCTATATTAGACTGTATTGAATTAGCTGGCTCTCAGATCCCCAATACAGCACTGAGTTCTCTACACTAGACTGTATTGAATTAGCTGGCTCTCAGATCCCCAGTACAGCACTGAGTTCTCTATACTAGACTGTATTGAATTAGCTGGCTCTCAGATCCACAGTACAGCACTGAGTTCTCTACACTAGACTGTATTGCATTTTCTGTCACTGTGAAATGTGTAGGATGTGAGTCTGTTGTCTTCCTTTCATTTTACATTTTCCCGCTGTAAAATAAATCTCATTTCGTTTTCCAGAATTCAAAGGGGCTGAATGTTGTTTTGCTTTGACTGAAATTGCTTAACAAACTGAAGCAAAGGGACGGTGTTTGAATGAGACGTATAGATGATTCAATTGGTGCGCTCCGAGATTGCAGCCGTGTTTCACTTCAAAGTAACAAGATAAACTCAATTTGTAATGAACTGCAATTACAATGTCAATGCAGTTGAACCATGGCACCCGGATGTAATTGTAACTGTAAATGTAACTATAGCATATCATCTCCTGTTTCTAGGAAAGCAGCACAGCTGGGGATGGGGAGTTTGTTGCTGGATAACTTCACTCAGAATACTTGCTCACTAAATATCTCACTTAAAGGTAGAATAATTGATTACAAATCAATTATCAGGACATTTCGGACTACAAGTTTCAAATGTCCTGATAATTGATTTGTAATCAATTATTCCACCTTTTTAAGTCCCTGAAAAAAGTACCTTTTTTTATCAGACTGACTGCACCTTACCTGCACCTGGCTCTAATGTCCCATGTCCTTCTGGGAGGTGTAGTCCTGTTTTCTCCCCGGACTACACTATCTTACAATATATATATATATATATAATTATACACATATATATATAGAGAGAGGGAGAGATCTATCTATCTATCTATCTATCTATCTATCTATCTATCTATCTATCTATCTATCTATCTATCTATCTATCTATCTATCTATATATGTGTTGTAGGGTCGAAAAGACCCAACCAGTCACTCCCGATGATGAGTTAAATCAAAGTTTTATTCAAGAGCTTACAGCAAGTCAATACAGAGCGCTCCGGAGAACAAAGATACACTTTATCAGTGCATTGATTATCCTGCTGGAGATTTCATATGTTAGGCATTATATAGCAAATCCATTTATTACATGATCCAATGAGTATTAAGACCGCATCAAACAATTCACATATATTTCATCCCTCTTTTCTGCTATACCCCTACTTCTACCAATCTGAATACTCTATTTTTGACCCTGTATCCTCCTTTACAACATCTGTTATTGCACAAGATATAGCCAAGCAGCGTAACATTATGCACATTTATTTTCCTTGTTATTTCTTCCTGCCCTTCAGTGTTATTATTCATGAAGAGCACACTGTGCTATCCCTGCTGACTGTAATCTGTTGAAACCCATTGTGAATGTAGAGTCTTGTCCACAGAAACAGGTTGCTTTGTGTCAGTGCTGGTCTTTAACCCCCCTCGGGACCCCCCCCCCCCCCCATCCCCCCTTCCTTTCCATTAGAACAGCTGTGTAAGCAGATGGGGGGAGTAAAGGGGGGGCTTAAGAAAGACTGCCACTTGTCAACTCCCCATAGACTCCCCGAGCATCCCAGATTCATACAGCCACTGTATATGAGGCTATGTGTAGGGTATCCATACCTCACGCGATAATTGAGTGAGTGTCAGGGAGCCCAGCAGATCAGGCCCCCATCCCTGTCTATTCATTAGCCTGATTGAGATGAGTGAGCAGGGGGAGAGCTTGCTTCGCTAATGAAGAGAAGGGCTAGGGGTCAAGGTAGGGGAAGGGAAGGGGGAGAGAGAATCGAAGGGAGGGGGGTCGCGTTGTAACATGGGCATCTGAGGTGGAAGAAGAGAATGGTTTCAAACTGCCCCTTCTTGAAGCCAAGGTGATTGGGAGTGAGAGTTGGGAATCATTTAGTTTAAGTGTTAGGATTAAGCTCTTGATGTGTAGTGAGAGTTTGATATGATTTAATCTTACTGGCATCCCTTTGCCTGGTTATGGTGCTTGTCTGAATTCTAAGTGCTTCTTGGTATTGCAGTGACTCCAGTCATATATATATATATATATATATATATATATATATATATATATATATATATATATATATATATTAGAAGTCTGTGTTGCTTTGGCTGTGAGTTTAGGATCTGCTGTTCACTGATGCATGTGGTCTTGATGGGCTGCTTGTATATAATACATAGTAATATCAAATGATCATTAAGAAAGACCATTTTGTTAAAAGACAGAGCATTCATAGCAGCTGTAAAACCATACCAGTCTGCTAAGAAATAAATAATAATAATAATAATAATAATAATAATAATAATAATAATAATCATGTAAAGAAAGCATCACGATTCATCAATACAGGATTAATTATTACACTCCTAATCAATTAATACTGTCCGATATTCGATTAAAAAAAAAAAACTCTAATGCATCTCCCTACGTTCCTTGATACTTTCCATTTAGACTGGGATTACTGTCATGTTAGCGGAGCAGGGATTATGACAAACAATTTAGGATGATCCAGGCTTAAAATTCATTTCCTGCTATTTGCCTGGCATTCGCGTGCGCTTAATCCACAGTGAATGTTTAATACAGGATGTCATGTTTGCAACCATGTGAGTGGCTCTGATTAGAATTACTTACTTACTCTTTTGTGATGGATTCATTCATTGATTTATACATTGGTTGTATTTCTTTATTTGCTAGGTTTTATTTTCAAATGCTTCACACTCTCAGCGATATTAAAAGTGTAGCTGCTGCTAATGGATTCAAATTGGGGCAGGAGTTAAAATACTATTTTTATAATACTATTGTATTAATTTGTATTAATGTGCCAGATCATGTAGCTAATATCACACACCCACGTTGATCACAATCGATGATAGAATGGAAAAGTGATCTGCGATCTATTGCACTATTCCAGTTATCCGTTGTAATTTCTGTACTACCTCAACGTAAACCCTTATCGGTTTGGTGGGTAAGCCTTTCTGAAGCACAGGAAAAACCGACAGTTAAAACACAAAGCAGGCATTTTTAGAATTGGCAGAGAAAGCTGCGTGGAGTCAAGTCCTTGTAATTAGGGATTCATTGACTGGTGAAACGCTGAGGATCCAGTAACGTGGTGCTGAGGTCAGGCAAGTCCAGTGTGCCGTAGATCAAGAGATCTACAAGCACAGTCTAAACAGAGGGGTCTTGAGAAGACGGCAGAAGTCAGCGAGAGACAGAGCGGTCCTGAAGCTCTCTGGTAGCTGGTTCTCTCTCCCCATCTCCGTCTCATTCTCTCTCACAATCAGAAAATGTGAAGTTGTGTGGATTAAACTGATCCCCGTCTGTCTCTGTGCCACCTAAACCTTGCAATAAGAAGCTTATTAAATATCAAAAAAAAGAAATATGACCAAGCCCTGTCCCCTTCTGAGACACACTTCCATACCCTGTGGGCAGCTGACCCCAGACCTAGGAAATGCGCCTGGGTTTCCTGCGAGTTTCATGTTATATCTAGTGATGCTGTCTTCATTTGAGTAGGGCACAGCACAGCGTGCGGCGTGACCTGTCTGTGTGCTTGTAATAATATTCATCTCTCCTCTCCCCCTGTGCTTTCCCTGGACCTGCAGACAAACAGGAGAACTGTAAGTCATCCTGCTCTCTTCTTCTTTCGTTCTGTTATTTTATTTTTCCAGGAGCTTCAGAACCCTGTGTTATGAAATGAATTGAGCTTCAGATATCATTTTCAATGCTCGTTATCACCGCCCCCTCCCTGTCACTGGCTGAGACGCTTGTCTGCTTGACAATGGCTATTGCTCTGGTTGTAGTTCTGTGTGTATTCAAGTTTGATTTTGTTAGTTTTTGATATGAGAAGAGACAACTAACATTTAAAAGAAAAGGTTGCTGTGTTCCGATTCAATCCCCTGGAGGGTTTGACCCCTGTTCCCTCTCCTCTCTCCTGTTTCCTCTCCCCTCCCCGCTCCTCTCTCTCCTCACTCCTCTCTCCTCTCTCCCCCTCTCCTCTCTCCCCTCTCCTGTCTCCTGTCACCTCTCCCCCTCTCCTCTCTCCCCTCTCCTGTCTCCTGTCACCTCTCTCCCACTCTCCTTCTCTCCCCTCTCCAGTCTCCTCTCTCCCCCTCTCCCCCCTCTCCTGTCATCCTCCCACCCTCTCCCCTCTCCTTCTCTCCCTCTCCAGTCTCCTCTCTCCCACTCCTCCTCTCCCCCTCTGTCTCCTGTCTCCTCCCCTCCCACTCTCCTTCTCCCCCCTCCAGTCTCCTCCTCTCCTCCCCTCTCCTCTCTCCTCTCTCCCTCCCCTCTCCTCTCTCCTATCTCCCCCCCTCTCCTCTCCTGTCTCCCTCCCCTCCCTCTCCTGTCTCCCCTCCCCCTCCTCCTCTCCTCTCTCCCTCTCTCCCCTCTCCTCTCTCCTCTCTCCTGTCTCCCCTCTCCTCTCCTCTCTCTTGTCTCCCCTCCCCTCCCTCTCTCCTATCTCCCCTCCCCTCCCCTCTCCTGTCTCCCCTCTCCTGTCTCCTCTCTCCTGTCTCCCCTCTCCCCCTCTCCTCCTCTCCTCTCTCCCTTTCTCCTCTCTCCTCTTCCCCGGGGTGTAATAATACAGTATTGGAGTTTATTGTGTTTAAAGAAACCAGGAGAGCAGTGTGCAGTGTTTCCAATATCACTGCAGCCTGGAGCTAAACCCGTTACTGAACTGCGTGTCAAAGTCGCACACACACAAACACACACGTGTGTCTCACTCACTCCCCCTGTGAATACAGAGCAGTGTGTCTCCGTGTGTGTGCGTCTCACTCTCTCTCTCTCACTCTCTCTCTCTCTCCCCGCAGTGATGACACCCCCTGTCATCACAGAACAGTCTCCTAGGACTCAAGCAGTCTACTCCAGCGATGAGATCGTACTGAAGTGTGAGGCTACCGCACAGCCACAGCCAACGTGAGTGCCAACTCACACTCACACACACTCACATTTATTTTGCGTACAAACGTAATACAGGGTGATTGGAAAGTAAGCTTACCACATCAAAGCACCATATCATTGATGTGGCAAATTTACTTTCTAATCCCCCTGTATTTGACCCTTATTTTCTCTGTCTGTCTGTGCCTGTCTGTCTGTCTCTGCCTGCCTGTCTGTCTGTCTGTGCCTGTCTGCCTGTGCCTGCCTGTCTGTCTGTTTGTGCCTGTCTGTCTGTCTGTCTGTCTGTCTGTCTGTTTGTGTCTGTCTGTGTCTGTCTGTCTGTCTGTTTGTGCCTGTCTGTCTGTCTGTCTGTCTGTGTCTGTTTGTCTGTCTGTCTGTGTCTGTCTGTGCCTGTCTGTCTGTCTGTCTGTGCCTGTCTGTCTGTCTGTTTGTTTGTGCCTGTCTGTCTGTCTGTGTCTGTTTGTATGTCTCTGTGTCTGTCTGTGCCTGTCTGTCTGTCTGTCTGTGCCTGTCTGTCTGTCTGTCTGTGTCTGTCTGTCGCCTGTCTGTCTGTCTGTGCCTGTCTGTCTGTCTGTTTGTGCCTGTCTGTCTGTCTGTCTGTCTGTCTGTCTGTCTGTGTCTGTTTGTATGTCTCTGTGTCTGTCTGTATGTCTCTGTGTCTGTCTGTTTCTCTGTGCCTGTTTGTCTGTCTGATGGCCAGTTCTTTTGTCTGTCTGACCCCCAGCTTGTGACCCACGCTGGTTCCGGAACCTTCTCCATCATCTCCAATGGCAACAGTGGCTCATCCTTCCAAAAGTACCACGGGAACTACCGCTGCTTCGTGTCTAACGAACTGGGGACTGCCGTGTCTTCAGAGATCAGACTCATCACGGAGAGTAAGAGATTATATAGGTCATCATCATCTGGGAGGCACGCTGTCTGTCTGAACCTGTCTCCATCTGTCTGGCAGCTCTAGTGGCTAAACTCTTTTCAGAATGTAGTAAACCACATAGAACTACCAGAAGGATTATATTGTAATGTCAAACTGAACAGGATTGTGGGGTCAGAGATCAGACTCATCACTGGAGAGCCTTCTCCAGTTGTGATGGCACTTGATATTCACGTTGTTTAGCTTGGGAGGCTGTCTGTCTGTCTGTCACATTTTTCTGTGTGTCTTCTGCAAACACAGTGAAACCAAACTCAGTCATTTCAATATACTTTACCACAATATTAACACCTTAATTGCGTACCTAATAAAGGTCTTAAAAGGGATTTATTGTTCCATCAAACTGTTCATTGAACAGGATTGTACATGCTGTTGATATGTAGCCATCAGCTTTTCCATCAAACTGCTGCCTCTGTTTCTGACTGCACGGTCGTGGCGATGGGGGATGGATACTTGTTTCTACAAAAACAGTGCAAATGCTACCTGCTTCCTTCCCTCCTCCGCTCCACTCCCCCTTCCCTGGCGGGCGTCTCCACGACAACAGTTTCCAAGGAAACAGGCTCCCGGTGATGTCAAAGCCTCATTTCCTGAGTCCCGGGTGACAAAACGCTTGCTGAAATTGATACACAGAGAGCCGAGCAGGGCTGTGATCGTTCTTCAAGGAACAAAACGTTAAATAATAAATAAGAATCGTTTTAAATAAAACTGCTGCACCGTCCTGTTATGTAACACAAGGGCTGGTCACAAAATTAGGGAACGCAGGGGTGCTGTGTATAAATATTGGGAGTGAAATTTCAGATAAGAAAGGAGAGAGAGAGAGAGAGAGAGAGAGAGAGAGAGAGAGAGAGAGAGAGAGGGGGGGGGGGGAGAGAGTGGCGGGATTCAGAAGGTATTCACTAAGTGAAAATCCTAATCTCGGGGGACGATGAAGGCTGTCTGTCTGTCTGTCTGTCTGTACGTTGTTTTGGAGTTTGAATGTATATCTCAAACTGCTTTTTTAGAATTGCTGAGAAAAAATGTCAAAGATCTTTAGCACAAGCTGTAGAATGTGTCCGAGTGTGTGGAGCCTGTCTGTCTGTCTGTCTGTCTGTCTGTAGCTCACTCTGTCAGTTTTATTTTCCCAGTCCCCAGTGGATTGATGAGAGGCTGTGAGGCAGCAGCAGGGTCAATCGATATCACCACAAACCCCAACCCACAGGAGAGAGAATTACACCTGGCTGAGCTGCCAGCTCTCAGCTTACAACACAGGCGAGCCTGGGGATCGTTTAAAGCTGCAGGAATAGTGTCCCACAGTACAAGCACAGCACAGTGTAATAGAGTGAAGGCATGGTAAAGCATAGGGGAGCATTGCATTGTAAAGCATAGGGAAGCATTGTAAAGCACAGAGAGGTCTGGTAAAAGCATAGGGGAAGCATTGTAAAAGCACAGAGAGGTGTCTGGTAAAGCATAGGAAAGCATTGTAAAGCACAGAGAGGTCTGGTAAAGCATAGGGGGCATTGTAAAAGCATAGAGAGGTGTGGTAAAGCATAGGGAAGCATTGTAAAGCAGAGAGGTGTGGTAAAGCATAGGAAGCATTGTAAAAGCACAGAGGGTGTGGTAAAGCATAGGGAAGCATTGTAAAGCACAGAGGTGTGGTAAAACATGGGGGCATTGGAAGCACTCAGCATAGAGAGGTGTGGTAAAGCATGAGGAGCATTGTAAAAATCACAGAGAGGCGTGGTAAAAGCATAGGGAAGCATTGTAAAACCACAGAGGTCTGGCCAAGCGCCACCGCATAGGGGAGCATTGTAAAGCATAGAGAGGTGTGGTAAAGCATAGGGAAGCATTGTAAAAGCACAGAGAGTCTGGTAAAAGCATAGGCAAGCATTGTAAAGCACAGAGAGGTGTGGATAAAGCATAGGAAGCATTGTAAAACACAGAGAGGTGTGGTAAAAGCATAGGGAAGCATTGTAAAACAGAGAGGTCTGGTAAAGCATAGGGGAGCATTGTAAAAAGCAGAGAGGTCTGGTAAAGCATAGGGAAGCATTGTAAAGCACAGAGAGGTGTGGTAAAGCATATTAATAAACATGGTAAATGATGGCAAATGCACAGTATAACAACGGGAAATGCATTGGCATAATGCATAGTCTAATTCTTTAATGCTAATTTTAAAAGACATTAAAATCTATTTCCTTACTTTTTACAGCACTAGTAACATTATCACTGGCCTCCGAATTTTTTTTTTTTTTAATTAATAATGATATCGCTGGATCAAATACTGGACCCTGTTTGTATTCGTTTCTAACAAAATGTATAATTGATCAAAGAGATGCAAAGGAAAGCAATCCAGTGAACGAGACGTGAAATCAATACCCTCCACTCTACTGTGCAGAACAGCGTAGAACACTCCTTCCTGTAACAGGGGATGGGGGGCCATCTGCTGGTCACAAAACATACCTTCCGTTTGAAACCACAATAGAATTCCTTCTTCTTGGTGTGTCTGTGTTAGTGTAATACATTCTCCCAGAGTTCAGTTTCATTAATGCTGCAGACAGGCAGACAGACTATAATCTGTGTCTGTGTTAGCTTGTATTATTAAGAAAATAAGAACGAGCGGAGTCCGATCAGGTAACCCATTCCATCCCCTCACCACTCTCTGTGTGAAGAAGAGTCTCCTTCAACAACATGACTAGGTAACCCATTCCATCCCCTCACCACTCTCTGTGTGAAGAAGAGTCTCCTTCAACAACATGACTAGGTAACCCATTCCATCCCCTCACCACTCTCTGTGTGAAGAAGAGTCTCCTTCAACAACATGACTAGGTAACCCATTCCATCCCCTCACCACTCTCTGTGTGAAGAAGAGTCTCCTTCAACAACATGACTAGGTAACCCATTCCATCCCCTCACCACTCTCTGTGAAGAAGAGTCTTCAACAACATCAACATTCCATCCCCTCATGAAGAAGAGTCTCTAGGTAACCCATTCCAACCCCTCACCACTCTCTGTGTGAAGAAGAGTCTCCTTCAACAACATGACTAGGTAACCCATTCCATCCCCTCACCACTCTCTGTGTGAAGAAGAGTCTCCTTCAACAACATGACTAGGTAACCCATTCCATCCCCTCACCACTCTCTGTGTGAAGAAGAGTCTCCTTCAACAACATGACTAGGTAACCCATTCCATCCCCTCACCACTCTCTGTGTGAAGAAGAGTCTCCTTCAACAACATGACTAGGTAACCCATTCCATCCCCTCACCACTCTCTGTGTGAAGAAGAGTCTCCTTCCCTCTGTCTCCTAAATCCACTTCAATCCCACCTCCTTTTTGAAAGGCTTGTTTGCTCCAGACTGAATAGACGAGTTGGAATACTATTGTGATTGCTTATCATCATTTCTATTAGACGGCAATGGCATTTCAAATTCAACACAATAATTCAACAGACTGAAGGTCACTCAGTCTCAAGGTCCTCCCTTCATGTTGTCAATCTGTACCTTGCAATCGCAGACTTCAACGCCTGCCGATTGCGTCTTGTGGCTGTGGAGGTTGTTCTTTGATGCAGTTTCCCTCATGATCGTCGTTCCTCTGAGCCCTGACTCGTGTCTCGCTGGTCGGCTGGTTTGTAATCGATGGTGTTTTTGTTTGCCCCCTCCCTCAGGCCTCCCGAAGTGGCAGAAGGAGACGATTGCCCCGATCGAGGCGGAGGTGGGGGAGAGCGTAGTGCTGCACTGCAACCCCCCGGTCAGCACCGCGCACCCCCAAATCTACTGGATGAACATAAGTAAGAGACCCCAGTGTGTGTGTGTGTGTGTGTGTGTGTGTGTGTGTGTGTGATGAGTGCCTATCTGTGTCTTTGTGTTTATTATTATTATTATTATTATTATTATTATTATTATTATTATTATTAGTGGGGCTTGCGAAGCAAGAGTCCCCACTTTAAATCTTTGACTACTTATTATTCTTTGGCATGCTATTCCTCTTACACCATTTAAGCTAGAAACGCTGTTCAAACTTTAAAACGTGTAGACCGGTCTGGAATAGTGTGCTTGTATACAACTTGTTGATATCTTTTATACTTTTTAAACTATTAAGGTTTTTGTCCTTTTTTGGTCCATCTTCATTCACTTTAATGGGACTTTTTCAACATTCTAAAGCTCCTCATTGTTTAAAAACTCCCAGACTTCCAACATTCTATTTACTGTAAACGATGTAACTTTTGACACAAATCAGCTACTTTGACCACTTTCCCAACAAGTAAGACAAAAAGTTAGAGCATATGGAATCTTCCTCTACTTCTCTGCTATTCAAATCTGAAATCAAAACAGAAATAACTTTTACCAATCAAGAGGTACAGCTGTTTTAGTAATCTGCATCAACTACATTTTCTCTAACGTTTTATAAACAACTGAAATTTTGTCCACTTTCCCTAAAGCAAGCCCCACAACTTTACTTGTAAAGTTACCATCTTTATTATTATTATTATTATTATTATTATTATTATTATTATTATTATTATTATTCTCATCTCTCTGCTCTCTCCAGATCTGCAGCACATCACTCAGAGCCCGAGGGTGACTCAGGGTCGAAACGGGAACTTGTACTTCTCCAACGTGGAGAAGAGCGACACCAAGAATGACTACATGTGTCACGCACGTTTCATCGGAGCACGCACCATCGTGCAGAAGGAGCCCATCGAGCTGCGCGTGCGAGACTGTGAGTGTGCGCATGACACATTGCACCATTGTCACAAGCCGTGCAGCGGTGGGATAGCTGAGGGGAACACTGTGGGGCGACTCTGGGGCTCAGAACTTGGTTTTAGGAGGCTACAGCTATGGCCACAACGCAAGCATCTCCTGGCCCAGAGTAATCAAAACCAATTTCAATTGGTATTGTACCCAATATATCAAATACATTTTCACATACATTCTTCCTATTTGCTGTTACATATATAGAGCTTATACAACTCGTTCCATATGTGCTTCATTTTATTGCAAGCTTTGTCTTATCAACAGAATCTCTTCATGGTAATTAATACATAGCATTACTGCCTACATATACTATGAAATGTTCCAGAACCCTGAAGCCTGTCTGCAAACTGTGAATTAGACACTTGGGGTGAAAAAGCTACCAGGCCACTTTTGACCTACAACCGTTTACGCGAGTGTGCAACACGGCCACACTCTGCTGCCTGCCTGCGTCTCACACTCGTCTGTCTGTCTGATTACTGGTTAATGGTAATTGATTATTGATTATCGATTGGGTTTGGTTTTCCTGCAGCGAACTCTGTGAAAAACCGCAGGCCCCGTCTGCTGATGCCCCAAGGAGAGAGGAGCTCTTACCTGGCATTGAGAGGACACAGCCTGGAGCTAGAGTGCATCGCAGAGGGGCTGTGAGTACAGAGGGGAGGGGAGAGGAGAGGAAATGGGATAGGAGAGGAGAGGATAGGGTAGGGAGGAGAGGAGGGGAAAGGTGAGAAGGGATGAGAGGAAAGGGGATAGAAGAGGAGGGGAAAGGGGTTAGGAGAGGAAAGAGGAGAGGAGAGGAGAGGAGGGGAAAGAAGAGAGGAGGGGAAAGGGGATAGGAGAGGAGATGAGAGGGTAGGGAGGAGGAGAGAGAGGCAGGCCAGGAGAGGGGAGTGCGCAGATATACGTTATTCATTATTGATTTGATTATTGATTGTTTGTTGATTGGTTTCAGCCCGACCCCTGAGATAGCCTGGGTGCGGAGGGAGGGTGTGATGCCGGAGGGGAGAGTGATCCTGGAGAATTTCAACAGGCTGCTGAGAATCGAGAACATCACCGAGTCAGACGATGGAGAGTACCAGTGCACTGTGAGCAACCAGGAGGGCAGAGAGAGACACATCTACATCGTCTCTGTGGAGGGTAAGAGAGGAGGGGGAAACTATTTTTCTGTCTGCTTGTCCCTCTCTGTCTCTGTGTCTCTCTGCATCTCTCTCTCTCTCTCTCTCTCTCTCTCTCTCTCTGTTAACTTCCCTGTCTCTCCCTGTGCAGCGGCTCCCTACTGGGTGAAGCAGCCAGAGAACGGGGTGTACGGGCCGGGTGAGACGGTGCGGCTGGACTGCGACGTGGAGGGGAAACCCAAACCCAGCATCGTCTGGAAGATCAACGGAGAGCCCCTCACAGGTGAGAGAGTGAGAGACTGAGTGTGAGAGAGAGGAGAGAGAGAGGAGAGAGGGAGAGAGGGAGGGAGAGAGAGGAGAGAGGGAGAGAGGGAGAGGGAGGGGAGGGAGGGGAGGAGAGGGAGGGGAGGAGAGGGGAGGAGAGAGAGAGGAGAGGAGGAGAGGAGGAGGGAGGGGAGAGGGAGAGAGGAGGAGAGGGAGAGAGGGGGAGAGGGAGAGGGGGGGAGAGGGAGAGAGGAGGGGGAGAGGGGAGAGGGGGAGAGAGGGAGAGAGGGAGAGAGAGGGAGTGTGAGTGTGCGTGGGTGTGTGTGCCAAAGTGTAAGTGAGTATAGGGGGCTGGGGGAGGGGGTACAGGGGTTCTCTGTTTGTATTGATGAGTTGTGTTGATGTTTGTTCTTGAAGTGGTTTGGCAAAACTTCATTTATTTTGTCATGCCAATAAAGCCTTTTTTGAATTTGAATTTGAATTTGTGTGCCTCTTAATACAGAATAGGAGACTAAAGCGAGTTCTCCCCCCTGCCTATCCCCTCCCCCTCCTCCCTCTCTCTCAGACACGGACTCGGATCTCAGTCACAGTGTGAAGGGCAGCTCTCTGATTCTGCACAGCGTGCAGTCGAGAGACACGAGTGTGTTCCAGTGCGAGGCCAACAACACTCACGGGACCATCCTCGCCAACGCCTACGTCTACGTCATCAGTGAGTCTCTGTCTGTCTGTCTGTCTGTCTGTCTGTCTGTCTGTCTGAGTGTCCGTGTGTCTTAGTGTCCATGTTTCGGGCTGTCTGTCTGGCTGTGTGTCTCTCTCTCAGTATTTGACTCTCTCCTCTCTCCTCTCTCTGTCTCTCTGAGACCTCCCTGCTCAGATCCTCTCTCCTGATCATCAGCTCTACATCGTGGCGGAGGGTCAGGAAGCCTTCCTGGACTGCAGGAACTTCGGAGCGCCGAGGCCAGAGGTGACCTGGTAAGGGAACACTCTAGAACAGTCTAGAACTGCATAGTCTGGTGAGAGAATGCACACTCTAGAACAGTTGAGAACTGCACAGCCTGACGAGAGAATGCACACGAGAGACAGGCCGGAGGGGACCTGGTAAGGGAACACTCTAGAACAGTCTAGAATTGGATAGTCTGGCAGGAGAACACATGCTGCAGAACAGTCTAGAACATTGAACTTGGGAACCTGCTAGAACACTAGAAACAGGCAGTTTGGAGAGTGTGCAGTCAGTTTAGTGTCGGAACTCTACACTTTCTACGGGAGTCAATGCAAAGTTAAGTCATTAAACCCCAAACCCTCAATAAACATCTCCATCTCTCCACCCTGAGATCCTCTGTGAGAATCTAACACTCTGTGTCTCTCTATGTCACACCTCCAACACACCTCAGTAAACATCTCCATCTCTGTCCTGAGATCCTCAGGTCCAGCGAATGGGAACACTACAGTATCTACACACCTCCACTCTCTACACTCAATAAACATCTCCATCATCTCCACCCTGAGATCCGCAGTGGAATCTAATTCAGCTACACCCTCCACCCGAGGCAATAAACATCTCCATCAGCTCCACCCTGGAGATCCGCAGTGAGAATCTAACACTACAGTATCTACACACCTCCACACACACCTCAATAAACATCTCCATCAGCTCCACCCTGGAGATCCGCAGTGAGAATCTAACACTACAGTATCTACACACTCCTCAATACACCTCAATAAACATCTCCATCAGCTCCACCCTGGAGATCCGCAGTGAGAATCTAACACTACAGTATCTACACACCTCCACACACCTCAATAAACATCTCCATCAGCTCCACCCTGGAGATCCGCAGTGAGAATCTAACACTACAGTATCTACACACTCCAACACTCCTCAATAAACATCTCCATCAGCTCCACCCTGGAGATCCGCAGTGAGAATCTAACACTACAGTATCTACACACCTCCACACACTCCTCAATAAACATCTCCATCAGCTCCACCCTGGAGATCCGCAGTGAGAATCTAACACTACAGTATCTACACACCTCCACACACCTCAATAAACATCTCCATCAGCTCCACCCTGGAGATCCGCAGTGAGAATCTAACACTACAGTATCTACACACTCCTCAATACACCTCAATAAACATCTCCATCAGCTCCACCCTGGAGATCTGTACACCTCAAATCTAACAATACAGTATCCTCACCACCTCCTCAATACACCTCAATACAATAAACATCTCCATCAGCTCCACCCTGGAGATCCAATACACCCCACAATCTAACACCTCCACAGTATCTACACACTCCTCAATACACCTCCACACTCCTCAATACACCTCCACACACCTCAATACTCCTCAGTACACCCCCACACTCCTCAATACACCTCCACACTCCTCAATACACCTCCACACACCTCAATACACCTCCACACACCTCAATACACCTCCACACTCCTCAATACACCTCCACACACCCTCAATACACCCCACACCTCAATACCTCAATACACCCCCACACTCCTCAATACACCTCCACACTCCTCAATACACCTCCACACTCCTCAATACACCTCCACACACCTCAATACTCCTCAATACACCCCACACTCCTCAATACACCTCCACACTCCTCAATACACCCCCACACTCCTCAATACACCTCCACACACCTCAATACTCCTCAATACACCCCCACACTCCTCAATACACCCCCACACTCCTCCATACACTCCCATACTCCTCAATACACCTCCACACACCTCAATACACCTCCACACTCCTCAGTACACCTCCACACACCTCAATACACCTCCACACACCTCAATACTCCTCAATACACCCCCACACTCCTCAATACACCTCCACACACCTCAACACTCCTCAGTACACCTCCACACTCCTCAATACACCTCCGCACACTCCTCAATACACCTCCACACTCCTCAATACTCCTCAATACACCTCCACACACCTCAATACACCTCCACACACTCCTCAATACACCTCCATACACCTTCACACACACCTCAATACAACTCCACACACCTCAATACATCTCCACACACCTCAATACACCTCCACACACACCTCAATACACCTCCGCACTCCTCAGTACTCCTCCACACACACCTCAATACACCTCAATACACCTCCAAACTCCTCAGTACACCTCCACACACCTCAATACACCTCCGCACTCCTCAGTACACCTCCACACTCCTCAGTACACCTCCACACTCCTCAATACACCTCCACACTCCTCAGTACACCTCCACACTCCTCAATACACCTCTGCACTCCTCAGTACACCTCCACACTCCTCAGTACACCTCCACACTCCTCAATACACCTCCGCACTCCTCAATACACCTCCGCACTCCTCAGTACACCTCCACACTCCTCAGTAGACCTCCACACACCTCAATACACCCCACACACCTCAATACACCTCCACACTCCTCAATACACCTCCACACACACCTCAATACACCTCCACACACCTCAATACTCCTCAGTACACCTCCGCACACACCTCAATACACCTCCACACTCCTCAGTACTCCTCCACACACCTCAATACACCTCAATACACCCCCACACTCCTCAGTACACCTCCACACACACCTCAATACACCTCCACCCTCCTCAGTACACCTCCACACACCTCAATACACCTCCACACTCCTCAGTACACCTCCACACTCCTCAATACACCTCTGCACTCCTCAGTACACCTCCACACTCCTCAGTACACCTCCACACTCCTCAATACACCTCCACACTCCTCAGTAGACCTCCACACACCTCAATACACCTCCACACTCCTCAATACACCTCCACACTCCTCAATACACCTCCACACACCTCAATACACCCCCACACTCCTCAATACACCTCCACACACCTCAACACTCCTCAGTACACCTCCGCACACTCCTCAATACACCTCCACACACTCCTCAATACACCTCCACACTCCTCAATACACCTCCACACACCTCAATACACCTCCACACTCCTCAATACACCTCCACACACCTCAACACTCCTCAGTACACCTCCGTGCGCACCTCAATATCATTCCACACTCCTCAATACACCCCACACTCCTCAATACACCTCACACACTCCTCAATACACCTCCACACCTCAATACACCCCACTCCTCAATACACCTCCACACCTCAACACTCCTCAGTACACCTCCGCACACTCCTCAATACACCTCCACACACTCCTCAATACACCCCCACACTCCTCAATACACCTCCACACACTCCTCAATACACCTCCACACTCCTCAATACACCTCCACACACCTCAATACACCTCCACACTCCTCAATGCACCTCCACACACTCCTCAATACACCTCCACACACTCTTCAATACACCTCCACATACTCCTCAATACACCTCCACACTCCTCAATACACCTCCACACTCCTCAATACACCTCCACACTCCTCAATACTCCTCAATACACCTCCACACTCCTCAATACACCCCCACACTCCTCAATACACCCCCACACTCCTCAATACACCTCCACACACTCCTCAATACACCTCCACACATCCTCAATACACCTCCACACTCCTCAATACACCCCTACACACACCTCAATACACCTCCACACTCCTCAATACACCTCCACACCCTCAATACTCCTCAATACACCTCCACACTCCTCAATACACCCCACATCCCATCAATACACCCCCACACTCCTCAATACACCTCCACACACACCTCAATACACCCCCACACTCCTCAATACACCCCCACACTCCTCAATACACCTCCACACACTCCTCAGTACACCTCCGCACACACCTCAATACACCTCCACACTCCTCAGTACACCTCCACACTCCTCAATACTCCTCAATACACCTCCACACTCCTCAATACACCTCCACACTCCTCAGTACACCTCCACACTCCTCAATACACCTCCACACACCTCAGTACACCTCCACACTCCTCAGTACACCTCCACACTCCTCAGTACACCTCCACACTCCTCAGTACACCTCCACACTCCTCAGTACACCTCCACACACACCTCAATACACCTCCACACACACCTCAATACACCTCCACACTCCTCAGTACACCTCCACACTCCTCAGTACACCTCCACACTCCTCAGTACACCTCCACACTCCTCAATACACCTGTACACTCCTCAGTATGCCTCCACACACACCTCAATACACCTCCACACACCTCAATACACCTCCACACTCCTCAGTACACCTCCACACTCCTCAGTACACCTCCACACTCCTCAGTACACCTCCACACTCCTCAGTACACCTCCACTCTCCTCAATACACCTGTACACTCCTCAGTATGCCTCCACACACCTCAATACACCTCCACACACCTCAATACACCTCCACACTCCTCAGTACACCTCCACTCTCCTCAGTACACCTCCACACTCCTCAGTACACCTCCACACTCCTCAATACACCCCCACACTCCTCAATACACCTCCACACACACCTCAATACACCCCCACACTCCTCAGTACACCTCCACACTCCTCAGTACACCTCCACTCTCCTCAATACACCTGTACACTCCTCAGTATGCCTCCACACACACCTCAATACACCTCCACACACACCACAATACACCTCCACACTCCTCAGTACACCTCCACTCTCCTCAGTACACCTCCACACTCCTCAGTACACCTCCACACTCCTCAGTACACCTCCACACTCCTCAGTACACCTCCACACTCCTCAGTACACCTCCACACTCCTCAATACACCTGCACACTCCTCAGTATACCTCCACACACACCTCAATACACCTCCACACTTCTCAATGTTCTGTATAAATGAACCGCTGTCTCCCCCCCTCCCCCCTTCAGATAAGACGGTGATTGTGGTCCCGCCCGGTGATCAGAGGGTGCCCAGAGGAGACATGGCTGTGTTCATGTGAAGGAGAATGGTACAAGATTCACTTCCATTCCCGGGCAGCCGGACCCCATGTGGAGGAGAAACGGGTACAAGATCGCTGAGACAGCCGACAGCAGCAAGTGAGGAGCAAACCTAATGAATTCAATGAACAACGTTTCCACTTTTGTTTTTCTCAGAGGTCTTTAATCAAACTTGTAATAGAAACCTTTGCCGTGAATTTAATGAGGTTTTTTTTAGTGTTTCTATTGAAGGTCTGTGAAAGACTTCTAATGGAAACATTTGCCGTTGAATTTATGAAGTTTCTTTTAGTGTTTCTATTGAAGACGCGAGAAAGACTTCTAGTGGAAACGTTTGTCGTTGAATTTAAGAAGTTTCTTTTTAGTGTTTCTATTGAAGGCGCTGAGAAAGACTTCTAGTGGAAACGTTTGCCGTTGAATTTATGAAGTTTCTTTTAGTGTTTCTATTGAAGACACTGTGAAAGACTTCTAGTGGAAACGTTTGCCGTTGAATTTATGAAGTCTCTTTTAGTGTTTCTATTGAAGACGCTGTGAAAGACTTCTAGTGGAAACGTTTGCCGTTGAATTTATGAAGTTTCTTTTTAGTGTTTCTATTGAAGACGCTGTGAAAGACCTCTAGTGGAAACGTTTGCCGTTGAATTTATGAAGTTTCTTTTAGTGTTTCTATTGAAGACGCTGTGAAAGACTTCTAGTGGAAACGTTTGCCGTTGAATTTATGAAGTTTCTTTTAGTGTTTCTATTGAAGACGCTGTGAAAGACTTCTAGTGGAAACGTTTGCCGTTGAATTTATGAAGTTTCTTTTAGTGTTTCTATTGAAGACGCTGTGAAAGACCTCTAGTTTGCCGTTGAATTTATGAAGTTTCTTTTTAGTGTTTCTATTGAAGATGCTGTGAAAGACTTCTAATTGGAAACGTTTGCCGTTGAATTTATGAAGTTTCTTTTAGTGTTTCTATTGAAGACGCTGTGAAAGACTTCTAGTGAAACGTTTGCCGTTGAATTTATGAAGTTTCTTTTTAGTGTTTCTATTGAAGACGCTGTGAAAGACTTCTAGTGGAAACGTTTGCCGTTGAATTTATGAAGTTTCTTTTAGTGTTTCTATTGAAGATGCTGAGAAAGACTTCTAGTGGAAACGTTTTGCCGTTGAATTTATGAAGTTTCTTTTTTAGTGTTTCTATTGAAGACGCTGTGAAAGACTTCTAGTGGAAACGTTTGCCGTTGAATTTATGAAGTTTCTTTTAGTGTTTCGTTTTGAATTGAAGTTTCTTTTAGTGAAAGACTTCTTCTAGTGGAAACGTTGCCGTTGAATTTATGAAGTTTCTTTTAGTGTTTCTATTGAAGATGCTGAAAGAAAGTGGAAACGTTTGCCGTTGAATTTATGAAGTTTCTTTTAGTGTTTCTATTGAAGATGGAAAAGACTTTGCCGTTGAATTTATGAAGTTTCTTTTAGTGTTTCTATTGAAGATGCTGTGAAAGACTTCTAGTGGAAACGTTTGTCACTGAGTGTATTTGTGAACTCCCTGTTTCCAGGTTCGTGTTTGACGGTCACAAGCTGGTTATCGATGCGGTGGAGGAGCAGGATGAGGGAGTGTACACTTGCGTCGCAGCCTCCTCCATCGACTCGGACGAGGCCAGCGGCAGACTCCTGGTCCTGGGTGAGTAATGCTCTGTTTCCATTGCTGTGGCAACTGCCTGGCACGCTTTATAAAACAGGCTGCATTGTTTCCACAATGACACTGTGAAACCGTGCTTGCTTGACTCGCTTGGGAAACCATGTTTCCGTTGACGGCACTTATCTAATTTCCTTTAAACATGTCCTTGCCATTTCCTATTCTGTACTGTTCTGTACAGTCTGTTAAATACCCATCACACTGTGAATACACAGCTGTGGAGATGATGGTGAATGGATGTCATTGACATTGCTGGTTTTAATTATTCTCTCTCTCTCTCTCTCTCTCTCTCTCTCTCTCTCTCTCTCTCTCTCTCTCTCTCTGTTCAGATTCTCCGGACCCCCCAGCTGACCTCGTGCTGTCGGACTCCCAGGGTCGCAGCGTCATCCTGTCCTGGACCCCCGGTAACGACCACAACAGCCCCGTTCTGGGTAAGAAATGCCTCATACTGCCCTCATATTGCTCTCTCTCTCTGTGTCTGTGTCTGTGTCTCTGTGTCTCTCTGCCTCTATGTCTGTGTGTCTCTGTCTCTGTGTCTCAATGTCTCTCTGTGTTCGCTTTGCAGAGTATGTGATAGAGTACTCGACTATGCTGAATCAGGGTGTCTGGAGTGAGCTGACGAGAGTGAACGAGAGTGAGACGTCCGCGTTGCTCGATCTCTTCCCCTTCCTGAAGTACCGGTTCCGGGTCATCGCTGTCAACGAGCAGGGAAAGAGCGGAGCCAGCGAGCCATCGGACTCCATCGAAACACCTTCCTCAGGTAAATAACACACCTGAGACAGGTAAACAGCAATCAACACACACACTGACACAGACACACTCTCCCTGATACAGACACAAAATACTCTCACCTGACGCAGGTCAACACACTGCACAGATACACCTGCCACAGGTAAATAACATTCTCACACACACCTTACGCAGGTAAAAAGTCTACACACACCTGATACAGCTTGCTGTTTACAGAGTGAGAGTGAGAGTGAGACAGTCTTGTTTTGATGCTTTTCAGCTCCAGACAGTAACCCGACTGGAGTGAGAGGAGAGGGGAACCAGACGGATAATATGATCATCCACTGGGAGGTAATACTTTATATTAAAATGTATTTTAATGCATTTTAATGCTGTATTTTACTTTGTGTTTAATGGTTTTATTACTGGAAAGAACCTTGGCATGGATGGCGATTTAAAAATGCATTATTCTGATCATTATTATCATTATTATTCTCCTCTCCCTCTCTCAGCCTATCAGGCAGCTGCAGTGGTGCGGCCCTGGGTTCAAGTACCAGGTTTCGTGGCGGCAGGCTGGCGAGTCGGAGTGGCACGAGGCGTACACTGAGTCCCCCGTGTTCGTGGTGATGGGGACCCCCCCCTTCACCCCCTATCACATCAGAGTGAGGGCCACCAACGAGAGGGGCCCGGGGCCCGAGCCAGACACCATCACGGGGTACTCGGGAGAGGACTGTGAGTGTCTCTGAGAGAGAGAAAGAGGGAGAGTGTGTGTGTCTCAGTGTGTCTCGGTGTGTGTGAATCAGTGTGTGTCTCAGTATATCTCCCTGAGTGTGTGCGTGTCTCGGTGTGTATGTAATGTTGTTGAAGCTGACACCCTGGGATCCTTCAAGAAGCTGCTTGATGAGATTCTGGAATCAATAAGCTACTAACAACCAAATGAGCAAGATGGGCTGAATGGCCTCCTCTCGTTTGGAAACTTTCTTATGTTCTTATGAGGTTCTCTATGTGATTCACTGTTTCTCTCGTCTCTCTCTCTCCTCTCTCCTCTCTCCTCCTCTCTCTCTCAGTGCCTCTCTCCAGTCCTGTGAATGTAGCGGTGGAGTTTCTCAATCGCACCCTGGTCAATGTGACCTGGAGCCCTGTCCCCAGAGAGAGTGTGAGAGGCCACCTGAAAGGATACAAGGTGAGGGTACACTCACACTCGCACTGACACTCACACACTCACACTCTCCCTCCCAGCTCACCCCCCTCTCCCTCTCTCTCTCAGGTTCATTACTGGCGGTCCCGCTCTCTGCTGGAGAGACCGAAACGCCACGCCTCCGACCGCTTCTCTGTCACCGTGGCGGGGGGGCGGAGCCACGCCCTGCTCTCCGGCCTGCAGCCCTTCAGCGTCTACTACGTGGAAGTGAGAGTCTTCAACGGGAGAGGGGAGGGGCCAGCCAGCGAGCCACTGAGATTCGACACGCCCGAGGGGGGTAAGAGATGAGGGGAGGGGGAGAGGGAGAGGAAGAAATTAGAAAGTTATCGAATGGTGAAATATTGAGAGTGTGAAATATGAATGTGTTTTTATATATATATATATATATATATATATATATATATATATATATATATATAATATATATATATATATGCATGCATGTATAAGTATGTATGTACTGTCAATATTCAGCCCGGTTCTCCCCTCTCCAGTCCCTGGCCCCCCTGCCTCTCTCTCCCTGGACAGCCCCTCGGGGTCGCTGTTGATTCTGCAGTGGCAGCCCCCCCTGCAGCCCAATGGGAACCTGACTGGGTACGAGCTTCACTACCAGCAGAGTGAGTATCTCCCCTCCTCTCCCCTCTCCTCTATCCCTCCTCTCCCCTCCCCTCCCCCCCTCTCCTCTCCCCTCTCCTCTCCCCTCCTCTCCCCTCCTCTCCTCTCTCCTCTACCCCTTCCTCTCCCCTCCTCTCCTCTCTCCTCTACCCCCTCCCCTCCTCTCCTCTCTCCTCTACCCCTTCCTCTCCCTCCTCTCCCCCTACCCCTCCCCTCCCTCCTCTCCCCCACCCCTCCCTCCTCTCCTCTCTCCTCTACCCCTTCCTCTCCCCTCCTCTCCCTCTACCCCCTCCCTCCCTCCTCTCCCCCACCCCCTCCCCTCCTCTCCTCTCCTCTACCCCTCCTCTCCCTCCTCTCCTCTCCTCTACCCCTCCTCTCTACCCTCCTTTCCCCTCCTCTCCTCTCCTCTTCTTTCTCCTCTCTCCCCTCCTCTCTTCTCCTTCCCCCTTCTCTCCTCTCCTTCCCCTCCTCTCCTCTCCTCTCTTTCTCTCTCTCTCTCTCTCTCACAGTTCAGACTGAGCAGCTGTATTGAAGTGCCTCTCTCTAACCGTCTCTCTCCGTCTCTCTCCCACTCTTTTCTGTCTCTCCAGTTAACGAATCAGGGAACAGTGACCTGAGAGATGTGGAGTTCAAGCCTCACGAGTTGAACTGGACCGTGCTGGACGTGGACCCACGCAGCCTGTACCGCTTCTACCTGAAAGCACGCACGAGTGCCGGAGCGGGGCCGCACGTCTTCATTGAGGGCCTGCTGGAGGGAGGTGAGAACTGCAGCCAAGAGTCTTTCCAGATGAGAAGTGTGTTTTATTTGCTGTTCCATTACTGGGCAATAACAGACCTGCTAACCGCCATAGAAAGCAATGGGAGAGGAGCGTGCGGCCGCTGTGTAATGGTTCCACCCTGAAGTTTCTGAGTTTAGACATGATTCTGAGAGCTCTGTTGAGGCCACAGGGAGTGCTTTAAACTGTCTGAAAAGAACAGAAAATGGTATACAGAGCGAATCTAAAATTGAGAAGTTTAATGGATTAGTTAAGATGATATTCCATGAACTAAACTGTCTGTGTGTGTCTGTGTGCGTGTGTCTTTGTGTGTGTGTGTCTGTGTGTGTGTGTGTCTCTGTGTGTGCGTTTCTGTGCATGCATGTGTATCTCTGTGTGCCTGTGTCTGTGTGTGTCTGTCTCTGTGTGTCTGTGTGTGTCTGTGTCTGTGTGTCTCTGTGTGTGTGTTTGTGCGTTGCCTGTGTGTCTCTGTGTGTGTGTGTGTGTGTCTGTGTGTGTGTGTGTGTGTGTGTGTCTGTGTCTGTGCGTTGCCTGTGTGTCTCTGTGTGTGTGTGTCTGTGTGTCTGTGTGTGTGTGTGTCTGTGCGTCTCTGTGTGTGTGTGTCTGTGTCTGTGTGTGTCTGTGTGTCTGTGTCTGTGTCTGTGTGTGTCTGTGTGTGTGTCTGTGTGTCTGTGTGTCTCTGTGTGTTTGTGCGTGCCTGTGTGTGTGTATGTGTGTCTGTGTGTGTCTGTGTCTGTGTCTGTGTCTGTGTGTGTGTGTGTTGCAGCCCTGCCCAAGTTGGATAACATCAGCATGGTCTCTGGAAAGACCTACACTAATATCAGCTGGGTCCCGCGCGAGGGCTCCAGGGACGTGGAGTTTCAAATACAATACCTCAACAAACACAGTGAGTGCAGCCTGCCTATACACCTGCCTGCCTTTATAACACACTGCCTGCCTTTATAACACACTGCCTGCCTTTATAACACACTGTCTGCCTTTATAACACACTGCCTGCCTTTATTACACACTGTCTGCCTTTATAACACACTGTCTGCCTTTATAACACACTGCCTGTCTGCCTGTCTTTATAACACACTGCCTGTCTGCCTCTCTGTCTGTCTGTCTGTCTTTCTGCCTTTATAGCAGCCTGTCTGTCTAGCTTGTCTGTCTGTCTGCCTGCATGCCTGCCTCTTTCTTTCTTTCTTTCTTTCTTTCTTTCTTTCTTTCTTTCTTTCTTTCGTTCTTTCCCTCCCTCTTGACTCAGCTCACCCCTCTCTCTGTCTTTCCCCTCTAGGGTCTAACAGTCCCTGGCAGGTTCTGGAGACGGTGAGCTCGACCCAGTCCTTCTATCAGATCCAGAACCTGGAGCCCGGGACGAGTTACCGGGTCCGATTCACTGTCAAGAACAGAACGGATGACATGAGCTTCTGGGAGCACAGCATCCAGACTGCCGGGCCGGGTGAGAGCAGCTCAGAGCAGAGCCCTCCTGTTTTCTCTCCCTCTCTCTCCTCTCTCTCATCTCCTCTCTCCCTCTCTCCCCGCTCTCCTCTCTCTCCCTCTCTCTCCTCCTCTCTCTCTCCTCCTCTCTCCTCATTCCCCCCTCTCTGTCTCCTCCTCTCCCTCTCCCCCCTCTCCTCCTCTCTCTCGACTCCTCTCTCCTCCTCTCCTCCTCTCTCACCACCTCTCTCCTCCTCTCTCTCACCCCCTCTCTCTCCTCCTCTCTCCTCCTCTCCCCCTCTCTCCCTCCTCCTCTATCTCCACCCCTAATATTCTCTCTCGCCCCCTCTCTCTCCTCTCTCACCCCTCCTCTCTATATACCTCCTCTCTCCTCCTCTCTCACCCCTCTCCTCTCTCTCTCACCCCTTCTCTCTCCTCTCTCTCACCCGTCTCTCCTCTCACCCCCTCTCCTCTCTCTCTCGCCTCCTCTCTCCTCCTCTCACCCCTTCTCTCTCCTCTCTCTCACCCCCTCTCTCCTCTCTCTCACCCCCTCTCCTCTCTCTCACCCCCTCTCTCTCCTCTCTGCAGTCCTCTCTGAGCTCCACGAAGGGTTTGCCACGCAGGGCTGGTTCATCGGGCTGATCAGCGCTGTGGTTCTGCTGCTGCTCATCCTGCTAATCGGGTGCTTCATTAAGAGGAGCAGAGGGGGCAAGTACTCCGGTGAGACACAGAGAGAGACAGAGAGAGAGAGAGAGAGAGACAAAAAAGGCAGCAGAGCCATTCATGCAATAAAGAAACAGGTGTATAACCTAAAACCATCAATCACGGTCTGGCTCAAACTCTTTGACCAAGTTATACAACCAATCCTTGTGTACGGCAGTGAAGTTTGGGGTCCCACTCTAAATTGTGAATACAGTAATTGGGACAAAAGTCCAACAGAAATCTTACATGTAGAAAACATCTTGCAGTTGATACACTGTTGATACTCTAATTTATGCTGTGATAAAATCACAGCATAAATTAGACTGCTAACAGAGCTTAAATAGACCAGACGCCCTGGCAGAATATTTGGTCAGAGTTAAAGACCAAAAACAAAAACAACTACTGGCCAAATACAGATTGAGCGACCACACATTAGCAATCGAAAAGGGTCGACAAAGAGCCACGTGGAGACCCAGAGAGAGGAGATTGTGTGAGCACTGTGAGTTACACCACATAGAGACAGAGCTCCACTTCCTACTGCACTGCCCCAAATACAAGCTGCTCAGGGACACATTCTTACCCAAATTCACAAGGCACATACCCACCTCACAGAAACTGAAAAATTACAAATTTTGAGACACAGAGAGAGACACTCTGAGACGCACTAAGACACACTGAGATACACTGAGATCTGCTGAGACACAGAGAGAGACACACTGAGATACACCGAGGCACAGATAAAGACAAACTGAGAGAGGAATAAGAGAGACACACACTCTGAGTCACTGACTCACTGCCTGTCTGTCTGTCTGTCCACAGTGAAGGCCAAGGAGGAAGGACAGGTGGACTCAGAAGCCCGGCCGATGAAGGATGAGACATTCGGAGAGTACAGGTGCTTCAGTAAACTGTGACTGTGTTTCACCTGTTTGATTGTTTAGTGAAGCTGACCTGACCCCCCCTCTGGTTCACAATGTTTCACTGTTCAGTTCTGGCAAAATGTGTTGCATCACTCTATTATTATTATTATTATTATTATTATTTAGCAGACGCCTTTATCCAAGGCGACTTACAGAGACTAGGGTGTGTGAACTATGCATCAGCTGCAGAGTCACTTACAATTACGTCTCACCCGAAAGACGGAGCACAAGGAGGTTAAGTGACTTGCTCAGGGTCACACAATGAGTCAGTGGCGGGATTTGAACCGGGGACCTCCTGGTTACAAGCCCTGTTCTTTAACCACTGGACCACACAGCCTCCTATGTTTCTATAGAATGCACTCATTTTGCTTCATGGTCGAATGAAACCTGCTGAATAATGTTAGGCTAACATATTGAATTACATACCGCTTCTGGTAGAGTTTTGCGATCTCATTTTGTAGTTTCTTTGATTACATGATGTTAAATAAAAGATCAAAATTATGTTGACATATAGTTTTTTTTTTTTAAATTATGTCTGAATCTTAGGTGATGCAAAACTGTTGTCCATAGCTGTGTGTGTTGCTGTGAGGGAGGGAGAGAGGGGAGGGAGAGAGGAGGGGGGGAGAGGGGGAGGGGAGGGGGAGGAGGAGGAGGAGGAGGGGAGGAGGGGAGGGATAGTGAGGGGTGAGGGAGGTGATTAGTGAGAGGGGAGGGAGGGAGAGGGGAGGGAGGAAGAGGGTTGGTGAGGGGAGGGAGATGGATAGTGAGAGGGGGGGAGGAGAGGGGAGGGAAGGAAGAGGGTTAGTGAGGGGAGAGGGAGATGGATAGTGAGAGGGGAGGGAGGGGAGGGGAGGGGAAGGAAGAGGGCTAAGAGGGGAGAGGGAGATGGATAGTGAGAGGGGGAGGGAGGGGGAGGGGGAGGAAGAGGGTTAGTGAGGGGAGAGGGGAGAGGTTAGTAGGGGAGAGGAGATGGATAGTGAGAGGGGGAGGAGGGGGAGGGGAGGGGGGGAAAGAGGTTAGTGAGGGGGTGAGGAGAGGGTTGAAGAAAGGGGAGAGGAGATGGATGTGAGAGGGGAGGGAGGGAGAGGGGAGGGGAGGAAGAGGTTAGTGAGGGGAGGGAGAGGGTTAGTGAGGGGAGAGGAGATGGATAGTGAGAGGGGGAGGGAGGGGGGAGGGGGAGGAAGAGGGTTAGTGAGGGGGAGAGGGAGAGGGTTAGTGAGGGGGAGAGGGAGATGGATAGTGAGAGGGGGAGGGGGAGGGTTAGTCCCACAGCTCTGTGTGTGTGTGTGTGTGTGTGTGTGTATCTGTCTGTCAATCCACTGTTTGTCTGTGCTGAAGGTCCTGCTTTGTCAGTAACCCTAACTTATGCGTTTCACTCTCATTACCAATGCTATCCAATGCTGGAGCACAGGTCTCTGGAAAGGTGAGAGCGCTTGTTTTTAATGCGAGTGTCTCGGTGTTTGTGTATATATTTGTATTATATATATATATAAAGTATATGTAAAATATAGAGCTGGTTTCAGGTTTGTGAAACCAGCCATGTATAAAATAAAGTTCATATATATATTGATCTTGATGATCTTCATTTTTTTTAGGTATAACTAGATTGATAGATATAGCTAGATAGATTGAAAGACAGATACACACAGATAGACAGACAGATACACACAGAGAGACATACTCCCCCCGCTCACCCTCTCTCTCCCTCTCCCTCTCCCTCTCTCTCTCTCTCTCTCTCTCTCTCCTCTCTCCGCAGTGAGAACGAGGAGAAGCCCGACTCCGGCAGCCAGACCTCGATCATCGCCGATCTGAAGCCCCTGGGCAGCGACGACAGCCTGGCCGACTACGGGGGCAGCGTGGACGTGCAGTTCAACGAGGACGGCTCCTTCATCGGCCAGTACAGCGACAAGAAAGAGCCCGGCACGGCCGTGGGCCACGAGAGCTCGGGCCCCGCCTCTCCGGTGAACCCCCCCACCGACGTCCCCGTCGTGGGGCTCCTGGAGTGAGGGGTCAGGGAGCAAGGGTCACAGCCTCCGATAAAGGATACCGCAGACCGACTCTTAGAAAAGTTTACCATGGTTATTAATAATGCTATTAAGAGTGAAAGCACTGGGGCAGCATTGTAAATCAAGCCCAAGAGAGGTCTGGTAAAGCATATTAAAAAACAGGGTAAACTAACCCTCATAAAAGGTTCCCACAGAAAATGTAATAAAGTATAAAACACAGTAAAGCATATGTATCGAGTTACTGTGCAAATGTAACCATGGGGAAACTTTTATTAGGGATTACTGTGTATATACAGAAGTCACAATCAAAACGCCACATTTCACAACATTCCAGCGTGCTCAGTAAACTGCAGTAAAAATACTGAGGTCACAGAGAAGGGCATTAACTGTGTACTGTGTTTTTTTTTTATTTCAAACATGATTTATTGTATTATAGACATTATCATAAATTAGAGCTATTAGCAGCAGAGTGTAGAAAACACACTCTCAACATGGTTAGAGGGAGACACCCAGCACATAGAAACACACATTATGTACCACTGCCCATGTCTCTTATTCTCTTATACTGCGTAGGCTAAGCAATTGTAGCATTTCATGTACTCTACATATGACACAGTGCAATGACATCTATTTTAATCAATGGCGGATTTTCTGGGACTTCTTGAGCCAAGTAAACACATCGTGTATCCTTTAACAGAAGCGAGACCCCCCCCCGCCCCACCCCCACCTCCCGGACCAATCAAACATCACCATCCCATCCTGGGGCCCCTCAAACCCTTCAGGGAGCGGGGCGAGAGAAAACAAAAACCACAGCTGGATATTACAATATTGTGGCTAAACTGTCCTCCCCTTTAAATCACCTGAACAGTACTTTGTAAACGCATTAGCAGGAGCTAATGTATATGTTTAAAAGTAGAGGCTGGGCGTTAAAGGGAAAGCCGGTTTAGCCTCAGTAGAATATCCAGAGCATCCAGTTCAACCTTTGACCCCATTCCTGAAACCCTGTGGACCAATCGCATTGCTTTTAACTGAAACTAAAACTTAAAACCATGCGCTGCCTAACATATCCTCTCTCTCTCTCTCTCTCTCTCTCTCTCTCTCTCTCTCTCTCTCTCTCTCTCTCTCAAATGAATATATCATCCACAAGTGTCTTGTCTGTGTACTTCTACGTGCCTGAATGCAGTGTGTGTTTTTGTATGATTTCAATATTCAATATCTTTTTTTCAATCACTTTCCCTTAGAAAAGGTGACTGCGGCTCTATTCCGTCTGTCCAATCTACACGTGCCAAGTTCAGATAGCTGAATCTAACACCAATGCAGAGCTTGGAGGAACTTTTAATGGTTACAGTCTCGAATTCTAGACATGATTCTGAGAGCTCTAGAGAGCACAGAGGAGGGGGGCATATGGGTACAGGTATAAAAACACTCTTCTTGTCTATCAATATATGCTATTGATATGGGGACATATAGAAGACTAGCGATGTAAAAGGTCAACGAAAAATATATTTATTTATGAAACTATTTCACGCACGAAAAGTTCAAAAGTCCCCAGGAAGTGATGTAACGCAACAGCCAACAGGTGTCTTTCCCATTGGACAAGCAAGTTATATGCGTGAATAGGACATATAGATAGATATTCCTCCATTTAGCTCTGTCCTACAAAAATATTAAAAAATAGCGATGCAAGTCGACTCTTTTCGAAAAGAAATTGCCAAAAAAACTAGAGAGAGATTGTTCGTTGTTGGTGTTTTCTGTTAATGTATTATTTGTATTATTATTGTAGTTGTATTATGATTGTTATGATTTTGTGTTTTAAGTACGTGTTGCACATAGTAATATAACAGCTTTGCCAATATATATCAACAGCAAGCGAATCATATTCAATCTATATATATCTAATAAACATTATATTGCTATCAATAACCACAGCAACCAGAGAAAAACTATACAAAAGTAAAAAGTATATATATATAACAAGATTTAGTAAACCTCACAGTCCCATGCAAGAAAGAAAGAAAGAAAGAGAGAAAGAAAGAGAAAGCGCTGGGCTGCTGTTTTTTTTAAAATGATAATTTCTGGGTTTGATTGCAAAGTGTGTGTTCTCAAAATGCAAATGTCTGTCTTGTTACTGGTAGCAATCTGTCGATATATCAATACTATTGATCTTACATGTCTCTCTGTCTGTCTCTGTTTATGCTTCCTAATATTCTGTGATAAGACAATGCTGTGTATTTTACTGTTTACAAACTGGATTTTTATGAGAAAAAGTCAGCTGTTGAATCTGAGGCTGCTTCACATGAATCAGTGGCAGGCTGTGTGATGCATCAATGGGAGCCTTTGTGACGTTTGGTTATCCAAAGTGTCCTGTTAAAGGGTAGCAGGACTTGGCAGAGTCATCTATCTATCTATCTATCTATCTATCTATCTATCTATCTATCTATCTATCTATCCGTCTGTCCAGTTGTCTATCTTTCTGTCTTAATTTTTGTCCTGAATCAGCAGCTGTCTCTGTATATAAGCTGCGTTGGGGAGAACTCTTTTTTTCTGAAGCGTGGCTGATGACAACTCTTCGTTTTCAGTACCTTTTAAAAGTGTATCATTGAATGTAAATACTTCTGATGGGTTATGTTCTTGTCAATTGTAATTTGGCTGGTAGATTTTAGGCAAAATGTAGCCCCCCTTCCCTTTCCATAGTTAGACATAGGTAGGTGATCTTCGGTAGCTAGTTATCGTTATGAAAAAAAATAATAATAATAATCTGAAGTGACTGATGATGATGATGATAATAAATTGGAGTATCTGTGTATCTTTTTTTGTTTTTCCTGGTTGGTATGTTTAATTCTGTTTTTTTTTATATACATATATATAATAAAAAAATAAAATGCAAATGGTTATTATAATGATACAGTAATTATCCCAGATACAGTAATTATCCCATGGCCTGGAATGCCGATCCGATGAATGGACTGTGTTCTCTCTCTCTGCTTATGATGCATTGCCGATTTCATTAAAGGGATTGTTGATATTCGCTTGTGCTTTGTTTGTATGTTTTTGATTATTTGTTGTAGTCAAAAGTTGACATCCCCCAACGGAAATTTCAATAACTTTCTCGAAAAAACTAAGAATTTTAGGAAAAATCTTTTGTAGCAAAAGTATTGTTTTTGTGGATGAGGGGGGAAAAAAAGGTTACAAGAAACAGATGTCTACAATTATTTATTTCAGCATTTTGTTTGCAAAACTCCAAAACAAAACGCAAAATCAAAAGTATTCATACCCTTTGATGCTATGATAGCATTGTCTACAAGGTGCTAGAAATTTCAATAGGATAATGCAGAACCTAATTCTAGAAAATGCTGGATTGCAGGTGAACATCCTCAGAGAGTATAAAAGGATTAGGCATAGGACGATTGCTGTCCTTACTAATAAATCAACTGGTAGCGTTCTGAGTTTCCGGTTTAAGAATTTTACTGAAAAATTACAGGATTTTTTTTTTTTTTTTTTTAATGGACATGGTTTTTACTGATTTATACCCGATTTTTGTCTATTGTTCAATATTTTCTCGTTACTATTTTCTAGTAAATACACAGTATTTTCATTAAAATGCTGTTTTATTTTGACTCTGACATTGTAATAAGCAGCCCTACACTGTATCCTAGGATACAGCAGACGTTTAGACGTCAGAGGATCAAATAACGTTTAAACGTGGCTCTCTGTCACGTCACAAACACATTATCACCTGATTATGTTGGCCAATCAAAGTCTGATTATTGTGGCAATTGCTGGGCATAATAAATACTAGCTTTATTAAAAAATACTTACACGAAAATATAATATTTTTAGTGGATGAGGAATGGAGAGAAAATGTAAATCGGTTTATGAATATTCAAAAGAAATGAATGTTTTGAAGTATATATTCAAATATTTTAACGTCTTTTTTCCAGATTTAACTTAAATCTTGTATTTTCTCCCAGATTTAAAAATCTTAAAATATTTAGCAAGTTTTCAACATTTAAGTGCTAAATCTTTATATATATATATATATATATATATATATATATATATATATATATATTATATATCAAAAGATTGAGCTCTTCGCAAATAAATCTGGATTTTGTGAACTTAAATATTTAACTAAATCTTAAATCTCTAAAAAGATTTAACATTTACCTAAATATTAAACTAAATCCTAAATCTATCTATCTTGCTCAAAATAGCCAACTTCCCATGGTAACTACACTCACTTTAAGTCTATTAATGTATTTGTCCTTTGCCATTTACTACCTAGATATACACACATGGTATAGGGTGGTGTACAACACAAGCTGTCATGGACATCACAAAAACTGACAGTTGCCAGCTTTTCCGTCCTGGAGTCCCGGGTTCAAGTCCAGTTTTTGCGTAGCAGAACCCAGACCGACTGGGGAGTGATGGGGGAAGATGACGGCTGCAGAGGACATGGCAGAAGTTAAGCCGCTCCCACAGTAACACAACTAGAGAAGTACTGAGGGTGTGGCCATTTCATTAGGGACACCCCAAAACTTGCAGGCAACAGTACAGTAGGGGTGGCCACATTATTAGGGAAATATGAAAATGTCTGCTAACGTCCTCGTTTCTGCTGCTCCTGGCCTCTGTGCTGAGTGTGAAACAGACAGCTCAACAGGATCTGTTTCCTCAAACCTTATTAGTGTGCGCGCTTCGCTGGACTCTCTCCCGGACCACAGTGGCCATGAACACATAACTGCGCATTTTTTTTAGTAACGCTACGCTACGATACCATGACTTTTAAACATGGCAAAAACACACACAGTTAGAAATTAACCTTGCATGATTCTGAAGCGGCAAAGTCTGCAATTATAGTTTAATAATCCCGTTTTTTGGCAAATCTGGTGCACGATCGATATCTGCACTAGTCCAGTCAAACTTTCCTGCTACGTTGTACAAAGTAAATTGCTTTTGTTTTCTCTCCCCTGACGCTACTGTGACAGGCACAGTCAAAAGCAGACACAAGTTAATAATACTGAGGCGATACCGGTGTAGTGTTAAAAAAATGGTATATCGTCAGAATACGATACCACAACATGACCCGTGTAATGTCAGCAAGTGGTAGACTGTCAGATTTTGGTACGTGTGCAATCAATTGCGAATGGAAAGAACATAAGAACACAAGAAAGTTTACAAACGAGAGGAGGCCATTCAGCCCATCTTGCTCGTTTGGTTGTTAGTAGCTTATTGATTCCCAGAATCTCATCAAGCAGCTTCTTGAAGGATCCCAGGGTGTCAGCTTCAACAACATTGAACTTCAACATCACTTTCTAAAGAGTGTTTTGCAGCTGAGTCCAGAGTCCAGAGCCCTAACCACTACTCCACACTGCTGCCCATTTTTATGTATTCTGCTTAGAGATACATGGATAAAAAACATGTTATTCTATGACCTGAGGGAGCTTACAATACTTCCTTGAAAGACATTGTTTCACCTGAGTGATTGCAATGACATCATACACGTTTATTCTCAGGGTCTTTATACGCAATAATGGACACCACTCTCGATTATTTTCTCAAAATAAATATTTATAAATAAAATAATACTTATTCATTCCATTATTAGTAGTAGTAAAACAAATGGGCCTTGTAACTTTAGTAATTGAAATGTCTTCCTCCATGGTTCACAAAAACTGTTGGAACAAGTTGATAAATTTAATTCTCTGCAGGAGTTTAAATATTGTCACATTTTCTTTGCACACGCATACGTTGTATTTCTATCCCCAGATTAGTTTAAATGGTTTGATTCAGCGTCCTCCCCCATACAAAGCTATAGAGCCATAAGATTGGTAGTAGATGTTTCAGCTATACTGCACCAAAAGGAAGGCCCTCTGTTGATGTTTTTAAATCGCGATTAAAAACGTTTATAGTCTGGCATATGCAGTTATCTAAAATTACATTCTCTCATCTCTATAGAGCAGATTTAGGGCAGTGGTGTGGAGTAGTGGTCAGGGCTCTGGACTCTTGACCGGAGGGTCGTGGGTTCAATCCCAGGTGGGGGACACTGCTGCTGTACTCTTGACCAAGGTACTTTACCTAGATTGCTCCAGTAAAAACCCAACTGTATAAATGGGTAATTGTATGTAAAAATAATGTGATATCTTGTAACAATTGTAAGTCGCCCTGGATAAGGGCGTCTAGTAAGAAATAAATAATAATGTTTAGCATTATTTGTCTGTTTTAGTTATTTGAAATACTTTTAACTATTTTATGGGTATTGTTCTTGTTATTATTACAATTACTGTTATTTATTTATTTATTTATGTATTTATTTCGGGTACAGCGCGTTGTGGCGGCCCTCGTCATGTCATATTTTGTAGATTTTAGCAATGAAAAAAAAAATGCATCAAACTTTTGAAGTACATTTCACTTTGCCCAAGGTTTCTTGAAAAAAAAAACCCGGCAACATTGACAAATTTTGGCAATACCTAATTAATAAAGAATGCTATTTTCTGAACAGTCGCTATTGTGACGCATGCGCAGAAACACAGAGTAACACAGCCCAGCTATTCTGTACTGTATTATTCAGAATGGTAAAGCTGAGACTTCCTGGAGTTTTAAGTTTCGTTTCTCTTGTTTTTTTCCCCTGACGGGCAGCAGCGATGGCGACAGCGGCGTCTTCAGAGGAGAAGTTATCCTGCTCCGTGTGTCTGGACCTCTTCACCGAGCCCACAACCATTCCGTGCGGACACAGCTTCTGCCTGGACTGTATCGGGAGCTACTGGGACCAGAGTGACCAAACCGGACTGTACAGCTGCCCCCAGTGCCGGGAGACCTTCACTCCCAGACCCGCTCTGCGCAAAAACAACGTCATGACCGAACTGGTGGAAGAACTGAAGAAACCGAGAACTCTCTCCTCCAAAAAGTATGTGCTGTACCTGTGCTATAGCCCTCTGATAGTGCTAAAGAAAATATAGACGGAACGGCCCGGAACGGTACTTTAATTAATTCAATTGCATTAAAAAGCAGCGTAGAAAGTTACACACACGTGAGGAGAATATTTTAGCAATCAGAACCGATTAGTAACGCCCTGTCATTAACCCGTTCCGGCCCAGAACCCTCATTCTTATCAAAAAAGCTCCCGGAACAGTCGGTTCCGAAGTTGCAAAGAGGACGAAAATTATACACATAATACAACTAAGTGAGAACAACATAACACTGCTGAAAAAACCCACCGAACCCGTCTTTCATTTCCCATTGCGTGCGATAAACAGCTGTATAAACAAAACCGGCCGGAACACGGGGTTCTGAAGCTGCACAGAGTATGAAAATGATACAAAACTGCGCAGTGGCGCAGCGGGCTAAGGTCGTGTGCTCTTCAAGAACGTCATGTTTAATGTAGTTGAAGCTGACACCCTGGGATCCTTCAAGAAGCTTCTTCATGAGACTGAATTTTAAGCAAACGTTTTTCAATAACAGTAAATGTCACTACGCACAAATAAATCGTTCCAGTGTAATGTAAACAAAATTGGTTTAAACATGTTTATTTTTATATATTAACATACGTTTAATTGTAAATATAGCATGTAGGCTATTTATTAAAATGTTAAGTACATTTCTGTATATCATTTAAATTAACCTGTTATACTTAGCTATTGTTAATTTTGTTCAAGTTAATTTCGATTTGTTTCTGTTATTCCACTGTGCCGTTTCTCTTTTAAAGTAAAGTTAATTACTGGTTACTTTGTCAGATTAAGGACATTGATCTTCATACTTATTATTATTAGTTTATTTAACAGACGCCTTTATCCAATTTACAGAGACTAGGGGGTGTGAACTATGCATCAGCTGCAGAGTCACTTCCAATTACGTCTCACCTGAAAGACAGAGCACAAGGAGGTTAAGTGACTTGCTCAGGGTCACATAGTGAGTCAGTGGCTGAGGTGGGATTTGAACCGGGGACTTCCTGGTTACAAGCCCTTTTCTTTAACCACTGGACCACACTGCCTCCTATGGCCACTGTCATACCATTCGTCAAAAGCGTTTCTATTAAAAATATCAAAATTTGTGGATGTCAATGAATGATAATTTACAGATATTAAACGTTGTAGAATAATGGCTTATGAAAATTCAAAGCTTTTGGTGATGCGCCTGCGTTGAAAGGTTGTGTGGGATTAATGTATGGGTGATAGAATGCAGATAACCAATCAGAAAGCAGGATTTTTCCAAACTGCATTATAATATAATCCATAGGGCTGTAAACGACTACTACAGATTACAGTAATAATAAAAACACAATTTCGCAATTCTGTGTTAATGATTAGAAAAATGTATTATTATCTTTAAAAGACACAGACAGTGTTCGTCAGAAGAAAGATTTCTATTCTTTTTGAAGCTTCAAACAAACGTATCTGCTTCCGTTTGCTCATTACTACCACTAAATAAACAGCAGGATTATATAAAATTAAAATGTCTGTTTCGCTTCAACCAATCGCACAAGATACATGCAAGTCCACACTTCTGCAGAAGAAATTTTGCAAATCAAAGGTATACACAGTGCTACCGGCTGTGTCAATGTGAATGACCATATATGTGTAATTTCAAGGAAACGCATTCAGCCGATTTGTACAGGAAATCATATATACTCCATTATATATTGTTCTTTATCAATATGAAGTCCCGTTGCATTTTAAAATGATGTAACGCGTTGTTTTCCATGTTATTTTACTAAGGGAATCCGCAGCTCCCGCTCCTGTCTCTGCTGAGTCCGGAGGCGTGCCTTGTGATTTCTGCTCCGGTGAGATAAAGCGCGGAGCGGTCAGGTCGTGTTTGACGTGCCTCGGCTCGTACTGCGAAGCGCACCTGCAGCCACACCACGAGAACGCGGTGCTGAAGAGGCACGCGCTGGTGCAGCCTCTGAGAGACTTCGAGCAGAAGCTTTGCAAACTGCACCAGAGATTGCTGGAGCTTTACTGCACAACCGATCAGAGCTGTATCTGCGCGCTGTGCACTGGCACAGACCATTGGGACCATTCTGTTGTCTCCAGTGAGAGCGGGAGAGCGGAGAAACAGGTATTTTTTTTTTATAAAAATGTCAGTTTTAAATATATACTTGCTAAATGACATTCTTCAGCACAGTTTGACTGAGTGCAACATATAATGGAGGTGTATGGAGTTCTGTCTATCTGTTTGTATTTCACACATGGGTATATATTATTATTAATATCTTAGCAGACGTCCTTATCCAGGGCGACTTACAATTGTTACAAGATATCACATTATTTTTACATACAATTACCCATTTATACAGTTGGGTTTTTACTGGAGCAATCTAGGTAAAGTACTTTGCTCAAGTGTACAGCAGCAGTGTCCCCCACCTGGGATTGAACCCACAACCCTCTGATCAAGAGTCCAGAGCCCTAACCACTACACCACACTGCTGCCCCAATATATACACAGAAGCACATATTGAATTGTAATTGAAGTTGGTTTGGACAATCTAAATCAGAGTATTGTGATCTGTGTGTATATATGTAGGCACTCTGTTTTTACACATACAGGTAGTGAACAAAAAAATGGAACCCCAATGTAATGTCACTTAATAGGGCGTTGGGCCACTATGGTATCCCGCTCTATGGAGTTCTCGCCGGACCGTTTTTGATGAAACTGGCTGCTCGCGCCCCAGGTTGAAATTTGCAGTCAATTGATCTGCAGTTGCTCGCCTGTTTTGCCTTGCACTTCGAATTAATGCATGGATATCACGATCCTGGAGTATGCGCTTCCGCCCGCTGTTGCCCTTTGCTGATGATGTCATTCCCTCGGAGTTCCATGCCACACCTTAGACACTGTTGCTCGTGAAACATCAGCAAGTTGAGCTGTCATGGTCACTGAAGCTCCTGCCAAACGCTCCCCAACAATCACCCCTCTTTCAAAGTCACTGAGGTCTCCTCTTGCAGCCATGCTAGGCATAATTATAGGCAACCAGGCCTGTCCAGCATTTTTATACATGACCCTAAGCATGCTGGGATGTTATTTGCTTAATTAACGCGTGAGCCACACCTGTGTGGAAGCCCTTGCTTTCAATATACTTGGTGTCCCTCATTTACCCAAGTGTTTCCATTTTTTTGTCCACTACCTGTACATACATTGGCTAAATAAATACATAAATAAAGGGGATGAATGCTTGTTATTTACCAGCTTTAGCTACATGCTAATTAATTAGCAATGCTATTGCATGTTATTTGCACCCCATATTAACCAAACCAGCCCTGATGTTGCCATGAAACTTGTATCAATATAGAGAGCTTTATCAAATTGTGCACCATTATGATAAGAGATTAATCATCAGCTTCTTTACACTGTGCTTGAAAACAGCATTTTGGCTTAATTTTTTTGGGACAGACTTTATAGTTTAATAACATTGCTGTGCAGGAGGAGCTGGGGGAGAGACAGGCGGAAATAGAAAATCTCATTGAGAAGAGACTGAAAGAGCTGGAGAGATTGAAGCAGGCTGTGGAGTCGCTCAAGGTGAGTACGACATGAGAAACATGAACAGTGTCATCAAACGAAGCAGGGATATAGAGAAGTTCTCTGTACAAGTTATTGAGCCTATCAAAACATATGGGTGTAGATAGAGGCCTGTCGCCTTTCCATTCATGTCACACTTCATGCAACGAATCGCATATCCAGTTGTGTTGAAATTTGGTATCTATACACTGTGGCTAATCAAGCTCGTATTAAAACCTGGAATGAATCGTATTTCCATTGCTGTATTGGTAGCCATGGTAGGAGATGTGTTATTTATTAAATTAATACCTAACCCTCCCTCTTCTGACTAGCTCTCGGCTCAGAAGGAAAGGGCTGGCCCGAGCAGGTCCTGTCTGAGCTGATCCGCTCCGTTGAGAACAATCAGGATCCAGGAGGTGGGAGAGCTGATTGGAGCTAAAGAGAAGGCTGCAGTGGTGGGGTTCAGTATCAGGATTCATTTTATGATGGTATTTATTTAGCCCAGAGCATGTTACATACTTGTGTTCAGTTGCTTTTGCAAAGAGAACAACTGGAGCAGGAGATCCAGGAGCTGAGAAAGAGGAAGGCTGAGATGGAGCAGCTTTCTGAGACAGAAGATCACATCCACTTTCTGCAGGTCAGACCACGTTTCAATGCAGATGCACTGAATGGGGTTCAGTATCAGGATTCATTTTATGATGGTATTTATTTATCTCAGTGCATGTTTCATGCTTGTGTTCAGTTGCTTTTTTGCTATAAAACATGTTCTTTGTGTAAGATTCTCCAGGGTCCCCTTGATTATTTCCTGCACACACTGAAAGACCTCCCCAGCTGCTCAGTCCAGTGTTGCAGCCCCTGTGCTGACTTGGCTTCTAGGCTTCCTGAAAGTGTTGTTGAAAATCCTTTTCTCCACACACCCCCCCAGTAGTAGAGTTTCCAGTCTGTCTGCAACAGCCCCTCCTGCTGCTCAGCAGCTCTTTGATAACATAGGCGACTCTTTCTGGACTCTGAGGAAAGCTGTGACTCGAGATCAAAGACCACCTTATCGAGGGATTCTGGAAGATCGATTCAACTGTCTGTAACCCACCCACAAAACTAGCTGCAGCTAATCGTGATTTTGCTTTCTATAAGAATAAGAAAGCAACTGTAGAATAGGTGGGTGCAGATATGTTCCAGCAATTTGCAGTCAAAATCAGTCAAAACAAACAGGCAATATTTAGACTGATAGCATTGTGATAGCCCAATAGAAAAACTAATAGGTTTACGGGAAAACACATTAACAATATAAAAGAGAGTCATCTGTTCGCCGTTCTTTTAAATGAATTGCCCTTATTGTTTCATTTCACATGAAACTGCTAACTGAGGTTATCCCATCAGTTTAATAGGCTGAAGCTGGGAAATGCGAACGCCCAAGTCCGGCCGACAAACACAAGAGGTGCCAGGACTTGAGGTTTCGGGGGAGCTGCAGTGTGTACAACAATCAATACAAAAACTGAGCAGGGGTCTTGTATAGTGTGTTAGTTTATGGAAAGACAGTGTTTCTGTTTAAATATTCAAATAAAATTCAATCATTTATTACAGTTTGTCTTATTTGTTCACACTGATTTTAACTGATGGAAAAAAACGAGAGGAGGCAAAGGTTTGGTTTTCCACCTGTTGATCCCATAAACCTTGAAGGATCCCAGTTTTATTTATTTTCAATATAATCTACTGTATTGAAATTTTTCTGTTCTGAAGGCCCCTTATCTCAATTCCATTCCCCTCACCAGGTCAAAAAAGAGTTCAGTTAGTAATATCTTGCTGTGTTCGGCAATGTTTTTTGTGTTTATTATTCCATGTGCATTCTTATGGATCAATCGGTTATTAAATGTGATCTTTAATTTTTTTAAATAATTTTTATTATTTATCTTGTTGAAACGGAGACAGTGCTCTGGATTTTGTATTTGCAGCTGTGCACCCCAAAATTTTGGCCACCAGCCGCCACTGGGTTACCTAAACATATTTTCCAGATTCATTTTTAATGTTTTTTCCACCATTAAGAAAATTGTATGTGAATTTTATCCAAACCCTCTCTTGTACATTTTTTTTTTTTCTGCCAGACTCTCGAATTGTTTTTTTTTTTTTTAGAAAATTAATAGTCTGTTGATGTATAATTAATGGTAAATGTACTGGACCCCATCAGATCACAATTGATTGCACACAAAATCTCAGCCCATCACTTGCAACATGACCTGTCAAGGGATGATGGTGTACCACTTTCTAACACTACACCGCTTAATAGTCCAGATCCTGCCTATCAAAGAAAAACAACGTCCACAAACTTACAGCCTCTCCCAGGTACATGAATTCAATCCAAAAAAAGAAGACAGTGACAGACAAGTTGAAAAAGGCATTGAATAACCAGCTAAAATCAATCATCTTGAATGTGTAATTTATCTTTGTCTGTCAGCAACTATAAAAGTACTTTTTAATGCCAATAAGGAAATCAGATATTTTCAAAATGTACATTTAAAAAAAAAAAAAAGAAAGTTTTGTTGAATTTTGTTTAAATGTGGGCAAAATGCAAGACATTAGAGACACTACTGGGAGGTATTATATAAATGAATGGTGGGAATCAACCATAGTCTGGATTCATCTAATTGTCTTGCCCAGAGAGAGGGAAACTTCTCAAAAAATTGGAAAATAATAACAGTAAACACCCACAGAATCTTTACAGGTGAACCCCTGAAAACACAAACTGTAAAATTGCAGGGTTTCTCAGGATCTTTATAAGCACAATAGACCATTTTTATTTCTCAAAATAAATACCATTCCAGCAATCAGTTCATTGCTGATATCAGTGACCCCTGAGACCCCCCTCCCTGACCCTTTACCTAGATTGCTCCAGTAAAAACCCTGGAAGGTGGGTAATTGTATGTAAAATAATGTATCTTGATTATGAGGGAGGGCAGCTCTCCTTTTATCAATGTGGAGACCAGATCTGTCATACACTTTCACTGACACCTTCACTGAGAAACTCTATCCAATCTTTTGTCCAGGTCTCTCTTATTCTGGTAAAAATCCAGCAGCTCCACTTTTATACGTCATCTGCCCACATACATACACAGATTGAATTCAGATTATTTATTACTTGTATTGAATTTTTTCTATTTTGGTTCCTCGTTTTTATACTTTTGTATTCGTTTTTTGTGAGATGTGCAAATATTAAAAAAAAAAAAAGGATGGGATGCAAGTCAGACCTAAGATGAGGGAAGAAATTGTTTCTAAACACTCTTGGTTTAGCACAAGAAAAAAGCCTTATTAGTGTTTACATTTGGCAAAAAAACCAATTATTATTCCATCAAGCATTTATTGTTCTTGTTACTCTTGTTGTGTCTTCACTGAGAAACTTTTATTTTTTATTTTGGTTATATATTTAATTATTCTTGAACTGTAACCTTGTATTACAGTGTAACATGTGTAAGTCAAATATTTTGGATAAATGTTTCTGCTAAGTAAGTAAATAAAACAAAAATCATAGAAAATCTGTGTTTTCCGTATTTTAGTTTATTCTGCAATTATTCAAATGGATTCCTAGGATCCCTGGTAATCACAAAATTAGAAAATCTTGTTGTTATTTGTGTGTGTGTGTGTGTGTGTGTGTGTTTTTTTTTTTTTTTAGAAAGACTACATGGATTAAATAAATGTAATTCACTGTACAGTATGACAGGGGACCCATTTTTGTGTGACACCAGCGTTGTGTAGCCAGTGCTATTGTCACTCGCATTCCTTGAGTATTAAGTTGACCAAACAAACAAAAACATTTGAAGTAGTTTATTCTAGTTTTTACCACATGCAAGAATAAATAGCTTCACATTTCTTTATAATAGTTTCTCTTAATTTAGAGTGGTTCTGAGTTTTCAACAATATTGAGATCTCTTCATTGTCTATCTGTCTTTACCTGGCTTTGAGCTTGTCTGGAGAATCCTACATGCCAGAAATCAACAGCCTTCCTCATCCCATTCAAATCATGTGACAGTGTGACCTTTCAACTCTGCTAGCCCACCTGCTCTCTGTGCCTATATAAATATAGACAATTAGGCCTACTGTATCTGTTAATGAGCTCTTTAATCACTATCTGATTATATACTATCATTCAATATTATTTGAATATATCAAAATGTAACGTTAACTTTCAGACATACTGAACTGTGTGACCACTGAACTAAGTGACCAGGGTGAGGTGGCACCTGGACTGGATTAAGCTGAAAGAATAGTTGAATTATGTACAGGTAATTAACAACAAAGCTTTGATGCAAATGGTTTGATGCGATTGACTCTATGACGTGCCTTCTCCTAGGATAAGCTATTGAATGCCTTATTCATCAACCTAGATAAGGTGCACATTAAAGCATAAGGTGCATGGTAACACACACCTTCAAAATGAAGTGGATAGCATGTGCTGAATATGCCCCATGTATAGTATTGTATTAACATGATGTGTAGATAGTACTAATGATGGGGTGGTATGCATATGATATATTCACTAAACCATAAGGTGCACCTTAAATCGCAAGCAGGTTTTATAAGCTGAGATCCTTCTTATAAAAAGCTACTTTTCAGCACAAGTTTTTTTTCTCATCATAGATCTGGGTAACAGAATGGCAGTCCAATCAGATTATGGACCGACCCAGACAGAGCAGTTAATTGAACTTAAATAACATGTATTATTATTATTATTATTATTATTATAGATTTTTTATACTTATGTGGGGCCATTACAGCTCTGGCCAGAAGTTTTGCATCACCCTGTAGAATTAACACATTTTACTTCATAAAGTCAAATGAAACCTGCTGGGTAGAAATGTGCTGACCACGCAAATACACCACATGACTGAAAAAAGTATTCACGCGTGCATAAAATGAATTCAGAAAGTATCTCCATTGCATCTGTGTGGCACCATGTATCGTACAGGTTACAGTTTTATCTACCCTTATCGAACACATTTTTGTACTGTTTGCTTGCATGAATTAACTGAATTCCACCTGTTTAGCACCGTGGCAAAGTGGTTTGCAGTGTGCAGGTGTAGAGGTGATGCAGTGCTCAAGACAAGGACAGACAACAAAGTACTGGAGAAGTGATGGTTTATTTATAATCCAAAGTCTGATGACAAAACAGTAAACAATAATGATAACAGACAATACACAATGGTTTATGTATCTGTTTAATCCACGGGTTGGCTCTGTAATAATAGTCCTGTTATTCAAACGCTCACAAGTCCACACAAGTGCAATGTGGTCCGGGTTTGGATCGTGTTTCAGCCGTCTAATAACAACAGTCTTTAGACATGATAAAACAAACAACACTCAACGATTATAATATGTCTCTCCTTCGGGTTTAGCGTTAACCATAACAAAGGAACAGATCACCTCGCTACGTCCCCTTTTGTACTGTCAATCATGACCACTTGGTTAACCTCCAATCCGCGGCTGCCACATCGTTTCCCTTCCAGGTCGATGATTTAGTGTACCGTAGCTCCGCCCCCTTTCTAGATGACTGACTTCCGTCTAACCCTGGGAATGAATTGTCTGGCCATCCAGACCAGGGCACTCTGTTCCCTTTACGTAGCGCCATCACAGATCGGGAGGGAGATTGATCACCAAGAATCATTGTCTCTGTCACAAGCGCATAAAATAAGCTTGATGGAAAAGTTTTCCTGGTAACCCTAAATCGGCCGCACTCAGTAAATATATATTTGCCATTTTCAAATGTCCTAATTCTTGATGTTATCCCAAAGGTGATTGGCTACTCTTGTAATTACGCTGTGAATATGAACATACTACTGTAAAATTACCAGCCCCTATGTAATAGTTAATTTACATTTGTTTAGCACACATACTATTTTCTGTATTGTGATTGGTCCAAATCAATAAGTGTACTACTTGTGCATTTTTGACTTGGATGGCCTTCCATGCTAATGAATTCCACAGTGCACACCTTAATAAGAGCATTCACCTTAGTGAATACCACCTTACTTGTAGAAATTAGGCACATGTTAAGGGATGGTGTTTGCGTGTGTCTTATTCTATTTGTAGAAGGTTTAGTGAATGAGACCCTAAGAGTGCTCCCTTTGGTCTATACCCCCATCTAGTGGGTATCTACTGCTACTGCACCGACAGAAGCATACATATGATTCCTACTGTGGATCTTGAGACACTGATCCAAGCACTAGAGAGCCGAAAATAAATCAATATCTCAAATGCTTAGCTTGCACATTCATAGTTCTTAGTGTGAATATAGACTGGTGTAACCACACTGAAAACATTTTATTTTTTATTAGTTTATTTAGCAGACACCTTTATCCAAGGTGACTTACAGAGACTAGGGTGTGTGAACTATGCATCAGCTGCAGAGTCACTTACAACTACGTCTCACCCGAAAGACGGAGCACAAGGAGGTGAAGTGACTTGCTCAGGGTCACACAATGAGTCAGTGGCTGAGGTAGGATTTGAACCGGGGACCTCCTGGTTACAAGCCCTTTTCTTTAACCACTGGACCACACAGCCTCCTAACATGACTGTGCGAGGATGGTGATGTCCCCAGACCAGGAAACACTCAAACAATAATTGAATTAAACACTCCCATTAAATCCAGCCAGGTGTTTCCCATTCAGCCCTAGAGGCTTCTGGGATATGTAGTTTTTTAAAGGCCTTTGGCCATGACACCCCTCCCGTGGACTACAAAATGACCATAAACCTTATTATTATTATTATTATTATTTATTTTTTAGCAGACACCCTTATCCAGGGCGGCTTACAGTCGTAAACAAAAAATACATTTCAAGAATCACAGTACAAGTAATAATACAATTAAGAGGAAGATAAAATACAATGACTTCAGTTCTAGTAAGTACAAGTATATTAAAAAATACGATTCAATAACGGAGCAGATAACAGTGTCAGTGATAGTTACATCAGGATACGATTAAATACAAAATACTACAGATAAAATAACACTTGACAGATTACAGTACTCTAAAGTACAGGATTAAATGCAGTAAAATAGGTAGCAGATAAGTGCAAGTAAAGCGCATTTAAGGAAGAGTGATAAAGTGTCCAGAGGGAAAAGAGGAGTTCTACAGGTGCTGTCTGAAGAGGTGAGTCTTGAGGAGGCGCCGGAAGGTGGTCAGGGTTTGTTTTTTCGGAGTGATCTGTAAAGATGGTTCAGTCAGTGTTGTTGTCTGTGTCATCACAAACCATATCTCCTGTTACTGAGACATGAATACAATGTTTCAGCTTGCTACACATGTCTATAGCAAGAAACTAAAACTATTTGAGTAATTGTAATAAGAACCATTCACAATGATTTGAAACATGAGACACAGGTAAGGGGACTATAAAAAAACAAGCCTTTAATTTGAATCAGCTTACTCTTGAAGAAGGCAGAAAGGCTTTTAGCAGCACAATATTGCTACTGATGTGTCTTATGCAGAACCAAATGGAGCCTGGATTAAGTTACAAGAAGTTGGTGCTAAATACAGTGGGTTTTGTTTTGTGAAAAGACACATTAAAACCACTTGAATTAAATTATTTAGTTGTTTATTTCTAGTTTTGTTACATTCATTTTTTTTTTCCTTTGACATAAAATGTCGATGACAATTTGAAGTAAAAGGAATTGTGAATTTAACCTGTGTATGTATGTGGGCAGATAATCACTGGGGCTGGATTTTTACCAGAGCAGCAATTGCCAGGAGAAAACAATGGATAGAGTTTCTCAGTGAAGGTGTCAGTGAAAGTGTAGATGAGAGATCTGGTCTCCACGTTGTAAAAGGAGAGCTGCCCTCCTCATAATCCAGATACACCCCCACCTTCCGGGCTTCAGGTTCTTGGGAAGGGGGGGGTCACAGGGTTAGTCATGCATAGAAGTTATTGCATTCACCCTCCCGTAGCACAGTCCAGAAACCCTGCTGGGGGTTCACAGGAAAGACCCTTTCCTCTGAGAAGACTCTCTGGTGACTCCGAGTCTCCAGCCTATCTTGTCCCCCACTTCCACCCCTCCCAGTAGTGTCTCCCTGAGGTGAAGCCCTCCTTGCCCAAGACATAGACATAATGATCAAATCTCTTTGGATTGCCAGGAAGAGGCTGTAGTTTATCTCCAGGTCTGACTTGCTTCCCATCCTTAGACAGGATGAGATAGGGGTGTGTCGTTATCAGGGTCCAGAGCCACATTAACTGTGGAGAAGAGAGGTTTGGGGGAATAAATATATAACAATAATCATGTAGGTAACACACTTCCTGCTGCACAGCTGCAAATACAAAATCAGAGCAGTAGACCAGGGGTGCCCAGGACGTCGATCGCGGTCGACCAGTCGATCCTGAACTCATTTGTAGTCGACCACAGAAAATGTCAAAACTTATGCAGTTAAAACGTATTTTGCCAATTCACAGCGTGGATATATTATAACTAGGGCTTCTGTTTTTCGGGTTTTATTAATTGTATTTTTCTGTGTTTATTTTTAGCTATTTTCGAGTTTTATGTCAATCTTTTTTTTTCAGGGCTTTCGTTTTTGATATACTGTATGAAATTAGTGTTTTTGGTTACTTTTCAAAATGTTTGAGTGTTTTTTTCTGTCAGAATATGTATAGTAACTGGACAGTACTTGCACACTTAAATTGTACCTTCTTTCCTTTGCTGTCTTCCACAACGAAATCCCTATGGTCACAGGCACAATCTTCTGGGGTTTTTGTGTGTAGGCATTTTTGTACATTTCGACACAGTTCTGTTTTAAATCCTCCGTATCTTAACTGTAATACAGCTTGAAATCCTGCTAACAAGCCTCCATCCTGATTGTAATCTCGTTTTAAATCTCACAAGAGGAGTCTCCAATAGAAATGTAGGAATGTGATGCCACTCAGTAGTTGGGGCAGGTTTAAAGTATTCAGAACGAATCAATGATAGATGCAAGTCAGGAAGGCGGGACATTGCCCAGCAGCACTGGGAAATGTATTTATTATTATTTTTGTAGTAGGTTTTATTTTTTTAATGTGAATAGGGTAAAGTCAACGTGAATTGATCAACCATTTCCATAGTTTTTTTTCTGGTGTTTATTGGCTGTTATTTGGGTGTTATTTTTTTTGTATCGGGGGTGTTTTATCAGGTTTTATCGGTTAAATCAGAAGTCCTAATTATAACCCCTTCCCGGGACTCTGGTCTCTTGTGGCTACTGTTCAATAATCCCACAAGGTGGCGCTGCTTCTCTAAACTGCTGCTGAGTGTACAGTAGCTAATGCTATCAGTTGCTATTTTCTCGCAGTTTCACGTTTAAATCACACACGTACATTTCCAGCAGTCTGGCTGCGCAGTGCGGTGTCGGTCTAAGCAGGAAGTGCTGCTACCGAGCTCGTGTGGAAGTTATTTGAAGAAGGGTAAATCAGCGCCCAGCAATAACACAGTCAACCCAACGTTACAATCTCTCACCATTGCCCCGTTGCTAGCATTTCACAAACTTTACCACGTTTACAGTGATTTTTTTTTCTTTAAAGTTCATCTTGTGTTTTTCTCCAAACCTCAGTTACCTAATTTCATTTTTATAAATGTAACAAAGTGCCATTTAAAAGCAGATAATGATCTTTGTGTACAGAAACCTATTCTGGAACAGTAATTTCGTACTGATTTTGTACATATTTGGAACCACCTGCCATAGTTGCTTTCATGAGCTCAATCTTCCAGAATCCCTCGAGGTGGTCTTTGAGTCGAGTCACAGCTTCCCTCAGAGTCCAGAAAGAGTCGTCTATGTTATCAAAGAGCTGCTGAGCAGCAGGAGGGGCGCAGACAGACTGGAAACTCTACAGGGGAGTGGAGAAAAGGATTAGGTCAGCCAAGCAGCACAGGGGCTGCAACACTGGACTGAGCAGCTGGGGAGGTCTTTCAGTGTGTACAGGAAATAATCAGGGGGACCCCAGAATCTTACACAAAGACCAGCAAAGCAACTGAACACAAGTATGTAACATGCTCCGAGATAAATAAATACCATCATAAAATGAATCCTGATACTGAACCCCATTCAGTGCACCTGCATTGAAACGTGGTCTGACCTGCAGAAAGTGGATGTGATCCTTTGTCTCAGAAAGCTGCTCCATCTCAGCCTTCCTCTTTCTCAGCTCCTGGATCTCCTGCTCCAGTTGTTCTCTTTGCTCGTTGGGTCCGACTCACTGCAGCCTTCTCTTTAGCTCCAATCAGCTCTCCCACCTCCGTCCTGATTCTCTCAATGGAGCCGGATCAGCTCAGACAGGACCTGCTCGCTTTCCCCTTTCCTTCTGAGCCGAGAGCTAGTCAGAAGAGGGAGGGGATCAGTGACACGCATCCCCTGACAATACCATGTTTTTCTTAGACTTCGTACTCACCTTGAGCGAATCCACAGCCTGTTTCAGTGTCTCCAGCTCTTTCAGTCTCTTCTCAGTTAGATTTTCTATTTCTGCCTGTCTCTTCCCCAGCTCCTTCTGTGCAGACAAAAGCAAACACAAAGTGAATGTCGTTTCTTTTTAGTGCTAGAAGTATCATTCATCGGTATGCTATCACACAAAACACAACCATGTGAACTGAATAATAATAATAATAATAATAATAATAATAATAATAATAATAATAAGGGCCTGAGCACCGTATGGATAGCGTTATAGTTAACAAGCTAGTATGAGTGTCCATTAATAGAAATAACAATCTATTCTAAATATAAACTGACACGCAGCACATACCTGTTTCTCCGCCCTCTCTCGCTCTGCTAATATAACCGTGTGATCCTGGTGATTACTGTGTTGACACAGCACGCAGATACAGCTCTGATCGGTTCTGCAGTAAAGCTCCAGCAATCTCTGGTGCAGTTTGCAAAGCTTCTGCTCGAAGTCTCTCAGAGGCTGCACCAGCGCGTGCCTCTTCAGCACCGCGTTCTCGTGAGTGTGGCTGCAGGTGCGCTTCGCAGTACGAGCCGAGGCACGTCAAACACGACCTGACCGCTCCGCTTTTATCTCACGGAGCAGAAATCACAAGGCACGCCCGGACTCAGCAGAGACAGGAGAGGGAGCTCGGAGTTCCTTAGTAAAATAACATGGAAAACAACGCGTTACATCATTTTAAAATGCCAACGGGACTTCATATTGATAAAGAACAATATATAATGGTATATAATCGATTTCCATATTACTCATATATGGAGAGCTCGTCGTTTTGGTGGTTTTATTTTTTGTCACATGGGTCTTGAATATCAAAGCTTTTCCGAGGGTCGGGGAGGGCTTTTGTGGCGGGTTTTAACTTTCCATCTGTTTGGGAACCTGTTTGCTGCTAGAGATTGCTGCGATTTAAGAGGATGAAAGGGATCATGTAGCTGCTAGAATGAAAAATAAATCAACAAACGAATACATAAATGAATAAACAAACAACTATATAAATACATAAATCTATACATGTATTTATTTCAACATGCATTTCTATATTTATTTATGTATTAATTTATACCACCTGGAAGTTAGTTACTTATTCCCGGTGTAGTTGACAAAGCAGCGCGTCCTTTTTCTGTGTGTTTTAACTCACTTACACATCTTGCTCATTAAATATGGAGGTATCCCTAGATAGGTTATCATCCCCTCTTTGAAAAAACACTAAAGATTTTACTGAGCGAGCCGTCTAATGGGGGTAAATGGGGCGAAACAAGCGGGTAATAAAGGGTACCACTATGCTGCCGATACAGATTTGTTATTAATATATATATATATATATATATATATATATATATATATATATATATATATATATATATATATATTTAAAGGAGCGATTATTTTTTAAATAGTAGCAATATATTAATTGAGCAAGATGTGTAAGTGATTTAAAACACACAGAAAAAGGACGCGCTGCTTTGTCAACTACACCGGGAATAAGTAACCAACTTCCAGGTGGTTTAATTTATGTATGTCTTTATTTATTTGTTTTCACTTTAGCATAAAACATCCTCCATAACCGAAACTATAATTTAATACAGTAGACATTAAAAAAAATAGGCTACATTAAAATAGGAGCTCTCTAACTGTTGAAAACACCAGAAAGGGGTTTCATTTTATGATGGAAACAACGTTTGGGATAAGAGGTCGGGCTAAAACAAACAGACAGTTTCGGACGGTCGAAGACGCTTTTGATATGCAGGGCCAGCATGTCAAAGTTAAAAACAGTACGCCTATTTCGAGAATATATTTTCTTTGCTACTATCAGAGGGCTATAGCACAGGTACAGCACATACTTTTTTTGAGACGAGAGTTCTCGTTTTCTTCAGTTCTTCCACCAATTCGTTAAGGACGTTGTTTTTGCGCAGAGCGGGTCTGGGAGTGAAGGTCTCCCGGCACTGGGGGCAGCTGTACAGTCCGGTTTGGTCACTCTGGTCCCAGTAGCTCCCGATACAGTCCAGGCAGAAGCTGTGTCCGCACGGAATGGTTGCGGGCTCGGTGAAGAGGTCCAGACACACGGAGCAGGAGAACTTCTCCTCTGAAGACGCCGCTGTCGCCATCGCTGCTGTCCCTCAGCGGAAAAAAAACAAGAGAAACGAAATTTAAAACTCCAGGAAGTCAGAGCGGAGTTATGAAATGAGTTCACAAACACTGCACAGTGAGGCGGGGTTTGGAAATAAAACCACTGGGTAGTGTTGCTGTGTTTTACATGAAGTGACAAGGGGAACTGAGCGCCGGCCACCAATAGGAGGCTGTGTGGTCCAGTTGTTAAAGAAAAGGGCTTGTAACCAGGAGGTACCCGGTTCAAATCCCACCTCAGCCACTGACTCATTGTGTGACCCTGAGCAAGTCACTTCACCTCCTTGTGCTCCGTCTTTCGGGTGAGACGTTGTTGTAAGTGACTCTGCAGCTGATGCATAGTTCACACACCCTAGTCTCTGTAAGTCGCCTTGGATAAAGGCTTCTGCTAAATAAACAAATAATAATAAAAGGACTGATTCGAGTCTGATTAGGTCAGGCGCCCCTGGCGTTGGAAAAAAATGCACATTGACACACAATTATTAAATGCCGAACTGTTTCCTTAAAACATCCAGCATTTTTTTCAAAATTGAAAACACCTGCTTCCGTTTTGACCTGCAGTTTAGTCGTTCTAAGAACGTCACGTGTGTTTGTGTGGGTTTATAATACACACGTTTTAATTGCTTTTAAATTGTTACGCTTTATAGTGTCCCACGCAGTCATTCTACACTGGTAGCAAATGCAAATTGTATTTGCGGTAGCATCTCAACTGCGAGACAGATTTTTAAATCAAATATTTTGAATATATTTAAAGAGGATTGTCTGTTCAGGGCTATCAGAGCAAGGGACCCGAGTTGGAGTTCGTTTTGCGCGTGCGCGCAAGCTGTAGCGTAGAGAGCGGTCAGAAGTCACTCAAGTTAAGCTGAGCCCCAACCCCTATTGCATAGCAGTTTCACGCATGCCAGGTTTTAATAGAACCTTGCTTTATCCGCAGTGTCACGAAGCTCATGCGTGTCTTATTAAACTCATCGGGAAACCAGGAATGGATGAAACTGCTATGCAATGAGAGTCTTCTTTCCAAGTGTAGGGCAAGGAGCATGTATCGAATAAACAGCCTCTTATCCTAAACAGACTCGAATATTCAGTCCCTTTTGGTGGCCGGCGCTCAGTTCCCCTTGTCACTTCATGTAAAACACAGCAACACTACCCAGTTGTTGTTCTATTTCCAAACCCCGCCTCACTGTGCAGTGTTTGTGAACTCATTTCATAACTCCGCTCTGACTTCCTGGAGTTTTAAGTTTCGTTTCTCTTGTTTTTGTTCACTGACGGGCAGCAGCGATGGCGACAGCGGCGTCTTCAGAGGAGAAGTTCTCCTGCTCCGTGTGTCTGGACCTCTTCACCGAGCCCGCAACCATTCCGTGCGGACACAGCTTCTGTCTGGACTGTATCGGGAGCTACTGGGACCAGAGTGACCAAACCGGCCTGTACAGCTGCCCCCAGTGCCGGGAGACCTTCACTCCCAGACCCGCTCTGCGCAAAAACAACGTCATGACCGAACTGGTGGAAGAACTGAAGAAACCGAGAACTCTCTCCTCCAAAAAGTATGTGCTGTACCTGTGCTATAGCCCTCTGATAGTAGCAACGAAAATATATTGTCGAAGTAGGCGTACTGTTTTTAACACGTTGGCCCTGCATTATTATTATTAATATCTTAGCAGACGCCCTTATCCAGGGCGACTTACAATTATATCACATTATTATTTTTTTTATACAATTACCCATTTATACAGTTGGGTTTTTACTGGAGCAATCTAGGTAAAGTACCTTGCTTACACCTGAGATTGAACCCACGCTCCTCCGGTCGAGAGTCCAGAGCCCTAACCACTACTCAAAAGCGTCTTCCGACAGTCCGAAACTCGCTGTCTCCGTCGGTTTTAACCCAATTCTTTTCCCGAACGCTGTTTCCATCATAAAATGAAACATTTTTCTGGTGTTTTCCGACAGGTGGAATAGGTGCACTTTATATAAAGGTGCCGGAATAACTATTAGGTATTTAAATGAGAAACCTATATATTTAATGACGCAAACGACATGAATTCAATCAATGGACGCAAATGACAGGATTTCAATCAAAGGACAGGTGCGATTGAAAGGTAGTAAAGGCGGAGATAAACAGAACAGACGTGTGTTTCAGGAGATACGGAGACAGAAGAGAATATATTTTTAATAGAACACAATACTAAAGCAAGTACGTTAGGACAGAAAAAAAAAATAGTCAGAGACGTCATTTTAATGTAGCTCATTTTTAAAATGTTCTGTATTAATTAAATTAGGGTTTCATGTACCCGGTTATGGTCGATATTTTATGAAAAAATGAAAAATAAATGAATCCATATATAGATGCGTGTTTTATGTATTGATTAGGACTTTGAAACAGGTGGAATCACTTTAAACGGAGAATACTTATTCCGACCACATCAACCCATTTTTTTTTTTTGCACGGTAGGGGTATGTTCATTAGGTACCCACTTCATTTGCAGAACATTTCTCATACTGTCGGAATTGGGGTTTTGCGACACTTCTCATCCTTCCTGGACATTTTAGATTTTTGCTCGGAACACAAAAAACAGTCAGAACCCCCCCCCCTTGAGATATTGATTCATTTTCAGATCTTTAGTGCTTGGATCAGTGTCTCAAGTTCCACAGTAGGAATCATGTATGCTTCTGTCGGTGCAGTAGCAGCAGATACCCACTAGGGGGGTATAGACCAAAGTGAGCACTCCTCATTCACTAAACCTTCTACAAATAGAATAAGACACACACAAACACCATCCCTTAACATGTGCCTAATTTCTATGAGTAAGGTGGTATGAGGTGAATGCTCTTATTAAGGTGTGCACTATGGAACTCATTAGCATGGAAGTAGTACACTTATTGATTTGGACCAATCACAGTACATAAAATAGTATGTGCTAAACAAATGTAAATTAACTACGCAATTTTTTACAGCAGTAGCTAGTCATGCCGACTAGTCACTTGTAATGGCTTCAGATTCACAGCATAATTACAAGAGTAGCCAATCACCTTCGGGATAACATCTATGAGACATGAAATACACTTTAAAATTTTTTTTAAAAAATCAAACGGAATCCATAGTACACATATTGGGGCAGCAGTGTGGAGTAGTGGTTAGGGCTCTGGACTCTTGACTGGAGGGTCGTGGTGGATTGAACCCATGACCCAACTGTATAAATGGGTAATTGTATGTAAAAAATAATGTGATATCTTGTAACAATTGTAAGTCACCCTGGATAAGGGCGTCTGCTAAGAAATAAATAATATTGTTTTGTAGCTATGTTTAAAATATTGCTGTGTACTTAAAATGTATTTTGTATCTTTCCTTGGGGATTTTTAATATATTAAAACAAAATCTTTTCAGTAAAAAAATGAATGGACCATTATTTACCATATAAGTAGGGCTCTTTTTTTTTGATCACGTGATGTCCCTTTTTTCAGTTGACTGCTCAATTAAACTCTTGGAAAAATGTGGATTGTGAAACAAGTTCACTTTAGTTTTTTTTTCTCGTGGAACTTGATTGAGACTATAATTCTGTTTCATTGATAAGGGGAAAAAAGGCATTTCCTTATTTTTATTTCAAACCAAACGGAAACAGCGAGGGAAGTTTTTTTTTAAAAAATGTATTTAATTATTTCTACAGAAGATGCAAACAATCAAGTCCCGCAAGTTAACAGTTCCGGAATGCAATACAGCCACAGACAAAGCCGGTCCGCCTGTACTGGCTGTCAGCGATGTGGAAGTCCTGGGCAAGGTTGAGCCTGAGGGTCCAGCCCCCAGGTTGTTCCTGTCTTTCATTGATAATGTAAAAAAAAGGAGCCGACTTTTTTTTACATTATTGGTGAAAGAGAATCGTCGTCTCGTTCAAGTTACGGGTGAAAAAACTAAAGTGATCTTGTTTCACAATCAGCGGTTTTCCAAGAGATTAATTAAGAAACGGAGTCGGCTCAATATTACTTTAAATGGACATCACGTGACCAAAACTAAAAACCAGAAACGAGGAGACCTACATATATGTGTAATAATTCAGCCGATTTGTACAGGAAATCGTATATTGTTCTTTATCAATATGAAGTCCCTTTGGCATTTTAAAATGATGTAACGCGTTGTTTTCCATGTTATTTTACTAAGGGAATCCGCAGCTCCCGCTCCTGTCTCTGCTGAGTCCGGAGGCGTGCCTTGTGATTTCTGCTCCGGTGAGATAAAGCACGGAGCGGTCAGGTCGTGTTTGACGTGCCTCGGCTCGTACTGCGAAGCGCACCTGCAGCCACACCACGAGAACGCGGTGCTGAAGAGGCACGCACTGGTGCAGCCTCTGAGAGACTTCGAGCAGAAGCTTTGCAAACTGCACCAGAGATTGCTGGAGCTTTACTGCAGAACCGATCAGAGCTGTATCTGCGTGCTGTGTCAACACAGTAATCACCAGGATCACACGGTTATATTAGCAGAGCGAGAGAGGGCGAAGAAACAGGTATGTGCTGTGTGTCAGTTTATATTTAGAATAGATTGTTATTTCTATTAATGGACACTCGTACTAGCTTGTTAACTATAACGCTATCCATACGGTGCTCAGGCCCTTATTATTATTATTATTATTATTATTATTATTATTATTATTATTATTATTATTATTCAGTTCACATGGTTGTGTTTTGTGTGATAGCATACCGATGAATGATACTTCTAGCACTAAAAAGAAACGACATTCACTTTGTGTTTGCTTTTGTCTGCACAGAAGGAGCTGGGGAAGAGACAGGCAGAAATAGAAAATCTAACTGAGAAGAGACTGAAAGAGCTGGAGACACTGAAACAGGCTGTGGAGTTGCTCAAGGTGAGTACGAAGTCTAAGAAAGACATGGTATTTTCAGGGGATGCGTGTCACTGATCCCCTCCCTCTTCTGACTAGCTCTCGGCTCAGAAGGAAAGGGCTGAAAGCGAGCAGGTCCTGTCTGAGCTGATCCGCTCCATTGAGAGAATCAGGACGGAGGTGGGAGAGCTGATTGGAGCTAAAGAGAAGGCTGCAGTGAGTCGGGCCAACGAGCAAAGAGAACAACTGGAGCAGGAGATCCAGGAGCTGAGAAAGAGGAAGGCTGAGATGGAGCAGCTTTCTGAGACAAAGGATCACATCCACTTTCTGCAGGTCAGACCACGTTTCAATGCAGGTGCACTGAATGGGGGTTCAGTATCAGGATTCATTTTTATGATGGTATTTATTTAGCTCAGAGCATGTTACATACTTGTGTTCAGTTGCTTTGCTGGTCTTTCTGTAAGATTCTGGGCTCCCCCTGATTATTTCCTGCACACACTGAAAGACCTCCCCAGCTGCTCAGTCCAGTGTTGCAGCCCCTGTGCTGCTTGGCTGATGAATCCTTTTCTCCACACTCCCCCTGTAGAGTTTCCAGTCTGTCTGCGCCCCTCCTGCTGCTCAGCAGCTCTTTGATAACATAGACGACTCTTTCTGGACTCTGAGGAAAGCTGTGACTCGACTCAAAGACCACCTCGAGGGATTCTGGAATATCGAGTTCATGAAAGCAACTATAGCAGGTGGGTGCAGATATGTGACCCACATAGTACCAGATGCATTATTATTATTATTATTATTATTATTATTATTATTATTATTAGTATTATTATTATTATTATTAGTAGTAGTAGCAGTATTTCTATAACCATAAAAACTGCTCTCTTTTTTTCCCCCAAATACTATATTTAATATTTTTTATTTTTATATAAGTATTTATTATTAATTCTGCTTTTTGATTTCCTATATAAAAACATGTTCTTCTATTATTTATTTCTTAGCAGACACCCTTATCCAGGGCGACTTACAATTGTTAAAAGATATCACATTATACAGATATCACATTATTTTTACATACAGTTACCCATTTATCCAGTTGGGTTTTTACTGGAGCAATCTAGGTAAAGTACCTTGCTCAAGGGTACAGCAGCAGTGTCCCCCCACCTGGGATTGAACCCACGCCCCTCTGGTCAAGAGTCCAGAGCCCTAACCACTACTCCACACTGCTGTCTATGACCTAAGGGACCTTTCTAGGCTTCCTGAAAGTGTTGTTGAAAAATATTGATGTTTGGGCAAATTTCAAGACATTGTTTCACCTCAGTAGTATAGACTTGTATGTTTTGATTCAGGACACTCTCGAATATTATACAATACTTCAGCAACAGACTTGTAGGACTCGAGTCGAATTTTTCATGACTTAGACTCGAGTCGCAAAAGACTAGGAAAAGACTCGGACTCGGACCTTGTGTGACTCGGACTTGAAAATTTGGGCTCCGTGACTCGGAGATATAAAAACCCACCCAACAAAACATTATCCAATTACTGGTTAGCCCTGTTGTCTTTGCAGCCAATCATAGTAAGAATAAGGAATTGGAAGCAAGGTAGGTTGCAGCGTACACACCCCCCCGCTCAGATTCAACTGTCTGTAACCCACCCACAAAACCTAGCTGCAGCTATCGCATTTTGCCTTAATTTCTATAAGGAATAAGTGATGTCAGCATGGTACGTATACTTTTAGAGCCTCTTAACTCATATCAGAAAGTCGCTGTGTGATTGAATAGTCTGTGTTTTGCTTCTAATCTCCACTCGTTTCCAGCTCACGCCATCACCATTTGCAAGAAACGTCAATAAATTCACCTGGCAAATTCAGTCAAAAATTGTTTACAGTCAAACAGGCAGATATATTAGACTGATAGGATAGAAGGACTGATTGATAGCAAAAAAAAAAGCACAATAGAAAAACTTAACATCACTTAATTTACCAAAATGAATTTATTGTGGATGCGGGGAAAAACACATTAACAATACGCTGTGCAGCGTCAACCTAGAAATCTTAACAGTGTTCGCTCGCTCGCCGAACCCCCAGTCTCTTATTAATGAATTGCGCTTCCCTTCTCCCGGTGATGTGTGTTTCATTCCCCCCTGTCACATGACACTGGCACATCAACAATGCCGTTCATCCCATCAGTTTAATAGGCTGAAGCTGGGCTGTGTTCGCTCAGAAATGCGAACGCCCAAGTCCGCCGTGCACATGCGCAGTAGCAGCCAGCCGTCAGCCAGGACTGACTATGATTGGCTTATGGAGGGAGCGCAGCCGGTTAGCGAACACGGTCATCAGACGATCAGCGCGCATGTGCCAAGACAACAAAGGCTATAAACATGAGCAGTATGACTTCGGCTCATAGTCTTGTATAGTGTGTTAGTTTGCGGAAAGACAGAAAACGTTTTAGCTGTTTAAATATTCAAATAAAAGTCGAATTATCTTGGTCTAACTTTAAATTAATGTTATTTGTCTTATTTGTTCAACGTCGTTCTTTTCAGTTTTAATCTGTACCTTTCATCCCGAGGCTGCTGCCTTCAGCAGTTTCCAAACGAGAGGAGGCCCCATTCAGCCCATCTTGCTTGTTTGGTTGTTAGTAGCTGATTGATCCCAGAATCTCATCAAGCAGCTTCTTGAAGGATCCCAGGGTGTCAGCTTCAACAACATTACTGGGGAGTTGGTTCCAGACCCTCACAATTCTCTGTGTAAAAAAGTGCCTCCTATTTTCTGTTCTGAATGCCCCTTTATCTAATCTCCATTTGTGACCCCTGGTCCTTGTTTCATTTTTCAGGTCAAAAAAGAGTTCAGCTCAGTAATATCTTGCTGTGTTCGGCAATGTTTTTTGTGTTAATTTACCGACCACTACTGCCTGTTTAGGGTACATAAGTTAACATAAACTTTCTTATGTTCTTATGTAATCGGTTATTAAATGTGTATTATTTTAATATTATTTAAATAATATATTATTATTATTATTTATCTTGTTGATAGCCGCGTCAGGCTGGACAGTGCTTCTACCATGGAGGTTAGCCCTCCTGGACCTCACACCCTCACCTGCATCTGAGGTGTGAACACCCCAAAATTTTGGCCACCAGCCGCCACTGGGAAATACATAAACATAAACATATTTTCCAGTCGTTTATGTCATTTTTTAATGTATTTTTCCACCATTAAGAAAATTGTATGTGAATATTTATCATATGCAATACACTCGGTCTTGTACATTTTTTTTTACTTCTGCAACTGTGCGGTAGACTCTCGTGAATTGTTTTTTCTTTTTAGAGAAATTAATAGTCTGTTGCCAGTTTAAGTTTGCAAAAAAAAAATGTATAATTAATGGTAAATGTACCTCTTTAGACAATAGGAAAACACCCATCAGATCACAATTGATTGCACCTGTACCAAAATCTGACAGCCCATCACTTGCAACATGACAGCGTACCACTTTCTGACATTACACGAGTCGAGTTTTGGTACGCATACCACATTCTGATGGTGTACCACTTTCTAACACTACACCGGCTTAATAGTCCAGATCACGGCGTCTATCAAAGTGAAAAACAACGTCCACAAACTTGAATTTGAAGCTTATCTATGAACTCCAGGTACATTCAAACAGAATTCCAATTCCAAAAGAAAAGAAGACAGTGACAGACAAGTTGAAAAAGGCATGCAAATGGAATAACCAGCTAAAAAAATCAATCATCTTGAATGGAAATTGTAATTTATCTAATTAATTAATTAAAGTCTGGTCAGCAACTATAAAAAGTACTTTTAATGATTCCAATAAGTAACAAAAATGAAATCAGATATTTTTCAAAAATGTACATTTAAAAAAAAAAAAAGAAAGTTTTGTTGAATTTTGTTTAAATGTGGGCAAAATGCAAGACATTAGTTTAGAATTGAACATTTATTTTAAAAAATAAATAATACTGAGAACGCCTATATTATATAAATGAATGACTGTCAGAAAATTCAGCTTCACCAGAATCAGACCATAGCATTTCTGTCAACAATGATTCATCTAATTGTCTTGCCCAATTCTGTAGAGTGGAAACATTTATGTTCAAAAATTGATATGCACAGAATAATATAAATAGTAAACACACAGAATATTCTGTTATCAATGCATTATTTTACAAACAGCAAGAAAACTGAAAACACAAACTGTAAAATTGCAATGTCATAATAAACGTTTATTCTCAGGATCTTTATAAGCAATAATAGACTACTCTCAATTTTTATTTTCTCAAAATAAATATTTATGTTCTTCATTCCAGTATTATCAGTAATGAGAAAAACAAATTTAACTGATATAAATCGGGCAGCAGTGTGGAGTAGTGGTTAGGGCTCTGGACTCTTGACTGGAGGGTTGTGGGTTCAATCCCAGGTGGGGGACACTGCTGCTGTCTTTACCTAGATTGCTCCAGTAAAAACCCAACTGTATGAATGGATAATTATATGTAAATATAATGTAATTGTATGTAAAAAGAATGTGATGTCTTGTAAAAATAATGTGATATCTTGTAACAATTGCCCTTGGATATAAGGGCAACTGTAACAGTTGCCCTTATATCCACTCATTTCTTGATATTATAAATGTTGTAAAAACATCTATATTAAAACACGAGACAAAGTGAATGACAGTGCTTTTTCATTTCTTTCTCATCTCTAAACAAGTGCCTGTGATGTTTTGTTTCTGTAAACTGTCTCCGCCCTTTAAAATGTAAATGAACCTCTCAGTGATGTCACACACACAAAAAAAACTATTGGGGAGAGAAATTAAATCGCAGTGATATGTGTTTCCAACCTGTACAGCAAAGTATGGTGGCCCAGTAAGTCAATACTACGAAATGCGTTTTTTTATCGTGTTTACCTGATCACAGGCCCACAAAGACACTTTAGTATGATTGTGTTTACAGCATCATGGTCCGTAAAGTGTTAATTATATCTGGAGAATCTAATTCTATGAAAACTTAGCAAGGAAATTCTTCAGCACTGAGTCTATGTACCATTTTTTCCAAGTGTTTTTACCAAGTGTTTACCAAGTGTTCTTTTTCATGATACCGATGGCTCTGGTTTTGTATTTACATCTGTGGAGCAGGATGTTTGTATCTGACATGTTTTGTGTGTTATATTGACTATGCTTTACCCCGACTCTTTTCCCCACAGTTGATGTGACTCTGGACCCTGATACAGCACACCCCAAACTCATCCTATCTAAGGATGGGATGCAAGTCAGACCTGAAGATGAACAACAGCCTGTCCCTGACAATCCAGAAAGATTTGATAATTATATCTTTGTCCTGGGCAAGGAGGGCTTCACCTCAGGGAGACACTACTGGGAGGTGGAGGTGGGGGAGAAGATAAACTGGAGACTCGGAGTCACCAGAGAGTCTTCTCAGAGGAAAGGGTCTTTACAGGTGAACCCCCAGCAGGGTTTCTGGACCATTTGGCGACATGACACCAGCAATCAGTTCATTGCTTTCAGTGACCCCCAGACCCCCCTCCCCCTGACCCCGAAGCCCCGGAAGGTGGGGTGTATCTGGATTATGAGGGAGGGCAGCTCTCCTTTTACAATGTGGAGACCAGATCTCACATCTACACTTTCACTGACACCTTCACTGAGAAACTCTATCCATTGTTTTGTCCAGGTCTCTCTTATTCTGGTAAAAATGCAGCTCCACTGATCATCTGCCCACATACATACACAGATTGAATTCAGATTATTTATTACTTGTATTGAAGCTATTTTGGTTCCTCGTTTTTATACTTTGTTTGAGATGTGCAAATATTAAAAAAAAGCTAAAGCTAGTGAGGGAAGAAATTGTTTCTAAAGTCTTGTTTAGCACAAGAAAAGCCTTATTAGTGTTTACACAAAAAAAACCTTATTACTCCCACGAAGCATTTATTGTTCTTGTTACTCTTGTTGTGTCTCTTTATTTTGTATTTTAGTTTATATATTTAATTATTCTTGAACTGTAACCTTGTATTACAGTGTAACATGTGTAAGTCGCTTTGGATAAATGTTTCTGCTAAGTAAGTAAATAAAACAAAAATCATAGAAAATCTGTGTTTTTCCGTGTTATTCTGCAGCAAATGGATTCCTAGGATCCCTGGTAATCACACATTAGTTGATTGTGTGTGTGTGTGTGTGTGTGTGTGTTTTTTTTAGAAAGACTACATGGATTAAATAAATGTAATTCACTGTACAGTATGACAGGGGACCCATTTTTGTGTGACACCAGCGTTGTGTAGCCAGTGCTATTGTCACTCGCATTCCTTGAGTATTAAGTTGACCAAACAAACAAAAACATTTTAAGTAGTTTATTCTAGTTTTTACCACATTCATGCAAGAATAAATAGCTTCACGTTTCTTTATAATAGTTTCTCTTAATTTAGAGTGGTTCTGAGTTTTCAACAATATTGAGATCTCTTCATTGTCTATCTGTCTTTACCTGGCTTTGAGCTTGTCTGGAGAATCCTAAATGCCAGAAATCAACAGCCTTCCTCATCCCATTCAAATCATGTGACAGTGTGACCTTTCAACTCTGCTAGCCCACCTGCTCTCTGTGCCTATATAAATATAGACAATTAGGCCTACTGTATCTGTTAATGAGCTCTTTAATCACTATCTGATTATATACTATCATTCAATATTATTTGAATATATCAAAATGTAACGTTAACTTTCAGACATACTGAACTGTGTGACCACTGAACTAAGTGACCAGGGTGAGGTGGCACCTGGACTGGATTAAGCTGAAAGAATAGTTGAATTATGTACAGGTAATTAACAACAAGCGCTTTGATGCAAATGGTTTGATGCGATTGACTCTATGACGTGCCTTCTCCTAGGATAAGCTATTGAATGCCTTATTCATCAACCTAGATAAGGTGCACATTAAAGCATAAGGTGCATGGTAACACACACCTTCAAAATAAAGTGGATAGCATGTGCTGAATATGCCCCATGTATAGTATTGTATTAACATGATGTGTAGATAGTACTAATGATGGGGGTGGTATGCATATGATATATTCACTAAACCATAAGGTGCACCTTAAATCGCAAGCAGGTTTTATAAGCTGAGATCCTTCTTATAAAAAGCTACTTTTCAGCACAAGTTTTTTTTCTCATCATAGATCTGGGTAACAGAATGGCAGTCCAATCAGATTATGGACCGACCCAGACAGAGCAGTTAATTGAACTTAAATAACATGTATTATTATTATTATTATTATTATTATTATTATTATTATTATTATAGATTTTTTATACTTATGTGGGGCCATTACAGCTCTGGCCAGAAGTTTTGCATCACCCTGTAGAATTAACACATTTTACTTCATAAAGTTGAATGAAACCTGCTGGGTAGAAATGTGCTGACCACGCAAATACACCACATGACTGAAAAAAGTATTCACGCGTGCATAAAATGAATTCAGAAAGTATCTCCATTGCATCTGTGCGCACCATGTATCGTACAGGTTACAGTTTTATCTACCCTTATCGAACACATTTTTGTACTGTTTGCTTGCATGAATTAACTGAATTCCACCTGTTTAGCACCGTGGCAAAGTGGTTTGCAGTGTGCAGGTGTAGAGGTGATGCAGTGCTCAAGACAAGGACAGACAACAAAGTACTGGAGAAGTGATGGTTTATTTATAATCCAAAGTCTGATGACAAAACAGTAAACAATAATGATAACAGACAATACACAATGGTTTGCGTATCTGTTTAATCCACGGGTTGGCTCTGTAATAATAGTCCTGTTATTCAAACGCTCACAAGTCCACACAAGTGCAATGTGGTCCGAGTTTGGATCGTGTTTCAGCCGTCTAATAACAACAGTCTTTAGACACGACAAAACAAACAACACTCAACGATTACAATATGGCTCTCCTTCGGGTTTAGCGTTAACCATAACAAAGGAACAGATCACCTCGCTACGTCCCCTTTTGTACTGTCAATCATGACCACTTGGTTAACCTCCAATCCGCGGCTGCCACATCGTTTCCCTTCCGGGTCGATGATTTAGTGTACCGTAGCTCCGCCCCCTTTCTAGATGACTGACTTCCGTCTAACCCTGGGAATGAATTGTCTGGCCATCCAGACCAGGGCACTCTGTTCCCTTTACGTAGCGCCCTCACAGGTCGGGAGGGAGATTTATCACCAAGAATCATTGTCTCTGTCACAAGCGCTTAAAAAAAGTTTGATGGAAAGGTTTTCCTGGTAACCCTAAATCGGCCGCACTCAGTAAATATATATTTGCCATTTTCAAATGTCCTAATTCTTGATGTTATCCCAAAGGTGATTGGCTACTCTTGTAATTACGCTGTGAATATGAACATACTACTGTAAAATTACCAGCCCCTATGTAATAGTTAATTTACATTTGTTTAGCACACATACTATTTTATGTATTGTGATTGGTCCAAATCAATAAGTGTACTACTTGTGCATTTTTGACTTGGATGGCCTTCCATGCTAATGAATTCCATAGTGCACACCTTAATAAGAGCATTCACCTTAGTGAATACCACCTTACTTGTAGAAATTAGGCACGTTAAGGGATGGTGTTTGCGTGTGTCTTATTCTATTTGTAGAAGGTTTAGTGAATGAGACCCTAAGAGTGCTCCCTTTGGTCTATACCCCCATCTAGTGGGTATCTACTGCTACTGCACCGACAGAAGCATACATATGATTCCTACTGTGGATCTTGAGACACTGATCCAAGCACTACAGAGCCGAAAATAAATCAATATCTCAAATGCTTAGATTGCACATTCATGGTTCTTAGTGTGAATATAGACTGGTGTAACCACACTGAAAACATTTTATTTTTTATTAGTTTATTTAGCAGACACCTTTATCCAAGGTGACTTACAGAGACTAGGGTGTGTGAACTATGCATCAGCTGCAGAGTCACTTACAACTACGTCTCACCCGAAAGACGGAGCACAAGGAGGTGAAGTGACTTGCTCAGGGTCACACAATGAGTCAGTAGCTGAGGTAGGATTTGAACCGGGGACCTCCTGGTTACAAGCCCTTTTCTTTAACCACTGGACCACACAGCCTCCTAACATGACTGTGAGAGGATGGTGATGTCCCCAGACCAGGAAACACTAAAACAATAATTGAATTAAACACTCCCATTAAATCCAGCCAGGTGTTTCCCATTCAGCCCTAGAGGCTTCTGGGATATGTAGTTTTTTTAAGGCCTTTGGCCATGACACCCCTCCCGTGGACTACAAAATGACCATAAACCTTATTATTATTATTATTATTATTTATTTTTTAGCAGACACCCTTATCCAGGGCGACTTACAGTCGTAAACAAAAAATACATTTCAAGAATCACAGTACAAGTAATAATACAATTAAGAGGAAGATAAAATACAATGACTTCAGTTCTAGTAAGTACAAGTATATTACAAAATACGATTCAATAACGGAGCAGATAACAGTGTCAGTGATAGTTACATCAGGATATGATTAAATGCAAAATACTACAGATAAAATAACACTTGACAGATTACAGTACTCTAAAGTACAGGATTAAATGCAGTAAAATAGGTAGCAGATAAGTGCAAGTAAAGCGCATTTAAGGAAGAGTGATAAAGTGTCCAGAGGGAAAAGAGGAGTTCTACAGGTGCTGTCTGAAGAGGTGAGTCTTGAGGAGGCGCCGGAAGGTGGTCAGGGTTTGTTTTTTTGGAGTGATCTGTAAAGATGGTTCAGTCAGTGTTGTTGTCTGTGTCATCACAAACCATATCTCCAGTTACTGAGACATGAATACAATGTTTCAGCTTGCTACACATGTCTATAGCAAGAAACTAAAACTATTTGAGTAATTGTAATAAGAACCATTCACAATGATTTGAAACATGAGACACAGGTAAGGGGACTATAAAAAAACAAGCCTTTAATTTGAATCAGCTTACTCTTGAAGAAGGCAGAAAGGCTTTTAGCAGCACAATATTGCTACTGATGTGTCTTATGCAGAACCAAATGGAGCCTTGGATTAAGTTACAAGAAGTTGGTGCTAAATACAGTGGGTTTTGTTTTGTGAAAAGACACATTAAAACCACTTGAATTAAATTATTTAGTTGTTTATTTCTAGTTTTGTTACATTCGTTTTTTTTTTCCTTTGACATAAAATGTCGATGACAATTTGAAGTAAAAGGAATTGTGAATTTAACCTGTGTATGTATGTGGGCAGATAATCACTGGGGCTGGATTTTTACCAGAGCAGCAATTGCCAGGAGAAAACAATGGATAGAGTTTCTCAGTGAAGGTGTCAGTGAAAGTGTAGATGAGAGATCTGGTCTCCACATTGTAAAAGGAGAGCTGCCCTCCCTCATAATCCAGATACACCCCCACCTTCCGGGGCTTCAGGTTCTTGGGAAGGGGGGTCACAGGGTTAGTCGCAGCATAGAAGTTATTGCATTCATCCACCCGTAGCACAGTCCAGAAACCCTGCTGGGGGTTCACAGGGAAAGACCCTTTCCTCTGAGAAGACTCTCTGGTGACTCCGAGTCTCCAGCCTATCTTGTCCCCCACTTCCACCTCCCAGTAGTGTCTCCCTGAGGTGAAGCCCTCCTTGCCCAAGACATAGACATAATGATCAAATCTCTTTGGATTGCCAGGAAGAGGCTGTAGTTTATCTCCAGGTCTGACTTGCTTCCCATCCTTAGACAGGATGAGATAGGGGTGTGTCGTATCAGGGTCCAGAGCCACATTAACTGTGGAGAAGAGAGGGTTTGGGGGGAATAAATATATAACAATAATCATGTAGGTAACACACTTCCTGCTGCACAGCTGCAAATACAAAATCAGAGCAGTAGACCAGGGGTGCCCAGGACGTCAATCGCGGTCGACCAGTCGATCCTGAACTCATTTGTAGTCGACCGCAGAAAATGTCAAAACTTATGCAGTTAAAACGTATTTTGCCAATTCACAGCGTGGATATATTATAACTAGGGCTTCTGTTTTTCGGGTTTTATTAATTGTATTTTTCTGTGTTTATTTTTAGCTATTTTCGAGTTTTATGTCAATCTTTTTTTTTCAGGGCTTTCGTTTTTGATATACTGTATGAAATTAGTGTTTTTGGTTACTTTTCAAAATGTTTGAGTGTTTTTTTCTGTCAAAATATGTATAGTAACTGGACAGTACTTGCACACTTAAATTGTACCTTCTTTCCTTTGCTGTCTTCTACAACGAAATCCCTATGGTCACAGGCACAGTCTTCTGGGGTTTTTGTGTGTAGGCATTTTTGTACATTTCGACACAGTTCTGTTTTAAATCCTCCGTATCTTAACTGTAATACAGCTTGAAATCCCGCTAACAAGCCTCCATCCTGATTGTAATCTCGTTTTAAATCTCAAGAAGAGGAGTCTCCAATAGAAATGTAGGAATGTGCTGCCACTCAGTAGTTGGGGCAGGTTTAAAGTATTCAGAACGAATCAATGATAGATGCAAGTCAGGAAGGCGGGACATTGCCCAGCAGCACTGGGAAATGTATTTATTATTATTTTTGTAGTAGGTTTTATTTTTTTAATGTGAATAGGGTAAAGTCAACGTGAATTGATCAACCATTTCCATAGTTTTTTTTCTGGTGTTTATTGGCTGTTATTTGGGTGTTATTTTTTTTGTATCGGGGGTGTTTTATCAGGTTTTATCGGTTAAATCAGAAGTCCTAATTATAACCCCTTCCCGGGACTCTGGTCTCTTGTGGCTACTGTTCAATAATCCCACATGGTGGCGCTGCTTCTCTAAACTGCTGCTGAGTGTACAGTAGCTAATGCTATCAGTTGCTATTTTCTCGCAGTTTCACGTTTAAATCACACACGTACATTTCCAGCAGTCTGGCTGTGCAGTGCGGTGTCGGTCTAAGCAGGAAGTGCTGCTGCCGAGCTCGTGTGGAAGTTATTTGAAGATGGGTAAATCAGCGCCCAGCAATAACACAGTCAACCCAACGTTACAATCTCTCACCATTGCCCCGTTGCTAGCATTTCACAAACTTTACCACGTTTACAGTGATTTTTTTTTCTTTAAAGTTCATCTTGTGTTTTTCTCCAAACCTCAGTTACCTAATTTCATTTTTATAAATGTAACAAAGTGCCATTTAAAAGCAGATAATGATCTTTGTGTACAGAAACCTATTCTGGAACAGTAATTTCGTACTGATTTTGTACATATTTGGACCCACCTGCCATAGTTGCTTTCATGAGCTCAATCTTCCAGAATCCCTCGAGGTGGTCTTTGAGTCGAGTCACAGCTTCCCTCAGAGTCCAGAAAGAGTCGTCTATGTTATCAAAGAGCTGCTGAGCAGCAGGAGGGGCGCAGACAGACTGGAAACTCTACAGGGGGAGTGTGGAGAAAAGGATTCGTCAGCCAAGCAGCACAGGGGCTGCAACACTGGACTGAGCAGCTGGGGAGGTCTTTCAGTGTGTACAGGAAATAATCAGGGGGACCCCAGAATCTTACACAAAGACCAGCAAAGCAACTGAACACAAGTATGTAACATGCTCTGAGATAAATAAATACCATCATAAAAATGAATCCTGATACTGAACCCCCATTCAGTGCACCTGCATTGAAACGTGGTCTGACCTGCAGAAAGTGGATGTGATCCTTTGTCTCAGAAAGCTGCTCCATCTCAGCCTTCCTCTTTCTCAGCTCCTGGATCTCCTGCTCCAGTTGTTCTCTTTGCTCGTTGGCCCGACTCACTGCAGCCTTCTCTTTAGCTCCAATCAGCTCTCCCACCTCCGTCCTGATTCTCTCAACGGAGCGGATCAGCTCAGACAGGACCTGCTCGCTTTCAGCCCTTTCCTTCTGAGCCGAGAGCTAGTCAGAAGAGGGAGGGGATCAGTGACACGCATCCCCTGACAATACCATGTTTTTCTTCGTACTCACCTTGAGCGACTCCACAGCCTGTTTCAGTGTCTCCAGCTCTTTCAGTCTCTTCTCAGTTAGATTTTCTATTTCTGCCTGTCTCTTCCCCAGCTCCTTCTGTGCAGACAAAAGCAAACACAAAGTGAATGTCGTTTCTTTTTAGTGCTAGAAGTATCATTCATCGGTATGCTATCACACAAAACACAACCATGTGAACTGAATAATAATAATAATAATAATAATAATAATAATAATAATAATAATAATAAGGGCCTGAGCACCGTATGGATAGCGTTATAGTTAACAAGCTAGTACGAGTGTCCATTAATAGAAATAGCAATCTATTCCAAATATAAACTGACACGCAGCACATACCTGTTTCTCCGCCCTCTCTCGCTCTGCTAATATAACCGTGTGATCCTGGTGATTACTGTGTTGACACAGCACGCAGATACAGCTCTGATCGGTTCTGCAGTAAAGCTCCAGCAATCTCTGGTGCAGTTTGCAAAGCTTCTGCTCGAAGTCTCTCAGAGGCTGCACCAGCGCGTGCCTCTTCAGCACCGCGTTCTCGTAGTGTGGCTGGAGGTGCGCTTCGCAGTACTGAGCCGAGGCACGCCAAACACGACCTGACCGGCCGCGCTTTATCTCACCGGAGCAGAAATCACAAGGCACGCCTCCGGACTCAGCAGAGACAGGAGCGGGAGCTGCGGATTCCCTTAGTAAAATAACATGGAAAACAACGCGTTACATCATTTTAAAATGCCAACGGGACTTCATATTGATAAAGAACAATATATAATGGAGTATATACGATTTCCATATTACTCATATATGGAGAGCTCGTCGTTTTGGTGGTTTTATTTTTGGTCACATGGGTCTTGAATATCAAAGCTTTTCCGAGGGTCGGGGAGGGCTTTTGTGGCGGGGTTTTAACTTTCCATCTGTTTGGGAACCTGTTTGCTGCTAGAGATTGCTGCGATTTAAGAGGATGAAAGGGATCATGTAGCTGCTAGAATGAAAAATAAATCAACAAACGAATACATAAATGAATAAACAAACAACTATATAAATACATAAATCTATACATGTATTTATTTCAACATGCATTTCTATATTTATTTATGTATTAATTTATACCACCTGGAAGTTAGTTACTTATTCCCGGTGTAGTTGACAAAGCAGCGTGTCCTTTTTCTGTGTATTTTAACTCACTTACACATCTTGCTCATTAAATATGGAGGTATCCCTAGATAGGTTATCATCCCCTCTTTGAAAAAACACTAAAGATTTTACTGAGCAAGCCGTCTAATGGGGGTAAATTGGGCATCAAAAGACGTGCCTCCATGCGTTCTGTATTGGTCATAATGGGCTACACTTTGGGGTTCTGCTGTTTGTGGGGTACGGCTTGCTCACTAAAATCTTTAGTGTTTTTTGCAAAGAGGGGGTTATAACCTATCTAGGCATATATATATTTAGTATAAGCCGTATATATATATAATAAAGGGTATATATACAGATTTGTTATTAATATATATATATATTTAAAGGAGCGATTATTTTTTAAATAGTAGCAATATATTAATTGAGCAAGATGTGTAAGTGATTTAAAACACACAGAAAAAGGACGCGCTGCTTTGTCAACTACACCGGGAATAAGTAACCAACTTCCAGGTGGTTTAATTTATGTATGTCTTTATTTATTTGTTTTTCACTTTAGCATAAAACATCCTCCATAACCGAAACTATAATTTAATACAGTAGACATTAAAAAAAAATAGGCTACATTAAAATAGGAGCTCTCTAACTGTTGAAAACACCAGAAAGCGGTTTCATTTTATGATGGAAACAACGTTTGGGATAAGAGGTCGGGCTAAAACAAACAGACAGTTTCGGACGGTCGGAAGACGCTTTTGATATGCAGGGCCAGCATGTCAAAGTTAAAAACAGTACGCCTATTTCGAGAATATATTTTCTTTGCTACTATCAGAGGGCTATAGCACAGGTACAGCACATACTTTTTGGAGACGAGAGTTCTCGTTTTCTTCAGTTCTTCCACCAATTCGTTAAGGACGTTGTTTTTGCGCAGAGCGGGTCTGGGAGTGAAGGTCTCCCGGCACTGGGGGCAGCTGTACAGGCCGGTTTGGTCACTCTGGTCCCAGTAGCTCCCGATACAGTCCAGGCAGAAGCTGTGTCCGCACGGAATGGTTGCGGGCTCGGTGAAGAGGTCCAGACACACGGAGCAGGAGAACTTCTCCTCTGAAGACGCCGCTGTCGCCATCGCTGCTGTCCGTCAGGGGAAAAAAACAAGAGAAACGAAATTTAAAACTCCAGGAAGTCAGAGCGGAGTTATGAAATGAGTTCACAAACACTGCACAGTGAGGCGGGGTTTGGAAATAAAACCACTGGGTAGTGTTGCTGTGTTTTACATGAAGTGACAAGGGGAACTGAGCGCCGGCCACCAAAAGGAGGCTGTGTGGTCCAGTTGTTAAAGAAAAGGGCTTGTAACCAGGAGGTCCCCGGTTCAAATCCCACCTCAGCCACTGACTCATTGTGTGACCCTGAGCAAGTCACTTCACCTCCTTGTGCTCCGTCTTTCGGGTGAGACGTAATTGTAAGTGACTCTGCAGCTGATGCATAGTTCACACACCCTAGTCTCTGTAAGTCGCCTTGGATAAAGGCGTCTGCTAAATAAACAAATAATAATAAAGGGACTGAATATTCGAGTCTGATTAGGTCAGGCGCCCATGGCGTTGGAAAAAAAATGCACATTGATACACAATTATTAAATGCCGAACTGTTTCCTTACAACATCCAGCATTTTTTTTTAAATTGAAAACACCTGCTTCCGTTTTGACCTGCAGTTTAGTCGTTCTAAGGAAGTCACGTGTGTTTGTGTGGGTTTATAATCCACACGTTTTAAATGCTTTTAAATTGTTACGCTTTATAGTGTCCCACGCAGTCATTCTACACTGGTAGCAAATGCAAATTGTATTTGCGGTAGCATCTCAACTGCGAGACAGATTTTTAAATCAAATATTTTGAATATATTTAAAGAGGATTGTCTGTTCAGGGCTATCAGAGCAAGGGACCTGAGTTGGAGTTCGTTTTGCGCGTGCGCGCAAACTGTAGCGTAGAGAGCGGTCAGAAGTCACTCAAGTTAAGCTGAGCCCCAACCCCTATTGCATAGCAGTTTCACGCATGCCAGGTTTTAATAGAACCTTGCTTTATCCGCAGTGTCACGAAGCTCATGCGTGTCTTATTAAACTCATCGGGAAACCAGGAATGGATGAAACTGCTATGCAATGAGAGTCTTCTTTCCAAGTGTAGGGCAGGGAGCATGTATCGAATAAACAGCCTCTTATCCTAAACAGACTCGAATATTCAGTCCCTTTTGGTGGCCGGCGCTCAGTTCCCCTTGTCACTTCATGTAAAACACAGCAACACTACCCAGTTGTTGTTCTATGTCCAAACCCCGCCTCACTGTGCAGTGTTTGTGAACTCATTTCATAACTCCGCTCTGACTTCCTGGAGTTTTAAGTTTCGTTTCTCTTGTTTTTGTTCACTGACGGGCAGCAGCGATGGCGACAGCGGCGTCTTCAGAGGAGAAGTTCTCCTGCTCCGTGTGTCTGGACCTCTTCACCGAGCCCGCAACCATTCCGTGCGGACACAGCTTCTGCCTGGACTGTATCGGGAGCTACTGGGACCAGAGTGACCAAACCGGACTGTACAGCTGCCCCCAGTGCCGGGAGACCTTCACTCCCAGACCCGCTCTGCGCAAAAACAACGTCATGACCGAACTGGTGGAAGAACTGAAGAAACCGAGAACTCTCTCCTCCAAAAAGTATGTGCTGTACCTGTGCTTTAGCCCTCTGATAGTAGCAACGAAAATATATTGTCGAAGTAGGCGTACTGTTTTTAACACGTTGGCCCTGCATTATTATTATTATTAATATCTTAGCAGACGCCCTTATCCAGGGCGACTTACAATTATATCACATTATTATTTTTTTATACAATTACCCATTTATACAGTTGGGTTTTTACTGGAGCAATCTAGGTAAAGTACCTTGCTTACACCTGAGATTGAACCCACGCTCCTCCGGTCGAGAGTCCAGAGCCCTAACCACTACTCAAAAGCGTCTTCCGACAGTCCGAAACTCGCTGTCTCCGTCGGTTTTAACCCAATTCTTTTCCCGAACGCTGTTTCCATCATAAAATGAAACATTTTTCTGGTGTTTTCCGACAGGTGGAATAGGTGCACTTTATATAAAGGTGCCGGAATAACTATTAGGTATTTAAATGAGAAACCTATATGTTAATGACGCAAACGACATGAATTCAATCAATGGACGCAAATGACAGGATTTCAATCAAAGGACAGGTGCGATTGAAAGGTAGTAAAGGCGGAGATAAACAGAACAGACGTGTGTTTCAGGAGATACGGAGACAGAAGAGAATATATTTTTAATAGAACACAATACTAAAGCAAGTACGTTAGGACAGAAAAAAAAAATAGTCAGAGACGTCATTTTAATGTAGCTCATTTTTAAAATGTTCTGTATTAATTAAATTAGGGTTTCATGTACCCGGTTATGGTCGATATTTTATGAAAAAATGAAAAATAAATGAATCCATATATAGATGCGTGTTTTATGTATTGATTAGGACTTTGAAACAGGTGGAATCACTTTAAACGGAGAATACTTATTCCGACCACATCAACCCATTTGATTTTTTGCACGGTAGGGGTATGTTCATTAGGTACCCACTTCATTTGCAGAACATTTCTCATACTGTCGGAATTGGGGTTTTGCGACACTTCTCATCCTTCCTGGACATTTTAGATTTTTGCTCGGAACACAAAAAACAGTCAGAACCCCCCTTTGAGATATTGATTCATTTTCAGATCTTTAGTGCTTGGATCAGTGTCTCAAGTTCCACAGTAGGAATCATGTATGCTTCTGTCGGTGCAGTAGCAGCAGATACCCACTAGGTGGGGGTATAGACCAAAGTGAGCACTCCTCATTCACTAAACCTTCTACAAATAGAATAAGACACACACAAACACCATCCCTTAACATGTGCCTAATTTCTATGAGTAAGGTGGTATGAGGTGAATGCTCTTATTAAGGTGTGCACTATGGAACTCATTAGCATGGAAGTAGTACACTTATTGATTTGGACCAATCACAGTACATAAAATAGTATGTGTGCTAAACAAATGTAAATTAACTACGCAATTTTACAGCAGTAGCTAGTCATGCCGACTAGTCACTTGTAATGGCTTCGTATTCACAGCATAATTACAAGAGTAGCCAATCACCTTCGGGATAACATCTATGAGACATGAAATACACTTTAAAATTTTTTTAAAAAAATCAAACGGAATCCATAGTACACATATTGGGGCAGCAGTGTGGAGTAGTGGTTAGGGCTCTGGACTCTTGACTGGAGGGTCGTGGTGGATTGAACCCATGACCCAACTGTATAAATGGGTAATTGTATGTAAAAAATAATGTGATATCTTGTAACAATTGTAAGTCACCCTGGATAAGGGCGTCTGCTAAGAAATAAATAATATTGTTTTGTAGCTATGTTTAAAATATTGCTGTGTACTTAAAATGTATTTTGTATCTTTCCTTGGGGATTTTTAATATATTAAAACAAAATTTTTTCAGTAAAAAAATGAATGGACCATTATTTACCATATAAGTAGGGGTCTTTTTTTTTGATCACGTGATGTCCCTTTTTTCAGTTGACTGCTCAATTAAACTCTTGGAAAAATGTGGATTGTGAAACAAGTTCACTTTAGTTTTTTTTTCTCGTGGAACTTGATTGAGACTATAATTCTGTTTCATTGATAAGGGGGGAAAAAGGCATTTCCTTATTTTTATTTCAAACCAAACGGAAACAGCGAGGGAAGTTTTAAAAAAAAAAATGTATTTAATTATTTCTACAGAAGATGCAAGCAATCAAGTCCCGCAAGTTAACAGTTCCGGAATGCCATACAGCCACAGACAAAGCTGGTCCGCCTGTACTGGCTGTCAGCGATGTGGAAGTCCTGGGCAAGGTTGAGCCTGAGGGTCCAGCCCCCAGGTTGTCACTGTCTTTCACTGATAATGTAAAAAAAAAAAGGAGTCGACTTTTTTTACATTATCAATGAAAGAGAATCGTCGTCTCGTTCAAGTTACGGGTGAAAAAACTAAAGTGATCTTGTTTCACAATCAGCGGTTTTCCAAGAGATTAATTAAGAAACGTAGTCGGCTCAATATTACTTTAAATGGACATCACGTGACCAAAACTAAAAACCAGAAACGAGGAGACCTACATATATGTGTAATAATTCAGTCGATTTGTACAGGAAATCGTATATTGTTCTTTATCAATATGAAGTCCCGTTGGCATTTTAAAATGATGTAACGCGTTGTTTTCCATGTTATTTAACTAAGGGAATCCGCAGCTCCCGCTCCTGTCTCTGCTGAGTCTGGAGGCGTGCCTTGTGATTTCTGCTCCGGTGTGATAAAGCGCGGAGCGGTCAGGTCGTTTTTGACGTGCCTCGGCTCGTGCCTGAATGAAGCGCACCTGCAGCCACACCACGAGAACGCGGTGCTGAAGAGGCACGCTGGTGCAGCCTCTGAGAGACTTCGAGCAGAAGCTTTGCAAACTGCACCAGAGATTGCTGGAGCTTTTTTTTGCAGAACCGATCAGAGCTGTATCTGCGTGCTGTGTCAACACAGTAATCACCAGGATCACACGGTTATATTAGCAGAGCGAGAGAGAGGAAGAAACAGGTATGTGCTGTGTGTCAGTTTATATTTAGAATAGATTGCTATTTCTATTAATGGACACTCATACTAGCTTGTTAACTATAACGCTATCCATACGGGTGCTCAGGCCCTTATTATTATTATTATTATTATTATTATTATTATTATTATTATTATTATTCAGTTCACATGGTTGTGTTTTGTGTGATAGCATACCGATGAATGATACTTCTAGCACTAAAAAGAAACGACATTCACTTTGTGTTTGCTTTTGTCTGCACAGAAGGAGCTGGGGAAGAGACAGGCAGAAATAGAAAATCTAACTGAGAAGAGACTGAAAGAGCTGGAGACACTGAAACAGGCTGTGGAGTCGCTCAAGGTGAGTACGAAGTCTAAGAAAGACATGGTATTGTCAGGGGATGCGTGTCACTGATCCCCTCCCTCTTCTGACTAGCTCTCGGCTCAGAAGGAAAGGGCTGAAAGCGAGCAGGTCCTGTCTGAGCTGATCCGCTCCGTTGAGAGAATCAGGACGGAGGTGGGAGAGCTGATTGAAGCTAAAGAGAAGGCTGCAGTGAGTCGGGCCGACGAGCAAATAGAACAACTGGAGCAGGAGATCCAGGAGCTGAGAAAGAGGAAGGCTGAGATGGAGCAGCTTTCTGAGACAGAGGATCACATCCACTTTCTGCAGGTCAGACCACGTTTCAATGCAGATGCACTGAATGGGGGTTCAGTATCAGGATTCATTTTTATGATGGTATTTATTTAGCTCAGAGCATGTTACATACTTGTGTTCAGTTGCTTTGCTGGTCTTTCTGTAAGATTCTGGGGTCCCCCTGATTATTTCCTGTACACACTGAAAGACCTCCCCAGCTGCTCAGTCCAGTGTTGCAGCCCCTGTGCTGCTTGGCTGACGAATCCTTTTCTCCACACTCCCCCTGTAGAGTTTCCAGTCTATCTGCACCCCTCCTGCTGCTCAGCAGCTCTTTGATAACATAGACGACTCTTTCTGGACTCTGAGGAAAGCTGTGACTCGACTCAAAGACCACCTCGAGGGATTCTGGAAGATCGAGCTTATGAAAGCAACTGTAGCAGGTGGGTGCAGATATGTACAAAATCAGTACGAAATTACTGGCATTGTCCCAGAATAATAGGTTTACCTATAAAAAGAGAGTCATCTGCTTTTAAATTGCCCTTATTGCATTTATAGAAATGCTAACTGAGGTTATGGAGACAAACACAAGAGGTGCTTTGAGTTTTCGTAAGGGCTGCAGTGTGTACAACAATAATACAAAACTGCAGGGGGCAGTGTTTCTCATATTGCAATCATTTATTACAGTAACACACTGATAACTGATGGAAAAAACGAAGGTCAGTTTTCCACCTGTTGCCCATAAACCACAGTTTTATTTATTTCAATATAATCTACTGTATTGAAATTTGTGAAGGACATTCCTCACCACAAGTTAGTGACAGTACATTATTCCATGTGCATTCTATGGATCACAGTGATCTATAATTTTTTGTTTTCATGAAACGGAGAGCTCTGATTTTGTATTTGCAGCTGTGCAGCAGGACGCGTGTTACCTACATGATTATTGTGTTATATTTATTCCCCCCAAACCCTCTCTTCTCCACAGCTGATGTGACTCTGGACCCTGATACAGCACACTTCAATCTCATCCTGTCAAAGGATGGAAAGCAAGTCAGAACTGATGATGAACGACAGCCTCTCCCTGACAATCCAAAGAGATTTGATCATTATGTCTATGTCTTGGGCAAGGAGGGCTTCACCTCAGGGAGACACTACTGGGAGGTGGAGGTGGGGGAGAAGATAGTCTGGAGACTCGGAGTCACCAGAGAGTCTTCTCAGAGGAAAGGTTCTTTCCCTGTGAACCCCCAGCAGGGTTTCTGGACTGTGCTACGGAATGATGAATGCAATAACTTCTATGCTGCGACTAACCCTGTGACCCCCCTTCCCAAGAACCTGAAGCCCCGGAAGGTGGGGGTGTATCTGGATTATGAGGGAGGGCAGCTCTCCTTTTACAATGTGGAGACCAGATCTCTCATCTACACTTTCACTGACACCTTCACTGAGAAACTCTATCCATTGTTTTCTCCTGGCAATTGCTCTGATAAAAATCCAGCCCCAGTGATTATCTGCCCACATACATACACAGGTTAAATTCACAATTCCTTTTACTTCAAAAGCTCATCTCCGTTTTATGTGAAAGGAAAAAAAAATAACACTGATGTCACAAAAATATAAATAAACTGAAGGATTTAATTGCAGTGGTTTTAATGTGTGTTCTTTCTTTAAAAAAAAAAAAGTTTTTTAAGACTGACTTCTTAGAACTTAAACTAAGGCTCCATTTGGTTCTGTATAGAACGCATCAGCAGTAATATTATGCTGTCAAAAACCTTGCTATCTTCTTGGAGTTACTTGATCCGAATGATTTATTTGTTTCTCACTGTAGCCTTACCTTTGTCTCATGTTTGAAATCATTTTGAATGGTTCTTATTATAATTACTCAAATATTGTTATATATATATATATATATATATATATATATATATATATATATATATATATAATGCACACAATGAAAAATTATTTGCCCCCTGTCTGATTTTCTGCATTTTTGCACATTTTTCACATTGTTTTTGGTCAAATTTTTTTGTGGATTGTAGTAGTATATAGAGGGAGTCTGAAAGAAAAAATGACACCAAAGTTTGGTGCTTCTTTCATTTGTTTGGTGTGCAAGGTAATCAAATATGCAATCTTCAGGTGTGAAAAAGTTATTGCCCCCCCTAGTTAACTCAACACAATTAATTAGGGTCAGCTGTTTGAGTACTTTGGTTAACAACCAAGCCTCATTTGAGCCAGCCCTGCCCAATATAAATCTGACTAACTTTGGCCCTTATTATTATTATTATTTATTTCTTAGCAGACGCCCTTATCCAGGGCGACTTACAATTGTTACAAGATATCACATTATTTTTTACATACAGTTACCCATTTATACAGTTGGGTTTTACTGGAGCAATCTAGGTAAAGTACCTTGCTCAAGGGTACAGCAGCAGTGTCCCCTACCAGGGATTGAACCCACAACCCTCCGGTCAAGAGTCCAGAGCCCTAACCACTACTCCACACTGCTGCCCATTTACCATCAGAGTGAAGTTGTCCGCACACAGGTTCTAGAGGCACGTCATGCCATGAACAAAAGAAATTCCTGAAGACCTCCGGAAAAAAGTTGTTGATGCCTATCAGTCTGGAAAGGGTTACAAAGCCATTTCTAAGGCTCTGGGGCTCCACCGAACCACAGTCAGAGCCATATTGTTCAAATGGAGAAAGTTTTGGACAGTAGTGAATTTTTCCCAGGAGTGGCCGTCCTGCCAAAATCTCTCCAAGAGCAAGGCGTAAAATCATCCAGGAAGTCACAAAGAACCCTAGAACAACATCCAAGGATCTGCAGGCCTCTCTCACCTCGGCTAAGGTCAGTGTTCATGACTCCACCATCAGAAAGACACTGGGCAAAAATGGGATTCATGGCAGAGGAGCAAGGCGGAAACCATTGCTTACTACTCTGGTAAAAATCCAGCCCCAGTGATTATCTGCCCACATACATACACAGGTTAAATTCACAATTCCTTTTACTTCAAAAGCTCATCTCCATTTTATGTGAAAGGAAAAAAAAAAAACACTGATGTCACAAAAATATAAATAAACTGAAGGATTTAATTGCAGTGGTTTTAATGTGTGTTCTTTTCTTTAAAAAAAAGTTTTTTTTAAGACTGACTTCTTAGAACTTAAACTAAGGCTCCATTTGGTTCTGTATAGAACACATCAGCAGTAATATTATGCTGCCAAAAACCTTGCTATCTTCTTAGAGTTACTTGATCCGAATGATTTATTTGTTTCTCACTGTAGCCTTACCTTTGTCTCATGTTTGAAATCATTTTGAATGGTTCTTATTATAATTACTCAAATAGATAGATAGATAGATAGATAGATAGATTGATTTGAGTAATTATTGGAAATATAATTCTCTATATCTGGTCTATATCTTGTATTGTTGAGCTATATTTTGTGTACATCCTATAGGGACAGATCTATGGTCACGGGCACATTCTTCTGGGGTTTTTGTGTGTAGGCATTTTTGTACATTTCATCACAATTCTGTTTTAATTCCTCCATATCTTAACTGTAATATGCGTACTATTCGTTTTTAAAAGTACTTTTTCTATTAAAATACACATTTCTAAACCTCCCCACCCACAAAAGGCACTAAAGACTACTTAGATGCTGTAACTTGCCAAATGGGAGTTGTAAATGGCCAGTAGTTATTTTTACCTACAGGTGAATAAAAACGCTCTCCTGGCACCAAACTTACACGAAAAACCACCTGTTTTTAAAAAGTGCTTTAGCTCCAAAAAACTACCGGACAGAATAACACAAAACTTGTAGAACAAATTCAGCCTACCAATCAGACCTGAAATACAAAACGGCAGGCAGATCGATTGAACTTAACCCCACTTTTGGAGCTGCACAAAATAGGGGCTTATTATGGAAAAAACATTGCAACCTAAACTATCTACCGTTCTGCCATAATATATATAAGACTATTATATTGGGTTTGTCTTTAAAAGGTTTAAAATAAAATATATAGGTTTGACCCAAGGTCTGCAGCGCGGCGAATGTTAGCTTTGTAATGTGAACTCGGCAGGCGGTCAGGAGAGATGACTCAACAAAATATTATTACTTAACAATCGCACATATTTTTATTTTGTATTACTCCCAGAAATATCTTAAGGAAAAGAGAGTATCAGACCATTACAAGAAAAAGGTAAAGAAAAAAGAATATCAGATATTTATTCCAAATTAATAAGAAGTTAGCAGGTTTATGATGCCGTGGGGCCATTAAAAAGATCATTTTCTAAAATGCTGATTCATAAAAAGGGTGACTCTTCAATATTTACTAATGTAGAATCAATGATATTTTTTATTATTATTTGTTTATTTAGCAGACACCTTTATCCAAGGCGACTTACAGAGACTAGGGTGTGTGAACTGTGCATCAGCTGCAGAGTCACTTACAATTACGTCTCACCCGAAAGACGGAGCACAAGGAGGTGAAGTGACTTGCTCAGGGTCACACAATGAGTCAGTGGCTGAGCTGGGATTTGAACCGGGGATCTCCTGGTTACAAGCCCTTTTCTTTAACCACCGCACCACACTGCCTCCTATATACTGAAATCTCTTTTGGAGGAATTGCAGGGCTAGAAATTAGCAACTGCCAAATGTGAGTGGATTTATACTGGGTGGATACATCTCACATACTTTTTTGAGCATCAATTTTTAAAATTTTTTATTTAGTAGTCGCCAATTGATTTAACCCTGTTTTTCTCCCAATTTGAAATGGCCAATTGTATTTAGGCTCAGCTCACCGCTACCACCCCTGTGCTCGACTCGGGAGCGGCAAAGACGAAGACAGCTGTCCTCCGAAGCGTGTGCCATCAGCCGACCGCTTCTTTACACACTGCGGACTCACCATGCAGCCAACCAAGAGCTACAGCGTCGGAGGACAACGCAGCTCTGGGCAGCTTACAGGCAAGCCCGCAGGCGCCCGGCCAGACCACAGGGGGCGCTGGTGCGCGGTGAGCCGAGGACACCCTGGCTGACCTAAACCCTCCCCCCACCCCCCCCCCCCCGGGCGACGCTCGGCCAGTTGTGCGCAGCCCCTTGGGAACTCCCATCCACGGTTGGCAGTGGAATAGCCTGGACCATGTGAGGGTGGGTGCATATTGTTTCAGCCTATCAGCACCAAGCATTTTCCAAAAAGTCTCGTTGCAGCTCATCAATGTCTTCTGACAAAAATGAACTGTAGCATCCAGCACTACATTTAAAACAAATCCGAGCAAGGAATATTTTACCTGTCAACCTACATATGTCAATACTACAAGCCATATTATGAATCATCACATAGGTATGACAAAAACAAAGTGACTTGATTCTTAACAATATTGTTTGGAGGGTGAATAGAGAATGTGTTTGCAGCAACAGTCATGTCCCAAGCGTCAATGAACCCCACTTTCACCCCCCGAAACACCTCCTTCAGAGCCAGGTTCTGGAGATAACCGTGCCAGTCACTCATCCGCACCATCTCAGATTTGAGTTCTCTGGTGTTCTCTGATTTAACAAACACCCTGGTTAAAGGGCTTCTCTGAAGAAGTCTTGTGACAGCCTGCTTGATGTTCATCAGTCTTGTAACGTAGAGCTTCAAGGGGAAAGGACGAAGGTGCTGACCAACAGAGATAGCTACAACAGTGTTCTCCCCACCAGAGAGTCTGTCCAGTTCTTGAAATATGTACATCCCTTTTGTAATGAAGAACGAGTTAACAGACACCCAAGGAAAGCCATGATTTTTCCAGCTCATCGTTATGTTTCTCTTCTTGTCTGAAGCAGTTCTGGATGCATGTTGCTCAGAACTATGAGAGCATTTCAGATCTGAAAAAAAGGAAAAGCATCAACAATAATCTCATATTCCCTGTGCCAACTATCCCACAAATTGGATTTGACATTCAACAAAATTCTCAGAATTAAATCTTGCCAAAACACTGCAAAACATTTATGTAATTCCTGGATGTATTTTAGAAAGATATATTGTAATATTCCAAAAGCCAGCTGAAATTATATATATATATATATATATATGGATTTAAATATAACTCAGACAGATTTTAAATCATGCTAATTGTATTCTAAAACAAATTACCACATTTTTTAAACATATTGCAGTATATTCCACAATGTATTCCAAAATACCTTTGTAGGAATATATTGCAATCTATTTGGATGGCATTCTGAAATACAATTTAAGATGCTGAGATAAAAAAAAGTCCTGTAACCGCTACTTGTTTTCTTTCATAATGTGCTCAACGTTGTTAATTTGCATTGTTTTCAATTCCACTTAAACGTTGACATTAATGAACCAAGCCAAATGGTGTAACACAGATTGTCTCCATATAGAAATGTTTCCCTTGCGATGCATCGACAATGTTGTGTGAATTATGAATCACCCCGTTTCTGTTTTCATTTACTGATTGGAATTTTACACTGATTCCAGATTGGAGATGTGCTTTTCCAGTGTAAACATGGATTTGTTCAAAACCAAATAGCCACCACCACCATTAACAGTGTCATCACAGTGAACGCTAAACAGGACAATCCAGCGCTTTAGTAGAAATTGAATTACTTTTTAATGTTGATCCGAAATATTCAACCCACTGGCGTATTGTAGAGTCGCCCCGCAGGTAAACCTGTTTCCCCTGAAGGCACTGGTTCATGTCGCTCGCACTTTGGAAGCTTCTCATTCTGCAATAGGAAGAACTCCACCTGCCTGAATGGAAAAATCCACTGGGGGTAGGAGAGCTCACTCCCAGCTCACACTTCCCAGCAGCTTGTGGAACACGACCTACTAACAGAAGTGTTGAGAAGATTATGGTTACACTGCTCCTGGGATGAGACGTGAGGGGACTATGGGGGCTTATTAAGGACAAGGAGAAAAAAAGTCAACTATATTAGGTACATTTTCTGAAGATCTTAACTTTTCAAAGTGCTAGGTTGAGATCACAAGATAACATCTGAAACGTCAAGATCCTAAGATAACGTATCTTGTGATCTCAATGGAACAAGCTTTTATGTTATTTTCTTGTCCTCATTGAACCACTTCCTTGCTCATACTGACCCTGAAGCTGACCCTAATATTGCCTGAGTTGTATCCTCACTTTAGCCAGGACCCAAATCTTTCCATGGGGTGTTCTATTATTTTTATTAGTTTATTTAGCAGACGCCTTTATCCAAGGCGACTTACAGAGACTAGGGTGTGTGAACTATGCATCAGCTGCAGAGTCACTTACAACAACGTCTCACCCGAAAGACGGAGCACAAGGAGGTGAAGTGACTTGCTCAGGGTCACACAATGAGTCAGTGGCTGAGGTGGGATTTGAACCGGGGACCTCCTGGTTACAAGCCCCTTTTCTTTAACCACTGGACCACACAGCCACCTGGCAAGCTGAACCATTATACTGAAAAGGGGAGAGGGAACAGACTGTGCCATTTTTTGATAATTACAGGCTCAGTCTTACTTATTTAAATGTTATAAATGTATATCATTTTAATTACAGAAACAATAGCACAAAATGTAACGAATCTGAAAACGAGCGTACCTTTACAATCTCCCACGGTCATGTCTTTGAAATCGTTTGGGATTTTCACACCGACTGCAGACCTTCAGCAAAAAAGAAGAAAAATTGATATCACCAGAAACTCTCGATGAGTTTACATTATTTGGTAATACTTCACATTAAGTGTCTCCAATTACTGTCTTTACATAGTGGTTACTTAATAAATACATGCACCTGTACTTGCACCTAAATGAATGTGGGTAAAAGCCGGATGAGGAAGAAGTACTTGGATGAGGCATTAAAACTGCTCAGATCTACTTAAATCTTACAACAAATTGCTTGTGGTGCTGAAGACAGCTACCCGTTCTTGTAATGCAAGATAAGGAAGCTTTACAATCTCTGCACCCCTCAAATGCAATTTAAGTAATCTTTGTAGTAATAATAATAATAATAATAATAATAATAATAATAATAATAATAAAGCAGACAGAATGACAGTCCAATGTCAGCTACTCTCTGGACTGGCAGTTAATTCAAACTTTTCTGTGACGTCACCCTTTGATGTTTTGATCGATTAAGCCTACAAATCCTCGAAATAAAAGTGGCTTTGAAGAGAAAGGGAGTGTGGGGTAGTATTGTTGATTCATGAATCCACAGTTTGTGCTACGAATCCACAGAGAAGTATTACACATTTCAAACGTAACACTTAGAAAAGGGCTTGCCATTTCACTTTAGCAATGCATTTGTTTGTTACAAGTAGTCTTTATTTTACTGATATGAAACATATATAAATGTCTATTTTATACTTTTTCAAATAACTCCAGAAAACACAACATGTTACAACACGCAGCTAGGAGCAGGGAGGTTTAGACACCAGGACAAAACATATTTATTCTTTATTTTCAGCATGAATGACATTCACACAAAACCTGTCAAATAACTACAGTTCCCTTTTTTGAAAAGATTCTTGACCAATACTGTTCACAAAAAAAGAAACAAACAAACAAACATAGTAATCTGTGAAATTGTAAAATAACCTTATTATAAACATTTAAAAAATGGTCTTGTTCTTTTAAAACGATTTTTGAAACGTGTATATCCCGAAAATACAAGTACTAAAACTCCAAATCAGATTGCATGTAATAGTGAATTAAATATCTTAAGTGTAATAAGTGTGATACAGGCTAATTGTGAGAAGACGTTCCCGAGTTACCCCATGTGACAGGGCAGAAGCCCTGCACAGGTGAATAAATGTATATGTGTAAATGTTATATGAAAAGTGTTTGTTAGATATGGCAGGGCTGGAAGTTAAGATTCCAGCCCTGGTTGTTTTGGGTGTGTTTGTGGTGGTGGTTGGCAGGGATTCCTGGTTGAAGCTCTCACACCCACCCATATGTTTGTGGGGAGTAAGAGGGTGGTCGAACGGACCCTGGGAGTCCATTCTAAGGGGGAGGGTATGTGGCAGGGCAGAAGTTTGTCATGGTGGTGGCACGGACCACAGGGAAAAAAAAAAAAAAACTAGTGCTAACTCATACATGACCGCATAGAGATGAAACGCTAAGATTGTTGACTTCCATATAACTAAACACAAATCTCATTGTTAGTATCACGAGCAATAGGCACTGTGACAACCAACCTGTGTGACAACCAACACCGGTCTCCCCAATATACCTGAATACAGTGTACGTTTAAACAAAGTAGAGAGTCAATTATCCGTTCCTTGATCAGCCCTACTGTCTAATCAACTGAATGCACCTGTAATCACGTGATGAATTACGCATGGTATATTTATTGGCAGCAGTCCTGGGAATCCGGTATGGTAAATTCAGCTCCCGAATCCCGATTTCGGGATTGTATTAAGGAGACTCTGATCTGTTTTTATCCATGAATTTCCTTGTTTTGACATGTGCAACTCTGGTCTCCCCAATCAACCCTACCACAAGTTTTGAAATTCACTTTAACAATAACAACCACTGTCTGCAGCCACTTCAACACAAAGAGAAATGAAAAGTTTTATTGACTTCACAGAGGAGACATTCAGTATCTTCAGTTCTATAATGAATGCAATGTGTAATTATTTGTTTTATGAAAACTGCATAGAAGGAAGCATCGTTTTCAGTTGTTATTTTTTTTTGTTCAATTGCCTGTATTTGAACAAATCCGGGTTTTTGATTAAAATAAACCGCAGTCACGTTTATCTGTTTTCTCTCTGCCTACTTAAGAGTCCTCTTGCTGTGTGATGGTGCCTAACAGAAAAACAAACTTAAATTCAGGTGTTAATAAGGTAAGGGGACAATTTTAAACAACGCTATTTTTATTAAAGCCAAAAGTTTTGCCCGGATCTCATCTGCGAGCGCAGTTCTTTTTTTCATAGACACGTTAGCATGCCAGGCTTTAAATTGTTGCAGTTAAGCTAATTCAAACAGTCCCCTCGTTCTTGATTTTTCTTCTATTTCATCAGTAAGGGCTGGAGATCCCGTCTTATGTTATTGAGCAGCTAAGATCTTTTATTTTATTCAATTGCACGTTATAGCAATGCCTTAACAGCAAGTATCAAAAGTGTAGAAACATAGTTTTTGAAGTTTAATGATTTCTAAAGTTCTGTAATGTGTCAAACTTGTACTGAATTTAATTATTTAATTTGAAGTTTGGTATATGGTACGTTTTAATTACAGTATTTCATTACCTTAAGCTGCATTGAATAGCAGAGGCTATGGAACACTGTAGTTTTATTACTGTATTTTATTTTCTCTTTTGCTTTCACCTTTTGTTATGGAATATTATTTTCAGCACTTGCATGTGCACTTGAACTGTAACTGTTTTGACCTGTGTTGGGGACCCTGCGGTCCTGATTACTGTTGTTGGTATTGAGGCCACAGACAACAGTGCCCTCTGCGGGCAAAAATAAATCAGTGCACCCACACCCCTTTCACAGTACCTAATAACCATTATATGGTACTGTATATCTCCATTGTTAATAATGACTAGATCACTGTTTGTAAGCAATTAGAAATATAAACATTATAAAGAGAAACCAAACCTCTTCAGGAGCTGTTTCTCAGCTTGGGTTAGACAGGACGCTTCGCTGTTCCTTGATGTTGTGTACTCCAGGGTCTCACACGGCAATGTTTTAGGTTTGAAACAGAAAAATGATTCCTGGTTCCTCTCGTCTTTGAATTCGCAGACAGTTTCATTTGTGCTCAAATGAATGTCACATCTAGATGTCTCATGTAGCGTGCTGTTACGAAAGGTGCCTGTGAAAATAAATTTATCAGTTCCAAACTCTCTGGTTCGCCATAACGCGGAAACCACCTCACTTGAATGCATCAGAAGCACCGAAACTTTCACGCTGCCCGGCCAAAACAAGGTGAAGTTGACGCGGTAGGTCCCGTTGTTGAAATCCTCAAGCACGCCGGCCGCTCCTGCTTTCAGCTCTGGAGAATGAATCCGAGCCAGAATGAAGTCTCCTCCGTATGTCTTGGGTTTGCCCCGGTAGTCGTTCATTTCCACTCGGACACTGACGATCTCTCCCACACAGTAATTCTCCTTCGGGTTCATTAAGGTGACCAGGCTGTGTGCGCCACTGCTGGTGAGTTCCAATTGAGTCTGATTTACTGCAGGTACGTGTCTTTTCAGCGCTTGCAATATTTCTTTGACTTTTGCTTCAGTAAGTGTGGCTGTATCATGTGATCCTGGGCTGGGAGGTAACAGGTGTGGTCTGTCAAACCACTTACCAAGCTGCAAGAGTGAAATGATATGAGTCATTCTCCACTATTGGAGCTGCAATGGGGGATTCTATCATATTCCTTTATTTTCATTTTAACTAATGCACACACACACACACGATAGAAACTCAGGTTTTAACATGAAGTTTTTATTACTATTTGTAGAATATTTATTGTATGTAACTTTCATTTCAATCCGGTACTTGCATTTATCTAGGATTAAATAAAAAATGTTTGAGCTAGTCCTATTGTGTCTACGGGTTTCTCTGTTTAATAATTTTGGTGTTTCTGTATTTCAACAGATTTTTCCATTGATGTCTTTTTCTGTTTGTTTAGACAAGCAGTCCAGTTCTTGCCAAATGGAAGATGAATGTTTACAAACATAATTTGACCAACCACAGCTGAAATATTTCAAAGGTTTATTTACTTTAAATCTGAGCATTTGGTTCTAAAGCCATACCCATTCATACAACAGATGCATAAACAGCAAGTACTTTCAGAGCTCTAGGTTTCTTAGAACAATGTGTTATCTAAATGTTGTTATGAATTTTGCTAAAATACATTAGAGTGGAGCCTCCTTAAAAAATGTATACTATTTTCAGCAAAAATGTGTGTCATACAGATGGATGAATGTACGGACACACCCCCCAATATCCCCAGAATCTGACACTCCAATAACCTCTGCTAAATAATTGTAATGCCAAGTTTCATGACAATTGAATAAGCGATTCTCCAAGGTCTATGGTGAAATGTGACGTGTGATAAACATACATATGACAACCTCCACTAGATCCTCTTCAATGATAAAAATACAGGGGGAGCGTTGATTTACTGGACAGAGTAAAAGACAATCTTACCTGCAGCCAGGATATATAGAGGAAACAACCCACGAGAAGCAGAAATAAAATCATCTTCTTATTAGAAGACGAGAGAGGAGGTTTCCTGTTGAGGGTGATTTCTGCTGCAGCCATGTCCGGTCCTCTGAAGAGGGGTTAATCTGGTCCTGATCGTACACTAATGTATCTGGATTGAGAAACAAAGCAACAGGAGGAGAAGCAGCAATAGGAACACAGCAGGTCACCAAAACTCTCTCCGGATATTATGCGGCACCATTTAAGTAAGAGGGAGGTAGGTAGGGTCACATTATGCAGGACCAGTTAGGTATTTGTTCCACATTGCTCTACTAGCCTGTGAAACCAGTTAGACTGGGTGTATTTATTTTTGACAAGACTAAACAATAAACTAATTAGGTAAGTTACACAGGATATAATAAATACCTCAGGTAAGATTAATGTTACCAAATTAACCCTCCAGCCCAATCTGACCGCCTTTAACATGACAAACCAGTAACCGACTATTGCACTGGGAGGAGGCCAATGTCCAGAATAGTATTTATAGATTTTAACTTTACCACAGAATTCTTAATACCAGGTTAATTGACTTAGAGGATGGTGGTTGGTTTGGTCAACACAATGGAGAGGAGACAAGAAACAAAGTCAAGGTATTTTATTACACAGCCAGTTTGTCACAGATTATAGTTATTAAAAAGAAGAAGAAAAAATCAAAGACAGTGTTTTACATTTTAAGAATGTCTAGCATTCAATTAGTACAACATACTAATTGCAATTATGAAAATCACAATCCAATAGTATGTGGCTTCCAACATGCAAGGCCTGCGCAACAGCACACAGCCAACAGCAGCACCGAGAGAAACAGTCAAATTAGTTACAGCTCACGGGAGGGGCCACGTTCAGAAACACACTTGTAAACAGCAGTGGTTTTCAATGTGTATACTTAATAACTGTCTTAGTAAATACAATAGTCTAACATATAATAAACAAATCTATTTACGTTTTTGGGGGGTTTTTTTTGCATGGAATTTTATGTTGCAGTGTGGAGTAGTGGTTAGGGCTCTGGACTCTTGACCAGAGGATCATGGGTTCAATCCCAGGTGGGGGACACTGCTGCTGTACCCTTGAGCAAGATACTTTAATTGCTCCAGTAAAAACCCAACTGTATAAATGGGTAATTGTATGTAAAAATAATGTGATATCTTGTAACAATTGTAAGTCGCCCTGGATAAGGGCATCAGCTAAGAAATAAATAATAATAATGTTTCATTTAATTAACAGTGCTGAAATAATTGTCAATAAATATACCCCTTCATTTTTTGTTAAATTCAGACCTTTAAATTTCCCCTTCAATAAAAGATCTTAATACAGTAAATAGATATATCACATTTAAAGCATTCAATACTTTAAACAGGATATATATTATTAATAGCAGCACTGAATAAAGTAACTAAAACCCACTTAATATGCAAACTGTAGAATTAACCTTAAATACCATAAATAGATCTACAGGTATATATTTAATTTAAATAGCTAGGATTTAAATATATAATTAGCAACATCAAAGTAGTGAAATCAGTGCACCATAACAGAACCACACTACATATAATTTAAGCAGATAAGTCCACAAATCCATCCAGGGTTCACTACCATAGAAATATTCAACAGCCAAATGAACCTTGTAAAAACAGATGTAAGAAATCAACTGTCTGCAGACATTCTGGATGGAATTCAAGTCTGTAAAAACAGCACACGTTTCAGACCAAAACATGGCTGAAATCGTGGTGCACACAGGAAGGCTTCATCTTTCTTGAACATTGGAGCACATTCTACAACAAGGACTATCTATACAGATGGGACGGACTGCACTTAAACAAAAAGGGAACTAATCTACTCGGAGAAAGAATCCTTGAGGAGGTCCAGAAGCATTTCAACTAGAAAGGAAGGGGGGAGAAAACAAAAAAAGAAGGGAGACCACATCAAAACAAGGGCAACAACTCAGGTAAGACAGCCATGTTAAATTCAGGTAAGACAAACTTGTTAAATTTGCAGACAACACAAAAATAGGAGGAGTGGCAAACACTGTTGCAGCAGCAAAGGTCATTCAAAATGATCTAGACAGCATTCAGAACTGGGCAGACACATGGCAAATGACATTTAATAGAGAAAAGTGTAAAGTACTGCATGCAGGCAATAAAAATGTGCATTATAAATATCATATGGGAGATACTGAAATTGAAGAAGGAATCTATGAAAAAGATCTAGGAGTTTATGTTGACTCAGAAATGTCTTCATCTAGACAATGTGGGGAAGCTATAAAAAAGACCAACATGATGCTCGGATATATTGTGAGAAGTGTTGAATTTAAACTTTATAATGCATTAGTAAGACCTAATCTAGAATATTGTGTTCAGATCTGGTCACCTCGTTACAAAAAGGATATTGCTGCTCTATAAAGAGTGCAAAGAAGAGCGACCAGAATTATCCTGGGTTTAAAAGGCATGTCGTATGCAGACAGGTTAAAAGAATTGAATCTATTCAGTCTTGAACAAAGAAGACTACGTGGCGATCTCATTCAAGCATTCAAAATCCTAAAAGGTATTGACAATGTCGCCCAGGGGACTTTTTCGACCTGAAAAAAGAAACAAGGACCAGGGGTCACAAATGGAGATTAGATAAAGGGGCATTCAGAACAGAAAATATGAGGCACTTTTTTTACACAGAGAATTGTGAGGGTCTGGAACCAACTCACCAGTAATGTTGTTGAAGCTGACACCCTGGGATCCTTCAAGAAGCTGCTTGATGAGATTCTGGGATCAATAAGCTACTAACAACCAAACAAGCAAGATGGGCTGAATGGCCTCCTCTCGTTTGTAAACTTTCTTATGTTCTTATGCACTCAACTGTATTCACTTACCACTTTGCCACAGTGATACAGGAGCCAAAAAAAGGGACATAGTCTTTAAAAAAATAACGACCTCCCTCCCCCATTTCCCACACATGACAGATCCAGAAAAACTGGTTGTCTTCCCTGGGGGAGGGACACACAGCCACACTGGCTGCTCAATATGTAGCCGTCTGTCCCAGCCTGAGGGACGCGGAGTGAGCACTCTGCACTGCTTTGGGGGGTTAAGCAAAGTTCAGTTTTACATTTTATTTACCTACGGTCATGGTTATGTTATTTATTAATTTACCATGATTTCTACCTTTACCATTATTCCATGTGCTAGCTATTCATTTAGAATTTTAACTCTGACTTTATTCCATTTATTTATTGTTTTTATTTATTTTACTTATGTTTGCAATTAACAATTTGACAATAAAGCACATTTGAATTGAAATGGAGAGAAAGAGAGAAAGAGAGAGAGAGAGAAATATGCCAGATAGCGTTCATAGGGTACAACGAGAATGGAGATGTTCTTTAATAAACCAAAAGAAGGTCAATTACACAAGCGAATGCATGCTGTGCTGAATTTACATTGTATTTAGGCAGATTGATTTGAAACGGTGATTAAATAGTTTGAATACTGTATATTCGGGCTGGATTACGGTGGATTAAGGCACTCTTGTTGACCAATCAGTTTACAGGAAATCTCATCCATATTATTATTATTATTATTATTATTATTATTATTATTATTATTATTATTTATTTCTTAGCAGACGCCCTTATCCAGGGCAATTTACAGTCGTAAACAAAAATACATTTCAAGAATCACAGTAAGTATTAATACAATTAAGAGCAAGATAAAATACAATGACTTCGGTTCTAGCCAGTAGGAAGGGTCGGATTCTTTGTATGTTGCTCAGGAAAAATTGGCAAGTGCGTGCCAGAGTGGAGATGTGCTGGGAATAAGAGAGGCAGGGGTCCAGGGTGACTCCGAGGTTCTTAGCTGAGGAGGAGGGAGAGAGTGTGGTAGATTCCAGAGGAATGGAGATAGAGAGATCAGAGGAGCGGATATTCTATACAGTAAGTTATAATATTATGTTCTGCGACCATAAAATGCTAAACTGAAATCCAAAGTGTTTTGGGTGACATTTGAAGTGACTATTAAGTAATTTTTAGTGAAGTGACTATTAACTAAGACTATTTACTTGGCCCCTGAATTTTTATTTGGTGACCAAATTTTAAACTCTAGGTGCCAGATGCCCCTAAGGATTTTGGGCTAAATAGGTGGATGTTGCTTATAGAAAATAGGGGCACTTTTATACGCAGAGAATTGTGAGGGTCTGGAACCAACTCCTCAGTAATGTTGTTGAAGCCGACACCCTGGGATCCTTCAAGAAGCTGCTTGATGAGATTCTGGGATCAATAAGCTACTAACAACCAAACGAGCAAGATGGGCCGAATGGCCTCCTCTTGTTTGTAACCTTTCTTATGTTATGTACTAACACTGGCCAGGGATGGAAATAAGACTCATAACGCACAGCAACTTCCCCCATTCCAGGTTTTAATAGGAGCTTAATCAGTCACAGTGTGTGGAAGAGAGACAGCGTGTGGGAGAAGTACAGTCGTGGAAAAGTACAGAGCAGTTAGAAGCAGTAAGGAGAAATGACATCTTTAATTGCTTTAATCAGAAAACACTGCAGCTTAAAGTCTAACAGCTGCGTGTCTTTTTCTGATAACACGCTGAAACTCAGAGCAGCTGATTCAAATTTGCCGCCGTTCTGAGACACGGGGGAGGGGCGGAGCCCACAGCACAACACAGATAAACAAAAGCCAGCCAGTCTTCCCAGCGACAGTGTGTGGAAGCGACAACGTGGGAGAAAAGTACAGCACAGTTAGAAGCCGTTTGAAAGCAGGTTGACAGCTGCAGAAGCTAAATTAAACTTTTTTTAAAAAAAACAAATTAACATGGTCTTCAAGTCAGTAAACTGTGACACCTGCATTATGTGGGAAATCCGACAAAACCCAGCAGAGCTAAACCAAGTGTGTGTAAAGTGCCGCACGATCCAGGACTTGCTTAAATTAGTAAGTATGCTAGAAATGGAGCTGCAGGAAATGAGACAGCAACAGGAGCTTGAGAAGCTGGCACACCCACAATTCATGCAATTCATGGAAGCCAGCACCCCTAGCAGACTGAAATCCACCAGGGAGATGGAAGAGGGTCAAAACAGCTGGGTTCAGATAGGCAGAAGCAGGGAAAAAAAGAAACTTCATCAAACACAACCACCAGAAATCAAAACATCCAACAAATTTGAGCCACTTCAAAATTTAGATGACCAAAACCAACATCAAGAAAATGAACAACATCCAGGACCCTATAAACAGTGCTGGCCAGGCAGCAAAAAGAAGGGAGGTCATGATTGTGGGGACTCCATATTGAGAAACACAAATGCAAGTTCAGTTCAAAATGTTAGTTTGGACCCCTGCACTAACACAACAGTGTGCTGCCTTCCAGGAACCTCTGTCAAGCACATCACTGAGAAATATTAGTGGACAGGCTCCTAGAACGGCACAGGAGACGACCCGGTAGTATAAGAAATAGTCACATCTGTGACAAACAACATTGGAAGAGTCACAGACCGAGATCCAAAAGAGCAAAACAAATTCAGAGAATCTAGGAAGGAGATAAATACAAGACCAAAACTGTGGTATTTTCTGGGATACTGCCAGCACCTAATAAAATAACCATATGGACAGCTGGAAATACAAAATCAAAATGCATGGCTGAAATCATGGTGCACAAAGGAAATAAAAATCTTTATTGAACACTGGAAATCACATTCTACAACAAGGACTATCTATATAGGTGGGTTTTAGCTGCGGACTGCACTTAAACAAAAAAAAACAAATCTACTCCCAAAGAAAGGATCCTCGAGGAGGTCCAGAAAAATGCATTTAAACTAGAAAGGAATGGGGGAGAAAACAAAAAAAAAAATCAGGGAGACCACATCAAAACAAGGTTCAACAACTCAGTCAACAACGACAAAAAAATGGAAACCCCAATGTAATGTCACTTAATTGGGCAGACACATGGCAAATGAAATTTAATAGAAAAAAGTGTAAAGTATTGCATGCGGGCAATAAAATGTGCATTATAAATATCATATGGGAGATAGTGAAATTGAAGAAGGAACTATGAAAAAGACCTAGGAGTTTATGTTGACTCAGAAATGTCTTCATCTAGACAATGTGGGAAGCTATAAAAAAAGGCTAACAAGATGCTTGGATATATTGTGAGAAGTGTTGAATTTAAATCAAGGAAGTAATGTTAAAACTCTACAATGCATTAGTAAGACCTCACCTAGAATATTGTGTTCAGTTCTGGTCACCTCGTTACAAAAAAGGATATTGCTGCTCTAGAAAGAGTGCAAAGAAGAGCGACCAGAATTATTCCGGGTTTAAAAGGCATGTCGTATGCAGACAGGCTAAAAGAATTGAATCTATTCAGTCTTGAACAAAGAAGACTACGCGGTGATCTGATTCAAACATTCAAAATCCTAAAAGGTATAGACAATGTCAACCCGGGGGACTTCTTTGACTTGAAAAAAGAAACAAGAACCAGGGGTCACAAATGGAGATTAGATAAAGGGGCATTCAGAACAGAAAATAGGAGGCACTTTTTTACACAGAGAATTGTGAGGGTCTGGAACCAACTCCCCAGTAATGTTGTTGAAGCTGACACCCTGGGATCCTTCAAGAAGCTGCTTGATGAGATTCTGGGATCAATAAGCTACTAACAACCAAACGAGCAAGATGGGCTGAATGGCCTCCTCTCGTTTGTAAACTTTCTTATGTTCTTATGTTCTTAATAGGGCGTGGGGCCACTATGGTATCCCGCTCTGTGGAGTTCTCGGTGGAGTGTTTTTGATGAAACTGGCTACTCGCGCACCAGGTTGAAATTTGCAGTCAGTTGATCTGCAGTTGCTCGCCTGTTTTGCCTTGCACTTCGAATGAATGCACGGATATCACGATCCTGGAGTATGCGCTTCCGCCCACTGTTGCCCTTTGCTGATGATGTCTTTCCCTCGGAGTTCCATGCCGACATCACCTTAGACACCGTTGCTTGTGAAACATCAGTAAGTTGAGCTGTCTTGGTCACTGAAGCTCCTGCCAAACGCACCCCAACAATCACCCCTCTTTCAAAATCACTGAGGTCTCCTCTTGCAGCCATGCTAGCCAAAATTATAGGCAACCAGGCCTGTCCAGCATTTTTATACATGACCCTAAGCATGCTGGGATGTTATTTGCTGAATTAACGCGTGAGCCACACCTGTGTGGAAGCCCTTGCTTTCAATATACTTGGTGTCCCTCATTTACCCAGGTGTTTCCATTTTTTTGTTCACTACCTGTATATTAAATCAACAAATGTCAAATTGTAATTTATTCTTTAGCATTCATTACTCTTATATCAAGGTAGTCCTTACCTACAAATATATCAATTATTATCTTATATTCAGCTACTTACCCCAACGTGGTCCTGGCAGTAGCTCAAATGACAGAAACCTCTGTAATGCTCCATATTGACTTCCGTATTATATTTGCATTATTTTAATGTCAGTCACCTGGAACTGACCTGCTTTAAAATGCTGGCGGACAGGGTGTGGCCTGGCCCTCAGTTAAAGAATATAACACAAGAACACAATACACAATCCGTGTATTATTGCCATGGCGTTACTTTTTACACATACAAGTTGTTCAAAAGGTTTCAAAATAAAATGTGTTCTGTATCATAAGTTTGTTTTTATCACTCCGTGACGAGCTGAGTATATTTGTATTATTTTCTGTACTGTTGGTGTTATTAGTGTAGGTGTGTGGCAGCACTGCAAGGTGAAAGCTGCAGAAACACAGATGTATAAAACAGGTGCTCACAGGTGCTAATTTAAATTTAGTTTGGAGGATTTATGTTTGTGCGGGTTTTGTGTGCTGTGAGGTGAGGTGAGTAATATATGTAAATAATTATTGTTGGGGTGTAGGGGAGTTTGTGAAGCTGTGGTATTGAACGCGGCGGCTCAGTCTACAACCGTGGCCTTTAAAATTATATATATATAATTTTGTTAACCTGTTTGTTTTGCCCAGCTTGTATACTTAAAAGTACGCATTTGCGTTTAAACCTGCAATTTTCTTGTGTTTGAGAATCTGAACAATTTCAGAGCAGATGCAGTGACTTTTGTATTGTGCTGATTAACAATTGACATCACGAAGATGCTGCTGAATGATCTGTCGATCTCGGGCAGGTGTTGTGACTCTCGGTCTCCAGGTTGGTGGCTCTGTCATTGACAGAGTGCGTCAGGTTATACCGTCTCGCCAGGTTTGAAATCGCTGGCTGTGAGCACCCAAGATGGCGAGCCACAGCACGCTGCCCTAGTCCAGCCTCCAACACGCCGATCACACAAAGGCGCTGCTCTCTTGACCAACCAATGAAAGACAGTTGAGTGCTGCGTGTAGACGATGCGGAAGAGGTGCTGTATTTGGTTGTGTTTATCTTGGTTTTTGCTCTTTATATATCTCTGAATAAAACTGAAATGCAACAACAGGATAATTGCAAAAAGGGTTGAAAAGCTTCTCGGAGAGAGCAGGAATGTGGATCTGACGAGCAAGATAGTCGATAGACTCCGTAATGTAAAAGGTGAACGATTGATCAGTGTTTGCTGTTTTTAAACTGTGTGCGTTCAATATGAAATGTTTTAGTAATCCTTGTATGCAGGGTTTACTGTCTAAATAAAAAGGCACTGGATCTATATACTCCTAATGTCCTGACCTTTTAAAGGTATAAATGGAGCCACAGGAAAGACCGTGGAGCTGGCTACTCTGAAACAATAACATTTCTTACACATTACCTGTCAGCATGTACCAGCAAATGTTTCAACGTATTCAAAAAATGTATTGTGGACATTTACTTTGTTTGTGCCTTTTTTTAAAGAGAAAAAAACACACACCCCCCCCAAAAGGTTGGACATGAAAAAATAAACCTTTAATTAACTTATTAAAAAAAAATTAACTATATACATAAGAAAATTATTTATTTATAAATGTAACAGGACAATGTAACTATATACATAATACAATTTCAAAATACACAATTACAAAATATATAAAACTAAACATCTGTTCTTAATCCAGAGAAGGACCTCTTGCTCTCCCTGCCAACAGTGCTTGTCCAAGCTATCCAAGAACATCAATCAGTTCTCGGTTTCACAGACTCCAAAACATTGTAATATTTGTTGTTCTTCTGGATCTACACTGTTTCTTCACCTTTTCACTGCATTGTTTGAAGCTGTGGTTTATGCCCATTTGCTTCAAATCGTCAGAAATTCAGGCATAAACTTTCTCATTTCTGACGCACGGCTCTTCCTGAACACTTCTATCTGCACACAGAGAAACTACAGCCTGCACTTCCTCAGCGTCCCAAGGCTGTACTTTTCTCACATAACCACAGCAACCAAGACCATTGAAGTTCTACGGGGACTGTTTGCTCCTTATGGTTTACCTGAAGAAGTAGTCTCAGACAACGGACCACAGTTTATCTCATCTGAATTTGAGAACTCTGTATATATACAGCTCTGGAAAAAATTAAGAGACCACTGCAAAATTATCAGTTTCTCTGGTTTTACTATTTATAGGTATGTGTTTGGGTAAAATGAACATTTTTGTTTTATTCTATAAACTACCAACATTTCTCCCAAATTCCAAATAAAAATATTGTCATTTAGAGTTTTTTGCAGAAAATGACAACTTGTCAAAATAACAAAAAAGATGCACTGTTGTCAATCAAATAATGCAAAAAATAAGTTCAAAAAACAAAAATACAAACAAGAGTTCAGAAATCAATATTTGGTGGAATAACCCTGATTTTCAAGCACAGCTTTCCTCTTGGCAACTCTTTCACATTGATTTGGGTGACTTTATGCCACTCCTGGCTTCAAGCAGCTCGGCTTTGTTTGATGGCTTGTGACCATTCATCTTCCTCTTGATCACATTCCAGAGGTTTTCAATGGGGTTCAGGTCTGGAATTGGGCTGGCCATGACAGGGTCTTGTTTTGTCCTCCATCCACACCTTGATTGACCTGGCTGTGTGGCATGGAGCATTGTCCTGCTGGAAAAACCAATCCTCAACACAAACCACACCAGGTTTTCAACACAAATCTGCCGATTCCAGCCTTGCTGAAGCACCCCCAGATGAGTCTTTTCAGCTTTGCCTGGTCTGGGGAAGCCTACAAGCCACAGTGTCTCTGCACCCACTGTGAAATGTGGTGGAGGATGGGTGATGATCTGGGGTGCTTCCAGCAGGAATCGCAGCTTTGGCTCAAGGTTGTCCTGAAAAAACTTGCTTCTTCTGCTCTGACAATGTTCCCCAACCTGGTTTTTCCAGCAGGACAATGCTCCATGCCACAGCCAGGTCAATCAAGGTGGGATGGAGGACCACCAGGTCACAAGCCATCAAACAAAGCCGAGCTGCTTGAATTTTTAATAATATAAAGTCAAAATCAATGTGAAAGACTGGTGACTGCCAAAACATGAAAGCTGTGCTTGAAAACAATTCCAAAAATATTGATTTCAACTCTTCCTAAAAAACAATAATACTATGTTGTTTAAAATGAATATGAACTTATTTTCCTTATTCGAGGTCTGACAACACTGCATCTTTTTTTTTGTTATTTTGACCAGTTGTCATTTTCTGCAAATAAATGCCTAAATGACAATATTTTTATTTGTGTTCTTTTACAAACACATACCTATAAATAGTAAAACCACTGAAAATTTTGCAGTGGTCTCTTAATTTTTTCCAGAGCTGTATATATATATAATTATACCAAGCATCAAAAGAAACGTATCACTATTATAACACATTTATTTTTGAAAAAAATAAGGTATATAAATGAAGGACACTGACAAAATGTTTTTGGTTTCTTTTTATTCACTCGATCATTCATCCTTGACCATGACGCGCTTGAGTGTCTATGACTGAAGCATATGCACTTAATCACCTAATTAGTGAGACAGTTGATTGGACGCTGGATATGGAGCGATTCCAGCTGTTGAACTGCAAGCTTGAATAAAAGCAATAAAGAAAATCACAGAAAAAAAAAAAAAAAAAAAAAACAATATGCCACGTCTGTCGAGAGAGCAGCGACTTCGTGCGATCGGCGTGTTGGAGAATGGACTAGGGCAGCGTGCTGTGGCTCGCCGTCTTGGGTGCTCACAGCCAGCAATTTCAAACCTGGCAAGACGGTATAACCAGACACACTCTGTCAATGACAGAGCCACCAACTGGGAGACCAAGAGAACACCTGCCCCAGATCGACAGATCATTCAGCAGCATGTTCGTGATGTCAATTGTTAATCAGCACAATAAAAAGTCACTGCACCTGCTCTGAAACAGAGTTTGTCATTTTTCGATCACATCTAATGAATTTTATCCCAAATATAAGTGATACGTTTCTTTTGATGCTCAGTATATATACTAATTTAGTCTGCCTTTTTATAATGGACTCAATGATAGTTAATTGGTGCAAATGGAAAACACCTGGCTGCATTTGGAATGGGGAATGGGGCTAATTTCTCCTTATAGTCACCCGTGCTGTTGAACAGATCACACACTTAAATACATAGCACAAAAATACAAAATAAGCAACAAAAGTGCCTCCATTTGGGTAATGAACAAAAATAGTGTGAAACATAAGTGCACATGAAACCAAATTTATATAATGAATACAAAAGCAAAACAGAATGTGCACAACCCCAACTAATCAGTCACTCATGACATCAACACCTTTGTCATAAAATGACACTTTAAATTAAATAAGTTTCTTTTTTCATATATGAAGATTGTTAAATTACTAGAAGATTGTGCATGTTGCATTTGGTTTCAAAAAGTGGTTCAAGTTTACTAAATGCTTGTCCTTAATCTGTTGGCTTGAATCATGGTATAATAAGGATCGGGCGTCTGCGGCTGTATATAATCCACTTACACCAAACTAACATAAGAAATAACTGTGTTTATTTAACTTGAACCAAATCGCCAAGTAACCTGATTCAAGTCCCCCTAAGAAAGATCTTTCTTTCTCACATTGTACCATGAACACAGAATTTCAATGGAATGGAAAACTGCAGAACTCAGGTGTATTCATAATAAAATGAAAACATATTAGTGAGTTCACTTTTACCTGAAGGTTTATCAAGGAGTCTTTGGGTGATAAAAACAAATTGATGCGAGTGTAGTGCTGTTATGCTGTACGGATTGTTAACTTTTGAAATGAAATATATACTTCTAGATCTATGTATTGTATTTAAGGCTAATTGTACAGTTTGCATATTAAGTGTGTTTTAATTACTTGATTCGGTGCTACTATTTATAATCTATATCCTATTCAAAGTCTCTAATGCTTTAAATGCGATGTATATTTTAATTGCATTAGGATTTTTATTGAAGGGAATTGCAACAGGGATGTGACTATCCACTGACAGATAGGTGAGAGACTGGAGGTTTTGCTCGACACACCACGCAGGCTTTCAGGATTTGTTTGCAATTATGTATAACATGCAAAACAGCCAAGAAAAAGCGCTGCTCCCACTGAAAGGGAAACCCCGCTCAATGGGATTAGAATCCTTACTTTTACACCTGGGGTTGGTCTACCCCCGGTGAGTGAATTTTTCCCTTTAGGTTTATCAAGGAGTCTTCGGGTGTGGGAACAGGATGACGTCACTGGCACGCTGTTTCTATGGAGATCATTCTGCGCAGAATCTGACCAATTGAGCCAATGATCTAGTAATGATCTCCGTGAACGCGCCCGTTGGCTAAATTGGTCAGATTCTCAAACACATGAACGTTGCAGGTTTAAACGCACAGTACACAATTTTAACTAAAAAAAAAAACAAAAAACAACACGCTGGCAAAACAAACAGGTTAACAAAAGTGTGTGTGTGTGTGTGTGTGTGTGTGTGTGTGTGTGTGTGTGTGTGTGTGTGTGTGTGTGTGTGTGTGTGTGTGTGTGTGTGTGTGTGTGTGTGTGTGTGTGTGTGTGTGTTAGGTCAGCAGTGTGGAGTAGTGGTTAGGGCTCTGGACTCTTGACAGGAGGTTCGTGGGTTCAATCCCAGGTGGGGGACACTGCTGCTGTACCCTTGAGCAAGGTACTTCACCTAGATTGCTCCAGTAAAAAACCCAACTGTATAAATGGGTAATTATATGTAAAAATAATGTGATATCTTGTAAGTCGCCCTGGATAAGGGTGTCTGGTAAGAAATATATATAGCACAGCTTCACAAACTCCCCTACACCGCAACGATAATTATTTACATATATTACTCACCTCACCTCACAGCACACAAAACCCGCACAAACATAAATTCTCCAAACTAAATTTAAATTAGCACCTGTGAGCACCTGTTTTATACATCCGTGTTTCTGCAGCTTTCACCTTGCAGTGCTGCCACACACCTACACTAATAACACCAACAGTACAGAAAATAATACAAATATACACAGCTCGTCACGGAGTGATAAAAACAAACTTATGATACAGAACACATTTTATTTTGAAACCTTTTGAACAACTTGTATGTGTAAAAAGTAACGCCATGGCAATAATACACGGATTGTGTATTGTGTTCTTGTGTTATATTCTTTAACTGAGGGCCAGGCCACACCCTGTCCACCAGCATTTTAAAGCAGGTCAGTTCCAGGTGACTGACATTAAAATAATGCAAATATAATACGGAAGTCAATATGGAACATTACAGAGGTTTGTGTCATTTGAGCTACTGCCAGGACCACTTTGGGGTAAGTAGCTGAATATAAGATAATAATTGATATATTTGTTGGTAAGGACTACCTTGATATAAGAGTAATGAATACTGAAGAATAAATTATAATTTGACATTTGTTGATTTAATATAGTTTGATATCCGGGGAGCTTCACTGTTGTTAAACGCCTTGTGAGAAAGAGACAGACAGAGAAAGAGTCAGAGACTAGCAGAAAGAGGAGGTTTCACGTCCAAAGGAGATGAGTAGAAACCGCAAATCTTTTTAGGGGAAAGAACTGGGAAAGCTTTTCATCTGAGAGGGAATGAGCCCAATAAAGTAAAGGTACAGAAGGAAGTTACTTTAAAAAGTCATGTTAGGGTTAATGCTAACAGTTTGTGTGTGTATATGTCGAAATGCGTAAGCTTTTATTATTATTATTATTATTATTATTATTATTATTATTATTATTATTATTATTATTATTATTTTACCTTGTTTTTAATAAAATATGAATAATTGAGATACACTTTGGGATATAAGTTTTTCATTAAGAGAGAGTTGCCGTCTTCATTTTTTAGTGGTGGAAACATCATACGAAGTATTTTTTTTTTTTTCCTGGGAGGAAGCACACTGTGTGTGTTTGGATTGATTGAGGCATCAATCCAAACACAAACAGGCTGTGTGGTCCAGTGGTTAAAGAAAAGGGCTTGTAACCAGGAGGTCCCTGGTTCAAATCCCACCTCAGCCACCTGAGCAAGTCACTTCACCTCCTTGTGCTCCGTCTTTCAGGTGAGATGTAATTGTAAGTGACTCTGCAGCTGATGCATAGTTCACACACCCTAGTTTCTGTAAGTCGCCTTGGATAAAGGCGTCTGCTAAATAAACAAATAATAATAATAATAATAATAATAATAATAATAATAATAATAATAATCTTTGTGGCGCCGGTGTTGTACCAATTCAGCCCCCCCCAGAAATCTGTATCCATTGCGCATGCGTAAACTGAGATCGTCCCACAGGCACTTCTGGTTTTTCTTTTGCTCGTGGCTGAGGTAAAATAGGAGTGATGTGCGCGCTCAGCAGCTGTCGGCTGCATTTTGCAACCATTTACTAACTTTTTCGACAGGGCGACATGGTTTATTTTGGGATGTGTATAATCAGTTATGGTTTGTTTTAATTAAAAACGTCTTTGTCGTCCGCCGCTAAAACACTCTTTTAACAAGTAATGCTTAATTAATGTCTTATCCGACCTACCTGTTTATAAACGATCGTGTCGATTTCAAAGTAGCCTATTTATATATATATATATATATATATATATATATATATATATATATATATATATATATATATATATATTATTTCAAAACTTTTCACGAATTTTTCCGAAAGTTTTCACGAATGTGAGAATTAATTTAATAATGTTGTGGTTTGTGCTGTTATGTCTGGAATAAACATGAGCCCTGTAAATGATATTAAAAATGCATAATGTATAGATGTAACATTATTGTTTACAGATATCTGTTTATATATTGTATTTTATATACAGGACACACACGATTGATATTGGGTGTATAAACAATAAGAAACCCAGATACCAAATTAACAACATACAATAGCATAGTCTATGGCTGTATTATTTGGTATCCCCTGTGCATTTCAGGCAGTGGAGATTCTAGAAATGTCAAACTTGCACAGTACAGTGTAACACCATCTGGAACTTGGTTACTTATTCCCGGTTCCTTATTCCCGGTGTAGTTGGCAAAGCAGCGCGTCCTTTTTCTGTGTGTTTTAACTCACTTACACATCTTGCTCAATTAATATATTGCTACTATTTAAAAAATAATCGCTCCTTTAAAAAAAAAAAAAACTAAAATATTAATAACAAATCTGTATCGGCAGCATAGCGGTACCCTGTATTACCCGCTTGTTTAACCCCATTTAACCCACCTTAGACGCCTTGCTCACTAAATATCGAGGTAGGTTATCTCTAGATAGGTTATAACACCCTCTTTGCAAAAATTAATAATAATAATAATAATAATAATAATAATAATAATAATAATAATAATAATAATAATAATAATTTTCCCAGGACAGCCCGCTTTCTAGGTAGCATGTCCCGGTGTCCCCACAAGTTTAGTCAAATCTTATTTTTGTCCCGCTCATGGCTAGTTGTCTCATTTTCATGAACGTCTGTGTTTGTCCATTGGCTCAACTGCAATTAAGCAGCATCCTGATGGATGAAGGTACATCTAAAGCTAACTGGCCCCATTATCCACTAACACTTTGAGGGACAAGTTTGTAAATTGACCCTAAAATGAAAGAAATGAATCTGTAAAGTAAGTGTTAAACCTTTGCTAAATTGATATTGTTGCTGAATTACAGCTAGGCAGCATGACGATACAATAGTAAAATACACATGGAATCTTTTTATTTACATGAGGTATTTTATATGGGAGATCAGATATATAGAATAACATGGAGAACAGCAGCTCGCAGTGGCTCTTAAAGACACTCTCTGCGCATAAAATATTATTAAACTGAGGTGAGGAAAAGATTTCATTGAAAGAAAACTCAAAACTCTTTGACTTGAATTTAGGCTGGGACCAAATCAAAACTTTGACCCCCCCTGATAATCGCAATCTACAAGCCTGGTACTGATGGCGACTCTTTTGCTTGTCAGAGGGATATTGCTTCTACCCCAGAGGGAACCCGCCATTAGTACTGGTCTTGTAATTTGCGATTAGCGGGTGGGTTAAAGTTTTAATTTGATCCAGGCCTTAATCCGATGAAGAATTTGTGTTGAAAAGGTAATTGTTTTAATGCCTTATATGTGAAATAAAAGTACACTTGAGGTTATTTCACACCTCGTTACTACAGACTGGATGAGCGCAGAAACTCTTACCGAGTTAATGTCTTTGCAAATGATGACCTACCGGATTACTGTATTACTTTTTGCTGTTTTTGTATGGAAATCTGTTTTGGACCGGGATAAATACATATAGGTGATGTAGAGGGGTTCCCCCTCTGTGAGAATCAACTTTAAAATAAGTGACCCAGAACGATTTAACCCTCGAAATACCCCAGTTACTTATTCAATTTGTGTTACATTTATGGGATGCGAATAAGGAGACCACCTGGAAGTTGGTTACTTATTCCCGGTTCCTTATTCGCGATGTAGTTGACAAAGCAGCGCGTTCTTTTTCTGTGTGTTTTAAATCACTTACACATCTTGCTCAATTAATATATTGCCACTATTTAAAAAATAATCGCTCTTTTAAAAAAAAAAAAACTAAAATATTAATAACAAATCTGTAACAGCAGCATAGTGGTACCCTATATTACCCGCTTGTTTCGCCCCATTTAACCCACCTTAGACGCCTTGCTCACTAAATATCGAGGTATCCCTAGATAGGTTATAACCCCCTCTTTGCAAAAACACTAAAGATTTTAGTGAGCAAGTCGTACGCCACGATCAGCAGCACCCCAAAGTGTAACCCATTATAACCTGTACAGAACGCATGGGGGCACGTCTTTTGACGTGAGGTACACGGGGCATCCATAGACGTGCCCCCATGCGTTCTGTTTAGGTTATAATGGGCTACACTTTGGGGTGCTGCTGTTCGTAGGGTTCGACTTGCTCACTTTGTTTTTAGTGAGCAAGGCGTCTAAGTTGGGTTAAATGGGGCGAAACAAGCGGGTAATATATTAATTAAGCAAGATGTGTAAGTGATTTAAAACACACAGAAAAAGGACGCGCTGCTTTCTCAACTACACCGGGAATAAGTAACCAACTTCCAGGTGGTACATTACAGCACTCCATATTCAACCGTTTTACATATAAACAAAGAAAACTGAATATAATCCATATCTGTAAGTCTTTTATTGCAATATTGTACTAATATTACAGTACTGTAACAACAAATAGGTTTTTCTAAAGAATGTTTACTTTAATTAAACAATAGCAGAAATTAATTATATGTCTAGATAGCTCAAACAAACGTGAACAATTGCTGCATATCCGTGCAGGGGGAAACCAGTCCACTTAAACACTTACCGCACCATAAGCTTAAGTTTATTGCTGTAACATAACATAATTACTGTAGCTAACAACTCAAACAACGCTATGTGTACAATCTAATAAAATCCGGAACAATAAAGCCAGATACAGTTACTATATTTAACGTTAAAGTTAGTTACTGTTTCTTTCAATTTCTTAGCTAGCTGTTGCTAGTGAAAACGATTAGCCTATACTAACGTTAAACACATTTAAAACCAATGTGTGTTGTTGGCTTGGTAACGCTGCAACACAGTGTATTTTACATATAAAACAGTACAACAGATCCTTTTGATTGTGAAAAGAGAACATCGGTTGAAAAACGTATTGTCCTTATTTTAAAAAAGTCATGCAATGTTGCCTGGTGGGTGTTTCTTGCTCTTATTGTATTACTTGTATTGTAACACTTGAAATGTATTTGCTTACGATTGTAAGTCGCCCTGGATAAGGGCGTCTGCTAAGAAATAAATAATAATAATAATAATAATAATAATAATAATATAATAATAATAATAATAATAAGCGGGGTTCCTAGTGATATTAAAAAAGTTAATTTAACATAGAAACCTATGGTGAGCGGCAAGTGTTTTTTTTAAAAAAAGACGTGATAATAAGCGGGTTGCGATATTAACCAAAGGGACATTAACCGGGTTACACTGTATGTCTACCTGTGCCCCATTATCACACACAAAGGGTTTGAGTGATATTGGGTGCATTTACAGTGAGAAACACAGGGGATACCAAATTAGACAGCTGACAGTAGCATAGTCTATGGCTGTATTATTTGATATGTTAAGGCAGTGACACTCTCTGAATCTTTGTTTTAAATCCAGAAACACATACACATGCTTTGAATGGCGATACATTTATTTCCAAAAATAAGACAGGATCAGGGTGCTGCCTGTATCTCACAAAGCCGATCTGGTAACATGATGAGAGAGCTAGCTTGACATGGTGTATACTCCTGTAACATATTGTAAATACAGGGTTTTTCTGTGTTCTGTTGTAGCGACAGCACATTACATGGACAACAAAATAGTTGTCATGATAATTTTTCCATAAGAACTTGATTCAATAAAGAGGTAGTGAAAATCACTACAACTTATATTTTAACTGAATTTTTGACGTATTATGCAGAGTAGTTGTATTATTTCTTATGGTAGTGAATTACAGTAAATCCAAAAGTGTGGTACCTGAAAATGTTCCCTGATCTCCCTGATGCCAACAACAGTAGATAAATAAGAGCAGGTGTGCTTTGTTTCTGCCACCTGTCCGCTCCAGCTCATCCAGAACTCTGCTGCTCGCCTGGTGTTCTCTCTGTCTCGCTTCTCCCACACAAACTCCACTGCTCCGCTCACTCCACTGGCTCCCGATCACCGCTCGCATCCAGTTCAAGACTCTTGTACTAGCCTACAGATGCCTTGACCAGACTGCACCCAGCTACCTCCAGACCCTCATCCCTCCCTACACCCCCACTCGACCTCTCCCCTCCTCCTGCACTAGAAATCTGGCTGTACCTCCTGTACGCTCCCCTGCCTCCAGAGCCCGGTCCTTCTCCACCCTCGCCTCGCAGTGGTGGAATGACCTTCCTACAGATGTCAGGACTGCCCAGTACCTGACCACCTTCCGGCGCCTCCTCAAGACTCACCTCTTCAGACAGCACCTGTAGAACTCCTCTTTTCCCTCTGGACACTTTATCACTCTTCCTTAAATGTGCTTTACTTGCTCTTATCTGCTCCCTATTTTACTGCATTTAATCATGTACTTTAGAGTACTGTAATCTGTCACAAGTGTTATTTAATCTGTAGTATTTTGTATTTAATTATATCCTGATGTAACTATCACTGACACTGTTATCTGCCCCGTTATTGAATCGTATTTTGTCATACTTGTTTACAACTGTAAGTTGCGCTGAGTAAGGGCGTCTGCTAAGAAATAAATAAATAAATAAATAATAATAATAATAATAATAATAATAATAATAATAATAATAATAATAATGACTGTCACAGATGGCTTTGTGTGGCATGTGGGTGGTGACATCAGGTTCAGGAACAGGAAAGAAAACACAGGCAGTAGTGCAGGGCAAAAGGACGCAGCGCGCCATTGAATTAAATACAAAAAATAAAATAAAAAGTTTCAACACAAAAACGCTGCTCACAGAGCAAAATAAATATTTAAACAAAACAAAATCACGAACACAAAAATTGAACAGCCAATACAGGTCAGGCTGGGCAAATGCCTTCACTGATCCTGTATGTTTTGTTTTTTTTAATTTTCGCTCTCGCTCTCGTTCCTCCTCTGAACATCCAACCCCGTGCAGCCAATCTGCAGGTCTTTTGTATTCTGGCCGAGGGGTTAACTAGCTAGTTATTATCTTATTGCCCCTCGGCCAGAGTCTCCATGAGTTTAATAATGATGCACGACTGTCAGCTAATTAAATACTCAGTACTGATCAGTCACGCATCTTCACGAGGTTCTAAAAACACACAAAAACAATAACACATAATGGTGGCGGCTTTTGTCCGCTCTGCAACAATAATAATACAATAAATCATAATAATGATAATACAAAACATACAAATATACAAATAATAATAATACAGAGGCGGGGATGAACCCCGTCACATATCCCCCCCTTTGTGCGCAGCACACATGGACTCCCCCCTTAAAGTCCCAAAAGTCTTCCCCATGGTCCAAGGGTGGGGACGGAGGCTTCCATTGGCCCACAACGGGCAAGGCTGACCTTGCACAGGCCGGCTCCTCCGACCAAGGCAATCCCGGCAGCTGAACAGCTGCTTGGGGAGTGGTCTTCTGACCTCCCCCCTTCTTCGTAGCCGGCAGCTCCTTCTTCTGGGGCTCCGGCCACAGTATCTCCGACAGCGAAAGTGCTGCTGGGGAAGGTGGTCTCCTGACCTCCTCTCCCCTCTTCACAACCAGCGGCGCCCTTGGGCGGTGCAAGGCTGGCATCCTTGGGCGGTGCGAGGCTGGCATCCTTAGGCAGTGCGAGGCTGGCATCCTTGGGCGGTGCGGGGCTGGCATCCTTGGGTGGTGTGAGACTGGCATCCTTGGGCGAAGCAAGGCTGGCATCTTTGGGTGAAGCAAGGCTGGCATCTTTGGGCGAAGCGAGGCTGGCATCCTTGGGCAGTGCGAGGCAGGCATCCGCGGGCGGTGACGTGAAGGCTAATTATATAGTACGTCTTCACTGTCTATATATATATATATATATAATCATCACAACAGCACACAGCCAACAGCAGCACTGAGAGAAACAATCAAATTAGTTACAGTTCATGGGAGGGGCCACGTTCAGAAACACACTTGTAAACAGTCCCGTTTTATTATTTTCTATCGCCAGAAAGCAATGGGTTTTTGTCCCCTCTATCAGCTCTGGGAGGTGTTTGTCGGCTCTGTGACTTAAGCTCTGAGTTTGCTACTCGTCTGCAAACAAGCACAAAAAACAAAAGCACAGCACTCCGGCACTTTAGTGATTCAGCGTAAGGGGCTGTACTCCCGTAACTGCATCCCCTTTGTACTGCTAAACTCCTTCTCATGATCAGTGCAGCACCACGCTCTATCCCATCACGGCACACAACACAGCTGATCACAATAAAGTCATTCAGCAGCTTAGAGCTGCGCCCTTTCCCAAGATGGCTGACTTCCGGTTCCTACCATCGAGTCGGCCCATCCCCTTGAAGGCGTTCCACCAATCTTGCACAGCGTCCTAGTCGGGAGGTAGATTTGCAGCTCAGGTTCCTTCTCTCCCGTTCACAGTCAGTGACTAATTGGCTGTGTAATAAAATAATATTTTCTCCTCTTCATTTTGTTGACCAAACCAACCACCATCCTCTATTTCAAAGAACCTGGTATTAAAAATTCTGATGTAAAGTTAAAATCTGTAATTATTATTGTGGCTGTGGACCCATCCACCTGACATAGTTGGCTACTAACCTCTTCTCTCATCTTTAGAGTACCGGACATGGCTGGAGCAGAAATCACCCTTAACATGAAATTTCCTCTCTCCTCCTTTCATTATAAAAATAAGAAAGTTGTATTTCTGTTTATCTTGGCTGGTGTCATCTTGATGCACCTGCTGCAGGTAAGATTGTATTTTACTCTATCCAGTAGGTCAAAGCTTCCCCCTGCATATAGTGGAGGCGGTCGTACATACGTATGTCACATGTCATATTTCTCCATATATCCAGAGAACCACTTACGTAATTGCCATGAAACTTTGGTATTACAATTATTAAGCAGAGGTTATTGGAGTATCATATTCTGGTGATATATGGGGGTGTCTATTTTTACATTCATCCATTTGTATGTCACACGTTTTTGCTGGCTTTTTAAAAAATAGTTTACTAATTTTGTTTAATCTTTATGGCCACATTTTATCTAAATTTTGAACAAAGTTTAGACACAGATAACATGTTGCTCTAAGCAACCTAGACCTCTGAAAGTGCCTGTTGTTTATGAATCTGTTGTATGAATGGGGTATGACTGGACTCCAGATTTAAAGTAAATAAAAACTTTCATATATTGCAGCTGTGGTTGGTCAAACTGTGTCTTTATATAGTCATCTTCCATATGACAAGAGTAGAATCCCCCATTGCAACTCCAGTAGTGGAGAATGACTCATATATTGTTTCAATCTTGCAGCCTGGCAAGTGGTTTGACAGACCACCCCTGTTACCTCCCAACCCAAGATTACATGATACAGCCAGAGCTATTAAAGCAGAAGTCAAAGAAATATTGCAAGCGCTGAAAAGACACGTACCTGCAGTAAATCAAACTCAAGTGGAACTCAGCAGCAGTGGCGCACACAGCCTGGTCACCTTAATGAACCCAAAGGAGAATTACTGTGTGGGAGAGATCGTCAGTGTCCGAGTGGAAATGAACGACTACTGGGGCAAACCCAAGACATACGGAGGAGACTTCATTCTGGCTCGGATCCATTCTCCAGAGCTGAAAGCAGGAGCGGCCGGCGTGCCTGAGGATTTCAACAACGGGACCTACCGCGTCAACTTCACCTTGTTTTGGCCAGGCAGCGTGAAAGTTTCTGTGCTTCTGATACATTCAAGCGAAGTGCTCTCGACATTATGGCAAGCTAAAGAGTATTGCAATGATAAATTTATTTTCACAGGCACCTTTCGTAACAGCACGCTACAGGAGACATCTAGATGTGACATTCATCTGAGCACAAATGAAACTGTCTGCGAATTCAAAGACGAGAGGAACCAGGAGTCGTTTTTCTGTTTCAAACCTAAAACACTGCCGTGTGAGACCCTGCATTGCACAAGCTCGAATAACAGAAAACCATCCTGTCTGGCCGAAGCTGAGATTCAAATTCTGGAGAGGTTTGGTTTCTCTTTACTGTATATTCTGTATGTCTAATTTATATTACTAAATAAAAATGTGCATGGGGATGTAGATCTGCTCCCTTTCCCTGGTTGGCATACTTTTTTAGTTCCATTGGCTCTGTGTTATTTGTTCTCAAGTTGAGCGATAAGCATTTAACACGAAACTTGCAAAGAGATTACAGGAGATAAGGAAGTGCATTTCTGTCTCGATGACGATTCTTCAGTTTGTCCCTTAAATTTGATGTATTTTGACTCCTCGAACAATGTTAATCAATGTTAAACAGTGTAATGAAACTAATATAATGTCTGTACATAAGTGTGCACAATACCAATTGATGTGTTAGTAAGTTACTTTTATTGATACCAATATTGTAAAGTTACACACACATAGCTTGAACATTATCATTATACACAACAATGTAGCACCTATTCATAACAGAAATCAGATAGTGATCAGTTACCTTATTCAGGGAGAAGCCTTCAGGTACAGCGATTGTCTGCCGTCAGGAGACCCACACTGGCCAACCTGCAATTACAGGTACTCTCCATGCAAATACTGCAATATACATGGTCTCTGTGTGTTTATTCATGCCTCTTTAAAACATAAAACTATACAAATGTAATGAAGAGGTTTTCTTTTCTTCTGAAGGTTTAAGGTCGGTGTGACAATCCAAAATGAGTTCGGAGACATTACAGTGGTTACCTGTAAAGGTAAGGTTACTTTGTGATTCATTATGTAAGTGATTTGAATTCTTAAATTAAAATAGCATGACTTGACACTGACATCAACAGCTATTTGGTATGGGATGTAAACCACTGGGCTAATTAACTAAATAATTTTTGAAAAAAACAGCAACATAAAGGTTGCCTAAATGTTTGTTTGGTGAGTATTTTTTTACATGCAATTAATATGTTTTTGTTGTAACTTTTTTAAATAGGTCAATAAAACAAAACCTTGTTTTTTTTCTCACAAAACCCAGTAAGTCAATATGTATTATAAAATGTACAGTAAGTATAACACAGGAATGAAATGTTCTTATGTTCTGAATAGAAAGGGGCAAAATGCAGCAAATTATAAAGAAATGTCAAGTGTTTACTAGCATGAGTAAAAAAGTAGCTTGAATACTCTTCCTTCATTATTATTAAGAACGTGATACATAACAGAATTGTGTTGATCTTGACATGACATACCAGGGTGAAATATTGGGGTCGAGAGATGTGTCTTCTAATCTTGACAAAACAAATCTAATTTATGTTTTCCCTAACTTTAATGAGCCATGGTAGTTTTGGTCTTTTTTTCAGAATCTAGAAACATTTTAATAATACTGTCAGGCTCTGTAAATATAATGTTTTCTGTTTTAGATCGTGTTCCACAAGCTGTTGGGAATTGTGAGATGGGAATGAGCTCTCCTACCCCCAGTGGATTTTTCCATTCAGGCAGGTGGAGTTCTTCCTATTGCAGAATGAGCGGCTTCCAAAGTGTGAGCGACATGAACCATTGCCTTCAGGGGAAACAGGTTTACCTGCTGGGGGACTCTACAATACGCCAGTGGATTGAATATTCCACATACAAACTAAACGGTAAGGATTTTGCTTTGACAAACTTGAATGACATAAATATCTTTAAGCAGATGCAGAGTTTTTAGCCAGAAAGGAAACCCTCACCACATTGTGACTGATAATAGACTGCAGTTCACTTCCATCGACAATGCAGCTTTTCTGAAAAATAGAGATTCAACACATTTGTTCATCAGTGTACTACCCGCAAGCAAATGGGGCTGTGGAGAGATTTAATAGAGTGATCAAGGAATGCATACTGAATGTAGGCAAACCTTGGAAGCCAACTGTAACTGAATTCCTACACAATTAAAGAAAAGTACTTGGTCAAAACTAGGGATGCACCAAATCCAAGTTTTTATGATTTGGCCAAATCCCGAATCCATCTCAAAAGATTTGGCCGAATACTGAATCCTACAAAAATTGTCAAAAAAACTGAAGGAAACTATTGAATGAAAAGCAGACTGGCAGCTACTAACAAGGGACACGTACAATCTATAGTTTTGAGCCTTTTAGTTAATAGTATTTTTATTAATGAATGGAAATATATCCCTGAATAAGATTTTAGTTTGAAGCTTACACAAGTTACCACTAGCCCCCTCCCCCCCACAAGAGAAATGTCAAAATACAAAACCATTTTCTTTACCTTTACAAGAAAGGAGAGCTGCATCTTTGCCATAACCCATTATTTTCTTTAATGACTTTTCAACCTGCGTCTACTGATCTGAGAGCTATGAGGAAAAAATTATCATGAGTGACCTGAATCTCTCTGTGAAATAAAACCCACGTTGATTTAAATGCACCATGTGTGTAACACCTATCAAATAGGCTACGAAATAGTTTCAAAATTATTTTAATAAAACACAGCAGTTCGGTATGTTTACATTCAGCAGCTGCGTGACGTGTTTAGTGCGCGCGCCACCAGTAATTTAGGGAGTTGAGAGCTGCGACAGAGTTCATCAAACATGTTCTTGTTCTTGAATACCTGTTATTAAATACAACAGTTACGTTCAATACCAGATTCATGTCTTTTATTTAAAGAAGAACTGCACACATTGGAGGGATGTATTAAAATTGATGAGTGTCTGGTCGGATTTAGGATTCGGTTCAAATCCGAACCCTGCTCAAAAAGTAGGTATTTGGGCCGAATCTGAAACCGAATCCTGGATTCGGTGCATCCCTAAAACTGACGGGTTTCATTTGTTGTTCTGTTATTACTGCCTTTGCCATTCTGTTTGAATTCCTCCCCTAAACTGTGTGGTTGCTGACAGTGATGAATCAATTACAACACCAAGGTCTTTCTCTTGCTAGTTCTATACCACCCATTCGCTAGTTGAATCCTACATGTTTGTAACTGGTATGCAAACTCCATCAAAGATAAATAAACGGAGGACAACTGTATGTTTTAGATAATTAAGTTAGCCATCGATCTCTTTTCTTCCTTCACAGACCTTAAGTACACAACTAAAACAGCGCCCCAGGCACCCAAGCTAGCTATTGACAAGAGGAGAAACATAACCATATCCTGGAAGATGCACGGATTCCCTTGCATTTCAAATGCTCCATGCTTCATCAGTGGTGGCATATATATTGTTCGAGAACTAGACAGACTCGCTGGAGGGGAGAACACTGTTGTAGTTATCTCAATTGGTCAGCACCTTCGTCCTTTCCCCTTGAAGCTCTATGTTACAAGAATGGTGATCATCAAGCAGGCTGTCACAAGACTTCTTCGGAGAAGCCCTTTAACCAGGGTGTTTGTTAAATCAGAGAACACCAGAGAACTCAACTCTTACATGATCCAGATGAACAACTGGCACGGTCACCTCCAAAACCTGGCTCTGAAGGAGGTGTTTAGGGGGGTGAAAGTGGGGTTCATTGACGCTTGGGACATGACTGTAGCTGCAAACACATTTGAAGTTCACCCGAATAGGAATATTGTTCATGATCAAATTGCTTTGTTTTTGTCCTACCTGTGTGGTCCAAATTCTTAGTGGGGAATGTTTGTGTAATTCGGTGCATTGATGTAACTTCACATTAGCATACACCTTGTAACACTCCCTATATACCACGCAGTATGGGCTAAACGGAGTGCCAGTTCACAACAAGGTGCCTCTGTATGAGATATCCAACGGGAAATACAATAGAATCCTGTTCTACATTTTTTAGGGATGCACCAAATTCAGGATTCGGTTTCGGATTCGGCCTAAATACCTACCTTTTGGGCAGGGTTCTGATTCGGCCGAATACTAAATCCTCCTAAACACACACCCATTTTAATATATTATTATTATTATTATTATTATTTATTTCTTAGCAGACACCCTTATCCAGGGCAACTTACAATTGTTACAAGATATCACATTATTTTTACATACAATTACCCATTTATACAGTTTTTTTTTTTTTTTTTTTACTTGAGCAATCTAGGTAAAGTACCTTGCTCAAGGGTATAGCAGATGTGTCCCCCACCTGGGACTGAACCCACGACCCTCCGGTCAAGAGTCCAGAACCCTAACCACTACTCAACAATACATCCCTTCAATGTGTGCAGTTCTTCTTTAAATAAGACACGAATCCGGTATTGAACGTAAATGTTGTATTTAATAACAGGTACTCAAGAACAAGAACACATTTGATGAACTCTATCGCAGCTCTCAACTCCCCAAATTACTGGTGGCTCGTGCACTAAACACGTCACGTAGCTGCTGAATGTAAACATACCCCCCCCCCCCCGTATGTAACACAGCACAGTCACATCACACTTTTCATGGAGTAAATTTATCCAGTAAACCTGTAATATATAGTAACGACAATGGCAGACTTTGTTGCTTCGTCTGTGAAACGTATTCTAGAGATCATACTGAGATAAAAACAAAAACTTGGTGCACAGAAATATATATTTTTTGTAACTTTACAACTGTCAGATGTGCAAGACGTTGTTGAACAATATGCTTTAGTAAATGACATTTTACGTTATTGTAATGTGCCAATACATGTTGAACCATTTGGGAACTGCTGTGTTTTATTAAAATAATTTTAAAATTATTTTGTAGCCTATTTGATAGGTGTTACACACACGTTGCATTTAAATCAGAGTGGGTTTTATTTCACAGGGAGATTCAGGTCACTCACGGTAATTTTTTCTTCATAGCTCTCAGATCAATTGAAATGGGTTGACCATCGACCATCGACCCAAGGGAAGTTTTTAAATGCTTTTAGATTGTATTGCGGGGTGGGATTTTGTACTGTGAGGGAACCTTTTTAATTGCTTAGTTAATTACTGTAATTACTCATATTTAGAACTATTAACTATATAATTATTGTAATTTGCACTATTTAAAACTTATAGTTATATTGCACAATACATATACTGGTTCAATAGGCGTGACTTATCTATTGGCTACATGTTTTGAAGATGAATTTACGTTTTTATATTGAGTGATTTGATATTGTGTTGATTTGAAGGATTCACTTAATTGTTTGCTGTGTGTATTTTTAGATTTGGTAAATGTTTTGCTTTACTGTTTGCCGTGTGCACTCGTAGATCATGTTATGCATTTGTGTCATTAATTGTAGCTAATTGATTGCTATGCAGCCTTATTGATCCTGAATAGGTAACATGCCCTAATTTCTAATTAGGATTATTGTTGATTTGGTTTCTACTGACATTTGTATATGACGATTTTAAATGTTTCTTTTCCCTTGTGAATAAATAAGGGGTCCACACTACTCTTCGTAAATCCAGTTAGTACTCTACCCTACCTAGGAAAGGGTTTTTATTACAAAAAGTAGCACATAAATTAATGCATAAATAAATAAATATTTGGTACACAGGGAGTGAGGCCAGTAGGGGTGATCTGCACTTTCCATCGCAGCGTAAATCAAACAGACAGCAGAGTTACAACTGAGACAAACACACACCTCAGGGATCGAAATGAGACTCCTATTTCATAGCAGTTTCACCCCTTCTAGGTTTTACTACGAGCTAGATTAGCCATGGAGTGTATAGGTGTGGAGCAGCAGTGTGGAGTAGTGGTTAGGGCTCTGAACTCTTGACCGGAGGGTTGTGGGTTCAATTGCAGGTGGGGGACACTGCTGCTGTACCCTTGAGCAAGGTACTTTACCTAGATTGATCTAGTAAAAACCCAACTGTATGTAAAAAAAAAAAAAGTGATATCTTGTAACAATTGTAAGTCGCTCTGGATCAGGGCGTCTGCTAAGAAATGAATAATAATATTTTTTACTTCCAATTAAATGGTTGGTGTGTAGCTCCCGACATTTCATATATTCAGAAACCAGAATGAATCTACAGTAATGCCTGCAATAGTAATCTTAACCTGATTTAATTTAACTATTCTTATTATTATTATTATTTAACATTATTTTTATTATTATTTAACATTATTTCTTAGCAGACGCCCTTACCCAGGGCATCTTACAGTTGTCACAAAATATATTTCAATTGAAACTGAAATAATTTGTGACGTACCTTTCATAAATAGGCTACCGTGTTCAGTTTTTAAACACCGTTCCTGTCTGAATGAAAAGTTGATTACTGTTCCTTCCCTGAAAGCAAGTTGCGCTGTCTGTCTGTTTCTTGCTGTTGTGTGCTCCTCCTATGAGCTCCCTGCTGCTGTACTAGCCATCATAATGTTAGCCTAACAGCCTTCTATACAGCAGGCTATCAACAAAACTAAATTACAATAAAGCGAACCCCATGCACAGGGAGTTCTATCTGGACTGCTGCCCCTGGCATACTGGAAGATGACAGTCTCACCAGCCTTTTTCAGTAGAAGGACCACATATCTTGAGAATTGTTTCGGTGCCATGCAGTAAGGCATTCATGGAGCGAGTTTTCAGTTTAATGTCAAACCTTCGGACTGACGAAATGAATCGCCTGGGTGTTGAAGTGGTCAAAAGTGAGCTTTGCATGAATTCCAAACCACATGTTTACATTCAAGTGTCTAGTTCAGCATATAGAATCGATGGAGTTTGGGAATAAAATAATCTCAATGAAGAGGGACACACGAAGCAGCTTGGAGCTTAACACAAGTGCATGAGGCCCTACATATCGACCATGCAAATTTAAATGACTTCTTGACAAGAATCACACAGAAGATTTGGCAGTACTTGGTTGATACCAATAACCTTCGTTTGGGTGTATGGAGTGTGGTTTGGTTTTCTTACCACTATGTAGAAAGTCCAAAGCTGAGGAGTTTCCAAAACTAGGTATGTTAGATTATTCTTTATTTAGCAGAAAAAAAAAGTTGGCTTGTCATTACTTACAGGACATTTTCAAACTAAAATAAAACCAAAGTCATAAAAATGGGAATTATTTCAACATTGCCCAAAATGGAGTTTAATAACTAAATTTTGGAAGGCTGGACGGCCCCTACGTGTTGCGTCACCTAATCCTAACCAATTAAAAACATATCCTGTCCCAGATTATACACCTAAATCCAAGGGCCCCCTGCAGGTTACACTGCTCAATCTCTCAATTCCTCTGTGAGTTTCCAGCCCTGCAGTTCTCCAAGTCGCTTTTCTATCGGACCTGAGACATTCTACCCACGAATGAGTTGACCAGCGGAAGACTCGCGATCCGTTTATGAAAAAAAGTGACTTAACAGACACAGATATGGGGGTTCTGTGGTAACATAGCCTCAAAGCATGGTGGTACACCGAGCAAAACGTTAACTGGGTAACGTTTCCAGAGCCTCTGCAAGACGTTACTGTGTTAACGTTTCCCTTGTGAGACCAGTTTGCCGAATAAGACGTCAGCTTCAGCTTCGTACATTATCTGAGGCTGTCCAGGCCACAGGACGAAACATCTAATTTAAAACACGGGTTCATAAAAATACAAGTTCCTTGCAACTGGCCAGCAATGTTGTAATCCTATGTCCTATCAATTAAAACTTCAAGTTGCCCGTGTTCGTCTTTTCTTATCAGCTCCAGACTTTGACAGCCGAAATAGGTCTTTCACCATCGAATCCAATCACACCACAGTTTTCCCTTCGCTACCTTGACGACCAGGTATGATACGAGACGGCCAGCCAATCACGGGGATCGGACGGGCCTCGCGTCATCCCTCCGCTGTCCTCATTGGCCAGGCTCTAAAATAAACTAGCCTATCACAACTCAAAAGTGTTGCAGCGCTTGTAACACCATGTATGACGCCCCTTTTCCTTTTTACTGGTCAGTGGGGTTTAGGCTATATGATGATTGGCTCCAATTTCTATCGATCACATCAGCTCGCTGTTTGATTGGGTGGTGACGGTTGGGAAAGGGCGGGTATCTTCAGTATGTGCATTGCATTTAAATTAAGGTGCAGGGAGAGCGTACCCTGCGTGTTGTTGCTGAATTGGATAAAATATTAATAACTAATAACTAATAACAACACTTTTAATTATAATTATTAGAGTCAGAAAGTGGATTTAACTAACGGGAATCTGTATGTATTTAGAACATTACATTAACGAGGAATTGGGCGTTCAAATATAAATTGTTCATACGGAAGTAGATACTGACTACTAAACACGATATTTTTTTAAAAGCGATAGCCTGAACACAGGTTAATATTAACGGTACAAACTTTTTATTTGCATACAATTTATATACGTCTGCCTACAGTCGCATTAAAACGACACACGCACGTGTGTCAAACCCCACTTCAAACGTCATCTGCGGCTCGACCCTCTGAAACACGAATTACAACATTGTTATAAACACCGCCGCCCCTGACAGAACAGAAGACGGTCTATATACGAAAGAGGTAAGATATCTCGGCTGTTTCAAATATATTTCATAAACTTGACACTTTAAAGATGTAATATATATTAAACACAAATATTATAGTTAATTTCTTAGTATTTTAGTTAATAGGCACACTAATATCACGATACGATATCCAGGTTTCGATACAAATAATGCGTCACCATACACGTGATGAGCTATTTTTATGATGCTTAATCTGATCAAATGATTAATTAATGACTGACTATTTCGTTGGAAGACAAAAATAAAATCCATTACGGAGAGTATGCGTTCATACCAACTATAAAACAGACATCTTCGTTCAAGAAGCACAAGGTGAGCAACAATGAGCTAGCTGTGGTCCTCCATGACGATACGTCAGGTACACCCCTAATGATAAACACACAGGTGCAGGATGGGAATAAGACAGTTTGATCCACTCCTAGTTTTACTATATGAGTTTAATAAGACACACCTGAGCTTGTTACCTATCATTATTAATTCTTTTCATTAATTTCTTAGCAGACGCCCTTATCCAGGGTGACTTACAATTGTTACAAGATATCACATTATTTTTACATACAATTACATTATTTTTTACACATTATTTGTTACATACAATTACCCATTTATACAGTTGGGTTTTTACTGGAGCGATCTAGGTAAAGTACCTTGCTCAAGGGTACAGCAGCAGTGTCCCCCTCACCTGGGATTGAACCCACGACCCTCCGGTCAAGAGCCCAGAGCCCTAACCACTACTCCACACTGCTGCTCCACACCTGTACACGCCATGGCTAATCTAGCTCATAGTAAAACCTGGAAGGGGTGAAACTGCTATGCAATAGGATTCTTATTTCAATCCCTGAGTTGTGTGTTTGTCTCAGTTGTAACTCTGCTGTCTGTTTGATTTACGCAGCGATGGAGCGTGCAGACCACCCCTACTGGCCTCGCACCCTGTCTATCCCAGGGTACCGGCCTAATGACCGCAGCATGGCTGAGATCCTGACCTTTCTCTTCTCCGTGTCGGGGGCCCTGCTCCTGGGGACCTGGCTGCTGTCAGGCTGGGCTGGTCCGAGACTGGGCACGGGGCGCAGGCTGGCCCTCTGCTGGTTCTCGGTGTGTGGCTTCATCCACGGAGTCATCGAGGGCTGGTTCAGTCTCTTCCACCTTCAGATCCCTGCGGACCAGCACTTCCTCTCCCAGCTCTGTGAGTAAATCTCTACAGCTCCCCCTACTGGCCAGACACCCGGTGCGCTCAAAGCAGACACTCAAATTCTCACGTGCACTGCTGAGCTCCTGGGTGTAAAGAGGTTGCTGGCTTGGGGACTGGAGGACACCCACTGACCTTCAGTTCTCCTGAGCTGTTGTGGGGAATTGATGCGTTGATGGGCATTCCAAATTGGGAAGCAAATTTAATTTGGCGGGCTAAATTTAAAAAAAAAAAAAAAAAAGACAAAAAGGCATGACAGACAGTTTTCCTTAGATCACTCTAAACACACTTAATTCCCAGAGATCAATATCTATTATAGATAAATAGCAAGATGAATTCCGAATAAAAATGAGGCCATTCAGTCCGTTGTGATCATCCGGTTCCCAGTAGCTGATTGATCTCAGCACGAAAACGTCACGTCTTTAAGAATCCCATTGTTTGGGTTGATTGTCTCCTATTTTATTATTAGTATTTATTTCTTAGCAGACACCCTTATCCAGGGCGACTTACAATTGTTACAAGATATCACATTATTTTTACATACAATTACCCATTTATACAGTTGGGTTTTTACTGGAGCAATCTAGGTAAAGTACCTTGCTCAAGGGTACAGCAGCAGTGTCCCCCCACCTGGGATTGAACCCACGACCCTCCGGTCAAGAGTCCAGAGCCCTAACCACTACTCCACAGTGCTACTCCACTACTCTGGAGTAAGTGTATACAGGACTTCATGATTTTTTTTGTCTCTGTTTTCAGGGAAGGAGTATTCCAAGGGGGACAGCAGATATGTCATGTGAGTCAAACTTCTACTTCAGCAGCTTGCTGTAGGATCGTAAGAGTCTGTTGTAAAGATCTAGTTAAATACACTGAAAATGAAGAAATGGTTGTGGGTCACTGTAGCGTTCGTTGGATGACTGATTTGGGATTGCACAGGCCAGGGTTGAGTCCGTTTTATTTTCCCAATTCCTTCTTTAAAATTAATTTCCAATTCCCATAAGTATTTTTTATAATGTATTCTTCTTAGAGATACATGTATAAAAACGCTTTATTCTATGACCAGAGGGAGCTTACAATACTTCCTGAAAGTTTTGTTGAAAAATATTTATTTGGGCAAATTACAAGACATTGTTTCACCTGAGTGATTGCAAAGACATAATACTCGTTTATTCTCAGGGTCTTTATAGCAATAATGGACACTACGCTTGATTATTTTTTTCAAAATAAATATTTATAAATAAAATCTTAAATTTAATCTTAAAGGGTTAATGACTCATTTCTGCTCAATAATGCATGCTTTCCTTGCATGGTGCTAGACTAAAGCTCTTACATTTGTGTTTTGTGAAATGTCAGATTCTCCAGGTGACCAAGTGCAACGCTATCTGCAAACAAAGATTTATTTAACCTAGTGTAGCACACAGACCTACTGTATATAGTGCATATATGTGCATCGTGTGGGACATTTATCTTACGACTTGTCAAGTCACGTTAAAACACTGTAGAAGACCTAGTAACAGACTAACACTGATCTCGTTTGTTCGTTCTTTCTCTCCGCAGAGCTGATAACTTCACAGTGTGCATGGAGACGATCACAGCCTGGGCGTGGGGTCCTCTCAGTGTGTGGACTGTCTACGCCTTCCTCCAACACAAACACTATCGCTTCGTGCTGCAGCTCATCGTGTCGCTGGGTAAGAGGGGACGATGGAGGAGGGTCGGTGCATCACGCTCTAAACAAGGACTGAACTGGAGTCAGAGTGCCAGTTCCAACAGAGTGGGGACAGGGTCAGCTGTATGGGGACGTGCTGTATTATACTAACCAGTCTCTTCCCCTTCACCCTCTCTCTCTCTCAGGTCAGCTCTATGGGGACGTGCTGTATTTCTACACTGAGTATCGGGAGGGTTTCTCTCACAGTGAGAAGGGACACCCCCTGTATTTCTGGTTCTACTTCGTCTTCATGAACGCTCTCTGGATTGTGATCCCAGCTCTGCTCATAGTGGACGCCTGGCGCCACCTAGCGGCAGCGCAGAGCCATGCGGACAAGTCCAAAGGACCACGACAGAGGAACCACATCGATTAGAGACACGAGAACAACAGAACACCCGCAGTCACTCTGGGAATGTGACATCCTTGACATTTTAACTAGGCTCACAAAACACCATACTCCTACCTTTTAGAGTGACACATTTATTCCACTGTTCTGTATTGAAACGTTATGAAACCGGGTTGCAGGGGCGTTGCTACTCGGTGCGATCGTTTTCGATTTTGCTTTTTGGGGTGGAGGTAGCCAAGCTGAGGAGAATCGCAGCAAGCCAAACGGGTGTCAGTCATACCTGACGCTTTCCTATTGTTGAGTTTGGATAGCTCTGCCCCACTCAATCACTACATGTCATTTCTCTAAAACAAAAGGTGTGTGATTCGTTATGGTATTCTGGGAGCCCCTGAAGAAAAAGCATATATATATATAAAAAAATATAATTACTCACACACACACACAGTTGATCCTGTATAAAAGTCTCCTCTCGTGAACGCTTTGGAGATGAAGGGGACAAGAAGATCTTATACCAAATAAGTGGGTCAACTGTACATACTAACTTACAATGAATCATGTGTTTTAACCAAAAATGCAATACTTCCAGCTATGGCCAAAAGTTTTGCATCACCCAATGCAATTAACTAATTGTGCTTCAAAAATAATGAATAATGTTACGTTAACATGTTGAGTCACATACCGCTTCGTAGTTTTCAATATACATGTAACATTTTCGTAACAATACTGTACCTGTGTGTTACTAGACTTTTTGCGATTTAGCATTGTGTAGTTTCTTTGATTACATGATGGTAAATAAAAGATCTAAATTATATTTATATAGATTTATTTTTTGCCTCAATCCTAAAATTCTAGGTGATGTAAAACCTTTGGCCACAGCTGTAGTTAACACTGTAATCCATGAATTTATCAGCCAGTAACTCTGTGCATAAAACGACACTCAGGGCAAAATAAGATGCACTGCAATGTTCTGTAATCAGTCTGTTTGATTGGAACAGTGGGATTATCTTCAATTATATTTCTTTATTATTGTTTTTTTAATCCAGAAACATTTTACTGGCGTGCCCTATTGAGCTGATATTTTCAACACATTTTAAATAAATAAAAATAAATTTGAAAAAGCAATGATTGCAAGTGATTGGTTGTATTGTAATGTATGCATATATCTGTACAACCACTTTCTCCATTGTCATGAAACATGGTATTAACATGAGGGAATCAGATACTGGGCATGTAGGGGAGTGTATATCTGTACATCCGGACATCTGTGTGTCACACTTACATGTTCAGATATATCTAGAGAACCAGTTACCCAATTGTGATCAAACATTTGGTCACTAGTTCTTATTCTATATTATTCTGGTCATCCATTTTTTCATCTCACTGGTACTGCAGCTCAGGTTTTGAATGCACAGCTGTGGCGATGATGGGTAGATGTTACTGACAGGATGGTTTATGTTAGTTGTCTTTTATGCAGCCTGTTTTAAATTTGTTCAAATTTTTTAAATCTAAATTACAGAAAAAAACACACAGCATTGGTTTGCATGTTGAGACATCACCTACAATAGGTGTGATGCATATGGGTTGAGACGATGTCCTTAGAAACTTATTTTCACTAAACATTTTTGTTTTCCTATTTTGCAATCAAAATTGCATTTTCTTTTGGTTTTTATATTCTAATTTGTATTACATTTTCATTTTAGACTCTTAATGGTTCTATTTCTACAAGCTCGATTTTTTTTGTTCAATTAAAACCACATTTTTTTTATCGGGTTTTTAAATTTCTGTTTGATCAAATTCTGTATTAAACAGTTTTATGGTTTGATCGTTTATTTATTTTTTGGTGTGTGAAGTGCTTTGGGATCCTTGAAATGTGAATTATTGTTAATACTGAATACAGGGATAGCGTTAATAACAGTGGGGGTGGTGGTAAGGACACCCCCCCCCACATCCAGGCTTCTCTTCTCAGCCACAGAGAAGGAGAAACTGTTGAGCCTAGCAGGGTCCAGCAATGCCCCTGGTCTGGGCTGAGTATCTAAAGTGGGAGTGACCATCAACGAGGGAAAGGGTTGCTCTGAGTCAGTGAAGCACAACACCCCGTCCGGTTGACGCACAACTTGGGCTGACAGTGCTGAGCGAAGCTGATCCAAGAATATCCCCACCACTCTCACCGAGCGCAGGCCCAGCCGAGTCGCCACGTTCTCAGGCCTGCTGCAGCCAACCCTCACCTCAGTTTGGTCACTCCTGCTCTCAGAAGCTAGGCGAGTCCAGCACCTCCAGTCTCAGGGCTGAATTTATTAACCAGGGTTTCCTCCAAGCACCAGTACACCCTGTCCGCCTTCTCAGCCCGCTCCACCTTAAACAGGCTCCAGGCACGTACTGAGCCACTGTAGAACTGTGGGAGCTGGGAGAGGTCCAGTTTTGCGATGTCCAGAAGGGACATGTGTTTGTCATACCCCAGCCCCCCCACTCGTCTCAAAAAAGCAAAGGCCCAGGGCCTCCAACTCACCGGCTCTCTGGAGTACAGTAACTTCTGCAGGGTCTGCAGCCAGAAAACTGCCACTCTGCTGGCCAGATCAATCAGGCCCTGCCCTGCCCCCCACTCCTTCCGAGGCAGTTACAGGATGTCCTGCCGGAGCCAGTGCAGCCCGTCCCAAAAGAACCGCACCAATACTCTGTAACTCCCTGAGCAGCGCGACAGGTGGCTCCATACAGTGCCACAACATGGAGGCTACCAGATTATTAATGATCAAAGCCCTACCTCTATAGGAGAGCTGTGGGAGTAACCAGTGCCACCTCTTCACCTGCTCCACCACCCCCTCCCAATTCATCAGGAATGCTGTTCTATCTGTGTCTAGACACTGCCCCATGCTGCCACTGAAGTCCACCCGGCATTACATGGGGGCCCTGTCCCTGCCAGCTGCCCAGCAGAGTGGTGCCCAATTGATCCTGGTCGAGGATGCTCTCTCAAAAGTCTTTTATTATTATTAACTTACAGAGACTAGGGTGTGTGAACTATGCATCAGCTGCAGAGTCACTTACAACTACGTCTCACCCGAAAGACGGAGCACAAGGAGGTGAAGTGACTTGCTCAGGGTCACACAATGAGTCAGTGGCTGAGGTGGGATTTGAACCGGGGACCTCCTGGTTACAAGCCCTTTTCTTTAACCACTGGACCGCACAGCCTCCTACAAGGTGCAGGTTCTACACATCCTGCTGTCCTGTGAAGACAGTGATGTCATCACAGTCACACTCACTGATTCCATGGTGCAATGGGGTAGCGCCACTCTGGTCAGTAGCAACCGCAGTCTGTGAACCATGGGTTTGATTGCCAGAGAGTAAAGCATGCCCGACAGGGGACATCCCTGACACCCCCCCCCCCATGTTCTTTTATTGTGACGGGACGGCTGAGGGCCCTCTCGTCCCCCTCAGGGAGCTGCAGGAGCCGCTGGAAGAGTAGCTGTGCCTCCCTATCCTGTGAGACAGCCTGCGCTCTGCAGCCCTCTTTTCCAGGATGAAGAAGTACTGTGAGGGGGCATCGATGTTATTTATGTGTTGGACATGTGAGCGCACCAGCGCCCCCTGCAGCCTCAGGTCCAACAACTATTGCAACATATTCATTTTTAATTTAAGTTATTCAATTTGCTGGATGAATTTGCTGGCTTATGTTGGGACTCTATAGCTGTAACTAGCTCTATAATGTCAGCCTCCAGCTGTTTTTTCACCTCACTAGGGCCCAAAGCAACATCCTTAGTGTACTTTTTGCCAAGTCAAACTTATTTCCTCAGGTGAACTTATAAACACCCCCCTTTTTTCATTAATAAACCTGTCCTTACGAGGGCTAGAAAAATAGTTTTCTACGCACTGCCAAATCTCATTCTGTTATTACATTTTTTTTTTTTTTTTTTTTTTTTTACAATATTTTAAAAATCGTTGCCGCTTTAAGGGTCCCGCGCGTTGCCCTTTTAATTAATGCAGAACCGCACGGTGACGGCTCTCTGGACCACTCTGCCGTTTCCTGCATGATGTAATGCTGCTTACGTCAGATCCTGGAGAAATGATGGTGAGGCAGACCGCTGTAAAACAACAACAAAAGCGTCTGGAAATCAAAGTAAAGAAACCGAAATAATACCGACACGAAACAATTACAAAGATTAGGTGCTTCACGGCGACTCCTCAGCGAAATGGCGGCTGAGGAGGTCAGGGAAGTGGTTCGTGTGAGAGTCAAGGTAAGAATTAATTGTATGCATTAATATTTTGTATGATATTCCTTTATGACAATGACAGCTCGAAAATACGCGTTTAATCATTACCCCAATTAATTATTCACTATCCTCATGTCTCGCTTGGTCCTGTGTCAATATTCTTTATCTTTTACGGTTCATCACTGCAGTTACACATTCTGCACGTTTTGTTTGATTTTAACGCTTTCAAATAGCTATTTACAGTTATGACAGCATTAACTGGCCGGAAATTAATCGATTTTAATGTAGTACTATTTTCATTTAAATCCATTTTACCATCTCGACGGTATCAACCAATGCAGTACTGTAAATAAACAATGCGTCTTTTAAAAATTAGCATCGAGTGTTAGCGTTTTGTATCCTATAGAATCTATCTATATTATTATTATTATTATTATTATTATTATTATTATTATCGTTATTTCATATGTGCTTTTGTTAATGTTAGTTGCATTCATACTAACAGTGTTGGCTATACTATATGCACGTATATATTAAGTATTTCAGCCCTTTAAGTACACACACTAACTAATGACACGCCTAAGAGTCACGCAAATATATATATTTTGGAGTGACTAAAAGCATTTGAAAATGTACTGGCTGCAGCCTTTAACGTCAGGGTTGAAAAGTATTTTACTGCAGTTTAAAGAATGTTAAATTATATTTCATATTTAAAAAATAAGATTTGTGTGTGTGTGTGTGTATAGGCCAATGTATAATCACTGGCCATATATAGCATTGTATTTTATGAAAACATGCAAGTATTTTGGAATAAGTAAAAGAAAGCAGGCTGCATCTCCCTGTTTGTCAGCAGGCAGGAGGTGCTTGTGCAAAATAGAAACGAACAATAACCAGCTTGTCAGTAACCACGGCAGTAAATTCAAAATCAGATCCATCAGTCTTATCCACGTAACGGTATTCTCATCCCTCTTTTCAGTGAAATTGACGATGGAATAAAAAAAAGGTTGGTAATGATTAAAAAAAACAAATACAGCTGGATTTTAACTTGTGTATCAATACTACTCACAATAAAGTAGCATATAATAGAGTTTAGGACGGTGAATGTGTGTGTGGGAGGTTTTTTCAGTACAGGTGGTCTGTAAATGGTTTTCAGTCTCGGTCTGTTGTTGATGTTACCCGCATACACAGACGTTCGCTGTCCTGTAACGCTATACCATGTACAAAGTTGTGTCTTCATACACACACACACACACACACACACACACACACACACACACACACACACACTCCATGGCTTCCATGTATTGACACTCTTGAGTCTTTGTCTTCAGAAGTGTGATGGGTTCCAGCAGCCAGAGCTGCGCTCCTTTGCAGTGGACCCACAGATCACTTCACTGGACGTCCTGCAGCACATCCTGATCAGAGCCTTCGACCTCAATGAGTAAGGAGAAAGAGGAGGGGGGGAGGGAATAAGTGAGGAGGGAGGTTAGAGCAAGGAGAGGAGAGTGAGGGGAAAGAGAGAAGGCATGGGGAGTGGGAGAGGGAGGTAAAGGATTGAGAAGAGCAGTAGAGAGATTAGGGGAGGGTTCTGCAATACTAGGGAGGAGAAGGGAGAGTACTTCTGTACTTCCAGGACGGTTTTGGCCCTACTTCCTCTCTTCCTTCCTTCCTTCCTCCTTTCTTTCCAGGAAGAGGAATTTTGGGATCAGCTACCTGTCCCGGGACAGGCAGGGTGTGGAGCTGTACCTCTCTCTGCTGTCGGACTGGGACCTGGATGCAGCCTTCCTCAGTGCCTCCAAACCCTACCTGCAGCTGAAGATTGACATCAAGCCAGCCGAGGACAGTGAGTCTCAGCCTGCTTCCCTGCAAGAGCCCGCTGTGCCTGAACCGAGACAGTACAGCTATGGCCAAAAGTTTAGCATCACCTTGAATTTTAGGATTGAGATATAGTTGAAAAATCCTCCCCCCAAAAAAAAAAAAACAAACAAAAAAAAACTATATGAACATAATTTAGATATTTTATTTAACATCATGTAATCAAAGAAACTACAAAATGATATCGCAAAATTCTACTGGAAGCCATAATATGAGTACCTATTTCATGTTAGAATTAAAAACGTCACATTTTTCAATTTTTTACAGTTTTTTTCATTAAAGTATATGGAAAACTACAAAGCGGTGTGTAATTCAATATGTTAACGTAACATTATTCAGCAGGTTTCATTTGACTTCATGAAGCAAAACATTTGGCCATAGCTTGTAGAGAGCACAGAGATTTGCAGTTGAAGCCCACAATGAATTGCCACATTATTTTATACAGATTTATAATTGCAATTACAGTGAGTTGTCACTAAGGTACCAGCAAGGGCAGTTCCTAGTAGTGTATAGCAGGAAAGGAAATAAAACTGCCGTTGCAGAGCACTTTGATCCATCCCTGATTTTACTATGATTTTAATAAGACACACCTGAGCCAGCTTTCCGAACTTAATCAAAGTGAAAAATGCATTGAATCCTGAAGTGTGAGTGAATGAGTTTCTAGCCCTGGCACTGACTGTAACAGTGAGAATTAATTTTACTGGTGTGTGATACATGAGGGAGGCAGTAACTATCCTGCTCCGTCTGCTCCTCCCTCTCCTTCTCCCTCCTCTCCCTCTCTCTCATGCTCGTAGGCCCCCTGCTGGAGGACTGGGATATCATCAGCCCGAAGGATGTGATTGGTACTGACCTCCTGCCAGGAGAGAGGAAGTCTCTGGCTGCTGCTGCTCTGCCCTTCACACAGTCCCTTCTCTCCCAGGTCAGTGTCTGTCTGTGGCTTGTATCTCTGTCTCTATGCCTGTCTGTGTCTGTGTGTGTGTCTCTGTCTGTATGACTCTGTGTGTGTGTCTGTCTGTCTGCCTGTGTCTGTGTCTCTCAGTGAGTGTGTGTCTGTCTGTATGGCTCTGCCTGTGTCTGTGTGTGACTCTCAGTGTCTGTGAGTCTTGTGGGCGTGTGGGTGCACACAGACCAAGCAGACAGTAGTTTCCAATCCAAGTTGTGGTTTATTAAACTTCACAAAAACACAAAAAAAATAAACTTGCTCGCTTACTTCACAACAGAAAATACCATCCTAGTTGTGAGATGCAATGTAAAGAAAATAAACAGTTCAAACAGGATTTGTATAACCAAAAAAAAAAAAAAACAAAATGTAAACTAACTGGACAGTTCCCCACATCCAGTTAAATCACTTTGTTCCAGGGTTTTACCAGGTTGGTTGTTGGCTTCAGCTTGTCTCCAGCTTGTAAAAACCAGCGGCATCTATTTCCCCGTTGCTGTATTCCCTTCCAACAGCGAAAGGAAAGAAGGTGTTAGTTGCAAAGGCAGTTCTTTTAGCTTCTGTTTTATATTGACGGTCCGTCTATGTTGTGGATAACCTCACGCTGCTCCCTGGTTAGAAGCCAATACCTGAGACTTTCCACGGCCCATCTTATGGCCAGGCATTCTTTCTCAATAGTTGCATAATTACGCTCACGGGGAAGGAGCTTCCTACTTAGATACATAATCGGATGCTCCTCCCCCCCAACCTCCTGTGCCAAGACTGCTCCCAAGCCAACATTGGACTCATCAGTCTGTAAGAGGAACGGTTTTGAAAAATCAGGATTACGCAAAACGGGGTGCGAGGCTAAAGCCTGCTTTAGGTCCTGAAATGCCGCTTCACACTGGTCTGTCCACACAATGGGTTGGTTTTTCCTACCTCTTGTGAGCTCTGTGAGGGGTGTAGCGCGAGTGGAGAATTGTGGTATGAACCTCCTATAATACCCCGCTAACCCCAGGAATGCTCGAACCTGCTTTTGAGTTTTGGGCCGAGGGTAACTGTGAAGGACCTCCACCTTCTTTTCTTGTGGCTTCAGCCAGCCCTGCCCCATAGTATACCCCAGATATTGTGTTTCAGAGAAGGCTAACCTACATTTCTTTGGGTTAGCTGTCAATCCGGCCTCACGTATGGAGTCCAGTACTGCTTGAAGCCTTTGTAGGTGAGTCTGCCAGTCATCACTAAAGATGACAACATCATCCAAATAGGCTCCGGCATATGCAGTGTGAGGACGCAGCACCTGATCCATTAACCGCTGAAAAGTAGCAGGGGCTCCGTGAAGACCGAAAGGCAGAACCACAAACTCAAATAAGCTGTCCGGGGTGGCAAACGCCGTCTTTTCGCAGGAGCTTGGGGACAACGGTACCTGCCAGTATCCCTTGGTTAAATCCAGGGTAGAGATATACTGGGCGGTCCCCAACCACTCCAGTAACTCATCCACCCGGGGCATGGGATAAGCATCGAATTTAGATACCATATTCAGTTTCCTGAAATCTATGCAAAATCGAACTGAACCATCTGGTTTATCCACCATGACCACAGGGCTGCACCACTCACTGCGTGACTCGGATAACCCCCAAGTCCAGCATTTTACGCACCTCATTGCGCATGACTTCCCGCTTAGCCTCTGGTACCCTAATGTACCTTTGCTGTACCTTTACTCCCGGTTCGGTCTCGATCCGGTGCTGGCAGAGGTGTGTGTGGACCCTGGGAGGTCTGAAAAGACCGCCCCGTTACCCTGTATCAGCCTATCCAGCTCGGCCTGCTGCTGTTTATTCAGTTGGCGCCGGTGGCTACAGTCAGGAACCCCCGGTCGCGCCTCACTCTCTTCCATGTCAGGTTGTCTGAAAAAAAACAATCCCGGTCTTTCCAGGGTTTTAAAAGGTTAATATGATATATTTGATGAGGCTTACGCCTCCGGGCTGATGCACCTTGTAATTAACTGGGCCCACCTTTTCTACAATTTCTACCGGCCCCCTCCATTGTGCCAGAAACTTATGGGGATCGGACGGGACGAGCACCAATACCTTGTCGCCCACCTGAAATTCACGAGCGCGAGCTCCTTTGTTATATTGACGCTGTTGTGCTCCCTGCACTTCCTGGAGATTGCTGGACACCAGGTCTGCCATCTCCGCTAGCCTACCCCGCAGTAAGGTTATATATTCAGGAACCGCTTGTCCCTTAGTTGGCTCCGCCTCCCATGCCTCACGTAGCACATCCAAACACAAGCTCGAATGGGCTGAACCCAGTGGACGCCTGTGGAACTTTGCGATAGGCAAATGAGGTAAGGTTGAAAGCCATCCCATTCCCGCGGTTGGTTAACAGTGACCCTCCGTAACATCTGCTTCAACGTTTGGTTAAAACGTTCCACCAACCCATCGGTTTGTGGGTGGTAAACGGAAGTGCGTAAAGTTTTAACCTTCAGGAGGGCACAGAGCTTTTTAAACACCAGAGACATAAAAGGGGTGCCCTGGTCGGTCAGGACCTCCTTTGGTAACCCCACCCTACAAAAAATATGTAGCAAGGACTGTGCTATAACTTTGGCCGAGGTGTTCCGTAATGGTACCACCTCGGGGGTAGCGTGTGGCATAGTCTACCATGACCAACACATGCTGAAAACCAGACTTAGTTTTAGGAAGGGGCCCTATTAGATCTATCCCAATCCTCTCAAATGGGACCTCTATGATTTCCATGGGGATTAATGGGGCTTTAGGCGGTTTCTTGCTGGTCACCCGCTGACACTCGGGGCACGCTTCGCAAAAGTCAGCCACATCACGCCACACCCCTAACCAGTAAAACCTGTGCAGAATCCTAGCCCTCGTTTTATCTGTTCCCAAATGTCCACCAAGTAAGTGTACATGTGCCAGGTTTAATACCGTTTTCCGCTGTGTGCGTGGTACTAATAATTGGTGGGTGTGTTCCCCTGGAATGGACCCTCGTAGACCGATATAATAACCCCTTATTTAGTAAAAATGGGGAGTAGGCCTCTCCCCAGCATCTCTCCAGTACTCCTCATCCGCCACCACTGCCTGCTCAAAAGCTATTTTTAGATTTTTGTCCCCCACTTGGGCTTGTTTAAAGTTTTCCCTATCCAACTCAATGGCCTGCTGGAAAAAATCTTCTGGTTCGATTGGCTCTGGCAAGACGGAGGGCGGCTGAGGATTACTGGCCTGGGGGGGTGTGTTTGTGTATTTCTGTTTGGCTAGAAATTTTCTCCCGTCCTTCCCTTTCTGAGACCTAGTTTTCTTTTCGCCAGCAGGCGGCGTTATAACCTTGTTATGGAAAGGAAAAAGCTCCCTCTCTGGTTCAGGATTCTGAAGTGAGGTGGACGGTTGGAGCTCCTCCCCCTGCCCCAGTAACCCTGCTCCTACCCTAACCAACTGTAAAAACTGCGGACAGTTTTTTCCTATAATCATTGCAACTGGTAGGCTAGGAACTACGCCAACTTTCACTAAAAATTGTTGGCCTGCTATCTCTACCCCAATTACTACTGTGGGGTAAGGCTTAATGTCACCATGGATACATCGGATATACACATCCTTACTCTCCTGCGTATACCTCTCCAAGGGTACTAGGTCCCTTGTGACTAATGTCTCTGAACTACCAGAGTCTATCAATGCAACCGCATCTTGACCCTCCACCCGCACTGAAACAATAAAGGGATCAGTACTCACCGGGCTGGTTTGGAGACAGGGGACGCTCTGGCTGTGACTGACGTCCATCCTTTCCGGAGATTTCTTCCTGCAATGTCTGGCGATATGTCCAGTAGTGCCGCATCTAAAGCACCTGATGGCTTCCCTGTAGTCCGAGGTAGCAACAGGTGGACCCTGCTCTCCCGGATAGTTCCTTTGGGGTCCCTGTGGCTCTCTCCGGAGATCACCTCAGGGTGACTCGTTCGGGATTAGGTTGGAGGGCTGCTTGGGTGCCCTGGTCACTCTTTTCTCTTGGACTGGCTGATCCGGCTGTACCGAAGCCCGCGCTGCTGTATAGCTGCCCAATGCGCCATGGTGGCATCCAAAGTACTGGGGTCTGCTTCCCCTGCTCCCTTGCTGCAGCGGGAAGGCTCCGGACAAACTTATCCATCACCAGTAACTCAACCACCCGTCCCGCTGAGTTGAGTTCTGGGTGAAGCCACTTCTTCGCCAGGTGTAGGAGGTCAAACAACTGGGAGCGACCGGGACGCCCAGGGTCGTAACGCCACTCATAAAACCGCCGGGCTCGGACCACCGTGGTCACCCCCAGTCTGGCCAAGATCTCCGTCTTTAGCTTGGGATAGTCGCAAGCGGCCTCTCGGTCCAGATCGAAATAGGCTTTCTGCGCCCCCACAGAGGAACGGAGCTAGGATGGTTGCCCATTCCGCTTTTGGCCAGCTCTCCTGCTCAGCGGCACGCCAAAGACCCTCAGGTAGCTTTCCATATCATCTTCTGGTGTCATTTTAGTTAGCACCTGGTTGGGTCCAGTAGGTCGATGAGACCCTATTGACTTCAGAATAATGTCCTGAATTGTAGCTGCTGTTGCATGGCCGCTAAAAAATGCTGTACAGTAGTGGCTAGTTCCCCTGGCCCTACTACCACGGGGCCGACTGCTCCCTCTGTCCCCTGGATGTCTTCCCTGACATTGGGGTTAACGGGAAACATGCTGGCTGGCTGGCTTGATTCTCTGTGTGACCGGCCCCACTTCTGGTACCACTTGTGGGCGTGTGGGTGCACACAGACCAAGCAGACAGTAGTTTCCAATCCAAGTTGTGGTTTATTAAACTTCACAAAAACACAAAAAAAATAAACTTGTTCGCTTACTTCACAACAGAAAATACCATCCTAGTTGTGAGATGCAATGTAAAGAAAATAAACAGTTCAAACAGGATTTGTATAACCAAAAAAAAAAAACAACCAAAATGTAAACTAACTGGACAGTTCCCCACATCCAGTTAAATCACTTTGTTCCAGGGTTTTACCAGGTTGGTTGTTGGCTTCAGCTTGTCTCCAGCTTGTAAAACCAGCGGCATCTATTTCCCGTTGCTGTATTCCCTTCCAACAGCGAAAGGAAAGAAGGTGTTAGTTGCAAAGGCAGTTCTTTTAGCTTCTGTTTTATATTGACAGTCCGTCTATGTTGTGGATAACCTCACGCTGCTCCCTGGTTAGAAGCCAAACTTGACTGGCTGTGAAGGCTTTTTTTAAAGGTGCTGCATCATCTGGTAATGGGACGGTTACAGGCTACAGGTGCGGGCAATTTATGCTAATGGGAATTAACCAAGATACATCCTTGGTCCCCTACCTAACCACACCTGCAGCCTGTTTACCCGTTAACTCCTTGACGTCATGGCAGGCAAGTATGCTGACCACAGGTCTATCATTGTATTATCTGCCACACCTGTGGGCTTGTTCCTAGCCTGCCATGAACGCCTCCTGCTGGTGAATCTGTGAGCTGGCTCACAGTCTGTATGTCAGTGTCTGTGTCTTTGTGTTAGTGCTTAATCCTGGGACAAAGGTGCAGCAGGCTTTCAACTGGTCCAATGGTCTCCCTGTCTCTCCGTCTCCTTGTCTCTCCCCAGGTTGGCAGGACCCTGTCGCGGGTGCAGCAGGCTCTCAGCTGGTCCTATGGGGAGGATGTGAAGCCCTTCAAGCCACCACTGAGCGACGCAGAGTTCCACAGCTACCTGAACCACCAGGGTCAGCTGACCCGACCGGAGGATCTGAGACTGAGGATCTACCACGGGGGTGTGGAGCCCTCCCTCCGCAAGGTAGAGAGAGAACATAAGAACATAAGAAAGTTTACAGACGAGAGGAGGCCATTCAGCCCATCTTGCTCGTTTGGTTGTTAGTAGCTTATTGATCCCAGAAGCTTATCAAGCAGCTTTTTGAAGGATCCCAGGGTGTCAGCTTCAACAACATTACAGGGGACTTGGTTCCAGACTTTCACAATTCTGTGTAAAAAAGTGCCTCCTATTTTCGGTTCTGAATGCCCCTTTATCTAGTCTCCATTTGTGACCTCTGGTCCTTGTTTCTTTTTTCACATCTAAAAAGTCCCTGGGGTCGACATTGTCAATACCTTTTAGAATTTTGAATGCTTGAATCAGATCACCGCGTAGTCTTCTTTGTTCAAGACTGAACAGATTCAATTCTTTTAGCCTGTCTGCATACGACATGCCTTTTAAACCCGGGATAATTCTGGTTGCTCTTCTTTGCACTCTTTCTAGAGCAGCAATATCCTTTCTGTAACGAGGTGACCAGAACTGAACACAATATTCTAGATGAGGTCTTACTAATTCATTGTAAAGTTTTAACATTACTTCCCTTGATTTAAATTCAGCACTTCTCACAATATATCCGAGCATCTTGTTAGCCTTTTTTATAGCTTCCCCACATTGTCTAGATGAAGACATTTCTGAGTCAACATAAGAAAGTAAAAGAACAAAATTATAGTTCGGTTGTTTTGTTTGAATAATTAATAAACATTTTGACATTACCGAAGGAAGGTTCAAACTTTCGATGGTACTAATTTGCATAATTTACTGGTCTCCATAGCTACATGTTTATATTTCATTGAAAATCCTATTATTTGACAGGTAATCCATAATAAAACATTCATGTTTCTGTAATTTCAATAAAAATAAAAATATACGTTTATTTACACGATGCTGCTTGCGATATTCCAGTTCCAGTCTGCTTTGCTTCCAAGTTCTCTGTATGTATATGCCTTCTGACTATCTCTATAGACACAAAATAATTTGTCTGTATTCGTTATTTGGGGGAAAAAAAGCAATATCTGTTACAGATACAAATATCTGAAGCCTAGGGCCCCGCGACAGAAGAATAGAGCAGGAAGTATATAAAAATTAAAGCAAAGACAGGCCAGGGTCCACTGAAACTGTTGGTACCCCCTTTCACATGGCTCTGAGAGAGAGAAGAGAGGCAGCGATGGAGAGACTGACTGACTGACTGAGGATTTATCATGGAGCCCTCTCTCCATGATAAATGAATGTTGTTTTCCTGTTTTTTTTTTTTGTACGATAAATAATTCAAACCAAAACTAATTATTGACAATATCAGGATCCCCAGCTTTGCAGAGATGTGCAGTGTTGAAAGAGTTGTTCACCCTCTCTCTCTCTCTCTCTCTCTCTCTCTCTCTCTCTCTCTCTCTCTCTCTCTCTCTCTCTCTCTCTCTCTCTCTCTCTCTCTCTCTCTCTCTCTCTCTCTCTCTCTCTCCCTCCCCAGGTGGTGTGGCGCTACCTGCTGAACGTGTACCCTGACGGTCTGACGGGTCAGGAGCGCATGGACTACATGAAGAGGAAGACGCGGGAGTACGAGCAGCTGAAGGGGCAGTGGAGCCAGCGGGCCAGCCCTGAGGACCTGGAGTTCATCCGGGGGAACGTGCTGAAAGATGTGCTGAGAACCGACCGCACGCACCCTTACTACGCAGGGTCCGAGGACAGCCCCCACCTCACCGCGCTGACCGACCTGCTCACTACCTACGCCATCACTCACCCGCAGGTAACTGACACGCACGCACACACACACACACACACACACACACACACGCAGACTACTGACGCACGCACACACACCCCGGGTAACTGACACATACACACACACAGCCGCGAGTGACTGATACACACACATGCATACGGGTAACCCCCTCCTCTCTCTCTCTTTTACACTCACACCTTCTCCACTCTCACTCAGGTCTCGTACTGCCAGGGTATGAGTGACCTGGCCTCCCCCATCCTGGCTGTCATGGATAACGAGGCCCACGCCTTCATCTGCTTCTGCGGGCTCATGAAACGCCTGGAGGGGAACTTCCGGCCGGACGGCAGCCTCATGTCCCTCAAGTTCCAGCACCTGAAGCTGCTGCTGCGCCACTCCGACCCCGAGTTCTATGCCTACCTGGTCTCCCGCGGCGCGGACGACCTCTTCTTCTGCTACCGCTGGCTGCTGCTCGAGCTTAAGAGGGAGTTCGCCTTTGAGGATGCCCTGAGGATGCTGGAGGTCACCTGGAGCTCCCTGCCCCCTGACCCTCCGGAGACCGAGGTGGAGCTGCTGGGGCCTGCCTTGGAGGAGGGCGAGAGGGAGCGGCAGGAGAGTGGGGAGGAAAGGAGGGAGAGGCACATGGTAAGGCCCACTGTCCAGGGTGAGGGAGAGGAGCGAGAAGGGCTTAGAGAGGGGAGGGAGTTACGAAAGGAGAGGAGGGAGAGGCACTTGCTAAGTTCTACCTCCCAGGGGGAGGGGGACAGAGAAGAGAGGAGGGAAAGGAGGGAGAAGCACATGCAAAGGCCCACCACTCACGGTGAAGGAGAGGAGAGGAAAAGTGGGGAGACGAGTGACGGAGATGAGAGGGAGAACACAGGCGAGGAGAGGATGGAGAGAGGCAAAGATGAGAGTGGTGAAGAATGGAGGAAGAAGCACTTGTTTAGACTTGCTGACCAGGGTGATAGGGACGGCGATAGGTGGGAGGAGAGGGAGAGGTATGAGAGGGTCATGTTAAGACCCACCACCCCAGTTGAGGGAGAGGAGAGTGAGAGGGAAGGGAGAGCAGAGACGCTTAGGCTGAGACCAGCCTCCCAGCATGAGAGAGAGGAGGGGGGAGGAGAGAGAGAGGAGAGGAAAGAGGGGACGATTACCGGAGATAGTAGGGAGAGGATGCTGAGACCGTACCAAGATGAAGAGGAGAGGGAAAGACAAAGAAAGGGTGAGAGTGAGTTAGTGGAGAAAGAAAGGAGGCACACAGAGAGACCCAACACCCAAGGTGAAGGGGGGGGAGAAGGGAGGTGCGAACCGAGACCCAACACCCAGGATGGGAGAGAGGAAAATGAGAGTGGGGTGAGGATAGAGATAGAAGCAAGAGTGAAAGAGGGGAGAGAGGGACTGAGGTGGAATAACCGAGGGGTGAGAGAGGGGGGAGGGGATCCTGAAGAAAATCCTTCTGAGGATGCTGAGAGGGCGGGAATCATAGGGAGCGAAGAACACAAACCAAGTCTAAAAGAGAATCCATCAGCAGAACTGGATTGGGGAATACCGAGGCCCGTAGAGGATTCTTTCGTGGTGAAAGCAGAGGGAGGAAGGCAAGCATCCACTGGGGAAGGATTACTGATAGAAGAACAGAACAAAGCAGTGGGAGAGGGAGAGGTGGGGCACAGTGTCCTGCCACTGACACCCCTAGGAAAACAATCCAGTTTCGGGGAGTATAAATACTACAGCGCCTGCAACGAGAGTTTTGACCTTGAGGAAAAAACAAACTTGAAGAATCTGAACAATGTGATCAATCTGATAAATGTTTTAAACAGCAGAGTGGATGAGACTAGCCAGACTCCTAGCCCATCTGTCCTCTCCCGACACCCCACTGAGGAAAGCGAGGGAGAGCTGGGAGAAGGGGAGAGAGAACCTCTCATTAAACTGCCAAATCAGCCGCCTGCCTCCCACCCCCTCCCAGTCAGCAACGTCTCCAGGAGAACAACGTCACCCAGTGGCAGGGTGGGCTCTCCATCTCTACCCAATGGGAAGCCGGCCTCCCCTTTGCTGGCCAATGGGAAGCTGGCCTCGCCTTTGTTGGCCAATGGGAAGGTAGGATCTCCTTGCCTCTGCGGCGACAGAGAAAGAGGAGAGCGCCCAGTCTCTCCCTGCCTACCCAACTGGCGCACTGCATCTTTCTCCCTGCCCAATAGGAAGTCCCCATCTGCGCCGACCGGGCGTCGTAACTCCACTTACTCCCCCCCTTCATCCTCTCCCTGCCTGTCCAACAGACTACCTTCCCCCTCCCTCCCCAACAAGACAAGCACCCCTGCTACCCCGGAGGGCCAGGTTTGGGGCGTCGCGCAGAAAGAAGACAAGCAGCCCCCAGTTTCCCTGCCGCCCCCCCAGGAATTTGGCAAAGGGAACCCCTTCATGCTTTTCCTGTGCCTGTCCATTCTCCTGGAGCACAGGGATCACATCGTGAAGAACGGGCTGGATTACAACGAGCTGGCCATGCATTTTGACAGGCTGGTCCGCAAGCACAACCTGAACAGAGTGTTGCACCGCGCCAAGGCTTTGTTCGCAGATTATCTGCACAGTGAGGTCTGGGACTCGGAGGAAGGGGACGAGGCCAGCTCTGACTCCCCGGCACCCCAGAGCCCTTCGCAGCCTTTCTCCTGACCTTTCCTATCCTCTGGTGGAAACCAGCCAGTGACAATGACCAATACACAGCTCCCAACACGTCCCCATGTAACGCTGCTAATGGGGCTGCTGTTCCTTCTTTGTATGACGTACAGTAACGACCAGTAACAATGCTGGTGACGATAGACTGTTTTGTGAGACGGCATAGCATGTATTCATAAGTATAAATCACATTTATTTGAAGAATTTGATGGACTCTCCCGAGAATGTACAGAAGCGCTCCAGCAATGACGCTGCAATGTCAGGAAGTGTTACAAATCAGCGATCAAACCAATTTTAGGTTTTTTTTTTTCCTGATAAGAATTATTTCAATCCTGTTTTCATGACCTTTATGACGACCTGGAGTATCAATCCTAGGGTTGGAACAATAATCGATTTATTGGGGTATTATATGAAATGTATTTGTTATTTATAGTGTTAGAAAAGTATTATTTATAATATCATTAATAATCTTGCAACAGTTCCCAAGATGTTTTATTCCTCTTAATTTGTATATAAAGAGATGCTGTGTGGAGGGGGATGGGGGTGTTAAGTGCCATGTATTAAACTGGGAAATGAAAAACACAGACCCCTCTCCCTATTGGGGGAGAGAACACTGGTATGACTTTATTTTGAAAAAGCAAAAAAAAATAAATAAATAGGGAGGAGGTCTCAATATTTAAGAAAAGGGTGGTTATCGAGATAAATGTGTCCGGTAATTGAAAATATCATTATCATCCAGCCCTAATCATTTCAAATGAACACATTAACACAAGAGGTCAAGCATCCTCTACTGGTCAACGTGAGCTGGACTGACCCTCTTCATGGCCACACATAGAAGTCTGTATAGTTGTCACTGTGTTGTCCATTACGTGAGCTGGACTGACCCTCTTCATGGCCACACATAGAAGTCTGTATAGTTGTCACTGTGTTGTCCATTACGTACAACTGTTTTGTGATAACTGGGGTGAGTTTTCACAAAAAAACTCTGTAGAAGGTCAGATCTAATCAAGAACCCCCCCCCAAAAAAAAAGAAACCCAACTGAAAAGGAATTTAGATTGCAAGTTTCTATTTGGGTCAAAATTACAGCAAAACATAAATAAAAATTTGCCATTTGTCAGCGACAGGTTGCTCCAGTTTATTCAATGTATCTATGGAAGGATGTTTTTAAGGCTTTAAGAGTATGCCAAAATAAAAAAATAAATAAACTAAAAAACTGACTCCTTGTGAATGTGTGGGACAAAAACCCTATTGAACTCTTTATATAGCATTCAGATAACAACATAGATTCAATTCTTTTAGCCTGTCTGCATACGACATGCCTTTTAAACCCAGGATAATTCTGGTCGCTCTTCTTTGCACTCTTTATAGAGCAGCAATATCCTTTTTGTAATGAGGTGACCAGAACTGAACACAATATTCTAGATGAGGTCTTCCTAATGCATTATAAAGTTTAAATTCAACACTTCTCACAATATATCCGAGCATCTTGTTGGTCTTTTTTATAGCTTCCCCACATTGTCTAGATGAAGACATTTCTGAGTCAACATAAACTCCTAGATCTTTTTCATAGATTCCTTCTTCAATTTCAGTATCTCCCATATGATATTTATAATGCATTTTTGTTGCCTGCATGCAGTACCTTACACTTTTCTCTATTAAATGTCATTTGCCATGTGTCTGCCCAGTTCTGAATGCTGTCTAGATCAATTTGAATGACCTTTGCTGCTGCAACAGTGTTTGCCACTCCTCCTATTTTTGTGTTGTCTGCAAATTTAACAAGTTTGTCTTACCTGAATTTAACATGGCTGTCTTACCTGAGTTGTTGCCCTTGTTTTGATGTGGTCTCCCTTCTGTTTTTTTTGTTTTCTCCCCCCTTCCTTTCTAGAGTCTACAGGTAACCAGGGACAGAGGCAGATAGATAAGTTCCTGCTTTTAGTAATTGTAACTAACTACATTGGTGACATTGTAAGGTGGTGTTTGAATTGGCTGAGTTAGTGTGTGATTAGTACCAGGTGAGTGGCTAAATTGATTAGCGGTTGATTTGCTATTTGATTGGTTTCCACACAGTTTAGTTGGTTCTTTTGCCAAGCAGGTGTAACATTTAATCAAGCAGCTTATTTTGGCGCCAGCAAGAAGCGCCAGCAAACTGAAGAGCCTCAACAAAAGAGCCGGGAGTCTAGCTGTGGGAGTCTAGCTGTGGGAGTTCAGCAAGGGGAGGCCTGCGCTGAGACACTGGTCAAATAGATCCGAACCTAACAGCGCTCTGGAAGAAGCCATCTACTAGTCAGGTCTGTATTCTCCACCCCACTCCTACTGTGCCTTTGTCTTGCTTGTCCTGCTATGACTATCTCTCACATCCCTGTTCTGTCCCCGTCCTCGTCCTCTGCCCTCCCTCCGCTGCTGCTCCTCCAACCCCTCCAACCTCATTTCTCTGCCTCTCCCCCTCCGCACACTCTCTGGTGCACTCTGGAACTGTCACTCTTCTGCTAACAAAGCTGATTTCATCTCTGCCTTTGCCTCCCACCTCTCGCTCGATTTCCTTGCTCTCACTGAAACCTGGCTGTCCCTGATAACACTGTTACTCCTAATGCCCTGTCCTCTCTCTCGTCCTGTCCCATACCCAGCGTCTCACTGGGCGGGGGAGGTGGGACAGGTCTTCTCTCTCCTCCTCCTTACTCTTTTCTGTCCCTCCGATCTCACCTCCCTCTCTGTCAGTACCTTTGAATTTCATGCAGTCCAACTAACCTCTCCCTGTCAACTCCTGCTCATTGTTCTGTACCGCCCCCCTGGGCCTCTCACTCACTTTCTGGATGAACTCGACTATCTACTCTCCTCCCTCCCTCTCTGTCTGCCCGACTGTCCTGTTGGGTGACTTCAACATCCATCTCTCCAACCCCAGCCACTCTGCTGGATTCCTCCCTCTCCTTCACTCCTTCGACTTCTGTCTCTCTCCGTCCCCTCCTACCCACAAAGCTGGCCGTCAACTGGACCTCACCTTCTCCAGGGCCTGCTGCCCCTCCAACCTCTCTGTCACCCCCTGGACCTCTCTGATCACTATTTCATCTTTTTCTCTGTCTCTCCCCCCCTCCCTGCTCCTCCTACCCCACTGTCACCTCTCACCGTAACCTCCGCTCTCTCTCCCCCCTCTGTCCTTGCCTCCACTGCTCTCTCTCACCTCCCTCCCATCGACTCCTTTTCACAACTCTCCGTGAGACTCTGCTACCTCCACCCTCTTCTCCTCACTCACCTCCTCCCTCGACTCCCTGTCCCCTCACCTCCCGACCTGCTCGCCCCTCCCCTCCCCATCCCTGGCTCTCCTCTGTGCTCCGCTCGGCAAGAATCACACTGCGATCTGCTGAAAGAAATGGAAGAGAACCAAACTCCCTGCTGCCCCTAGACCTTTACCGCACTCCTCTCCTCCTTCTCCTCTCTCTCTCCTCTGCTAAATGTGCTTATTTCCAATCTGTAATCGAAGCCTCCACTAACAACCCGTAAACTATTCTCTACCTTCTCCTCCTCCTAAACCCCCCTCCTCCTCCCTCCTCTATCTCCCCTGACGACTTTGCCTCCTTCTTCTCTTCTAAAATCTCAGATATCCGCAAACTCTTTAACACCTCTCCTCCCCCACCCCCCTCCTGCTCCAACCCCCTACACCCACTACATCCCCCCTACTAACTCGCCCTCCCTCTCCACCTTCTTGCCCCTCTCAGACTCGACCTCTCCTCCTGCTCCAGGGTCACAAACCCACCACGTGTGCCTTGGACCCCCCCCCACTCACCTCTTTCAAGCTGCTGCTCCTGCTCCCCTTCATCTCCTCCTCCTCAACACCTCTCTACTTTCTGGCATCTTTCCTCTGCCTTCAAAAAAAGCCTCTATCACTCCCCTCCTCAAAAAAAACCTACCCCACCTCCCTCCAGAGCTACCGCCCTGTCTCCCTCCTACCCTTCCTCTCCAAAACCCTCGAGGGACTATACACCGCCAGCTCTCTGCTTTCCTGTCCAACCACTCTCTGCTTGACCCTCTCCAATCTGGCTTCCGCTCTGCTCACTCCACTGAAACCGCCCTCCTGTCTGTCACCAACTCACTTAAGTGTGCCGAGCTGCCTCTCTCTCCTCTGTCCTAATTCTCCTCGACCTCTCTGCTGCTTTTGACACTGTTGATCACTCTATTCTACTATCATCTTTTGCTGACCTGGGGATCTCTGGCACTGCTCTGGCCTGGTTCTCCTCCTACCTCTCCAACCGCACTTACCAGGTAACCTGGCGTGGAGCAACCTCCACACCTCACCTTCTCTTAACTGGAGTCCCCAAGGGTCAGTCTTGGGTCCTCTCCTGTTCTCTCTCTACACCCGCCCTGGGCCCCCTCATTGCATCCTATGGTTTCTCATACCATTTCTATGCTGATGATGCTCAGATTTTCCTCTCCTTCCCCACCTCTGACTCCACCATCTCCTCCCGTATCTCTACCTGTCTGTCTGCTATTTCCTCCTGGATGCACTCGCATCACCTCAAACTCAACCTCTCTAAATCTGACCTCCTTTTCTTTCCCTCCTCCTCCCCCCCTCCTCTGATCTCTCTATCTCTGTTCCTCTGGATCTCCACACTCTCTCCTCTTCCTCCGCTAAGAACCTTGGAGTCACCCTGGACCCCTGCCTCTCTTATTCCCAGCACATCTCCACTCTGGCACGCACTTGCCGATTCTTCCTGAACAACATCCGAAGAATCCCACCCTTCCTCACTAACTATGCTACCCAGCTCCTGGTCCAGGCCCTGGTACTCTCCCGCCTAGACTACTGCAACTCCCTCCTGGCTGGCCTCCCTCGTCCGCCACCCGTCCGCTCCAGCTCATCCAGAACTCTGCTGCCGCCTGGTGTTCTCTCTGCCTCGCTTCGCCACGCTACTCCACTACTCCGCTCACTCCACTGGCTCCCGATCACCGCTCGCATCCAGTTCAAGACTCTTGTACTAGCCTACAGATGCCTTGACCAGACTGCACCCAGCTACCTCAGACCCTCATCTCCCCTACACCCCCATTCGACCTCTCCGCTCCGCCTGCACTAGAAGACTGGCTCTACCTCCTTCGCTCCCCTGCCTCCCAGGCCGCTCCTTCTCCCCCTTGCTCCGCAGTGGTGGAACGACCTTCCCACAGATGTCAGGACTGCCCAGTCCCTGACCACATTCAGCGCCTCCTTAAGACTCACCTCTTCAAACAGCACCTGTAGAACTCCTCTGTTGTATCCTGGGACACTATCACCCTTCATTTAAATATGCTTTATTTTGCTCTTATCTGCCCCCTATTTTACTACATTTTAATCCTATGCTTCAGAATACTGTAATCTGCCAAGTGTTTAACCTGTAGTATTTTGTACTTAATCATATCCTGATGTAACTATCACTATTTAATCATATCCTGATGTAACTTTCACTATTATCTGCTGTATTATTGAATTGTGGTTTGTCACACTTGAAAAAATTATTGTATTTCTTGCTCTTATTGTATGACTTGTATTGTAACACTTGAATGTATTTGTATTTGCTTGCGATTGTAAGTCGCCCTGGATAAGGGCGTCTGCTAAGAAATAAATAATAATAATAGTTCAAATGCTTCTGGACCTCCTCAAGGATTCTTTCTCCGAGTAGATTAGTTCCCTTTTTGTTTAAGTGCAGTCCGTCCCACCTATATAGATAGTCCTTGTTGTAGAATGTGCTCCAATGTTCAAGAAAGATGAAGCCTTCCTGTGTGCACCATGATTTTAGCCATGTTTTGGTCTGAAACGTGTGCTGTTTCTACAGACTTGAATTCCATCCAGAATGTCTGCAGACAGTTGATTTCTTACATCTGTTTTTACAAGGTTCATTTGGTTGTTGAATATTTCTATGGTAGTGAACCCTGGATGGATTTGTGGACTTATCTGCTTAAATTATATGTAGTGTGGTTCTGTTATGGTGCACTGATTTCACTACTTTGATGTTGCTAATTATATATTTAAATCCTAGCTATTTAAATTAAATATATACCTGTAGATCTATTTATGGTATTTAAGGTTAATTCTACAGTTTGCATATTAAGTGGGTTTTAGTTACTTTATTCAGTGCTGCTATTAATAATATATATCCTGTTTAAAGTATTGAATGCTTTAAATGTGATATATCTATTTACTGTATTAAGATCTTTTATTGAAGGGGAAATTTAAAGGTCTGAATTTAACAAAAAATGAAGGGGTATATTTATTGACAATTATTTCAGCGCTGTTAATTAAATGAAACATTATTATTATTATTATTTATTTCTTAGCTGATGCCCTTATCCAGGGCGACTTACAATTGTTACAAGATATCACATTATTTTTACATACAATTACCCATTCATACAGTTGGGTTTTTACTGGAGCAATTAAAGTACCTTGCTCAAGGGTACAGCAGCAGTGTCCCCCACCTGGGATTGAACCCATGATCCTCCGGTCAAGAGTCCAGAGCCCTCACCACTACTCCACACTGCAACATAAAATTCCATGCAAAAAACCCCAAAAAACGTAAATAGATTTGTTTATTATATGTTAGACTATTGTATTTACTAAGACAGTTATTAAGTATACACATTGAAAACCATTGCTGTTTACAAGTGTGTTTCTGAACGTGGCCCCTCCCGTGAGCTGTAACTAATTTGACTGTTTCTCTCGGTGCTGCTGTTGGCTGTGTGCTGTTGCGCAGGCCTTGCATGTTGGAAGCCACATACTATTGGATTGTGATTTTCATAATTGCAATTAGTATGTTGTACTAATTGAATGCTAGACATTCTTAAAATGTAAAACACTGTCTTTGATTTTTTCTTCTTCTTTTTAATAACTATAATCTGTGACAAACTGGCTGTGTAATAAAATACCTTGACTTTGATTCTTGTCTCCTCTCCATTGTGTTGACCAAACCAACCACCATCCTCTAAGTCAATTAACCTGGTATTAAGAATTCTGGGGTAAAGCTAAAATCTATAAATACTATTCTGGGCATGGCCCCCTCCCAGTGCAATAGTCGGTTACTGGTTTGTCATGTTAAAGGCATCAGATTGGGTTTGAGGGTTAATTTGGTAACATTAATCTTTCCTGGGTTATTTATTATATCCTGTGTAACTTACCTAATTAGTTTATTGTTTAGTCTTGTCAAAAATAAATACACCCAGTCTAACTGGTTTCACAGGCTAGTAGAGCAATGTGGAACAAATACCTAACTACCTGCATAATGTGACCCTACCTACCTCCCTCTTACTTAAATGGTGCCGCATAATATCCGGAGAGAGTTTTGGTGACCTGCTGTGTTCCTATTGCTGCTTCTCCTCCTGTTGCTTTGTTTCTCAATCCAGATACATTAGTGTACGATCAGGATCCGATTAACCCCTCTTCAGAGGACCGGACATGGCTGCAGCAGAAATCACCCTCAACAGGAAACCTCCTCTCTCGACTTCTAATAAGAAGATTATTTTATTTCTGCTTCTCTTGCCTTGTGTCATCTTGACATCCTGGCTGCAGGTAAGATTGTCTTTTCCTCTGTCCAGTAAATCAACGCTCCCCCTGTATTTTTATCATTGAAGAGGATCTAGTGGAGGTGGTCGTATGTATGTTTATCACACGTCACATTTCACCATAGACCTGAGAGAATCGCTTATCCTATTGTCATGAAACTTGGCATTACAATTATTTAGCAGAGGTTATTGGAGTATCAGATTCTGGGGATATTGGGGGGTGTCTGTCCGATCATTCATCCATCTGTATGACACATTTTTTGCTGAAAATAGTATACATTTTTTAAGGAGGCTCCCCTCTAATGTATTTTAGCAAAATTCATAACAACGTTTAGATAACACATTGTTCTAAGAAACCTAGAGCTCTGAAAGTACTTGCTGTTTATGCATCTGTTGTATGAATGGGTATGGCTTTAGAACCAAATGCTCAGATTTAAAGTAAATAAACCTTTGAAATATTTCAGTTGTGGTTGGTCAAATTATGTTTGTATACATTCATCTTCCATTTGGCAAGAACTGGACTGCTTGTCTAAACAAACAGATAAAGACATCAATGGAAAAATCTGTTGAAATACAGAAACACCAAAATTATTAAACAGAGAAACCCATAGACACAATAGGACTAGCTCAAACATTTTTTATTTAATCCTAGATAAATGCAAGTACCGGATTGAAATGAAAGTTACATACAATAAATATTCTACAAATAGTAATAAAAACTTCATGTTAAAACCTGAGTTTCTATCATGTGTGTGTGTGTATTAGTTAAAATGAAAATAAAGGAATATGATAGAATCCCCCACTGCACCTCCAATAGTGGAGAATGACTCATATCATTTCACTCTTGCAGCCTGGCAAGTGGTTTGACAGACCACACCTGTTACCTCCCAACCCAGGATTAAATGACACAGCCAGACCTACTGAAGCAAAAGTCAATGAAATATTGCAAGCGCTCAAAAAACATGTACCTGCAGTAAATCAAACTCAATTGGAACTCACCAGCAGTGGCGCACACAGCCTGGTCACCTTAATGAACCCAAAGGAGAATTACTGTGTGGGAGATATCGTCAGTGTCCGAGTGGAAATGAACGACTACCGGGGCAAACCTAAGACATACGGAGGAGACTTCATTCTGGCTCGGATCCATTCTCCAGAGCTGAAAGCAGGAGCGGCCGGCGTGCTTGAGGATTTCAACAACGGGACCTACCGCGTCAACTTCACCTTGTTTTGGCCGGGCAGCGTGAAAGTTTCTGTGCTTCTGATGCATTCAAGCGAGGTGCTCTCGACATTATGGCAAGCTAAAGAGTATTGCAATGATACATTTATTTTCACGGGCACCTTTCATAACAAAACGCTACAGGAGACAACTAGATGTGACATTAATCTGAGCACAAATGAAACTGTCTGCGAATTCAAAGACGAGAGGAACCAGGAGTCGTTTTCCTGTTTCAAACCTAAAACACTGCCGTGTGAGACCCTGCATTACACAAGATCAAGGAACAGTAAAGCTGCCTGTCTACCCGACGCTGAGAACCAGCTTCTAAAGAGGTTTGGTTTCTCTTTACTGTATAGTCTGTATTTGTCATTTATATTTATAAAACAATTCACGTAGGGACGTAATGATGTAAATCTGCGCCCTTTCCTTGGTTGGCATATTTTTTTTTTACAGTGAGTTCCATGGGCTCTGCGTTATTTGTTCATGTAACATGAAACTTGCAATGAGATTACAGGAGTTTAGGAAGTGTATTTCTGCCTCAGTAAGTGATCGTTCTTCAGGTTGTCCCGTGAATTTGATGTATTTCGACCACTGGAACAATGTTAGTCATACCAAACTGGCACTGGCCTCCCTCCAGACGTTCCACACTTGGAAAGCGCATTTCCAAAATCTGGAAAAGCCTAGTGCATTGACAGTGTAAGAAAACAAAGGCCTAATGATTTTGTAATATCTATTGAGACCTGAGAGTAAAAATTACCAGACACAACAAAGAATTTCAAATTACAGTAATCAGGTTTTATTATTAACATAGAGGTAGAATTATACAGAGAAATTCACTACTGCTAGAGGTTATGAATTAACCCTGATACAAAGTAAAATACTTATCTGTTAGCTCTGTTAGCAGGGTTTCCCCTCTCCTGCGTTTTCCAACTGTGAGTTTAACATTGTAACAATACATAAACCCCAAACCCCACCCCAGCCCACAATAGATACATTCTACAATGCCCAAACTCTGCTGCACATTCCTCAGATGGGGTAGGTGACGAGAGAGAGAGATGCCCACGCACACAGGGATGGAAATAAGACTCCTATTGTATAGCATTTTCATCCATTCACCCCATAGCAACCATTACACGTATTACTAAAGTGGTTAAAAGTACTAAATGTTCCAACAGTATGATGAAATCAAAAGTCTATAAAAAGAAGGCTCCATTTTGGGTGCCAAAATACTGAACAAAAACTGCAAATCAGTGCTCCAAAGGTCCTTGTAAAGATGCTCAGTGTTGAAAATGGTGTAAGGAAACTAATATAATATCTGTAAACAAGTGTGTACAATACAAATTGATGTGTTAGTAAGTTACCTTTAGTGATACCAATAATGTAAAGTTACACACACATAGCTTGAACATTATCATTATACACAACAATGTAGCACCTATTCATAACAGAAATCAGATAGTGATCAGTTACCTTATTCAAGAAGAAGCCTTCAGGAACAGTGATGGTCTGCCGTCAGGAGACCCACACTGGCCACCCTGCAATTACAGGTACTCTCCATGCAAATACTGCAATATACATGGTCTCTGTGTTTATTCATGCCTCTTTAAAACATAAAACTATACAAATGTAATGAAGAGGTTTTCTTTTCTTCTGAAGGTCTAAGGCTGGTGTGACAATCCAGAATGAGTTCCGAGACATTACAGTGGTTACCTGTAAAGGTAAGGTTACTTTGTGATTCATTATGTAAGTGATTTGAATTCTTAAATTAAAATAGCACGACTTGACACTGACATCAACAGCTATTTGGTATGGGATGTAAACCACTGGGCTAATTAACTAAATAATTTTTGAAAAAACAGCAACATAAAGGATGCCTAAATGTTTGTTTGGTGAGTATTTTTTTACATGCAATTAATATGTTTTTGTTGTATCCAAATGCTCACAGAACAAGGCTGGACTTTTTACCACATAACTTCTTAAATAGGTCAATAAAACAAAACCTTGTTTTTTTTTTCTTGCAAAACCCAGTAAGTCAAGATGTATTATAAAATGTACAGTAAGTAGAACATAGGAAAGAAATGTTCTTATCATGTGCAGAACAGAAAGGGGCAAAATGCAGCTAATTTTAAAGCAGTGTTTACTAGCACAGGCAAAAAAACAAAAAACCGTTTTGTTAATTTGAAACACAGTGAATGTATTATATACTGAAAGCTTTGGTAGAACTAGAAGTCAAAAATATAAACCACAAAAATACCAATTAATTTGTATGAAACACCATAATAACAAACGTATTGTTCTGTGTTGGGGGGGTTCAGTTGTTACAGCAGCCTGCATAGTCTTACTTCGTTATTATTGTTAAGATCTTGATCCACAACAGACTTGTGTTGCTCTTGTGATCTTGAAACATCTGGATCGAGAGATAATGTATCTTGTGATCTTGACATAAGAAATCTGTTACTAAGTTTTCCCTGTCCTTAATGAGCCACTGTAGTTTTGGACTGTTTTTCTAAATCTAGAAACATTTTAATAATACTGTCAGGCTCTGTAAATATAATGTTTTCTGTTTTAGATCGTGTTCCACAAGCTGTTGGGAAGTGTGAGATGGGAATGAGCTCTCCTACCCCCAGTGGATTTTTCCATTCAGACAGGTGGAGTTCTTCCTATTGCAGAATGAGAAGCTTCCAAAATGTGAGCGACATGAACCAGTGCCTTCAGGGGAAACAGGTTTACCTGCGGGGCGACTCTACAATACGCCAGTGGATTGAATATTCCACATACAAACTAAACGGTAAAAAGGTTTTGCTTTGACAAACTTGAATGACAGAAATATCTTGATAAGCAGATGTAGAGCTTGATATTTCATCTGTTTAGTTTTGCTTTGCTTTTATTTGACTACACATTATACTTTTTATTTAAACAGTAGATTACCTACAGTATGTGTTTATTTCACACAGTGAATGGAGTATCCTCTAGTTCAGCAGCGGGAAGTCTCTTCTCAATAGAATTAATTGTACCTGAATTATTCTCGCCTTGTTAATTCAACGTTTGAAAGACAGGCAAAAGAAGGGGAGTTTACATGGAATTTAAAAAGGGTGAAAATGTGTAGCTCTCTTGATAGACTATGCTCAAACCAGACATATAAACAAAGCAGACAGAAACTTTTGAAAAAAGTATTTTCAGGTTTAAAAAAAATCGTCCCTACAAACTCAATATAAACCCACTTACCATCTTCTGAAACCCATAAGTGTATTTAACAGACCTCCCTATGAAATAGCAAATCAGTTTCAGCTGTTTAAATGTAAATTACAAATACAGTATTGTAATGGGGGATAGATAGCTTGATGTATATGGCTAGATGTTTATTCTAGTTATTAAGTAATTTAACAATTAGTATTCATTACAGTATAGAAATCCCTTGTGATGCCATCCTCTGAAAATAACATCAGATTTATATGCTATAACAAATATTAGAAAATTAAATACTGAAATGTACACAAATACATGAAGCTGCACTCAAATCTTAATTACAAAATACAAAGTTAGCAGTACTTTCATTCTTTTACATGTTTTGCAAACAGTTCACAAACCATGTTTACTTTTGTATACGAGGTACCTGAACTGAAGAGCAGCTCCATGTAAGTAGAAGGTTTTTTTAGTATTCTGGTACAGTAGTCTCTGTGTGTAGGAACCCAAAGGAGAATTACTGTGTGGGAGAGATGGTCAGTGTCCGAGTGGAAATGAACGACTACTGGGGCAAACCCAAGACATACGGAGGAGACTTCATTCTGGCTCGGATCCATTCTCCAGAGCTGAAAGCAGGAGCGGCCGGCGTGCTTGAAGATTTCAACAACGGGACCTACCGCGTCAACTTCACCTTGTTTTGGCCGGGCAGCGTGAAAGTTTCTGTGCTTCTGATGCATTCAGGCGAGGTGCTCTCGACATTATGGCAAGCTAAAGAGTATTGCAATGATACATTTATTTTCACGGGCACCTTTCATAACAAAACGCTACAGGAGACAACTAGATGTGACATTAATCTGAGCACAAATGAAACTGTCTGCGAATTCAAAGATGAGAGGAACCAGGAGTCGTTTTCCTGTTTCAAACCTAAAACACTGCCGTGTGAGACCCTGCATTACACAAGATCAAAGAACAGTAAAGCTGCCTGTCTACCCGACGCTGAGAACCAGCTTCTAAAGAGGTTTGGTTTCTCTTTACTGTATAGTCTGTATTTGTCATTTATATTTATAAAACAATTCACGTAGGGACATAATGATGTAAATCTGCTCCCTTTCCTTGGTTGGCATATTTTTTTTTTACACTGAGTTCCATGGGCTCTGCGTTATTTGTTCATGTAACATGAAACTTGCAATGAGATTACAGGAGTTTAGGAAGTGTATTTCTGCCTCAGTAAGGTGATCATTCTTCAGGTTGTCCCGTGAATTTGATGTATTTCGACCACTGGAACAATGTTAGTCATACCAAACTAGCACTGGCCTCCCTCCAGGTGTTCCACACTTGGAACGCCCATTTCCAAAATCTGGAAAAGCCTAGTGCATTGACAGTGTCTTTCATTTCAGTGTCTGAATATGATAATACATGAACGTGTATTAATGATATAACTGGACTAATTAATGAAACTGCTGTGTCTTAGGAAAAAAGCAAACTGCTGTGTCTTAAAAACAGGGCCCCTTGGTTCCTGGCAGACATACTGAACTATGTGACCTACTGCTTAGAGGAGCAGCGCCTGAACTGGATTAGTGGAAAAGAACATAAAGGACTGAGAGTTTTTAAAAAAGGCAAGATACACAAATGATCTCATGAGTGGCTAGCTAGCAGAGTGAGAAAGACTATAAATATCTAAGGAAAACTGAACATTTTGCGCTCCACATCGAATGCTAAACAAGGTGCTGTCACTCTGAAAAGCAAAGCTGCAACTCCGGGACTCTGCCTAAAAATGGAATCAAGACGGGACTCTGCCTGAAAACAGACCCAAGACGAGGAAGCAAGCTGCAAGCGAGTCAACGACCACAAGCAACGAGACTGAGGCCCGGCTGAAGGATTGCCGTAAAACTTACAGTCTGGGTCTGGGTCTGAGTCTGCTGTACACCTACAACCACAGTATCCAAAACAAAACTGTGCCCTGCTACCTGCGTAGCTAAAAGATTCAGCGAAGAGGACAGAGCGGACGGGCGCTGTTGTGGATCCTATACTGAGGACTGAAGACTTTGTTGCAGCTGTTTGTTGATTCTATCAGAACTGAAAGCTTTGTTACCGAGTTTGATCCACTGTAGGATTGAAGACTTCGTTGCGGAGAGGAGGGTTTTTGTACTGGACACTCCAACAGATTGAGTTTCCAAAACAACGGACCAAAAGTCTAAGCTTCAAGGAACCGTTGTGTATAATTCCAGTTGCATTTTCCTTTCATGGAACTAAATTAATTAATTGTAACACATTCACATGGAATTGAACTGTTAATTATTTAGTTTGCACACTTTGCGTGTGAAATAACTTTTAGTGAAACTTGATGAAGTAACTATAAGTAATCTACCTCATTGTTGTATGAAGAATTTCTTTAAAAGTAAACTTGCCATATACTTAATCTATATACCATTAATAAGCTTAATGTGATATATCCTAAGATTGTCTGCATCATCTCAGTTGAGGCTGTGTGCTTGGATGTGGGCGGGCGTGTGTGTGTGTGTGTGAGCAAGCTACTACGTCACAGCCTGCTTGCTTGCTCGAGTGCTGGTGTGTGAGGAGACAGACGGTGTCATATTTCAATTGCCTGCTAGTCAAGTTGAGTGAGAGTTTTGAATTGTGTTTTGTGCTTAGAGACTAAGACATTTACTTTCTGACTTTTCTGATTTCTGTTTATTATTTGTGCACTTAATAAAATACTACTACCGATTTAACCATTCCTTGTGTCTGCGCGTGAATGTGTGTTCATAGTAAATCCTCGATCTTTGTAACACGTCAATTAAATATTGTTAGTAAGAGAACTAATCAACCCAGATAAACATTAAATGATCAATTATTGAATTGTTCCTAAATAGAGCACCGAGGTCCTTCTCTTGGCGGGCCTGTTCTTTTCCTTGAGTTGGAAGGGGTCGGCAAAAAAGAAATTCCTCCAGAAGTGACTCTTCATGCACACATCTGATGTAAACAAGCAGTGTGCAGCTCCAGCGATATCGGTTGTCTGATCAAGTTTTATGGCACAGAATTGGCTCGTCTTGATGTAGTACATCTAGATCTTTCACATCACTGGTGTGTTGTGAAATTCAGTGACTCACTGTGTTATTTGACAATGGAATGGCACCAACATGCATAGCAGAGCTTTCCCCAAACATAACAGAACAAATGTCCTTTGCAACTGGCAAAACCAGGGTCTCAGCTGTGTTGTGAGGCTTAGAAAGTATAGCAACCTAGTGTGACACAGCATAAGAAGCCTTAAACACTTGGCAGACACCATGGAATGCTTGCTTACAGCACTTTTTGTTGATGTAATGATGTAAAGTCAAGTGGCTTATCCTTCAGTCCAAGATGTCTCGTCTCCAAATGGTATTGCAGCTTGCAACAAAAAAGACATTTCAATTTGCAAAAATTCATCTTAAAAGTTAGCAAAATTCAAATTCTATTAGGATTTTTTTTTTTTAAATGATTGCTATAATTACTATATTATTAAACCCTCAACAAAGGTTAACCCCCTGCCCCCCCCCAGGTTGGGAAGCTGTTTTAGATAACTAAAATATCCATTAATCTTTTTTCTTCCTTCACAGACCTGAAGTACACAAGTAAAACAGAGCCCCATGCACCCAAGCTTGCTATTGACAAGAAGAGAAACATAACCATGTCCTGGAAGATGCACGGATTCCCTTGCATTTCATACTCTCCATGCTTCATGGATGGTGGCTTATATATTGCTCAAGAACTGGACAGACTCGCTGGTGGAGAGAACACTGTTATAGCGATCTCTGTTGGTCAGCACCTTCGTCCTTTCCCCTTGAAGCTCTACGTTACAAGACTGATGAACATCAAGCAGGCTGTCACAAGACTTCTTCAGAGAAGCCCTTTAACCAGGGTGTTTGTTAAATCAGAGAACACCAGGAAGCTCAACTCTGAGATCATCTGGGCGAGTGACTGGCACGGTCACCTCCAAAACCTGGCTCTGAGGGAGGTGTTTCGGGGGGTGAAAGTGGGGTTCATTGATGCTTGGGAATTTAATGTAGCTGCAAACTCATTTGACCTTCACCCAAATAGGAATATTGTTCATAATCAAATTGCTTTGTTTTTGTCCTACCTGTGTGGTCCAAGTTTTTAGTGGGGAGTGTTTGTGTGATTGGTGCATTGATGTAACTGTTATGGTCATCATGTCTAAATGGAGCAGAGCCACAATTTAAACTTATGGAATATATTGTGCTTAAACATTGAATTCCCAAAGAATCTGAGTTAGGCTGAAATAAATTTATATAGGATAAACGTTGGTAAAACCACTCTCTATTTTTTATTTTCTTATCAAAAATAATCATTTAGAAAACCTCTCTAGCTTGTGTAGTTTTTATATTTGCTGTCTGTACCGTCTCCGATCCGCTCTGAATGGCTGGGGGTCGCTGTCAATCATCTCAGTGGTCTGTTAGTACTGTAGTATCACTGTCAGTCATTTCACCCTGATCTGACAGATCTCTGAAGCAGCGCCAGAATGCTATGGTCCATTTAAATGACTGTCGGTCATTAAGACCTGCACCGAATGTGCACTTTCATTTGCCAGCTACAGTGCCTGTCATTCAAAGCGCCTACTTTGAAATTAGCTGGTTAAGATGTAAGTAAGCTTTTGCTATAGTTAATACGGTGAGTTACTAGTTTGTTTTGAAAATGGGGCCCAAGAGGAAAACACTTAATGAATATTGTGCACAATACTTAAAAAATAAACTCAAATAGTAGCAAGCCTAATTATAATATAAGGTTTTAGGTATTAATAGTATAACATTGAGATTTGTATTTATAGTTTTAAGAATAATAGCGGCTTTTTAAGGTATTAAATATGAGTTAGTTTTATATGGTCTTTTCTATTAGATAGTTAGTGCCCTGGCCCCCTTGAGGCTTTTAGTCAAAATTGATTTCTGCTGTGCTGTTGTTTGTGCAGTATTGTGTGTTGGAAAATAAAAACATCTGATTCTTACCTGTTGTGGTCCCTCCTCTCTCATACCCCTTCTCCACTGGCACATCCGACCTGACATCATCAAAAAAACGCAAAAAACATGTTTCTAGTTGTTTTTTCTCTGGAAAAAGCCGAGAAAACCATTCAATGGCCGAGTGGGGCGACAACAGGAGACTATATAAAAAAAAAAAAAAAAAAAAAAAAGGGTGTATCTCATGAATAGTCATACTTGCCCCTGGCATCCCATATGGGCGGTCATAAGGAAACGATACTGTATCAGCGCACAGAGACTATCACGGACATTTGCAGAGCTTTTTTGAGATGTTATAGTAATAAAATAATGACTTGGATTGCATTATTGAGGAGTTTGGTGATAAAACGAGTGATCAGGAGATGATTTATCAGTATGCAAGACTATGAAGAGGTATGTGAAAAATACAGCGAACAAGGGGTGGGGCAGGGCTGGAGATGCAGTACTGAGTGTCCTGTTGATATGCAGTGCCTTTTAAACCTGTTTTACTGTGAAAAAATACTTTTAAACAGCGCGTCTAAAATAAACTGTGCGTGTGAAAATAAATTGGACCTGATGCGCCTGAGGCGCGCTGAATAAATGGACCGCAAAGGGTTAAGACGTATGACCCTTGCTAGCTTGCTATTGACTGCTGATCAGCTGTAACACAGCAACTTTTAGCATTCACCAATTGAAAAGGGTCCCAGATAAACACCTCAAATTACTGCCCTATATTTACAACTAACGAAATATTTTGAACAGAAAAGCTGCCTGACAGCGTGAAAAACCAATGTCACACTGATTCTAATCTTTAAGTTAATGTTTAATGTGCGCATCAAATGCAGTAACTGTATGAAGACATGAATGGGCACTGGATAACCTCAATGAAAAAACATTTAGGCACAACAGCAATTGATTTCAGAGTTTATTTGTATTGGTACATTAAGGCAGGTCAGCAACCATTAAAAGTTTAACCACAGTTCTCGCAATGATTACTCTCAGCAGCGGCTGTTTCAACTTAGCATGTGATCACACGCAATCAAACTCGTACAACCAAACCAAAAAATACACAGTAACACTAAACTAGACAGTAGAGTAGCTAATAACATCCAGACAATCCAAGTTGTAAAACATCAAAACAATGTCCTTTGTGTCCAAGTGGAGAAAAAACCTTTGATAAGTTCCTTGGGTGAAACAAACAAAAAACCACAAAAATGTCTCGAGTATAATGGAATGAAAAAAAAAAACAAGTGGATCTCACCCGATGTTGAACTTGAAACATCGAGATGAATCGCTGTATTTTAAACTCTGGCCAGATCCCGCCGCTGCATCACACCAGAACAGGAAGAGAAAGTCCGCTCCTGAATCTATTAGCCAGCCCCGCTGCTGTACAAAAAACCTATCAAAATAATCACACGCTCTTGCATTGAAAGCAACCTGACTAAAAAAGTATTATGAACACCCATATGGCAACCATTTGAGAAAAGGACACCAAGCCGAGCTGGAACCTGACGTCTCACCAGAACAGCAGACAGGTAAGGAAAGTAGACTCCCTCAAACTCCCACTCCAACGAATAGATATGCCCCAAAAAGGGCGTGACTAATAGAACAAGCCGGTGTAATTATAGACCTTCCGCCATTCGTTTTTTTCCCCCTTCTTATATTATTAGAACAACAAATAAAGAGCATCGAATTTAATGCCTGGCCAGGCTTTCTGTTGTACAATTAAGTACAGCAGGTGACACGCTTATTGTGTAACTTCTTTATGTCGGCACGGCCACACAGCGACGGTGCTACAGTGTGTCTCTGATGCTGGCATGCGTATCAGATGCACCATCTTGTTGGTGAAATATGGGCCCATTCTGTCTTGCATATTTCCTTCAGCTCAGACGAATTGGATACAGGATGCTTGACTACAACATTTTTTAGATCAGTCCAAAGCATTTCTACTAGATTGAGATCTGGTATTTGCGAAGACCATTCCAGAACTCTTATCTTTGTTTTCTTCAAGAATTCCAGTTAGCTGTATGTTTTGGGTTATTGTCGTGTCGGAAGATAAACTGTCTGCCATTCAGCCTACCAGCATACTTTGTAGAATGAGACATGGCTGCATTTGTTGAATGTCTCCACTCCCTGAACAGCTAAAACACCATGTGGGAGGGTGTGGGGATTCACTGAACACACGGGAGTCAAAGTTTATTTGATAACGCCTCATCGGTGTTCAAGCTTTATTTAAGAACAAGCTTTATTTTCATCCACTGTACCCTTGTACCGTGGATGAAAATACCAACAATGGTAATTTTGTTTTTGTTCACTGACACAGTTCTGAAGTACCTGCAAAAAAAAACCTACAAACTAAAGGTCCTGCCTCTTGTAGCGTCCGGTGCGTCTTGAGTTTCCGTGACACTGTCCTATTCCCTCGCTATCACTCACAGGGGTGCCAAGATTCCCCCAGCTAAACTAAAAACATCCCACTAGGGGTATGTAATAAAGCACTATTTTTGTAGCAGATATCTCCCTCAGTCAGGCTTGCTTGCCCCTTTCTCTCACTCCAGACACTGGCGTTCTTTTATGTTTTTGATCCAGGTTTCCGAACAGAACCGCTTTCTCCTAGAAGGGCAAGAGCGAAGGAATAGCAGAGCATCAGTTTAATTGATCAACTGTCCCCCCAAGACCCATCTCCCGACCACTCAGAGAGAGAGAGACACGACACACCCTCACCCAACCTCTCTGTGTCATCGCCATGATTGACAGGCGGGTCCTACAGACCCCGGATCGGATTGATCCCGCCCCTCTGCAGGAGCATGCATGCGCCCGATAGCCAGCACTGACCTCCCATGTTACACACCCCCATACCATGACCAAACCACCTTCATGTTTTACTGTAGTTACAAAATTTTCTTTATTGAAGTCTTTCCCTTTTTTTCTCCAAACGTACTGTCACCAATTTTTGGGGTAAAGTTCTATTTTAGTCTCTTCTTTAACTGTTTCTTTAACCACTGGACCACACAGCCCCTCTCTCTCTCTCTCTCTCTAATTCAATGGTGCTTTATTGGCATAACTTACAATAGCAGGTGTTGCCAAAGCAATTATACAATACATACATGTATATATACAATGCATCATAAATACATATACACATTTATATATATATATATATATATATATATATATATATATATATATAAACAAACAAACTGATTTATAAAGTGCAGTTAACAAAAGTGATAAAATTGATGGGAAAATAGTACTGTTAATGATAAAATAAATAAATAATAATCAAAGAAAATAAATAAAATAAATAATGATTTTATATATATATATATATATATATATATATATATATATATATATATATATATATATATATATATATAATATATTGTAACTTGCACCCACTGGGTTCGTTGCCCCTTTAAAAATAGACCCAACACACAGAAATTAGGGGTTCAGCTCTTCCGCACTTTTAATAATACAAACAGAAATACAAAAACAAAAACAAACACCTAGCTCCTTCGGAGCGCTAACTAAACCTCAGGAACACCCTGACTATAAAGTGGGACGGCTAAGCCGTTTCCCCACAACACAGAACACACAGGATTTCTACCCTTGCCGGCTGCTTGGAAACAGAGCACACCTTCCTGCCTCCTTCTATACAGCAGCCCTGAGCAGACTGACTGCACCTCTTATATACCCTGCACCTGGTCCTAATTTAACAATAATTACAAGGTGCAGGGGATAATTAACAATTAACACAAATGTGCATTCGCACATGTTTTCTTCCATGCAGGGAGGATTAACCCCCTCCCTGCTGTGTTACACTTCCCCCCCCTTAAGTGCAAAGCACTGATCGGCCATTCCAAGGCCACATTCCCCCCCCCTTTGAAGTCCGATGCCCAGAGGAAGGGACCGCGATCCGGCGAGGAGGGACCCAAACGGCTTGCTAGGGGCGACCGACGCATAGGCCGGTAACCTGGACGGTGCAGCGACAGGCAGAGGTGTGAGCCACGGGACCGGCGCAGCGACATCTGAGACTCCAGGGGGAACATAGCGGGAGGAAGGGGGAACGCCAGTGACGTCACACGACCGCGTCGTGACGTCTGAGGTTTCAGGGGGAGCGGAGCAAGGGACCAGGTGAGGAACTGTGCCTGGCGGTGCCCCGACCTGGGCACGAGGTCGAGCACAGGGAGGTCCATGCAATCCGGCAGGGTGTCAACAAGCACGGGGCAAGGGACCGTGCCCGGCAGCACCGGACTGGTTTCCAGGGGTGGTGGTCGGGGCTGTGGTGGAGGTGACTCCCTCACCTCCTCTGGCTCCCGAGACGGCAGCTCCAGCCCCTCTGGCTCCCGAGACTGCAGCTCTACCTCCCATTTCTGGAGCAGCAGGTCCAGCTTTGTAGGCTCCGGCTCCGGTAGCCCTAGCTCCACTCTCCACTTCTTGTTTTGCTCTTCCTGAGCAGCTGTATTTCTTTTGATCTTCTCGATCAATTCTTGAAAATCCATTTTTTCTTTTTACTGGGTCGTAGGGGCGCCCACAGCTTCTGACACCAAGTGTAACGCACTTGCACCCACTCGGGTTCGTTGCCCCTTTAAAAATAGACCCAACACACAGAAATTAGGGGTTCAGCGCTTCCGAGCACTTTTAATAATACAAACAGAAATACAAAAACAAAAACAAACACCTAGCTCCTTCGGAGCGCTAACTAAACCTCAGGAACACCCTGACTATAAAGTGGGACGGCTAAGCCGTTTCCCCACAACACAGAACACACAGGATTTCTACCCTTGCCGGCTGCTTGGAAACAGAGCACACCTTCCTGCCTCCTTCTATACAGCAGCCCTGAGCAGACTGACTGCACCTCTTATATACCCTGCACCTGGTCCTAATTTAACAATAATTACAAGGTGCAGGGGATAATTAACAATTAACACAAATGTGCATTCGCACATGTTTTCTTCCATGCAGGGAGGATTAACCCCCTCCCTGCTGTGTTACAATATATATACACATACACAATAAATAGTACAGTGGCTAGATTCCACTGCTTCAGCAGATCTCTGCTCTCTGCAGCAGACCACCACACTCTACCAATGGCAGTCCACCATTCACTATTGCAGATCACTGCTTCAGCAGATCTCTGCGCTCTGCAGCAGACCGCTGCTCATTATTGACAGCACTTCATTGTTACTTCCTCAGATCTCTGCACTGTTCAGCAGATCCTGTCCTCTTCTGTTAATTGCTCCACACTACAGCAGATCTCTGCTCCCTCTTCAGAGCTATTCACTATTATAGCATGCAAAGTTGCTTTAGTTTACAGTCTAAATCTGTAACTGCACTTCTCCAGAGCTTCCAACGCTCCCGCTTTCCTCCAATATGCAGATCGTGGCAGCATTCTGCAATCAAGGCTAACGCTAATCCCCATCTAATCAAAATACGAGGTGCTAGACTTTCTCAGCAATCTATTCATATGTCCACACATCCTCTCAAATATTACAGAATTAATACATGGTGAGAGACGTGGTATGAGACTGGAAATCTGTCTTGATTATGAGTTAAGGAGTTCCACTACTAGGAGAATGACTGGAGTTGTGAAACCCAAATCTCTGAATGTGAGTTCACCTTTTCCATTCCAAGCAGACATGATGGTAGCAAACCGCTGATCGATCCTGTATTAACTAACACATAGGATGGTCAACATCTCATCTCTGCCCTCGTTTCCAGAAAATGGAGCACAAAGGGTGCTGAGCTTCCCCAGAGGTCGATTTACACGTTTGTTTAGTTCCAGCTGCTACCTCAACCGTCAGTTCCAGCTCTCCTTCTGCCTACTTTCGGTATCCAAGTTCTGTCAGCTGGTCCCGTCTGCTGACCCCCCCCCCTCCAGACTCCCCAGCTTCACCAGCTGCTATCTGACTAAATCCTACTCTCAGTAACCTCCTAAAATTTGCTCAGCATTTCATGTCTGCAGCCCTCGCCCTTCTTCGAGAGCTGCATATTCTACAGCTTGGTCAGTGTTTTCAACGTTCTGTGCCAGAATCGGATTCATCCTATTCCTTCAATCAAACCAGATCCTGGCTTTCATCGTCCACGCTAGGGATTCTCTCTCTCTCCCCCATTCTCTCCATACCAGCAGTTCACCTGACCCTCTGTGGGATTCTTAAGAGCTTTCCGTTCTGCCTCACCTTCCTGCCTGTCTACATCAATGAACATTCTCCATTTGCTCATTCTACTCATCGGAAAAGCCACTTCTCCCCATACAGGATCTACCTATGGAGATCATCTGCATCTTAGCCTTCTTCGGTCTACTCAGAAGCTCAGAATCCTCAGTTTCTTCTGTTTCTAATTTATTTCATCATTCGGTTGTGTACCTCCAAGACTGATCAATTTCAGCGTGGTCAGTTCATTCAGCTGTCAAGCAGAGTCCCCTATCTGCCCCTTCTTTTTAACGTCAAGGTATCTCCCCAGCAAGAACAGGCCTCCCTCCTCGACTCTATCCCCCACCCCCCACCTGACCTCTCCACCCTCCAGAGCAAGCCTCCCTCCTCTACCACCCCCCCCTTACCCTCAGTTGATTGATTCCTCTCGCTCCTATTATCACTCATCACTGGATCTCAACCCACCTCGCCTCTGGAGCTGGCCTCCCACTCGCCTCCCCCCATTTTGTATAGGCACAGCCCCCTCTGCCGAGAGGGCCAACATCAATCACAGCCTGATCATGAATGTGGGGAGCTGGTCCTCTTCTGCGGTGGATTTTTTCATTAATTCATCCTCTTGTATAGTTGCTGCTCATTTTTAAAATTGCTAGTATGCCCGGAGTGGGGGCTTCCTGTCCGCTGTCCGCTATGTGTTGGCATGTGTTGTCCTTGTTTGTCTCACGGTGTGGGAGATTTCGTGAGGTGCCGGGGGTCCATCCTTTGGGGGGCAAGTGAGTCTCACTTCCCCGACCTCAGGGCTAGGCATCCGCCTCCCTTACCTTCAGGGGGGTTCTTACCATGTGAGTCAGAGCGGACCCTCGGCCAAACTTTGTTCTGTCGCAGCTCCTGCGCTTATCTTACCTCACTCGAGGCTCTGTTCTATTGTGCCTTTCTTTCGGGACGTGGCCCTCGCGCTCCAGTCCCATACTAACCTCTATGCTTTATCCTTATTTCAGGTCCCAGGCAGTGTGACGTTTCAGCCAATCAGGGGTTTAACGAGCGCCCCTTACAGAAGTCTCAGATGCTGGGTACCCCTCTCTCTCATCTCCTCTCATGTCCCGGTCATCCGAGATCAACTTCCACTCGAGGGGCGGCTCTCCGAGTCATAACCCTCGTATGTGTTTTTGGTCGCTGGGTCCTCTGCCCCTGGGATGTGTCGGCATCGCCGCCCTCAGTCAGTGACCATCTTTCTATCATGCTAACTGCTCCTTGCTGCTTCTTCAGCCTTATCCTTCACCCCAGCTTCCGCCCCGTGAACTGCCAGATTTAGTTCTGTCACATTTGGTTGGTACTGTGTGTTGAGGAAAGTGTTAATGAGGTTAGTCATTTCCATAGAACTGATTGGTATCGGCGTTCAAAGTCCAGTATATCCTGGTGGAAGCGCTCGCCTTGCTCCTCCGAGTACGCTCCCATGTTCTCCTTGAATTTATCAAGATGAGCATCAAGGATATGGACTTTGAGGGACATCCTACAGCCCATTGTGCCGTAGTTCTTCACCAGAGTCTCAACCAGCTCCACATAGTTTTTCGCCCTTGTGATTGCCCAGGAAGCCCTGAACCACTGCGACAAAGCTGTTCCAAGCCGTTTTCTCCTTACTAGTGAGCTTCTTGGGGAATTCATTGCACTCCAGGATCTTCTTTATCTGTGGTCCGACGAAGACACTGGCTTTGACCTTTGCCTCAGACAGCTTAGGGAAGAAGTCTTGAAGGTACTTGAAGGCTGCCGACTCCTTATCTAGAGCTCTGACAAATTGTTTCATAAGGCCCAATTTGATGTGCAGTGGTGGCATCAGCACCTTCCGGGGTCCACCAGTGGCTCCCACTTGACGCTGTTCCTCCCACAGAGAACTCGGTCCGCTGTGGCCAGTCCCGCCTGTGGTAGTGCGCCTTGGTGTCCCTGCTGTCCCAAAGGCAAAGATAGCAGGGAAACTTGGTAAAACCGCCTTGGAGACCCATCAGGAATGCCACCATTTTGAAGTCTCCTATGACCTTGATGCCATCTCAGAAAAATGCAGATATGTATCCACTTAGGCAGCTGGAACTAAACTCAACTGGTGGGCTTAAGGCCCTGTATTTATACTACTATTTATATTACTGGAAAGTTCTAGAAAGTTCTAGAAGTTACTCCAAGTTTACTCAGCACTGAATCTATCTGGAATGTTCTGGAAAATAGGTCAATTTCAAAATATCACTGTCCTGGTCACAAAAGCAAAGTTTGTGGGGAATAATAGCCATTTTCTATACTTTTGAGGCATAAGCAATTAGGAAATAACACTTACTACCCAGGAACCAAAAAAAAAAAAAAAAAAAAAAATTGTTACATGGTGTTATCGATTTAGATATCCCCTAGTTCTTCAGTAATTACTGTCCAATCTTCAGGAAGCTAGTAACAGCGCCTTTTCGTTCTGCTGCCCACCTGAGATGCAGGGTCCCGGCTTTGGCCATTTCCATTAAGGGGCAATTAGGACAAGTCTGGTTTTGTCTCTCCTTACCTTCATGATCACCGATGGGATTAGAGGCAGGACAGGAATGTAACCCAATAAAAAAAGCAGGCAGACACAATCTGGTTAATTTTTTTTTTTTTTTTTATTGTATTCATTGTCACACTGCGTGTTTCTATTACAGAATAGTTTTTACTGTAAATTAAATCTTACTAACCCTGTCCATTCACCACTGACCAACCAGTCAGACACACACAAAAAACCACCTCACATGCTGAATCACAGATCCGAAAGGCTGGGCACCAAGGAGGAGGAGCCTGCTTATTCAGTCCTGTATAGTTTGTGTCCTAGTTGTTGTGGAGCTGAAGTTTTTTTTTTTTTTTTTTTTCTTTCAAGTTATTCAAGTCTGAAATTTGGATAAGATGGACCTAGATGATATTACCTAAGAAAAGGAGGTATTAGTATCATGGTAAAGTATATATAAATGACCGATTCACACGATGTGGAATAACTACTTGCAAAATTATTTACAGAACACGCTGTAATACTTTAATGAAGTTAATGTTGCTATAACCACAATATGAGTATTATTATTTATTAAGTTCCAGCATCATGAGGTATCGCACTCTGGCTGGATGTGAATTTAATTGATTTAATAAACGCGGGATACACTGAGTTTTAACCCTTTCAGTCCTGGCCCACCTTAACTTGGAGTCGTTTAAAGTCCTGTCAGTACTTTAAGAAATCTAAAGTCCCATTCACCAAAAAAATACGTAAAATATTTGTAGTCTTGTTCTCACGTATGCTTTCTTTCTGAATTATAACTTCATTTTGCATTCGACAAAATAATTCAGGACTGAAAGGGTTAAAAAGGAATATAGCAAAAGATTTGTTCAAATGCTTTAACTGCAGAAAATTATCTTCAATTTTTTTTTTTTAAACCTTGTTCTTGTCTGAATATTGGATCTTAATTTTTTTTTTTTTATTATTTTTTTAAAGGGACATTGTTGGGTTTCAAGGAGTGTTTATTTCAATGCTGTTTATCTTTGAGAATTGTCCTTTATTGGGGTAATTCCCTCCATTAAAACAAGTGAAACCTATTTAAAGTTGCTTTAGTATTTCAACAGAACAGTGGAGAACTCATTAAAAGGCACTCAAACGTTTTGGCTAATGCGTTCACTAAGGAGTTAAAGTTTTGGTGTCGTTAATAAACAAATGTTATCGCTGTAATTCTCCATTTTTTTTGGAAGAAACCAAGAAAAACTTCGGTACCACAACACTTGAGCGAGAACTACACCGAAAACAGACTTAAGTGCAAGAAGATCTATATTTTAACCAACTAAGTTGACACACAGGGGATTCAAGAGCTTTCCATCGAAGGGAGGTGGACCAAAGAAAACTCATTGGAGAGAGAAGACAGTGGGTAATTGAGATGCACCAAGTATAAAAGGAGATTATTAAAGTTGTAGACATTTTTTTAAACCCCCTAGAGAGGGATAAACCAAGCCTAGAACAGACTTACACAAGTGTTTTGTTGATTAAATAAAGTTATAGACGTGCTTCCGCTCCACTATGTATACATTTTTCTAACCAAGAAAGCAGTCTGGCACAGATTCATTCAACTCTCTTTATTGATTAAAACAAACATTTTTCTAGACCACTGTGCAGCCCCAGAAAACAAGTCTAAAACAGGATTTAGATTTTATGGAAAACAGAATTTTTTTTAAATAAGTTACAGCTTTGCAATAAAAGGGCACCAACATTTCCAGAATGGAGATTTTTTACCAGGTATTTAGTTCCATCTTGCTCCCATTATATTAACTCGCTGGAACTGAATTTGCTAGACTACTCCTGATTTAGCACGAGAGGGCACACAAAGCACTGTCAGTTTTGAACTTCAGGCTCCTGTATCCAACAGGGAAACATCACAGAATTACAATGTTGAAGGGGTGTGCTTTATTCGTAAAATGTTTTTTTTTTATTCTTGTTACTTTGAGATTATGTGTAGTCTTAAAAAAAAGGGGTTGTAACCAAGACTTTGAAATAAATTTCTTATCTTATTAACACTGGAAATATCACCACTGGCACTCCTTTTAAAATAAGTGCTAACCAAGGTTTTAAAACCAAATTCCATCTGAAAAACATTCCTTCCTCTCAGCCAAAACAAGCATCACCCACCCTTAGCCCTGCCTTCAGCAATTCAGCCTCTTTCCCTAAGCCCCTCCCTTCCTTTTTACTATAAAACTAGGCTAAATCTGAAATCAATTTGACCTCCCAACATGTTGAGCTTTGAGAAATAAAAAAGGACTACAAGTTCCAGAATGCATTGCAAGAACTCCTGGCGCTCCTCCCCCAGCCACTCCCTCCTCTCAGCAAATGCCCCCCAGTTGTGCTCTCAGCGAATGGTGTCCCGTAACCCCCTCCCCACCCCCAAACTGTGCTCTCAGCGAATGGTGTATCGCACGTAGGGCACTTCCACGTCCTCGTCCGTGTCGTCATTACAGCAGAGCTCGAACACCAGCGCCTTCACATGCTTGCCAAGCTTCTTCTTCGAGACTTTGGTCACAATCTCAGTCATCCTGAACACAGAGAGGAAGAGAGGCGGTCAGCAACACATTTAACTTCAGTATTAAACATCTTTAAACTTCTTCCAAACAGGTTCCAAATTAGGGGCTGCACCAAACAAACAATCGACTGATCAAACAGCAAAGCGACAGTCGTCCTCAGAAACTATCAGTCGACTAAAATCGTAGGGTCAGTGATTATCCTTTATTCCAGTATTGTCTGTGCTTTACCCTTTAGTGGCAGGTATAAAACAGTGTGGCATCCACATGTTTGATGTGCGTCAGTTTGTTGGGTGGGGGATGGGGAGCTGCATGCAGGGCAACATGAGGGGAAGTGTATAAAATCGTAAGACACAGGTACAGGACTACCAATAGAGCTGGAATATGAAATCTATGTCCAAGCATAATATTCTGTTATATGGAATTGCAGATGTTTAGTTGCATAATACAGTTTTTGCAAGGGAGGAAGGCGTGATAGACCAGCATTAACAGTAACATGGATAAGGGGAATGGGAGCACTTTAAGAACAGGACACCCATGCGACAGATGTGACAATATTGTCACCTGCAAAAATTGAAGTGTATGAGGTACACTGTTACAAAGCTGTGTTTACATTGAATGTGCTGTCATGTCAGTCTGAGAGGGCAGCACCAATCATACCAGATGAGCAACAGAATACAGTTTAATGGGAGGGATGGCCTCATCGTCACAGTTTGCTGTATACGTTGTGCTGTAATACCAGTATGTTCTGTATTTTCCAGTGTTTTAGGACCGTGTTGGCAGATAGCACACACATGCGTTCTGTAAATATCCATCCTTTTGCAGTGCAGAAGGATGGCGTCTTGTTATCTGCAGAGTTGTATGTTGGTCGTCTTATTTTTAGCTTTAGAAGTGCTTGATACTGTGACACAGCCATCTGGGTATGAGGTAGTTTGACTCAGATGGAATGACCTCATTATACAGATTGATCAACAGATTTAATGTAAGGACCCACCGCTCCACTGTTTAGTGTGTACTCACGGCTGTGGGAGTCGCTCCTTTAGCTTGGCGGGTGGCATGAAGAATGAATAGAGCATCGAGACTCCCTGGGACAGCATGGTGATCTCCAGCTTGTGTTCATTCTGAGAGAGGGAGAGAGGCTGATAAATAAGGGAGGGGAGAGGGGAGTGGGAGGTTTGTCACAGGGCTACAGAATCGTGCAAGCGGTACCTTGAAGTAGTCTAGGAACTGTTTGAGTGTCATCTCCTTCCCATCATCCTGCAACCCCTTCACCTCGAAGCGATCCCACAGAGTCCAGTCCTGTTCATAGTACTGCGGGCACACACACAGTCAGGGGGAGCGATGGAGATTTAGACAGCACAGTGTAAAGGAAGGCAGCATCGCTGTGACAACTGGCTTAAGGTATCGTAGTTTATGACGTCACACAAACCCTAGATGGAATTACTTCTGTAACTGACTGAAGCCCATCTATTATTCTCTCTACCATTACACAGATAATTGTGATGGTATGGAAGGAGGCTATGTGTTCCAGTGGTTAAAGAAAAGGGCTTGTAACTAGGAGGTCCCTGGTTCAAATCCCACCTCAGCCACTAACTCATTGTGTGACCCTGAGCAAGTCACTTAACCTCCTTGTGCTCCGTCTTTCGGGTGAGACATAATTGTAAGTGACTCTGCAGCTGATGCATAGTTCACACACCCTAGTCTCTGTAAAGGCGTCTGCTAAATAAACAAATAATAATAATGGAACGAACTCCCCAGCAATGTTGTTGAAGCTGACACCCTGGGATCCTTCAAGAAGCTGCTTGATGAGATTCTGGGATCAATAAGCTTCTAACAACCAAACAAGCAAGATGGGCTGAATGGCCTCCTCTCGTTTGTAAACTTTCTTATGTTCACATTATATATATATATATATATATATATATATATATATATATATATATATATATATATATATATATATATATATATATATATATATATATATATATTATTCATGCACAGCAAAGCTTTTTCCAAAAAGGTGCCGACTATAAGGCACTTTATATATTAAACGTCTCTTTCGAGAAAAAAGTTAACAGCAATGACATATACACCATGTATACTTTGCTCTGACGCACATGGAGACGAGGTTGGTCACACTCAATCTCTTTCAGACTTATCTGCTAATTGTATGCAGACTCCTGTTACATTTTGTTTAAATGAAAAAAAAAAAAAGTGTATATTGAAACAAAACATGAAACATACAACACTGACACAATGTGTCTTCATCAGGTCTTGCAGTGATTTTTAATTACAAGTCTTGCCCAGCTGCACTGGCTACCTGTAAAGTTCAGGATTACTTCCAAAATTCTTGCGTTGCTACAAGGCCCTTCATCACAGGTCCAGAGTACCTCTTCAACCTGCTGACCTGCTATGTACCTGCCCGCAAGCTGAGGTCCTCTGACTGGCCTCAGAGAGCTCTTAGCTTCATGGACTGCAAAGGGTTAATGTACAGTCTCTCACAATAGCAGAGCCCAAGGCTGTGCATTGAATTTGGAAACATCGAGCAAACTTGATTGATGTGTCACTGCTCAACTATTTTTGAACACTGTAGATACATGACATGCCCTTCATAGAAGACAAATCACTTGCTTTATTGTATAACCTGGCAAGCATTGTTTCAATGAGTTAAAAACAGAAATGAGCTTTGATTACTGTGCGCTTATACCTGGTATTAGGTCACAAGGTTCATGTGTGTGTACTATGAGTTTGGGTGCTGCAGTAGGCTTGGAGAAAGCAGAGGACAGTGCCAGGTTCGAGATCTCGGTGCATGTATCTCTCCGTCTTTGTGTGTATGTGTCTCTCGCTCAGTACCTTGTGTGTGGGCGCTGCGATGGGCTCAGAGAATGCGAAGAAGGGCAGTGCCAGGTTCATGAAGCCATTCTTGAAGGACTCCACTTTCTGGTGGCCCTGAACGATCTTGAACAGCTCCAGACACACCAGGCCCACCACGGCCGCCGTCGTCGTGGCGATGGCAGGGATGATCTTCCCAGCAATCAGCTTGCTCTGTGATCACACAAAATTAAAAAGCACGCCACTTACTAAACAAATTATCCGTTGTATCACAATAAAAGCCATTACTGTTCCACACCGGACGTCCACTCCTGGTGTCCAGAAGCAGTTACCTTGTGTCGGTCTGCTGGAGGGATGTCATAATTTTCTGCCCTGAGGTTTGATGCTGCGACAATAAAATCCATGTGGAAATTGGTGTCATCGTCCTGCAAACAAAGACATTAGCAAATCTGGGGTCAGTTCATTCATAACACCAGCAGTGCCGTACATCCATCCCCCAGGCTGTACATTTTTAATCCGTGGGATTAACCTTTTGCAGTCCATTTATTGTGCGGCTGTCAGGCTGGTCAGGTCCAATTAATTTTTATGAACAAAATAAAATTTCAGACCACGTGCAGTTTAAATTGAAATAAAGTGACTATTTGCTTAAAACAAGGAATAAAGCAGTGCAAATCCAAAGGGTACCCTATACAAAGACACCAGTAGCAAAATTTTGAACAAAAAACATGTTTTTATTATTTTTATATATATATATATATATATATATATATATATATATATATATATATATATATAAAATATAATCAAAATTTCAATTTCAAATTTTTGTTTCTGCTTGATTATAGTACCTTTAGAATAATCAGACAGGTGCAACACTTTTACAAATCAATTACACTCTATTGCCAAACAAAAAAAAAAAAATAAAATAACTAAAAACAATTTTTCATCAATTTTATAACTATTTATATCAGGCGAGGTCTGCAAACAAAAAAGCATTTACACTGACAGAAATTATCTGTATGTGTCCATGGTATGGTACCTTTCAAAGCAGTCACCTGGGTGCAACCCTGGCTGCCTTGAGCAGGTTCTGCAGAACCACACAGTCTCTCTCCTCCCCCTTTTGTCTTTCTGTCACTGCACAGTCTTTGGTGCTCTTTCCTTCATTTTCTGTGATGAAATGTGGCTTTTCATTCAGTCTTTCCTCTCTGTCTGTGGATGATGGACGACCACGTTTTCTGGAGCCAGGGTTGCGCACATTTCCCACCAGTTGTACCATTAAGTCCTTTCTGAAGGTTTTATGGCGAACAGGTAGCTGTCCTGATTCCACCTTCATCAAATTGAACAGGATAGCACTGTTCACAATTGCTACTTCCAGCAGCCAAAAAAACATCTACCTCCACCACTTCAGAGATTTCCTTGTAAAAGCATAGCTGGCACAGTAGTGATCCACCCGGTCCACTGCACCCATCTTGCTGGTGTAATCGCAGATCACTGAAGGCTTCTCCAGCTCTTGAATTTCTCCTCGCTTGATGGTGCGTTGTACCTTCTCACAGTCACTGCCATGGAAGGTGCTCAACATGAGCACTAGCCATTTGTCCTTCCATCCTAGCACCATGACATTGTTGTCCTTGCTGAATGAAACCGACTCTTTTTTTCAGTTTGAGGCCTTGCTTCACTGGTGCTGGCAATCCTCTTCTATTGGCCATTACTGTTCCAGTAAGATGGATTTTGATTTTGAGCAGTTCCATGGCCAGGTCGTAACCTGTGTAAAACCTGTCTGTAAACAAATGAAAGCCATGTCCATTTGTTGTCTGCAGCAATGTTTCACACAGGTGAAGAACAATCCTTGATGAAAACGGCATGTCTGGTCTCAGCAGGGAGTCTGTTGTTGGGCTGCCAAAGTAAGGAACAATAGCAGAGACATAACCAGTTTCACAGTCAGCTAAAACAAACACACGCATCCCCCACTTGGTAGGCTTCTGAGGATTGTAGCATTTGAAGATAATCCTTCCTTTGAAGCCAACGGTGCTCTCATCTATGCAAATGTCTCTGCCTGGAATGAATAGCTCACGGCATTTTATGCCTATGTAGCTGACCACATTCCTCACCTTTTGTCCTCTGCTAACAAAAGCAGTCTGAGGCACCTGGGTGGGGGGAGGAGAAAGGTGCAGCATCCAAAAGATCTGCAAGAAACGCAATCTCTTGAATACATCTTTGAAAAACGGCATTCTGTCGGTCCATTCCTCAGAGAAATGTTCTTTTATGTCTGTTTTACATTCAGTCCCATGTTCAGCACAACACCAAAAATGCCTTCATCTCAGGTAATGTAACAGGTTTCCAGGAGTTCCAAATAGAATTGTGACGCCGCGGTCCTGTTAGCTTTACGCTGGCATGTCTATTCGTCTCATTCACAATTTCAGTAAACAAAACGTCAGTGAAAAAAAGTTGAAAAAACTCCAGTGCAGTTCTCAAAGTATTACTACCTTGAAATCCCTTATTTCTCACAGCAAAAGGGATTTTTGTGAAAGCATCCGCCCCTACAGATGCGCTGCGTCTCCATTAAGCCCCTCGGTTGTGCGCCTGGTTCTTGGTCACTTTCCTCCGATTCCTGAGATTCATCAGAGTCCTCAGTAAGAGAAAAATGTACTTCCTCGTCACTAGATTCTTCAAAATCATCCTCCAAACTGCTTTCATCTGTACTTTCTTCTTGCTCCATCATCTGTGCAAGCTCTTCAGGCTGCATTGCTTTTCTCTGTCTCCTCTGCGCCACTATCACTTTGTGCGTCTTTTCTCCGTCTGTTCAATTCGGCTTTGTTCAACCTGTATATAGTCTATTCGGCTGTCTCCGCCTTCTTTCCGATCAAAGACGATTAGGGAACGCCTTGTCTCGGTTTTTTCCGGCTTAAACGCAACACAGGCTGTTAGATCATGGTTTTCGGCAATGTCGGACTGAGTCCGACAATGGACTGGAATGGAATTTTCGCGATGTCGGACCAGGTCCGACATAGGACCGCAAAGGGTTAAAAAGTTGATTAACATGACGTACATCAACAGTATGTAGAGAACAGTGTAGAAAAATTAGCAATGAACAGTTTAAATGAAAATTGCATTAAGTGGTACTTAAGACTTGTATGTAATAAGGTAAGCAAATGAGGCATTAGTATCATGGTAAGGAGTATTAAAATAATTGATTTACAATATATGGAATAACGTCTTGTGTCCTCAAGAGATGTAAAAATGTGTGACAGGTAAAAGGTGTGATTGACGCCTTCATACATCCCCAAAATCAGATACTGAACATCTTCTGCTAAATAACGTTAATACGACTCACCATAATTTAATAGGTGATTCTCCATATATACAGGCAAAAACCTCTATATATCCCCAGAATCCGATACAATAACTTGTGCTAAATAACATTAATACCAAGTTTCATTGCAATAGGTTAAGCCAGCGGTGGCCAATGCGTGAATCGCAAAAGATTTTTGGTTGATCATGACAAATCTGAACACTAACACGAACATAAGCGGACAACCATTTTCGTTACTGTGGATGGCAAATAAATATCCGCGACTAAGAATTCACACATTAAAAAAATAACAACTTCTACCAATAGATGGCGCTAGTTCTTTATGTCTATACTTTCTCTCATATATGTCTGGTCTCACCTACCATGACATCACCAGAGAAAGGTTTCTAGTGTGCCCCGCGGTTGTGTTTGTAATTGACGTTTAAATTATTACAGTAAATGGATCGTTTTGTGGTACGGGTTTCGAAAGATGGGGAAGAGCCTTCTGTCCCATCCAGCAGCATGGATGAAAACATCCCATCAGTTTCCAAAAAAGGTAAAACTGGCGCCAAAGCGAACCCTTAATTAAAAGTGGGAACCGGACTATGCAGTTATACAACTGAATGACAAGCCTTTCTGTTACCTGTGCAAAACAAATCTGGGGCTTGCTCATCTGAAACATCATATCTCCACAAACCATGCTGATTTTACAGATAAATTTCCACCTGGGTCTTCTGAAAGAGCTGTAAAAATGGCCTGTCTAAAACAACAGTTATCCGCTGAGCAAGCAACGTTAAACAGCAATGACTGACACGGAAATAGTCACGTTGACTAGCTTCAACCCTTAGCGGTCCATTTATTCAGCGCGTCTCAGGGTGGTAAATTTGGGCTGCGGCTTAAATTCGAAGGAATACGGTACATTGTAATTGACCCCAGGTCTGATGCTGTCTCACCTTCTCAAAGTCAATAGCAGTCAGCTTGAATTTCGACAGACAATCGGATTTGGGTAGAAGGCTCTTCAACTCGTCCAGCCTGCAATCATCTAGAGGGGTAGAGAGCGTCATTAAAACGGACTGAGCTACACAGCAGGGCTGTCATACTGCAATGCTTAAAAACAGAAGCATACAGGAGGAGCCCTCCATTAGACTGCTGTTACTGTGATACCCTGGTGTAAAATGAGACTACGTTTGTACAACAGTACTGTGCATACGGAAAATAAATTCAACATTACACTGCTATATAAACACTACAGCCGACAGGCATATCTGTGACAATGGTAAAATGTTTAAAACTAATAAAATCCCCTAATCCTCATTATTTTGTGTTTTTGTTTTGAAATACAGTGCCTTTTATTCGCCCCCCTGAACTTTTTTTGCCACATTTCAGGCTTCAAACATAAAGATATGAAACTGTAATTTTTTGTGAAGAATCAACAACAAGTGGGAAAATCATGAAGTGGAACGAAATTTATTGGATATTTCAAACTTTTTTAACAAATAAAAAACTGAAAAATTGGGTTAAAATTATTCAGCCCCTTTACTTTCAGTGCAAACTCTCTCCAGAAGTTCAGTGAGGATCTCTGAATGATCCAATGTTGACCTAAATGACTAATGATGATAAATAGAATCCACCTGTGTGACAATCAAGTCTCCATTATAAATGCACCTGCACTGTGATAGTCTCAGAGGTCTTTTTAAAAGCGCAGAGAGCATCATGAAGAACAAGGAACACACCAGGCAGGTCCGAGATACTGTTGTGGAGAAGTTTAAAGCCGGATTTGGATACAAAAAGATTTCCCAAGCTTTAAACATCCCAAGGAGCACTGTGCAAGCGATAATATTGAAATGGAAGGAGTATCAGACCACTGCAAATCTACCAAGACCTGGCCGTTCTAAACTTTCAGCTCATACAAGGAAAGACTGATCAGAGATGCAGCCAAGAGGCCCATGATCACTTGGATGAACTGCAGAGATCTACAGCTGAGGTGGGAGACTCTGTCCATAGGACAACAATCAGTCGTATACTGCACAAATCTGGCCTTTATGGAAGAGTGGCAAGAAGAAAGCCATTTCTTAAAGATATCCATAAAAGTGTCGCGTTACAGTTTGCCACAAGCCACCTGGGAGACACACCAAACATGTGGAAGAAGGTGCTCTGGTCAGATGAAACCAAAATCGAACTTTTTTTTGCAACAATGCAAAACGTTATGTTTGGCGTTAAAAGCAACACAGCTCATCACCCTGAACACACCATCCCCACTGTCAAACATGGTGGTGGCAGCATCATGGTTTGGGCCTGCTTTTTCTTCAGCAGGGACAGGGAAGATGGTTAAAATTGATGGGAAGATGGATGGAGCCAAATACAGGACCATTCTGGAAGAAAACCTGATGGAGTCTGCAAAAGACCTGAGACTGGGACGGAGATTTGTCTTCCAACAAGACAATGATCCAAAACATAAAGCAAAATCTAAAATGGAATGGTTCACAAATAAACATATCCAGGTGTTAGAATGGCCAAGTCAAAGTCCAGACCTGAATCCAATCGAGAATCTGTGGAAAGAACTGAAAACTGCTGTTCACAAATGCTATCCAACCTCACTGAGCTCGAGCTGTTTTGCAAGGAGGAATGGGCAAAATTTCAGTCTCGATGTGCAAAACTGATAGAGACATACCCCATCACTTACAGCTGTAATCGCAGCAAAAAAGGCACCCACTGCAGGCGCTACAAAGTATTAACTTAAGGGGCTGAATAATTTTGCACGCCCAATTTTCAGTTTTTTATTTGTTAAAAAGTTTGAAATATCCAATAAATTTCGCTCCACTTCATGATTGTGTCCCACTTGTTGTTGATTCTTCACAAAAATTACAGTTTCATATCTTTATGTTTGAAGCCTGAAATGTGGCAAAAGGTCGCAAAGTTCAAGGGGGCCGAATACTTTCGCAAGGCACTGTAAATGTAATTTAATTTAAGCTAAACCAAGTTATCTTCACAAATACATTTTGTATAACTATTAGAGGCAAAGGGTTCTTATGACAGATTTTCTGATTGGTTACAAACATTTTCAATGCGTTGCTGTTTTAAACGCTCAGAGCACGTTTAATACTTAACCGTTTAGGAACCAAAAAACCCGATTACGAAGATTTGTTAAAAGTCTAACAGCCCCAGATTATCACTAAAAGTGCAACGATTAGCTGTGTAAAGCGATGAATCGTGATGTTTTCTTTACACGATATGTCGTAATGGAGGTATGTATCGTTCGTACTGTGATGCAAGACCACACCATAGCTCACTGACAATGATTATATGATCACTTGATCTTTCTATGCATTATACAAGTAACCCATCAGGACCATCACATGGATCGCGGTGCATTTCGTATTGCACCCTGCACAGGGCGAGTCGTATGGTGACAGTGTTTCCTTTTATTTCACATTTCGCAGCAAGCGGCAAGGAGTCGTGGAGGTGGGGTGTCTCACCGGTGGAGGTGTTGGCGTTCTGCAGCTCCTGGTCAGACACGTGGATCGTGACTCCAGAGCGTGGAGTGAACTGCGGCACGTGCACGGCGTCCAAGATCTTCACCAAGGCAGCGCGGTCGCGTGAACCCGGCACACCGTACGTCTTGGCTAGCAGGTTAGCACTCGCCATGATGTAATCCACGTGAAGGTCCTGCGAGGGAGAGAATCAATCAATCAATCGGGTATTGACATTTAACTTTTCAGCGTGTTGGTGTTTTCTCTAAATGCCTGAAGCCTCGTAACACTATTGTGAAGTGCGCGGTTTCAGTGCAAGCACAAATACAAAGAGACATACAATCCATTCAAATATAAAAGCATTTTAGAACATTAAGCAGTTTTACAATATATAGAGCACACACAGCCAAATGTTACGAAACATTCACAAATACAGCACCAGACAAAGACGTGATTTATTAATATTTTAAGTGGTGACTAGTCAACTGTCAAATAAATATTTGTTTACCCTTAATTGACACACACAAGTGCGCCTCAATTAACCATGAAATGATCCTGAAGTAATTTTGGAATCTATGCCTAAATATCTGCATGAATACGAAACTGGGTGACACTATCAAATATTTCAAAGGTTTTTCTCTTTAATGTATTTGCAACTTCGGGGGGTGGGTGGGAACTAATGTTGGAAGAAATGTATTGAAATGTATTGCTCCTTTGTTCATATTACAAAATGTATTTATAAATAAATCAGGACATCAAACATTACCCCTGTTATGGCTCTATTTTAAAAAGCAGACAGAAAAAAAGGCGTGAGAAAGAACAAGTATAAAATCACAATGTTATGGAAGTTATAACATTAAGATACAATAATGACACTTTCAAATGATCGTCCATTCCCTATTACATTTACAGTTTAAATTCCTATTCTGTGTAAAAACGACTTCACCCCACTACAGCCTCCACTTAACTTCATAATAACAGACTGTTCTCCTAGGGAATCTCTTAAATCTTCCTTAAGAAATCCAAAAGCTGTTAGCAACAGCATCAGACACAGTTTGTTTAAGCAGTCTGATTCTAAGCATTGCAATGTCAAGCAGGTTTTACAGTTCAGCTAACAGTAGAGGTACTCACGTTGCTGGTGCTGAACTCCAGGTGGTGAGGGCATCTCTTTGGTCCTGACCAGAAGGGGGCACCAGAGCTGGTCAACTGTGATGAAAGATGGGCTTGGTCACTCACATAACAAAGTTTACAAAAGAAGAAGAGACCACTCAGCCCATCAGAGCTCGTCCAATTCCCGGTAGCTGACTGATCTCAGAACTCATGTGTATAGTCGGGTCTTAATTGATCCAAGTGATTTTGCCTCAATAACATAACCAGGTAACCCATTCTATACCCTCACCACTCTCTTAAGTGTCTCCTTCCCTCTGTCCTAAGTTTATTTGCACTTAATTTGCCAGCTGATCACTGGTCCTGGTTTCTGTGCTTGGCTTAGTTTAAATGCAGTTTAGAAACTCCAAGTCAGGTCTTACAGGATCCCAGTGATTCAGCATCAACGTGGCTCGGTAACCCTCGGTAACCCACCCCACACCCTTGAGACTTCGTTTATTTAACCTAGAGCAAAGAATAACAGAATGTAGATCTCACATTTTCCTATATGAAAGAGGCACATATGTTAAAACGCGTATTTAATTTGTAACTGTTTTTCATAGCATTTGTAAAACTATAAAGCTGGCGAATGTCTCTTGCACAGTTTTCCATTCCTCGCTGAAGGAACTCAGCTGACAAGCAAGTTGCTTCTGGGAGCTCGAGTCCTTGTAGGAAACAATTCAGAACATTTTCGGTTCTTTAGGCAACTAGCAATTAAAAAAAAATTAAATAATAATAATTAAATAAATAATAATACATTCCCTAAGCTCAAAAACCCCAGATGCATTGGCTTGCAATTGCTGCTTTTCCCATTTGTTTGTTTGAAAAAAAAATCTCAATCCTAAATTTCTCGTTGATGCAACACGTTGCCCACAGCGGTGCAGAGCCGGGTCGGCCGGGCGGAGTGCCGTGCTGCTCACCTGCTCCGGGGGGAAGTTGTGCAGCAGCTGGCGGATGTTGTTGTTGTACTGGCACTGCCAGTGGTTCCGGGCCCACTCCACGCAGTCCTCCCAGCTCTGAGGACAGTCAGTCACCAGGCTCTTATACACAGCCTCCAGCACCTCCAGGGGCTGGGCGCCGGGCAGCTTCAGAGTGCGCTCCATGAACTTGGGGTCTCTAGGAGAGAGAAGCGAGAGAGAGAGAGAGAGAGAGAGAGAGAGAGAGCAAGACATTAACCACACACCCCAAGAGTCTGAGCCTCTCTGTGACTTCAAAAGGTTTCTGAGCAGGATTCATTACAATTGGATCAGCAGTATTAAATAAATTCCTTGACAAGTGTTTCGACTGGAAGTCTTTCTTGGTGTTTTCGATTGAAACGCTAAAAGAAACAATTTTGATGACTAACGTTTTGACTAGAAAGCTTTCTCTGTGTCTTTAATGTAAATTCAATGACTAATATTGACTGGAAGGCTCTCGTCTTCAACAGATACACTAAAAGAAACTTAATAAAATTAAATAACTAACGTTTCGACTAGTCTCTCGGTGTCTTCAGTGTAAATTCAATGACTAACGTTTCGACTCAATCTTTCTCAGCATCTTCAACACTGAAATGATTATTTTGCCACTGGGTGACGTGGAGTCATAGTGCACAGGATCTCTTAAAATGTCTAAAGTAATGTGTTTGCTGATCTTGCAGCAGAGCTCAGAAGCAATCAAATGACAGCAACCACCATCGAAACAGCAGGTTAAATGTAAAGAAGAAAATCAGTGAAATTTGAGTGCTGGGCGCTGTTTGTGAACTGAAAGGCAGGGCGCAGCAGTAAGGGCTGCTGTATTGAAAGGCAGGGCGCAGCAGTAAGGGCTGCTGTATTGAAAGGCAGGGCGCAGCAGTAAGGGCTGCTGTATTGAAAGGCAGGGCGCAGCAGTAAGGGCTGCTGTATTGAAAGGCAGGGCGCAGCAGTAAGGGCTGCTGTATTGAAAGGCAGGGTGCAGCAGTAAGGGCTGCTGTATTGAAAGGCAGGGTGCAGCAGTAAGGGCTGTTGTATTGAAAGGCAGGGTGCAGCAGTAAGGGCTGCTGTATTGAAAGGCAGGGTGCAGCAGTAAGGGATACTCACGTGAGGTACTGCATTGCATTCTCTGCCGGCTGCTTGAAGAGACCTTCAAACTCGTCACGGGCCCACTGCACAGGGACAAGACAGGACAGTTAGTGTGTGGCAGGGGGAGTGCGTGCGTGCGTGTGTCTCTCACCTGCAGGGTGTGCTCGATGGCATTGAGGAAATCAGTGTGTCTTGCTCTCTCACCTGCAGGGTGTGCTCGATGGCGTTGGGGAAGTTCTTCAGGGTGCAGATGGGGATTGATTTCTCCGGGGGGTCCTGGCTGGAGCTGTAGGACTCTGTCAGGAAGGGGATGACCACCTGCACGTTCCCTTTGGTCCCCAGAGTTCCAGACTCCAGTAGGGGTTTGCGGTAATACACACAGCGCCGGTCCATATACATCCCTGCAGAGAGAGTGAGGAGAGAGAAGAGGAGAGGATCACTACATAGAACACAACGTGCATCGCTTTACACAGCGTTTCCCTTGCAAGTTGGGCCAGTGTTGGAAAGCACGAGGCATTTTGGAGCAATGTGTTGCAGACAAATCTGAAGCAGCACCTGAAAACATCACTATTTAGCAGCATGGGTTACATTATTATGTAGTATTATTATTATTATTATTAAGAAACCCCACACAGACAAATCCGTTTCCACTTCAGGAATGGAAATAAGACAGCAAAACTACATAATTCAAAGTGGCTTTCACTTCTACTTCTGATCTAGCCTGGGTTGTACAGGTGTATGCAGGGATGGAAATAAGATTCCTATTGCATAGCAGTTTCACCTGTTCCAGGTTTTATTATAAGCTTGACCTGGCACAGAGTATAGGTAACAACCTCAGGTGAGTCTTGCTAAACTCAGTGAAACCAGGAATGGATCAAACTGCTATGCAATGGGAGTCGTCTTTCCATCCACGTACTTTCTGGCCCAGTGGTAAATTCATGCAAGGCAAAACACATTACTATATGTTATTTACTTACATTTTTATAGTGCCTTTAACCAAGTCACTTTACAAATTTAAACAAAATGGTACAACCAAGAAAAAAGGTAAGTTTATTGGGCTAGGGTGGTGATACAAATTGTTGCTTAAATGAGAGCAGAGGGCCAGAGGCTAGGTCAGGGTCGGGCAAGCAGGGTCATAACAGGAGGTCAGGGGTCAGGAGTATCAGTAGGATGGGCTAGGGAGAAGAGATGTGTTTTGAGGGAGGAGCGGAAACTACGTAGTGCGAGTGAATGTTTTATGATAAGTGGGAGTTTATTCCAATGAAGGGGTGCAAAAAGGGGAAAGTAACGGAAACGGGATTGTCATTGTCGACATTGTCAATACCTTTTAGGATTTTGAATGCTTGAATCAGAGCGCCACGTAGTCTTCTTTGTTCAAGACTGAATAGATTCAATACTTTAAGCCTGTCTGCATACGACATGCCTTTTAAACCCAGGATAATTCTGGTTGCTCTTCTTTGCACTCTTTATAGAGCAGCAATATCCTTTTTGTAGCGAGGTGACCAGAACTGAACACAATATTCTAGATGAGGTCTTACTAATACATTGTAAAGTTTTAACATTACTTCCCTTGATTTAAATTCAACACTTTACTATATATCAGAGCATCTTGTTGGCCTTTTTTATAGCTTCCACACATTGTCTAAATGAAGACATTTCTCAGTCAACAAACTCCTAGGTCTTTTTCATAGATTCCTTCTTCAATTTAAGTATCTCCGATATGATGATATTCATAATGCACATTTTTATTGCCTGCGTGCAGTACCTTACACTTTTCTCAATTTAACCCTTTGCGGTCCATTGTCGGACCTGGTCCGACATTGCAATCATTCCTATCAGGTCCATTGTCGGACCCTGTCCGACATCATTATAGAAACGCAAAAAACGGGTTTTAGTCGTTTTTTCTCCAGAAAAAGTCGAGAAAACCATTCAATGGCCGAGTGGGAAGGACAGGAGCCGAGACAAGTCGAAGAAAAAAAAAATAATAAATAAAAAAGGTGTATCTCATAAATAGTCATACATGGCCCTGATATCAGATAACGGGGCGGTCATAAGTAAACAAGCTGGCTGAACACGGACATTTGCAGAGCTTTTTTGAGATGTTATAGTAATAAATTAATGACTTGGATCGCATTATTGAGGATTTTGGTGATAAAACGAGTGATCAGGAGATGATTGATCGGTATGTACGACTATTAATTATTATTATTATTTATTTCTTACATTGGTGAAAGCTATAGCAAACGAAAGGGTGGGGCGGGGCTGGAGATGCCTAGTGAGTGCTTTGTTGATATGCAGGGCCATTTAAACCCGTTTGACTGTGAAAAAAAAAACTTTTAAACAGCGCGTCTAAAATTAACTGCGCGTGTGAAAATAAATTAGACCTGGCGTGCCTGACGCGCATTTAATAAATGGACCGCAAAGGGTTAATGTCATTTGCCTTGTGTCTGTACAGTGCTGAATGCTGTCTAGATCATTTTGAATGACCTTTGCTGCTGCAACGGTGTTTGCCACTCCTCCTATTTCTCCCCCCAAGGGTAAGGAATTTGAACAGGCAACGACAGATTGGGAGCCAGTGTGACTTGAGGAGGAGAGGGGAGGTATGGAAGGAGCGGGAGGGGTTGAATGTGATACGGGCAGAGGCGTTTTGAATTTGTTGTAATGGTACAAAGGCGTAGGAGGGGAGGCCAAGGAGGAGGGAGTTACAGTAAATCGAGGTGAGTGAAAGAGAGTGGACCAGGAGTTTAGTAGCAGAAAAGGAAATGGAGGGGTGTGTTTTGCAGATGTTGAATAGGTGGAAACGGCAGGTGCGTGTTATAGCCGAGATATGGACAGAAAGGGAGAGGGTGGAGTCGAAGATGACGCTGAGGTTACGAGCAGAGAGGGATGGACTGAGGGACAAGGGAGGGAATGAGATGGTGGGGCAGAAGAGGATTTCAGTCATTGATGAGTTGATGAAGAGGTATGCATTTCATTTCTATCAGATATGTCATTACTGGCGGACGCTAGGGGTGCCACGACACACTAATGTTACAATACGATCCGCATCATGATACATGTGATGGTCATGATGGGCTGCTTGTATGATGCATAATAAGATCAAATGGTCATTTTGTTAGACAAAAATTAAATGAGAAGGAAAAGTCAATATTCATATCAACTATTAAACACACTAATTCTTAATTCTAGAAGCCCTTGGTGATCTACAATGAGCTATGCTGTATTTTTGATCTTGTATCACGATACAAACGGATGCATACCTCTATTACGATGTATCATGTAAAGAAAGGATCATGATTCATCAATACGTCCCTAGCAAACAATCATTCAAATACTTGTTAGATATCATTTCTGGATGCGTATGGTGAACGGCATCAATTCTATTAACGTAAGACAGGCTGAACAGACATCTGGACGTCAGCGTTTCTCAAATTAGGCCACATGAACCTGTACACGGGGTCTGTATTCTCAGTGGGGAGTGATAGAAGTCTCTTATTCAGTTAACTGATGGCACAGCTAGAGCTTGCTTTCGTTCCTATACTAGCCTTTCCATCAGCTAATATTAACATAGTAAACTTCAACTACAAGTCTTTTACAGGGTATTCAAACATTTGAACATATTGAAAAGACTTCCAGTTGAAATGTTTGCATTTCATTGAATTAAATCAGTGTTTCTAAATGGACTGTTTAATAGTGATGGATGATAATCTATAGAAGAGAGTGCTAAGCACACACTGTGTGCCCTGTCCATCACTCACTGGCGTCCACATTGTCCAGCGCGTTGGTCACTCCGTCCAGCCCCTCGAAGAAGTCATCATCGTAGACTCTCTCTGTGTCGGGACCGACCCGGTTCTGGTGGCTTGTGATTCGGATGTCGGGGTTCATCTGCTTTACTGCAGCCGCCGCGGTGTCAGACTTCATCTTCTACAAGAGAGAGAGGAGAGGAGAGGAGAGGGTTAATACAGTGCAGTCTCTGACTTCATCTTCAAGTTTAGTGAACAACCAGGTCATAAGAATGAGCTGCGAAGATAGAACTGAATTTATTTAGTTGACAAACCCTAACCAACACTAAGCACAGAAACCGGGACCAGAGGACACAGTTGGAAATGAAGTGGAGATAGGACAGAGGGAAGGAGACACTTCTTCACACATGAATGGTGATGGGATAGAATGGGCGACCAAGGATTACCTAGCCATGTTGTTGATGCTGAATCAGATCAAAGTTTTCAGATCAAATCAGCACTGATGAGCCGAATGGGCTCCTCTCGCTCATGGGTTTCTTTATGTTTAGAGAGCCAGGGGAGTGGAGTGGGGTTGAAATCAAGCAGCCCTTACCGTCACATCCCAGGGTCTGAACAGGAACTGTCTGTTGAGGTTTGACTTCTCAATGGTGTCCATGTCCGTCACGATCACCTCCCCACCCTCCCCACTTGCCAGACCAATCAAAGCAAAGTTCTTCAGCAGCTCGCAGCCAATCGCGCCGGCCCCCACCTAGAGACACACACAAGACAGAAAAAATGATTTTGTGTTTAAATATTCTAAATTAATTTAACCGGCGTATTGAATACATAAATATTATAATGAAAGGACAAACAATTGAATATAAGCCGCAGTTTTATTTCAAGAACGTCATATTCATTGTAAATAAAAACGGACATTTGAACAGAAATGTGTTTATATACAGACATTACATAAAGCGCAACCTCAAAAAACTAAAAAATTAAATATTAGAAAATAAATGTGTATATACAGGTATATATCATGTACATACAAAACTGTACAACTGAAATGATGTAAATAAGTATCAAATATTTTAAATAAATGGGTTTATATTGCCTACATAAAGCGCATATACACAACCAAAGCTATGCGTTTAATATATATATATATATACACACACACATACACACATACATATACACACACACACACACACACATACATATACACACACACATACATATACACACACTATAATCAAAATGACATGAATAAACATTTGAACAGAATGGGCTTTATTTACAATCGTTTACAAAGTCTAAGTCAAATCAGTTTTGAAAATGTTTTGAGTACTCTGTGTATTCAATGTAAACAAAAAGCATGCCGTCTTGGATCCAGAGCAGGTCGACAAGCTTGTATTCCTGGCAAACATGTAAATAAATTGTGCACATTGAAGAAAACTGACTGTGTATAGTTTGCACTTCTTTGGTGTTTCAAAATGAACTGTTAAACCTGGGAATAATAGTTTTTTACGTTTGAGTTTTTTACAATGTATTTTTCAAACCGGGCCGCGTGTTCTGTCTGGGTTTCCCGATCGATGTCCACATCTAGGCGATGAAGTACAATCAGTGCCGCCCACAGCTGAAAACATTTTTATGCCGGTACTCCTACAGTACCACGCACATAGCTACATTACAGTTAACTACCCCACGCATTCCATTGCTGTGCACAAGCTTTTACTGAACAGCAATGATATTAATAATCATGCCGGTGGGGGGGGCGCAAATTTCTGTGTGCGGTACAATTGATATTTTTTGAATGATTATGTTTGGTGTGCCCAATTAATAGATTGCTATTTGGAGGCTTAACTGACAGCCCTAGTCTGTACCCCATTTCAGCCAGTTCATGGTCAAACAGGAATGACAATATATTACCAGAAAGTAGCGCTGCTTGGACAGTTTCTCCTGCAACTTGGACCCAAACACAGCGATCTGACCATCGTAGCGGCAGTTCCTCTGTGAGAGAAAGAGAGATGTCAAAACAAGACACACATTTACATCAGAGCCTCTCTGTACCACACTACATAACACTAATATAAAACTCTGTACAGAAGTGCAGCAGCTACCCAACATCATGTGTATTTACACTTCTAATCTAGTGTGCTGGCATTGCCTGCTGTGCTGGGCAGAGCCTTGCAGTACTGTCCTGTACACAGCTCGCGGAACCAGACTATAAAATACTAATACTAGAACTACAGCATATGAAGTTTTAATCTAGTGTCTTAGACTGGCACTGCCTGCAGTACTGTCCCATACACACCACAAACTCCAGCAAGCCTGTGCAGATGGCAGGCTGCAGGGCTCCTGTATACTCACTGGTGCACACTCCTCCTCCGACAGCATGACCCCCTCCTCTTCAGAGAGACACTCCAGAGCATCGAAGTACAACCACTGCATTATAGGCATGAACTTCCCTGTGCAGGCCTGCATCAGAAACACAGAGAGGAGACTAGCAGCATTACACTTCAGCAAAGAAGACAGCAGAAAATAAAGCAACCAAAGATTTGTGCAAAACAAGACATATAAAAAGAAAATCAATGTCAAGTAGCTAAAATTATGTTCATAAATCATTCTGAAGGGTTCTTATTGCAATACTCAATTTGCTGAGGTGTACTGACTTGGTTCAGCAGCTGCTCTTCAGTTCTAACCAACATTACATACGTCTTTGATTTAGTAGGTCTGCAGCGCCATCAAGTGCACAAGCAGTGTACTGCCAGCAAAATTACATAACTCTATATGGCACTGTCTTCTTGTGGTCTATCTTATTTAAATTTTTTAATATATATATTTTTTTTTAAATAGTTCTAGCAACTGCACTTGTACTTGCATATTTTCAAAGTGTTTAGTTCAGTCTTAAAATGCACTCCTGTTTTTTTAGAGGCAAAAAAACACAACCTGTTATTTTTACAAATCAACCAAGTTATGTATTTCAAGTCCTCTTCAGCACTCAATGCATTTTCATTTTATAACATAAACACAATTTTTTTTTCCTCCTTTCAAAAAAACAGGAGTGAATTTAAGAACTGAGGAAAACGCTTTTAAATTATGGCCCAGTCTTTAAAAGCATTAAAAGCTTTGAACTGGGTTCTTCACTTTGAAACCAAAACAGCCATACAAGACTCAAGAGCCATGTGCGGGACCGGTCTAAACCATTACCAAGTGCAGCACGACCCCTGATTGGGGCTCCTACCTTCATGACCTCCTGTGCTGCAAGTCCTCCGATGAAGGCATTGACAGGGGCCAGGTCTCCCATTGCCAGGTACGCCAGCTTCTTCAGCAAGCCTTCGTCCAGCTGCTCTTGTTTGGCGGAGCCCGAGAGAGACTCATTGAGAGACTTGCAGAGGGAGACAAACTCCTCGGCGTCCGACTGCCGAGAGAGACCGACCATCAATACCAACCACAAACACCTCAAGACATTCTGTGTTACTGCAATACAGGACTCAAAAACAGCAGGGTGCCAGGAGTTTGAACAGTCAGGCCCCTGGTAAATCTGCTCTGAACTCCTCAAATGAAAGCATGACTAAAATCACACCTGCATCCCCTGGCAATTCCTTGTCACCTGGAGGGTGAAATTGTTCCCACCCCTTCGCTGGATTCTTTCCTGTCATTAACCAATCACTGATTGCTTTCAGCCAGTAACGTGGCCCAGAAGACAATGCTGGAGTGAAATGACCAAGGAGGTAAAGCAGTGGAAGGAAAAGGCAAGGCAAGCAAACTAGGAACTTAGTGTAGTACCGGATGTTTCAAAATGAAAATCCATGTTTGCAATAACAGGTTTCTATAAAAACTGCACATTTCAGATCTACGAATCAAAAGGACGTGTTTTACGAGCGAGATCAATGGAATTATTGTTAGCTACTAGAGGTGTGCCAAAACATATTATTATTATTTGTTTATTTAGCAGACGCCTTTATCCAAGGCGACTTACAGAGACTAGGGTGTGTGAACTATGCATCAGCTGCAGAGTCACTTACAATTACGTCTCACCCGAAAGACGGAGCACAAGGAGGTGAAGTGACTTGCTCAGGGTCACACAATGACTCAGTGGCTGAGGTGGGATTTGAACCGGGGACCTCCTGGTTACAAGACCTTTTCTTCAACCACTGGACCACACAGCCTCCCTACATGTATTTGCTTTTAAGAAATTTGGAGTGTCTCGATATTAATTAAATAGAATAAAACGTGTTACTCAACACAAAACAATGGGTACAAAAATACATAGCAGTTTGCACAGCGGTAGCTCGAGTTTAAGGAAAGGAATCAATTGCATTTGCTAGTTTTGCAACATTTCCATTTTACAGCCTTGGTAGTAAAATGTCAGTGGCCCAGATGATGGGCAGTGGTGTGGAGTAGTGGTTAGGGATCTGGACTCTTGACCGGAGGGTTGTGGGTTTAATCCCAGGTGGGTGGACACTGCTGCTGTACCCTTGAGCAAAGTACTTTACCTAGATTGCTCCAGTAAAAACCCAACTGTATAAATGGGTAATTGTATGTCAAAATAATGTGATATCTTTTAACAATTGTAAGTCGCCCTGGATAAGGGCGTCTGCTAAGAAATAAATAATAATGATGGGAAAACTCTTCCAAATCAGCTTTTAAAAAACTCAGTGCAAAAGTTATTTGCCGTTGATTGGTACTCGGTTGTAAAGCTGAGGGAAAACTCTTTTCTTGTTTTGAAATCGACAGGTTAAACAGTATCAGCACAGCCCTATCAGCCACAGTGATTGCATCGCAGCTCTGGTTACCTGGCTCCATGGCTTGGGGCTGCGGCCGTGCTGTTTCTGGTACCGCTGCAGGGCCTGGAAGCCCAGGTGCAGCTGACCCGGTCGCTCAAACTTAGCAAAGTCTGTCAGGACAAACTCCGGCTCAGCCAGAGATGCAGAGAGAGATTTCTGGAAGAAAGAACATCAAAAAAAATCACTCCAGAGTAAAAGAAAAAAAAACACAATAATCCTGCGTTTGAGAGTCATTTAAATCTAAAGAGCAGTGCCACTGCTATAGAGATGTCCCTCTCTCTTCCCGCAGAAATGTAAAGACATGCAGGGGGAGTGTTAAGTGCATCAGAATATGACTTACTCTGTGCACACACTTTTGTGGGACAGAACAGGGTACGGCTTTGTTTTAGAAGTGTGACAGTCGCACTCAATGGCAGTTTAAAAAAAAAAAAAAAAATTTATCATGGTTTTACTGGTATAGCCAATAACGGATCATTGAAAACTACCCGTTAATTTCTCCTTTATATGCAATCCCCAGCAGTGAAGGTGTTATGGGAGGAGTGAAGACTTACGAAGGAAATCTTCTTGGGCATCTTGACCTGTGAAACTATCCCACCTCGAACGTAATCCGAGAAAGAGCTGGTGTCGCAGATACTGAACGTGTAGGGGCCTGGGGAGAAAGAGGGGGGCAGGTATTAGAGAGAGCTAACCAGCACTGGTTAAAGGAGTCCTAATCCATCTAGAAAATCCAGCATCTTCTCTCTCATTAGCACTGGCAACATCAGTGGCCTCCCTTAAAAGATGTGCTAAGCACCTTTAAAATCCATTCTCTTACCTCGTATTAGCTTTACTAAGATGAACACTGCCCCCCCCCCCCCTTTTAAAAGGAGTGCAAACCAAAGCTTTAAAGTCCATTCTCTTGCTTTTTATTGGCTTTATTAACAAGATCCCTGCCCCTCTTTAAAGGAGTACTTGACCCATACTTTTAATTTTCCTTCCAGTCTCATTGGCTCGCTCTCTTACCCAGCACTTTGATCTCGACCGGTTCACAGTTGTTGAGTTCAGTCATGCCCTGGATCTCAGTAAAGGTGACGTAGTCTCCGCTCTCGAACCCGTGTCGCGCCTCGTCCAGACAGGTGATCACACCGGCACCGTCCTGGAACCAGCAACACCAGCGAATTACACGTCAATCCATCAGCAGGCACAACACTGATCAATTACTCTTACTAGAATGCTTTGGAAGGCATTTTCATATCGTTAACATTTCCCTTCCTACTTGCCTGCAATCATTACGAGTCGATCTGTGGATCATTTTTGTTTGAATTGTCCTTTACCTGCTTTGAGCTGCTTGAACTTGTCTGGAGAACCCTAAGTGCCGTGCACTGAACAGCCTTCCTCATTCCATTCAAGTCATGTGACAATAGAGCATTTCAACAAGCCCTGCCTGCTCTACACAGATATAGATGGCAGAGTTGAAAGGTCACATGCATGAGGAAGGCTGCTCAGTGGCCGGCACTTATCTCCAGACAAGCTCAAAAGTCAGAAAATTACTCAATATTGGAGCAACCCCAAACTACCCAGAATAAAATTACAGGACATCATAAAATGTTAAGGGAAACAATTACAAATTTATATATTTGAGAAGACCGTTGAGTTACCTTTGTTATCATCGAGATCATTGCACTCAGAGGCTGCTCTCCATTCGGGTCTAACACGATCATCTCCTCTCCAAAATCACAGAACAGCTGGCTGAGGGGAGAGACAGGGTTAATATGGTGCGCTTCCACAGTGCAAACCAGGCTCCTCAATCAGGGAACAATCATACAGTACCTGAAAAACAGTAAAAATGTGTGTATAAAATTGATCAGATAACAGCCAATACAATCTGAAATGTCTATAGGTGTGTATGACGGGTTTGGGGTGAAAAAAATCAAGTCAGCTATCGTTAGGGGTGTAATAATCCACCATCAATTAATCATGATGCTTTCTTAACATTTTCAAAACTCTCCTGCTCACCTACAAGGCCCTTCATCACCCAGAGGACCTCCTCAACCTGCTGACCCGCTGTGTCCCTGCCCGCAAGCTGAGGTCCTCCGACTCTGGCATGCTTGTTGTCCCCAAGTAAAAGCGCGCCACACTCGGAAAGAACGCTCGTTTAGCTTCATGGCCCCGACTCTTTGGAACTCTCTCCCAGCTTTGGTGCGTGACGCTCCCACCGTCGCTCGCTTTAAATCAACTCTCAAGATCCACCTGTTCTCGCTTGCTTTCCATGCTCTTTAAGCCTGATATCTGCTATCAGCTGCTGTGTTGCTGCTACTATTTAATGTGTTATGCTACTATATCATGTATTATGCACTTTTCACTGTATTTAATGTACTATGGATTTTATTGTAAAGCGCTTTGTGATGGTGGTCCACTATGAAAGGCGCTATATAAAATAAAGATTGATTGATGTATAGAGATAGTGGTATGCATTGTATCAGGATACAAGACCACTGCACAGCTCACTGTAGTTCACCAAGTGGTTCCTGAATGAAGATCATGTGTTGTGGTCGGTATGAATACACTTTCCCTAACATTACGTTTTTGTTACATCAAAATGGTCAAATCATTAAAATGATCACTTGCACTTATTTTGGATGATACAAGTAGCCCATCACATTTATTATGATGCATATCATATCACCTTTTTATAAGCCTAGTCATCTTGTTCATGTAGAATGTGACAGACAGATGGACTTAAACGGTCCCCATGTTTTTTTGTTTTTTTTACCTATATTCGTGAAATTCAAATATTTAAAAAAAAAAAAAAAAAAAACAACGCAGAATCCCCAGCCACAGTATAGATAAGCAAGCAATATATTTAAATAAATTATACACAGTGCCTGGTTTATAAACATCTGTATAAAAGCAGTTGCATCAAATATGGAGGCTGTGTGGTCGAGTGGTTAAAGAAAAGGGCTTGTAACCAGGAGGTCCCCGGTTCAAATCCCACCTCAGCCACTGACTCACTGTGTGACCCTGAGCAAGTCACTTCACCTCCTTGTGCTCCGTCTTTCGGGTGAGACGTAGTTGTAAGTGACTCTGCAGCTGATGCATAGTTCACACACCCTAGTCTCTAAGTCGCCTTGGATAAAGGCGTCTGCTAAATAAACAAATAATAAATATGTACAAAACCAATTCACAGGAGCTGACAACTGCATTGATTGTTACCAAATGGAAAAATCTGTGGTTTTCACCAAAATTGTGCCTCAGAACTGATTCTTGGCATAACTTAGTGATCACTACGGATGCCCATACAGGCCCCAATAAAGTGGCCAGGCTATGCACACCCACCCAAAGAGTCCACGAGTGTCAGCGATCACCAGCTTGATCCCTTTGCTGTGACAGACCTCTGCAATCTTTAACTGCTCCTCCAGAGAGGGGTTTGTCAGCACAACGACCTGGGAGAGAAGAGAAACTGGGTCAGCAAGTACCAGGCTGAATACATAGAACAGGCTACAAGCAGGGCTGTGCAGACACTCCATTTATTTCCAAGTACAGTACAAGCTCAGAGATACTAAACCCTTGAGAATGGAGGTTGTTTGTAACTCTGAAATGCCTGTAAATGCTGAAAATTATTTTTCAATGGTTTCAGTAAATGTGTACACCTGCTATCTACACCCTCAAGCTGAACAGTAGAAGGGTACAGCACAGTAATGCAATACTCATATTGTTATGGTTCTAAAGTCTTTAAAATAGTACTATAAAATGGAAAAAGGCTAAATTGAAGTTACCCGAAATCCTAACTGTAGAAAAAATACAAATTTAAAACGTCCACGAAAACCTGGGTTAACGTGCTTGTTTTTAAACAAAAGGAAAGCCTATCTGGAAGCACTGCACGCATGATTGAGTGACTGCATACTTGCAGTTGAAAGTGGGGGTTCGGTAGACCAGCCAGTTTGTAAGTTTGGTGTTTGTAACTCTGGGGTTCTACTGTAATTCTCTTTATGGTTTAAAAGTTGATAGATAGAAATTAAAATGAATCAAAACCTCAACATGGTAATTACACAAAACAAAGTCTCCCTCGTTTGCCCTTGTCTACATAGCTATTGAGTACCAATCAATAACAAATCTGACAGTGCGGTCCAATACAGAACCGGTCACGATCAAGCCAACTAAACCCACTCATTAGCAATTATTTGTGTCGCCCGTCGTTTTTATCCTTTTGTTAATGGACGTCTTCAGAAAGTTCAGGAAGACCTCTCGTAGAAGCGTTTGCCATTGAGTTTCTGAACTGCATTTCAGTATTTCCTAATGCAGTGTGGGTGGTTCTGAATGGCAAGGCTGGGTTGCAGGGTGAGTGGGAGTCTTTGGCGCTTGTACCTGGAACTGCTGCAGGTATTCCTCAGTGAGGGCTCCAGTGTAGGCCGACACAGACACGTAGCTGTTCAACTCTGCCAGGCGGGGCTGGGTGGTCTCAGCGCGGTTCTTTCCTAGGTCCTCCTCACGCAGATAGAACTGAACACAGAGAGTGAGAGACATGACAATAGGAAGAGGTGCATTAGCAACATCTCTGCAAAACCAGAGCTTTGTGTCAGGTACCGGCAGTCAAAACAAGCTGCCTGTCAGTAACATCCACCCACCCATTGCCATTCAAAATATGATGTTAAAGTTGATGACCACGACATACAACAGCATGTACAGAATAGTATAGAAGAAGAAATGGCTAGTTTAATGAAAACTGGTGACATTCACAACCTGTATGTCACTGGGTATTAGTAACATATTAAAATGACTGATTTACAGCATGTGAAATAATGTGTGACGGACAGAGAGACACCTCCATATATATCCCCTTGTTAAATAATTTTAAGACCAAGGTTCATGACAATCGGATAAGAGCTTTTCCAGCTATATGGAAAAATGAAGTGCGACACACATGCCTGCCTCCCCTATATCCTGGTTGTCTGTTATTTATCCATAATTTAAAGCTGGCACAGAAATGCATCTTTTAGAGTGCATTTCACAAAGCTGGAACACAGTCATCTGCAAGTTTTATAGAGCATTTTAATAAGCAGATAAAGAGAAAGAGATTCTGTTTCAAAAAACAATGGTGTTTTTAACAGAACTGGCAGTGCGCAGGGGGCGGGTCTGCGCGCAGGGGGCGGGGCTGCATTTCTGTACCTGTGAAGAGAGGTCCCTCCACTCAGCTGCTGCAGAGTCGTGGATGGTGACAGTCTTCACTCCCGCCAGGATGACGTTCTTGGCGATCTCCACTCCCAGCCCTCTCATTCCCGAGATCAGCACGTTGGAGTTCTGCATGCGTTTCATCGCCTCGTGGCCCAACACGTACCTGCAGAGCAAAGCAGCAAGACCCTTTACTGCTGGCCTCCGAGCAACCTTCCTGCCTTACTGGTGGTTTTTAAACAATCACTAAGCTTTGTTACTGTTTTCGTGTCTTGACGTTTGCAAATCATTGGAGCTAGTTTCATCGATAAATTCTGAAAGTCAGTTTTGCTGACTGGCGAGCACACACAGGCATCACACATCAGAGCGCATTTTCGAAATATGAACGTAAGGTGGAATATACAGAGGCGCGTAGCTAGGGTAGTAACTGACAGTGCCAGTAACATGCTCAAAGCTTTTGACCTGCCAGGCTTTGAAGATGAGGATTAATGATGGTAATGGTGAAGAGGAAAATCTTATTTGGGGGTTGGCACGGGTAGAAAATTTGAAACAAGCCAGCTACCCGCAACAAAAAAAACCCATGAATTAAATCACAAATAAAAAGGTGCAGTGAATAAGAGGTGCCCAATGACAGAGCAGACAGTCCCGATGATCAAGGCTGTAACCAGCGGCCTCTTTGGTGTTGTAGGCTTAACCCTTAGTGGTCCATTTATTCAGCGCGTCTCAGACGCGTCAGGTCCAGTTTATTTTACACGCACTGTTTAAAAGTATTTTTTTTTCACAGTAAAACAGGTTTAAAAGGCACTGCATATCAACAGGACACTCAGTACTGCATCTCCAGCACCGCCCCACCCCTTGTTCGCTGTATTTTTCACATACCTCTTCATAGTCGTGCATACCGATAAATATCATCTCCTGATCAGTCGTTTTATCACCAAACTCCTCAATAATGCGATCCAAGTCATTATTTTATTACTATACATCTCAAAAAGCTCTGCAAATGTCTGTGATATTCTTTGAGTGCTGGATGCGGAAGCAGCTATCTTGTTTGTTTATGGCCATGTTGTCTCTGTGGTGCCGGGGCTATGTGTATTGCTCAGATCAGCCCCTCTTTTTTTCGGCTTTTCTCGGCTCCTGTCGGTCTCACTCGGCCATTGAATAGTTTTCTCTGCTTTTTACTGAGAAAAAAAGACTGGAGACCTGTGTTTTACGTCTTTTTGATGATGTCAGACAGGGTCCGACATAGGACCGGAAAGGGAAAATTGTAATGTCGAACCTGGTCCGACATAGGACCGCGAAGGGTTAATGGAGGAGCTGAAGCTGGACTTCTTGACCTCAGACCAGACTCCTGCAATCCGTTCCTCAGTCTGGTTGCTTATGGTGACTCCAGGTGCTGTACTGAAGTGGATATTGTGAGCCCATGTGCAGTGGACTGGTGATTCCCCAATGCCATATTGCTTAGATAGATATCAGCCATTGAGCGGTGTGTGATTGACCTGGCCAACCTTGGGGTTCGATAACGTGTCCATGATTTAGACACAGAAGGGGTCACACCGAATTGCCCAGCTACACGTCTTTGTCTATTTCCAGATTACAGCATTTGAACAGCTCCGACAGTATGGACTTCAGTCAAAAAACATTGTCTGCCACCATCTGGCATCAGAAGCCATGATTCCCAAACCAACAGCAGAAAATGATGTGATCACTGGAGGAGCCACTTGACTAATGATCAAATCTGAAGTCTGAATGGGGGTACCTGCTTTTAAGGGATGGGTGCACAATGCATCTCAACAATTGTCACAATTTGTTGGAAGTGTAAAAGGTCTTCAAATTGACTGCATATGCATGTTGTTATTTTTGTCATTTAAAATGTCCAAAAAGTGATATAGCTATCAAAAAGATATGATGCAAAGGAATCAAATGCTTACAAGACATCTGAAATACATGTACAGAAGTGTGTTTCTTTTAAGAGGCTTTGATGCAGAATATTCCAACATGAAAAGCCCATGTTTGTCACTGCCATGTTACTGCAATCCCTTCGATGTGTTAGTGTGGCCTGCCAGGTATCTAATGTAGGCAAGCTCAGCCAAAGTGTCTTTGTAGTAACAGCAGCCAGCACCATCTTGAGCATTGCAGTGCCAGCAAAACTAAAAGGAAAGATCAGTATCTATATGGTAATTATGACGGCCATATACTTACAGCTGTCGGGAATACAGTCCCTCATCGATCTCGGTCTCGCTCCCATTCTTAGCCATACCCTGGAATGAAAGAGGGAGCGGTGTGAGAGGAAAAAGATGGTTTAGAGATTGAGCTCGAAGTAGGGGGATCTTAGTGGGGGAGGACTGCAGTCATGTTGCACCTCCTTTAGCTACACAAGGCTCAAATGTGCAGTTTTTAAAGATACACAGGTTATAGCAAGCATGTATTTTTATTTTACATCTGGTATTATGCCAAGTTCTCAGTTTGCTTGCCTTCTCTTCCTGGGTCAATGCTGGTTTACTGGCTGAAAGCATGTCAGTCAATAGTGGAAGCAGCCGATTGGTTATTGACAGGAAAGAAGCCAGTGAAGGGGTGGAGATAATTTCACCCTCCAGGTGACTCGGGAAGGGCTAGATAATCTAAAAGCATGGCTTGTAAACAGAGTTCTTTGACCCAGTGTAGTACCAGATATATTTTAAAATGAAAATACATGTTTGTGCTCAACCTCCATTTTAAAAAGCTGGATCAGAGGTAAGCACAGTGCTGGAGTGTGCAATTCTGTTGTAGTTTTAAACAGTGGAAAATGCCCAAGAGTTCAGTTCACACAGAGCTGGAAAAGCAGCAGTGTCAGCGTGTGTAGGGGAGGGGAGGGCGCAGTGTCAGGGTGTGTAGGGGAGGGGAGGGGCAGTGTCAGCGTGTGTAGGGGAGGGGAGGGGAGGGCGCAGTGTCAGCGTGTGTAGGGGGGAGGCGCAGTGTCAGCGTGTGTAGGGGAGGGGAGGGGGGCGCAGTGTCAGCGTGTGGAGGGGAGGGGAGGGCGCAGTGTCAGCGTGGTGGAGGGAGGGAGGGGGGCGCAGTGTCAGCGTGTGGAGGGAGGGGAGGAGGCGCAGTGTCAGCGTGTGTGGGGGGGGGGAGGTGCAGTGTCAGCGTGTGGAGGGGAGGGAGGCGCAGTGTCAGCGTGTGGAGGGGAGGGGAGGGTGCAGTGTCAGCGTGTGGAGGGGAGGGGAGGGAGGCGAGTGTCAGCGTGTGGAGGGGAGGGAGGGTGCAGTGTCAGCGTGTGGAGGGAGGGAGGGAGGTGCAGTGTCAGGGAGTGTTTAGGGAGGGGGGGGCAGTGTCAGCGTGTGTAGGGAGGGGGGAGGGGGCAGTGTCAGGGTGTGTAGGGAGGGAGGGCAGTGTCAGGGTGTGTAGGGGAGGGGCAGGGGCAGTGTCAGGTGTGTAGGGGAGGGGGGGAGGTGCAGTGTCAGCGTGTGTGGGGAGGGAGGGGGGGGGTGTGTAGGGAGGGGCGGGGCAGTGTCAGGGGAGGGGGGGGGGGGCGCAGTGTCAGGGTGTGTAGGGGAGGGGCAGGGGCAGTGTCAGGGTGTGTAGGGGAGGGGGCGGGGGCAGTGTCAGGGTGTGTAGGGGAGGGGAGGGGGCAGTGTCAGGGTGTGGAGGGGAGGAGGGGGGTGTCAGCGTGTGTGTAGGGAGGGGGGGGGGGCAGTGTCAGGGTGTGTAGGGGAGGGAGGGGGGCAGTGTCAGGGTGTGTAGGGGAGGGGGCAGGGGGCAGTGTCAGCGTGTGTGGGGAGGGGGAGGGGGTGGGAGGGAGGGCAGTGTCAGGGTGTGTAGGGGGGGGGGGGGGCAGTGTCAGCGTGTGTAGGGAGGGAGGGAGGGCGCAGTGTCAGGGTGTGTAGGGGGGGGAGGGGCAGTGTCAGCGTGTGGAGGGGAGGAGGGCGCAGTGTCAGGGTGTGTAGGGAGGGGGGGGGCAGTGTCAGCGTGTGGAGGGAGGGAGGGGAGGGCGCAGTGTCAGGGTGTGTAGGGGAGGGGGCGGGGGCAGTGTCAGCGTGTGTAGGGGAGGGGGTGAGGGAGGGGCGCGGCAGTGTCAGGGTGTGTAGGGGGGGCGGGGGCAGTGTCAGCGTGTGTAGGGAGGGGAGGGTGCAGTGTCAGGGTGTGGAGGGGAGGGGGGGGGCAGTGTCAGCGTGTGGAGGGGAGGGAGGGCAGTGTCAGCGTGTGGAGGGGAGGGGAGGGTGCAGTGTCAGCGTGTGGAGGGGAGGGGAGGGGGCAGTGTCAGCGTGTGGAGGGAGGGAGGGCGCAGTGTCAGCGTGTGGGGGAGGGGAGGGCAGTGTCAGCGTGGGAGGGGAGGGGGGGCAGTGTCAGCGTGTGGAGGGGAGGGAGGGCAGTGTCAGGGTGTGTAGGGAGGGAGGGGGCAGTGTCAGCGTGTGGGGGAGGGGGGGGGGCAGTGTCAGGGTGTGTAGGGGAGGGGGGGGGAGGGCGCAGTGTCAGGGTGTGTAGGGGAGGGGGGCAGTGTCAGGGTGTGTAGGGAGGGAGGGCACAGTGTCAGGGTGTGTAGGGAGGGGCAGGGGGCAGTGTCAGGGTGTGTAGGGGAGGGGAGGGCGCAGTGTCAGCGTGTGGAGGGGAGGGGAGGGGGGGCAGTGTCAGCGTGTGTAGGGGAGGGGGCAGGGGGCAGTGTCAGCGTGTGTAGGGGAGGGGAGGGGAGGGCGCAGTGTCAGGGTGTGTAGGGGGGAGGGGGGGGCAGTGTCAGCGTGTGTAGGGAAGGGGGCGGGGGGCAGTGTCAGCGTGTGTAGGGGAGGGGAGGGCGCAGTGTCAGGGTGTGGAGGGGAGGGGGGGGGGGATAGTGTCAGCGTGTGTGGGGAGGGGGCGGGGGCAGTGTCAGCGTGTGTGGGGAGGGAGGGAGGGCGCAGTGTCAGGGTGTGTAGGGGAGGGGAGGGGGCAGTGTCAGGGTGTGTAGGGGAGGGGAGGGGGGCAGTGTCAGCGTGTGTAGGGGGGGGCGGGGGCAGTGTCAGCGTGTGTAGGGGAGGGGAGGGGAGGGGCGCAGTGTCAGGGTGTGTAGGGGGAGGAGGGGGGGCAGTGTCAGGGTGTGTAGGGGGGGAGGGAGGCAGTGTCAGCGTGTGTGGGGAGGGAGGGGGGGGCAGTGTCAGGGTGTGTAGGGGGAGGGGGGCAGTGTCAGGGTGTGTAGGGGAGGGGGGGGGGCAGTGTCAGCGTGTGTAGGGGGGCGGGGGCAGTGGGCAGGGGCAGTGTCAGGGTGTGTAGGGGAGGGAGGGGGGGCAGTGTCAGGGTGTGTGGGAGGGGGGCAGGGGCAGTCTGTCAGCGTGTGTAGGGGAGGGAGGCGCAGTGTCAGGGTGTGGAGGGGAGGAGTTGGGATGGGATGGGAGGCCGCAGTGTCAGTGTGTGTAGGGGATAGCTGTACTCACGTTGGCGGGGGTGCTGCTGGTTGTACAGGGTAGTTCAGTTCTCACAGAGCTGGAGGAGGAGCAGTTGGATCCCGTCTTCGTCTCTGATTCGGACACGCGGCGCTTCTTGGACAGCGGCGAGCTGGACATCTGAAAAGATAATAAAATGAATTAACTAAAATCACAGCAGTGAAAATCACAAGGTGCATTACACACAACCAGGGCACGCACATACAGAGGGTCCTCAATCATGGCAACCACACAGGACTGGAAAACAATAAAATATCTGAATAAAGACTATCCGACTATAGTCAATCCAAAACGTCTACAGGAAGGCAGAGGGTGAGTGAGTAATTGGGTCCTGTGAAATACACAGGGAGAATTAGAACGACCTGACCAACTCAGTCCTAAACCTCAAAAGGTCCGCTTGGCCACTCCAGCTGAACTGTCAGTTAAATTCTGGCTAATTAGAACACATGGGGGACAATTATGGCCATTCTAGAAATCGAAGCATTTAAAAGAAAAAGCTTACATCGAAACCTCTTGTTTTAAAAGAGATGGATGCACCAACAAAATCAAAAAGCATTTCTTTGAGAGATCGTACGCAGCAATATCCACCTGGGGTGCTGCACACTGATGGGTACAACTTATTTTGTACAATCTGCAATTCATCTTTGAAACACACTAGAAAGGGAAAATAGACATTTCATTTCTCAAAACACAAAATGAAAGGATCAAACTGACAGCGATGCAACATAGTCTTTCATTAAAAAACTGAGGAAACAGAATAAAGAACGCCAAAATAATGTACATTTTCAATTTGACAGACGCATTTGCCTGTGCTAATATCCTCCTGGAAAAAAAAAAACTAGATAACCCCACGCTACGTAAATTCCTTAAACATGTAGTAAACGGGGGGCCAATTCCTTCAGCAAATTGCCCGAGACGGGAATATTTACCGATCTGCACAAACAGAAAATCCAAACTGATAAAAGATTGATAGTTTATCTATAGTTACTGAAGAGTCGACTGATGCTAAAAATCAGTATGTTTTGCACATTTTTGCACAACAGTTGCAGAGCACAAATGGCAGAATAAACAAACAGTCCGTTAAGTTTCCACGAACCTCACAAGTTTCTGAAGGCAGTAAGGATATTCGACCCATAACAAGTTTGTAGTTTGGATAAAGAACCCCTCTCGTTAGATTGTATTCCAGGGTTTGATGCTGAATGTAAATCAGAAATCGTGGGATATGAACTATATGCAAAACAAAACGGTAGTGGAATTTCTTTGACTGAATTTTGGAGAAATGCAAAATAACTATTTCCCAATTTAGCAAGAAAGGCATTTGTCAGTTGTTACCAATTCTGTGGATGCTTAAAGTAGTGTTTCTTCATGTGGACACATTTTCACAGAGAGCAACATCAATCCATGAGACACGACCAGGTTAACCAATGGACGATGCTTAAAGGGTAACTGTAATGCAAATTAATATATAACCATTTCAATAGAAAACATGTTAACTATAGTTTGACGCATTTTCAGCCTCTCCTTGAGCAGTGTATCGTATATAAAAAACATTAAAACAAATTAACATTGAATATTGGAGTTCTCTTCCATCATGCTTTATGTGATGATGTTAAAACGTTATTTGCTTATTTAGGGTTTATTTGCTTAGAAAATACTAACCAGGGCTGTCAGTATCAGAAAACATTGCAAAGTGTTTAAACGTTCATAAATTTACCAAAAGCACATCCCTACAGATGTCATTACCAAAGATTTATGAAAAATTGTAAAGTTGCGATTCTGTGACAGTGCTGGCTGATGAAAGTAGAGACAGGACAGTTCACAAAATGCTTTGCATCTACATGAGGCTTGGAGGGTATTGTGTCCGAGACCCTTTCCATTAAGAATACGAGGATTTCAAGGATTAAAATGTATTATATTTATGCTTAAATATTGTGAAATTAATCTGCTGTAAGCTTGTCTATTTGCAAAACCAAAATATGTCTATATGGAGGGACGGAGCAAATGAATGGGAGAAATGTGTGTTAGGTGTAGTTTAAACGTTAGTATACTTTCTACAAAGTGCAGTAAAATTGTGAATCAAAAACAGCATCATTGATTTAAAAAAAAAAAAAGTAGACTACAGTTAAAACACTTTGATATGTTCTACAAAAACGTGCATGATTGTAAATTAGAGTAGTATGTACATCAATATAAAGCAATGTAATTTTTTTAGGCATTTTTTTTTTTTTTTTTTTTAATATATTTTAGGATTAGCATTTTTCTAATGTTACTTCACATATTAACAATGTAGAAATTGCTGAGTTTGACTGCGTGGTAACTTGTACTGTTTAAAACAAACAAAAAAAAACTTAATATTTTTGCTTTTATTTTACAACTGGGTTTATAATGTTATTCGAGTAAAGTTTTATAGTATTGAGATGATTAAGAACTTACCAGGTCAGGAAAATGGCATTTAAATACTATTGCATTAAACTGTAGCAGGAGTTGCTGGTAATGTGGTTTCTATACTGTAAATCATTAGGTGATGACGGGAGCAAAAAATGGAGCGGCCACAAAAATGAAGCAAGATTATCCCTACCTGGAAAATGCACACTGCATCGCTCCTCGACTGCCAGTGGTCACAAGTCAGGCAGCAAACAATGTCACCCACATGCAGAAGTTACTGGAAATGACTGCATCCTTACACTACTTTAAGCATTCTGCTGTTCTTGTGGCCAAACCGCAGGAAGTCTGAGATGCCCCTCTTTTCAAAATCAAGGAGGTACGTGATGTTCGTTTTTCATTTTATGCAGCTTTAGAAGGAGTGTATAGATGCTGTGAACCTCTTGCTGTAATGTTTGAGCAGCAGAAAGCCCCAAAAGGTAATGGCATTTTGAAAAATATTGCATCATTTGAGCGCCCATGCTCATGGATGTTATTCCCATTCTGACAATTAAATATGATTTTCCAGAAGACGGCTTTGGATTTGGCCACTGTGAACCCAGCTTTAGAAGCAGCCAGAAGTCTGTTAGACTGCTTACCGAGTGAAGATGGGCCCCATTTGTCCAAGTTTCTCAGAGAAGCAGGAAAATCCATGCAACAGTACATCTGACACTCCAACACAGAAAGAGTGCAAGCAAAGTCGAAACAAATTTAATTCAGAACATCCTGGAGCAGCTAAGCAGAAGATTCCCTAAATCTGCAACATATCTAGTTGCTGCCTTTGCAGTGCTTGGTTTAAGGGTGGTCCAATTTATTCCAGCAGATGAGTTGGATACCTTTGGAGATGACAAGACTGAGCTGCTAATACAGAAGTATGGGGAGGATAAAGGGGAGCAAAAGGCACATATCAATGCACTGGAAACAAAAGGAGAATGGCTCAGGCTGAAGAAATTGTTAAGAAACATAACCCAGCAGGTACTTTGAAAAGCCTCTACTCAGCGATACATTTCCAAATACATTGAAGAGGGGCTTCTGGGCTCAAAATGTGTTGAAGACAGCCCTCAAACAGACTGGCAAGTGACAGACAGAGTACCCCCCTTGTCCTAAGGGCTGAGGAACCTCACTGGAAGGAATTTGAGTATGGGAAGGCCCTGGAAAAGTTCAGAAACAAAAAGGAGGCTCTTCTGTACAACAGCTGCAAAAAAGTGACACGAGTATTGTAGAGACACCTTGTATCCACCAGTTTTTTAATTTTAATTTTTTTTACCAATATAATATCAAAAGACATTCTAAACGACTATATACTACATTATTATTATTATTATTATTTATTTTTAGCAAGACGCAATACAAGTATCCAAAATATACTACATTATTATTATTATTATTTATTTCTTAGATATCATCATTATTTTTTGTTACATATATTTTTTTACCCCCATTTATACAGTTGGGTTTTTACTGGAGCAATCTAGGTAAAGTACCTTGCTCAAGGGTACAGCAGCAGTGTCCCCCCACCTGGGATTGAACCCACGACCCTCCGGTCAAGAGTCCAGAGCCCTAACCACTATTCCACACTGCTGCCCTGCTACATGAACATGACTTTGATTTTACTATTTTTTTTTTTTTTTTACAGAAACAAAAAAGTCAGTAAACTCTGTTGGCATGTATAAAACAAACAAAATAAGAAATGGTGGTTGGTTCGGAATCAAACATATGGACCCTCTTCACTGAAGAAAATGTCCCCCTAAAATTGGGAGGGGGCCACATTGACCCTGAATCTGTAAATCCTGAAGCAAACATAGGTGCTTGTCAGAGATATTGGGGGTATTGGGGGTTCATGTATAGCGCCTATACGCCTTTAAGAAGAAAGGCATGATGGGATATCAGCTGAGCAGTGCAGAGGGGTGCTGTATAACACCTGCAGAATAGGGGAACTCCAGGTTCATGCAACAGGTGATGGTGACCAAACGTGTGGGAGAACTGTTGTGTAAAAATGTAGCTTAAAATGAAACGTTGCATTAAAAAAAAAATAGGATTATCTTTTGTACCAACTTGGAAGGAGAATTCATTTGATGTAAAAGGTTGATCTGTTTTGTTTTTTTAGAAAAATTAAATTGAGACATTTATTTTCTACAAATGTGATCACACGTATGGATAATGAGAACACTATTTGGGACATTACACCGTTTAAACTAAAAAGTGTTTTTAGCACGAATGTACCAATCAACACCTTTTGCAACGTAGTTGAACAAGATGATATGAAAGCTCTTGAAATTAGAATGTATTCTGCACAAGCTTATTGGTCTTTGGAGGAGAGATGTGCTTTAACAGAATTAACAAAAGATGTAACGATTGCAATTAAGCCAGCTGATAAGGGTGGAGTGATTGCTGTCCGTATATCAGAGATTCTGTAGATATAATAAAACAGCATATCAACTTTAGAAAATCTTCCAAATGACACATTATTGGTTACCTTTGATACAGAAACATCCCCCATATGGGCGATTTGGAAACTTTGGATTATAACTTGAAAAATAGTGAGAGTGGGAGATTTCCCCCTACTGAATTTATCAATGAACTAGCATCTTTTGTTTTGAATCTGAACTATTTTAGCTTTGGAGGAGACTTCTCTACAGGTAAATGGCATCTATGGGATCAACTTTTGCTCCTAACTTTGCAAATGCATATGTTGGTTTCTTTGAAGAGAAGTTTGTCTATAATGCATCTGAAAATGTGTTAAATTTGAAATGGTACCGATGATGTGTTTTGTATCTGGATGAGGACTTAACAAGAGTTAAATGACTTCTTTCAACTTTTAAATAGTGTAAATCCAAATTTGAAACATACTCTTGAGTATGATCAGAAACAAGTTCATTTTTCGGATATGTGGACAGAAAAATCTGAAAGGGGTCTAAATCACAGCTTTGTACCAAAAAGAAACTGATAAAAATACTCCTAGCCAATAGTTTTCAATCCAATTTATTACAACATATACTCCCAAATCTCATTTGTTCAAAACAGCTATTAATAAACATTGGCATTTACTATCAACTGACCCAGCTTTAATGACACAGTTTAAAGATCCACCTTTGGTAGTTTTCAAACAAGGTTCAAATCTACGGGATAAATTGGTACATGCAAATTTTCAACCAAAAAGAAATTCCGACGCAAACTTTGTTGAGCCCAATATCGAATGGGAACTATAAGTGTGGTAACTGTGCCCAATGTAATACCATAAAAAATATTTGTTTTGCCATCCTTCAGCAGGTACAAAACGTCATACATAGGCAAGACTATACGGATGCTAAAGCAAAGGATTAGTGAACACAAAAGCTCGATACGGAGAAATGACCGGTTAAACTTAAAACTCCAGCAAGAGGAGGAAAAATAGATGAGATGGTGAAGAGAGAAGCTTATTAGATTCATATGCTACAGACTCAAACCCAAAGGCCTCAATGATGAATTTCATCTGCAAGCTACGTTATAAAATATGTTTCTACTTTAATTAAATAAGTATGAAAGGTGTGAGCAGACCCCATGAAAATGTATCTTATTTTTAATTTATCGATACTTTATTGTCTATTGTGGTCGAGCAGCTGTTGAGTGGCGTGTATGGTGACGTCACGGACCAGGAAGTACCAGAAACAAAACAATGGATGGGCGGGTGAAGCTGAACGCTACTGCGCTCAGCGTATTTATTAAATAATAAAACAAAAGATTTAAACAAACAACAAAACCAAAGGGCACGTTGGCCAAACAAATAAACAAATAAGCGTGCTGGTTTTAGCACCAGCACGATACTTAGCAGTTGTTTTTTAAATGTGTTTTCTCTCTCCTCTGTACACTCTCCCCCGCAGCACGGACAGCTGCAGGTTCTTAAACTCTGGCCAAGGGGTTAACTAGCTGTTAATTAACTTATTACCCCTCAGGCCACAGCCTGCACGAGTTTAGTAAGGATGCGTGACTGAGAGGTAGTTAAATAAATCAGTAGCTGATCAGCCACGCATCCTCACGAGATTTTTAAAATATAAAAACAATACCAAATATGCAGCGCTTTTATCCGCGTCGCAAACAATAATACAAATCATAATAAACAGTGCACATATAAATATAGGGGCGGGACACTCCGCCACACTATATAGAAGGCTTTTTCGAACCAACGAATGACAGATTTAAAGTGCAATGCAACAATTATTTTTGAAGGGTTACCAATTGGACTAACTTACCTTGTAATGCACTGTATAACTTTTATAAAAGTGTGGTAATGTTTTTGAATTTCAATTTCCACAAATGAGTATTTACACTTATATTTTGCTGATTAGTTTGCAACAGATGCACTGCTTGGATAACACTCTGTAAATTACATGTTGTATTCTACTATTTGCCTTTTGGTATTGACAAATCTACTATTCAGAACAGAAAATAGGAGGCACTTTTTTACACAGAGAATTGTGAGGGTCTGGAACCAACTCCCCAGTAATGTTGTTGAAGCTGACACCCTGGGATCCTTCAAGAAACTGCTTAATGAGATTCTGGGATCAATAAGCTACTAACAACCAAACGATGGGCTGAATGGCCTCCTCTCGTGTGTAAACTTTCTTATGTTCTTATGTACTAATCTATTAAGTTTATTTATTGATCTGTAATACATGTATATCCTCTTAAATGTAATCTGTTTGTACTTTGATAAGTGGAAGCCTATGACTAGTTATTAGAAGTTTAAGTGCTAATTAACTCTGCTAAGCAACTGATTTGTGACACATGCATGTCCTCTATTAATGCGTCCACAGCTTCTACGAGTTGTACTCTGACGAAGGTCTTGCGACTGAAACGTTAGTTTCTATTTTCCTTTAAAAGAATAAAAAGTTATATTTGGCAAAATAGTGTGCAGAAGTGTCACTTTGTTATCTGGTCTTCTACGCACCTGTGATGAGTCTAATCAGGAATGCAGATGTTTCATTTATTTTGAGAACAAAAACAGCCAAAAACAAAAATAGTTAAGGTTTGTGTGTTGCACGTGTGCCATTAACAAAATGCCCTGAAAACGTAATAAAGAAAATAATTAACGAAGGGCTGTAATGCAGAAAAAAAGCTCATTAATTAAACAAAAAGGGAAGTCAAAAAGGTCACTGTATGAAGCTATAAAAAGTTAGACATTATCTAACATCGCCAGTCAAATCGTAGAGTGCCTTAATAAAGTTTTGAGTCAACACGAACAGATTTTTTTTTTTTCATCTCCTGCATCTTCAACAGCCACATCTATCCCAGATAAAACTGATTTGGTTAGTGTTTATCATCAGGAGTTTAAGGATGATTTAATTGCGCAGCAGATTCACAAGTTAGATGATGAGCTGATAATATCTCTTCAGCCAAAGAAGCAGGCACGGTAATTTGAAACTTTACCATAATGAAAAACAGTAATGTAGCGTGAGTTTAGTACTAAAGCAGGGTCAGCTGTTGCAGGGTCAAACTGAACATTAAGAAAGATGAAAAACACAAAGCATAGAAATATTTGGAACTGTAAATGAGGAAGTGTACTGCTGACAAATACTTTTACTGCAGTAAACTGTCATTCACTAAATTTAGCTCAGATTGTGCTAATGAAAAAATCAAATATATGACAATGTGCTTGCTGTGTGTGGTGTACTTAAACAGCAGAACAAACTCACTGCAATTTAAACTTGTTTTCACTGAACAATAAAAACGGCAATATGTAATCTTAAGAGCTGTGTTGCATGCTGTCAGATCAAAACTTCACAAAGGCATGGGAGCTGCAGCATTTTATTTCCCATAGTACAACTGTGCACAATTAAAAGGCGAGGTCACCAGTTCCATACACAGTCTTGCATTGCAGGGGCCTTGATGAGCCAAAGGTCCAGTCTTGCTTTGCTGTCAGCAGTGCTGAAATAAATCTCTTTCGTTGCACTAATGGAGTTCTTTGTCAGACACTACAAGCAGACCACTACTAAATCTAGCACATGCTTCAACCATGCAAAAATACTCCAGAATTGAAAACCCTGCCTGTAACATACAACCAGATTCAGTAACTTACGAGAAACTAAAAAAAAAACAGAAGGAAACGATTTATATATATAAAAATGAATACAATGTTTTGCTTGAATACTTCTAGTGTAAAAGCTGTGGTGCTTTAACATTAACACATAAACATGCATTGTGTTCTGTGACCGAAAACATGCTTCAAATCAAGTCTAATTTCTCTCTACCTTAGTCTTCCTACGTACAGCACACCGTACTGTCAATATAACACGGTGTCATTATTTTAAGGAACACACACAAAACAGGATTAAAATAACTATCCATTGTCTACAGTTCGAGAGACACCGGTCTGGGGTATAGTTTAAAACCATTTTTACAACGTGATTTCAAAACGAACTTAACTCCTTAAGATAAAATAAAATTATTGTACTAAAATTAGCTGGATTTTATATCTCCAAGGATAGAGACTAACCGGAACGGGGCCTAAGAAAAACACATGCTCTATGCAAATGGTACACCGTTTCTTTAAACAAATGAATGAATTCACAAATTCTGCAACTACACAAAACCGGCATGGTATTAATGCCGGCGGAAAAGAATAGTTTTTAAAAAAACGTAAAGCTTACTTCCCGATTCTCCAGCCGAGGGTCTTGCTGTGTAGCCAGGTTTACAGACTTTGATCATATATATCCGAGACAAAGGCATATTTTGATATTTAAAACTCTAAGCACACGTCAGAAGGCCCAAATATTACTCTACACTAAAGTAACAGTTTGTTGTTGCTGATATCGTTTTGTCATTCACAGACTGTTTTTGTTTTGTTTTTTCGTCTCCAGTTCACTCAATTGCGATAACCGTAGCCCAAGCCCTATTGATTTTATTTTAAAATTTAAAAATGACACCACCGGTGCAAATTTCTGCAATACTACCGGGGTCTGACAAAGATATACAAACACAAGGCCTTACCAATAATCCTTCGCTTTCCCCCTCAGTGCCTGGAATCCGCGCCTCGGTCGTATCAACGTGATTTTTTTTATTTTTTTTTTCTTCCTTGTGTTAATAATATTTAAACTGAACTGTTATACTGTCGAGTCACTGTTACTGCAACCGGGAACAAAACCAAAATGGCAGTAGGTGCCAGGGCTCATGTAATATTCAGCAGCAGGGCGTGAACAATCGAACCTATGCTAATTCCCGCGCGCTCTCTGGATGGCAGCCTATAGCGTCTAGAAGCACAAGACCACCCCCCGTGCTCATGAATAATTCACACCCACCAATTACTTTTCTTTGAAGGATCATTAATATTAAAGTTACAGCCTCGCGTTCCGGGAAAAAAAAAGTTGGTCTATTCCAAACCCGTTCTAAACTGTTTAATTGAACCAATTAAAACTCCAGCCAAACCCGTATGTAATTAATTATATAATTATAGTAATATTTTATTGCATAGATTTCCAGTAAACACTAATTTGGTTTACATTACTAGTTTTATTATTATTATTATTATTATTATTATTATTATTATTATTATTATTATTATTATTATTTATTTCTTAGCAGACGCCCTTATCCAGGGCGACTTACAGTCGTAAACAAAAACACATTTCAAGGATCACAGTACAAGTAATAATACAATTAAGAGCAAGATAAATACAATGACTTTGGTTTTATTCATGCAATCTAGTCACACTCAATGACACCTCATTTATCCACGGACGTGGATAAATTAAGTTCAACCATAGTACTCACTGAACAGGGCTGAGACAAGACACAAGTTTACATTAAAAGCAGAGTCAATTTATCTGCAGAACAAGAAAAAGAAAACTTGTTTTTGCTGTGCTTCCCTGAGCTACAGTGAAGCTCAGACATCGATAACCTCCATCTGCTGCAAGCTGCCACCACAGCACGCCTACTTAGTGACAGCACAGCAACGGAGGGAACTTCTGCAGCTTAAACGGCATGCAGGTCATGTAAACAAACTGGACAGCTAACAGCAGGGATGGAAATATGACTTGCATAACAGTTTCACACATTCCAGGTTTTACTACTAGCTTTATTTGCAACAGTGTACAGGTAACAAGCTCAGGTGTGTTATTAAACTCCTAGTAAAACCAGGAACAGATCAAACTGCTATGCAATGGGAGTCTTCCTACCATCCCTCCAACAGCATCCAGTTTATGGCCATCCACGTCAAACGGTCATTGCAGTGTGGAGTAGTGGTTAGGGCTCTGGACTCTTGACCGGAGGGTCATGGGTTCAATCCCAGGTGGGGGACACTGCTGCTGTACCCTTGAGCAAGGTACTTCACCTAGATTGCTCCAGTAAAAAACCCAACTGTATAAATGGGTAATTGTATGTAAAAATAATGTAATTGTATGTAAAAATAATGTGATATCTTGTAACAATTGTAAGTCGCCCTGGATAAGGGCGTCTGCTAAGAAATAAATAATAATAATAATAATAATAATAATAATGTAAATCTGTTAGTGACAGTTTGACCCTTCATATTCCCTCAGCTAATGCTATCCTCTGCGCCTGGGATATAGTGACACCGATCATACGTACACTACATACTGTGCAATTGTCATGAAACCTGGAACTGGCATTATTTACAATGAGTTTGTGAGTGTATGTCACTCTCAGGATATATGGAGGACGTCTGTGTGTGTGTCACTCCTTCCTTTTTTTTGGTATATCAGGAGAACTTAAAACATAATATTGGATTGAAAGGATAGGGTATCCAGAGCACACCTGAGGTCAATTATTTTAACAATTACAGCAGAATTGTTTGCTAAAATTACAATGCCGATTTGTACAATTATGCTGCAGTAATCACACTAAAAAGTAACAAAGGTGCGCACATCAGGTTTACTTTATTTTAAATAACCAAGCAATAATCACAATACAGAAACATACTACATACATTTTTATTTTCAAATAAATGGGGTCACCAAAAGTGGTTGATCATAAATGCTTAAACTGTAACTGATCAATTATATCTTAATTGTATTAATATTTGTACTGTGATTCTTGAAACGTATTTTTGTTTACAACTGTAAGTCGCCCTGGATAAGGGCGTCTGCTAAGAAATAAAGAATAATAATAATAATAATAATAATAATAATAATAATATACAGGTGTGCCCAGGTTAAACTACAATGAGTAACTGTAATTGAAATCAATTCAATTACACAATTATAAATGATCCCAGGCCTAATCTAGAGTGCTGTTACTTTTTTATGACACTACAAGTTCCCACTACAGTAAGGAAAAGGCTTTGACAATGTTTAAACGTTCAGGAAAATAATTTGGAACAGTTTCTAAACTATTTGCATTTGCTTATAGGCAAAGAAAGGACTTTATTTTGGTTTGTGATTAAAAAAAAATGTTGGGAAAAGATGACAACCTGCTTGTGTGACTCAATCTTATTTTAGGGAAAATATAAGATGTAATGTAGCTCTAGTGGTTAGAGCTGGGAGACTGGATGGAAGGGAAGCAGTTTGGCTTAACTGAGGGACCGAGTCAGGATGTTGGGAAAGGGACAGAGGACAACCTGGCTTGGAGGTGGGGCTGGGAATCTTATTTTAGGGTGGGGCTGGGAGGATGCAATGTAGGTCTAGTGGGAGGAGCTGGGAGGTGGGACTGGAAGGGAAGCAGGTGGGGCTGGGAGGGAACTGAGGGGGGCTGGGAGGGAGGCAGTGCGGAGGTGGGGCTGGGAGGGAGGCAGTGCGGAGGTGGGGCTGGGAGGGAGGCAGTGGAGGTGGGAGGGAGGCAGTGTGGAGGTGGGGCTGGGAGGGAGGCAGTGTGGAGGTGGGGCTGGGAGGGAGGCAGTGGGGAGGTGGGGCTGGGAGGGAGGCAGTGCGGAGGTGGGGCTGGGAGGGAGGCAGTGGGAGGTGGGGCTGGGGGAGGCAGTGCGGAGGAGGAGGGAGGCAGTGTGGGGCTGGGAGGTGGGACTGGGAGGGAGGCAGTGGGAGGTGGGACTGGGAGGAGGCAGTGCGGAGGTGGGACTGGGAGGAGGCAGTGCAGGGGCTGGGAGGAGACAGTGGGAGGTGGGGCTGGGGGAGGAGGCAGGTGGGGCTGGGAGGAGGCAGTGTGGAGGTTACAGCTGGCAGGAGGTGGGGCTGGGAGGGAGACAGTGTGGAGGTGGGACTGGGAGGGAGGCAGTGTGGAGGTGGGACTGGGAGGGAGGCAGTGTGGAGGTGGGACTGGGAGGGCAGAGAAGGGTCTAGTGTCCCATTAGTTAGGACTGGGATAACTAGAAGTGCCTGGAGGGAAGATTAGTTATATAACTGAAGTGCCTGGAGGGGAGATTAGTCTGGTCCTGTGATTCGAATTGGGGGACTGGAAGTGATGGGGGCACCGTATGATTCAGTGTTACTGGGAAATAACGGAACCCTCTCGTTACACCGGGAGCCCGTATTGTGACAAGCGCCATGCATATGCAAACACACAACGGATTTATTTATAAAAGTTATAACAATATATAATAAACAATTGACTCAATACAAGTTACAAAAATAATAATAATAATAATAATAATAATAATAATAATAATAAAGTCAATCGTTTCGATGAAATGGTTCCTTTTTTTTTTTTTTTTTTTTTTTTTTTACAAGACGACTCTCAAAATCAGTACATCAGCTAGCCTTTGTTATATCAACCCCGGACTCAACTCGAGTTACACTCGAGTCGCAGGCAAACGGCGGGAGTATATATATATGGGTCGGGGTAGATTTTGGGGTTAGGGTTTGAAATCCACTGCCGGGAGCTAAGAGCAAAAAACAAATAAGGCCCCGAAGCCCGAGACGAACTCCGTTACTCATTTTTTATTTATTATTCTCCTAAAAAATAAAAATAAGTTGCACAGCCAGGGCCGGTAGGACGCTATACCGACATTAATGTACGCGTGTTTTATACAATTCCCCCGCTAGTACGAACGTGTCTTAAGGACAACCCTCAAATTAACAAAATACAATATTTAAAAAGTGCGACTGGAGGCAGTTTTTAGCTATATTACTTTATCCGACAGCCACCTAACTTCACAATAAACTTGTAACTAACACCGTTAAGTGTACTTTAGACTCACTGTGCTGCTACTAATACTAGTCATGCATTTATTACATATCCACATTACACGGACTACAACTATGCTAGTATTATATATTATTATTCCTAGCCAGTATTGGACAGACGAACAAGTACGCACGATTCCCACTTGCCACCGCAATTATACATTAACATTACTGCTGTCTGTTCCCTGTCCTATATATATATATATATATATATATATATATATATATATATATATATATATATATAGCTGTGCATGACTGATATGAACAAATACAATTTATAAAATGATCACAGTTCAACTTACCACATCCAATGTTGCTCAGGCCTCTCCTGTGATATCAATTCTCTCCAGTAAAAAATAGAGTTTGCAATAACGGTTTTTTGTTTCGGGAGAAACCGAGTAGACAACACGACCCTGTCAACAACACCGCCGAACAAGCAAGCAACAGCGCGGCGTGGAGCTACCCGCACTACATGTGCAGAGAAAGCGGCTCACCGAGGGGCTGTACGCCGCTATCCGCGCGGGGGAGGGCGGACCGAAATAACGTTCAAAAGCAAACAACCGGAGCAGCGTAACACAAATAAATATTGATTTAAAAAACATTTAAAATATAAATTGCAAATTATACACGCAGTTTTGTGGAAGGGCCACGCTACGGGGTCTATTATTTTGTTAAAATATTTTCAGCCCCCTTATGTTTGGATCTAAGCTCTACCCAAGTAGACCTGGCCGCAGTTGGTGATGGGGAATGTAGTTTTATGTACGTATTGCTTTTTTGAGCTGGTATAATTTTGAAGAGTGATATTGATAAGTTAATAGTAAACCAGGAAATTAAAATGGCTGAGATTCAGAATTCAGCTGAGAATGTTTCACGTGTGTGTGTGTGTGTGTGCACAGTTCAGCTGGCTGTGTTTGTCCAGTTTGTGTGCTATGTTCATTTTGTGTCACGTACAAAAAAACTGTTTATTTTGTGTCACGTACAAAATAAACAGGTTTAGTCTAAAAGGTGTTTAAAAGACCAGTGTGTTAAAGTGGTAGGCCCTTGCGTTTAGCAATTTACATTGGGGGTCGTAGTTTAAATTGAAATTAAACCCACTTAACAATACTACTACTGCTAATAATAAGGTACATACATATATAAGTTTGAGAAAAGGAAAACTGCTGTGTACCAAAATGATCAATAAGAAAAAAGAAAAAAGAAAAGGATATTTCAGGTACTTAAAAAGGTTAGAATAATTGATTACAAATCAATTATCAGGACGTTTCGGACTACAAGTCCTTCATCGGCTGAATACAAAAAAACACAGTGCTTTAAGAAGTTGATAAAAAACAAACAAGTAGTCTTTTGAACAAAATTCCAGAATGTTGATGATGATGATGATGATGATGATGACCTCAGAATAGAATGTTCATTCCAAATGGCTCCAAAGTGCCTAGTTTGAAAATAAGTTCACATTCCTTTTGTTTCCTGACAGCATTAGCTCCATAGCATTGAACCATCCCACAAATTGTGATGTCTTCTATAGTGTGGTCATTTCTGTTAAAATGTCTGGCGTCAGGAAAGGTAGAGGTGTTAATTCGTGTACTTCTCAGATGTTCCACGAAGCAATCAGCCAAGTGTCGTTTTGTTTCACCAATATATAGCTTGTTACATTTGATGCAGCCAATGCAATATACTATTCCTTTACTAATGCAAGTAAAAGTATCATGGATAGTAAATGAGGATTTTGCTCCCTTAACTACTGTGTTGCTGTGAATGTATTTACAAGTTGCACAGCATGACCTATTGCATGGAAACATACCCTTAAGACTGTCCAGATTGGGCCGCATGTTACTGTGGACCAGATGCTCTCTTAGATTTTTGTCTCTTCTGTATGACATTAGAGGAGGGTTATTGAAAATAGGAGCTGTAGAAGGATCATCTTGAAGAATGCTAAAATGCAATTATATATATATATATATATATATATATATATATATATATATATATATATATATGAATATATGACCAGACCGCTTCAAGCATGTGTATCTGCCGTCCTGCAGATTAAACTTGCCCTGAGAGCAGGGCTGGCCAATCACAGTGCTGGAGAGCTGCAGGGTCTTTCCTTAGTTGGTCAACAGTAACGTTTCTCCCCAGATCTTTAGCCTTTGATGATTTAAATGACACCCAGAAAACTTGCAGGATTGTGGCCCTCCAGGACCAGGGTTGCCCCCCCCACTGCCTTAGAGAATGGAAACAAACTGGGAAGTAAACCTGCACCAGATATGGTCTGCCTTAGATATGCTACACGGGGTAAATCAGACTTCTTTATAGAACTAAGAGATAGCGCCATCTAGTGATCTGCACTTGTGATTCCTTTTGTCTTTGCCTGCAATACACTAGCTGTGCAGTAGATGGCGCTGACACTGAACATCCATTCAGATCATGTAACTATATTCAACTCTGCTAGCCCCACCTACTCAACATTTATATAGACCAGGGGTGTCCAATCACAGCCCTGGAGGGCAATTCCACTCCAGATTTAACAGGTAAAAATTACATAATTAAGTACTTCAGGATCTGGATGGGGGTTTAACTGGTTAAATTAAACCATTCAGAACAGGGTTTGAACAAAGACCAGGAGTGGACCCCTGATATAGAGTAGGTGGGGCTAGTTGAAAAGTCACACTGTCACATGCGGTTTAGAAATGACATTTGAGGTGTAGAAATCTGTCAATCTACGGTACACAAATGTTTACTATGTGATTGAAATGAACACACACACATTGGAACGTCCTTTTTTCAAAGTTTTATTGAAAGAATTTGAGAATACAGAATGCAGAAATCACAGCAAGAAGCTGCTCAGTCGATAAAGGAAAAGCAATAGGAAAGTAGATTTGTATATTTTTCCCCACATTAAAAATGCAACTCCTTCTCAGTGGCCTCCTTTCATCCCCAGACATGCTCCCTCTCTGATTGGCTCATCCAGAACTCAGCTGCCCGCCTGGTGTTCTCTTGGCTCCTCGGAGTGGGAGTCCGCTGCTGGGACAATGGTGAGGCGTGGGAGGCTGGGTCTAGACCCACCCGCTCCACCCCCTCTCTCTAGAACCTGCCTCCGATCTAAAAATGGGCTCCTGTGATCTAGAACATGCCTTCCCCTGACTGAGACCGACGGTGAGTGATCAAGAACAGAATGCCTGTAACCTAGCCCCATTCTGAATCTCTCCTGTCGCTGATCTGCACTAGAAGGAGGGCATTTCCCTCAATCTTCTCTAAAACGGCTGCCATCTGCTTCTCAATTTGTTCTATCACTGTGTCCATTTTCCACTTGTCTTCACCTGGAACGGATCACTGGCTTCTGATGTAGATGCTCAGGAGCCCTGCCCTGTCAGTCATTTTTGCCTTGTCCTGCTCTTGAAAGACAGCCTTTCTCCAGCACCTGTTGAACTCCTCAGTTTTTATCCTGGGATCTTGAGTGTGGCCCTTCATGTAAATGTGCTTTCTATTCAGCTGTCATCTTGCCCCTGTTTTAAGCTGCATTTAATCCTGTCCTTCCGAATACCCGAACCCCCCATGCAATTTACTATCCTCACCTGATCAAGAACAATGACCTTTTACTCTGGCTTTGACCTGATGTTTCTATCACTGTTTAATGACAGCCTGATGTAACTCCTCACTATTATCTAGAATATTATTGAATTCTGGTTTGTCATCTTGAACAAAAGTTATTGGGCTTGGTTTCTTCTGGAACCTTGTTCTCATTCCTTGTGATTGTAACACTTGAAATTTTCCAAGAGCTGGTCTCTTGTAAGTCGCCTTTGATAAGGGTTCTGGAAGGTTTAAATAATAATAATAATAATAATATATATATATATATGAATATATGACCAGTTATCCATGGTAGCTGTGGTGAGACAGTCTGCCGGAAGGGCTGCAGATTAAACATGCCCTGGGCTTGTGCAGGGCTGGCCAATCCGGAGGTTCTCGCTGACCTCGCAGGGTCTTTCATGGAACTGGTCAACAGTGACTGGCAGACTCCCAGATCTTTAGCCCCCCCGCAGAATTAAATGACAGTCCCATGAAACTTGCAGGGATTGGCTTTCAGGACCAGGGGAGAGAGAAGCCCCCACTGCCTTAGAGAAAACACTGCAAACTGGGAAGTAAACCTGCCTAAAAACATGGTCTAGCCCTCATAACCCATACCTAAAAACACTTCTTTATAGAACTAACCCATACCTAAAAAATCAGTGATCTGCACCCTAACCCATTCCTTTTGTCACTTGCCTGCAATACAACCCATAGCTGTGCAGTAGATGGCCTGACACTAACCCATACCCATTCAGATCACCCTAACCCATATTCAAAAACACTGCTAGCCCCACCTAACCCATATTTATATAAACTCAACAGTGCTTGTGGCAATCACAGCCCTGGTGTATTTTGTGTGTTAGTGTTTAACAGGTAAAAATTAATGTAATTATAGTCATTGGTACACGGATATGGATGGGGGTTTAACTGGTTTTAAAAGGTAAACCATTTAGGCACAGGGTTTGAACAAATCACCAGTGCTGGTTAAATGTAATATAGAGAGGTGGGGCTAGTTGAAAATTCACACTGTCACGTGCTGGGATTCAGAAATAATTTGAGGTAATTGAAATCAGTCAATCAACAGTATATAAATGTTTATTTCATTCATTGAAATTGAACACACACACATTGGAGAACGGGTTTTTCAAAGTTTTATTGAAAATAATTAATAGAAACATAATAATAATAATAAGTGTTTTGTACAGAATGTTTGTCTCCGTGCAAGAAGCTGCTCACTCGTCCGTTTTGTTTGTCTGTTTATTTTGGCTACAAGTGCCGTGTATTTTTTTTGTGTTTAAAAATCGTATTTTCTGTTCTGTTTAGTCCCTGCTTTCATCCCTTCACCAAACCACACCTCTCTGTTGTTTTATTTCCTGCATCTGGTCTGCTCCGCCCACCTCGTGTGTGATTGGCTCCTGGTGTCCTGCGTCCAGCTGCTGGGACAATGGTGAGAGCAGGAACCGCTGGGTCTTAACCCAAAAAAAAAAAAAAAAAAAACCTGCCTCAAACAAAAAAAAAAAAATGGCAGAAGAACATGCCATCAAAGTGCTCTGATCCCGAGAATGCTGGCTGTGATCCCAGTCTATCCCAATGCCTGTAACCTGCGGTTTCTTTCAGAATCGATGGGAGGCATATGCGCTGAACTGACCCTAGAAGGGAGGAAGGTTCCCCTTGGTCCTTCTCCTGGAAATTATAAGTGCCATCTGCCCAGGTATTTGTTCCATCCCACTGTGTCCATTTTCCACTTGTCTTCACCAGCAGAGGAAGAATGCCTGATGGTTTTGATGTAGACAGCCCGAGCAGGAGGAGCCCCTGTCCCAGTCATTTTTGGGAGCCTTGTCCTGCCCTTGAAAGACAGCCATTTCTCCACAGCCCAAAAGGGTTGATCTAGACAGCCCAAACAGATTTTTTGTCACCCAGATCTTGAGAGGGCCCAGCCCTAGGTTCCTTGCCAGCAGAGGGGAGAATCTCTGGTTCCATCTAGAACAGCTGTCATTTTGCCTGCTGTTCCCGCCAAAAGCGGAGCGCGGTTCCCTGCAAGAGAGGCAGAGCAGCACCAGTCCCTGGAAAAAAGGGGAGACTTCCTCTCCATTTCACCCAGGAACCCCATGCAATTTACTATCCTCCACTCTGGAACAGAGCAACAATGCTGCTTCTTACCACTGGCTTTGGACCTGAGCAGCAGGAGCTCCTCTCACTGTGAGCAGAGGAGCAGGAGCTGCCTTCTCCTCCCCACTGCCAGATCTAGAACAGCGATAGCCGTTCTGGGCTCCTTGCGATCTAGAACCTTGGCGGTGGCCGGAGCCCCAGAAAGGGGGTTTGATCTGGGGGAAGGTTGTTCTCCAACCCCAGCAGATTTCGCTGCGGAGATCTGGGGATTTCCGGAGACCTGGTCTCCACCTGCAGCAGTTTTGCTCTTGGGTTCTGGGGGAGGTCCGGCCTGCTCCCACTGCAGGGCTGGGGGAGATCGGGGAGGTCCGGAGACCTCTGGAAGGCAGCCATGGTGCTGCAGAAGAGACAGGCCGAGCCCCGGAAGGGGAGCTCAGAATCAGCATGGCGGGGGGGTCAGGAGACCATCCCCTGGTTCTCGCTGCCAGGTTCCCCCGAAGGTTCTCTGGGAGCTGTCACCTCTGTGACAGCATGGCCAGTAACAGCCTGGGGTGACTGGCAACATTGCCACCTGTGGGCCCCTGAAGCCCCTTCCCAGCCCCTGGACTGCTGGGTTTTTAGGGGAGGTGGCCGGAGGCCATGTGTGCTTTGCACAGGGGGGTCTGCCCCGCCTCTGTGTGAAGGTTGTATGTTGACTGGTTAATGTCTTTATAGTCATTGGTACACGGATATAAACGGGTCTGTGTTTCACGGTGATTTAAAAGGTAGATTTGTATTTAGGCACGAGGAGGGCACAAATCACTCAGGGTTAAATGTAAAAACACTGGGTTGCCCTCACCCTAACCCATACCTATAAAACACTGAATAATTAATTAATAATTGAACCCATACAACAGTATAAACACTTTCATTCAGTCGGGGTTGGGTGTTCGAACCCAGACCTATAAAACACTGCATAAATTAAGGAAAAACCCTAACCCAAGTGTTTTGTAAAACACCGTGTTTGTTTGTCTCCCACTGTCTGTATACCTAAAAACACTGCATTGTTTGTCTGTTTACCCATACCTACAAAACACTCCTGTTTTGCCCTCTGTTTAAACCTTTTTATTTCGTTTAAAAAAACTCAACCAGTGCTACATTTAGAAAAAAGTATCTTCATAAATTCAATGGCTCTGGTTTCCACCACCCAAGTCTTTCCGTCTTTGTGACAGTGCTACATTTAGAAAAACTATCTTCATAAATTCAATGGCAAGCGTTTCCACTAGAAGTCTTTCTCAGCGTCTTCAATAGAAACACTAAAAGAAACTTCATAAATTCAACGGCAAGCGTTTCCACTAGAAGTCTTTCTCAGCGTCTTCAATAGAAACACTAAAAGAAACTTGATAAATTCAATGGCAAGCGTTTCCATTAGAAGTCTTTCTCAGTGTCTTCAATAGAAACACTAAAAGAAACTTCATAAATTCAATGACAAACGTTTCCACTAGAAGTCTTTCTCAGTGTCTTCAATAGAAACACTACAAGAATATTATGCCTGTCATGCTCTGCTCTGGTGTTACCCCACAGGGGTGGAAAGGGGTAAAAGGGCATCTTCCTTACCCTCCATTTTGCTTTGGCAAAGTTCTTCTCGATCTGAGCACAGACGCCATCCTTCAGATTCTTCTCTGATGCTCCGTCCCCAGCGATCCTAGAAACAGGAAGCAGCAGTCAGGCTGTTTTTTATGTGTGCTAAATTCTAAAGCTCAAGCCTGTGAGTAACACCCTCCACTTTCACGGCTGCGCGTTTGTAACAGGCAGGGTTGTGTAATGTATGGGTTTTGTCACCAGTTGGTGAGATGATGTTAAAAGCTGTAAAACCACAAATGCAAACCGGCTCTTTTGCATTGTGGTTGAGACGCTCGCCCTGTTACACATTCAGTGTGATGAGCACGACACAGATCAGCAGTATGTACAGAATAGTAGAGAAATATGCAGTTTTGAAAGAAGCACCTGTTTTGGCACATCTGTTTTTTCAATTTTCAATTTTAAAACAGAACGTATTTCGGCTTTCTGCTAGGTCACACAGGAAGTGCAATTGTCCCCACCCCATTTAATGCCTTCTTTCCTGTCTTTAACCAACCAGCTGCCTTCTATTGACTGAGTAACCTGACCCTGTAAAGACACTGACTGATCTAGCCTATACTACACATGTCTAGAATAGTATTGAATAAGCTTATTGAAAACTGGATAAGTGGTATTTAAGACCTTAATTAGGTAAGCGAATGAAGTGTTAGTATCATATTAAAATGACTGATTTACAGTATGTGGAATAACTTCTTGTGTTATTGAAAGAATTGGATAACAACTGAAGAAGCGGTTCTCAATACATATGGCAAAATGTGACCACCTCCACTATATCCCTTGGGGTGGTGATATAAACTGCATTATGAGATACACCCATGTGAACCGACTCCCGCACTCACCACTCATGACACAGCGCGTCCTGCGCAGAGATCCGCAGCAACTGATCCACTTCCATCAATCGACACACCAGCGCCTTGGCTGCAGGAAACACACCAGTATGAGCCAGTTAAACCAGGACACCCCCTACCAAACCAGTATCAACTGGAATGCCCTTCTTCCCTATACATACTGTTCCAATCTCTGATGGTCCAAGATTTTATAATAGTCATCGCTTTTATATTTGTTCTGTTTAAATTACTGTTTTTATTACATGCATATATAACTGGGTTATATCATTTGGTACTAGTATTATTATTACTATTATTTGTTTATTTAGCAGACGCCTTTATCCAAGGCGACCTAACAGAGACTAGGGTGTGTGAACTATGCATCAGCTGCAGCGTCACTTACAACTACGTCTCTCCCGAAAGACGGAGCACAAGGAGGTTAAGTGACTTGCTCAGGGTCACACAGTGAGTCAGTGGCTGAGGTGGGATTTGAACCGGGGACCTCCTGGTTACAAACCCTTTTCTTTAATCACTGGACCACACAGCCTCATATCTTAAAGTAATTGTAGCTACAAAATAATTCCATAAATCGTACACATGTTGCCCTTTCATTAGCTACATAGGTATCAAATGTGTAGTTTTGAAAGAAACACATGTATTTTCATTTGGAACACATGATATCTGGTAGGTTAAGTTTTATTTGTCTCTACCTTTTTCAAAAGAAATATGTTAAACTTGCACTTCCTGGGTCATTTCACACAAGCAGTGTCTTCTGGGTCACTCCTCCCTCCAGCTGGTTGGTTAATGACAGAAAAGAAGCCATTTAAGGGGTGGGGACAATTTCACTCTCCAGGTTACCAAGGAAGTGCTGCACTATCTGTAAGCACTGACATCACAGAGAGGTGTCTAATCTAGTACAGTACCAGATACTGTGTTTTAAAATCAAAGTACACGTTTGCTAGAGTATGTGTTTCTTTCAAAGCTGCACATTTGAGACCTGTGTAGCGAATGGGAGCAGGTGAGATTCAAGGAGGTTTGTTTAATCTCTCTGGGTTTTAATGATAGTAATGAATCAATGTATTACAATGTTTCCTGAGCATCACCCCTCCCTGTGTTTGTCAGAGAAAGGATTCAGAAAAAAAGCTATTTTATACATGGAGTAAAAATTTCACATCCTCTTATAAATGTTTACCACAGTAAATGTGCACAGTAACTCTGCATAACTCTGTGCTTTACAATGCTTTAGTCCATTTTGATATGCTTTTACTATGGGAAACTTTTATAAGGGTTAGTTTAGCAGGTTTTTTTTTAATATGCTTTACCAGACCTCTCTGTGCTTTACAATGCTTCCCTATGCTTTACCAGACCTCTCTGTGCTTTACAGTGCTTCCCTATGCTTTACCACACCTCTCTGTGCTTTACAATGCTTGCCTATGCTTTACCAGACCTCTCTGTGCTTTACAATGCTTCCCTATGCTTTACCAGACCTCTCTGTGCTTTACAATGCTTCCCTATGCTTTACCAGACCTCTCTGTGCTTTACAATGCTTCCCTATGCTTTTACCAGACCTCTCTGTGCTTTTAATGTTTCCCTATGTTTCCAGACCTCTGTGCTTTACCAGACCTCTCTGTGCTTTACAATGCTTCCCTATGCTTTACCAGACCTCTCTGTGCTTTTACAATGCTTCCCAGACCTCTGTATGCTTTACCAGACCTCTCTGTGCTTTACAATGCTTCCCTATGCTTTACCAGACCTCTCTGTGCTTTACAATGCTTCCCTATGCTTTACCAGACCTCTCTGTGCTTTTACAATGCTTCCCTATGCTTTACCAGACCTCTCTGTGCTTTTATAATTTCCCTATGCTTTACCAGACCTCTCTGTGCTTTACAATGCTTCCCTATGCTTTACCAGACCTGCTTTTACAATGCTTCCCTATGCTTTACCAGACCTCTCTGTGCTTTTACAATGCTTCCCTATGCTTTACCAGACCTTTTTTACCAGACCTCTGTTCCTATGCTTTACCAGACCTCTCTGTTTACAATGCTTTATGCTTTACAATGCTTTTATGCTTTACAGACCTCTCTCTGTGCTGTTTCCCTATGCTTTACCAGACCTCTCTGTGCTTTACAATGCTTCCCTATGCTTTACCAGACCTCTCTGTGCTTTTACAATGCTTTATGCTTTTACAGACCTCTGCTTCCCTATGCTTTACCAGACCTCTCTGTGCTTTTACAATGCTTCCCTATGCTTTACCAGACCTCTCTGTGCTTTACCCTATGCTTCCAGACCTATGCTTTTACAATGCCAGACTCTCTGTGCTTTTACAATGCTTCCTATGATTTACCAGACTTCCCTGTGCTTTACCAGACCTCTCTTTTACAATGTGCTTTACAGACCTCTGTGTTCCTTTTACCAGACCTCTGTGTTTTAATGCCCCTATGACCTCTCTGTGCTTTACAATGCTTCCCTATGCAATGCTTCCCTATGCTTTACCAGACCTCTCTGTGCTTTACAATGCTTCCCTATGCTTTTACCAGACCTCTCTGTGCTTTACAATGCTTCCCTATGCTTTACCAGACCTCTCTGTGCTTTACCATGCTTCCCATGCTTTACCAGACCTCTCTGTGCTTTACCCTATGCTTTACCCTATGTGCTTTACCACACCTCTCTGTGCTTTACAATGCTTCCCTGCTTTACCAGACCTCTCTGTGCTTTACAATGCTTCCCTATGCTTTTAGACCTCTCTGTGCTTTACAATGCTTCCCTATGCTTTACCAGACCTTCTGTGTTTTTACAATGCTTCCCTATGCTTTTACCAGACCTCTCTGTGCTTTACAATGCTTCCAGACCTCTGTGCTTTACCCTATGCTTTAGACCTCTCTGTGCTTTACAATGTTTCCCTATGCTTTACCAGACCTCTCTGTGCTTTACAATGCTTCCCTATGCTTTACCAGACCTCTCTGTGCTTTACCATGCTTGCCATGCTCTTTTACCATGACCTCTCTTTACCACACCTCTCTGTGCTTTTACAATGCTTCCCTATGATTTACCAGACCTCTCTGTGCTTTCAATGCTGTGACCTTTATTTTACAATTTCTTGTGCTTTTACTTTTTTACCAGACCTCTCTGTGCTTTACAATGCTTGCCTATGAGACCTCTCTGGACAAATCTCTGAATACTGTTTCCCTAATTTACATTTTCACTTTTTCCAGTTGTGGTTCTTACTAAGACAAAAAAATTGAATACTGTTAAAATTTTAGTTGTGGAGGTAAACTTGAGCAGTGAATTCTCTCTGTCTCTGCGTCTCCCCCCTGTGGCCGGCGGCTGTACCTGCAGGTGAGATGTCATCCCAGTAAGGAGAATCGAACTCGAACTCCCCCGCCACGATCTTGCAGAAAATGAAGCGATTGTGGAGGTCTGTGTTCTCTTCTTCCGTCTCGTCGTAATAAGGAGGGTTTCCTGACAGACTGCAACACAGAACCACACAGCGATCAAATCAGAGGCGGTCCAGGACTGCCTACAGGTAGAATAAAGAGGCTGTGCAAAATGACATAATTCTCTCATCCACGTACTAGTCATGATGCCAGCTATTTTGTTTCGTCATCACATCCTTGAAACTTAAAATGCTGGATCCCAGCAAGGTTCATAGTGTAAAGTGAAAACGTGTTGGTAATCATATGAAAGAAAATGCGTTGCTAATGTTACACGAGTTTGCTTGAAGTGGCATAAGTGGATTTGCTAAGTAACTTAGGGTTTAGGGTAAGTAACTTTGAGCAAGTCACTTCACCTCCTTGTGCTCCGTCTTTCGGGTGAGACGTAATTGTAAGTGACTCTGCAGCTGATGCATAGTTCACACACCCTAGTCTCTGTAAGTCGCCTTGGATAAAGGTGTCTGCTATATAAACTACACTATGTAACACAATTTTTGTTCCTGGGTAGTAAGTGTTATTTCCTAATTGCTTATGCCTCAAAAGTATAGAAAATGGCTATTATTCCCCACAAACTTTGCTTTTGTGACCAGGACAGTGATATTTTGAAATTTACTTGTTTGAACATGATGGGAGACTACATTTGGGGGCTGATTCGTGAAAGTGATTTACAGTATAATCGTAAATCTCGAAAAACTACTCACTTCTAAATCTTTTGTAGTCATTTTTGTATTACTTTAGTATAAATACATGTTAATTTGGATTCATATGTTGTTTTTTTCTGACTTTATGTGAACGAAAAGACACAAATTCGCCCATTTTCTCATTGGAAATAGGTAAATTTCAAAATATCACTGTCCTGGTCACAAAAGCAAAGTTTGTGGGGAATAATAGCCATTTTCTATACTTTTGAGGCATAAGCAATTAGGAAATAACACTTACTACCCAGGAACAAAAAAAAAAAAAAAAAAAAAAAACGGTGCTATTATTATTATTATTATTATTATTATTATTATTATTATTATTATTATTATTATTATTAATAATAATAATAATAATAACAATAATAAAAGAGGGTAATTAGCGGTTAGTGGAGAAACAGCTTAATAACTAATTTCTATTATAATTGGTAACATAACAAGCAAACTGTAGTCACGTGTGCTCTGAGCCTACTAGGGCAACAATTATCCCCACCAGCCCGTCACACTGCAACTGTCAGCAGAGAAGCTCACACAGCTGCAGAAGATGAGACCGAGAATCAAATTAGTCTCTTCGCTCAAAACAGAGGGAACACGAAGCCGCTTTATCAAATCCCCTGCATGATACGAGGGCGAGAGACTAATACAGGGCTGGTCCCGTTTCGCTCTGCTTTGCATGAGCTGGGTCTCGGTGTGTTGAGAGGCAGCGCCCTCTGGTGGTACTCACAGGATGTACATGATGACGCCCACCGCCCAACAGTCAACAGGGCGGCCGTACCTGTGTCGGGATACAACTTCTGGAGCTGAAAGGGGGGGGAGACAAAAACGTAACACAGCGGGAGTTATTGAACGAGTCTGTTAAAGATTAAGAAATAATAATCAATTTCTGCCAGTAACGTGACCCAGAAGAGATAAAGAGATACTTTAACGTCGTGTAGCACCACTCAGGATGGCAGTGAATTTGAACCTGGAACAAGGTGTGGCTTTGTAGGAAGTGTAGACAGATGCCCCAGAGGCAAAATGATTACCCACATTATATACGTCATGGAAATGACGTTGATTTTGCGGAAACCAAGAAAACAATGTTTGCCAAACCGAAATATTGAAAGAAACAAGGTAAAAGCACAAACGGATAACGACATAGAACGTCTGTACAGCACTGAAACACGAACATAGAATATATTTTAATGAGGACCCCACAAACAGGGAATTCATGACCCTACTCTCAAGCCATTGAAGAAATAAATATGCAATATGCACAACTAAACTCAACCAGAAGAGGGAGCTGTTGCCCTGCTTTTAAGGCTGACTGAGAAAGTGCAATGTTACAGCATATATATATATATATATATATATATATACTGGTGAGGGGATGGAATGGGTTACCTAGTCATGTTGTTGAAGGAGACTCTTCTTCACACAGAGAGTGGTGAGGGGATGGAATGGGTTACCTAGCCATGTTGCTGAAGGAGACTCTTCTTCACACAGAGAGTGGTGAGGGGATGGAATGGGTTACCTAGTCATGTTGTTGAAGGAGACTCTTCTTCACACAGAGAGCGGTGAGGGGATGGAATGGGTTACCTAGTCATGTTGTTGAAGGAGACTCTTCTTCACACAGAGAGTGGTGAGGGGATGGAATGGGTTACCTAGTCATGTTGTTGAAGGAGACTCTTCTTCACACAAAGAGTGGTGAGGGGATGGAATGGGTTACCTAGTCATGTTGCTGAAGGAGACTCTTCTTCACACAGAGAGCGGTGAGGGGATGGAATGGGTTACCTAGTCATGTTGTTGAAGGAGACTCTTCTTCACACAGAGTGGTGAGGGGATGGAATGGGTTACCTAGTCATGTTGTTGATGCTGAATCACTGAGATCCTTTAAGAACCGACTTTGCAAAGTTCTGAGATCAATCAGTTACTAGGATCTGGATGAGCACTGAAGGGCTGATTGGCCTCCTCTCGCGGTGGAATTTCTCATGTTCTTATGAATATTGCAGTATGTGTTTCTCAGTGTATTTGTGAATGTATTTACCCAGGTACTCCGGGGTGCCGCAGGGCTCAGTGATGGAGCCATTCTCAAAGCAGGACAGGTAGAAATCCCGTAGAACCACCTTGTTGTGATTGTTGTGGTTGTAGTACATCAGGTTCTCCAGCTGGGGGAGACAAAGACACACAGACAGAAGACGCATCAACTAAATAAATTAATAAAACAGAATTTTGGGTCACATAAAAAGTGGAACACAAGTCTAGATACGACTGTAAACCTAGAAACCATCTTCCCTCTGTCTCTCTCCCCCCTCTCTTCCTTTGCTTCCCACTCACCCCTTCTCACATCTCTTTCATTCACAGCTATTTCTAAATTGAAAAAGCAAGCCCGGAATTATTTAGCGTTCTTTAAAGTGATCAATGCAAACAAAAATCAATCTTCCCTCTTTAACACTTCCATTTGCTACAGAAGTCTGAAATTCGCAGCTTTGAAAGAATGTTACAGCAAACACGGAAAGCAATTTTAAAAAGCTGTTTTAACATACATGTGTTTCTTTCAAAACTGCACATTTGAGACCTGTGTACAGGCCGGTGACAGAGTGTGTGCCACAATATGACTCTGCCCTTGAACTGATCAGATTAGAAAACATCACCTACAGCGAGAAAACGAGAATCTACAAAAAGAGGTGCTAATGGGTGGTATTAATTGAAGAGTACTAATTTGTAGAAATATATAAGCTTGGAAATTTTCCAGAAATAACACATATTAGAGTTATTTTTGCCTTTAACTTTACTTGTAGTATGTCATAGGTTTTCATCTCAGTGTGGGATCTGATCTGGGAGGGGGTGCCCTAAGGCCTCCCCTTGGCCCAGCCTCGGAAGTGAATGGAATGTACAGAACAGATAAGGCTCTTGTTGCTGCACCCCCTCGCTGTGCTGTACCTTGAGGTTTCTGTGGACGATGTTCAGTGAATGCAGGTACGCCACGGCCTCCAGAACCTGCTTGATGACCCGGGAGGCGTCTCGCTCTGTGTAGTTTCCCTGGTCCAGGATCCAGTCGAACACATCTCCTCCGCTGGCACTGCAAACACAGACACCCAGTAACACAACCTCAAATATACATCCACTGCATTCTTCATGAATAGCAGCTAGAATAATTTGCTTAAATTAAACAGCCAGCACAGACAGAGTTAAAAAGTCAACCAAAACAGACTCACAGTTCCTGTATAATGAAATATTCCTTTTTGGTCTCAAAAGTGTCAATGAGTTGAAGAATATTGGGGTGCTTGACCCTGCAGAATACAAAGAGACAGTTCATTAGAATACAGTATTTTAGAACTAGCCCTCAGACTGGAGCCCAGGCCTCCCGAGGAAGGTGAAAGGCGTCCGTTGTCTATCAGTATCCGTTGTCTATCAGTAGCTGAATGATCATTTTCTGAAAGATTATGAAACTGGACCCAGATAAATGAGGCTAAGGATTGTGGAGCCCAGAGCTGGTCCCAGTTTGATACTGGTTTCTCAGACTGGTTTCTCTTACATCTTCAGGATCATGATCTCATTCTTGGCCGCCTTGCGGACTTTGCGTCCGTCTTTCTTGATGAATTTCTTGCAGCCGAAGACCTTGTTCGTCTGTCTGTCCTTCGCCAGGCACAGCTCACAGAACTCCTTCCTGGAGCACAGAGAAGAAAGATCCCTGAGTCAGGCAGACAATCGCGGGAAGTTAGAGTCAGTGACACTGAGATCTACTGTATGTTGCAAATGGAAGCACAAAATGGGTAAGATTAATGAAATAATTTTGTTAGCTACAGTGTATTAAAATCGGCAATACTGCACAAGTGGTCCTACATAGGATTTGATAAATATACAGAATGCTCATTTTGTATGGATTTTAAATTCTACACATTCAATCGCAATTTAAAATCATGTTGAATATGACAGGCAATATAACACATGCCAGTCAATGCGATCCATGCATCAGTTTTAGTATCCTGCACTGTGATTGGTCGGCTGTACTCACGCTCGCAGCACTTGTCCAATCTCGTACTTGTCAGTGATTTCTGATAGGCTGTTGTAGTTCCGTCCCTCCCGCAAGGCAAGGCACCCAAATGGCATGGCGACAACTTCCTGAGAAGGCAAACAGACAGGGAGAGAGGGAGAGACACACAGACAGGGAGAGAGGGAGACACACAGACAGGGAGAGAGGGAGAGGCAGACAGGGAGAGAGAGACAGACAGGGAGAGAGGGAGAGGCAGAGACGGAGAGATGTAGACAAACACAGAGTCAGACAGACAGGGAGAGAGGGAGACAGACAGACAGACAGGGAGAGGGAGGACAGAGACAGGGAGAGGGAGAGGGGACAGACAGGGACAGACACAGACAGGGAGAGGGAGAGACAGACAGACAGGGAGAGAGAGACACAGACAGGGAGAGAGGGAGAGACAGACAGGGAGAGAGGGAGACACAGAGAGGGAGAGACGGAGAGACAGACAGGGAGAGAGGGAGACACAGAGAGGGAGAAACAGACAGACAGGGAGAGAGAGAGAGAGGCAGACAGAACATATTATTCTTTTGGTTTAGGTCTCATTACATTTTGATGATGTTTGCAATCATTGTTAGTAATTCTTAATAAAATTACTCAAATATTGTCTTTTGTTGACATTGATTGAAACTTGAGAGAAAGGAGGAGGGGTAGAGGGGGAAGGAGGGATAAGGGAATGTGAGGGAGGAGAGAGAGAGAGAAGGGGGATAAGGGAATGTGAGGGAGAGAGAGAGGGGGGGGATGAAGGAATGTGAGGGATTAGACAGAGATGGTTTGTAATTATGTTTTCACAGATGGGCCCCGGCTCACAACAGATGCTAGACTGTGGGAGGAGAGGGGAGAGGTGTGTGAATAAATGTGACAATGTACCTCAATGGGAGAGGGGTTTCACGCTGGGCATTCACTGAAGCTGATGAACAAGGTGCTGCTGGTGATGCCCTTTTAATAGTATCAGCTCACCAGTATAGGGGGCAGCAGTGCGGAGTAGTGGTTAGGGCTCTGGACTCTTGACCAGAGGGTCGTGGGTTCAATCCCACGTAGGGGACACTGCTGCAGTATCCTTGAGCAAGGTACTTTACCTAGATTGCTCCAGTAAAAACCCAACTGTATAAATGGGTAATTGTATGTAAATAATAATGTGATATCTTGTAATAATTGTAAGTCGCCCTGGATAAGGACATCTGCTAAGAAATAAATAACACATTTAATATTATCACATTACCAATATTCATTCATTTATATTTTCGTATATTCATATTTCAATAACTGAATAAACTGATCAGAACAATGGAATCTGATGACTCCATTTCACCTGTTTTGATGTAAGATATTTCACCTGTTTTGATGTAAGATGAATCTATTGTCTTCAACTGTCACATCTCAGCTTGTGTATATATTTTTATATTTCATATATCAGCTGTTTTAAAAATTACTTTTTCATACCTCTTGTACGTAGACTAGCTTGGCTATTCACAAGGCTAAAAATGAAGTTCATAAAACCCTAATTGTAAAAGTCTCTCTGTGAAATTAAGCACAGAGTGTAAAACAGGAAGAATTGAGTAAATATTCGAATAGAAGGTCAGAGGTACTTATACAGGGAGCTGTATATCTATATCTATTATTATTTTATTTTTTATTTTTAGCAGACATCCTTATCTAGGGCAACTTACAATTGTTACAAGATATCACATTATTTTTACATACAATTACATTATTTTTTACATACAATTACCCATTTATACAGTTGGGTTTTTACTGGAGCAATCTAGGTAAAGTACCTTGCTCAAGGGTACAGCAGCAGTGTCCCCCATCTGGGATTGAACCCACGACCCACGATAGCCTACCAGGTGACATAGTAGGATCTAAAACACTGGGAACATTTAAAAAAAAGACAAGACTGTGCTTTTAAATGAATTCCCCCCAGTAGGGGAGAATGGTGTACTAACAAGGGCCGAGTCTTGATGGGCTGATCAGCCTCTTCTCATTCCCAAACTGTTGATTATTTTTTCATTTGTAGCACAGCTGTATCCCTATTTGGAGGGATGGGATCCCACAATGTTGCTTAAGTACTGAAGACACAGATGCTGACATCATCCTGCCCATTGGTATTTTACAGAATTCTGTAACAATCTGACGTATAATCAGCTTTATTCAAACCCCCGACCCTAATCCCTGCATTACAGAAATGAATCTGTGTGCTGATAGATAACACAGCAATGGCATGGGACTCCATCTCATCCAATTCACTAAAACACAGAGGCTATTAGCACTAGCTGTAAAATAAGAATTCCACTTTAACAGAGAGCTAATCGGGGCTTTCCAATGCATTCTCCGATCTAGTGACACTATAGCCGGCCCCTCTTAAAGGAGAGCTAACCAGGAGTTTAAAATTCATTCTTTTACCTCTTATTTGAACTGGCAACTTTGCTGTGTCTTACAAAGATTGCAATAGTGAGTACACTCTTAACTTGATTAGAGGCCACCAAACACTTAGAAACATACTGAAGTCAATACATCTAAATAAAGAGAGGAAACATACTTACTCTGTTTCTATAGACCCTGTTGTGGTTTGAACATTTAAAATGCTTTGTCATTGACATTCTGAGTCTACACTCTCTGTGAAATTGTAGTGACTGCTAATAGGTTTCAATGGGTAAGTGACTTAATAATGCCTCGTATAAGCACTAGCATCTTTACCACTAGTCCCCCTTTAGAGGAGTGCTTTACAATCCATTTTAGAACATGCTGGCTTTGTGTTCTATTTTTAATATTCTGTTTTAATAAAGGTTTTTTACCTATAAGTTTGTAAGAGTGCTTTGGTTTTGCCAGATGGATTCGTTTAAATCTGCATGAAAACATAAATACAAGTATTTTTTCACCTATATTTTTTACCAAACTTTTGAAGAAACCCTCGACTCCAAAGAGCACCGTTATCATAATATGAAGATTTGTTATATTAAGTTGAAACCAAAGATCGCTCTTTTTCTTTTTTGATCCATTCTATTACCTTTTAAACCCCCCCCCACACATACATACGTATAATGAAAAAGACAAGTAAGAGATAGACTGAAAACTCACTATTTTAATAATAAGTTCAACTTTCAAACTTAAACAACAACATTAGTCAGCATGGCTGTTTCTATCAGGCTGTATGAAGAAGGCAGATGCTGAAATGTTGCAGCTAATTATTACAGTTTGTCTCGATTGCTAAATCAACGTGAATGAAACTGTGGTCAAAGACAGCAAAACCAATAACTGCACAACCGAAACAAGCCTCCTTTGCAAAACCATTAGTGTTTTTATACTTGTTTTCACAAAGATTGCAAAACTAAAACACGCTTGCAAGACACTTAACACAAATCTCTACATTTAGCACACAATTCATGTGAGAGTTTCTCGTTTTCTCATTGAATCCATATGTTTGCAACTGAAAGCAATCAATTCCAATTGCATTCATTTATACTTAACATGTGCCAATGGAAATTGTTCAGTTTTTCAGTCATTATTATTTATTTTTTAACAGACACCCTTATCCAGGGCAAGTTACAATATACCACATTATTTTTACATACAATTACCCATTTATACAGTTTGGTTTTTACTGGAGCAATCCAGGTAAAGTACCTTGCTCAAGGGTACAGCAGCAGTGTCCCCCACCTGGGATTGAACCCACGACCCTCTGGTCAAGAGTCCAGAGCCCTAACCACTACTCCACACTGCTGCCACATCTCCACACTGCTAGTCATCTATCAGACCTTAATCATGAATAAAAGGGCCCACAGGTGAACTCGGAGCATGAGCATGTCCGAGAGGGAAGACAAGCTGGAGCTCGAAGAGGAAGAGGAAGAGGACATAATCTATCAAATGAGATACAAGCAACCATCGTTGATCATGTAATCAACCATGGACTGACCATGAGAGAGGCTGGGCAGCGGGTGCACCCCAGTCTCATCAGATCAGCGGTTGCTTCAGTCCTTCGTATCTTCAGGAATAAGAATAGGTAAGTGACCTTTGCAAAGTGTACACCTCTAGAGTGTGTTGTACTGTAAGCGATCGAGAAAAAGTATATTTGTAGGGCTAGTTTTGCTTTCATTCAATTGCATGTCGTATTCCCATCTGTCAACATTCCATCCATTTTTAGAATTGAAAGGAAACCTCCTTCTATGGCAGAGGACGACTCTCCACAGAAGAACAGGGGACTGCAATTGTGGGCATGGTCATTGCAAACAATGCCATCCGTCTACAAGACATTCAGAGCAGGATCATTCAGGACAATGATGCATTTCCAAATATTAACCGTGTTAGTTTGACAACTATTGACCGTGTCCTAAAGAGAAACCGAATTAAAACGAAACAAGTGTACAGGGTGCCATATGAGAGGAACACTGAGAGGGTAAAGGAGATGCGGGATCTCTCTGTAAAAGAAAGTCATGCACTGCATTCTTTACTGTACTATACTGTAAGAAACATATATACTACTGTAATGGTTAGACTAACAATAAGAACATAAGAACATAAGAACGTTTACAAACGAGAGGAGGCCATTCGGCCCATCTTGCTCGTTTGGTTGTTAGTAGCTTATTGATCCCAGAATCTCATCAAGCAGCTTCTTGAAGGATCCCAGGGTGTCAGCTTCAACAACATTACTGGGGAGTTGGTTCCAGACCCTCACAATTCTCTGTGTTAAAAAAGTGCCTTCTGTTTTCTGTTCTGAATGCCCCTTTATCTAATCTCCATTTGTGACCCCTGGTCCTTTTTCTTTTTTCAGGTCAAAAAAAGTCCTCTGTTTGAATCCTTTTAGGATTTTGAATGTTTGAATCAGATCACCGCGTAGTCTTTATTCAAGACTGAATAGATTCAATTCTTTTAACCTGTCTGCATACGACATGCCTTTTAAACCCGGGATAATTCTGGTTGCTCTTCTTTGCACTCTTTCTAGAGCAGCAATATCCTTTTTGTAACAAGGTAACCAGAACTGAATGGAGTGCACTGTAATATGGAGTGCACTATAATATGGAGTGCACTGTAATCTTGATCTTGTGTAATCTGTGATACAACTTTTTTTTTTTTTTTCCAGAGAATACTGGAGCTTGATGCCAGTGTTGCTCCCCATGAATACGTATTTGTGGATGAGGCTGGTTTCAATGTGACCAAAAAAAGGAGATGTGGATGAAATCTCATTGGTCATCGTGCCACAGTTGATGTCCCGGGTCAGCGTGGAGGAAATATAACCATGTGCGCTGCCATTTCTAGAGATGGTGTAATCTCCCATAATGCCACCATAGGCCCAGATAACACAACACGCCTGCTGGTGTTCCTAGATTCAATGTATGAAAGTCTTATCCCCCCAGAAGAGAGAGTGCTGGAAGGGCCAGATGCATGGAACAATGTGAGCTTCAAACCACCCGCTTGTCTGAGGGTGGTTTGAAGCTCATGCACGCTTCTCAGTAGTGTTCCTCCCACCTTCCTCTCCCTTCCTGAACCCCATAGTGGAGTTTTTTTTTGTCTGCCTGGTGCTGGAAAGTGTATGACCGTAATCCCTTTGAGCAGGCAACACTTCTCCATGGAGGAGGCACTTCAGGACATCACTGCAGATGCACGTCAGGACATCACTGCAGAGGCACGTCATGACATCACTGCAGAGGCACGTCATGACATCACTGCAGAGGCACGTCATGACATCACTGCAGAGGCACGTCATGACATCACTGCAGAGGCACGTCCAGGGGGGCTCTGCCATGCAAGGCCCTTTTTTTCCGAGATGTATGGCCACAGAAAACATTCTCTGTGATGTTGATGAGAACATGTGGCCTGACAGAAATCAGAGGCTGGATGTTGAATACTTGTAAAGTCCCTTTTTTGTTAAAAAAAAAGTTTGTTTTCTGTTGTAATTATAGCAAACTCTGATTTTATGTACAAGTTTTCAGTAATATCTGGGGCTAAGTCTACTGAAAAAAAAGATATACACTTATAGGTAACATGTATGGTCACATTACACAATTTCCAATAAAGTAAGACTAAACAGGCAGAAATGGTATGAGGAAAACATTTATAAAAAGGGTTAAACATTTTGATGTTTACATTTTGAATTTATTGGACCTTTGTGAAATGGTTGATAATGTGAGTTTTTCATTTGATGACAAATGCGAATATTTGATTTTCAGACATGTATTTTGAGATTTGAAAGCATTATTGCATTTTGCAAAGGATTTTTGAAGTTTTGCAAACCACAAGACACTTTTGATTCGAGTGTTAACTGTTTTGATAACGTAGGATATTGCTTCAGGAAATGTGTTTAAGCGATCGAGAAAAACTGTAAAACAGTGCGTTTTCAGTTTATCAATGACTTTTTGGTGATTATCCTGTTGGAGCCTGATTTTCCTTGGATAGAGAGCTGCTTGCCATTTCTGTATTCTCTATCTATATCAATATATATTTATAAAAATGAATATTAAAAATGTGTGAGACACGTCCACCGTGAGGAATCTATATTTATTTGTATACCTCCAAGTTAACAAAGGGCAACGTCTGCAAGTTGTTTGTCGATCGAAACCTCCCTGTTATTACACTTTTCAATAACCACGGAAGTTTTATAGTCCAATAATGGCAGCTCTAAATAAACCCAGCAGGAAGGCTTGCTCTCCGAACTTGATAAATATCACACGTTGTAATGTTATTACACTCCAATACTGCACAGCAACACTCTCCTCTCTGACAAACAACTTCAATAAACATTCCCAAATGATTCCTAAATCAAAACCCAGCGCCTCCCCTTCTTACCAGACAGCCCAGGCCTCCAGAGGAAGGTGAAAGGCAGGAATGAGACATAAGAACATAAGAAAGTTTACAAACGAGAGGAGGCCCCATTCGGCCCATCTTGCTCGTTTGGTTGTTAGTAGCTTATTGATCCCAGAATCTCATCAAGCAGCTTCTTGAAGGATCCCAGGGTGTCAGCTTCAACAGCATTACTGGGGAGTTGGTTCCAGACCCTCACAATTCTCAGTGTAAAAAAAGTGCCTCCTATTTTCTGTTCTGAATGCCCCTTTATCTAATCTCCATTTGTGACCCATCGTCCTTGTTTTTTTTTTCAGGTCAAAACAGTCCCCTGGGTCGACATTGTCTGTACCTTTTAGGATTTTGAATGCTTGAATCAGATCGCCGCGTAAGACATAATAGTTGCTCTTTATTTTGTAACATGACTTTTTTTTCTCAAGTCATATTAGGCGCCAACAACACGTTTGTTCCATCTGTCTTGATTTCTTAGCTTGCCAAGATTATATAAAGCAGCAGAGACAGTCCCCTAGCCCTGCTCAATCGGACACTTCAAGCTGATTCCAGTATCGTTCAGCCTGCTGTGCAGTCATCACAAACTGCTGAATGCCCAGCTTGTTTACATTCTCATTGAACAACAAATAAAATAAGTATCCTTGAACTGATATGTTGAAGACACATTTAGAATCCTATATTATGCAATATGAATTTTGTTTTAAATATGAAAATACTGAAAAATTGTAGGAAGGGAAATAATTCCCTAACTCTTGCACACTTCCATTCGTTATAGTGGAGAAAGTGAGATAGACAACTTCTCTCATCTGTCTTGGTCTATTGGTATAGCCTCAGGAATTCGTGGTTTATTGAGAGTCGATTTCTATTCAACTCAAAAGGTGCAGTTTTGAAAGAATCACATGCTATAGTAAACCTGTATTTTCATTTTAGAACATTTGGTGCTACAACTCTGGCCAAAAGTTTTGCATTGAAAACATGTCAGTTATGTTTGGTACGAAAATGCCAATGCGTCTAGCTTCAGGGAGTACTTTTAAAGAAAATACATGACAAACGTTTTAAAAAGGTGTTTTTTTTTTTTTTTCCTTGGGGAAATGTATATTTAAAATAAAATAAAAAACTAAACGTTTAGAATTGTTTTTGTCCCAGAAGCAAGTCGCCTGTGCTGACTGTGTTCCTTCAATGGGAAGAGCAGCATGGAAGAGAGTGGAGGAGACGTTTATTGATTAAAACACTATGAAAAAAACACCATTAAAAATCAAAAACACTTCGAACATGGTGTGCCTTTCATACAGGAGAAATGAGAAATCTAGTAAGTGATGGTAATACATATTAGCTAAAATTTATAGGCAGCAGTGTGGAGTAGTGGTTAGGACTCTGGACTCTTGACCGGGGGGTCGTGGGTTCAATCCCAGGTGGGGGACACTGCTGCTGTACCCTTGAACAAAGTACTTTACCTAAATTGCTCCAGTAAAAACCCAACTGTATAAATGGGTAATTGTATGTAAAAATAATGTGATATCTTGTAACAATTGTAAGTCGCCCTGGATAAGGGCATCTGCTAAGAAATAAATAATATTAAATTTACTGGAACTGTGGGCTAATTCACTAGCCTCTTTTTTTTTTTTTGCTATAGATAAAGGACATTGCTAAAAAGACTGCAGCAACTGGGTTTAGAAATTGAACCTTCTAGGGGTCCCCAAGTGGCTCATCCAGTTAAAGTGCTGCCACTGGGAGCGCAGGATGAGTCACACAGCTTGGACGGCGCCAGCTCACGTCCAGGCTGTGCAAAGAGGCTGAACTTTGCTGGGGACTCCGAAAGGGGGCGTCATATTGGATCTGACGCTCCTGTGGTTGGGGATAGGAAACTGGCAGGGATTCCTTCTCCTCATCGCACAACAGCGAACCCTACTGGCCAGACACCGAGCACATTCAGTGTGGATAAAAAGCAGGGCTGGTCTCTGTTCTCTGGGATCGGTAGCCCCGCCCACCTCTGCTCTGGATTGGTCGGTGTAAAAGTGATTCTGGCTTTAGGCTTGTGAGATCGGAGGACGCTCACACGCCCTCAGAACATCTGTGATGTGTGGGGACTCGCTGCGGTGAGGAGAAAAAACATAATTGGACATTTCAAATTGGGGGAAAAATAACTAAAAATAATAATTTGGTCACTATAAATTAAAAAAAAGAAAAAAAAAGAAATAGAAGCTACTGAAAGGCTAAACTTCATGATCTTTCCTATAGTTGTGTTACGACTCCCCTCGCAGGTTTTTACCAACCATCTGTTAATTTCCCTTGACAATATCGCTTTTAACGGTTTCTGAAACATCATTCTTTAGAAGACACACTTTGAAAATGGTCCCCAGTGGAGAATTATCCACACAAAATACTAAAATCACTGGAGCGAGATGGGAGAAGTCAAAGGCTTGGGTCTTTTGGAAGAAAGCCATGCATATTTGATGTTAAGCTTAACGCTGACATTTTGACATTTACCTGGAGAAGCTCTTATCCAATTGTGATGAAACTTGGCGTTAACATTACTGAGCAGACGTTCATCAGATTATGGGGACATGGGGGGGTCTCTCTGTCTGTACACCCGTCTGCATGCCAAACTTCCATTTTAATATCTTGAGAAAACATGCAGTTATTCCACATACTGTAAATCAGTCACTTTAATAAACAGAACCTTACCATGACACCTAGACAGCTTTCATTCAACTATTCATTGGCTTATCTTATTCTAGACTATTGTGTATATGCTGTTGATCTAGGCCTACATCATGGCATTCTACTTTATCATACTGATAGCTCTAATTTTGGTTTTGAGTTCAGGAGCTTAGGGGAATCAGCTGGTTGGTTCAAACAGGAATGAAGGCGTTAAGGGGGGTGGGGCCAATTTCATTTTCCGTGTGATCTAGGAAGTGTAAGACAAGCAGAAATTAATGGCAGTCGACTCCCAATAAAACTAAATATCTGCCCTGAGGCTACAGCAACGGACCACAATCTCATTTTCTCCACTAGGTGTCTCTGTTTCCCTAGTATTCCAATTTCCATTTTTGCTACAACAAGCATGTCAGCGACATCCCTCCCCATTGCAACGGCTGTAAATTCAGAATCAGAGCTGTACCTACAGAATAATATTGAAAAAGAATGAGCAATTACATTTTAAGAAAGGGCTTGCAACCAGGAGGTCCCCAGTTCAAATCCCGGCTCACTCGCTGACTCACTGTGTGACCCTGAGCAAGTCACTTAACCTCCTTGTGCTCCGTCTTTCGGGTGAGATGTAGTTGTAAGTGACTCTGCAGCTGATGCATAGTTCACACACCCTAGTCTCTGTAAGCAGCCTTGGATAAAGGTGTCTGCTAAACAAATAATAATAATATTAATAATAATAATAATAATAATAATAATAATAATAATAATAATAATAATAATAAATCACAATTTAAAAGTAATTCAGAGATATGCATTAATGTAATCATGACATACATGATTACATATATCCCCAAAATATGATATTCTCAATAGCCTGTGCTAGATAATATTAATACCAAGTTTTATGACAGCTGGATAAGCGAGCCTCCAGATGCATGTGCAGCTGCGCTACATCCCAATGCTAGTGCACATGTAGGGGAACTGTCTGAATCATTGCTGGTGCCACTGCTGTATAATATAGAACACTATGGAGCTTGAAAACTTAGGAGAGCTGTTAGCTATAAACTTTTACAAACTATTTGTTTCTCACTTCTCCTTTTAAAAAGCAATTCAATGGAAGCTTTATTCTCATAATTAACATTTAAACAGATCAATTTCCTCATTAGCTATCGATTGCCCAGATTAAAAATGCAATTAGAAAGGACTAGACTACAGGGAAATGTGTAATTAAGACAAGTTGGACAACTTCATTAATTCACTTTAAAACCCATTTTCTTCCCTCTCATTAGCGTCTGGAACATTATTACACATCCACTGATAAATGAGTGGGAACCAATGCTTTAAAAGTCGAACCTCTTATTAGCTTTATTAACATGATCACTGCTCCCCTTAAAGGAGAGCTAACCATCTTTAACCCATTAAGTACTGAATACATTTTTCTTTGAACAAATCCGAACACAAGCTCGTACACAGGCCAGCTGACGGTTTGCAGCAATATGTTGTGTGACAGAGATCGAATGAGTCTTGGTGTTAGATCTCCCTCTCGACCTGTGAGGGCACGGTGCACGAGGAACAGAGTACCCTTAATGAAATGGCACGACAATTTATTCCGTAGGGTAGATGGAAGTCGGTCATTTCGGAAGGGGGCGGAGCCATGGCACCCGAGCTCAGTGACCCGGACGGTGAGCGGCGTGGCATCCGAGGACTGGAGGAGCGGATGCGCTCGTTAACCTCGGGGTCATGGACGAGGGTATAAATAGGGGGCATGGCTTGAGTGATCTGTTCCTTTGTATATGGTTAAACAAACTAACCAAGAAGGAGCCCGTAGCGTGAAGAACTGTGAGTGTTTTCGTGTCTGTGTCTAACCTCTGTGTGTCTTGTGTATTGTTTAGCCACTGAAGGATACTGAGCACGATCCGGAGCTGCAGCCGCAGGCCAGCGACAAAACCGGACTTCACCATTCACGCTTTGCACTATCCGAACTGTCTTTGTTTTCACCACTAGCACTATAATCACGCACTGTCAAAACTGTGTCTGTGTTTTGTGTTTTGTGTGGGTGACTGAACGGACTTTGGGGTTCTGGGTCAAACCCGTGGATTACAAATCAGAAGTGATACACGCCGCTGTATCACTTCCAACACTATTATTATTTGCAGGTTTGCCTTAAGGCTCTGGACATTTATTGAATTAAATAAACACCCTTGCACCTGTACCAACGTTGTCTGTGTGATTACTCTGCACTGCACTCACCTGCACGTCTTTACCACTTTGCCACAGTTGTCATTCTTCAATCTTTTAAAAGTGTAAAATGACAGACATTTACAACAAAAATCATCTGAAGGGCTACAGTCGTGGACAAAAGTATTTGGGCAGTTAAAAAAAACGAGAAAAACTACAAAGAAAGTGATTTCTATCATTTCTAATTGTTCTGTTGACAGATATCAATTCAAGTAGAGAATCAGCTTTATAATAATATAAAAAATATTACATAACATTAATAAAATGAAAAATAACATGCAAAAACAAATCCTGAAATGAGGACAATGGCACTTAATGGGTTAAAATCCATTCTCTAGAATAGTCCAATCCAACAATAGTCCTGATCTTCCTGATTATTTTTTGGTATCAGTAAGTCTGTGTTATGGTGCTGACAAAAAATATATATGTTCACATTTCAGACCTACAGCTCTGGCCAAAAGTTTTGCATCACCCTATAGAATGAACTAATGTTGCTTCATAAAGTCGAAACCTGCTGAATAATGTTACGTTAACATATTGAATTACACACTGCGATGTAGTTTTCCATAAACTGACAACAATTAAAAAATGTGACAATTTAAAATCGAACATGAAATACTGTACTAATATCATGGCTTCCGGTAGACCTTTTTGATATCATCTTTTATTTTCTATGATGACATGATGTTAAATAAAAGATCAAAATTATGTTCATATGTTTTTTTTTTTTTTTTAATTATGTCTCAATCCTAAATTTTTGGTGATGCAAAACGTTTGGCCATAGTTTTGTAAAACTGAAGTGCACAAGTGATAGATGGAATCATTCGTTTTAAAACCATTAAAGGGTTAAAAATGACTGCCGCCTCCCGGCTGTAAATAAGATGTGTCCCGTGAGACATCTCCGAATCTCAATGTCTTATAAGACAAATCACTCCGAGCTGCAGGCAGACTACAGAGAGTCTGTTTGTTTTAATGGTCTGTATTGATTTAGGATTCTTATAATGAATGTGCAACACTGGTGGTAGCAATGCTGTCAAAGCGCTGTCTTTGTGCTGCAGAATTAGCTGCTGCTGTTTATTGATCAAATCATCCATTTCAGTTCTGCTCATTAAGGGGTTGATGTAAGGATAGGCACAGTGCAAACAATTGCGGCTGCAAAATCCAAATTGCCTTACGGCCAAGCAATTATTTTGTGCTGAGGCCAAAGTAAGGTTAAGAGCAATGCAAATTACTCAACATGCACAAATAATGAGCTGCAATCATGACAATGAGGGTTGCAATGAGTGCTGCCTGTGCATCGGGGTATTTAGCAACCGCACTTACAGCCCAGAGGTGAGCTGAGTTAGGAGTGCAGAGAGCAGTAGGCACTGTATGAGATTCGTGGAGCACGAAAATCAAACCAAACCAAAAAATATGTCAGAGGAAGGGCAGCAAAGTCCTCTTGGCGCACGGGAAAGAAAAGTTTTCTGAGCAGGAGCTGAGAGTCCTTAAGGCTGAGGTCACTCAGCATGAAACTGAGTTATTTGGAAAAGCCTCAGCCAGCATCAGTTATGTTACCAGAGGCCATATGGTCCTCTATAGTGGAGAAAGTCAATGCTGTTGGTATTACCAGGAGGACAGTCAACCAGGTGATGAAAAGAGTAGAGTAGATGATAATGCCCTACAATCCCAAACAAAGTGAATATGCGGGGTCTTCTCTGTTATGCCCTTCTCCTCTGGACTCTTGACCGGAGGGTCGTGGGTTCAATCCCAGGTGGGGGACACTGCTGCTGTACCCTTGAACAAGGTACTTTACCTAGATTGCTCCAGTAAAAACCCAACTGTATAAATGGGTAATTGTATGTAAAAATAATGTGATATCTTGTAACAATTGTAAGTCTCCCTGGATAAGGGCATCTGCTAAGAAATAAATCATAATAGCGCGTGCAAAACACTGATTTCGGCTGTATATGGGTGTTTTGCAGCCGCAAATCACTTTGCACGTATCCTTACATCAGCCCCTATGCTAGTCACTCAATTTAGAATAGAATGGTGGAAAACTAGTGTGACCGTCTATATAATACCACAATTCATGACAAATGTGGGGTACTGGGGTATCTACAGCTATGGCCAGAAGTTTTGCATCACCAAGTATTTTAGGATTTAGACATAATCCGAATTAAAATAAACTATATGAACATCATTTAGATATTTTATTTATCATCATATAGTCAAGGACACTATCATAGTAGTACAATATTTCATGTTAGATTTGGAAATGTCTGGGCATTTTTCATGTCAATTTGTTAAGTCAAGATATACCATAGGGCATGGAAACATACAAAGTGGGATACTTGTAAGATGCAATTCAATTTATGGATTAACCCCTCAAGGTAACATTATTCAGCAGGTTTCATTTCTTCTTAAAAACACGTTTGAGAAGGACAAAATTAGAAGTTGACTGTTTGGATGATACTACCCGTAAACGTTTGGTCATTCCAGCTGTCATTGAAAAACGTGCTAGTATCATTTAGGGCTTGTGGTGCATATATGTCACTTGTGTCACAATACCATGAGCTATGCAAGGTCTTGTATCAGGTCACCATTACAATGGGCAAAGATCCTGATTCATCGATACACAGTGAATCGGGCCTGATGGGATCAACTTCTTCTTGCAGAAGATGCAAAACATATAAATTAAACTCTACATTTAACTAAGTGGGACTTCTTTTGTTAACCCCATCAAGGTACACATAGGAATTGTCTGTCTGTCATTGCTTTTCAAATCTGCATTTCTTCTAAATAAAAACTCAATATTAACATTGAGAGGGACTCAAGAATCACAAGAAGGAATCTTTCACTATTTGGATTAGATAACAAGATGCTATTCCCGTATAGTACATTTTAAAAACCTGTTCCATGCACCTCATTTGTTTAAAAAACATAGTAATTAAATACCGTATCATTTATTCTGTTGTGGGTGCATATATCCCTCACTGCTGGACCTGATTGTACATTAAAGGGTAGATGCTGGATGTCAGTGAGTCTTATTCTGCTGTGGTCTTGTATCTGCGGGAGGATGAATGAAATTATTTGCTAAAATCACTGACTCCGTTATCAAAAAAAAGATATAATTTCTATTTCTGTGTAAAGTTCAAAGCATCCTGATTCATCGGGTCACAGTGAATCTTACAGGTGCACACATACAAACTCAACATTCTTCCTCTTGCAGAAGATGCAAAACATAGTAAATTAAACTCTACATACTTGTGCAATGAACTAAGCAATTCATCTGGACTTTTAACCTCATCTCACCGACAAGGGACAGAATCCGTATTGTGATAAACTGGACATAAGCATTATTTGAAAGAACCATAGCTAAAAATCTGGCATTAGGTTCTGGGGATTGCCTTGCCTTCTGGTAAATCTGTCTGTCTGTCACACTATCTTCGGGTTTTTACCCATTGAAAGCATTGTCAGTCAATAAAGAGGCTTTGTAATGAAACTCAATGTTAAAGGAGTGTGCATTCTTTGATTTAGTGCCTTCAGTTCTAGTTGTATCAGTTTTGATATCTAGATCAGGGCATCTTTCAATCTGTTACATGTTGACCTTGAGATAAAAAGAAGCTATTCCATATATTGTAAATCAGTCATTTTAATAAACCACGATGCCAACACCTAATTTGTTTATGACATCTTAAACACAGCAATTAAATACCGCTATAAAATATATAAAACTATGGATGTTATTCTGTATACTGTCTGAATCATTGTGGGTCATCCCCTTACACTGCTTTTACCTGATTGTGAAAGTCCATCTTTTACAAGACTCCTTGAAAAATGTCAAATGAACATCTATATTTTGAACTGCTTGTCAATTCAAGAAAAGGCTCTGCCGGGAGGATGAATGAATGAATTATTTGTGTAAAATGAGCAGGCTGTGTTTATCTGTGTGTGGGTTTGTGCATATAAAAATATATATATATATATATATTATATATATTTATATATATATATATATATATATACAAATACAGAGCTGTGCAAAGACTTTTAGAGCTGGTGTGAAAAAATGCTGTAAAAGTAAGAATGCTAGACATGTTAATAGATTATATTTATCAATTAACTAAATGCAAAGTGGGAACAGAAGAAAATCTAAATCAAATCCATATTTGCTGAATGCCTTTTGCCTTCAAAACAGCACTTCAGCTCATTGAAAAGTCAAATTTTTTAATATAGTCAGGTGTTTTGTTAAACAATTAGTTAAACTGTAACAGATCATCAATTCAATATGGGTTGAAACACAATCATTAACAAACAAAACAGCTGTGTAACTGGAATAAAACTGGATGAGGAACAGCCAAATCTGCATTCATGGTTTGCTGAGTTTTGTCAACCTCATCTCCATGGCAAGACTGAGCACAGAAACAAGACACAAGGTAGTTCTACTGCATCAGCAGGTGTATAAACTTTCAAGGACAGGGGTTTCAAATGTGCTGTCCAAGCTTTTTGAAAGAACCAGGATTCATTTTTTTTTTTAAAACTGGCATTAGGTTAAAGAACATCATGCTTGCCTTGCCTTCTGGTAAAAGATGTCCAGCAGTGCCATCAGCTCACTTCCAGTGGGACCCTGGTATCCATCTACTGTCCGGGGTCTGGTTACTGGCCTTCATGGAAGACTTGTCCAAAAGCCATAGGGAAGAAACAAGATTGGACTCAACTATGCAGGAAAACACAGGAACTGGGGTTGCAGAAAAATGGCAGCAGGTGCTCTGGACTGATGGTTCAAAATTTGAAATTTTGGCTGTAGCAGAAGGCAGTTTGTTCAGTTCTGGTTGCCTGCTACGAATATGTCTGCAATGCAACAGTGAAGCATGGTGGAGGTTCCAAAGTTTGGGGCTGCATTTCTAAATAGAGTTGGGGATTTGGTCAGAATTAATGGTCTCCTCAATGCTGAGAATACAGGCAATAGGCTACTTATCCATCATGCCATACCATCAGGGAGGCATCTGATTTTTCCCAAATTTATTCTGCTGATCTAGAGACCCCAAACATATATCCAAAGTCATTAAGAACTTCAACGTAAAGAAGAACAAGGAGTCCTGGAAGTGATGGTATGGCCCCCACAAAAAATCTCATCATCATCGAGTCTGTCTGGGATTACTGAAGAGTGCCAACTGGGCTGCCTAAATATTAAAATGTTTGGGCTATGGAGTTCCTTCTTAAAACTGTGTGCAAGATATGCTGTCTTTGAATCATTGTGGGTCACAACAAATATTGATTTGATGTTTTTCTTCTGTTCACTCAAAGATCAATTTTTAATTGAAAATATAAACTTGAAAATGTCAAATTCTTACTTTACTATATTTTTCACACCTGTCTTTTGCAAGTACTGTATATATATATACTATAAATATATATATATACAATGGCAAGATTCTGTAAACAAATCGAAATGTTCATCAACTGGCTCTTTGAGCTAAAATATATATATATATATTTATCTGTGTGTGTTGGTGAGACAGCAGGGTTAAAACCTCCCTATATATATATATATATATATATATATATTCCCCTATATATATAACATTAGATAGAGACCTCTGCCCGCTGCTGATCCTTAAATTTAATTCAGACAAACCGTTATTATTCCAAATATACCTATATATATATCCATATATATATATATATATATATATATATGTATATATATATATATATATATATATATATATATATTCCAATACATATCTGATGTAATTGGTTCCAGGGGTCCATCAGATATGTACAAATATCATATCTCACAGGGAGTCGTTATACTATGTTAACATCGGGACATTATAAATTAACAATGTCAGGTGCATCTGTGTGTCTAAAACACCACAATACGGGGCCACATGAATACTGTACAAAGAAAACCAGTGAAAATGATTGCAAAGCACTAAGTATTTGGCAAGTTACAAAATAGCACTAAACAAACAGCTGCTAGCGTGCTTTCTCACCCCATGCCAAAGTAATACAAGACGACAACAAGAAGAAAGTGCGCACAGAAAGACAAACTGGCTTTGGGTTGGCAAAAAAAAATCTTGTTTGAACTTTTTAACGGCACAGTAATTATATGAACCACCTGGCTTTCGTGTTTTCTTTTATTGAACATGGTTAAACCGGGCAGTTTGTTTTACGTGACGTGAAACTGAATTCCCAAACACAGTCTTTGATTTTTTTTTTTATCTGCAACTGAATCCATTCTGTCCTGTTAAGAGCTGAATTTAGTGTTTTAGACACACAATAAAATGTGCATTGATCAGTTTAGAACATAAGAAAGTTTACAAACGAGAGGAGGCCCCATTCGGCCCATCTTGCTCGTTTGGTTGTCAGTAGCTTATTGATCCCAGAATCTCATCAAGCAGCTTCTTGAAGGATCCCAGGGTGTCAGCTTCAACAACATTACTGGGGAGTTGGTTCCAGACCCTCACAATTCTCTGTGTAAAAAAGTGCCTCCTATTTTCTGTTCTGAATGCCCCTTTATCTAATCTCCATTTGTGACCCCTGGTCCGTGTTTCTTTTTTCAGGTTGAAAAAGTCCCCTGGGGCGACATTGTCAATACCTTTTAGGATTTTGAATGCTTGTCTTCTTTGTTCAAGACTGAATAAATTCAATTCTTTTAGCCTGTCTGCATACGACATGCCTTTTAAACCCAGGATAATTCTGGTCGCTCTTCTTTGCACTCTTTCTAGAGCACCAAAATCCTTTTTGTAGCGAGGTGACCAGAACTGAACACAATATTCTATGTGAGGTCTTACTAATGCATTGTAAAGTTTTAACATTACTTCCCTTGATTTAAATTCAACACTTTTCACAATATATCCGAGCATCTTGTTTCCATCAGTACCGTTTACTGGTAGCCGCAGCCTGTGTAAATGGTCCATTGGTTAATAGAGGGGATCGTATCTTACAGGATCGGATATGACAGCTTCTACTGTATATCCCAAAATGGTATTTAAGTAAATATATTTTGACGAAATTCTAAATAGATATTTTACTTGCTGAAATATATTAAATAGATTTTCTATTCTTGATGGAATATATGGGAAAATATTTTGAAAGGAAGCGGTAATGTAATGGCATATATACTGACAACTGCACTATAAGTACGTTTAGAACACAAAATAATACATTTAAAACAATCTGATTCTGTACTATTAAATTAGATAGCCTTGGGCAGGTAAAGGGAGTGCTAGGAAGAAACAAGCAGTAGCTTCTCGTTTCTAAACTTGCATTATCTCTGCATCAAAGTATGCATTTCACCTTGGAATAGTGTAAAATCGAACTCCATTGTTCTTTGGAAAACAGCATTTTCAGCCTTTTTCCCCCTAAAGCCCAAAACTTCAAAAACACAGCAGCTTTTAAAAAGTCACGCAAACGCGCAGAGAATGATTTAAGGCATGATGTCAGCAGGCACAGAAATCAATTTTTATTCCGTTAAGGGGGAAAGCAGAAAGAAGGTAGGTGTTTAAATCCAGTTTTGTTCCTCTGGAATACGTTTGATGTCTTATTTCAAGAACACTTTGTGTGAAGAGTGTACAGTGGAGGGGGTGGTGAGTCTGTAAGTCCATATATCTGGAGAATCGCTTGTTAAATTGTCATAAAAGTTGATTTTAACATTAAGCATCTGGGTATACAGTAGTGTTTAAAGGTTTGGCAATAACACATGATTTACAGCAAGACTAGGGCTGGGGATTGTATTGCCCACTCCTCACTCAGATCCTTTACTTACCAAATACCCGGGTATCTGAATAGATCATTGTCTCCTCTTTAAAAATAGGCTAAATATTTTAACGAGCAAGACATCTCAAGTAGAATGGTCCCCTGAAATGTGCTCCTTTTTATAGGAAAGCAGCACAGCTGGGGATGGGGAGTTTGTTGTCGGATAGCTTCAATCAGACTACTTGCTCAGTAAATATCTTGGGATCCTTGAATAGAAATCCATCAACTCTTTAAAAAAAAATTCTTGTGAACACTACATTTTTTTCCATATATATATAGAGAACCGCCTATCCAACTCATGAAATTTGGTAATTAGATTAGCCTATTAAGAGTATACACAGAGAGAGAGAGAGAGAGAGAGAGAGAGAGAGAGAGAGAGAGAGAGAGAGAGAGAGAAACCCGAGATTAAATTATTTTCCTTTAACTCACTGAAGCCCATCTATATATATATATATATTTTTTATAATACATGGATATTAGTATCTGTAATAAAAAAAAGACAATAAACGGGTGTTAAGGTTCAAATTGCAAGTGGATTTTATGAATAATAACGTAAATGAAGTTATTAAAGAATCTTAAATATCATTTTTGTTGATAATTCAGGAACGGTGAATTAAACTGGGTAGATAATGGAGTGCAAAAAATAACGTATTTTTAAGGAAATGGTGTTTCAATGGGTTATGGTTTTTATTTTTGTTTTCTAGTCGCTGTCAGTATCAAAGATTATTTGTCTTGCTCACTTGGTTGGTGCTCCTGTTGGTGGAGGATGATTGTAAATCTTCACAGAGACAGATTTGTTAAAAGTGCCTAAAAAGCACAAATTGTGGGTGTTGTCGAGTGATTGAAAATGAGACATTTTGTGTTTGAAAGAGGTCTCGGGGTGCACAGGAGTCAAATATGGGTCAAAGGTCAAGTATAATCTTCTAGAGGAATATGCCTTTTTTTAATTTAGTTGTTGCCAATTATTTGTATTTTTTCTCCCAATTTGATATGTCCAATTATTTTTTAGGCTCAACTCACCGCTAACACCCCTGCGCTGACTCAAGGGGGCGAAGACGAACACACACTGTCCTCCGAAGCGTGCAGCCACCCAAGAGCTACAGCGTCGGAGGACAACGCAGCTCTTGGGCAGCTTACAGGCAAGCCCGCAGGCGCCCGGCCAGACTACAGGGGTCGCTGGTGCGCGGTGAGCCGAGGACACCCTGGCCGACCTAACCCTCCCACCCCCCGGGCGACGTTCGGCATGGTTGGCTGTGGAATATGTATGTATGAAGAAAGTGGTTGTTTCTCTCAATTTATGCCAACCAGCCGGGAATGTTCCAACAAACCTTTATCCTTATAATTCAGGACTGCAGAGAGAACTTGGTCACACACCTTGTGGTTTTTCTTAATGATCCATACGACTCAAGTTTTCCAAGATTCAATTTATTGTATTTTTTTTGTTGAACAAACTTCAAAAAAATAAAACAAATTAAAAACATTTCTGATCCACGCATTTCAACTTTTAGTTTTCATCAGGTGGTGAATATATATATATATATATATATATATATATATATGATGATAATGTTCATCATAGTAATAGCTCTGATTGTGAATTTACAGTCAAAATGATTTCAAATGGATAAAAGAATAGCATAACAAATAATGAGTTATTGATCATGACCGGTTCTATATTAGACCGCACTGTCAGATTGTTATTGATTGGTACTCAATAACTGTGCAGACAAGGGCAAACAAGTGAGTACTTTACGTTGGGTGATTAACACACTTATTGGTTTGAAACCGCTCTGGAGTAATTGCTGTACCCTTGAGCAAGGTACTTTACCTAGATTGCTCCAGTTAAAAAACCCAACTGTATAAATGGATAATTGTGTGTAAAAATAATGTGATATCTTGTAACAATTGTAAGTCGCTCTGGATAAGAGCATCGGCTAAGAAGAAATAAGTAATTACAGAAGAGGTCTGAATCCCACTCAGGGTGTCCATAGGTGACACAACCTTTAAACATTGCTTTCTGATCCATAGCTTTCATTTGAGATTCGTCCTCATAAATAAGGCAGTTGATTTATCAAGGTAGTGCGGTCTGTTCAGGCGAGCTGACATTACACAAATCATCTTCACTGCCAGGTTTCAAGTATAACGCTGCAGGAAAAAAAGCAGCAGACAGTTTATATTAGAGGAGGCTCACAACTATCAATTCAGCTAAAAGCCCCCAGATTGGAACCCAGGCCTCCAGAGGAAGATGAAAGCCAGGAATTAGAGGCCAGTGAATGAGCTCCTATTAGCACTTGAAGCAGGATCACTGCCCTCCCTTTAAAAGGAGTGTTATTTTAAAACACAATAATTTAACTAAAACAGTGAATTAGAACAGTCAATAGTGAACACAGGGGTGGCCTTAATACTGAATGCAGGACCTTAGTATTAAATACATGGGGGTGCTCTTAATATTGAATGTGGCTTTAAGCTGCTGTCAATAGCAGCAAACAACCAGCCTTAATTGTGACGTGGTCTTAATACTGAGATGACTTGAAAATGTGCTTTAAATGGGGTTTGCATACAGTGATGCACTAGAGACCTCTCTGTGGTTCTATATATATATGGTTAGGGCTCTGGACTCTTGACCAGAGGGTCGTGGGTTCAATCCCAGGTGGGGGACACTGCTGCTGTACCCTTGAGCAAGGTACTTTACCTAGATTGCTCCAGTAAAAACCCAACTGTATAAATGGGTAATTGTATGTAAAAATAATGTGATATCTTGTAACAATTGTAAGTCGCCCTGGATAAGGGCGTCTGCTAAGAAATAAATAATAATAATAATAATAATAATAATTTCATACAATATTGATCATACACTGCCTACTTCTTTTCTCAAATACCAGTATATTGTATACAGTGGCACCAGCAATGATTCAGGCAGTCCCCCCAAGTTTCAATCTCCATAGTTTTCTATATTATACAGCAGTGGCTCCAACAATGATTTACAGCAGTTTTGAAGTAAATAATATTAAATAAAATAGAAAAAAAATAAAAAAAATAAACCCTTGAAGAATATAAACTAACGCAGGCACCAAGAAGAAGGAATTATATTTGAGTGTCAATCTGGACAGGATTGTGGGGCAATGTCTGTCTTTTTGTCTGCAGATTTAATTAAACTAACACAGTAAGAAGGGATTATGCTGAAACTGATTGTATGTGTGTGTGAGAGAGAGAGAGAGAGAGAGAAAAAAAAAGAAAGCTATATTTTCAGGCTCTCCTCCCCTGTATAAAGAGTCTCCCGTTCTCTGTATAGACAGTCTCTCATTCTCTGCATAAAGACAGTCTCTCCTCTCCTGTATAGTCTGTGTAAATTCTGGGTATTATCTGAAGCCAAGCTGCTGCTGGTGAATTGAGTTCAAACTCAATGTCTGAGCAGATTAGAGAGAGGCAGCATTGCTACACAAATATCAGAGCAAGAGAGAGACCTTCTCATAATCTAACAACGACTATAATCTAACAATGACCTTCCAAAGCCAGTACAGCTCTGCTGTAGCCATGACAACAAGCCCGTCAGGTTACATCCATGAACCCATTGCCATGGCTGGACAGTTGAACAAGTTGTACAGTATAGCAGAGAAGCACAATTAGCATCAAATGCATCACAGTTTAATAAACTTCCAGTATACGCAACAATGTAACACACAGGTGGATGTACAGGCAGACTGGATAGGTAATTAGGTGGGACAGTCCCGAAATGTAAAGACCAAGTCCCTGTCCCGGGCTTAACGCCTCCGGGACGGCATTTGTCCCAAATTTCTAGACAATCTTAAAGTATAGAGCCACAGTCAAACCATAGAAATGACCTCTCTTAATATCATCTCACAAACCCGCTTAGTGTCATGTTTTGTGCAGCCTGTCAGATGCTGCGTCACCGGGCTTTATTAAGTAACCACAGGATATAATTAATTTCCAACGCAACTAACAACCAATAATCATCTCGGCTGATAAACTGACATTTTGTGCAGCCTGAGTTTAGTTGCAAAACATCCAATGTCACCAAAGTTTAACAGTCTTATACAAATGCAAAAAAAAAAAAAAAAAAACACAACACCAAGTGCAATGCCTAATTGATGCCTTTTTTAGATAATGACACAAACTGTTTCGTTCCAGTTAATGATATAAAACGTATTTGTCCTGTAGTCCTCTACCTCTTGTTTGAGGGCCAAGACCTGGAGAGGGTCGTTCACGGATGTGACCGTGATCCCTCGAAAGGGAGGAGGTCCCGAGTGGAATTGCAGTGCGTAGCCGGTGTGTACAGTGGTGAGCATCCGGCAGTCTCAGGTGCAATTGCGCCAGTATTGCAGATGGTGTTGTGTAAACGGATGGGTCTGAGGCCGTAAGCCTTCAGGGCCCCTGCTGGGGCTGCTGAGGCTGGGGAGGAGGCTGCCTTGGAGGCTGTCTGGGGCGGTTCCTCTGAAACTGTCTCCCTGGGCGCTGGTGCGCTGGGGCCCCACGTCCGGCGTTCCCCCGTCCTTGTTGCTGGCTCCTTACCACGGAGGCCTAGAGGTGGTGCCTCAGGTCACCCCATGGTGCTGCAGGGACCAGGATAGACAGTTGCAGTGCAGTCACACAACCAGTGCAGCACGAAGCTCGCAGTGGAGTGGAGCACCCAAGATGGCGTCTGGGTCACGCGCGCAGCACACGGCCGCTGCAGCGGGGTAGCACAGCCTGCAGAAGGGAGTTACCTACTGACCTGTTCGTGAAAGGCAAAAGAGACTGACGTCTCCGTGCAGTGACTATTTTTTACTTCGGGAGGCGGGACCGAGGACGTCACTCCACAGAGGGGCCTATTGGCAGCTTTGATATAAAATGCTCAGTGAATACCTACCTGACAAGCAGGCATATCCCAAAAGTATTGGTTTGGCGGTCATCTTCGAATTGAAAGGGAGCCACTACAAGACACACCAAGGAAGTGCAACACTATGAAAGCATGCCATGCAAGCAGAGATTTCTTTAACCCAGTACTGTATGCTTTAAAATGAATATGTGTTTATTTCAAAACTGCATTTGAGACCTGTTTTTTGCGAACGGAAGTGCAGAATAGAGAAGAGTTATAGAACTATTTTGCTAGCTACCATCAGATTAGGAAAACCGTGATCCTTCAGTGAAATGTTCATGATCGTCTAAGCAGAACGACAATGTTTTACAACACATTCCTAATATAAATGAATGAAACAACATCAGTACTTTAGAAGTAAATCTCTTTGACTTCTCAGAGCTACCAGAAGGAGGCTCTCAGTTGATTAAACTCAGAGTAAACCACTGAACTGGAGACTGCAGCTCAAGCAGAAAGTTGCATGCTTATTTCACTTTTATATCCCCTGTCTCTCCCTTCCCTCTATCATAAAACATTCATCCTTTCCCTTTCTCCCCTCCTCTTCTTTCTTATTTCCCTCTCTGAACCCTCTCTCCCTTTCACCTTCTCCCTCTCAACCTCTCCATCTCTTTCTCACTCTTGTTTAACTGCCCCCTCTCCCTCTTTCTCCCTCTCCCCCTTCTCTTTTAAACTCTCCCTCCCCCACTCCCTATTCAGTTTGAGAATGTTTTAAATCGGCATGCTAACACAAGCAGCGTTGTATTGTCGGTGCCACACGATTCACACAAAAGAGACAGAATCTTCAAGGTCGGTTAATAAACCTGCATTTATCACTTTTTAAAAGCTAAGACTACTAACAGCAAGCCACAAGCCAGCCTCAAGTTATCTCACCAAGCCATGTTTTTTTACACTGCTTTGACAATTTATTAGGACCAGTCTCTCCCTGATTGGGTTTGGCATGGCTCTGGTGTGGGGCAGGTTCTCCTGGTATACCCTGGGTCCCTCCATTACTCTGGAAGGCTGAACGAATACTAAGCATCACTGATGCACCACCCAACAATGCCAAACACAATTCTGGCCCCACCACCGGGCCAGAATTGTGAACGGTTTGAGGAGCATGACAGAGACTTCTTCCACGGTCCCCACAATGATCTCAATGCAATTCTCTGAACAATTCATCGTCACGATCCTCTGCAATGAATATTAATGACTGAATGGAGCCCTGGAGACAGCTTCCAACACCTTGTGGAGTCAAGGCCATGATCAAACGATGGTCTGACACTAAATTAGTACAGGTGCTAAAAAAGTAGCCAGACATGTCTATGTCAGCAAAAGCCATCTAGTGCCTAGTTAGGGTACTGCCAGCAAAACAAACTTGATCCAAAGTTTTCGATCACTAGATGGCGCTGTATCTAACATCTATAAAGATGGATGAGCTTGTCTGTATTAAATGTCTGACAGGCAACTAGAACTGAAGAGCACCTCATGAACTCATACTTAAAGCAACACTGACTAAATAAAGGCATGTTTTATAGTGCAATTCATCCCAGTTCATATTCACGTGTATTTCAGCATCCCTTAAAATATTGATCAATATATTGCTACCAGAATAGGAAATGCATGTTATAAATTTCAAAATATATACAGTATACATCAATTTATTTTACAATATATTTGGAAAATTTAAATATTTAAAGTAGTGGGAGATACTTTGGAAATATATTGGAATATGTTCCACAGTTCAAACCAAATAGTATTAGAAGTCTACATTGCAATATATTTTGATGACATTTCGAAATATACTTTACATGCTGAAATATATGGTAATATGTACTGGACTAACCCTGCATTATATAATACAGATGTGTGTGTGTAATAATATATACAGGTATATATATATATATATATATATATATATATATATATATATATATATATATATATATATTACACACACACATCTGCATTATATAATAATGGTTATACATGGTTAGTGCCTTGCATTATATACAACTTTACATTTTTGGATTCAAACATAAAGATATGAAACTGTAATTTTTGCAAGAATCAACAACAAGAGGACACAATTTGAAAAAGGCAAATTTAATATTTCAAACTTTTTTAACAAATAAAAAACTGAAAAATTGGTGCAAAATTATTCAGCCTTTAGTGCACGTTCATAAGGATCTCTGAATGATCCAATGTTGACCTAAATGACTATGAGGAAAATATAATCCAACTGTTAATCAAGTCCCATAAATGCACCTGCACTGTGATAGTCTCAGAGGTCCGTTTAAAGCGCAGAGAGCATCATGAAGAACAAAACACAAGGCATGTCTCGATTTTGTGGAATCAAAGCGGTTTGGATACAAAAGTTTCAGAAATGTTTAAACATCCCAATGAGCAACAAAATGAGAATACGTTAAAATGAAAATCTCACCACTGAAACTGGAGAGGACCTCCGGAAACTTTCAAACAAGGTCAAGATGCAGCCAAGAGGCCCAATCACTCTGGATGAAATAAAGATCTGAAGCTCTAGACTCTGTCCATAACAACAATCAGAATACTGCACAAATCTGGCCTTTATGGAAGAGTGGCAAGAAAAAGCCATTTCTTAAAGATATCCATAAAAACCAAACAGTTTGCCACAAGCCACCTGGGAACCAAACATGTGGAAGAAGGTTCTCTGGTCAATGAAACCAAATCGAACTTTTTTTGGCAACAATGCAAAAGTATCCATGTTTGGAAAAAAGCAACACAGCTCATCACCCTGAACACCATCCCCTTCTGTCAAACATGGTGGTGGCAGCATCATGGTTTGGGCCTTTTTTGTGGGACAGGGAAGTTTATAAAATTGATGGGAAGATGGATGGCTCAAATACAGGACCATTCTGGAAGAAAACCTGACATCTGCAAAAGACCTGAGACTGGGACGGATTTTTCTTCCAACAAGACAATGATCCAAAACATAAAGCAAAATCTACAATGGAATGGTTCATCTAAACATTCATTTACTGTGTGTAGTAAACAGCTTTCAGCTAGGTGTTTTGCAAGGAGGAATGGGCCTCAATTTCAGTCTCTCGGGTTTAAAACTGTTAGGACATTTCCCCAAGCGACTTACTTCCACCTCTCTCTCTCTCTCTCTGAATCTTTCTCTCAATTTTTCAGTTTTATTTAAAAAAGTTTGAAATATCAATAAATTTAGTTCCACTTCATTTGTGTCCATTTGTTGATTCTTCACAAAAAATTTTTCATATCTTTATGTTTGAAGTTTGTGGCAAAAAGGTTGTAAATTCATATAAAAAAAGCACTGTACATATGGAAAAGGCTATATTTGCATCCTGATTTTGAAAAAGATAATTACTAGTTGAAAAGTGATAATTCCTCTATAGGAAAATATGCAGAACTTTCCCCTCCACCACTGAATTCAAAACACAACTGTCTCGTTTTCAATCACTCGACACCCACTCTGCAAATGTTCATTAATGAGCAACAAAATGAGAATACCCAAAAAAAATCTGTGCTGCTTCACTCTGAATATCTTAAGGTAAAGGCAATCATCCTGCTGAAGCTCAATTATTCCTAGCAATACAGCGTCTTTTACTGAAACTAACAGACTTTTAAAAAATAAATTTCCTAACCTAGTCTTTTTATTAACATGCCAGGGGTCTCCATTTTAAAAAAAATAATAACCATCTTTAAAATCCATCTCTCTTCTGTGACTTTATTAGCTTTATTAACATCATCCCTCGGGAATCCCTCCCTTTAAATTTACTGTGTTGTACCATCTTTAAAAATCTGCCCTCAATTCACCTTTAAATTAGGTCTTTATTTCTTCCACCTTCATCATCTCTCTCCCTCCCTCTCTCTTTTAAAATTCAATGTTCTTAGTCTATTTGTCCATTAATTTCATCACTGCTTGTATATTATAAAAAAGCAATGTAAAGTTACCCTGAATTGTGTTTGATTGAATGATTCCTGTCACTTTTGCATTTAATCCTCTGAATGTTAATATCAAAGCTTTCTGCTCTGCAATTGGATGAGTCTGTTTTCCAGACATCTTAACTTTAGCCCAGGTTATTCCTTAGAATCTGGGGTGTTTACTGAGAGCTAACAGACTTTAAAAACAATTTCCTACCTAGCTTTATTAACATGCCCCTTCTGGCTTTTAATCTGGGGTCTTTAAAATCCATTCTCTCACCTCTTATTAGCTTTAGAACATCATCCCTGGTCCCTCCCTTTAAAGGAGCGCTGACCATCTTTAAAATCCATTCTCTCACCTCTTATTAGCTTTATTAACATCATCACTGTCCCTCCCCAAGGTTTTAAAATCAATGTTCTTAGCTAGCTGTGTTAATATCATCACTGCTGTGCTTTAAGCAATGGCAAATCAGTTTGTAATCTGGGGGTAATAATGTTAGGCTGGTTTCATGTATTGAATGAGTGGGTTTTAGACATTCTTTAGCCCAGGTTATTGATTAGAATCTGGGGGTGTATGGAGGCTGGCTGGCTGTAGAATCTGGGGGTGTATGGAGGCTGGCTGGCTGGCTGGCTGGGGGTGTATGGAGGCTGGCTGGCTGGCTGGCTGTAGAATCTGGGGGTGTATGGAGGCTGGCTGGCTGGCTGGCTGTAGAATCTGGGGGTGTATGGAGGCTGGCTGGCTGTAGAATCTGGGGGTGTATGGAAGCTGGCTGGCTGTAGAATCTGGGGGTGTATGGAGGCTGGCTGGCTGTAGAATCTGGGGGTGTATGGAGGCTGGCTGGCTGGCTAGCGGTAGAATCTGGGGGTGTATGGAGGCTGGCTGGCTGGCTGGCTGTAGAATCTGGGGGTGTATGGAAGCTGGCTGGCTGTAGAATCTGGGGATGTATGGAAGCTGGCTGGCTGTAGAATCTGGGGGTGTATGGAAGCTGGCTAGCTGTAGAATCTGGGGGTGTATGGATGCGGGCTGGCTGTAGAATCTGGGGGTGTATGGAGGCTGGCTAGCTGTAGAATCTGGAGGTGTATGGATGCGGGCTGGCTGGCTGGCTGGCTGTAGAATCTGGGGGTGTATGGATGCGGGCTGGCTGGCTGGCTGTAGAATCTGGGGGTGTATGGAGGCTGGCTAGCTGTAGAATCTGGGGGTGTATGGAGGCTGGCTGGCTGGCTGTCCATCACTCTTAAAATCAATTTTTTTTGACTCATAGTATTTTTTCTCAGAGGGTATTTTCAGCGCAAGTCAGAAAGCTATTTTTAGATTCTTTTCTGATCTCCATGTCTTTCCTCTCTGGTAGCTCAGTTGAACAAATTCTTTTGGGATGAAATCTGTGATTATTAAACAGCTTCAGGCAGTGTGCAGGCTTTTATAAGCGTGGAGGTGACAAGGGAGAAGGGAGAGACACACACACTCACAGGCAAAAAGACATTATCAAGAAATCTATCAAGAAATTGTTCTGTTTACTATCGCTGTTTTATTCATATTGAGAATAAGTCAATAGTGCTGAATGCATACTAAAGAAACATAATACATTCAGTGACAAAACACATTGACACAGTGCGACACGCACACACCCACACACACAGATACATACAAACTAAGACACAAACACTGAGCCCCACAAACTAAGACACACACTGAGACATGCACACACACAGACACACACACACACACACACACACACACACTGAAACACACAATGAGACACACACAGATTTCTCTGACATACACTTTCACAGAAACACATTTAACTAAAGGAGCTTTTGATGCTGAGCACAAATTAAATCTGAAAAAAGTGAGAGTGAAAAAGAGACAGTGACAGAGAGAGAGAGAGAGAGAGAGAGAGAGAGAGAGAGAGAGAGAGAGAGAGAGAGAGAGAGGTGGAAGAAATGAAAAGACCTAACCCATTTAAACACTGAATTGAGGGCAGATTCACCTAGCTAAAGCTGTTTACTACAACACAGTAAACTAAACACACAACAGCACTGAAAATAGCCTGTCAGTGACATCCATCCCTCATCGCCACGGCTGCGACTTCAAAGCTAGCGAATAATATAGAATAGGAAATGGCAATAAACAATATGGGTTAAGAGGAATTTAAAATCTAGATGTCATTAGGTAAGCAAATGAGGTGTAAGTATGGAGGTATATTAAAATGATTTACTGTATGTGGAATAACTCCTTGTGTCCTCAAGGTGTACAAATGACCTACAGATGGAGAGATGTACAGAGAGAGTGGCACCTCTACATAGCCCTGCAATCTGATACACTCAATAACTTCTGCTAAATAATGTTAATAACAAGTGTCGTGACAATTTGACAAGAGGTTCCACAGATACTGTAAATGAACAAATGTACAATTTCTTTGTCAATTTTTTTTTTTTTTTACAAATTCCTGCTATTCCCTGCAATTAATCAAACTATAATCAGAATTGGTTTATATCACTTATAATTCCCTTATTGTAATATCTCAGCCTAAATATAAAGGCAATCAATGAGGGAGAAGATCCTGATAAAAAATCACTTTGGTTACTACCACGCTCACATGTTATACAACTGATTTCCACTTAATATTGATAAAAATCACAAAATAGTAAGGTGTGCATGGAAGTTACCATTTTGGAACCAAATAAATCTATATATTGTAGCGTGCACGGGGGAAGGCAGCAGCAGGGCTGGTAGGTGACGTAATCACACACGACAACATAAGCCCGAAATACAGCGATATCGGCGTCCGAGAGGTCCCGGGTTCACTCCCGCCCTCCGCCTGTGTGTGGCCGTGTACCGTGTGATAATAATATGCAATCTCGGAAAAAAAGACCAGAAAAAACGTAGGAAGTCTTGCACAACCTGAAAAACTTGGTACTCTTTTTCTGGTCAGTAGTTTAAAAATATGTACGATACTTACAATTGGTTTTCTTTCAGTTTCAAACAAGGATTTACTGTAACTAACGTGAATATGTTTCAATTGCCGTTATTTTTTTTAATTTCTTTACTTTAACCACAAAGAAACCAAAACGGTATAAAATACTATACATTGTATCACAGTGTTTATTATCGGTCCATCTTATGATAAGAACACTTTTTTTTCAACCAGTTCATCCATAAATGAAATAAAGCTGCTTGGCATTTTGTATGTTACTGTTACTCGTAGGAACGGTATTTCTGAGTTTAGCTCACGTAAAACTCAGGAGAAAATATGCTATTATTAAGCGATCGCGGGAAAAAACATAGAATTAGCCTCTAGCAGAGTTTTCAGTGCAAAACGGAAAAGTTGTAAATTTGGAACCCACTCCTGATGTCATTGTCACTAGAGCAGCGCACAGAAGCTGTCTGCATATGTGCAGCGATAGGACAGGATCGGTTGTGTTGGATCTTAACAACGAAAGGGACAGCGTAAGACGAAATAAATAAATAAATAAATAAATAAATTATAAACACTAGGTTCATATTTTCAAAAATATGGTGCAAAAAGTTGAACACATTCCAGTAATTCGCGCATTCGGTGGCTTAAAAATAACGGTGCAGAGTGCGATTATTATGCTGGTCAAACAGTGACTTTAAATGTCAATTTAAATGTGTGAAAAAACTTGTAAATAAGCACTTTCTTTTTTTAGTTTGTCAAACTGCACTTCAAAAATCAACTTGAATATCTTAAAAAATTTCTCAGCAGTCATTCCCCAGTGGCTTCTAAGACTATGTATATGACCTCACTGGCTGAATGATACTTCACATCAAGCTTAATTTAAAGGTGAAATGTTATTGTTCTGATTAACGCTCAGTAATGCTACTTTTTATTGCTTTTTCATTGAAAAGTGATTGCTGCCGACAATATATTTTTGTCTGGAGATTTTAGGACATTTTACTGCACATTTCCGTGGGGACTAATTACAACTGCACAAAAGAGGTTCTGTGGATTAGCGATAAAGAAACACGCAGGCTTGAATCTAAGATGCTGGTTGACATAATAATAATAATAATAATAATAATAATAATAATAATAATAATAATAATAATATATTTTTTTAAAAATAAATAAATTATTATTATTAAGTTAAACTGTGTTGTTTCTTTATGTGGCCAACAATTAGCTTTATATATGAATCCTAAGCAAAATTGCACAACATCCAACACTTTGGCCCTGACAAGCTTAGTGGCCTTGGCGCCTTCCATATATATATATAGATAGATAGATAGATAGATATATAGATAGATAGATAGATAGATAGATAGATAGATAGATAGATAGATTGTAATTTACATTTTTAATCCCATCTCCAGTGCAGTGTATTGAACTAACAAGTCAATAATGAGTTAATTTCTATATATTATTAATGTGCAGTTCATAATATGATTGACAATCACGTCATAATAAACTCATTCACAAAGTTTCTTTAAATAAAGGGTTTTTACTGGCATACTTCGTTGTTGCCGGCAGTAGTTCCACAAAACACATTCATATAACCACCAGTCGCTAAACTTCAACAAAATATCAATATTTCTTGTACAAAAACAATTATATGGAAATATGTACCGGTATAAGAAACGTCAAACACGCTGTTGTCAGTCCTTCGCACCGTTAAATTATAATATTACTCCTCGCAACAACTTTTTATGAAGTCTTTAGAAAAGGAGAACACTCCATAATATATTGAATTAAAATATGAGACTGCGTGTTTTGATATGTGGAATAGGAATAGTAACACGCCTTACCTTTGCGTCTGTTGTTCTCAAATCAGTTAAGTGTGAATCTTAGCGGCGCCTTGCTCCAGTTTTTAAATCGCACTTCGAGCTCCGTTTGTGGGGTGCTTGTCGGCACTGCATCGCAACGCTAAACGAAGCAGGCGCGCACACCAAGTGAATAAGCTAGCTGGAATAAAAAAAAAAAAAAAAAACTCTCTCGCTAAAAATATTTAAAGGTGCAGTACACCAGGTCCATGCCAAAATCAACCAGGAAGACACACAGTGCCCAACAAAGTGACCAGGCAGTGTATATAGAGAGATAGACTGCGTCAATAGATTTAAGTTTTAAAATGCTACTTTGAACCTTTTTTTTTTTGCAAGGTTATTTTTTCTACGCAGCGCATTTTTTTCAAGGTAGCACGCTGACTCTGCAAATTAATTATGTTACTTATATTTTAACATTAAATTCTTAAAACTTCAATATAAAGCCATATTATACGCACCTGTTGTTAGTGTTTGCCTCTGACGATGTTGGATTTGTATGGCAAGCCAAATGATCATTTAGAGATATCTCAAATTAATGTATAGATCTCTCTAAATATGTGAAGATATCTCTAAATCATTTTAAGATATCTAAAATACATTTAGAGATATCTCTAAATGACTTACAGATATCGTTAAATGGACAGGAAGTCCATTCAAAACACGGAGCATTTTCACAGGAAGTCATTTAGAGATATCTTCAAATGACTTCCTTTTCATTTTGAGATATCTCTAAATGAACAGAAAGTTATTTTGAGATATCTTCAAATGATTTAGAGATATCTTTAAAACCCTCATTTTAAGACAGTTTGGCGTGTCATGCTAGCACAATCCATATGGTTTCCATATTATTTAAAGATATCTGTATACAATTTGAGATATCTTTATTTCATTTTTAGATCTCTCTAATTGATTTACAGATCTCTAATTGATTTATCTTAAAATGAATTTGAGATATCTTAAAAACTGCACAATTAAAGATATCTGGAATTCAATTTGAGATATCTCAAAATGTTTCAAGATATCTTAAAATGCAATGTGAGATCTCTCTAAATGATAATTTGGCTTGTCAGATTTGTAGCTGGACTGGGGTGTTTACGCTTCACCTGTGTAGCTTCGAATTCTTCTGATTCTTACTGTGATTGGCTGAAAAGAACAGGGCTAGCCTGAGATTGGATAATGTATGTTGGATTGGCTTTGCTTGTGTACAGTTTCCTAGTAAGTGAAGACGTCTGAGAGATGTAGTTGTTAGTGGAAGTTTTAGGAGAGGCAGAGCAAGCTGTGCAGGAAAATTGCTATGCGTATTTTTACGCATTAAATTTAAATTTAGTGCAGATTTCGGAATTTGTAATGCGGCAGGTATGCACCTTATCTGGACTGCTGGGTGTGAGTGTGTGTCTGTGTGTGTGTGTCTCTGTGTGTTTGAGCTCTCTGCACTATGAGGTCTTGTTGCCCTGTAGATATTCACTGCTCATTACACACACCATCTGCTGCCATGTCTAACTCTGTGACTGCGTGTGCAGAGCAAGCCAAGAGACAGGGGAGAAGGAGCAGGGTTACTGACAGGAGAGAGAGGGAGAGGACCTGGATAACTGAGAGTGAGCCAGGAGGGATTATTATTATTATTATTATTATTATTATTATTATTTAGGGAGTGGGAGGAGGAGAGGGTACATTAACTTTAATAGCAAAGAGGGAGAGGGAGTGGGGTAAGAAAAAAGGAAGGCGAAAGAGAAAGGAGGTAAGCCTGTTAAGATGCTTTGAGTTCAGGAGCTGCTCTTCAGTTCTAGTTGCTAGATCAACCAATCTTTCTATTCATAAGCGCCATCTAATGAGCAGCGGGTGTATTTCCAGCAAAACGAAAGTGTTAATCCAAAGTGGCAGGTCTCTAGATGGCGCTGGTTCAAACTTCTATTAAGACAGCCAGTGCTACATATGTCTGTGGCAGGCTACTGGAACTGAAGATCAGCTTCTGAACTCGTATGAAAGCACATTAACACCTTAACGTCTTACACTAACTTATTCTTGAGATCAGTTTAAGCAGGGTACTTATTTGGTGACATCTAGTGGCTGTAGGACTGAATTGCAGGTCATTGAGTTTGTGTGCACTTGTCTCTTTAAGACAATGGTCCCCAACCTTAACATGCTTTAATAGCCAGGGGCCTGTTGTAAAGGGATCCGATCCTGGATACAGGCTCTTATCTTGCTCCTGTGATGTATTAGGTTTTACTAAAGCATCAGAGCTGATCCGGAACTCAGTTTGACCTCAAATTTCGATCCTGCTGTGGGGCAGGATCAGAAGAGGATCAGAGCTGGACCTGTGTTTTATAAATGGAGGAACTACAGCGGCATATTCATTAGACTGAAAGACAAGAGTGTATTTCATGATCGGCAAAAGTCTCTGCGGTTTACTGAGTTATATAGCGTGCTGCAATCTTTTTTCTTTGCTTCAAATAAATGTACTGTATAATTTAAAATATACATAAACTAAAATAGGATAGCCATTCTTTTTTTGTATGCACAACATGTATTTGCATCACGTCCTCTTGCAGATTAGGCATTTTCACAAAAAAAACAAACAAACAAAAACACTATAACACGTAGTTAAATGAGTCAATATGTATGTGTCAAAATATGTAACCTATTCTAAAGAAAGATCTGACTTCATATTTTTTAGCTTTCTGTTTTTTGGCCAGCACTGGAAAAAAACCCCCCTAAAATAAAATAATAATAATAAAGAAATAATTAATTATAAAATATATAGCATAGGAATTATTTCATTCAGTTGCCCTGCCTAATACACACATAAATCAAAGATATTTGCATAACAAAATGAGTGACTACAGGTGTAGTGTTATAAAGTGGTACATTGTGAGAATGTGGTATGTGTAGCAAAACTTGACTGTGTCATGTCAGAAAGTGGTACGCTGTCACATTGGAAGTGGTACACCGTCAGATTTTGGTACAGCTGCAATCAGTTGCGATCTGATGATTCTATTGTCAACGAGAGGTACATTTACCATTAATTACACATTCATTTTTGCAAACTTAAATTGGAAACAGACAATTTCCACCACAAAGTTGCAGAAGTAAATAAAAGTACAAGACCCAATGTATTGCGTATGATAAATATTTGCATACTATTTTCTTAATGGTGGAAAAATATGATAAATTAAATTTAAAAAGAAGTAAAAGACTAAAACAGCATAACGTACCAGATTTAAATGGTCGCTTCCCAGATTTTTTAACAGAAGTTGTTTAGGCATGCATGAGCAAGTGCAGTGAGTGGGCTGCTAACACCACTTTTTACCACGTACCTGAAAATAATACAACACCGTTAAGATGAATACAGAGTTGCTATTAAAATGGTACTAGCACTGTATTGTTATAAGAAAAGTGTGTTTTAAAAAAAGTACTTTCAGCTTCCAATCACTTAAAATATGGAGATGTCGCTGAATATTACTATTACAGGTAAGAACTCAACTTTATTATGAATATATTGTGTTCTTATGTTTTAAGCAACATATTATTACGAAAATGTTCATTATGGTAATTGTTTCTTTATTTTAACAAACATTTTTAAAACAGGTTTTAGAACATTGATAAACTTTCAGTAATGAAATACGAATAGATACGAGAGTCTGCGCGATGTGTTTAACTCCCCAAATTATTATGAATAAGAAATATACCGTAATTAATTTGGTATAATAATTATGTAAAAGAATGCTTGATAAAGTATTTAGTTTTTATTGATGTCTATATTTCCATTTTTTTTGTATACATAAAAAGCACAGGGTTTTTACTGTAACGTTTTAAGTTCACTGTTTGTTTCAGCTTAATATGAACAATTAAACTATACGTAGACTAGCGCAAAAGCTTTGTAAATTTGGCCTGTAATCAAGATATGCTTTCTACAAACACAATTCTAACATACCTTTAATCTGAGTTACAGAAACTGTTTGATTTTTTTTTTTTTTGTCACATATCATAATCCTGCGTCTAACATTTTACAAACTTGGAAAACAGGATATTGGTCAATGTAGGCCCTATATTTTGTTTTACACAAATAAGAGCAATTTTGTTACTGTAGCACCAGAGTGGGTCATAATATCATTCTGTGTATGAAATTAACAGAAATTGAATATATAGAGGGGGGTCCTAAGCCATTCTCTGTGTCTACTTGGTTTCTGCTCACAAACTCCCCCACTGACAAATAATGCTTTTAGAAAGAGTCATAAACTAAATGTCGTATCTTCCCCCACCACTGAATGATTCATTTTGGTGCCAGCAGCATCTTGCACGACGCAAATCAGACCGTTTTGGGTGTTTTGACACCTTGGATAGAGAACAGTACCCCACATAAATACAGCCGACAGGGGTCGAAACCACAGACCAATTGAGAACAATGAGCTGTCTCTGAACGAGAACAACCAATGAAAACACCCCACGTGGACTCGGGCACAGCCCAAAATAACCAAACCATCCTATCACAGGGTGGAAGTGAGAATCGCAAAACCAGCCGCACGACTTTCAAATGGAGCGCACCCTCCACAAACGAAGAGTTTTTCCATATTAAGAAGGAACGTTAGGTTACTTACCGTAACCCTGGTTCCCTGAAAGAGAAGACGACCACAAATGACATTATGTATGGGATATGCCCGCCCATTGGGTAGGTATCGCTGAGCTCTCTATACCAGAGCTGCCGATAGGCCCCTTCCTGGGATGATGCACTCGGTCCCGCCCACCGAGGGGATAAAACTCTCATCCAAAGGAAGCCATTTCTCTTTTTCCATTAAACCCGTGAGGGCGACCGATGCGACCTCGCGGTTGGTGGTCATCTTCTCTTTCAGGGAACCAGGGTTACAGCAAGTAACCTAAGTAACGACCACCAATGACATTACGTAAAGGAACCTCCTTTCTTTTAAGAACCCATTGTGGAGCCTCAGGTTTAAAGATGGGGCTAAAGCCGCCGTCCTTTTTGGGTACCAGAAAATACCTCGAGTAGTACCCCTCTCCGTGGGAGGTGGGGTCTACGAGACGAATGGCTCGCTTTGCACAGCAAAAACGGCCACTTCCTTCTGAAGTACCGAGGCCAGGAGAGGGTCTGACACGTAAGTATTCGTGATGCCTCGAAAGGGAGTAGGTCCCAAGCGGAACTGAAGCACGTAACCGTTTTGCACGGTGGCGAGCACCCAGGAGTCTGAGGTGCAAGCGCGCCAGTACTGCAGCTGTTGTGCCAAAAAGGGGGTCTGAGGCCGCCAGCCTTCAGGGGCCCTGATCGGGCTGCCGAGGCTGAGACGGGGCAGTTTGGGGTGGCTGTTTAGGGCGCTGGCCCTGAAAACCCCTCCTGTGACGCTGGTGTGTGGACTGGCCACGTCCTGCGTTCTCTCTGCCTGCCAGTTGAGCCCAGTTGCTTGCTGCTGGTGTGCCCTGTAGGCGATGCCTTAGGTCACCCAGCAGAGCCGTGGGGACTGGAACTGTCCTGGTGACAGACCGTGTCTGAGGAGCTCGACCTGCCCCAGGCGGAGGCGCGGGGAGGGAGCAATGCGGCCACCTGCCGGGATGCCTTGCGTTCCCATTGGGATCTCTGTAGGATCTCCTCCACTGCTGGCCCGAAGGTAAGTCCTGGGGATATAGGCGCATCAAGGAGCACGGCCTTATCCACATCAGCTGTCTACAAGCCACAATCAAGCTAGCTAGGCTCCGGCCAAGAGCTTGCCCCTGGAGACCGGAGATCTGCAGCAGTGTGCTGGACAGGAGATGTAACTCCGTGGCCACCGCGGCTCGGGGAGCGGGGCCTCACGCAGTACACCGTCCATGTAAGCAGTAAGCACACTCGCTGTATTAGACGGGCGAGTTGAGGGTTTGGACACACCGGGTCTCTAGCCAATCCACCCACTGGCGGGGCCTTAATTAGAGCCGCGATGGTGGAGTCTACTGGGGAACCCAGGGGGGGGGACCGCGCGTTAGGATGGGCACTATGCAAATGTGCCTACCCTAACCGCACGGTCACACACACCTGGTCATCTCTTAGCGTGTACCAGGGGAACACAAGGCTGAAGGCGCGGTGGGCGAGTTGAAGCAGACAGCAAAAACACGGTAGAAAGATAGTATAGGGGAGAGTACACTATTTGTTTGCAAGGCCTGACTCACCGAGGTGGGTGGGCCTACACAGCCGGCAGGGTCTACTCAACAGTGGGGATACAGAAAGGCCTAGCCCCGTGGAGGAGCATGTGGCTGGAAGACTCACTCAACAGTGGGGATACAGAAAGGCCTAGCCCCGTGGAGGAGCGTGTGGCTGGAAGCCTCACTCAACAGTTGAGATACAGAAAGGCCTAGCCCCATGGAGGAGCGAGTGGCTGGAAGACTCACTCAACAGTGGGGATACAGAAAGGCCTAGCCCCGTGGAGGACCTGTGTACTGTGTACTCTCAGAAAGAAAAGACAACCAAGAAAAGACTGCACAGGCAATCGCTCACACCAGACAGACAGATACAAAGAGCGGCCTACCACGCAAGCTCTTTCTTTTTCAAAGTCGTTGATATCCGGGAAAGCGGCGAGCCAGCTTTCAGCACGAATGCAAGGGAAATACAATCGACTCGATTCCACTCGAGAAGCTCTTTTCTAGCAACACGCTCAGCTCAACACAGAGGTCTTACCGTACCGTCTTGAGAAGGAAAAAGAGAAATGGCTTCCTTTGGATGAGAGTTTTATCAACTCGGTGGGCGGGACCGAGTGCATCATCCCAGGAAGGGGCCTATCGGCAGCACTGGTATAGAGAGCTCAGTGATACCTGCCCAATGGGCGGGCATATCCCATACGTTATGTCATTGGTGGTCGTCTTCAAATTGAAAGGGAGTAGCGCTCCAGGCAAGAGAGAGAGAGCTCCCCACACTGAGAGCTTCCCATACGTGGTGCCCATGAGCTCCCCGCACTAGAAGTGTACCATCTTCTTTCATTGGAATTTCAGATCCATAGAGCTGCAGTATTCATCTACAAAGATTGACTTCTTTATATGGAAATCGATAAGTATTCAACATATCTAATATGAAATACTTTATGACTCGTGAAAGTAACTGTAGTAAATGCTATCAAGTTAGTAGATAAACTGTTCTAGGAATAGAATATAACTTACTGTTTTAGAGTGTGTAAGAAATGTATTTTGTTTGTTGAAATGTGCAACTCAAAGGAATTTGATCATTGCCCCATTTCTGAGTTAATTTGAATATATAATCAACTGAGGTTGATAACATATTATTAGTTTGCATCACGTCTAAACTAAATTAACACGGTAAAACTAATTTGCTAAATTAGGTACTGGAATTTTGGATTCCGTTTCTCAATGGGAGGCTAGGAGGCTGTGTGGTCTAGTGGTTAAAGAAACGGGCTTGTAACCAGGAGGTCCCCGGTTCAAATCCCACCTCAGCTACTGACTCATTGTGTGACCCTGAACGAGTCACTTAACCTCCTTGTGCTCCGTCTTTCGGGTGAGACGTAATTGTAAGTGACTCTGCAGCTGATGCATAGTTCACACACCCTAGTCTCTGTAAGTCGCCTTGGATAAAGGCGTCTGCTAAATAAACAAATAATAATAATGGGAAGTTGAATTAATTCTCGCGCATATTAACATGATTACAATGAGAAACGGGTACTGAAAATACTAATGCAAAGTAGACACTTTGTGTGATAAGCCATATTTAATATTAGTAGATTAACCATGTATGCTAATGATGTTGTGGTGGCTGTAATCGTTTGACTTTGCAATCAATGAACTCTGTACTATTCATGCATATATCTAACCAATAACCTTTCCTTTCTGTTATATTAGATTCGTTGTGCACCCCTGTTTATTCTTAAATAAACTATTGTTTTATATTTCTGATACGTTGTGTGAATGTCAGTTATTGTCCAAGGGAATCCGTGTTCTGCATGATCCAGAACTTAAATATAGTATGTCTCATTTCTTATATTTTGATGTTCTTAAACAGGGCGACTAGAGACTAATTTATATTTAAATTAATTGTATACCTAATTCACTACATTACCTATGGTATATTGCGCTTGCCAGAAATACCATTAAGATATATATTGGTGTTGGATGGCCCCATTCTCTTAATGATTCAGTGAAGATACGGGCAGTGAGACTTTACTCCCAGTTTAATATTCGGCTAACCACTGAAGAAGACAGATTATACACAACATCAGGGAGCACTAATTAGAGTTATCATATTAATGACGGAGAAATGTATTAATTATAGTGCTTGATTTATGCCATGCTTCCGTTTTTCGATGTATCTGGAGAACCAGATTGTGATGTTTTTTTGGGGTTTTTTTGCACCATGCTTGCTAACCGGAGACCGAAACAACAAGAAGAAAGCATGCACACAAACAAAGAATTGGCTTTGGAGGTCAGCGAATAAATCTTGTTTGATCTTTTTAACAGCGCAGTAACCACCTGGCTTTCGTGTTTTCTTTTATTGAACATGGTTAAACCGAGCAGTTTGTTTTACGTGACGTGAAACTGAATTCCCAAACACAGTCTTTGATTTTATCTGCAACTGAATCCATTCTGTCCTGCTAACAGCTGAATGTACCATTTTAGACCCCTAATAAAATGTGCATTAATCAGTTTCCATCAGTACCTTTCAGTTGGTAGCAGCAGCATATGTAAATGTCACAAGCCAGAGGTCCATCGGTTAATCGAGGGGATTGGATCGTACAGGATCGGATATGACAGCTTCTACTGCATTCACAGACTTCACTATTACCATTTCCAGTTGAGATTTGGCTTGACTGTGCTTTAAGTTGCATTTCGGTCCAGCATTAACAAGGTTTTTCGTTTGATTCCCCAGCATTTCAGCCACTGGGATCCGATACTGACCCCCTTTGCCCTCTGAATTAAAACAGACCCACATAGCTTCGGAGAGCACATTAGCTAACATTATCACAGAAGTACTCATAGCCTGAGTGATTATCAGCTCCCCTGAGGCTTAGAAAACACCAAATGTCACATGCAAAAAGTTTCATTTAATAATGAACTATGTAGGCCTGTGCAGTTTTGAAAGATTCTTACACATCTGGTTTGCAGATAGTGTTGCACTTCATTTCAGTACTCTTTCAATGCCTTCTTTGCTGTCATTAATCTACCTGCTGCTTCCACTATTGATTAGGACCTAGGAAGTGCAGACTTCCTGAGAATAAGGCATGGAAACTGAGAATTTTCTTTAACCTAGTTTAGTACCAGGTGTTTTAAAGTGAAATGTTTGCAATACATAGGATCCGATAAGCATGGACAAAAATAAGAATGTGGCAATACCACAGTACCACTGCACAGCAATTTTGCAGTTTTTCCCCAAGCTTTTCACATGGTTATGCTATTCTTTTTCCACAGTTTACCATGTTTTTTTTTAATATGCTTTGCCATACCTCTCTGTGCTTTACAATGCTTCCCTATGCTTTACCAGACCTCTCTGTGCTTTACAATGCTTCCCTATGCTTTTTAAGACCTCTCTGTGCTTTACAATGCTTCCTATGCTTTACCACACCTCTCTGTGCTTTACAATGCTTCCCTATGCTTTACCAGACCTCTCTGTGCTTTACAATGCTTCCCTATGCTTTACCAGACCTCTCTGTGCTTTACAATGCTTCCTATGCTTTTTTTCTCTCTGTGCTTTACAATGCTTCCTATGCTTTACCAGACCTCTCTGTGCTTTTATGCTTCCTATGCTTTACCACACCTCTGTGCTTTACAATGCTTCTTTACCAGACCTCTCTGTGCTTTTACAATGCTTCCCTACCAGACCTCTCTGTGCTTTTTAAATGCTTTCTATGCTTTACCACACCTCTCTGTGCTTTACAATGCTTCCCTATGCTTTACCAGACCTGCTTTACAATGCTTCCCTATGCTTTACCATACCTCTCTGTGCTTTACCTTCCATATGCTTTGTCATACCTCTCTGTGCTTTTACAATGCTTCCCTATGCTTTACCAGACCTCTCTGTGCTTTTACAATGCTTCCCTATGCTTTACCAGACCTCTCTGTGCTTTTAATGCTTCCTATGCTTTACCAGACCTCTTGCTTTTTACAATGGCTCCCATGACCCTCTGTGCTTTACAATGTTCCCTATGCTTCCCTCTGTGCTTTTATGCTTTATGCTTTACCAGACCTCTCTGTGCTTTACAATGCTTGCCTATGCTTTACCACACCTCTCTGTGCTTTTACAATGCTTCCCTATGCTTTTACCAGACCTCTCTGTGCTTTATAATATGCTTATGCTTTGTCATACCTCTCTGTGCTTTTTACAATGCTTCCCTATGCTTTACCAGACCTCTCTGTGCTTTATGCTTTACAACCTCTCTGTGCTTTCCCTATGCTTTATGTGCTTTACAATGCTTCCCTATGCTTTACCAGACCTCTGTGCTTTACAATGCTTCCTATGCTTTTACCATACCCTCTGTGCTTTACAATGCTTCCCTATGCTTTGTCATACCTCTCTGTGCTTTTACAATGCTTCCCTATGCTTTACCAGACCTCTCTTTACAATGCTTCCTATGCTTTACCAGACCTCTCTGTGCTTTACAATGCTTCCCTATGGCTTTACCACACCTCTCTGTGTTTTACAATGCTTCCCTATGCTTTACCAGACCTCTCTGTGCTTTACAATGCTTCCCTATGCTTTACCAGACCTCTCTGTGCTTTACAATGCTTCCCTATGCTTTACCACACCTCTCTGTGCTTTACAATGAAAAATATCAAAATGAGCCATAAAATATCAACTGTGCTGTGCTTTTCATAAAGCTCTACTTTATTTAATTTATTTCATATCATATCATATACAAAGTCGGCCACTTTATTAGGACTAGTCTGTGTCCCTGATTGGGTTTGGCATGGCCCTGGTGTGGGGCAGGTTCTCCTGGTATACCCTGGGTCCCTCCATTACTCTGGAAGGCTGAATGAATACTAAGCATCACTGATGCACCACCCAACAATGCCAAACCCTGATGGCTTCTTTAAATAACGCCCCACCACCGGGCCAGAATTGTAAACAGTTTGAAGAGCATGACAGAGACTTCTTCCACGGTCCCCACAATGATCTCAATGCAATTGTCTGAACAATTCGTCATCACGATCCTCTATACTGAATATTAATGACCATTCAGTCATTAATATTCAGTATAGAGGATGGATGACACCTTGTGGAGACACTTCAGTCAAGGCCATGTCATGTTCAAATCTTTACTTATAAATCTTACAGTTTTGAAAGAAACACATGTTGAGCATGTTATGGTACTACACTTGGTTAAAGAAATCGCTGGTTGCAAGCTATGCTTTCAGTGTGCTTACAACCAGCTGCTTCCCCTATTGGCTGATATAACCCAGAAGACACTGCTGAGCCAGGAAGTGCAAGAGTACCAGCTATCCTGGGATTAAGGCATGGGAAATTTCTTTTACCTAGTGTAGTACCAGATGTTTTACAATGTTAGCTATAACGTGTGTTTCTGTCAAAACTGCACATTGGAGACTGGTGTAGCCAACAGCAGTGCAGGACAGGAAAGATTTATAAAATGATCGATCACTTCAAAGGTTATAAATATGTTTTATTCATTTGGTTTTCTTTCTTTCTTTCTTTTTTTCACCTGCAGTCAAGGTTTGAGATTGAATAGCTCTGCTTCAATTGCTGTATAAAATTGGCCACAAAAGCTAGCAACCTTGATAACACACACACACAGACACACGCACACGCACACGCACATACACTGACACACGCACATGCACACACAGGCGTACGCACACGCACACACACACACACGCACACACACACCCACGACGTCATTTTTTCAGGAGTTACTATCTTTGTGGGGACATTTTCTCAAATGTTGTCCACACATTGATAATAATACCTGCCCACACACACACACACACACACACACAATGACACTGTCACACATGCACACAGAAAGGATTCAATGACCTCTCCCCTATTCCTTCTCCCTCGCCTCCTTCCTCCCACTCTCATTCCCCTTCCCTCTCCTTCTTCTCTCCCTCTTACCCTCTCCCCCTCTCTATACCTCTCCCTCCCTCTCCCTCCTGCTCTATGCCTCTCCCTCCCTCCCTCCCTCCTCATCATTATTACCGGTGGCCTTGAGCATGCTGTATATCTCCTCAGTCGGTGTCCGTCTCTTTTCTGCTGAATGAGATGTTCTGTTACTAGATCAGAAACAAAACTAGGAAGAAACCCCCTTCAGAAAAAAATAGCCTTTTGACAGAGATTGTACACTGAGCTGACCGCACACAGCAGAACCCTCCCCCATCCCTTCTATTTTCTTTCTATTTTTTTTTTCTTTAATCTTTTTGTCTCATTTTGTCTTCCTTCCTTCCTTCCTTCCAGGTTTCATATCCTCTCACATGAATACTAATCTATCACAGTGATTGACTCTGATGGCTGGGGGTTTTATAAGGTGTCGGTGCCTCTCCTGTCAGAGATGCTGGTGCAGGTCCTGTGAGGAGCCCTGCAGTACACTCTGGAAATGTCACAGAACCTGTAGACTTTGGATTAATGAGTCAGGAGCTGAAAAGAGGCAGAGAGAGGGAGAGGAGAGAGGGAGAGGAGAGAGGGAGAGGGAGAGGGAGAGGACGCATTAAGTGGATACTTGGGACAGAGGGTGGTGAGATGATGGATGATGGTTGCTGAAGGAGACTCTTCGAGCACGATCACACTCACTGTGGACTTGTGTTTGTGTTTTGTGTTACGTGTGGCTGTTTAAGATCAGGACTATTATTATTTAGGGACCAACCCGTGGATTAAAACAGAGCAATACACGTCGCTGTATTGCCTGTTCTCATTGGTATTATTTACTGTCTTTGTGTCATCAGACCATTAGAATACAAATAAAATATCATTGCACCTTTGATTATCGCTGTCTGTCTGTTCATTGATCCCTGCTGCATTCCTGCACCTGCACACTGTTAACCATTTTGCCATAATCAGCTATTAGGAACCGGATGAGAACTGATGGGCTGATGGAAGATTCTTCCTCTTAGTCCTGTTACTGTACATTAACGTAAATAGCAAAGAGAGAGAGGGGGAGGAAAAGAAGAGGAGAGAAAAAGACAAGCGAGGGAGAGGGGGCAGAGAGAGGGAGGCAGGGGAAGAGGGAAGGGAGATAAAACAATGGTCTAAAAAGACAGGAATTGTTCAACTTATTAAGTAGCTACTTTGTGGTTATTTACTGTTTAAATACATTTAAAAAGTGCCTTGTTTTTGGCAGTGTGTTTCACTGTGTGTGTGTCTCTGCATCTCAGTGTGTGTATCTCAGTTTGTGTCTCAATGTGTGTGTTTCAGTGTGTGTCTCAGTGTGTGTGTGTGCATATCAGTGTGTTTCAGTGTGAGCGTGTGTATCTCAGTGTATCTCTTTGTATACCTCAATGTGTCTCAGTGTGTGTGTGTGTGTATATCTCAATCTATCTCACTGTGAGTGTGTGTATCTCAGCGTATCTCCACTTGTCTCAGTGTATCTCCGCATGTCTCAGTGTATCTCATCTATGTCAGTGTGTTGTTATTTCTGGGCTCTTTGCCCTTTCTCAGGAACAAAAGAATGAAGCATTAGATAATTAAAGTGCTGTTGTACCAAACAGCCAGTGAGAGCAAACTTAATAACTAGGATTCGAACTGAAAGAACAGAACTATTGTCAGTACAGGACAGCACACAAGCACTCAGGCAGCCTGTCACAAATATAGAGAGCACAAGATTAATACATATAACACACGTCGCTATATATAGACTTTTATATCATTTAAAGTGATTGGAGCAAAATAATTGTGTGTATGTGTCTCTGTGTGTGTGTTGAGTGTGTCTGTGTATCTGTGTGAGCGTGTCTCTGTGTATGTGTGTGTGAGCATGTCTCTGTGTATGTGTGTGAGTGTCTCTGTGTGTGTGTGAGTGTGTCTGTGTGTATATGTGTCTCTGTGTGTATGTGTGTGTGTGAGTGTTCTGATTCAGACGAATAGATGACACATGACTGTATTATTCATGCCCTGCAGTAACTGTGATTATGAATCGTAATAAACTAATAATCTGCTCTCAGAATAAACAAGTCGAGAGATGAGAAAGAACAGCCGGTATTATTTCAATCGCTCTGCCTGAATCAGTCTCTCAAACAGTGAAATAGTGCTAACAAGGGCTTTAAAAGACATTCTGTTCCCTCTCACTCTCCCTGGCTGGGGTGCATGTCCCTGGGAATATAGTGTGTCTGTAGGATACAGAGTTTGCATGTAACTTGCTCATGACCTCAGTTATTGAGAGTATCAGAATCTGTGGAGGCTGTTTGTCATTTTAGTTTTGCATGTAAGCGCTTATACAATCATGATGAAACTTGCTAACCATCATCTTTATGACCATGAGCACTGATCTCACTATAAAGAGTAAACAAGGCTTCTCCTACCTCCTACCTCTTCTTACCACTGGTCCTTTTTTCATTTCTCCGTCTCCCTTCTCCTTTCTCTACTTCATTCTCCTCTCCCTTCCCCGATCACTCTCCCTCTCTCCTCTCCACTCCTTCACCCTCTCCCTAATAGCTCAGTTCTCTGAGAGCACTGTGTGTATTTTCATTAAGATCGCACCAGTCCTGAATGATTTGTAATCTCAGAACACAGGATCATTAGCACAGCCGCTATGCGAGAGGAAATTAAGATTGTTGCCATTTACTCTTCCTGAACATTAAGAAAAGTTCTGTTTAATGAAAGAAATCTTTCAAGGAGTGCTAACCAAGGCTTCCCAGTCCATTCTCTTTCCATTTATTAGCTTTATTAACAGTATCACTGATCCCGCCATTAAAGGAGTGCAAGCCATCATTGAAATCCATTCTCTTCCATCTTATACTGAGTGGCAATGGGATCACAGTATTCTAACTATACCCAGATGATCTTCAATGGCAGGCAATGTAAACACAAGTACAGGGCAGCTACAATGGGATAGGACAATGCTAGCAAGTGTTTTAAGCGAGTGCTCAATGAAGTTTAGTGTTTGGTAACTAGTGGGTGCTAATTACTCATCAGACAGATGGACCGAATGGCTCGTGTCAGTTCTTTCCACGAGAACATTGCAGTTTACAGGTTCTGTTTGCGTTGGCAGTGTAATTATTATTATTATTATTATTATTATTATTATTAATTATTATTATTTATTTCTTAGCAGACGCCCTTATCCAGGGCGACTTACAATCGCAAGCAAATACATTTCAAGTGTTACAATACAAGTAATACAATAAGAGCAAGAAATACAATAATTTTTGTTCAAGTGTGACAAACCACAATTCAATAATACAGCAGATAATAGTGATAGTTACATCAGGATATGAAAAAAAAAAAAAATCATAAACGAAAGTGAAAGTGCTTTAGAATGCTTACCTGTGCTTTACTAGGCTTTCACTGTGCTTGATTACACTTCGCTGTGCTTGTCCTATACAGAACCTTTATTAGTGACATACTTTATTTTGAGCATTGGCACAAACTAACATTCAAAAATTTGCAGATACTGAATCTTTGGAACCCACGCTGAAATGTAATATCAATAAATAGTTTTCTTTTTCTAATGTGAATATTAACAATATAGCTTGCGAAACATTGTTTGGTTCATAACTGGTAATTAAAACCACTTGAAACCTCCGCTGCTAAAATCAGGTCGCAACATTCTGCAATTAACATTTTTTTTGTGTTTGATTCACAGTGAACAAAAACACAGACTTCAGAAGAATACTAATGATTCCTATTGTTCTAACAGACGGCTCCCACTTGACTTAACCTTTTCAATGCCAAGCTGCAAAGGTGGCAACTGTCCCCATCCCCCTAGTTTCCCACCCAGAAAAGATAGGAACCCAGGCCAATAGAGGAACCCAAGCCTCCCAGAAAAAAGAAAGCCAGGAATGAGAGGCTGGTGAATTAGCCTGCTGTCTGTCTGACAGCATTCACAATAATGTGCCTGTAATTGGACTCTAGTTAAACAGTCCGGATTTCTATTCAGCTGAGTTGGTCTACCTTTCAAATACCCGACACGGATATGATACTCTGAATTATTTTGGTTGTGAGTGTGTTTTTGTTGTGAGTGGATTTTTTTAAAGACGTCTGGTATTTTTCAAGATCCTGGTCTTTTTGTTGCCTGAGAGCAAACCGGGAATCGAAATATAATTTGTTATAGAAATCACCTCTTTGATTATTTTCATATTTCATATTTTATAAGAGCCTGTAGCATAACTTCAATAATTACAGCGAGATCATAACCCAGGCTTATTAAAACTAGCGGCATTAGAACGGCCCGCTTTCAAATCCATTTATTTCTTCTTAATAGCGCAAAGCAACATTATCACTCCACCGTCTATAAAAAATATTCTCTTTCCTATTATTTGCACTAGCAATATTGTCACTGGTCTCCCTTAAAGCAGTACTAACTCCTTTACATGTTAGGATTTCAAATACTTTGATAGCACTGTTTTGTATAAGGTGTTCCGGTGCTAGCTAGATCTGCTTCATGCCTGGCCTACATTCACTATAGGAACTTGGCATGTCAACGGAAAGACAGAATTACTGAATATGAATTCTTCTGACAAGGCACTCTGCTTGGTCTTAAAAGAAGGCAGCTATTTATAATCTCGATGACCTAAATATTCCTGAGGAAAAAAAAAGGGAGGCTAAGCAGCACAGACAAAAAGAGGCACGATCGATCTGAATCATGTTTGATGTCACTGCTGTATAATACATAAAACTATGGAGATTGAAACTTAGGGGGACTGTCTGAATCATGTTTGGTGTCACTGCTGTATAATATATTTAAAGCTATGGAGATTGAAACTTAGGGGGACTGTCTGAATCATTGCTGGTGACACAGTATATAAAAATACGGTCTGAAAAGCTGTAAGAATTATTTCACCAGTTTTTCAATTTTAATTATGATTCTTAAACACCTCATTCATCTTTCAGAAGTGCAGACAGACAGGCAGCTAATTCACTATCCTCTCATTTCTGCCTTTCATATTCCTCTGAAGGCCTGGTTCCAATTCAGTTTCATGTCACAAGTGAAAAGCATTTCTCCTCTCTCCTTAGTGGTTTCTTATCCTTACAGCACCACCTAGTGGAAGGAAAGAGGCTGAAAAAAAGCACATCAGCAGCACACAGTAAACTCTACATCAGATGGTTTATAAACTTTGAACTGTACAATTTACACTCCAACCCTCTTAACATCACTCCTGTTAATGCCACCCTCTCCCCGCTTATTATCACCATATTAAAATGTTCCGGACGGAATATAACGGGAGTTAATGGAAACCAGCCCCGGTCCTTCGGTAGAAAATCGAGCTCCTATTTTAAGTGATTCTGCAGCAGGAGTTGTGAAGCATAGTTCACCCCTTAGTCTCTGTAAGTCGCTTTGGATAAAAGCATCTGCTAAATGATGAATTAATCAGTGTTATTTCCCAATCACACACCTGATTGTCTCTCCTCTTGCTACCGCTTTGGAAAACAAAGCATACAATGCGAAGATTTCCATGTAAGTAAGTTGCAATGTGATGCATTATAAAATACACGTTATTAATAAACACTGCGGTAATCGATGTATATTTAGTGCCGTATCGGAATTCCTATGTGTCGTAGTAACACACTGCTGTAAAGTGAGCACGCTATTCTAATTTGTGGTTGATGTGAACACTCCATGACTTTTCACGTATTTGGATTGCGGCATGATCACACACGAGATAAATTACGGTAAAATGTTACATAAGAACATAAGAACATAAGAACATAAGAAAGTTTACAAACGAGAGGAGGCCCCATTCGGCCCATCTTGCTCGTCTGGTTGTTAGTAGCTTATTGATCCCAGAATCTCATCAAGCAGCTTCTTGAAGGATCCCAGGGTGTCAGCTTCAACAACATTACTGGGGAGTTGGTTCCAGACCCTCACAATTCTCTGTGTAAAAAAGTGCCTCCTGTTTTCTGTTCTGAATGCCCCTTTATCTAATCTCCATTTGTGACCCCTGGTCCTTGTTTCTTTTTTCTTTTTACAATAAGATTGTGAACACGTTTTCTAAGTTTTCTGCACTGATTTCTTATGGTTTTTTTTTGTTTGTTTGTTTTCTGCATGATATCTAACGTTTTTTTTTTCGTTTTTTTTCCTATGGAATATTGTTGTTTTTTCCCAGGCAGAGATCAAACACTACAGCTGCTGCAACGTACCCCGAGGATTCCCTTCGATATTTCTTTTAGTGTCATAAAATTAAAGACTGGTTCGTGGGGAGATATTGGGTGGGGTAGTTCTTTTAAAAGTATATTAAGATACTTTTTTTGATTACTATACATATAGTAAAAATACGATTATTTATCGTACTACTCGAATATTCAATGCATTTTTAAACGAGAAGACTTTTAAAGAAGTGTTTGTAAGTAGAGCTTATTTTTATTTATTTTTTGGGCTTTATTTACAATGATTACCTTATTGATTTGATACTGAAAACAAAAATGAATATGCGTTGTAATAGCGTAATAATGAACCAATAGCTATGTACAGTTTCATGTGACCGCAGATCGAAGCACCTCCACAGAATGTTAAACACAGACACTGTAAATAAATAAACTTTAAATGGCAATCTCACAAAAGGTAACTCCTTTAACTAGTGGTGGCAAAAGAGAAGCGTTCATCCTGCTGCTGGCTGGCACTGTCCAGGTAAACCCAAAAAATACGACACCAGTTTAATTTAAGAAATTAAGAAAATTGTACTTGATTATAACAATATCCTGGGAGATAGTCAGCATGGTTTTAGGAAAGGGAGATCGTGTCTAACTAACCTGCTTGATTTCTTTTGAGGATACAACATTGACAATGGATAATTGCAAAGCATACGACATGGTTTATTTAGATTTCCAGAAAGCTTTTGACAAAGTCCCGCATAAAAGATTAATTCTCAAACTGAACGCAGTAGGGATTCAAGGAAATGCATGCACATGGATTAGGGAGTGGTTAACATGTAGAAAACAGAAAGTACTGATTAGAGGAGAACCCTCAAAATGGAGCGAGGTAACCAGTGGAGTACCACAGGGATCAGTATTAGGTCCTCTGCTATTCCTAATCTACATTAATGATTTAGATTCTGGTATAGTAAGCAAACTTTTTCGACCTGAAAAAAGAAACAAGGACCAGGGGTCACAAATGGAGATCAGATAAAGAGGCATTCACAAAATAGAAGGCACTTTTTTACACAGAGAATTGTGAGAGTCTCCCCAGCAATGTTGTTGAAGCTGACACCCTGGGATCCTTCAAGAAGCTGCTTGATGAGATTCTGGGATCAATAAGCTACAAACAACCAAACGAGCAAGATGGGCTGAATGGCCTCCTCTCGTTTGTAAACTTTCTCATGTTCTTATGTTTATTTTAATATAACTACCCTTTCAATAAACACAAATCCAAGTTTTCTTCACGATTTTCATTTCGGTTAAATAAAATATTAACAGAAGTACAGGTTGTATAAAGCCCTGTTGTTAACGACTAAAAAACTTTCTAAACTAACAAAAATGTATAAAATACTTTTTTGTTTTGCTCAAAAGGGAATTTAAATTAAAAGGCAAATGTATCTACCTGTCTCTTTTAAGAAATAAATAAATGCATAAACAATTAAATATTTCTGACTGAAACCCAGATGTGAATACACAGCCAAAACGTGCAGGTAACAGGCACTGCAACAATATTGTATTGGACTACCTATTCCACAAATGACCACTAGAGGGCAGTCTCGCCACGATGAACAATATTAAATTGATTTTACAAAACGGAATAGATTATTTATTTATTTATTTGGCAGATTCAACAGAAATACCGACTTCAGGTTAATCACATCGGAAGTTAATTTGCAAACAATTCCCAGCTGTATTTCATTTAATCACATTAACAGTTGTTGTATAGGTTTCTCTGTCCCACTGCACGCACTGCAGAACTGCATATATTAATGTTTATTTGGTTAGATTTAAGTGGTTTGTTTTTGCATTTTAATAGCAAAATACAATTTCAGCTTAATTCAAGTGGAGCTGGGATGTTTACAAATTTAATTATACAGATATACAAGTTTATGCATATGTTTACAGTATATATATAACAAAAAAAAACAAACCAAAAAAAAAACAAAACAACATTTGACATGTTCTATAGCCCACACCACAACTAAATCAATAGTCTTTTATTTGAACCGAGCACATAAATTTATGGAAAAAAGCCAACGCTTAGCAGTGGAATTAATAATAATCAATCAATTAATTAATTTTTTTATATATACTGCCTTTAATGGCAAGCCATTCCAAAGTGCTTTACAAAACAAGCAAAAATTATAGTATAATATCAAATTAATTACAACAATTATATTAAAATATTAAATGTCTATTTTCCATAAACTTGGGAAAAAAATGTACATTTTTAATAGACACTTAAATTCCTCCAGTGTCAGAGTTTCTGATAACTGGAGACAGGGAATTCCAGAAGGAGGGAGCACAAGCAGAAAAACCCGAGGGACACACCTAAATAAGGGATTGGTCAGCAACTCCAAACTTGAAGAGCGCAGCTGAGGGAGTCTAGGGATATAAGGATTCAGCAATTCACATACATATGTAGGCCCTATTCCCCCAACAGCCTTACTAGTCAAGAGTAAGATCTTAATGTAATATGAAACTTGACAGGCAGCCACTGCAAATTTTCCAAAATAGGTGTAATATGCATTTTGGACCAGTTGTGACCAGTACACCAGGTGAGAAGGCAGCCCAATCAATAATGCATTACAGCAATCAATGCTCGATGTTACAAAATGGATCAAAATCTCAGCATCCTTCTGTGAAAGGCAAGAGCGAACTCTAGCAATGTTTCGTAGGTGGGAGAAAGAGGACTTAAACACCAACGAGACATGAGCCTCAAAAATAAGACCAGAATCTAAGATTACTCCCAGATGCCCGGCTCAAGTGAATACAGCAAAGACACGGCCACAAAGAGTTAGGGAAAGTTTAAAGTGGTTTCCTAGTGCCTACCAAAATAACTTTGGTCTTATTTGAATTGAACTTCAGAAAGTTCTTACTCATCCAAACGATGACATCATCCAAAGAATCAGATAAGGTGTTCATATGACAATGACCTTTTCCTGCAGTTTGTTCATAGGAACACAACACAGCATTAACTGCTGTATACCGTAATTACGATATTTGCGATGTAGCATATTATTATTTTATTATTTATTTATTTATTAGCAGATGCCCTTATCCAGCGCGACTTACAATTGTTATAAGATATCACATTATTTTTATATACAATTACCCATTTATACAGTTGGGTTTTTACTGGAGCAATCTAGGTAAAGTACCTTGCTCAAGGGTACAGCAGCAGTGTCCCCCCCACCTGGGATTGAACCCATGACCCTCCGGTCAAGAGTCCAGAGCCCTAACCACTACTCCACACTGCTAGCATAACAGGAACGTTATAAATACTGTAATGTACCCAAACCGCAAAACCGGTATACCGACTCACCCCTACTGCGAACGCTTACCGATTTCAAGTGGTAGTGTGTTCCTATGCCTCTTCCACTTGTTTAGGCTACACAATTGTGTTTAGAGATCCATTATTCCAGTTTATTAGAAATTCGACTGTGTTGCTGACCCAGCTTTTGTACATTAAGTAAAGGTTGAGCTGAATGCTTATAATCATATGATACAATGGGATATGTGGGAAATCGTTTAAGTTTGTAAATACTGGTAGGGCTCTGGACTCTTGACCGGAGGGTCGTGGGTTCAATCCCAGGTGGGGGACACTGCTGCTGTACCCTTGAGCAAGGTAGATTGCTCCAGTAAAAACCCAACTGTATAAATGGGTAATTGTATGTAAAAATAATATGTACAAAATAACGTAATTTTATGTAAAAAAATAATGTGATATCTTGTAACAATTGTAAGTCACCCTGGATAAGGGCTTCTGCTAAGAAATAAATAATAATAACATTGTTTTGTATACAGTTGAGTGTTTTGCTGTTTTAACTCAAAGACGTGATTATCTTTCATATCTAACATTTATATTGCTTTACCACAATCTCAACTTAGGTATCAAGTCATTTCTGTTTGTTATTGCATTATAAATAAGACCGTTCCCTTAGATTTCCTCCCATATTTCCAGAGTATTGACCATTGATATTACTTCTTAAATGGAGTATGTGCAAGCCTTGATCAACACGGTAAGGTAGGCTGTCGTTCATTATGTGAAATAGGAACATTTAATACCTTATCGTGTTAGTTTTAATTTGTATATCGTTCATTTACGGTACAATGATAGTTGCTAGCATTGATTACAATAACATTTTCAGCAGGACCCTTCTGGATTTAAACATATTAAAGAACCAGTCCAGCAATTGTTTGTGTTTTGTATGTTTTACATTAATTTATATAACAATTGCAGTTTATGAAAGACGTTTAAGCCTAAACTAAACATTGCAGGAGGGGTACTTTCCTTAAGTGGCTCACTAGCACGAGTTTCTGGAATGGGTTCACACAGAATAATACAATATAACGGCATTTGCAATGCAAGCAGCTATTAAAATGCACATTTGTTACCAATCTTGCAGATACAGAGCAATGTAGTATTCTATTATTTCTCTAATCTAATAAGAGGTGTAAGACGACTCCAATTTATACTTTTTTTTTTTAAACTCAAATAAATCCCTACATAGGTGCAGGCTTGAATCAGCCAAAATGTATTTATAGAAGAATGTCATCTGGGATAATGTGTTGATTTGTCTGTTGAACCAGATTAAAGTACAGTAACTGTAAGCACACAGACTTCTCTGGTGACAGTCACTTTGTTCTGATAACCAGGAGCTGGTTTGAGAGACAAGGGAAAGGAGAGGTTTGCTAGCTCTTACTAGAGGGTAAGGTTAACGATCATCCTGGTAAACAACAGCAATTCTGTACAGTGTTAAGGTTTCTCTCCCGAGTGAATTCTCTTGTGTGTTTTCAGGTCTCCTGAGTTACTGAAACTTTTCCCACAGTCAGAGCAGTGGTAAGGTTTACTCCTGTGTGATGTCGCTGGTGTGTTTCAAGGTTGCCTATTCTACCAAAACTCTTTCCACATTCAGAGCAGTGATACGGCTTCTCTCCTGTATGAAGCTGCTTGTGTGCTCTCAGGTTTCCTGACTGACTGAATCTCTTCCCACAGTTAGTGCAGCGATACGGTTTCTCTCCTGTGTGAATTCTCTGGTGTGCTTTCAGGGTTCCCAGCTGTCTGAAACTCCTCCCACAGTCAGTGCAGCGATACGGCTTCTCTCCTGTGTGAATTCTATGGTGTGCTTTTAAGGTTCCTGAGTGACTGAAACTCTCCCCACAGTCAGAGCAGCGATACGGTTTCTCTCCTGTGTGAATTCGCTGGTGGAAAACAAGGCTGTTTGAGACACTGAAACTCTTCCCACAGTCAGAACAACGATAAGGTTTCTCTCCTGTGTGAAGTCGCTGGTGTCTTTGAATATTTGCCAAGTCACTGAAACTTTTCCCACAGTCAGAGCAGCAATACGGTTTCTCTCCTGTGTGACTTCGCTGGTGTGCTTTCAGGGTTCCTGAATCAGTGAAACTCTTCCCACAGTCTGAGCAGTGATATGGTTTCTCTCCTGTGTGAAGTCGCTGGTGTCTTTGAAGACTTCCTAAGTTAGTGAAACTCTTTCCACATTCAGAGCAGGAATACGGTTTCTCTCCTGTGTGAAGTCGCTGGTGTCTTTGAAGACTTCCTAAGTTAGTGAAACTCTTTCCACATTCAGAGCAGGAATACGGTTTCTCTCCTGTGTGAAGTCGCTGGTGTCTTTGAAGACTTCCTAAGTTAGTGAAACTCTTTCCACATTCAGAGCAGGAATACGGTTTCTCTCCTGTGTGAAGTCGCTGGTGTGCTTTCAGGTTTCCTGACTGATTGAAACTCTTCCCACAATTAGTGCAACAATACGGTTTCTCTCCTGTGTGAAAAAAACGCAAAGTTAAACTTAAAGGCTCTGTGTGTTAAAGCAACGTCAGTAAAGACTGATGCTGGTAAAACCAAGCCCTGGGTTCAAAATCTGACTTTGAAGTTGTCCTGTAATGTTTCAGGTCTATTTCCCCGAACAAAAACTATAATTACATATTTCTCATCGTGGCATTTTAGGACTTTTATTTTGGGGTATGTACAGCTGCAAACACAGAACTGTAGTGTAACCTTTCGAAATTCAGATTGATTGATAACATGTGTTTATATACAGTACTATTGTGTTCATTTAATATAGAAGACAGTTGACTAAAATGTTACAGAGAGTGGTTTTGATCTGCCACATATGTGCAGTGCAATGAATAACGTTGCAATACCACGTTGTGTATTTTGGCATGATGACTTGTTGAATTTAATCATTATTATTATTATTTTTTTTGTTATAAAGTAGGTGCCACAGCTTGTCCTTTGCCGGGGTTAATGTGCAGCACAGCCTTTAGGTTTGTTGTGAGGTGAAAGAAACATTAACTGTTTATGCTTTGCTGTTGTGCACAATCAGCTACAGTGAACACGTTCACAAAGTACTTGCTGCTGTCAAATCAGCCACCTACTGTACAACTACAGCACAATAAGAACCACAGGGGCCAAGAGAGAATTGGATTGTGAAGCATCTCATGGTTGTTTTCTGTTTGTAATTTTCCCTTTTTAAAAGCAATTAGAAGCAGCACGATATCCCAGTATAATTGTACCAAGTAATACAGCGGAATAGTTGCATGCCTTTGTCTTGTGTAGGTATTCACTTTAATTCAGGACCACTAAGATTTCAGTTGACAAAAGCACTCATTTTTTAAAACTCAGTGCTGACAGGCATGTGCTCCCTCCCTCTCAAAACACACTGTGGAGATCACACAATTTATAAATGACAATGTCACAGCTACTGGGAGTCACTCACCTGCTAGACTGCATTCTGAATATGACCGCCTGCCTTCCTTTCCACCTCCTTGCATGCTGTCAGGAGAGCCTTCCTCACCAGCGCCTCGCTCTCTCACGCAGATTCTCTCCAGCACCACGCTACACTCCCGCAGACGCACAGGCTCCAGCTCAGGGACGTCTGGTTTGAGGTCCTCCGATTCTTCCTTCCCTGGTTCCATGTGGTCAAACTCTACTTTTGGGGGCTCCCATTTAATATGGACAACTTCCAGCACCTCTTGTTTAACAGGAAGCAGTGCTTCTGTCTGGGGGATCTCCAATTCATTGTGCTCAGCTTTAATCTCAGAGACCACTGGCTGAATGCTATCACATTGCATCTCACAGAGCTCCTGCTTAATGGGGAGGGAAGCCAGCCCAGAGAACTCCACTCTAAAGGGGACAAGTTCAAGTTCAGAAAACTCCTTTTTAATTGGGAGAGATTCCATCTTCACGCTGTCCATGGCATCACACAGGGGGACTATGTTTAATAGCTACCAAAGAAAAAGAAAACATTTATTTAAATACAGCACTATTAAGACGATTCCAGGGACAAACAAAATCTGGCCTTAATATCAGGGCTGGCTTTACTATTGAAGGGACGTACAACTTCCTGTAAGTTGAAAATACCACAGAATTTTAACTGTCGAAAAAATGTACACAACGTATTTAACCATTCGATATATTGTTCGTTTTAGATTTCTCTCGTGCATGCTGTTCCAATATATTCAAGGGGAAAAAAATAAATATCAGTATTTCTTATTATCAGATGTCTAACCACACGCATACGGTCGGTTTTTATTGACAATGAATCAAATATCAATTACAATGAAACTACTGGTCCCAGATACAGACACGTTCTGATTACAGGCATTTTTAAACCACACAAGCAAGACATCCTCAACATCAGGTATTGAGCAAATCACTGACTACTTGCATCCACAGTGTGCTGTTCAAAAACAGTAATATAAAAATCAGAATTAAATAAAATGTAAGCATAGAAAACAGACAATCACTCATTGCTTTAGGTTCAGGCCACTATGTATATATCATGCCACTATACAAATATATAAAAGTACAACAACATATCAGTATATAGCCTAATACAGAACGAAAGTAATATTCCCACGTCCTGCACTTTTCTCTGTATATGCTGTCTGTCGAATGAGAAGCACTGAACCAGGCACCCTGCCCTCTCTCATAAGCAGGGTGTCGGACGCGGTCTGCCCAAGACTGGTTCCACTACATTCCTGTCTCTGTGCTGCATTTATTTCTGTATATGGTCATGCAGCTGGTATCTGCAGGTTTCCATAGAACTAACACCCTGTTCTCAGAGATAGGCACAGTCGTCAGAGATAGGCACAGTGCTCAACTTACCTACTCAAAAATGAGTTCTACAAGCAAGTTACAAAAACAATTGTAAAAGGGTGCTTTCAAACACACACACAGGCTATACAATACCATGTTGTTATTAAAACATGGAAAATGAAGCTTATTCCCACCTTTATTTTTCTTATCCACCACTTTTGTCTGCAAGGCTAATGCAAGTGTTTTGCGCTGATCACAATGGTCATATCCACGGTACAAATATGAAACAGAAAGTAAAGCGGCTACACAGTATAGCCTCAAAAGTAATCAAGAAACCAATTACAACATTTATCTTTTTCAAATAAATAAAATATCTCCTTCTGTCCAGATCCTTCAACAAAAAAATGTGTTAAGCGAAGCGAGGCAAATTGTCTTCAGTACGAGGGATTAAGTTCCTGTTTTTCAAAGTGTAAACACATACAGTTAGGCTGGTGAAATGTATCGAGACATTAATGTAAGTAGCACTGAAATCCAACTTTAAATAATACCAGAAGCACATCACATTAAGTCATATTAGAGTCTTGTTAATTGTAGTCCACGTGCCGAACAGTTTTGTGCAGTAACCAGTATTTAAAGAAGACTACGCGGTGATCTGATTCAAACAACCAAAATCCTAAAAGGTATAGACAGTGTCGACCCAGGGGACTTTTTTGACCTGAAAAAAGAAACAAGGACCAGGGGTCACAAATGGAGATTAGATAAAGGGGCATTCAGAACAGAAAATAGGAGGCACTTTTTTACACAGAGAATTGTGAGGGTCTGGAACCAACTCCCCAGTAATGTTGTTGAAGCTGACACCCTGGGATCCTTCAAGAAGCTGCTTGATGAGATTCTGGGATCAATAAGCTACTAACAACCAAATGAGCAAGATGGGCCGAATGGCCTCCTCTCGTTTGTAAACTTTCTTATGTTCTTATTTGAATCTATTCAGTCATGAACAAACATCAGTAATAGATACAGTGCATTATATTTAACTGCATACCTGATTATTTATTATGAGAATATAAATGTGTTTTTTTTTATAATTGCATATCTTGGTTAAATGTAGAAAACTGTTCACCACAAGGGAATTAACAGGAATCTGCTGCATGTGAATTTTCATACATTCTTAAACCTCTAAATTAAGCCAATATTAAATTGGCACACCATGGCTAAACTGTAAACCCACTGACACGAAAACAAGCTAGAAAACAAGATTGGTAAGTTGCTTTTGTTTTTTCTTTATTTTCCAGAATGTATATTGCTGTACCCTTGAGCAAGGTACTTTATCTAGATTGCTCCAGTAAAAACCCAACTGTATAAATGGGTAATTGTATGTAAAAATAATGTGATATCTTGTAACAATTGTAAGTCGCCCTGGATACGGGCGTCTGCTAAGATAATAATAATAATAATAATAATAATAATAATAATAATAATAACTGATCAGGTGTTCACGCTCTTTGGTTTCAGGAATAGTGAACAGCTGGTCAATATTAATGATTCGTGCGGGAGAAGGCGATACACTATTAGAAACTATAAAACAACTTTTAAAAATATATTTTTTAAAACTATTAATACAATAAATAAATATTGATGATGGTACTTATGTATTTAATTGGTTAAAAGCTATTATTGTATTGGCATGCTGCCTCGAGATAATTAAAGCAACAGAACCAATTTAGCAAAGGTTTATCGCTCAATTCATGTGTTGATTTCCTTCCGTTTAAAAGGCAACTTCAAAATCCAGTTCTGTCGCGCAGCGTTCCGGAATTATGGGGCCAGGCAGGTAGCAACCCTACCCGCCACGCGTTGTTCATTTTGCAACCAAAGTTTGGATCTGACACGCCCGTGCATGCAAACAACTAAAATTACACAGAAATTAAAAAGAACAAAAAAAAAAGACTTACTTTTTGTTTATCGTCACGTCTTGTCTACTGGTGTGCAACACCACTTAATTATACAGAAGAAAAAACTAGGTTTTCTAATTCTGACTATTGTTGCTGTTGTTGGTCTTCTTCTAAAAAGAAAAATACAGTTTTGCGAGGGTTGCTGCGTGACGTCACGAAGCTCCACCCTCCAAATTCTGTTTCTGCTCCAGCACAGCCCAGCGCAACTTTGAAAAGTAGCTGCGGAATGCAGGCTGCTGCTGTGAACCAAAGAGACGATGCAGAGATTACGAGTGACCTGCCAATCGTAATTCAAATAGCTACTAAAACTACTGCTGCCCCCTGGCAAGTGGAGAAGAACAACATGTTATCTTTATACAAAGAAGGGTGAACAGCCTTGTCAACGCTGTATGTTAAACACATGGTAACACTTCAAATCAGCTCTCAAGACCCGCCTGTTCTCTCTCGCTTTCCATGCTCTTTAAGCCTGATATCTGCTATCAGCTGCTGTGTTGTTGCTACTGTTTCATGTATTATGTTACTATATCATGTATTTCCACTGTATTTAATGTATTATGCATTTTTTTTTTACTGTATATCATGTATGATGCATTTCTCTGTATTTAAAGTATTTTGGATTTTCTTGTTACTGCATCTTGTAAAGCGCTTTGTGATGGTGGTCCACTATGAAAGGAGCTATATAAAATAAAGATTGATTGATTGATTGATTAAAATAAGTGTCTGTTCACATGTAATTCATGATGAATTGCAGACACGGAATTAAATTATTAGAATTAGAAGTGTGTTCGTCATGAATTCCCATTTTATCATGCTGATAAATTAGTTCCAACGTAATTCATCATGAATTACAGTTATTTAAAAGTGTTACCCACATAAATAAACGAATTAATTGATATAAAATAGTAATTAATAGTAACGTAAACATAATGTACTAATCCATGATAAGTAATGTATACTGTTACAAATAAAGTTAATGTTCAACAATTACATCAAACTGATTAACGTTATAGTCTGATAATCCAGAAACTATAGGACGTTTAAAAATTAAAATTAAATTATAATGGACTGCAAATGAATGTAATCCCCATGTGTGATACATTGTGATAAATTAAATGTAATTACGTTTCATTATATACATCAAACAAATAGAATAAGTGATTAATTATGCAAGTAGAGTATAAATAGGTGATGTTACTTGTAAGTTTTCCAAAGGTTTGGAGAAGCCGTTACTAGTAGCAACGTGACGTCAAACGGAGACCAGCAACGCGCAGCTTGCTTTGGGATACGAGAACGCACCTTCTGTTTCTTTAAATGACTTGCAACTTCCCTTTTGAAACGTCCCTGAAGCTATCACCTCGGTCACATGACAAGTTTGCATTCTGCTGCGAATCAGCGGTGTGAGCACGTACTGTTCTCTTTGCTGTAAATCTGCTTCACTACTTTGGGAGTAGTTCGCGTCTCTCTCCTTCCTGGTCTTTCGAAACACTACGTTAAAAAAAAAAAAACAAACAACCCCCTTCTTGGAACACCTTCTTCTGCCGAACCTTTCGTCTTCTTTAATGTTAGTATCACAAGATAATTTCATGTATTATGGAAAACAATTCATCCCCAGTTGCTGTGACGGTTTATAAATTACTCGATCTTCAGTCTTACTGTTAAACCGGATAAAGCATTTAGTCTTGAACAGACATTCCGTTTCACAAACGCAATATAAAGTGTATTGTGATGACAGAATTATCAAACTTTTAAATGAACTTTGGGCGGCTCTTTAAAGAGCCTTTGTCCCGTGTCCTTTTGTCACCCTTCTACCCTCCGAAACCTTACAAAAAATACCCTGGCGCTTCAGAATGTAATAATCCATAGCGGTTTTTTTCTTTTCTTGGCGTGCTCAGTGTAGGTGACGGCATCCCGGATCACATTCTCCAGGAAAACCTTGGTGCGAGTCTCTTCATAGATCAGCCCGGAGGGTCGTTTCAATCCGCGGCGAGCCAGGCGGCGGATAGCTGGCTTGTTGATGCCCTGGATGTTAACGGAGAACTTTGCGATGACGCTTAGCGCCTCCTTTCCCAGTCCTTTAAACCACGACCAGACAGTATAAAAAAGAACTCCCCGTTTTCCTAAATAAAACAATCCTTGATATCTGTATAAGCTATGATAATAAACGTATAAAGCGGACCTATTTGAAAAAGTGACCCAGCACTGCGCGCCGTTTTCACCAGACACGCCCTCAGTGCGCAGACTCGTCTGTTTGAGAAATAAATTTAACCACTATTGCCGACTAGTTTTTAAATTTAGGGAAGGTTTGGACCTGTTTTTGAAACAACTCATCCCAGCATTTCCACCCACTTTTCTGACAGTTTAACATTGCTTTCTATTTCATTGTTGTTTTTAATTGTGTCATTTTAACCTATTTTCATTTCTCTCCTCGTTTTCTTTTTTATATTTGTGTTTTTTTTATTTTTATTGTTATATAAAAACGAAAACGTTGGAAATACCCCTATATATAATTTCCAACTCAAAGGCTCTTAATGCTGAGGCTACAATACAGCTTATTATTATAAAATATATACAAGGTTTTTTTTTAGAGCACCGCGTTGGCTTTGGTTCGGCCTATATCGTTTAATACTGTGGAAAACGTTACGTTTACACACCTTGACTTGCATTGCGTGTGACTAATTTTGTTGGATAAGGATATTGTGTAAAATATGTACATTTAGTGAACCTGTATGAATTCGAGGTTTAGGTTTAGTTTATATTAAAATAGTAATTGAGAACGCATTCGGCTTTTAGATTAGAATTACAGATAAAAAAACCAGCCACGTGATCGTTGCTTTGGACAAACTACGTATTCAACGGCACACATTTTTTTTATAATTGTAGTCCAATCGTGCGCCTAATGGGTTGTGATAGGCCACGCAACTACATTACTTTTGAACCAATCAGAACGATATGGAGTGTATAAATTAATACCAGTCGCTTTGCATGTTTTATTAGTACTGTTGTGTTATCAAGAATACATTACAATGTCTGGTAGAGGAAAGACTGGCGGAAAGGCGAGAGCCAAGGCTAAGACTCGCTCTTCCAGGGCAGGACTGCAGTTCCCAGTTGGCCGTGTCCACAGGCTGCTGCGGAAGGGAAACTATGCTCAGCGTGTCGGCGCTGGAGCCCCGGTCTATCTGGCAGCTGTGCTCGAGTACCTGACTGCTGAAATCCTGGAACTCGCCGGGAACGCCGCCCGGGACAACAAGAAAACCAGAATCATCCCGCGTCACCTGCAGCTCGCTGTCCGCAACGACGAGGAGCTCAACAAACTGATGGGAGGCGTCACCATCGCTCAGGGCGGAGTGCTGCCCAACATCCAGGCCGTGCTGCTGCCCAAGAAAACCGAGAAGCCCGCTAAGAGCAAGTAAACCAGCCTGACTGACCCGCGTTTAGACTTCACAAACCCAAAGGCTCTTTTAAGAGCCACCCACCACTTCAATAGAAAGCTAAAGTCCTTGTTCTCACGCCGCTGAACGTGTCAGTAATGCATTTATCAACCTGTACACATGTTTAGTATTGCAATTTGAAACAAAAATTGATCAGAAAGATTTGGCGTTTTCAGATTAGCGGTAGTATTAGATGTAATTGATTAATGTAATCATTCACGAGTTAGCTGCCGAATTAAACTTGCGTTATGTACAACTAAAGCGCAATGTTTGCTCCGCGTCTCCCTGAAAGTCGTTACACAGATTAAGCTATTCTGTGAATCTAAATTTGAATTGTTTAAAATAGACCGTATGTTTCACCCAGTAACGGCGATCTGTTGTGTCGTGAGTTTTGTTCACAGTGAAATTGTAGAGCCATCAGTTTAATTAAATTACATCCCAAACAATAACATGTTAAATTAATAATTCTCACATCGATATTTAAAAAGAAAAAAAAATGCAAGCCCTTTTAACGAGCAAAAAGGACGGAAATAGTTGAGTTTTTATTCCTGATGAACAGCAGTGAAAGACGTTAAAACAAAGAAAGAAGCGCCAACTTCAAATGATCCAATCACGATAGAGTATTTACAAAATGGCCAATGAAAAACGACTTTGTGCCTCGTGAGTTTTATCCAATCAGGACAATCCAGCAGCTGCTATAAAGCCTGAAGCACCGGCTTTCCGTCATTTAAACAGAGCTTTAATCGGCACAGTTACTGACTGAAAGCAGGTAAAGATGGCAAGAACCAAGCAAACCGCTCGTAAGTCTACCGGAGGAAAGGCGCCCAGGAAACAGCTCGCTACCAAGGCTGCCCGAAAGAGCGCCCCCACTACCGGCGGCGTGAAGAAACCTCACCGTTACAGGCCCGGGACTGTGGCTCTCCGGGAGATCCGCCGCTATCAGAAATCCACCGAGCTGCTGATCCGCAAGCTGCCCTTCCAGCGGCTGGTCCGAGAAATCGCTCAGGATTTCAAGACCGACCTGCGCTTCCAGAGCTCCGCTGTCATGGCGCTGCAGGAGGCTAGCGAGGCTTACCTGGTCGGGCTCTTTGAGGACACCAACCTGTGTGCCATTCACGCCAAGAGAGTCACCATCATGCCCAAAGACATCCAGCTGGCCCGCCGCATCCGAGGTGAACGCGCATAAACTGGAACCCGGTTCAAGAAACTACTTTAAACAACAAAGGCTCTTTTAAGAGCCAATCACCTAACTTAAGATCTGATTCCATCAACAAAACTAGTCCAAACCGATTCTGTTAATAAAGCAAGTGTGAATATTCTGTTGCTGGTTGTTGACCGTTAAGGCGTTATCAAAGCAAAACTCTTTAAATTTATATGTATATATATAATTTTTATTATACTTACAATTTCATTTAAAAAGGAAAACTACCTTTTTGATTTTGCAACTTTTGGTAATGTATGTACACAAATGTCAGTAATTGATAAATATATATATATATATATAATCAGGATGTTTTGGATGAAGTACCTCAGCTGAATGGAAAACAATGTTTTTGCTAAAACAATTGAAATACTCACAATAACTAAAATAAACAAAACAAAGGCGCCATATTCGTATCCTGTAATCCTAAACTGCGACAAAAAAAAAATCAACCCAGCTCAAGTGAAGTCACCGCCTTCTAAACCACTCCCTCTCTAAAGCCCCATCCCCGTAAACCGCGTTGATTGGTTCACATTATACATTTTTCTGTGTAAATGATTATCCGGTTTTAATTTGCATACACGCTCTATAAATTCAGGGGTCTAGGGCTGGCTTATTATTTGTCTTTGAAATTATCAGAGAAAGAAAATGCCAGAACCGAAAGCTGCACCCGCGCCGAAGAAAGGCTCCAAGAAAGCTGTTGCTAAGACCCAGCCTAAGGGAGGAAAGAAGCGCAGAAAGACCAGGAAGGAGAGCTACGCGATCTACGTGTACAAAGTGCTGAAACAGGTCCACCCCGACACCGGCATCTCTTCCAAAGCGATGGGCATCATGAACTCGTTTGTCAACGACATTTTCGAGCGCATCGCCGGCGAGTCGTCCCGCCTGGCTCACTACAACAAGCGCTCCACCATCACTTCCCGGGAGATCCAGACAGCCGTGCGCCTCCTGCTGCCCGGAGAGCTGGCCAAGCACGCCGTGTCTGAGGGCACCAAGGCCGTCACCAAGTACACCAGCTCCAAGTAAACCGAGACCGTCCCCGCTCCGTCCTTACAACAACACAAAGGCTCTTCTAAGAGCCACCCAAAATATCAAACAAAGAGTTTGACTTCTGTTTGCCGCAGATTAAATGTATGCAGAGGTACGTCTTTATTTCAGCTTGCAGATCATTGTTTTTTTTTTATATATAAATATGTTAAAAACAATTTAATGACGATGTAGATTTTTTTTTCTTCCGTTTTTTACGAATAGGAAATAAGCATCATGCTTTAATTTTATTTAAGTAAATTTGAACATTTATAGTTTACGTTATATTATTAACGACTTTTTGAAGCTCTGAAAAAAGTTTGAATTTGGTGCCTTTTTCTTTTAACCCTCTTGGTCTTTGTTTACTTTTGGCGGCTTTTTTTTTTCCTATTGCGTTTTAAACTAAGTTCAGTTTCATTTAGGGGTGGATATGACCACAAACAACAAATAAATAGTGTCTTAATTATATAATTTATCAATTGTATTTTTACCTTTATGAAACGATATCCAGTCGTGATTTGATATTCATGTTGGATTCATCTTTTGCGTAATGAAGTGAGGATTACAACAAGTAATACTGCATCATTTGTCACACACTACCCCATGCATTATTCTCTATATTATATGCATTTATAGCACATAACATTAGCTACACTTAAAGTGATTTAAAGCAACTCATTAACACCGTGTAGGGTTAATGGGGAATCATATGGGAAACATTGATAACATTTATTCACATGTTTGTTTTTCAGAAATATAAGATGCTTATTATTCAACTATGGCATTAATGGCACAGTATGTGAGCTGTATGTTGCAATGCTTCAGAGCTACTATTTCTGCATGTTGGATCATCGCACACAGAGGCTGCAGTCCCAGCATTAGCTCCAGCCCTGATAGAATGAAGAGTGAAAAACTGTCTGTCTGTACATGACATCACAATCTCATCTTCTAAATAACAGTGTTAGGAAAATAAAATAAACAGCCTGATGGTCATTGCACCATGATTAGAATACAGATGCAGTGGTCAGTGTGATGCAGATAACAAGACTTGTTACATAGCTGTGTGTTTTATTTTTTTTAGTGCTCTATTATAGATGATCAAATGCATTAAAATCATTTGCACCTAACATGTGTTCAACGTGTTCTAAACAGTAATCTAGCTCCAAAAAATATCAATTCATATCCTCGATATTACCAGTAATATTACAGATGGCACATGACAATATAAAGGAAAAAAGATATTTTTCTTGTTTGTTGTGATTATTATGATGATGTCATTGTTTTCCTTCCCTCGCAAACCAACCCTTTGCGCAGCATAACCTGATTCCTTGCGTGCCGATTTGACACACATTTGTCTGAAATGATGCATCACAGATTAGCACTAATGCACAGTGAAGTGAGAATGATTGCACTCTCGAGTCTTCACATTCATAAGTTAATATTGTTGTGAATTAAAAAGGTCATGGAGAACATGTTTTGTTAAATGAGAAATGATATGTGCGATAAAGGTTACAATAATCACACCACTCTATTTCAAATCCAAATTTGAGCAGCTGCTTGATGAGATTCTGGGATCAATAAGCTACTAACAACCAAACGAGCAAGATGGGCTGAATGGCCTCCTCTCGTTTGTAATGTTCTCATGTACCGCCGGGTACCTCGTCAACTCCACATCCAGCCGCGTCGCTGACGGCATGCCGGAGTCAGAGGTGGTCATGGTGAGGACTTTTAAAATACTGTAATACCAAACGGGCTTCGTTTTTATAGAGCGTTCTTCGTGTGCAAGCATCAGAGGGCGCTTTACAGAAATATACAGCAAGCTAAAAGAGCCACGATTTGCTTGCTAGGGAAAGGCCAAATCAAATAGAGATGTTATGAGCTTAGAATGAAATGTTGACAGATTTCAAGTTAGGAAACCTGTTTGCAATAAAACTTTTTACAGCAAACTTTCTGGATTGATAACTTTATTGGGTAGAACTGCCTTTCTCAATTTTGCATATGAGTAGGAGTAAATAAAATAAATGTAGCCCAATTTAATAAGCTGTTATGAACATAATTTACAGATTTTATTTAACATGTAATCAAAGAAGCTTCAAAATGATATTGCAAGAAGTCTACCGGAAGCCATCATAGTAGTAGAGTACAGTGCAAGTGTTTATTGAAGCAGGAATCCAGGATGACTATTTATTTGGCAGACTCCTTTATCCAAGGTGACTTGCATGTGTTACAGGGCAGTGCGGGGTTATAATACAAGCTTCATATTTAGATAGTGTAGTTTACAGTAAGTGCAAATAATAATGATACTAAAATACAATATGAGCTAGGATGCAACAAGTTAGGATTACAGCAAGTTATATCTACAGTGACCTAGTAGTGCAATAATACATTAGCGGAGGATCCAGTAAAGTGGTGCTGAGGTCAGACGAGTCCAGTGCATAGTAGGAGGGGTGGATCAAGAGATCTACAAGTGGGGGGTCAGTCTAAACAGGGGATAGAGAGAGAGGGGATGATAGATAGATAGATAGATAGAGATAGATAGATAGATAGATACCAGAAAGTCACCGGTTCAAATCCCATTTCTGCCACTGACTGGCTCACTGTGTGACCCTGAGCAAGTCACTTAACTTCCTTGTGCTCCATCTTGTGGATGAGATATTAAATCAATGTCCTATTGTACATATAATACACAGTTTACAACCTACATCAAGGGTAATTTTCGTTGATTTATTTTGTTCTCTTGTCAGTGATTATACTAAGCAGTACCATCTGGTTACGATAGACTTAAGTCACACACTCTAAAAATAGAAGATTCTGACAACGTTTTGCTCCTTAAGCTTTAATGGGTCATTTTAAGAAAATTTAAACTGAAGAAAATACAGAAATTATTAATTTATTCATTAAATATAGGTGAAAACTAGAGACTGCTAGAGTGTGCAAAAGAAACTGTTGAAATAAGAGTTGGTTACTTTTAAAATAATAGGGGTAGGGTAACAATTACTTTAGAGGTTATGTGAGAGGCCATGTTTAGGGTTAGGGTAAGGGGGAGGTAGGGGTAGAGGTTATGTTTAGAGGTTAGGGGTAAGGGGGGGGGTAGAGGTTAGGTTTAGAGGTTAGGGGTAAGGGTGGGGTAGAGGTTATGTTTAGAGGTTAAAGGGTAAAGTTGTGGGGGTAGATTATGTTTAGAGGTTAGGGAGTAAAAAGGTAGAGGTTAAGTTTAGGGTTAAAGGAGGTTAAGGATAAAGGGGGTGGGGTAGAGGTTATGTTTAGAGGTTAGGGGTAAAAAATTAGAGGTTATGTTTGAGTAGGTTTAGAGGTTTTTGGTAAGGGTGGGGTAGAGGTTATGTTTAGGAGGGAAGGGGTTAGGGGTTAGGGTGTGGAGGTTAGGGTTAAGGGTGGGGTAGAGGATTAGGTTTAGAGGTTAAGGGTAAGGGTGGGGTAAAGGTTATGTTTAGAGGGTTAGGAGTTAAAATAAATTATGTTTTAGGTAAAGGTTTATTAGTTTAGAGGTTAGGGGGGTAAGGGTGGGGTAGAGGTTAGGTTTAGAGGTCAGGGGAAGAGGTTTAGAGGGGGGTGGGGAGGTTATGTTTAGAGGTTAGGGGTAAGGGTGGGAGGTTATGTTTAGAGGTTATGTTTAGAGGTTAGGGTAAGGGTGGGGTGAGGTTAGGTTATGTTTAGATGTTAGGGGTAAGGGTGGGGTAGAGGTTATGTTTAGAGGTTAGGGGTAAGGGTGGGGTGAGGGTTATGTTTAGTTTAGAGGTTAGGGGGTAAGGGTGGGGTTTATGGGTTAGGGGTTTAGAGGTTAGGGGTAGAGGTTTTAGGGGTAGAGGGTTAGGGGTAAGGGTGGGGTAGTGGTTATGTTTAGAGGTTAGGGGTAAGGGTGGGGTATAGGTTATGTTTAGAGGTTAGGGGTAAGGATGGGGTATAGGTTAGGTTTAGGGTTAAATTTAGGGTTAAGTTTAGGGTTAAGTTAAGTGTAAATATGATGTGGCGTGGACTGAAGTTGCAGCTGTATTTTGTTTTACTAAATTTTTGTAAATTACTTTAGGATGTTTTTATTTTCCGCATTAAAAAAAAATAATAAAGGTCAAGGATGAGAAATTGGGTAGAATTTTGTGTGAGTGAGCTCTTTATCACCCTCTATTGGCGACTACATCCGACGATCACTGCCCTGAACTGAAAGGTAATGCGCAGTAATGTTTTAACCGATGTCATTAATAAATTCATCATGTCTATATTTCTCACTGTATTGTTTTTAAAATGACCCATTAAAGCTTAACTAGCAAAAATTCTGAATAATTTTCTGATTTTGAGTGTGCGTAAAGTGTACAGTACCCTAACATCTTTAGATTTATCAGCTGAAATGCCTGTATTCATAAATACACGTGTTGGAAATGTTGGTGTACACAAGCGCTCAGCATTGCTCATTGCACAAAACACGAATATCAATCACGACTGGATATCATTTTATAATGGCAAATACAATTGATGAATAATATACTTGAGACCATTTATTTGTTTGTGTTTGTCCACCCGCAGTGACAGACAATGTAATTTAAAACACAAAAACCCCCAAAAATAAACAAAGATCAAAACAAACTCAGACGTATTTCAGAGCTTCAAAAGCTCGCAGTTCAATTAACAAAAAAAACTCTTAATGAAATAAATAAAAGTTCAATTAACCAAATGTATGTTAAAGTATGACGCTATTTTATTTATAATAAACGTTACTTTGAAATCAAATTGCTTCCATCATTGTAAAACTTCCTCGGACACTGACGAGGTCTAACAGTACTGGAGAAAAAACCGTGTTGCTCAAATTGAAGTGTCAAATAAAGACGTACCTTTGTATACATTAAAATTAAACAGCAGGCAACAGAAGTCAAACTCTTTGTTTGATATTTTGGGTGGCTCTCAGAAGAGCCTTTGTGTTGTTGTAAGGACGGAGCAGGGACGGTCTCGGTTTACTTGGAGCTGGTGTACTTGGTGACGGCCTTGGTGCCCTCAGACACGGCGTGCTTGGCCAGCTCTCCGGGCAGCAGGAGGCGCACGGCTGTCTGGATCTCCCGGGAAGTGATGGTGGAGCGCTTGTTGTAGTGAGCCAGTCGGGACGACTCGCCGGCGATGCGTTCAAAAATGTCGTTAACGAACGAGTTCATGATGCCCATCGCTTTGGAAGAGATGCCGGTGTCGGGGTGGACCTGTTTCAGCACTTTGTACACGTAGATCGCGTAGCTCTCCTTCCTGGTCTTTCTGCGCTTCTTTCCTCCCTTAGGCTGGGTCTTGGCAACAGCTTTCTTGGAGCCTTTCTTCGGCGCGGGTGCAGCTTTCGGTTCTGGCATTTTCTTTCTCTGATAATTTCAAAGACAAATGAGAAGCCAGCCCCAGACACCTGAATTTATAGAGCGTGTATGCAAATTAAAACCGGATAATCATTTACACAGAAAAATGTATAATGTGAACCAATCAACGCGGTTTACGGGAATGGGGCTTTAGAGGGAGTGGTTTAGAAGGCGGTGACTTCACTTGAGCTGGGTTGATTTTTTTTTTTGGCGCAGTTTAGGATTACAGGATACGAATATGGCGCCTTTTGTTTTGTTTATTTTAGTTATTGTGAGTATTTCAATTGTTTTAGCAAAAACATTGTTTTCCATTCAGCTGAGGTACTTCATCCAAAACATCCTGATTATATATATATATATATATATATATTTATCAATTACTGACATTTGTGTACATACATTACCAAGAGTTGCAAAATCAAAAAGGTAGTTTTCCTTTTTAAATGAAATTGTGAGTATAATAAAAATTATATATATATATATATAAATTTAAAGAGTTTTGCTTTGATAACGCCTTAACGGTCAACAACCAGTAACAGAATATTCACACTTGCTTTATTAACAGAATCGGTTTGGACTAGTTTTGTTGATGGAATCAGATCTTTTAAGTAAGGTGATTGGCTCTTAAAAGAGCCTTTGTTGTTTAAAGTAGTTTCTTGAACCGGGTTCCAGCTTATGCACGTTCACCTCGGATGCGGCGGGCCAGCTGGATGTCTTTGGGCATGATGGTGACTCTCTTGGCGTGAATGGCACACAGGTTGGTGTCCTCAAAGAGCCCGACCAGGTAAGCCTCGCTAGCCTCCTGCAGCGCCATGACAGCGGAGCTCTGGAAGCGCAGGTCGGTCTTGAAATCCTGAGCGATTTCTCGGACCAGCCGCTGGAAGGGCAGCTTGCGGATCAGCAGCTCGGTGGATTTCTGATAGCGGCGGATCTCCCGGAGAGCCACAGTCCCGGGCCTGTAACGGTGAGGTTTCTTCACGCCGCCGGTAGCAGGGGCGCTCTTTCGGGCAGCCTTGGTAGCGAGCTGCTTCCTGGGCGCCTTTCCTCCGGTAGACTTACGAGCGGTTTGTTTGGTTCTTGCCATCTTTCCCTTCTTTCAATCACTGACTGTGCGGATTAAAGATCTGTTTAAATGACGGAAAGCCGGTGCTTCAGGCTTTATAGCAGCTGCTGGATTGCCCTGATTGGATCAAACTCACGAGGCACAAAGTCGTTTTTCATTGGCCATTTTGTAAATAATCTATCGTGATTGGATCATTTGAAGTTGGCGCTTCTTTCTTTGTTTTAACGTCTTTCACTGCTGTTCATCAGGAATAAAAACTCAACTATTTCCGTCCTTTTTGCTCGTTAAAAGGGCTTGCATTTTTTTTCTTTTTAAATATCGATGTGAGAATTATTAATTTAACATGTTATTGTTTGGGATGTAATTTAATTAAACTGATGGCTCTACAATTTCACTGTGAACAAAACTCACGACACAACAGATCGCCGTTACTGGGTGAAACATACGGTCTATTTTAAACAATTCAAATTTAGATTCACAGAATAGCTTAATCTGTGTAACGACTTTCAGGGAGACGCGGAGCAAACATTGCGCTTTAGTTGTACATAACGCAGGTTTAATTCGGCAGCTAACTCCTTGTGAATGATTACATTAATCAATTACATCTAATACCGCTAATCTGAAAACGCCAAATCTTTCTGATCAATTTTTGTTTCAAATTGCAATACTAAACATGTGTACAGGTTGATAAATGCATTACTGACACGTTCAGCGGCGTGAGAACAATGACTTTAGCTTTCTACTGAAGTGGTGGGTGGCTCTTAAAAGAGCCTTTGGGTTTATGAAGTCTAAACGCGGGTCAGTCAGGCTGCTTTACTTGCTCTTAGTGGGCTTCTCGGTTTTCTTGGGCAGCAGCACGGCCTGGATGTTGGGCAGCACTCCGCCCTGAGCGATGGTGACGCCTCCCATCAGCTTGTTGAGCTCCTCGTCGTTGCGGACAGCGAGCTGCAGGTGACGCGGGATGATTCTGGTTTTCTTGTTGTCCCGGGCGGCGTTCCCGGCAAGCTCCAGGATTTCAGCAGTCAGGTACTCGAGCACAGCTGCCAGATAGACCGGGGCTCCAGCGCCGACACGCTGAGCGTAATTTCCCTTCCGCAGCAGCCTGTGGACACGGCCGACTGGGAACTGCAGTCCTGCCCTGGAAGAGCGAGTCTTAGCCTTGGCTCTCGCCTTTCCGCTAGTCTTTCCTCTACCAGACATTATAACGTATTCTTGATAACACAACAGTACTAATAAAACTTGCAAAGCGACTGGTATTGATTTATACACTCCATATCGTTCTGATTGGTTCAAAGGTAATGTAGTTGCGTAGCCTATCACAACCCATTAGGCGCACGATTGGTTTACAATTAAAAAAAAAATGTGTGCCGTTGATTACGTTGTTTGTCCAAAGCAACGATCACGTGGCTGTTTTGTTGTCTGTAATGCTAATCTAAAAGACGAAAGCATTCTCAAATAGTATTTTATTTTCCCCACTTGAAGAATATATTTATATTTATATTAGTGGACAATGCAGGAACTCGGTATGTTTATAAAACAATTGCTTTTTTACTACTGGGAATTATCGTTTGCTTTTTTTCAGAAAGATGTGTCGGCTCTGAGGAGCCTTTGAGTTCATTGTAATAGGGGGTAATACTTAGTCGTAGCATTGTGCAAAAACAAACCCAAACACTCCCTAAATTTAAAAAACGAGTCGGCAATGAAGTGGTTAAAATGACAATCTCAAACAGACGAGTCTGCGCACTGAGGGCGTGTCTGTTGAAACGGCGCGCAATGCTGGGTCGAGCTTTTCAAATAGGTCCGCTTTATGCGTCTATACATCATAGCTTGTTTAAAAAAAAAAAATCATTATTTCATTTAGACAAACAGTAAATTATTTTTTGAAGATGTCTGGTCGTGGAAAGGGGGTAAAGGACTCGGTAAAGGAGGCGCTAAGCGTCATCGCAAAGTGCTCCGTGATAACATCCAGGGCATCACCAAGCCTGCTATCCGCCGCCTGGCTCGCCGCGGAGGAGTGAAGCGAATCTCCGGCTGATCTATGAAGAAGAGACCCGCGGGGTGCTGAAGGTTTTCCTGGAGAATGTGATCCGGGATGCCGTCACCTATACTGAGCACGCCAAGAAAAAGACCGTCACCGCTATGGATGTGGTGTACGCTCTGAAGCGCCAGGGTCGCACTCTGTACGGATTCGGAGGTTAAAGATTTGGACACAAGGACACGAACACAAAGGCTCTTTTAAGAGCCGCCCACCTTTACATTTAAGGAGCTTTGAATTATAAAATAAACTACCTATAGGAAACCAATAATGTCTGTTAAACAGAGACTGAATGTTTTAGTTGGTGTAACAGTACTGCACTAAAACGATCAAACTCTGTTAAACTAATCCTAGTTAGAGTAATCAAAACATTCTAGATATAGTCGATTTTATAGCCATTCTTTTTCTAAAACAAATACTCGTCGAGTGTATAAACCCCATTCTATAACCAACAATACATCCATATTACCAGATACTAAGACTAAATTAGTGTGTGTGTGTATATATATATATACACACACACACTAAGTTTTGCTTTGGTAACACCATACGGTCAAATATTATATAAAGTCATTGAAAAAGGAAAACTGCTGTGTACCGTTTTGATTTTGCAACTGTTGGTAATGTAGGTACACAAATGTCAGTTGCTGATGAAAAAAACACATATATACTTATATATACATATAATCAGGACATGTCGGAAGAAGTACCTCAGCTGAATGGAAAACAATGTTTTTGCTAAAAGAATTGAAATGTGCAAATGTAGTAAAATCTATTAACAAGAACTAAAATAAACAAAAGAAAAAGGCGCCACCTTCGTAGCCTGTAATCCTTAAAAAAAAAAAAAAAAAAAAAAAAAAAAATCTGCCAAATCACCGCCTTCTAAACCACGCCCTCTCTAAGGCCCAATCCCCGTAAACCGCGTTGATTGGTTCACATTAGAAATCTTTCAAACTAAGTGATTGTCCGGTTTTAATTTGCATACACGCTCTATAAATGCAGGGGTCTGGGGCTGGCTTCTCATTCGTCTTTGAAACTATCGGAGAAACAAAAATGCCAGAACCTAAAACTGCACCCGCGCCGAAGAAAGGTTCCAAGAAGGCTGTTGCCAAGACCCAGCCTAAGGGAGGAAAAGAAGCAGAAAAGACCAGGAAGGAGAGCTACGCGATCTACGTGTACAAAGTGCTGAAACAGGTCCACCCCGACACCGGCATCTCTTCCAAGGCGATGGGCATCATGAACTCGTTCGTCAACGACATTTTCGAGCGCATCGCCGGTGAGTCGTGCCGCCTGGCTCACTACAACAAGCGCTCCACCATCACTTCCCGGGAGATCCAGACAGCCGTGCGCCTCCTGCTGCCGGGAGAGCTGGCCAAGCACGCCGTGTCTGAGGGCACCAAGGCCGTCACCAAGTACACCAGCTCCAAGTAAACCGAGACCGTCCCTGCTCCGTCCTTACAACAACACAAAGGCTCTTTTAAGAGCCACCCAAAATATCAAACAAAGAGTTTGACTTCTGTTTGTCGCTGTTTAATTTTAATGTATACAAAGGTACGTCTTTATTTGACTTCAATTTGAGTAACACGTTTTTTTCTCCAGTACTGTTAGACCTCGTCAGTGTCCGAGGGAGTTTTACAATGATGGAAGCAATTTGATTTCAAAGTAACGTTTATTATAAATAAAATAGCGTCATACTTTTCCAAAATTTGTTAATTGAACTGCGAGCTTTTGAAGCTCTGAAATACGTCTGAGTTTGTTTTGATCTTTGTTTATTTTTGGGGGTTTTTGTGTGGTTTAAATTACATTCAGTCTGTCACTGTGGGGTGGACAAACACAAACAAATAAATGGTCTCACGTATATTATTCATCAATTGTATTTGCCATTATAAAATGATATCCAGTCGTGATTTGATATTCGTGTTTCGTGCAGTGAGCAATGCTGAGCGCTTGTGTACACCAACATTTCCAACACGTGTATTTATGAATACAGGCATTTCAGCTGATAAATCTAAAGATGGTAGGGTACTGTACACTTTACGCACACTCAAAAACAGAAAATTATTCAGAATTTTTGATAGTTAAGCTTTAATGGGTCATTTTAAAAACAATACAGTGAGAAATACAGACATGATGAATTTATTAATGACATCTGTTAAAACATTACTGCGCATTACATTTCAGTTCAGGGCAGTGATCGTCGGATGTAGTCGCCACTAGAGGGTGATAAAGAGCTCACTCACACAAAATTCTACCCAATTTCTCATCCTTGACCTTTATTTATTTATTTTTTTTAATGCGGAAAATAAAAACATCCTAAAGTAATTTACAAAAATTTAGTAAAACAAAATACAGCTGCAACTTCAGTCCACGCCACATCATATGAGACTTACACCTAACTCCTAAATTTAACCTCTAAACCTAACCTCTACCCCACCCTTACCCCTAACCTCTACCCCACCCTTACCCCTAACCTCTAAACATAACCTCTACCCCACCCTTACCCCTAACCTCTAAACATAACCTCTACCCCTACCCCTAAGCCTAACTGTCACATAAAGTAATAGTTACTATTATTTTAACACCAACTCTTATTTCAACAGTTTCTTTTGCACACTCTAGCATCCTCTAGTTTTCACCTATATTTAATGAATAAATTAATAATTTATGTAGTTTTCACTTTAATTGTCTTAAAATGACCTATTAAAGCTTAAGGAGCAAAACTTTGTCAGAATTTTGTTTTTTAAGAGTTTGTGACTTAAGTCTACCGTAACCAGATGGTATTGCTTGGTTTAATCACTGACAAGAGAACAAAATAAATCAATGAAAATTACCCTTGATGTAGGTTGTGAACTGTGCATTATATGTACAATAGGACATTGATTTAACATCTCATCCACAAGATGGAGCACAGGGAAGTTGAGTGACTTGCTCAGGGTCACACAGTGAGCCAGTCAGTGGCAGCAATGGGATTTGAACCGGAACATACCATTCTGGTACTGTATATATATATATATATATATATATATATATATATATATATATATATATATATATAGGCGTGGTCAAATTTGTTGGTACCCCTCCACAAAAAACGAAGAATGCACAATTTTCTCTGAAATAACTTGAAACTGACAAAAAAGTAATTGGCATCCACCATTGTTTATTCCATATTTAATAGAAATCAGACTTTGCTTTTGATTTTTATTCAACATAATATTGTAAATAATAAAACAAATGAAAATGGCATGGACAAAAATGATGGGACCGCTAACCTAATATTTTGTTGCACAACCTTTAGAGGCAATCACTGCAATCAAACGTTTTCTGTAGCTCTCAATGAGACTTCTGCACCTGTTAACAGGTAGTTTGGCCCACTCTTCCTGAGCAAACTGCTCCAGCTGTCTCAGGTTTGATGGGTGCCTTCTCCAGACTGCAAGTTTCAGCTCTTTCCATAGATGTTCGATAGGATTCAGATCAGGACTCATAGAAGGCCACTTCAGAATAGTCCAATGTTTTGTTCTTATCCATTCTTGGGTGCTTTTAGCTGTGTGTTTTGGGTCATTATCCTGTTGGAGGACCCATGACCTGCGACTGAGACAGAGCTTTCTGACACTGGGCAGTACGTTTAAGCTCCCAGAATGCCTTGATAGTCTTGAGATTTCATTGTGCCCTGCACAGATTCAAGGCACCCTGTGCCAGGCGCAGCAAAGCAGCCCCAAAACATAACCGAGCCTCCTCCATGTTTCACTGTAGGTATGGTGTTCTTTTTCTTTGAAAGCTTAATTTTTTTGTCTGTGAACATAGAGCTGATGTGACTTGCCAAAAAGCTCCAGTTTTGACTCATCTGTCCAAAGGACATTCTCCCAGAAGGATTGTGGCTTGTCAATATGCATTTTAGCAAATTCCAGTCTGGCTTTTTTATGTTTTTTCTGTCAAAGTGGAGTCCTCCTGGGTCTTCTTCCATGGAGCCCACTTTTGCTCAAAAAAGCGACGGATGGTGTGATCAGAAACTGACGTACCTTCACCTTGGAGTTCAGCTTGTATCTCTTTGGCAGTTATCCTTGGTTCTTTTTTTACCATTCGCACTATCCTTCTGTTCAATCTGGGGTCGATTTTCCTCTTGCGTCACAGGGAGGTTGGCTACAGTTCCATGGACCTTAAACTTTAATAATATTTGCAACTGTTGTCACAGGAACATCAAGCTGCTTGGAGATGGTCTTGTAGCCTTTACCTTACCATGCTTGTCTATTATTTTCTTTCTGATCTCCTCAGACAACTCTCTCCTTTGCTTTCTCTGGTCCATGTTCAGTGTGGTGCACAAATGATACCAAACAGCACAGTGACTACTTTTCTCCATTTAAATAGGCTGAATGACTGATTACAAGATTGGAGACATGTGTGATACTAATTAAAGAAACTAATTCGTTTGAAATATCACTATAATCCAATTATTTATTATCTTTTCTAAGGGTACCAACAAATGTGTCCAGGCCATTTTAGAATATCTTTGTAGAATAAGCAATAATTCATCTCTTTTTTTCACAGCTTCTTTGCTTTATTCTATGACATACATGCAAAGGCATGCAAGTATACATGATAAAATAGCTTTTAATTTCATCACTTTTCAGGAGGATACCACCAATGAAGACCCCTGATTATTTGAGCTGTAAGTACCAACAAATTTGAAAACTGGATATATATATATATATATATATATATATATATATATATATACATATATACACACAAACAGTGCCTTGCAATAGTATTCAGACCCCTGACCAATTCTCTCATATTACTGAATTACAAATGGTCCATTGAAATTTCGTTCTGTTTGTTGGGAAATATTTTTAAGAAAAATAAACAACTGAAATATCTTGCTTGCATAAGTATTCAACCATTGGCCTCCACCTGTGAACCATTAAAGTTGCTGTCACATTTTCTGGATAAAAACCCCACTGTTGAAGGATCATTGCTCAGGCTGTGAATCTGAAGAAAATGAAGACCAAAGAGCATTCTACAGAAGTTAGAGATAAAGTAATACAAATGCATAGATTAGGGAAAGGGTACAAAATAATATCCAAGTGTTTGGATATCCCAGTGAGCACAGTTGGATCAATAATCAGGAAGTGGAAGCTGCATCACACCACCCAGGTACTGCCAATGGCCGTCCCTCAACCATATCAAGAGCTCTGTGGTCACTGGCCTATGAGGGTGGCAAAGAAAGAAGTTACTCAAAAGTACCATCTGAAAGCACGTCTGGGTTTGCCAAAAAGCATGAGAGTGACCCAGCTGCGAATGGGAAAAGGTTTTGTGGTCAGATGAGACCAAGGTAGAGTGTTTTGGCCAAAACTCAAAGCGCTATGTGTGGCGCAAACCTAACACTGCCCATGCCACAAGAGACACCATCCCTACAGTGAAGTATGGTGGTGGTAGCATCATGCTGTGGGGATGCTTCTAATCAGCAGGGACTGGGCATCTGATATATCCCCAAGACCCCCCTGTTTAGACTGCACTTGTAGATCTCTTGATCCACCCCTCCTACTATGCACTGGACTCGTCTGACCTCAGCACCAATTTACTGGATCCTCCGCTAATGTATTATTGCACTACTAGGTCACTGTAGATATAATTTGCTGTAATCCTAACTTGTTGCATCCTAGCTCATATTGTATTTTAGTATCATTATTATTTGCACTTACTGTAAACTACACTATCTAAATATGAAGCTTGCATTATAACCCCGCACTGCCCTGTAACACATGCAAGTCACCTTGGATAAAGGAGTCTGCCAAATAAATAGTCATCCTGGATTCCTGCTTCAATAAACACTTGCACTGTACTCTACTACTATGATGGCTTCCGGTAGACTTCTTGCAATATCATTTTGAAGCTTCTTTGATTACATGTTAAATAAAATCTGTAAATTATGTTCATAACAGCTTATTAAATTGGGCTACATTTATTTTATTTACTCCTACTCATAAGCAAAATTGAGAAAGGCAGTTCTACCCAATAAAGTTATCAATCCAGAAAGTTTGCTGTAAAAAGTTTTATTGCAAACAGGTTTCCTAACTTGAAATCTGTCAACATTTCATTCTAAGCTCATAACATCTCTATTTGATTTGGCCTTTCCCTAGCAAGCAAATCGTGGCTCTTTTAGCTTGCTGTATATTTCTGTAAAGCGCCCTCTGATGCTTGCACACGAAGAACGCTCTATAAAAACGAAGCCTGTTTGGTATTACAGTATTTTAAAACTCCTCACCATGACCACCTCTGACTCCGGCATTCCGTCAGCGACGCGGCTGGATGTGGAGTTGACGAGGTACCCGGCGGTACATGAGAACATTACAAACGAGAGGAGGCCATTCAGCCCATCTTGCTCGTTTGGTTGTTAGTAGCTTATTGATCCCAGAATCTCATCAAGCAGCTGCTCAAATTTGGATTTGAAATAGAGTGGTGTGATTATTGTAACCTTTATCGTACATATCATTTCTCATTTAACAAAACATGTTCTCCATGACCTTTTTAATTCACAACAATATTAACTTATGAATGTGAAGACTCGAGAGTGCAATCATTCTCACTTCACTGTGCATTAGTGCTAATCTGTGATGCATCATTTCAGACAAATGTGTGTCAAATCGGCACGCAAGGAATCAGGTTATGCTGCGCAAAGGGTTGGTTTGCGAGGGAAGGAAAACAATGACATCATCATAATAATCACAACAAACAAGAAAAATGTCTTTTTTCCCTTATATTGTCATGTGCCATCTGTAATATTACTGGTAATATCGAGGATATGAATTGATATTTTTTGGAGCTAGATTACTGTTTAGAACACGTTGAACACGTTAGGTGCAAATGATTTTAATGCATTTGATCATCTATAATAGAGCACTAAAAAAAATAAAACACAGCTATGTAACAAGTCTTGTTATCTGCATCACACTGACCACTGCATCTGTATTCTAATCATGGTGCAATGACCAGCAGGCTGTTTATTTTATTTTCCTAACACTGTTATTTAGAAGATGAGATTGTGATGTCATGTACAGACAGACAGTTTTTCACTCTTCATTCTATCAGGGCTGGAGCTAATGCTGGGACTGCAGCCTCTGTGTGCGATGATCCAACATGCAGAAATAGTAGCTCTGAAGCATTGCAACATACAGCTCACATGCTGTGCCATTAATGCCATAGTTGAATAATAAGCATCTTATATTTCTGAAAAACAAACATGTGAATAAATGTTATCAATGTTTCCCATAGGATTCCCCATTAACCCTACACGGTGCTAATGAGTTGCTTTAAATCACTTTAAGTGTAGCTAATGTTATGTGCTATAAATGCATATAATATAGAGAATAATGCATGGGGTAGTGTGTGACAAATGATCCGGTATTACTTGTTGTAATCCTCACTTCATTACGCAAAAGATGAATCCAACATGAATATCAATCACGACTGGATATCGTTTCATAATGGTAAAAATACAATTGATAAATTATATAATTAAGACACTATTTATTTGTTGTTTGTGGTCATATCCACCCCTAAATGAAACTGAACTTAGTTTAAAACGCATTAGGAAAAAAAAAAAAAAAAAGCCGCCAAAAGTAAACAAAAGACCAAGAGGGTTAAAAGAAAAAAAAGTCACCAGTCAAACTTTTTTCAGAGCTTCGAAAAGTCGTTAATACTATAAACGTAAACTATAAATGTTCAAATTTACTTAAATAAAATTAAAGCATGATGCTTATTTCCCATTCGTAAAAAAAAAAAAAGAAAAAAAAAAAAAAATCTACATCGTCATTAAATTGTTTTTTAACATATTTATATATAAAAAAACAAACAGTGATCTGCAAGCTGAAATAAAGACGTACCTCTGCATACATTTAATCTGCGGCAAACAGAAGTCAAACTCTTTGTTTGATATTTTGGGTGGCTCTTAGAAGAGCCTTTGTGTTGTTGTAAGGACGGAGCGGGGACGGTCTCGGTTTACTTGGAGCTGGTGTACTTGGTGACGGCCTTGGTGCCCTCAGACACGGCGTGCTTGGCCAGCTCTCCGGGCAGCAGGAGGCGCACGGCTGTCTGGATCTCCCGGGAAGTGATGGTGGAGCGCTTGTTGTAGTGAGCCAGACGGGACGACTCTCCGGCGATGCGCTCGAAAATGTCGTTGACGAACGAGTTCATGATGCCCATCGCCTTGGAAGAGATGCCAGTGTCGGGGTGGACCTGCTTCAGCACTTTGTACACGTAGATCGCGTAGCTCTCCTTCCTGGTCTTTCTGCGCTTCTTTCCTCCCTTAGGCTGCTGGGTCTTGGCAACAGCCTTCTTGGAGCCTTTCTTCGGCGCGGGTGCAGCTTTCGGTTCTGGCATTTTTGTTTCTTTGATAGTTTCAAAAACGAATGAGCAGCGCGCCCCAGAACCCTGAATTTATAGAGCGTGTATGCAAATTAAAACCGGATAATCATTTACACAGAAAAATGATGTATAATGTGAACCAATCAACACGGTGAGGGGAAGGGGCGTTAAGAGGGGGAGTGGTTTAGAAGGCGGTGACTTCCCTTGAGCTGGGTTGATTTTTTTTTTTGTCGCAGTTTAGGATTACAGGATGCGAATATGGCGCCTTTTGTTTTGTTTATTTTAGTTATTGTGAGTATTTGAATTGTTTTAGCAAAAACATTGTTTTCCATTCAGCTAAGGTACTTCATCCAAAACATCCTGATATATATATATATATATATTTATCAATTACTGACATTTGTGTACATACATTACCAAGAGCTGCAAAATCAAAAAGGTAGTTTTCCTTTTTAAATGAAATTGTGAGTATAATAAAAATTATATATATACATATAAATTTAAAGAGTTTTGCTTTGATAACGCCTTAACGGTCAACAACCAGCAACAGAATATTCACACTTGCTTTATTAACAGAATCGGTTTGGACTAGTTTTGTTGATGGAATCAGATCTTAAGTAAGGTGATTGGCTCTTAAAAGAGCCTTTGTTGTTTAAAGTAGTTTCTTGAACCGGGTTCCAGTTTATGCGCGTTCACCTCGGATGCGGCGGGCCAGCTGGATGTCTTTGGGCATGATGGTGACTCTCTTGGCGTGAATGGCACACAGGTTGGTGTCCTCAAAGAGTCCGACCAGGTAAGCCTCGCTAGCCTCCTGCAACGCCATGACAGCGGAGCTCTGGAAGCGCAGATCGGTCTTGAAATCCTGAGCGATTTCTCGGACCAGCCGCTGGAAGGGCAGCTTGCGAATCAGCAGCTCGGTGGATTTCTGATACCGGCGGATCTCCCGGAGAGCCACAGTCCCGGGCCTATAACGGTGAGGTTTCTTCACGCCGCCGGTAGCAGGGGCGCTCTTTCGGGCAGCCTTGGTAGCGAGCTGCTTCCTGGGCGCCTTTCCTCCGGTAGACTTACGAGCGGTTTGCTTGGTTCTTGCCATCTTTACCTGCTTTCAGTCAGTGACTGTGCTTATTAAAGGTCTGTTTAAATGACGGAAAGCCGGTGCTTCAGGCTTTATAGCAGCTGCTGGATTGTCCTGATTGGATCAAACTCACGAGGCACAAAGTCGTTTTTCATTGGCCATTTTGTAAATACTCTATCGTGATTGGATCATTTGAAGTTGGCGCTTCTTTCTTTGTTTTAACGTCTTTCACTGCTGTTCATCAGGAATAAAAACTCAACTATTTCCGTCCTTTTTGCTCGTTAAAAGGGCTTGCATTTTTTTTTCTTTTTAAATATCGATGTGAGAATTATTAATTTAACATGTTATTGTTTGGGATGTAATTTAATTAAACTGATGGCTCTACAATTTCACTGTAAACAAAACTCACGACACAACAGATCGCCGTTACTGGGTGAAACATACGGTCTATTTTAAACAATTCAAATTTAGATTCACAGAATAGCTTAATCTGTGTAGCGACTTTCAGGGAGACGCGGAGCAAACATTGCGCTTTAGTTGTACATAACGCAGGTTTAATTCGGCAGCTAACTCCTTGTGAATGATTACATTAATCAATTACATCTAATACTACCGCTAATCTGAAAACGCCAAATCTTTCTGATCAATTTTTGTTTCAAATTGCAATACTAAACATGTGTACAGGTTGATAAATGCATTACTGACACGTTCAGCGGCGTGAGAACAAGGACTTTAGCTTTCTATTGAAGTGGTGGGTGGCTCTTAAAAGAGCCTTTGGGTTTATGAAGTCTAAACGCGGGTCAGTCAGGCTGGTTTACTTGCTCTTAGCGGGCTTCTCGGTTTTCTTGGGCAGCAGCACGGCCTGGATGTTGGGCAGCACTCCGCCCTGAGCGATGGTGACGCCTCCCATCAGCTTGTTGAGCTCCTCGTCGTTGCGGACAGCGAGCTGCAGGTGACGCGGGATGATTCTGGTTTTCTTGTTGTCCCGGGCGGCGTTCCCGGCAAGCTCCAGGATTTCAGCAGTCAGGTACTCGAGCACAGCTGCCAGATAGACCGGGGCTCCAGCGCCGACACGCTGAGCATAGTTTCCCTTCCGCAGCAGCCTGTGGACACGTCCAACTGGGAACTGCAGTCCTGCCCTGGAAGAGCGAGTCTTAGCCTTGGCTCTCGCCTTTCCGCTAGTCTTTCCTCTACCAGACATTATAACGTATTCTTGATAATACAACAGTACTAATAAAACTTGCAAAGCGACTGGTATTGATTTATACACTCCATATCGTTCTGATTGGTTCAAAGGTAATGTAGTTGCGTAGCCTATCACAACCCATTAGGCGCACGATTGGTCTACAATTAAAAAAAAAATGTGTGCCGTTGATTACGTTGTTTGTCCAAAGCAACGATCACGTGGCTGTTTTGTTATCTGTAATGCTAATCTAAAAGACGAAAGCATTCTCAAATAGTATTTTATTTTCCCCACTTGAAGAATATATTTATATTTATATTAGTGGACAATGCAGGAACTCGGTATGTTTATAAAACAATTTTTTTTTTTTTACTATTGGGAATTATCGTTTGCTATTTTTCAGAATGATGTGTCGGCTCTGAGGAGCCTTTGAGTTCATTGTAATAGGGGGTATACTTAGTCGTAGCATTGTGCAAAAACAAACCCAAACACTCCCTAAATTTAAAAAAACGAGTCGGTAATGAAGTGGTTAAAATGACAATCTCAAACAGACGAGTCTGCGCACTGAGGGCGTGTCTGGTGAAACGGCGCGCAGTGCTGGGATGAGCTTTTCAAATAGGTCCGCTTTATGCGTTTATACTATTATTATTATTATTATTTATTTCTTAGCAGACGCCCTTATCCAGGGCGACTTACAATTGTTACAAGATATCACATTATACATTATACAGATATCACATTATTTTTACATACAATTACGCATTTATACAGTTGGGTTTTTACTGGAGCAATCTAGGTAAAGTACCTTGATCAAGGGTACAACAGCAGTGTCCCCCACTGGGGACTGAACCCACAACCCTCCGGTCAAGAGTCCAGAGCCCTAACCACTACTCCACACTGCTGCCCTACATCATAACTTGTTTAAAAAAATATTTTAAAAAATCATTATTTCATTTAGAGAAGCAGTAAATTATTTTTTGAAGATGTCTGGTCGTGGTAAGGGTGGTAAAAGGACTCGGGAAAGGAGGCGCTAAGCGTCATCGCAAAGTGCTCCGTGATAACATCCAGGCTAATCCCCGTAAACCGCGTTGATTGGTTCACATTAGAAATCTTTCAAACTAAATGATTATCCGGTTTTAATTTGCATACACGCTCTATAAATTCAGGGGTCTGGGGCTGGCTGATCATTCGTCTTTGAAACTATCAGAGAAAGAAAATGCCAGAACCGAAAGCTGCACCCGCGCCGAAGAAAGGCTCCAAGAAGGCTGTTGCCAAGACCCAGCCTAAGGGAGGAAAGAAGCGCAGAAAGACCAGGAAGGAGAGCTACGCGATCTACGTGTACAAAGTGCTGAAGCAGGTCCACCCCGACACCGGCATCTCTTCCAAGGCGATGGGCATCATGAACTCGTTTGTTAACGACATTTTCGAACGCATTGCCGGCGAGTCGTGCCGCCTGGCTCACTACAACAAGCGCTCCACCATCACTTCCCGGGAGATCCAGACAGCCGTGCGCCTCCTGCTGCCCGGAGAGCTGGCCAAGCACGCCGTGTCTGAGGGCACCAAGGCCGTCACCAAGTACACCAGCTCCAAGTAAACCGAGACCGTCCCCGCACCGTCCTTACAACAACACAAAGGCTCTTCTAAGAGCCACCCAAAATATCAAACAAAGAGTTTGACTTCTGTTTGCCGCAGTTTAAATGTATGCATTGGTACGTCTTTATTTCGGCTTGCAAATCACTTTTTTTTTTTTTTTTTTTTTATTTTTTATATATATAAATATGTTAAACACTTTAATGACGATATAGATTTTTTTTTTTTTTTTTTTTTTACCTTTTTTAAGAATAGGAAATAAGCATCATACTTTAATTTTATTTTTAGGTAAATTTGAACATTTGTAGTTTACGTTTATAGTATTAACGACTTTTTGAAGCTCTGAAAAAAGTTTAAATTTGGTGACTTTCTTTTAACCCTCTTGCTCTTTGTTTACTTTTGGCGGCTTTTTTTTTTTTTTTTCTATTGCGTTTTTAAACTAAGTTCAGTTTCATTTAGGGGTGGATATGACCACAAACAACAAATAAATAGTGTCTTAATTATATAATTTATCAATTGTATTTTTACCATTATGAAACGATATCCAGTCGTGATTGATATTCATATTGGATTCATCTTTTGCGCAATGAAGTGAGGATTGCAACAAGTAATACCGGATCATTTGTCACACACTACCCCATGCATTATTCTCTATATTATATGCATTTATAGCACATAACATTAGCTACACTTAAAGTGATTTAAAGCAACTCATTAACACCGTGTAGGGTTAATGGGGAATCATATGGGAAACATTGATAACATTTATTCACATGTTTGTTTTTCAGAAATATAAGATGCTTATTATTCAACTATGGCATTAATGGCACAGTATGTGAGCTGTATGTTGCAATGCTTCAGAGCTACTGTTTCTGCATGTTGGATCATCGCACACAGAGGCTGCAGTCCCAGCATTAGCTCCAGCCCGGATAGAATGAAGAGTGAAAAACTGTCTGTCTGTACATGACATCACAATCTAATCTTCTAAATAACAGTGTTAGGAAAATAAAATAAACAGCCTGATGGTCATTGCACCATGATTAGAATACAGATGCAGTGGTCAGTGTGATGCAGATAACAAGACTTGTTACATAGCTGTGTTTTATTTTTTTAGTGCTCTATTATAGATGATCAAATGCATTAAAATCATTTGCACCTAACATGTGTTCAACGTGTTCTAAACAGTAATCTAGCTCCAAAAAATATCAATTCATATCCTCGATATTACCAGTAATATTACAGATGGCACATGACAATATAAGGGAAAAAAGATATTTTTCTTGTTTGTTGTGATTATTATGATGATGTCATTGTTTTCCTTCCCTCACAAACCATCCCTTTGCGCAGCATAACCTGATTCCTTGCGTGCCGATTTGACACACATTTGTCTGAAATGATGCATCACAGATTAGCACTAATGCACAGTGAAGTGAGAATGATTGCACTCTCGAGTCTTCACATTCATAAGTTAATATTGTTGTGAATTAAAAAGGTCATGGAGAACATGTTTTGTTAAATGAGAAATGATATGTACGATAAAGGTTACAATAATCACACCACTCTATTTCAAATCCAAATTTGAGCAGCTGCTTGATGAGATTCTGGGATCAATAAGCTACTAACAACAAAAAGAGCATGATGGGCTGAATGGGGCCTCCTCTCGTTTGTAATGTTCTCATGTACCGCCGGGTACCTCGTCAACTCCACATCCAGCCGCGTCGCTGACGGCATGCCGGAGTCAGAGGTGGTCATGGTGAGGAGTTTTAAAATACTGTAATACCAAACGGGCTTCGTTTTTATAGAGCGTTCTTCGTGTGCAAGCATCAGAGGGCGCTTTACAGAAATATACAGCAAGCTAAAAGAGCCACGATTTGCTTGCTAGGGAAAGGCCAAATCAAATAGAGATGTTATGAGCTTAGAATGAAATGTTGACAGATTTCAAGTTAGGAAACCTGTTTGCAATAAAACTTTCTGGATTGATAACTTTATTGGGTAGAACTGCCTTTCTCAATTATGCTTATGAGTAGGAATAAATAAAATAAATGTAGCCCAATTTAATAAGCTTTTATGAACATAATTTACAGATTTTATTTAACATGTAATCAAAGAAGCTTCAAAATGATATCGCAAGAAGTCTACTGGAAGCCATCATAGTAGTAGAGTACAGTGCAAGTGTTTATTGGAGCAGGAATCCAGGATGACTATTTATTTGGCAGACTCCTTTATCCAAGGTGACTTGCAGGTGTTACAGGGCAGTGCAGGATTATAATGCAAGCTTCATATTTAGATAGTGTAGTTTACAGTAAGTGCAAATAATAATGATACTAAAATACAATATGAGCTAGGATGCAACAAGTTAGGATTACAGCAAATTATATCTACAGTGACCTAGTAGTGCAATAATACATTAGTGGAGGATCCAGTAACGTGGTGCTGAGGTCAGACGAGTCCAGTGCATAGTAGGAGGGGTGGATCAAGAGATCTACAAGTGCAGTCTAAACAGGGGGGTCTTGGGGATATATCAGATGCCCAGTCCCTGCTGATTAGAAGCATCCCCACAGCATGATGCTGCCACCACCATACTTCACTGTAGGGATGGTGTCTCTTGAGGCATGGGCAGTGTTAGGTTTGCGCCACACATAGCGCTTTGAGTTTTGGCCAAAACACTGCTATCTTGGTCTCATCTGACCACAAAACCTTTTCCCACTCGCAGCTGGGTCACTCTCATGCTTTCTGGCAAACTCCAGACGTGCTTTCAGATGGTACTTTTTGAGTAACGGCTTCTTTCTTGCCACCCTCCCATACAGGCCAGTGTTATGCAGAGCTCTTGATATTGTTGACTGGTGCACCATTCCTCCACTCCCAGCCACTGAACTCTGTAGCTACTTCAAAGTGATTGTTGGCCTCTCTGTGGCTTCTCTCACAAGTTTCCTTCTTGTTTGAGCGCTGAGTTTTGAGGGACGGCCTTTTCTTGGCAGTACCTGGGTGGTGTGATGCAGCTTCCACTTCCTGATTATTGATCCAACTGTGCTCACTGGGATATCCAAACACTTGGATATTATTTTGTACCCTTTCCCTAATCTATGCATTTGTATTACTTTATCTCTAACTTCTGTAGAATGCTCTTTGGTCTTCATTTTCCTTCAGATTCACAGCCTGAGCAATGATCCTTCAACAGTGGGGTTTTTATCCAGAAAATGTGACAGCAACTTTAATGGTTCACAGGTGGAGGCCAATGGTAAGGTAATTGTGTCCTTGTTAGGGCAATTTCTTTCATCGGTGTAAACTGGGAGCTTCCACAGCACAGGGGTTGAATACTTATGCGAGCAAGATATTTCAGTTTTTTATTTTTCTTAAAAATATTTCCCAACATAAAACCAATGTCACCTTACAATAATTGATTTTGAGTTTCAGTGTTTAAAAATCAAATATCAAACAGAACAAAATTTCAATGTACCATTTGTAATTCAGTAATATGAGAGAATTGGTCAGGGGTCTGAATATATATATACATACCAGAATGTCACGGGTTCAAATCCCATTGCTGCCACTGACTGGCTCACTGTGTGACCCTGAGCAAGTCACTCAACTTACTTGTGCTCCATCTTGTGGATGAGATGTTAAATCAATGTCCTATTGTACATATAATGCACAGTTCACAACCTACCTCAAGGGTAATTTTCATTGATTTATTTTGTTCTCTTGTCAGTGATTAAACTAAGCAATACCATCTGGTTACGGTAGACTTAAGTCACACACTCTAAAAATAGAAAATTCTGACCGTTTTGCTCCTTAAGCTTTAATAGGTAATTTTAAGACAATTAAAGTGAAAACTACAGAAATTATTAATGTATTCATTAAATATAGGTGAAAACTAGAGGCTGCTAGAGTGTGCAAAAGAAACTGTTGAAATAAGAGTTGGTGTTAAAATAATAGTAATAATTACTTTGCTATGCAACAGTTAAGCTTAGGGGTAGAGGTTATGTTTAGAGGTTAGGGGTAAGGGTGGGGTAGAGGTTATGTTTAGAGGTTAGGGGTAAGGGTGGGGTAGAGGTTATGTTTAGAGGTTAGGGGTAAGGGTGGGGTAGAGGTTATGTTTAGAGGTTAGGTTAGGGGGGGTATGTTTAGAGGTTAGGGGTAAGGGTGGGGTAGAGGTTATGTTTAGAGGTTAGGGGTAAGGGTGGGGTAGAGGATAGGTTTAGGGGTTAAATTTAGGGGTTAGGTGTAAGTCACATATGATGTGGCGTGGACTGAAGTTGCAGCTGTATTTTGTTGTACTATATTTTTGTAAATTACTTTAGAATGTTTTTATTTTCCACATTTAAAAAAAATTAAAATAAAGGTCAAGGATGAGAAATTGAGTAGAATTTTGTTAGTGTGCGAGTTCTTTTGCACCCTCTAGTGGCGACTGCATACGAAGATCACTGCCCTGAACTGAAAGCTCACTGTATTGTTTTTAAAATGACCCATTAAAGCTTAAAGAGCAAAAATTATGCAGAATTTTCTATTTTAATGTATGCGTTAGTGTACAGTACCCTACCATCTTTAGATTTTCCATCTGAAATACCAGATCACTGCATTCCTAAATACACACGTGTTGGAAATGTTGGTGTACACAGGTTCTCAACATCGCTACAGAATGTTAAAACTGTAAGGAAATAGACATCTGACAAGCCCAATCCTACACACGACCATTCATTAGGGTTGTGTATCAAACTTAGTTAATTTTCCTTTTGACTTTTGCATGTGGTTTAAAATAGGAGTTTGAAACATTTCAAAAGTAAAATACCGCATAAAACCACTAGTCGGCAGCATTAGATAAGAAATTCCAAATAAGCCTGGTCTCCCACTGATGCTGATAACATGAGGAAACAGAAGAACCCGTTTAATCTGCATTTGAAATCGAATGTAGTAAACCTCCAGGTATTACCTGTTATACATACTAATCCTCACACAGTTCACTGCGCAAAACACGAATATCAATCACGACTGGATATCATTTCATAATGGCAAATACAATTGATAAATTATGGAATTTATTTGTTTTTTGTCCACCTCGCAATGAGACTCGCAGTAATTTAACATAAAAAAACCCGCCAAAAATATACAAAGATTAAGACAAACTCAGATGTATTTCAGAGCTTCAAAAACTCTTAATGAAATAAATAAAAGTTCAATTAACCAAATGTATGTTAAAGTATGACACTATTTTATTCATAATAAACGTTACTTTGAAATCAAATTGCTTCCGTCATTGTAAAACTCCCTCAGACACTGACGAGGTCTAACAGTACTGGAGAAAAAACCGTGTTGCTCAAATTGAAGTGTCAAATAAAGACGTACCTTTGTATACATTAAAATTAAACAGCGGCCAACAGAAGTCAAACTCTTTGTTTGATATTTTGGGTGGCTTTTAAAAGAGCCTTTGTGTTGTTGTAAGGACGGTGCGGGGATGGTCTCGGTTTACTTGGAGCTGGTGTACTTGGTGACGGCCTTGGTGCCCTCAGACACGGCGTGCTTGGCCAGCTCTCCGGGCAGCAGGAGCCGCACGGCTGTCTGGATCTCCCGGGAAGTGATGGTGGAACGCTTGTTGTAGTGAGCCAGGCGGCACGACTCGCCGGCGATGCGCTCGAAAATATCGTTGACAAACGAGTTCATGATGCCCATCGCTTTGGAAGAGATGCCGGTGTCGGGGTGGACCTGCTTCAACACTTTGTACACGTAGATGGCGTAGCTCTCCTTCCTGGTCTTTCTGCGCTTCTTTCCTCCCTTAGGCTGGGTCTTGGCAACAGCCTTCTTGGAGCCTTTTTTCGGCGCGGGTGCAGCTTTCGGTTCTGGCATTTTCTTTCTCTGATAGTTTCAAAGACGAATGATCAGGCAGCCCCAGACACCTGAATTTATAGAGCGTGTATGCAAATTAAAACCGGATAATCATTTACACAGAAAAATGTATAATGTGAACCAATCAACACGGTGAGGGGAAGGGGGCGTTAAGAGGGTTTAGAAGGCGGTGACTTCACTTGAGCTGGACTGATTTTTTTTTTTTGGCTCAGTTTAGGATTACAGGATACGAATATGGCGCCTTTTCTTTTGTTTATTTTAGTTATTGTGAGTATTTGAATTGTTTTAACAAACACATTGTTTTCCATTCAACTGAGGTACTTCATCCAAAACATCCTGATTATATATATATATATATATATATATATCAGTTACTGACATTTGTGTACATACAAAATCATAAAGGTAGTTTTCCTTTTTAAATGACATTGTGTGTATAATACTACATAGAAAATATAGAATTTAAAGAGTTTTGCTTTGATAATACCTTAACGGTCAACAACCAGCAACAGAATATTCACACTTGCTTTATTAACAGAATCGGTTTGGACTAGTTTTGTTGATGGAATCAGATCTTTTAAGTAAGGTGATTGGCTCTTAAAAGAGCCTTTGTTGTTTAAAGTAGTTTCTTGAACCGGGTTCCAGTTTATGCGCGTTCACCTCGGATGCGGCGGGCCAGCTGAATGTCTTTGGGCATGATGGTGACTCTCTTGGCGTGAATGGCACACAGATTGGTGTCCTCAAAGAGCCCGACCAGGTAAGCCTCGCTAGCCTCTTGCAGCGCCATGACAGCGGAGCTCTGGAAGCGCAGATCGGTCTTGAAATCCTGAGCGATTTCTCGGACCAGCCGCTGGAAGGGCAGCTTGCGGATCAGCAGCTCGGTGGATTTCTGATAACGGCGGATCTCCCGGAGAGCCACAGTCCCGGGCCTATAACGGTGAGGTTTCTTCACGCCGCCGGTAGCAGGGGCGCTCTTTCGGGCAGCCTTGGTAGCGAGCTGTTTCCTGGGCGCCTTTCCTCCGGTAGACTTACGAGCGGTTTGCTTGGTTCTTGCCATCTTTACCTGCTTTCAGTCAGTAACTGTGCCGATTAAAGCTCTGTTTAAATGACGGAAAGCCGGTGCTTCAGGCTTTATAGCAGCTGCTGGATTGTCCTGACTGGATAAAATTCACGAGGCACAAAGTCGTTTTTCATTGGCCATTTTGTAAATACTCTATCGTGATTGGATCATTTGAAGTTGGCGCTTCTTTCTTTGTTTGAACGTCTTTCACTGCTGTTCACCGAGAATAAAAACTCAACTATTTCCGTCCTTTTTGCTCGTTAAAAGGGCTTGCATTTTTTTCTTATTAAATATCGATGTGAGATTTATCAATTTAACTTGTTATTGTTTGGGATGTAATTTAATTAAACTGATGGCTCTACAATTTCACTGTGAACAAAACTCACGACACAACAGATCGCCGTTACTGGGTGAAACATACGGTCTATTTTAAACAATTCAAATTTAGATTCACAGAATAGCTTAATCTGTGTAGCGACTTTCAGGGAGACGCGGAGCAAACATTGCGCTTTAGTTGTACATAACGCAGCTAACTCCTTGTGAATGATTACATTAATCAATTACATCTAATACTACCGCTAATCTGAAAACGCCAAATCTTTCTGATCAATTTTAATGTTTCAAATTGCAATACTAAACATGTGTGTACAGGTTGATAAATGCATTACTGACACGTTCAGCGGCGTGAGAACAAGGACTTTAGCTTTCTACTGAAGTGGTGGGTGGCTCTTAAAAGAGCCTTTGGGTTTGTGAAGTCTAAATGCGGGTCAGTCAGGCTGCTTTACTTGCTCTTAGCGGGCTTCTCGGTTTTCTTGGGCAGCAGCACGGCCTGGATGTTGGGCAGCACTCCGCCCTGAGCGATGGTGACGCCTCCCATCAGTTTGTTGAGTTCCTCGTCGTTGCGGACAGCGAGCTGCAGGTGACGCGGGATGATTCTGGTTTTCTTGTTGTCCCGGGCGGCGTTCCCGGCAAGCTCCAGGATTTCAGCAGTCAGGTACTCGAGCACAGCTGCCAGATAGACCGGGGCTCCAGCGCCGACACGCTGAGCATAGTTTCCCTTCCGCAGCAGCCTGTGGACACGGCCGACAGGGAACTGCAGTCCTGCCCTAGAAGAGCGAGTCTTAGCCTTTGCTCTCGCCTTTCCGCTAGTCTTTCCTCTACCAGACATTATAACGTATTCTTGATAACACAACAGTACTAATAAAACATGCAAAGCGACTGGTATTGATTTATACACTCCATATCGTTCTGATTGGTTCAAAGGTAATGTAGTTGCGTAGCCTATCACAACCCATTAGGCGCACGATTGGTCTACAATTAAAAAAAATGCGTGCCGTTGAATACGTTGTTTGTCCAAAGCAACGATCACGTGGCTGTTTTGTTATCTGTAATGCTAATCTAAAACACGAAAGCATTCTCAAATAGTATTTTATTTTCCCCGCTTGAAGAATATATTTATATTTATATTAGTGGACAATGCAGGAACTCGGTATGTTTATAAAACAATTGCTTTTTTACTACTGGGAATTATCGTTTGCTTTTTTTCAGAAAGATGTGTCGGCTCTGAGGAGCCTTTGAGTTCATTGTAATAGGGGGTAATACTTAGTCGTAGCATTGTGCAAAAACAAACCCAAACACTCCCTAAATTTAAAAAACGAGTCGGCAATGAAGTGGTTAAAATGACAATCTCAAACAGACGAGTCTGCGCACTGAGGGCGTGTCTGTTGAAACGGCGCGCAATGCTGGGACGAGCTTTTCAAATAGGTCCGCTTTATGCGTCTCTACATCATAGCTTGTTTTAAAAAAAAAAAAATCATTATTTCATTTAGACAAACGGTAAATTATTTTTTGAAGATGTCTGGTCGTGGAAAGGGGGGTAAAGGACTCGGTAAAGGAGGCGCTAAGCGTCATCGCAAAGTGCTCCGTGATAACATCCAGGGCATCACCAAGCCCGCTATCCGCCGCCTGGCTCGCCGCGGAGGAGTGAAGCGAATCTCCGGGCTGATCTATGAAGAGACCCGCGGGGTGCTGAAGGTTTTCCTGGAGAATGTGATCCGGGATGCCGTCACCTACACTGAGCACGCCAAGAGAAAGACCGTCACCGCTATGGATGTGGTGTACGCTCTGAAGCGCCAGGGTCGCACTCTGTACGGATTCGGAGGGTAGAGATTTGGACACAAGGACACGAACACAAAGGCTCTTTTAAGAGCCGCCCACCTTTACATTTAAGGAGCTTTGAATTATAAAATAAACTACCTATAGGAAACCAATAATGTCTTTTAAACAGAGACTGAATGTTTTAGTTGGTGTAACAGTACTGCACTAAAACGATCAAACTCTGTTAAACTAATCCTAGTTAGAGTAATCAAAACATTCTAGATATAGTCGATTTTATAGCCATTCTTTTTCTAAAACAAATACTCGTCGAGTGTATAAACCCCATTCTATAACCAACAATACATCCATATTACCAGATACTAAGACTAAATTAGTGTGTGTGTGTATATATATATATACACACACACACTAAGTTTTGCTTTGATAACACCATACGGTCAAATATTATATAAAGTCATTGAAAAAGGAAAACTGCTGTGTACCGTTTTGATTTTGCAACTGTTGGTAATGTAGGTACACAAATGTCAGTTGCTGATGAAAAAAACACATATATACTTATATATACATATAATCAGGACATGTCGGAAGAAGTACCTCAGCTGAATGGAAAACAATGTTTTTGCTAAAAGAATTGAAATGTGCAAATGTAGTAAAATCTATTAACAAGAACTAAAATAAACAAAAGAAAAGGCGCCATCTTCGTACCCTGTAATCCTAAACTGCGCCAAAAAAAGGAAAATAAATCTGCCAAGTCACCGCCTTCTAAACCACGCCCTCTCTGACGCCCCATCCCCCGTTAACCGCGTTGATTGGTTCACATTAGAAATCTTTCAATCTAACTGATTGTTCGGTTTCAATTTGCATACACGCTCTATAAATTCAGGGATCTGGGGCTGGTTTCTCATTCCTCTTTGAAACTATTAAAGAAAGAAAATGCCAGAACCGAAAGCTGCACCCGCGCCGAAGAAAGGCTCCAAGAAAGCTGTTGCCAAGACCCAGCCTAAGGGAGGAAAGAAGCGCAGAAAGACCAGGAAGGAGAGCTACGCCATCTACGTGTACAAAGTGCTGAAGCAGGTCCACCCCGACACCGGTATCTCTTCCAAAGCGATGGGCATCATGAACTCGTTCGTCAACGACATTTTCGAGCGCATCGCCGGCGAGTCGTGCCGCTTGGCTCACTACAACAAGCGCTCCACCATCACTTCCCGGGAGATCCAGACAGCCGTGCGCCTCCTGCTGCCCGGAGAGCTGGCCAAGCACGCCGTGTCTGAGGGCACCAAGGCCGTCACCAAGTACACCAGCTCCAAGTAAACCGAGACCGTACCTGCTCCGTCCTTACAACAACACAAAGGCTCTTCTAAGAGCCACCCAAAATATCAAACAAAGAGTTTGACTTCTGTTGGACGCTTTTTAATATTAATGTATACAAAGATACGTCTTTATTTGACTTCAATTTGAGCAACACGGTTTTTTTCTCCAGTACTGTTGGACCTCGTCAGTGTCCGAGGGAGTTGTACAATGACTTAAGCAATTTGATTTCAAAGTAACGTTTATTATAAATAAAATAGCGTCATACTTTTCCATATTTTTTGTTAACTGAACTTTAATTTATTTCATTGCGAGTTTTTGAAGCTCTGAAATACGTCTGAGTTTGTCTTAATCTTTGTATATTTTGGGGTTTTTTTTTGTGTGTGTTTTAAATTAAATTCAGTCTGTCACTGCGGGGTGGACAAACACAAACAAATAAATGGTCTCAATTCCAGAATTTATCAATTGTATTTACCATTACAAAATGATATCCAGTCGTGATTGATATTCGTGTTTTGCGCAGTGAACTGTGTGATGATTAGTATGTATAACAGGTAATACCTGGAGTTTTAATTGCATTCGATTTCAAATGTAGATTAAACGGGTTCTTCTGTTTCCTCATGTTATCAGCATCAGTGGGAGACCAGGCTTATTTGCAATTTCTTATCTAATGCTGCCGACTAGTGGTTTTATGCGGTATTTTTCTTTTGAAACGTTGCAAACTCCTATTTAAACCACATGTAAACGTCAAATGCAAAATAACCCAGTTTGATACACAAGCCTAATGAATGGTCGTGTGTAGGATTGGGCTTGTCAGATGTCTCTTTCATGTCTCTACCCCTAACCTCTAAACATAACCTCTACCCCACCCTTACCCCTAACCTCTAAACATAACTTCTACCCCACCCTTACCCCTAACCTCTAAACATAACCTCTACCCCCACCCTTACCCCTAACCTCTAAACATAACTTCTACCCCACCCTTACCCCTAACCTCTAAACATAACCTCTACCCCACCCTTACCCCTAACCTCTAAACATAGCCTCTACCCCACCCTTACCCTTAACCTCTAAACATAGCCTCTACCCCACCCTTACCCCTAACCTCTAAACATAACCTCTACCCCACCCTTACCCATAACCTCTACCCCACCCTTACCCCTAACCTCTAAACATAACCTCTACCCCACCCTTACCCCCAACCTCTAAACATAACCTCTACCCCACCCTTACCCCCTAACCTCTAAACATAGCCTCTACCCCACCCTTACCCCCTAACCTCTAAACATAGCCTCTACCCCACCCTTATTCCCCTAACCTCTAAACATAACCTCTACCCCACCCTTACCCCTAACCTCTAAACCTAACCCCACCCCACCCTTACCCCTAACCCCTAAACATAACCTCTACCCCACCCTTACCCCTAACCTCTAAACATAACCCTACCCCACCCTTACCCCTAACCTCTAAACATAACCTCTACCCCACCCTTACCCCTAACCTCTAAACATAACCTCTACCCCACCCTTACCCCTAACCTCTAAACATAACCTCTACCCCACCCTTACCCCTAACCTCTAAACATAACCTCACCCCACCCTTACCCCTAACCTCTAAACATAACCCCTACCCCACCCTTACCCCTAACCTCTAAACATAACCACTACCCCACCCTTACCCCTAACCTCTAAACATAACCACTACCCCTAAGCCTATATATAGCAAAGTAATTGTTACTATTATTTCAACAGTTTCTTTTGCACACTCTACCGGTCTCTACTTTTCACGTATATTTAATGAATAAATTAATAATTTCTGTATTTTCTTCACTTTAATTTTCTTAAAATGACCCATTAAAGCTTAAGGAGCAAAACGTTGTCAGAATCTTCTATTTTTAGAGTGTGTGACTTAAGTCTACCGTAACCAGATGGTACTGCTTAGTTTAATCACTGACGAGAACAAAATAAATCAATGAAAATTACCCTTGATGTAGGTTGTGAACTGTGCATTATATGTACAATAGGACGTTGATTTAACATCTCATCCACAAGATGGAGCACAAGGAAGTTAAGTGACTTGCTCAGGGTCACACAATGAGCCAGTCAGTGGCAGAAATGGGATTTGAACCGGTGACTTTCTGGTATCTATCTATCTATCTATCTCTCTCTCTCTCTCTCTCTATCTATCTAGATCCCCAAGACCCCCCTGTTTAGACTGCACTTGTAGATCTCTTGATCCACCCCTCCTACTATGCACTGGACTCGTCTGACCTCAGCACCACTTTACTGGATCCTCCGCTAATGTATTATTGCACTACTAGGTCACTGTAGATATAACTTGCTGTAATCCTAACTTGTTGCATCCTAGTTCATATTGTATTTTAGTATCATTATTATTTGCACTTACTGTAAACTACACTATCTGGAGTCCCCCAAGGGTCAGTCTTGGGTCCTCTCCTGTTCTCTCTCTACACCCGCTCCCTGGGCCCCCTCATCGCATCCTATGGTTTCTCATACCATTTCTATGCTGATGATGCTCAGATTTTCCTCTCCTTCCCCACCTCTGACTCCACCATCTCCTCCCGTATCTCTACCTGTCTGTCTGCTATTTCCTCATGGATGCACTCGCATCACCTCAAACTCAACCTCTCTAAATCTGACCTCCTTTTCTTTCCCTCCTCCTCCCCCTCCTCTGATCTCTCTATCTCTGTTCCTCTGGAATCTACCACACTCTCTCCCTCTTCCTCAGCTAAGAACCTTGGAGTCACCCTGACCCCTGCCTCTTATTCCCAGCACATCTCCACTCTGGCACGCACTTGCCGATTCTTTCTGAGCAACATCCAAGAATCCACCCTTCCTCACCAACTATGCTACCCAGCTCCTGGTCCAGGCCCTGGTACTCTCCCGCCTAGACTACTGCAACTCCCTCCTGGCTGGCCTCCCTGCGTCCGCCCACCCGTCCGCTCCAGCTCATCCAGAACTCTGCTGCCCGCCTGGTGTTCTCTGCCCGCCTCGCCCACGCTACTCCACTACTCCGCTCGCCCACTGGCTCCCCATCACCGCTCGCATCCAGTTCAAGACTCTTGTACTAGCCTACAGATGCCTTGACCAGACTGCACCCAGCTACCTCCAGACCCTCATCTCTCCCTACACCCCCCACTGACCTCTCCGCCCCGCCTGCACTAGAAGACTAGCTCTACCTCCGCCACGCCCCTGCCTCCAGAGCCTGCTCCTTCTCCACCCTTGCTCCGCAGTGGTGGAATGACCTTCCTACAGATGTCAGGACTGCCCAGTCCCTGACCACATTCCGCGCCTCCTTAAGACTCACCTCTTCAAACAGCACCTGTAGAACTCCTCTGTTTGTATCCTAGGACACTATCACCCTTCATGTAAATGTGCTTTATTTTGCTCTTATCTGCCCCCTATTTTACTGCATTTAATCCTGTACTTCAGAATACTGTAATCTGCCAAGTGTTTAACCTGTAGTACTTTGTATTTAATCACATCCTGATGTAACTATCACTATTTAATCATATCCTGATGTAACTATCACTATTATCTGCTGTATTATTGAATTGTGGTTTGTCACACTTGTACTTTGCTTGAACAAAAGTTATTGTATTTCTTGCTCTTATTGTATTACTTGTATTGTAACACTTGAAATGTATTTGCTTACGATTGTAAGTCGCCCTGGATAAGGGCGTCTGCTAAGAAATAAATAATAATAATAATAATCTAAATATGAAGCTTGCATTATAATCCCGCACTGCCCTGTAACACCTGCAAGTCACCTTGGATAAAAGAGTCTGCCAAATAAATAGTCATCCTGGATTCCTGCTTCAATAAACACTTGCACTGTACTCTACTACAATTATGGCTTCCGATAGACTTCTTGCGATATCATTTTGAAGCTTCTTTGATTACATGTTAAATAAAATCTGTAAATAATGTTCATAACAGCTTATTAAATTGGGCTACATTTATTTTATTTACTCCTAGTCATAAGCAAATTTGAGAAAAGCAGTTCTACCCAATAAAGTTATCAATCCAAAAAGTTTGCTATAAAAAGTTTTATTGCAAACAGGTTTCCTAACTTGAAATCTGTCAACATTTCATTCTAAGCTCATAAGATCCCTATTTGATTTGGCTTTTCACAAGCAAGCAAATGGGTGCTCTATTTCTTTAATGCCCCCTCTGGTGCTTGCACACGAAGGACGCTATATAAAAACGAAGCCCGTTTGGTATTACAGTATTTTAAAAGTTCTCACCATGACCACCTCTGACTCTGGCATGTCGTCAGCGACGCGGCTGGATGTGGAGTTGACGAGGTACCCGTTGGTACATGAGAACATTACAAACGAGAGGAGGCCATTCGGTCCATCTTGCTCATTTGGTTGCTAGTAGCTTATTGATCCCAGAATCTCATCAAGCAGCTTCTTGAAGGATCCCAGGGTGTCAGCTTCAACAACATTACTGGGGAGTTGGTTCCAGAACCTCACAATTCTCTGTGTAAAAAAGTGCCTCCTATTTTCTGTTCTGAATCCCCCTTTATCTAATCTCCATTTGTGACCCCTGGTCCTTGTTTCTTTTTTCAGGTCAAAAAAGTCCCCTGGGTCGAAATTGTCTATACCTTTTAGGATTTTGAATGCTTGAATCGGATCACCACATAGTCTTCTTTGTTCAAGACTGAACAGATTCAATTCTTTTAGCCTGTCTGCATACGACATGCCTTTTAAACCCGGGATAACTCTGGTTGCTCTTCTTTGCACTCTTTCTAGAGCAGCAATATCCTTTTTGTAACGAGGTGACCAGAACTGAACACAAAATTCTAGATGAGGTCTTACTAATGCATTGTAAAGTTTTAACATTACTTCCCTTGATTTAAATTCAACACAGTATCTTGTTGGCCTTTTGTATAGCTTCCACAAATGTCTAGATGAAGACATTCCTGAGTCAACATAAACTTCTAGGTCTTTTTCATAGATTCCTTCTTCAATTTCAGTATCTCCCATATGATATTTATAATGTACATTTTTATTTCCTGAATGCAATACTTTACACTTTTCTCTATTAAATTTCATTTGCCATGTGTCTGCCCAGTTCTGAATGCTGTCTAGATCATTTTGAATGACCTTTGCTGCTGCAACAGTGTTTGCCACTCCTACTATTTTTGTGTCTTCTGCAAATTTAACAAGTTTGCTTACTATACCAGAATTTAAATCATTAATGTAGATTAGGAATAGCAGAGGACCTAATACTGTTTCCTGTGGTACACCACTGGTTACCTCGCTCCATTTTGAGGTTTCTCCTCTAATCAGTACTTTCTGTTTTCTACATGTTAACCACTCTCAAATCCATGTGCATGCATTTTCTTGAATCCCTACTGCGTTCAGTTTGAAAATTAATCTTTTATGCGGGACTTCAAAAGCTTTCTGGAAATCTAAATAAACCATGTTGTATGCTTTCCAATTATCCATTGACGATGTTGCATCCTCAAAAAAAATCAAGCAGGGTAGTTAGACACAATCTCCCTTTCCTAAAACTATGCTGATTGTCTCCCAGGATACTGTTACCATATAGGTAATTTTCCATTTTGGATCTTATAGTTTCCATAAGTTTACATATAATAGAAGTCAGGCTTATTGGTCTGTAGTTACCTAGTTTGGTTTTGTCTCCCTTTTTGTGGATCGGTATTACGTTTGCAATTCTCGAGTCTGTCAGTACAACCCCTGTGTCAAGAGACTATTGCATGATCTTGGTTAGCGGTTTGTAAATAACTTTTCATTTCTTTGAGTTCTATTAGGAGGATCTCATCCGTCCCAGGGGATTCGTTTATTCTAAGAGCTCCTAGTCCCTTTAACACTTCTGCCTCTGTTCCATACCTTCATAGTTTGCTTTTCTAAAATTGTAAACCTTAGCTTTAGTCATTACTTTTGGCGAAGGGGGTGGGGGGTGGACCAGGTATTTGCATGGAGGCGGGAGCTCCCTGTCCTGAGAACCGAGTACCAGGTTTTCCAGGCAGCTTGGTTGGCGCTGGTTCCACGGCTCGGTACCCTTCCTCCACCTGGACCACTCAGTCCACAGTTTCAGGTTCCTGGCGCCGAACCCACAGACGAGGTCTCAGAGCCAGGCATCCCAGGAACTGCTCCACCACAATGACCTCCACCATCTGGTCCTTGGTTGTTGCATCCGGGTTCAACCACCCCACCTCGTAGTCTCGAGTCGATGGTCAATTACCTGGGGCTGCTCATCGTCTGCGAACACTTCCTCACAGAATTTTTTTCTGTACCCCTCCGGCATGTCCCCCGCTTGATTTAGGATGGTTGCCTTGAGAGTGGGGTAGTCCATCATGGCTGTGTGTCACAGGGTTCTTGCTGCAGCCTGTGCCTCCCCCATTAACTGTGTCAGGATGTAGCTAGCCCACTGTGCCTGGGGCCATTGGCCAGCGATCACCATAGCTCCAAACATGTCCAGGTAGGCATATGGACGGTCCTCCACCATGGTTTTTTGTTGGCCAATGCATTCTCCTCTCCGGACCAGCAGCCCCCTCCCCTCCCTGCACGGCCACCATCTGCATTTAGTGCAGGAGGTCCATCATTGTGGCAAACTGTGTCGCATCCATTTAGCTCCCGCTGGATGATCGATGTCATGTTTTGGCAGGGCCGTGAATTCCTCTCTGACACCACGTGTGATAGGGTGGTTGGGTAATTCACTGAAGGACATGGGAGTCAGAAGGTTTAGTTGAAAACGCCACACCGGCACACCAGATTTGTTTATCCACAAGGGGGAACCCTTGTGCCGTAGCCTCAATACCGACAACGGTAAGTCTGCTTGGTACACGGTTCTGTAAGCACGCACTGGTGCTGCAAAATAATAGTCCAAACCAAAAGAGAAAATAAGCACTGTTAATAAAATTACAAACAAAAATGGGATCAACTGTTCACACAAGACCCGCCCCCCAACCAATCAATGAGGTCCGAGCGACACATCCCTGCTCAGCCTCTTTGTGTCATCGCCATGATTGGCAGGCAGGTCAAACAGGGCTTCCGAAGCCCCCCTGCAGGATCACGCATGCGCCCGATAGCCAGCACATATCTCCTCTGTCACACTCCCATTTGTACTTTTGGTTGAAATGTATATTCCAGACACATTAGCCAGGGCAGATTCTACAGGACCCATTAGCCACTGCCCAACATACTGCCATAGCTGCATCAAGGAGTGACAAGTGACATTTTTGGCAGTTTGTTAAATACTGGCCTCTCCCACTGATATCTATCTGTTTTTGCACTGTAATCTCCACGTCATACTCAAAGTTATCTAAGACTTAAAGTATTGCCTACGGTTCACTTTGTCAACATTTTAATACTTCCATCAAATCTCAGCAAATCTTTCTTTGTGAAGGTGAAACAAATTCAACTCCTTCAACCTATCGTCGTAGTCTCATTCTTTTAAGCCCTGTAATTAATCTGGATTAGTCATTAAGGAACGGAAATACTTCTGCTAAAGATTGCTCTGCCCAGTTCAAGAAGGGAACATTTCACGTGTCTGTTATTTTTACTTTTATTCTGTTTGATTATTCACTGATGGTGAAAATAGAATGTCTTTAAATGGTCAACATAAAAAAAACAAAATTTGGCATTTGATTTTTTTTCAGTTAAGCATTTAAATATTTAGCAGCATTTGTTGTACAATAATTTTCTAGAGAAAATTATCAAAGTGGAATGTGAGAACTGACTTAAAATATTATGTTTAATTGTGAAATATCTTGAAACACCTATTTTTAGACAGTGAAATGCCACTATTTTTTACTACCCAACAGAGCTGATGTCTTCACCTTTTTAGTCTCTGTTTTTTAAACCGAGGAAACATGTCTAAAAATGAGCGCGACAAGAGCACAGCAAAAACTGAGAGAACTCAAAAAACTAGAATTATCACAATCAGTCAGGTGGTGGAGAGGGGATGGGTGTGTGCAGCCCTGTGAAGAGGGGGGGTATGTGTGCAGCCCTGTGAAGAGGGGGGGGGTGTGCAGCCCTGTGGAGAGGGGAGGGTATGTGTGCAGCCCTGCCCTGTCCGTATTCAGCGTCTGCAGTGCAACTGGATTGTAACCTTTCAGTCCTTCCATTCTTCCTCCAGCGTGGGTGAGAGAGCAACTCAACCTGGATACCACGATGCTTCGGATCCTGCTTCCCATCTGCTTCTGTGAGTCTTCATTGATTTCATGTAAAGGGCTGGAGGGAGGGGTCCAGTGCGCTGTTATGGACAGAGTGGGAATGGGTTCTACGTTTCTGTACTTTTATCATTCATAAATACTCAGCAGTGCTCAATGTAGAAATATTAAAAGAAAATTAAATGTCTTTTGAAAAGAACACTTGTGAATGTTACAATACTTTGTTAATTTGAACTTTGATGTTGTTTATTCATAAAGTTTTTGTTGTTTTTTGGTAGTATAGGGCTCCTTCTTAAAGGCTTACCGCAGTAAATGTGCACAGAAATTTTGCAGTTTCCCCTGGTTTTACTATGCATTTACCATAGTTTACCAGGCTTTACTGTACTGCTCTGAGCTTAAGGGAATGGTTCCCTATGCTTTACCATGCTAAGAGCTGTGTCAAAACATTTGGATTAAAAAAGCCGTGCCGACAACCAGCAAGTTGTTTAAGAGACATGTGTATTACTAAAGGAAAAAATAAAGACTAACATAAGTTTGGTTAGCTAAAACATAATAGCTGACTGAATTGCAGCAAAGTCATAGTAAAAAAGAGAAATAAAAAAGTTTTAACCAGAATAAAAAAAGACACCGATTCAATATGTGTGTGTTCAAACACAACATCAGTGTATTTGCATTTTGACAGCTTGCTTCTGCCTCCATTGTCCCTGCAGTCTTTCCATTAAAAATGTTCAATGGGAGACTTTAAGAGCCGGATTGTGGAGCTCAACCAATGCATAGGGCATCAAGAGCCATTTGTTTAGACAGTCCTGATTTAGAGTAACTATGGAACTTTATTTAAAGTTTAAGAAAAAATATTTATAATACATTATTACTCCCTATGTGAAATATTTATGTGATTTAGAACTTATCTAATCGCCTCTAGAAACTACAGTTTGCATTGTGAGATCATTGTGGAGTCATGTGCCTTCGTATAGCATTGGCTGTATTGAGACTACATTGTTTTAGCAATAAATAAATAAATAAATAAATAAATACCTGTTAGGAAGCTGTTCAGTTACAATAAAAGGAGAAGCATTTTTCTCATTTTGAAAATGTTCAGCCATCCTGTGTCCAAGCCACTCTGTTTGAAAATGCAACATGACTATGTGGAAAAAGAGGAAATATACAATATGCACAAATTGTACAAATGATAGAGGACTCTGCTTTTAAAAAGCAACAATGCTATTGCTAATTCGGTTCATCTCTGGGGGCCTGGGTTCCAATCTGGGGGGCTAGGTGGCACAGAAAGACAGCAGACTAATTCACTAGCCTCTCATTCCAGCCGGGAGGCCTATGATACATGATTTATACATTAATAAGTGTTAAACTCTTTTGCATTGTATCACAGGCACAGTTCACATGCAAGACTGTAGATCCCTGATTTCACGATTCATGTTTCCAATCTGTAATGTGTTCGATTGTTTTAGATCAGTACTGAGGTCGTATCTGTTTTTATTCTTCCAGGTCTTCTTTTTGGGAAACAGAACCTAGTTCCTGTAGCAGGTAGGCATCTTTCACAGTTTCCAGGCAATGCTATGTAATTGAAAGCTGTAAAGCTGCACACTTGTGCAGTTCTGTACCGGGATCTGACTCTTTAAAGAATCATTCTGTGCACTCTGCTTCATCGTCCATATAAAAACTCTATAGTTTCCTATAATATACTGTGGGACATGCTATAGCTTATTATGAGACACTATGTTGCTTTAGGGTGATGTATTCCTATTTGTATATGGACAGAAAAATGCAGGCACTGATTGTGTATATTCCCTATTGGTATTTATTTATCTGCACACTGGTTTAGTTATCTGAACAGTTTTTCCAAGTCGTGTGCTAATTGTATTTAAATACTTATTTTATTTATCATGTGCATTCACACTAGTCAATGTTGTTTTTGGAAAGTTAGACTACTTGGCTTGAGGTATTGAAGATTTAACCAAGTATGTCCAGAGAGTTTGTCCATGTTTAGAATATGTAGGGTTCTGATCAAATTTACAGATATGTTGCTCTTGGGCTCTCCAGAACATTAGTGTTGCTGTTTGCATATCTTTCTTCCAGATCTGCTACAACGTGCAGAACCAATTAAGGATCTCCTTTTAATTTTGTAATCCTCTGAAAATCCCATCTCTCAGTGGTGAAACGCACCTGGTCACTGTGCCGTGTACCAGACCAGAAAGCTAGGAGGGTGTCTCAAAGACAAGAGAAAAGCCCAATTCAAGAAGACAATGTGATATCACATTCTCTGAATTCTCCAGTTTACTTCAGCAGGTTTCCTATGTTCATTTTCACTTAAAGCCTGCAATGTTCTTAAGCTTTTACTGTAATTGTAAAATACATATATAAAGTATATGCACACCTATATAATCTGTCGTGTCCACTTTGTGTGGTTGCTCCTAAAGTGATCCAGCGGCTTCCAAGGCTGCTTACCCACACAGACCAAGAGACGGTAAAACAGTAACACCCAAATAACTTTTTTAAGCATGAAATAGTCACATTCAAAAGTAGTTCGCTCTTTAGAACAGATACACATCTTCTATATCTGAGTAACCCACTCAAATACCGTGAAGTGCGCTGTTCATCCGTTTAATACAACAAGACGATTTAGTTATTAACCAGTAGAACACCTGTATTCACAATATTGACATGTATATAAAGGCAAATCCAATTTTAGTTTTATTCTTACAATATACTACATAATAAGTCTGGTTAACACTGTAGGCACATGTACACAATAAATAAACTGATTTGTGTTTTCAGTGTATTTATGTAAGAATAAAAGCAAACTATCTGTGAGCAGCTGCTGGCGGCTGACCTTGTGCAATCCTCTGGGTAGCTGGGTGTGCAATAACAATAGGAGGCATTGGTTCTGTTTCAGGCTCATTTGGTACGGAAATGTTCAGCAGCACTTTCAAATCATTAGCTACTGCAATGACTATTGTTCCCCTATAGTCGTTTCTTTCAGAATTGCTACATTTCCAGGTAGCAAGAGCTGAGCTGATTTCTGCAAAATAATACCTTTCTGTCTTCAACGATTCTATTATTAAACAGGTAGCGGGGGTATTTTTGGCAGACAGTAGGCTGCTTCTGTCAGTGAGCACAGATAGCTGCTACTGAATCAGCCGAGCTGTGAGTAGAAACAGGAAACCACAAGGCAGCCGCTTTGCAAGTGAACTCTGCTTACTGGCAAATTTAAGAAACTCAGAATTAGTCATAACAAAACAAGCCATGATAAACTATGGTAAATGCATAGCATAACCGACTTTTCTAAGTGGTCTCACATGTGCAGTGTTGAAAGAAGTGCATGTTACAACAATGTGTCTTGATGGTCAAATCATTATTATTATTTATTAGTAGACGCCCTTATGCAGGGCGACTTACAGTTGTTACAAGATATCACATTATTTTTTACATACAATTACATTATTTTTTTTACACATTATTTTTACATACAATTACCCATTTATACAGTTGGATTTTTACTGGAGCAGTCTAGGTAAAGTACCTTGCTCAAGAGTACAGCAGCAGTGTCCCCCACCGGGGATTGAACCCACGACCTTCCGGTCAAGAGTCCAGAGCCCTAACCACTACTCCACACTGCTGCCCTTGTCATCAGATCATCTCACTGTCTGGCTGTAATGAACCAGCAGCTGATTGGTTAATACCAGGATGGCTGGTAAAGGGTTGAGGCATTCTCAGTCTCTGGGGGCCACAGGAGGAGCAAGACAAAATAAAAAACCAAGCATCCTGGGAGCTGACTAACTTCTGCAGGCAAAATGATTCAAAACACACAAGTACATCACATGTGTTTATATCACTTCCTTTTTCATTATGATGCCCTGCACAGATCATTGACCTGAGCTAGGACACATTTAGAAACATGTTGAATGTATGTCATTATTTTGTAGCTATCTAATTGAGTGTTCATATACAGTAATCCGTCGCATATCCGACTGCAGTGGGACCAGAGTAAGGGCAAATATGTAAAAAGTCAGATGGATGTTTTAAAAACCATTGTACACAGCTGTAACTATTACTATATTCACACAATTATTATAGATTCAGATTTTATTATTATTTATTTCTTAGCAGACGCCCTTATCCAGGGCGACTTACAATTGTTACAGGATATCACATTATTTTTACATACAATTACCCATTCATACAGTTGGGTTTTTACTGGAGCAATCTAGGTAAAGTACCTTGCTCAAGGGTACAGCAGCAGTGTCCCCTACCTGGGATTGAACCCACAACCCTCCGGTCAAGAGTCCAGAGCCCTAACCACTACTCCACACTGCTGCCCATAGCTTTTATTAGGGAGCTCCACTAAATCCCTTGTTTAGAAAGATACAGGGTGTTAATGCTGTGCCCATTGGGTGCCGTGTGGGTGCGTGCATTTGCTGCTGAGTGACAGGCAGGCGAGCCAGATGGAGGTTGAAGTTGATACGCCCCTCGCAGGTGAACAGGATTTATTTACATATCAACACAATGAACAGCTCACGTGACACTGCCAGCAATGGCAGCACAAGGAGCGCATACAGCACAGCGTACGAAAATTTTGGTAGGATCTACAATATCTAAAAACGTTGCTGAAGAGGTTGATTATGGCGGGCAGGTATGTGACGCATTACTGTAATTAAAATAGGTCTTTCAATTCACTTAGTGCTCCAGGCCGTAGCTGTTAACAGCTCTCATCAGTGTCAGAGGAATTCCATACGACGGTTCGGAAAGTCAAATCGGAGGCTGCAGAATATCAGAAGTTCAGCAGCTGTAGTGTGAACGCTGCATTCCGGCAGTGTGGAGCACAGCTGAGTTCGGCTGGGTATTTGGACAGATGAATGAAGAGACAATTAGAGTTGTGAAGTTTTCTCCTTTTGGGGAGGGGGAGCTGATCGGTTACTGGAGGAAATGCCTTTAAAGTGTGCCCAATATGTCTTCCTGGCGTTTAAAAAAGGAGTGATAAAACTATATGTAAGGAATGTGACAAACTGGACAATAAGGTCAGCCTTGTTTCCAATGAAACCGATTCACACAGAAAGGGATTTAGTGTTAGTAAGCAGGCATTCAGGATCATAATGATACTATACAATGAAATTCAAGTTCAATGAGGGACACTTTCGGCAGATTTAAATATCATCTACAGCAGGGGTGTCTAATAACGGTCCTGGAGGGCCATTCCACACCAGGTTTAACAGATAAACTGATATAACTAACTACTTCCGGATCTGGATGGAGGTTTAATTGGTTCAATTAAACAGTTTAGAACAGGGTTGGAACAAAGACCAGGAGTGGAAGGGTTAACTTTGGCCACCTCTGATCTACAGCATAAGATCTGAGAATCAGCACCTCTATCAATGTCTTCTCTTTTAGAGAGTGCTAATGTGAGGCTGGTGAATGGGAGCAGCTGCTGCTCTGGGAGAGTGGAGGTTTATCACGATGGCCGGTGGGGGACAGTGTGTGACGATTACTGGGATACGACAGATGCCCAGGTTGTGTGCAGAGAGCTGGGTTGTGGCTCGGCTACGTCTGCTCCTGGCAAGTCCCACTTCGGACAGGGGAGTGGAACAATCTGGCTGGATGATGTATCGTGCTATGGATCAGAGAGCTCACTGCTCCGCTGTGGATCACGAGGATGGGGGAAACACGACTGTGGTCATGATAAAGATGCTGGAGTGGTTTGCACAGGTAGGAAGGATTTATTTTTGCCTACTAAAAAGCATGCAAGATCGGGCCCTATTCCATAACTTTAAGGACTGTTTCGTTGAATGTCTTTTTGAGAGTTCATAAACATTCTCTTAGGTTAAATACAAAAGTGTAATTAGATATACTTTGTAATTAGATAGACTTAGTTCATATAGAAGGCCTTAAACAGTCATTATGAACACCTTCCTTAAAACCATCCATGAGAAAGGCCAATCATTTTATACACAATGAACTTCTACTCCCAAATATATGGTGATCAGATTTCTAGAATGAAAAACATGTTGCCCAATGTTTTATCAAGGATCCTGAATATTCTGTTGCATTTACAGGCTTCTTAATTGGTGTTGGGTTTTGTTAGTTTAATGATCTCAATTGATAATTCTTATAATTCCGGGAATCCCAACAGAGTGAGTTACAGGACTCCAGTATACAGAAATAAATCACAAGCACTTTATTTTATGCAGTTACACAGACTGTGCAGAGGAAGATAGCAATCAATGAGCTTTTCTTCTGGGAGAGTGGAGGCACGAGAGAGGACACTGAAAGTGATGGATTGTCTGCCGCTGCTCACTAACCTATTCCTCACTCACTTCTTCTATACCCTCTCACTACGTGACCTCATGAGCTTAGTTCGTTTTTCAGCTTACTTTACAACTTATTTAAAGTTTATTTTTACTGTCTATTTTACAGTCCGTCACCTTGCATTCCTTTTTAAGGAGTTACTAGGCACTGCTGCCTCAAGATTGATTTGTTAACCGCTAAACTGAGAACAGTAGTTGTAAAAATATTAACCCATAACTTTTAACCTCTGAAAGTCACTTTCCTATATTGGCAATGGGGCAATGTTTAAATAGCCCTTGGGTTTAATACATTTTTATGAGCTGGATTTTGTGTATTCCTTCTTAGAATTACTATTAATCACAGACAACGAAATGTAAGTAGCGGGGTTCCGAAAAATATAGCGTTATACATCCCTGTGTGTTGCTACAACTGTTTAAATAACGTACCTGCAATTTTTCTTTTCATTGCTAACATCCTGACAACTTTTTACACTTATAACTTTAGAGTTTAAAAGCTCTTTTCAGAATGGCCGCTCTAGTGCATTGGGGTTTGAGATCTGTCCTCTAAATCAGTGGTGCGCAAACTCTATACCGGTAGTTATAAGTGTAAAAACTTGTCAGGATGTTAACAATGAAAAGAAAAATCACAGGTACGCTATACAGTTGTAGCAACACGCAGGGATGTATAATGCTGTATTGTTCAGAACCCCATTACTTACTCTAATAATTACTAAGTATTGGTTTAAAACATGCAGCACAACACCATTTCAGAAGGGCCCACTGAATGAATTTCATGTGGCTGTGCCTAGGCAGTACTAAAATAACAGACAAAAGACCAATCACAAAAGAACTGGGGTGGAGGATCTCTTTTCAATTTCCCCACACTACTAGGACCCTTATATTTTGATCCCCCCCCGTGGTAAAGTACTGACCTCTGTCCTCAGCTTCGCACAGTGCTAATGTGAGGCTGGTGAATGGGAACAGCTGCTGCTCTGGGAGAGTGGAGGTTTATCACGATAACCGGTGGGGGACAGTGTGTGACGATTACTGGGATACAACAGACGCCCAGATTGTGTGCAGAGAGCTGGGCTGTGGCACCGCCTTGTCTGCTCCTGGCAATGCCCACTTCGGACAGGGGAGTGGAACAATCTGGCTGGATAGTGTAACGTGCTATGGATCAGAGAGCTCACTGCTCAGCTGTGGATCACGAGGATGGGGGACACAAGGCTGTACTCACAGTGAGGACGCTGGAGTTGTCTGTTCTGGTAAGATTCATAAAAATATTTTTAAACAGTTTGTGAAGTCTAAGGGGTTCGAGAAGTTGCCCAGCCAAAACGTTTGAAATGCATAAAAATAACATATATGCCTAAAAATAACATCTATGCATTACACAATAGATACATGGATATGAATCTTAACATATAGTTAGAGCACTTCATTTTTTTTATCTTGTGATGTCCCTTTTAAAGTTATTTTGAGCCAGCTCTATTTTTTAATCAAACAAGTGAGTGAAGTTAAATTGAATTAATTAAATCAAAACTATTTAGACGAAACGGGTTAGAACATTTTGGCAACAAGTCATGAAGGTTTTAAATCAGGAAAAATCCATTTAACTTAATTAACTTTTTAGAGATGTGATCAAAAGCTAAAACAAAGAACCCTACATAGAGTTAACTTCAAATTCTGACAAATAGAAGTTTGTAGCAGCTTAATCCACACCTTTTCAGGTAACACACATATCCACTAACACAGTTTTTACACCTGCAAACATTAAAGAGTATCTAGTGGTGTTTGCTACAACTGTTTAAATAACCTACCTGTAATTTGTATTTTCATTATTAACATCCTGACAACTTTTTACACTTATAAGTTTAAAGTCTGTTTCAAAGCTCTTTTTTATCATGTCAGCTCTAGTGCAGTGGGGTTTGAGATCAAATGAATCTGAATCACTGCAGGATGAGCGATTAGAAGAAAAAACTAAGTGTTCTGGCTTTTCTGTTCCATACTACATCATGGGTCGTTATTGCTGTGTTACCTGTTTGACAATGTGGGCAACGATCCTCACACTATCAACTATAATAATAATAATAATAATAATAATAATAAGCATATATGTAATTAAAATAAATACTGTTTATATTATACATATATATATATATATATATATATATAAACATATTGGTGTATGTTGTTATTTTTCAGAGTAGTGGTACCCAATTTCAAGTGCGTGACAAAGACTTTGGTTAAACAAGCGCTTCATCTTGTATATTTATAAATAGCCAGTTCACACAAACACCCTCTAAAGAATCAATTTGCTAATGTCTACAAACTGAAAAAACAAGCATTACTTCAGTAGCTACCCAAACACGTCAAACAAAATCAACGGAAATGATGGCTAATAGCCATGGTACAGTATTTATTTTGTCATTATTTATTACATTTATCTGCTTTATTATTAGTAGTAATAGTCCTATTTAATAGGCTAATTTGGGACTACTCCAGCCTCCAAAAGACGGCTGTGGAAACAATTCAATTTAGCATCCTCAACAAGAGAATGCTAACAAGGTCAGCCAATTAACTAATTTTAACTAAAAACCAGTAAAAGGGCTGTAAATTAAATATTTAAATAAAAAAAGAACCAAAAGTAACCGTGCAGAGCACGCCACTTAGAGCCCACTGGTCGACAAAAGCTGTCATGTTGCCAGAGGACTCCGCAGTGGCGTGCTCTAAAGAAACCCGGGACCGGACCAGGGTCCTGAACATGGCCCCACAGTCAAAGACACCCTCCCTGGTGATCTTGCGCTTCCTGGTCTTATAAATTGTTAGTTTAGCAAGAGCCAGGAGCAGATTCACCAGGAGGTCTCTCTTCCTGGTGGAGCCACAAACAGGGTGCCCGAAAATAAAGAGAGTTGAAGAAAAATGCAGCCAGAACTGCAGCAGAAGATTCCTCAGTAGAAGAAAAACGGCTGCAGCCTGGCACAAAGAAAATAAATGTGAGCTACCGACTCTGACCACAGAAAGGGGATGCGGCCTCCGAGTCAGTAAAGTGACGCAGGATTTATTTGTATTTATTAAACAAAGAGACAGACATACCCCTGCATTGCAAAAACCACCAGTACAAGGGTAAACACAACACAAGAAAAAAACACCTTGTAATCAGTGTAGGGCCACACAAAAACACAAGACAAACACAAACAGTTTTTTTACTTCCTTATAAAAGGAAAAAAACAAATACAAATCTAATTTTAAAACAAAAATAGTTTTAAACTAAAAGAATAAAAAATAATAAAAGGGCAGAACCAAACCAAGGAGCACACATGCCTGCCCCCACTCCTCCCCCACTCTGCACACTGAAATGGGGGCTGAAACACAAATGGATTTTTAAATAAAAACTAAAAACAGTTTGGTGTATAAAGATAAAATATATAAAAACAAAAACCAAATACCTTTAAGGTAAAATGAAAATATAAATAAAAGAAGTGTTATAAAAAGAAGAAAAATTAAACACGGTAAAAAAAAGAAATCTTCCTGCACTTACAAACAAACACAAGTTTTAAAAAAAAAATAGAACACCTAAATCAAAAAGTTGTGAACAAAAAAAGGTGCACTACTACATTATAAAAATAAATATTTGAAAAATAAAAGGTTTAATCAACTGTTTTTAATGTTTTTTTTAATTGCTACTGGAGAAGCCAGTACTCTAGAGCTGGCATTTTGAAAAGAGCTTTGAAACAAACTTTAAAGTGTAGAAAGTTATCAGGATGTTAGCAACGAAAAGAAAAATTACAAGTATGTTATTTAAACAGTTGCAGCAACACATGGGGACATATAACACTATATTTTTAAAAAACTCTACTTACTATTTTAAACAATCTGTATTAACGGCTCACCTATAGGCAAGTTCATTGCAGATGCCAGTTTTTTGTCAGCAGCATGTTTAGTTTAACTTGAAGGTAAGCTTGGAGAGTATTAATATATATTGAGTTTCTAATGCAGCAGACATTCATTACTGTACTAGTTTTTAATGAGTTTCAAGAACATCCAAGTGGGTGGATTTCCTTAATTAACGTAATGATTTGACATAATAACCCGGACACACTCTTTCTGCTGACACAGACTGAGGAAACTGTTCTGCAGCAGTGCTTGTCGGTAACTCTTGTGTACCTGTAGGGAGATCAAGGCTAGTCAATGGATTTGGCCGCTGTGCTGGAAGAGTGGAGATTCACTACAGGGGAGCGTGGGGCTCTGTGTGCAGTGATTCCTGGGGATTAGAGGATGCTGAAGTGGTGTGCAGAGAGCTGGGGTGTGGGGCTGCAGTGTCGGCCCCTCGTGGAGCTGTGTATGGGGAGGGGAGCGGACCCATCTTCCTGGAGGATGTGGACTGCACTGGGAATGAAGCAATGCTCCATTACTGTGGTTCCAGCACATTGAAGACACGTAACTGTGCTCATAGCAAGGATGTTTCAGTAATCTGCTTCGATGCAGGTGGGTGCTGTTTATCTCTGTCTTTTTTATTTTAAATATATAACCAGCGTCAGATCTAAGTATCATGGTTGCCCTTTAACTGTATAGACTCCTGTCTAAGGCATTTTGCTGTTGCACTTCATTTCAGGTGGTGTTGTAATTTTAAGTACAGTGTCAAGTATGAATCCTGATGGTGTCAACTGCCCTTGTGTGACCAGTAGTGAGAACACTGCATTCACCCATTTATCAAATACATTTTCTGAATCGTTTGTCTGTGACTTAATTGAGACGAAACGTTAACAAAATTCTTTATGAATCTCTTATCTCACAGCTAGATGTAATTTCGTATATATGTTTATACATGTAAGAAATACATTGGACAGCATTGGATATCTACACAGTCAAAGCGAAAACATTAAAAAATCTTATTGGAGGCTGAACACCGGCACATTTCATGAACTCAGTTTGATGAAACAAGGTGTTTTGATCACAGTTCAAGCCAGCATTCAGCTTTTAGAACAGAAGAAAAATCTTGCTGCTGACTTTTCAGTGGAGCCATCTGTGTGGCTAACACTCTGCAACTTCATTTTGCAATGTGAGAGCCCAGAACACAACACAGCACTTACAACATGCAGATAGCTTTTGAGAGTAAAGGCAAGCACGCATTTCAGAGAACAGGTCTGGAACGTGGCTGCAGATGTAAAAGTTATTTTTGAATATTTATTGCTTAAAAATGAATGCATGCATTTTATACATAGAATGTAATGCAAGCTGATTACCACCTCACAAAATCAGTTTATATATGACAGCAATTAAAGCTATATTTTGGCAAAATATAATGTGTAGATAAATAACAATTGAACAGTGTATCTAGGATGTACAGAATGGGATTAAACAAAGTGCTTTGTTTCATGCAGGTGTGATGACAAAGCCATCAGTCTCACTGCAGTCCAGTTACGTTTCATTTCAACCTGGTGAAGATGCCAGCTTCACATGCACTGCTCCCTCCAGGCTCTACACAACCATTGATTTCTATTTGTACAAAAGCGGTTCTGGAAACTACAGCTCCAAAGAGAGTGCTGGATCTCCACAAACCAGCGTGACTTTGACTGTGCCTATCGTCTCTGAGGCACAACAGGGGAGCTACATCTGTGTGTATAAAGTACAGGGGAGAACTGAAAGCTTCAGCTCCCCTCGTAGTGACCCTGTACACATCGCAGTGGGTGAGTGTCTTCTATCAGCTTCCCTGCTGAAACTCCTTCTCGTGAATCTCTTATAACATTGACCTGATATAACTGTGTGCCCTGCACTTAAGAACATAAGAAAGTTTACAAACAAGATGAGGCCATTCGGTCCATCTTGCTCGTTTGGTTGTTAGTAGCTTATTGATCCCAGAATCTCATCAAGCAGCTTCTTGAAGGATCCCAGGGTGTCAGCTTCAACAACATTACTGGGGAGTTGGTTCCAGACCCACAATTCTCTGTGTAAAAAAGTGCCTCCTATTTTCTGTTCTGAATGCCCCTTTAACTATTCTCCATTTGTGACCCCTGGTCCTTGTTTCTTTTTCAGGTCGAAAAAGTCCCCTGAGTCGACATTGTCTATACCTTTTAGAATTTAGAATGCCTGAATCAGAGCATATGACATGCCTTTTAAACCAGGAATAATTCTGGTCGCTCTGCATTGTAAAGTTTTAACATTACTTCCCTTGATTTAAATTCAACACTTTTCACTGTATATCCGAGTTTGCCTTTTTCATAGCTTCCCCACATTGTCTAGATGAAGACATTTTTGAGTCAACATAAAATCCTAGGTCTTTTTTATAGATTCCTTCTTCAATTTCAGTATCTCCCATATGATATTTATAATGGAAATGCCTCCAGCAAGATGGCCGACTTCCTGTTTCTACCCACCGTTGAGTGGACCCATCTATGGGGAAGTGTACTACCAACCTTACACAGCGCCCTTTCTGGTCGGGAGGGAGATTTACAACATTGATTCTTTCTCTCTTTATCATACAGGGTCTATATTTTTATTTAGCCAATCTTTTATTTTCTAGCTAATTTTTTTCCCCCACTGTGTTTTGTTTTGCTTTTTTTGTTTTCTGTATCCACACCTGTGTGCTATACCATGGTTAGTATAGCCATATGGTTTATACTGGAGCAACCCCACACAAGGGATACTGGGACCACCCGCAACTGCAGCTGTGAAAAAGACATGTGAATATTGTAAATAAACCTGTGTGCCTGCGTCTCTCAGTCTCTCACAGCGGCAGCTCTCACAGCGGCTGATGCATAGTTCACACACCCTAGTCTGTATGTCGCCTTGGATAAAGGCGTCTGCTAAATAAACAAATAATAAATAATAATGACTCTAGTTGAGGCATTCCTGAGAATTGATCACTCTTCTTTCTTTTCCCAGTGGATCTGAAGCAGCCGGATATCTCTGTCAGCGTAGCTGCCGGTGCTGTTACGAGAGGAGGCAGTTTCGATATCACCTGCAGCTCTGCAGAGCAGCACGCAGAAGCCACCTTCTACCTCTTCAAACTCCCTGCAGGGTTCAATGAGAGCTGGAGCCTCTCTGTACCGGCCAGCAAGCAGTCTGCCCTGTTCAGCTTCTCTGCCGCAAACTCCACAGATGAAGGCAATTACTCCTGTCAGTATCAGAGCCGGGTATCAGGAAGAGTGTTTGAATCCCCTCTGAGCGAGCCGCTCTGCATCACACTCAAAGGTAAGCAGACTCACTCAGTGTTTGAATCAGAGAGACGTTCTGCATCACACTCACAGGTAAGCAGTAAACAAATCTGGACTGGAGTTGATCCTTCTAGTGGAAATTATTAGCCTGAGGGTTGCAAAAGTGCCAGACAATGAGGGGTGGAGGTGCTTTACCCACTGGAGGTGACATCTACAACCCAATCTGATTTGGTGAACCATTCGATGCAGGAGTTTATTGCCATTCATTGGTACTCAATTGTATAGATGATGGCAAATTTATTATTATTATTTATTTATTATTTGTTTATTTAGCAGACGCCTTCATCCAAGGCGACTTACAGAGAATAGGGTGTGTGAACTATGCATCAGCTGCAGAGTCACTTACAACTACGTCTCACCCGAAAGACGGAGTACAAGGAGGTTAAGTGACTTGCTCAGGGTCACACAATGAGTCAGTGGCTGAGGTGGGATTTGAACCGGGGACCGCCTGGTTACAAGCCCTTTTATTTAACCACTGAACCACACAGCCTGTGAGTTACATCAGAGGGTTTAATACTTTAGAGGTTGCAGCGTTACTGGCAGAGGTGAAGCTTTGCTGCACCTCTGCCAGTAACGCTGCAACCTCTAAAGAATTAAACCCTCTGATGTAACTCATATGAACATTTAATTTAGGTAAAAAATTAAAACTGAGTAAAAATAATCCAGACTAGGCCCTTCTTCATTAACTGGATTTTGGTAACATCCTCTACTTGGGTTCAGTGGCTCAACATGGAAGAGAAATATATCAAAAAATAAATAATATTTTAAATATATTTAGAAACATATATTGCAACATTAAAAATGGCCGCTAAAAAGTCTGAAATATATATTTAAATACAAATAAATATCTATAATGCAGGTGCATATTTTAGATACAATTTGTAATAAGTTGTAAAACATATTCTAAATACAAACAATTTTTCAATATATTTTGATGAAATTCTTAAATTTAGGCTACTTTTCTTACTGAAATATGTGAAATATTGAATATTGATAAATATTTTGAAATGATACTGAAATATATGGGAATATGCATTGCACATACATTTTAGAAAATGAAAACAATACACTGTAACATATTCAAAATATATGCTCAGTGGTGTGAAATGAACTGTTATATAGGCCTATAATTCACAGTCCAGGTGACTCAGATTCCCTTAGCTTTCCTGTAGAGATGACTGATCTTGTCCTATGAGGCACGCCAGATTTTCAACAATTAAAAGCAGGAAAAACAAAGTGACTAATGTTCTGAGTCCGACAGGGGATGTGATTGCTGTGTTCAAGGTGTTAGCAGCATCCAGACTGAAGATGGAGTTTGCTTACTACAAACTCAACTCACCTATCAGACTGAAGTGTTGCAGGAGGTGTGGGGAATAGGGGGAGGATGGGATGGTAGATAAATCTATTGTTTTTAGTCGGAAGGGTTTATATTTTCTACTTTCTAATCAGACCGATTTGGTTATTTGGTAGTGTATAGGTAATTGCTCTAACAGTAATTTGTAAAAAAAAAAAAAAAAAAAATTCTGAAATGTTAGGTTTTAATAGGATTGCTGGATGTGATTGTGAACAGTAACATTTTAAATGATTGTTGAACATAATTGAATAATAAAGGTTGTTTAAAACCCTATTTCAGAGCCGGTTCTGGTTCCAGTGGTGGCTACTGTGACTGTGACTGTGGCTGTGTTGCTGCTGGTTCTCATCCTCGTGCTCCTGAGATGTAAAAAGAGAAGGACAGATAGCAGCAAGGAGGGGGTGAGCTCTGCAGGTGAGCAGAAGCACTGATATGAGAGGGTGGCAGCTCTGTGTATCACACTGGCGTCGTTCTCATCAGCTCTGTGTATCACACTGGCGTCGGTCTCATCAGCTCTGTGTATCACACTGGCGTCGGTCTCATCAGCTCTGTGTATCACACTGGCGTCGTTCTCATCAGCTCTGTGTATCACACTGGCGTCGGTCTCATCAGCTCTGTGTATCACACTGGCGTCGGTCTCATCAGCTCTGTGTATCACACTGGCGTCGTTCTCATCAGCTCTGTGTATCACACTGGCGTCGGTCTCATCAGCTCTGTGTATCACACTGGCGTCGGTCTCATCAGCTCTGTGTATCACATTGGCTTCAGTCTCTTCAGCTCTGTCTATCAGAAATGACTAATTTTTAGAGAGATTTCTGGATCACTAAGCTGAGGGCTTCCCTTTGTTTCTGTACCCTCTTCGGTTCTTTAACTTCTATCCCTGTGCTCTTCCTCCCCCAGATAAACTGAATGCATACACCCCACAACGAACTGGTGTCCTGCAGACTGAAGAGTCTGATTCCAACTATAAGAGACAAGACTTTGCATCAGAAGAGGAGAGAGACTTGATCTATGAGAATACCAACTTCAGTGAGCCTGACTGTGGGATCCCAGGGGGCTGTGCAGAAGGAGATGATGATTGCATTTATCAAAATTTTGGCTGAGGGAGAGGGGTGTGGCTTAGACAGTCTCCACCTAGGAGTCTCAGTAAGCCTATAACCTGCTTCACCTTCTTCTAATCATTATACATGGACCAGACACCACCGATACTGTTAACAATATCCAATGGGGTACTCCTACCACAGGCATTTTGGCTTGCATCATTTACACAGGCTGCCGCTACCAAGTGAAAGGTACTGATGGAAACTGATCAATGCACATTTTATTAGGGGTCTAAAACACTAAATTCAGCTCTGAGCAGGACAGAATGGATTCAGGTGTTGATAAAAAAAAGATATTTGGGATTTCAGTTTCACTTTTTCCACGCTTTCACTGCATGTAAAACAAACTGCCCAGTTAAAAGCGCTTTGTGATGGTGGTCCACTATGAAAGGTGTTATATAAAATAAAGATTGATTGATTGATTGATAGTTGTATTACTTTGGCATGGGGTGAGAAAGCACGGTAGCATCTGTTTGTGTAATGCTATTTTGTAAATTGCCAAATACTGTATTAGTGCTTTGTCTTGCAAAAATGTTACTGATTCTCTGTGTATAGTATATGAACATATTCATTTATACTTTTAACCATTTATTATTTTAATATACTTTTAATTATCGTTTAATTGACTAACTCTTTCTTGCTGAGAACTGAGCTTTTTCTATACATGCAATGTCCGAACTGTCGGAGAGGTGACATGTGTTGTTTGTTAAGTGAGGAGTTGCTGACTGCTTCCCAAGGCAAGATAGGCCGAGGCATATCTGGGTCTGTGTTGGAGATGAGAGATACGGAGAGGGGCTATCTGGTCTTGTCTGGGGAATGGGTGGATTGTGGTAAATAGAGGTTGGAGGATATATCTATTGTGGTATACTGGAGACTCACGACAGCTGGAAAAGAGGAGAGAAAGCCGACATGACCAACTGTCCAGATTCTAACAGCTAAGTGTTTACATTATCTGTTAATCTGGATTAGGGCTTGTTCATATACTCTAGTAGTAGAGGATTTCTCTGTAAAATGATACCTGTATGATAATAATGAAATGTGATGACTGTGATTTGGAATTGCTTGTCATGCCTGGTGCTTCAACTCTCAAGGTCTCAATAGATATTAAGGAAACAGTAGGCTTTGCATCGGATAATACAGATTCTACTGTAATGGGAAGCCTCTTGAGAGATATCCAAGAGACTTGAGCTCCATGCCCTGACAAGTCATCTAAGAAAGAACTTATGAATGAATTCAAAGCAGGTCGGACCTCCTTTCAATGCAGATACTCTGAATCGAGTTCAGTTATTGTCCGGTTTAATGCTAGACTATACTCTTGTGATGTGTGTACAGGAAAGCTTTTCAGATGTGCTGTGCACCTTTGCAAATAAATGCTTTGGAAGTTAAAATGGGTCTGTTGACGTGTTTACTACAAAAAAAAGCATACTATTGTATTATAAACCAGTGCTAACCAAGGCTTTAAAAAAACATCTTAACTCTTTTTAGCTTTATTAACATCATCACTAGTCAACCACAGAAGCAGTGGTTGAATGCTTCTGTACTTTTCTGAAAGGAACACTCCTGCACGGTGCAGTTTATTCAGAGCAATTCACACAGCGCAATGAACATGAACACCTACAATAAACCCCAATTCACACAGTGCAATGATGCGGCTCCTTTAAAACTCTGCCCTCCGCCGCCTGGTTTTGACCTCTGTGATGATGACGGCCAAGATCATTCCAGTCAGGCCGCAGATGATGACGGCAGCGTGGACTCTGCAGAGTAGAACACTGGAGGAGGCAGGGTACGAAAAACCTGTACAGAGAAAGAGGAGAGGGTGAGGGAGGAGAGGAAGAGTGAAAGTGGAGAAAGAGGAAGAGAGAGCAGAGGGAACAGATAGGGGAACAGGAGAGTATAAACAAGGTTTGCGGCTCAGGTTCGTTTCGCCCTTTCGAATACAGACCCAGACACAAGACTGAAGGTTTTAAAGCGCGGACGCGCTATTTTTAATAATAAAAATAAAACGAAATACGAAAACAAACACCTAGCCCTTATTTTATTTAGCAGACACCTTTATCCAAAGCGACTTACAGAGACTAGTGTGTATAAACTGTGCATCAGCTGCAGAGTCACTTACAATTACGTCTCACCCGAAAGACGGAGCACAAGGAGGTTAAGTGACTTGCTCAGGGTCACACAATGAGTTAGTGGCTGAGGTGGGAATTGAACCGGGGATCACCTGGTTACAAGCCCTTTTCTTTAACACAGCCTCCTATGTTACAAGCATTAACTAAACACAAACTGGAACCTTCTCTAATAAGCCGGACAGCTAAACTGTTTATCGGCACAAACGAAACAAAACTTGCTATTGCTATTGCTATACACAATCAGACTTCTTTACATACCGCAACCCTGAAGAAACTGGCTGCTTCTCTTAAATACCCTGCCCCCCCCCCCCATATTACAATGATAGCCAGGTGCAAGGGATAATTAATAATAAAACAATAATTAAACTAAACAAACATGCATACGCACGTGTTTTTGGCAGATTGAATTTTAACCCCCTCCCTGCCTGGTTACAAGAGAGAGGGGTAGAGAGTCAGAAAGAGAAGGAGATGTAGGAGGAGAGTTGTAATTTCATTATTAAGAAAGGTTCTTAGGGAAAGCTAAAAATATATATATATATATATCTACATAATAATGCAAAGGAAGTTCAACTTTCACTCCAATGCAGATGTGAAACTCGATTTGATAAACCCAGTTTCCCATTTCTCTCAGTCCACTCATAACTGAAATTAAACATTCTGAGGTTTTAAATAATATAGAAAACTATGACATTCAAGGGGACTGTCTGAATCACTGCTGGTGCCACTGCTGTGTAATATATAATTAGGGATCAAACGTTTGGGGGTTTTATTTTCCAAATCTCTACCTCCCTTTAAATTGGTAGTAGGTATGCTGTTTCTGCATCATAATTAAAAGAGAACTATTAATTACAGACTGGGTTTAAGATATGTTTTTTTCTTTGCTACAAATCAAGGGGATTTAAATGATGGACTTGCTATGTTTACATGGCACAAGTATTCTGAATATTTAATTGCACTATTTCACGGGATGCACTTTCGCATGTACACCGGGTCGGTGAAGACAAAGGTTACCCAGTATGTCATAATTCAAGGTTGAAGTACGGAAAATTTGATAGATTCGACCCACTTCTGTTCTGTTTTGTTTTTTTTTTTGTGCTGTGCTTTTAAAACTTTATATCGATTACGAACTTGATCCACAGTTCTCTCAAATCCCTCAAATGTCTTCCGCCATCCTTTTAAACACTTCCGCACATCACTGTTTCTCGCTGTTTACGACTTTAAAATCATTAGACCAAAAGTAGTGGCGTTTTGTCGCATGTGCCGTCATGTTTACTGCTTTGAGTATTTGTATTGCGCGTGTCTGTTGTGGGTTACGCTTAACAGAATCAGGCTCAGTCCAGATTTGAAGGTGAAACAAGTGACATCGTTTTGTAATTAACAGCTTTCTTTTTAGTTTAATTAGGAAACAGAATCGGCTCAAAATAAGTTTACGTCATGTGATCAAAAATAAAACCTGAAAACTTCAAGCCGTAAATATAATAGATGCATGTCATTGCACTTTCAAATTTCTTTCAGTATTTCTAAAGTATGTCACCTTTTCTTTACATAATTGACCTCTGGTTTCCAGTTTGCTGTTTTTTTGTATCACTTCTTTGTTTTACTCATTGCTTTGTTGCTTTAGACCGTGTCAACTTCCCAAATTTCTCTTTTAGTTCAGACAATCTTGGCTTGACAGTTAAAGCATGGTAAAGGTCAAGCATGGTAAAACATACTGATAAACATGGCAAACCAGGGTAAACTATGGTAAGCATGTAGTGTAACTGCAAAAATACTGTGGTAAACTCTTATAAGGGTACCTGCAGTGTCTCTTTAGTTTGCCTCCTCTCTAAACAAACTCGTTTTTTGAAGGTGGAGCCTCTGCAATGTGTCCTGCAGGATTGAGTAATACTGAGATGCTGCAATTGAATCTGTGTTCTCAATATCATTTACTGTGCTCAGAGATCAGCCAACAGCAGAGTTTGAAAATGTTTAGAAAGGAGAAGTGTATTATTACGAAACGCACAGCTTTGAAATAAACACGACATGCTTTATTAATTATTGTTGTATTGTTATCATTTAATGCTTCAGGAGCTACGGACTATATGGGGAGAAACTATTCGACCACAACAAGTTTTTTTTTTTTTAATTTTCTGTTATTTTTATTTTTGTAAATACTGTTTGCTGTCTGTGGCCGGGGTCAATGGGGTCAACATTGCTGTGAAAAATGAAACATGCATGGGGTACGGGTTTTGGCAGGGTAATAAAAGAGACTGATCACATTTCAAACTTTCGTATCTCTGATCTTTCGTTCTTTAATTCTCTGAATGGTTGATTAGCATTATTCTCATGCCTGTTACAACCAGGTTAAAGAAACGATTGCAAGCCTTGCTTTCAGATAGTGCTGCACTTCCTTGCTAACCTGGAGAGCCCCTTCACTGGCTTTTTCCCTGTCATTAAGCAGCCAGCTGCTTCTCTTACTGACTGACTTTCAGCCCATAACCCCAAACTCACTGCTGAGGTGCCCTAGGAAGTACGCGTGTAACAGAAATCCTGAAAATAAGGCATTGAAACCTTCATTAACCTAGATGTGTTTTTTTTTAATGTTTGCTGTAAAATGTGTTTCTTTCGAAACTGCACATTTGCAGGTCGCTAATGGAGGTGCTAATCAGGTAAGATGATGGTCATTCCAGCGACACGGTTTCAGCTACAAGCATTTCCATTCCTCTACCTGCACAGACGACGCCTGCATCCTCTCCGTGGTTGCAGTTGCTCGTCCCGACTCCTGGGTTTACACACTGGGTAAGGGAGGATTCGGAGCCAGTGCAGGTTGCGTTATACACCCACACCGGGCCGACCCCTCTGCCGAAGTGTGCGCCCCCTGGTGCTGAAATAGCATCACCGCAGCCCAGCTCTCTGCACACCACCCGAGCGTCCAGCCAGTCCCAGCCATCGTCGCACACTGACCCCCAGTGGCCGTCATGATGAACTTCAACTCTCCCAGAGCAGCTGCTGCCATTCGCCAGCCGGACACTTGCGCTCTCTAGAATGAAAGGGGTGAGCCGCCTCAGAATTTGTACTCATTTTTTAATTACCGTAAATAGGTGCATGGCCTTCCACTTGGGTACTTTGAGTAACTGCAGTTAATCCTTTCATTTCATATATAAGCCCACGTGCCTGAGTATACACGCCCCTGCAGCTGATAAAAGTTCAGATATTATACATGTAAGTAAGATGATTACAAATCTCGGATTACTGAATACCAGCATGTTAAACTGTGACAGCATTAAAAAAAAGACCACAGTAAAAGGATTTTTGATAGACTTTTTTTCTTTCTCTTCTAAAATCGTGCATACAAGGCCAAGCGCTTATCTTGCGTTAAAGGTCCGCTGTAGCACAGTGAACTAATTAATTCCCTGATGATTGATCCCTGTGCTCCCCTGACTGTGTGACTCCCCCCTGCACACCACGCGGTCGTGCCTTTACCAGGGGAGACCCTCGGGGACCCTTGCGCTCCCCTGACTGTGTGACTCTACCCCTGCACACCACGCGGCTGTGCCTTTACCAGGGGAGACCCTTGGGGACCCCTGCGCTCCCCTGACTGTGTGACTCCCCTGCACACCACGCGTGCCTTTACCAGGGGAGACCCTCGGGACCCCTCGCTCCCCTGACTGTGTGACTCCCCTGCACACCACGCGGTCATGCCTTTACCAGGGGAGACCCTCGGGAGACCCTCGGGGACCCCTGCGCCCCCTGACTGTGTGACTCCCCCTGCACACCATGCGGCCGTGCCTTTTACCAGGGGAGACCCTTGGGGACCCCTGCGCCCCTGACTGTGTGACTCCCCCCCTGCACACCACGCGGCCGTGCCTTTACCAGGGAGACCCTCGGGGACCCCTGCACTCCCCTGACTGTGTGACTCCCCCCCTGCACACCACGCGGCCGTGCGTTTACCAGGGGAGACCCTCGGGGACCCCTGCGCTCCCCCTGACTGTGTGACTCCCCACACCACGCTGCCGTGCCTTTACCAGAGGGAGACCCTCGGGACCCTTGCGCCCCCCTGACTGTGTGACTCCCCTGCACACCACGCTGTCAAGCCTTTACCAGGGAGACCCTCGGGGACCCCTGCGCTCCCCTGACTGTGTGACTCCCCCTGCACACCACGCTGCCGTGCCTTTACCAGGGGAGACCCTCGGGGACCCCTGCGCCCCCTGACTGTGTGACTCCCCCACACCACGCGGCCGTGCCTTTTACCAGGGAGACCCTCGGGGACCCCTGCACTCCCCTGACTGTGTGACTCCCCCTGCACACCACGCTGGCCGTGTTTTTACCAGGGGAGACCCTCGGGGACCCCTGCGCCCCTGACTGTGTGACTCCCCCTGCACACCACGCCGTGCCTTTACCAGGGGAGACCCTCGGGGACCCCTGCGCTCCCCTGACTGTGTGACTCCCCCCTGCACACCACGCGGCCGTGCCTTTACCAGGGAGTCATACAAGTATACCGTCTTATTGTGATATTTTCTGTTGTGAAATTTAGAAACATTTTTATTTTTGAAATGTTTGTTTACAGTAGCTCCTCCAATATATATATATATATATATATATATATATATATATATATATATATATATATATATATATATATATATAATACTAATGTGACAGAATATACAAGCAATACTATATATATATTTTTTCCCTTACATTCTTTGACAAGCGTTTCGACTAGAAGTCTTTGTTGATGTCTTCAATAGAAATATTTAAAGAAATGTAATGAATTCAATGGCAACATTTTTTGACTAGAAGTCTTTCTAAAAAGAATTATAGTCCAAACGTTTTGTCAACAAATTGTATAAAGCTTCTTATACACGAATGAATGCATATTCTGCCACTGAGAAGTTTGATTTTTGATCATTTTGAAACCTCATTTACAATATAATACTTACCGACCAGTGGCAAGAAAACAATAATCTTCAGGAGTACAGATGATGCCATGTTACCAGTCCTTGAAATTACAGCAGTGCAAAAATATCTTATTCAATTCAACTTTAACCGTAAATCTCAGCTCAGTCAGATAAAATACAAAAATCACCTGCAGGAATGTACAGCCCAGCTTTGAAGTGTGTGGTGCATGTATCTGGTACATATATCCCTGTATTATTTAGGAAGTAATGCATTAAGCATTTCATTAAAACCCTAATGGAGAAATGAAAATGAAGAAAAAACAAATCTTCTGAGTTTCAAACGCCCTCGTGCTGTAGGTATCATTAAAAGAGGCTGCCGACCTGTGGCTAGGACTGCACCAGGAGGGAACGGAAACAAACTGGGCAGTCAACAAGACCAGTTTCACTTCTGATTAGGTTCGGAGAGCACTATAACTAGTCACTATAAGTTTCTTTTCAATGTTTATTTTTCAAGGGCTCACAAAGTACTATAACAAATCACTCACCTTTTAGATTTATTTATTTATTTACATTTATATATAAGGCCCTCAAGGTGCTTTACAACATTTTACAATATTATACAACATTTAAAAGGCAAAGATAATTCCTATAAAACAGTTCATAAGTCTAAAACATTACAAAGTCAGTGCTAAAATTATGGTAAAGAAGCCATTTTATAAAAGTGGGTTTTCAATGCTGTTTTAAAAATAGAAAGATTTGCTGTTTTTATGACTGAAGATGGTAGAGCATGCCACAACATTAGGGCTTTGCAAGAGAAGGTCCTCCCTCTTGCACGTCTTTATTCACTCTCGGAACAACCAACAGCCCCACATCCTGCGAGCTTAGAGCATGACTTGGATTGTAAGGTGCTAATCCATTTAGGGCTTGTGGCAAAGTGACTGCTGAGTAGAAACAGGTGCAGAGGTGATGCAGTGCAGGAATAATCACACAAAAGGAAACTGTAATCCGGTTTGGAAAAGGGGTTTTGTAAAACTCCCGGTCTGGCGACCAAACAATAATCCTCTGGCAAAACACACCAATGTGTGAACCGCGGAAGGAAATGATAATAATGGTTTGCAGAACCAAATAATAATAATAATAATGTAATCCGCCCCACAATAATACTAAACACAGTCACCAGTCGGGGTGCGTGCAGTAGTGCTTGGAGTGGGTGATAAAAAATAACAGTGACTGTGGTGTTGTTGTTCCAGGTAGTGCTGGCCCAAGGCGACAGCTCCGGAGACGTGTTAGCCATCTAGTGAATTACAAAACAAAAGACAATTACTAACAGTGCTACAAACAAACAAAACACTCACAAACTCTTTTTAAACAACAGTGTTTGGGAACTCTCCTGGTCCTTCCAGTTCAGTGTCACTCTGAACCAAGCAAAGGAAAAGATTTATGATCCTCCGTCCCCTTTATGCTATAACACATGACCCCTTGGTAAATGATTGCAGCTGTCTCTACTGTCTGCAGCTGCTATATCATTTCCCTTCCAGGTCAATACGTTCCTGCAACAGAGTCTCGCCTTCTTCCAGACTGACCGACCCGGAGAAAGAACTGTCAGGCCAGCCCATCCAAAGCCTTTCCCTTTCGCTGCTTAGCGTCCTCACAGGTTGGGAGGGAGATTTACAAACTCATTATATTTCTGTCACAGGGCTTTATAAGTTAAAAGCAAAATCTTATAATCAATTCTAAAATGCACAGGAAGCCAGTGCACAGAAGACAGGGGTAATATGTTCATTGTTTTTGGTTTTAGTTAGAATTCTGGCAGCAGTGTTTTGAACTAGCTGCAGACGAGACACGACACGTTGAGGAATACAGTAAACAGAGAATTACAATAATATATTCTGGATGAAGCAAAGGCATGCATTAGCTTTTCAGAGTCAGGTACAGAGAGAATGGGACTAAGTTTGGTTATATTCCTCAAATGATAAAAAGAAACTTTGGTCATTTTTTTAATATGAGACTCGAGTGATAAATTTGGATCAAAAGTGACCCCAAATTCCTAATTTCCAGTTTTGGATTTGATGAAAAACCTCTGAACCCTAACTCCTGTAGTCAATGCTTTGGTTCTGACTGCCCAAAAACATTTTGTCTGAATTCAACATTAAAAAATGTGAAACTTCCACATTTGATATCAGCAAGGCAAGCAACTAATAGTGCCCCATTAGAGTGGTTGCCTGGATTTACAGACAAGTACAGTTGTGTGTCATTGGCATAATAATGGAAGTTAACTCCATGTCTGAGAATAATGTCACCTAGGCAACATATATAAAGAAAATAATAAGGGGTCTAAAATAGAACCCTGAGGAACACTGCAGATAACTTCCGATAATACCAATTTATTTTCCCCAATGGAGACATACTGGAATCTGTTGGAAAGACATGACCTAAACTATGATAGGACACCACCTGAGAGACCTACCAAGCTTCCAAGATGATTCAATAAAATTAAGTTGGTCAACAGTATCAAATGCAGCACTTAGATCAAGGTAAATTAGAATGGAGAGAAAGCCAGAGCTTATCAACAGATCATTTAGTACTCTAACAAGGCTGTCAAACAAAACACTCAAGATAACAACACAGGTTCAGCATAACCATACAAAGGAACAGATCACCTCGCTACGTTCCCTTTTGTACCGTCAATCATGACCAATCCGTGGCTGCCACATTGTTTCCCTTCCGGGTTGATGATTTAGTGTACCGTAGCTCCGCCCCCTTTCTAGATGACCGACTTCCATCTAACCCTGGGAATGAATTGTCTGGCCATCCAGTCTAGGGCACTCTGTTCCCTTCACACAGCGCCTTCACAGGTCGGGAGGGAGATTGATCACCAAGAATCATTCTGTCTTTGTCACAGTAGCTAAAAAACTTTGTACTTGGTTTATAACAATCCGCTCAAGAACCTTTGCTAAAAATGGCAGATTGGAAATTAGCCTAAAGTTATTGCGGTCTTCAGGGTCTAAGTTTGTTTTTTTAAGTAATGGCTTTATCACTGCTACCTTGAGTGCTAAAGGAACTATGCCGGAGGCAAGTGATTAATTTATAATTTCTTATATGCGTGTATTGAGAACACAAAGTACTTATATTAATAATTTAGAAGGGATGGGATCAAGACAGCATGCCATTAGTCTTATATGCAGAACTAGCTTGATACTTGATTGGGGTTCTTCATTGGAGCAACATGAGACCTGTTAATCATACAACAGGCTTCACTGCTCAGTTCATGAGTCATTTCTGAGCAGCTGAGCCTTGACTGAGTGGGGCGGAGATACTGGTACCAAGTCAATAGGAAAGTGTCAGGTATGGAAGATGCCAGTTTCATTTGCAGTGATTTTTCCCTGCTTGGATATCTCCACCCCAGCTGCATTTGCTCAGCTGCTGATGTAACAGGGCTGAGGCTGGACATGAACCGGTGACCCCATGCACTGCAAGCGGGCGTCTTAACCACACTGCAAAAGAGCCAGGCCCGTTGGCATTCAGAGCATTTAATCTAATCTCATCTCACCGACAGGGGACAGAATCCGTACCGGCAGAGAATCACACAACACCGCCCAGAAGCAAACAATACATTGGAAAGGATCACATTGAGGAGCAGAGCCCCTGCAGCCCGGTGCACCAAGAACAGGTTTCATGAATGCTTTACAGTAAAGATGGGTGATTTATTACAGTACTCTGTGAGTCTGAAAAATAAATGCAGCCTAGTTATAAGAGAGTTGAGGAGACGTTTCTGCTTGTGCCTTCATCAATGATTCAACCCTGCGATGCTGAATATTTCTTCCCTATATCGCTTTCTACAAAATGTGTGGTTCTGTGGCATGTGTATTCTTATGCAATACAGAGTTGTACAAACTGTTGAAGCCGGTATTCTCATAGACCAAGTGTAACAGGGGAGATCTGTGCTGACTGTCTGGCGCATGCATGATGCTGCAGGATGAGGGCAGTAGCCTCGTAAGATCCGCCTGTCAGTCATGGCGATGACACGGAGAGGTGGGGGAGAGGGTGGGTTGGATTTCCCTCTCTCTGAGAGGCTGAGAGACGGGCCTTGGGGGATTGCTGAACCTTTAAATAACGCTCTGTTGTTCCCTCAGATCTGCCCCTCTAAGATGAGATACGAGCCAGCGGAAGCGCTGTTGCTGGACCGAGCACAGCCAGAGAGGACCAAAATAAAAAGAAAGAAAAGATTATTTTTAGCAGCAGGGAAAAGACTTGGGCAGAACCCTGGAGAGTATCTGCCTAGGTACTGAGGGACCCAGTGAGCGTAGGACAGAGACCCGGGTCGTACGGGTAGCGACGGTTGGGGTGAAGCTGCAGAGTGCAGCACCTTTATTTTGTAGTTTCATTACTGTGTTTTATTTTCCCTTTTTCTTTCACCTTTTGTCATTTATTATTATTTTTATTTTCAAAGCACCTGTGAGTGCAACCGCACTTGTGAACTGTTTACCTGTGTTGGTATTCCTGTGGACCTGATTACCGTTGTCGGTATTCAGGCCACGGACAACAGCGCCCTCTGCGGGCTAAAATAAAACAGTGCGCCTGAGCGGCATTACAAATAAAAATTTTGTCTCCTGTGTGCCAGTGAATTGTCCACCACCCTTCCACACCAAGTCTATGCAATATTCATCTCCTTCTGCAGAGCCCCCTGGGATCCCACAGTGAGGCTCACTGAAGTCGATATTCTCATAGACCAAGTCTCTCTCCTCTTCTGATGCAAACTCATGTCTCTCATAGCTGGAATCAGGCTCTTCAGTCTGCAGGGCACCAGTTCGTTGTGAGGCGTATGTATGCAGCATATCTGGGGGAGGAAGAGCACAGGGATAGAAATTAAAGAATTGAAGAGGGTGCAGAAACAAAGGGAAGTCCTCAGCTCAGTGATCCAGATATCTCTAAAAATGAGATTTGGAGCCTCACTATAAAGACCAGTCAAGGAAGTCTTTATAGAGAGTGGCTTTACTATTGAATGGACATACAGCAGAGTCAATACCAGAGGAATCACAGTGTTTAAAAGGTTAGCTAGTTTCTGTAACTGGCCAACACTTCACTGAACAGTTGAACCATTGTCCTTGGTATTAATTGCTTTAGTTTTCTTTCATGCAAACTGTTCTAATTGACTGTTTTAGTCTGTTTTCAGTTCAGTCCTGAATTACGTGCAGGGAGTTACACCATGTTGCACCCAGATTTACAGGGTTATTCCTGAACGTGGCTGCCTGTAGTTAATTATAGTCTCACTATGGAGGTAACTGGACAGGGGGTGATATGTGTGGGACTACAGAGTGCAGTGTTTAATATTGAAGGGGATTTTAACATTGCTGATAATAGGAACAAGTCAGGACTGTACAAAGTGGGGTTCATTGTGAAGTGATCTGTTTGCAGAGGTGTCCTTACTGTGCTGTAAGATCTTATTAGGGAGTTAAAGACTGTGCGCCCCTGTGGCAAAGTGGCTGATTGTGTACAGGTGCAGGAGCGATGCAGCGCGCAATGAACAAACAGAGAATTGTAATCCAGTTGGAAACAGGTTTTATTGATTATAATCCCGGTCTGGTGACCAAACAATAACTCCAGGCAATACACAACAATGTGTAATGCACTGGAAGTAAATAAACAGGTTGCAGTCCCAAATAATAAACACACATATCTTTCCCACAATGTACAAAACACGGTCACCAGTCCTGGGTGCGTGCTGTAGTGCTCGTGGTGGGTGATAAGTTTATTTGTGACAAAAGTGCAGTGCTGTGCCGGGTTTTGTCCTGGCCCCTGGGCGACAGCTCCAGAACGTGATAGCTGTCTAATAATTACAAACAATTATAGACAAACAAATACAAAACACTCACTGTACTTTTATCACTGAGTCTCTCACAGGTCCTTATAGTTTAACGATTCAAACCAAACGAAGGAACAGATAACATTACTTCGACCCCTATTTATACCGTCATACCCCTTGGTAAACGATTGCAGCTGCTCTTTATGATCTGCAACTGCCACATCATTTCCCCTCTGGGTCGATGAGTTAGTGTATCGAAGCTCTGTCTCTTTTCTGCGTGACCAACTTCCTTTTAGCCCTCGGAACGAAGTGTCAGGCACAGTAGTCCAGAGTACTCTGTTCCTGTTGCTTAGCTCCCTCACAGGTCGAGAGGGAGATTTACCACCAAGAATCATTGTCTTTCTGTCACAGCCCCCTAGTGCTGAGCCTGGGTTACTGTCTGGATAATTCCAGGTGTTGCTGTGGGGCAGGGTTGTGATAAAAGTGAGGGTTGGAAATCTGAATCATTGCTGGAGCCACTGCTGTATGATATATAAAACTATGGAGATTGAAACTTAGGGGGACTGTCTGAATCATTGCTGGTGCCATGGCTGTATAAAATATAAAACTATGGAGATTAAATACTACTACTATTGCTACTACAATAAAATATTAATTCTCAAACTGAACAGTGTAGGGATTCAAGGAAATGAATGCAGATGGATTAGGGAGTGGTTAACATGTAGAAAACAGAAAGTACTAATTAGAGGAGAAACTCAAAATGGAGCGAGGTAACCAGTGGAGTACCACAGGGATCAGTATTAGGTCCTCTGCTATTCCTGATCTACATTAATGACCTAGATTCTGGTGTAGTAAGCAAACTTGTTAAATTTGCAGACGACACAAAAATAGGAGGAGTGGCAAACACTGTTGCAGCAACAAAGGTCATTCAAAATGATCTAGACAGCATTCAGAACTGGGCAGACACATGGCAAATGACATTTAATAGAGAAAAGTGTAAAGTACTGCACGCAGGCAATAAAAATGTGCATTATAAATATCATATGGGAGATACTGAAATTGAAGATGGAATCTAGTTAAAAGACCTAGGAGTTTATGTTGACTCAGAAATGTCATCATCTAGACAATGTGGGGAAGCTATAAAAAAGGCCAACAAGATGCTCGGATATATTGTGAGAAGTGTTGAATTTAAATCAAGGGAAGTAATGTTAAAACTTTACAATGCATTAGTAAGACCTCATCTAGAATATTGTGTTCAGTTCTGGTCACCTCGTTACAAAAAGGATATTGCTGCTCTAGAAAGAGTGCAAAGAAGAGCGACCAGAATTATCCCAGGTTTAAAAAGCATGTCGTATGCAGACAGGCTCAAAGAATTGAATTTATTCAGTCAGTCCTGAACAAAGAAGACTACGCAGCGATCTGATTCAAGCATTCAAAATCCTAAAAGGTATAGACAATGTCGACCCAGGTGACAAGGACCAGGGGTCACAAATGGAGATTAGATAAAGGGGCATTCAGAACAGAAAATAGGAGGCACTTTTTTACACAGAGAATTATGAGGGTCTGGAACCAACTCCCCAGTAATGTTGTTGAAGCTGACACCCTGGGATCCTTCAAGAAGCTGCTTGATGAGATTCTGGGATCAATAAGCTACGAACATCCAAACGAGCAAGATGGGCCGAATGGCCTCCTCTCGTTTGTAAACTTTCTTATGTTCTTAATAATAATAAATAATAATAATAATAATAATAATAATAAATAAATACATAAATAAATAAATCTTAACAATAGGCTTCCCAAACCAGGTTGGAAGCCTAATAGCTTGAAAGAAAGTATCAACTAACAGACACCTATAAGGGATTAGAGACCGGGGCTGTCGGTTTGTGAAGCTACATTATGTAGCACGACCATTCATAAACAGCCTGTCGTACTATTGGAACGCGTGGAGGTCTGGGACAGAGGGCGCTGGCGAGCTAAGATAAAGCTTAACTGAGCGGTTCCCTCTTGATAGAAACAAATATATAATAACACAACACACACAATCAGCAGAGCGTGGGATCGAAGATTGCTTGTGTGTTGAAGAAACTCGGGTGCAGCAACACTTATGCGTTTTGCCGGCTAATACAGAAATTAAACTAATAACTCAACTCTACATTCGTGGAAATGAAAAACTGCCTGTTCCAAATGCTGACTGCTAAGCTGAATAGGCCAGCTGTACATATCTGTAGTACAGATAATACAGTTGTATATAAGTAAATACTCTTAACGCATTGGTGTTCACCGGCCTTTGGGGGAGGGAAAACGGCATGCCTATCAAAAGACGTGGTTTTGTTCTTTTAGTGCTTAGAAAAACGTATGTTTCTCTGTTTGTTTTAAAAAAAAAATCGGACCAACTTTTCTGATTTGAAGTGAAATTTACAAAACATGAGTGCTAAAAGGACCTGGAATGCGCTGTCCAGTGGCTGTGCTGCCATGCCCGGCGAGAACAGGTTTAAAGTGAGGAGAAGTAGCGGTTCAGACGCGGAGGACGGCGGCGGTGCACCGGGTCTTGGATTTTTACAAACCCATGCAGACAAAAATGATTTGGGACCAGAACGTGTGGAGTTAAAACTTTTAAAAGAAAAGTTAAACAACAATACCGACAGCAGCGGCGCTTCCCCTAGCAGTAGTGCTAGCCTGTCTAAACACGAACTGGCCTCCGCGATCGACCAAGCCGTGGAGAGAGCAGTGCAGATTGCCGTGTCGAAAATGACCGCTCTTGTCGAGAGAAAATGCAAATGCGCCGTTTTGCAAAGCCAAATGGAGGACCGGGAGCGTGAATTCGAGAGCGTCCGGTTAAGGTTGGAAGTGGCGGAGAGCGAATTGAAAACTATTCGGGGACATCTGAGCGATTTGAACGCTGATTATAATAATATTAACAACAACAGCAGCGCTACTAATACTAACAGTCCTAGTACATTCACAAAACAAGCGTCCACCACCACCACCACCACCACAGACGACCGCACAAGAAAATGTATTGCACGAAACAACCAAGGAAGAAGAGAGAAAGAGAACGAGGACAATCCGAAAACAATTTGTGCAAGTGATACGAGTGTTGCTCAGTGTGTACCTACCAAGAAAAGACCACACTATACAATTAGTAGTACACCTGCCCGGTTCGTGCGAGCTGCTGTCACACCAGCGACAAGTTTGCAAGGTTTAACAACTCAACCATCAGAACCACAAACGAACCACGACGTATTCAGTACCGACCCGAACAGAACTCCGCACTGGAACCAGCGCACTGAGAGTGGTGGCGAGCAAACGGGACAAGGTCAGATACCTTTTATAATAATCGTGTGGAACAAATTGATAATTGCATTTAAAAAAATCGAGCCAGAAAATGCCTACGATTTAGTTAATTATTAGTCAATCTATTATTTTAAACTAAAGCTTGTGTTGCCGCCCCCGTTCAAGTATCAACATGCATTCACAATATTGTCACAATACCGTTTCTGTAACAATTCTGTTCATTTTTAAAATACAATGTGTTTGATGAATTCGAGTAGCAAAATACTACCCTCGTTGTAAATGCACCGTTTATATTCGTAGAATGGATGTATGTATTTCATTCGGAATACGTATTTGAGGAGTCCTTCTGTATTCCAAAAGCATCCATTTTACATTCTTTCAGCAGATTCCACTGGCGTGCATTTTGAATGGCAGAAGAATTGGTTTGCATCCATTTTGAATACAAAAGCTAGTCACCCGCAATTAATATGTATTTTTTTTTTTATCAGAATATTTAGCAGTTTCTTTTTTAATAGTACTGTTATTAGTACCGGTGTATTATCAGGTTGAACTGAATTATATTTCTAACCTCCATTATTACTGCTGTAGATTTCAAAGAGTAAAGGAAGCTTGTGACCCTGCACCTGAAATTGCATTTAAATGACCTAAACAAACTGGCATATCAACAAAGTTTTTTCCTCTGTTAAACTACAGTTCAAATGTAATTTTAAATTTATTTTCTTTTTCTTACTCGGTACAATATTGAGTTATTGTAATTCTCAAAATCTGCCTTTGCCTGGCTTTGAGCTGCTTTGAGCTTGTCCGGAGAATCCAGGATTCAACAGCCTTCCTCTGAAATCAACTCCCCAGTAATGTTGTTGAAGCTGACACCCTGGGATCCTTCAAGAAGCTGCTTGATGAGATTCTGGGATCAATAAGCTACTAACAACCAAACGAGCAAGATGGGCCGAATGGGGCCTCCTCTCGTGTGTAAACTTTTTTATGTTCTTATTCCATTATAAAAATATGTTTAACTCCTGCTAGCCCACCCTACTCTTCTTGTCAATCGTAAATTGGCCTCATAAATTTTTTTGTAATGTAAAATTGTGGTAAAACTTTTCTTCACACTGCATGGAAGACAAATATATTGCAGTACATTTCAGAGCACAAAAAAAATATGTTTCAATGTATTTCTTTACCAATATATGTTAAATAGTGCAATGCATCCCAGTATATATTCTCATATATATCATAAAATATATTTAGTAGTTTAATCAAAATATATTGCAACGTGTGAGAGTATAGTGCAAATGCACAATATTTATTGAATTATTTCTGGCACGGAACCAATTGCAAAACCAATACAAATGTATGAACAGTTCACAAGGCATTGCACAAGTAATCTTGAGGTATTACAAATGCTTATTGCACATCTAGAGTTTGTAAAACAAAGTTTTTTTCACTTCACTAAAAGGTTTTGTAAACTGTAAACTGAATAAACAGAGGCATTGAAACTTGACAGTTTTTCAAAGCCATCATCAAAATGCATACCTATTAGTAGAGCTATGAATAAAACGATCAACTTGTAGCTTTTATTAGGCAGCATTATAAGAACATAAGAACATAAGAAAGTTTACAAACGAGAGGAGGCCATTCAGCCCATCTTGCTCGTTTGGTTGTTAGTAGCTTATTGATCCCAGAATCTCATCAAGCAGCTTCTTGAAGGACCCCAGGCTGTCAGCTTCAATTATAATTAAATTGTAATAAAGTTGTCTGGCATTTAAATGATACCTTCACTGACAGTGAAATGTGTTTAGGATGTGTGTTCTATTTTTCTCCCACATGCACTGTTGTTCGCTGCCCACAGAGGGCTCGACCGGTACACGACGCACAGACTTGGGGTCTCTGCACATCATTGAAGTCTCGGGGCTGGACTCTGTGCACATCAAGGAAGAGGAGGAGGCTGTGGAGGGGCTGGGGGGATACCCAGAGTGTGAAGCTGTGTACCTGGGGCAGGAGAGCAGCAGAGAGGGGGAGAGTACAGGGTCCACCGCTGCAGGTATAACAGGTGAGTACTGGAGAGCACTGAGGGGGTGTGGCGATGCACTAACACCACGTTTCTGAAGTAAACTACAGCAGTCATCAGCCTTCCACAGGAACCCAGGGCATAGCAGGAGAACATGCCCCACACCAGGGCCATGCCAAACCCGGTCGGGGAGACAGACCAATATATTGTGGCAGAGCTGTACCTGTAAAGAAAGTGTGAGTGATTTGTGTGTGTTGGTGGTGGTTGGCAGGGACGGGGTTAATTCCTGTCCCTGCCAAAAACATGCAAGAGTGTGGCTGTTCCCAAACGAGGTAATTGGTGCTAATTGGGAATAATTATATATATATATATATATATATATATATATATATATATATATATATATATATATATATATATATATATATATATATATATATATATATATAATATGATGCACAAAAGGAATGCAACACTCAGGTCTAATTGGATGTAATCAAATATTTTAAACATAGATATCAAACAATCACAGACAGTTTCCTGGTTTCTCTGGACTAGTCTGCTGATTGTTGAAGCAGAACATCTCATTCTCCGGGCAACTTCTCTCACAGACAGGCCGCCTTCAATCATGCCGATAGTCCTATCTTTTGCTGTTTTTGGGTTAATTAAAATCATCTTTTCGAATGGCTGATTCGTCTTTTCGAATGGCTAATTATACAGATTCTTAATCAACTCGTTTTGGCAATTTTAACTCAAATGAAATACCAAACACTGAGCACCTGGCGTTTTTATGAAATCACATGACTTGAGCTCAGTATTTTGTTATCCCAAGGAACAATACTACTACAAACAATCAACAAACCTATCTGCTCACTATTTAAAATGTAAATAACCTTGTGTGTGTGACCAATGAGCTATTGATGTAAAACTTCCTGTTGTTGTGATTTCATTGTGCATCAGTGTGTAGCGCTGGGACAAATATCTGAGTATTCGAACAGATATTTTTTTTTCAACATGTATTCGGATACAAAAATCAGATGTTCGTATTCACTACAAATGACAAAAATACCTTGCACTGATTTACCGCCTCACCAGAATTTGCGCGACAGTTTAAAATATGGCAAATGAAATAGAGTTCTGTGTGATATGTGAGATTTAATATATATAAAAAAACACAGAATCAACACAGCAGCTCTTGAGCCTCTATTAAAGTTTTAGACAGCAAAAAGTAAACAAACTAGATCATGCACGCGCACTCATAGTGGTCTCTATGGAAAGCTATGTGGGACAAAAACGCATTGTGCTGCTTTAGAGCGCGTCAGAATCTCATGGGGCAGAAAATAGCAAGCATGTCATTCTGAAATGCCTCGCTTAAACAGTACCCAACTTTCTGAAAATGGTGTGTAGTGAATTTTATGTAGATTGTATATATTATCAAGGCTTGAAGTTAACGTATATTTGGTAGCATTTTGCTACCCAAAACTCTTTAATTTGCTATCATACTGGTGTTTATATGCAATAGCATTTTTCTGATCCCTTACGCTGCAGTTTATATGACCGACCCTGAGTGAACACGTACATAATCACCGGTATTATTTTTTTAAACATGTACGTTATTAGTATCTTACATAAAATGATATGGTTGCATTCTTGTAGAACCTAAGGATAAAACTAAATACATTTTGACAAGGAATTGCATTAGTTCTATTACTTAGTCGAGCACAAGGTGGTTTTAATAAATACTTTCTGATTTAAATAGAGGCCTATTAACTGATAGTTTGGGTTATTCAGTCTATTTAAAATGTAGGTAGATGTTTATTTTTAAAATAATTTGTATATATAATTTAGTGGAATAAACGGTTACCGAATAAGACCATTTTGCTACCTACTTTCCATGCAGGTCCTTATTACTGCCTTAAAAAGTTAACTTCTAGCCCTGATTTTATATATATATATATATATATATATATATATATATATATATATATATATATATTGTTGTGACTTTCTGTTATGTGGAATGTAATAAACGAGAAGCAAAACTGAGTTTTTTTCACCTTCATTTTACAACACCATTTCCATTTATTTATTTATTTATTTTTTATTTGATGTGTTTATGTTTAAATTTCAGTTTTCGTTTGCTTGTTCAGCTACAAAAAGGCACACGTAAACCTTGTGTTAATACTTTATGAAAACGTGTCTATCGCCGCTGTGAAGAAACGGCAATGGCAAGGAATAAATAAAAAAAATAACTAAAATAAAATAAAATGCTGTGTCACCACAGAGAGTGGTGAGGGGATGGAATGGGTTACCTAGTCATGTTGTTGAAGGAGACTCTTCTTCACACAGAGTGGTGAGGGATGGAATGGGTTACCTAGTCATGTTGTTGAAGGAGACTCTTCTTCACACAGAGAGCGGTGAGGGGATGGAATGGGTTACCTAGTCATGCTGTTGAAGGAGACTCTTCTTCACACAGAGAGTGGTGAGGGGATGGAATGGGTTACCTAGTCATGTTGTTGAAGGAGACTCTTCTTCACACAGAGAGTGGTGAGGGGATGGAATGGGTTACCTAGTCATGTTGTTGAAGGAGACTTTTCTTCACACAGAGAGTGGTGAGGGGATGGAATGGGTTACCTAGTCATGTTGTTGAAGGAGACTCTTCTTCACACAGAGAGCGGTGAGGTGATGGAATGGGTTACCTAGTCATGTTGCTGATGCTGAATCACTGGGATAATTTAAGACCCGACTTGACAAACTTTTGAGATCAATCAGCTGCTAGGAACCAGACAAGCTGTGTCTGGTAGCTTGCTTCTCTGTCTGTCTCTGATGGCAGTGTTTCTAGACTGTGGTAATGTGCCTCTGTCTCTGATCACAGTGTTTCTGGACTGCGGTAATGTGTGTCTCTGTCTCTGATCACAGTGTTTCTGGACTGCGGTAATGTGTCTCTGATCACAGTGTTTCTGGACTGCGGTAATGTGTGTCTCTGTCTCTGATCACAGTGTTTCTGGACTGTGGTAATGTGTCTCTGATCACAGTGTTTCTGGACTGCGGTAATGTGTGTCTCTGTCTCTGATCACAGTGTTTCTGGACTGCGGTAATGTGTGTCTCTGTCTCTGATCACAGTGTTTCTGGACTGTGGTAGTGTGTCTCTGATCACATTGTTTCTAGACTGTGGTAATGTGTGTCTCTGTCTCTGATCACAGTGTTTCTGGACTGCAGTAATGTGTGTCTCTGTCTCTGATCACAGTGTTTCTGGACTGCGGTAATGTGTGTCTCTGTCTCTGATCACAGTGTTTCTGGACTGTGGTAATGTGTCTCTGATCACAGTGTTTCTGGACTGTGGTAGTGTGTCTCTGATCACATTGTTTCTAGACTGTGGTAATGTGTGTCTCTGTCTCTGATCACAGTGTTTCTGGACTGCAGTAATGTGTGTCTCTGTCTCTGATCACAGTGTTTCTGGACTGCAGTAATGTGTGTCTCTGTCTCTGATCACAGTGTTTCTGGACTGCGGTAATGTGTGTCTCTGTCTCTGATCACAGTGTTTCTGGACTGTGGTAATGTGTCTCTGATCACAGTGTTTCTGGACTGTGGTAATGTGTGTCTCTGTCTCTGATCACAGTGTTTCTGGACTGCGGTAATGTGTGTCTCTGTCTCTGATCACAGTGTTTCTGGACTGTGGTAGTGTGTCTCTGATCACATTGTTTCTAGACTGTGTAATGTGTGTCTCTGTCTCTGATCACAGTGTTTCTGGACTGCTAATGTGTGTCTCTGTCTCTGATCACAGTGTTTCTGGACTGTGGTAATGTGTCTCTGATCACAGTGTTTCTGGACTGTGGTAATGTGTGTCTCTGTCTCTGATCACAGTGTTTCTGGACTGTGGTAGTGTGTGTCTGTCTCTGATCACAGTGTTTCTGGACTGTGGTAATGTGTGTCTGTCTCTGATCACAGTGTTTCTGGACTGTGGTAATGTGTCTCTGATCACAGTGTTTCTAGACTGTGGTAATGTGTGTCTGGCTCTGATCACAGTGTTTCTGGACTGTGGTAATGTGTCTCTGATCACAGTGTTTCTAGACTGGTAATGTGTGTCTCTGTCTCTGATCACAGTGTTTCTGGACTGCGGTAATGTGTGTCTCTGTCTCTGATCACAGTGTTTCTGGACTGTGGTAATGTGTGTCTGTCTCTGATCACAGTGTTTCTGGACTGTGGTAGTGTGTCTCTGATCACAGTGTTTCTGGACTGTGGTAATGTGTGTCTCTGTCTCTGATCACAGTGTTTCTGGACTGCGGTAATGTGTGTCTCTGTCTCTGATCACAGTGTTTCTGGACTGTGGTGTGTGTCTGTCTCTGATCACAGTGTTTCTGGACTGCGGTAATGTGTGTCTCTGTCTCTGATCACAGTGTTTCTGGACTGTGGTAGTGTGTCTCTGATCACATTGTTTCTAGACTGTGGTAATGTGTGTCTCTGTCTCTGATCACAGTGTTTCTGGACTGCAGTAATGTGTGTCTCTGTCTCTGATCACAGTGTTTCTGGACTGTGGTAATGTGTCTCTGATCACAGTGTTTCTGGACTGTGGTAATGTGTGTCTCTGTCTCTGATCACAGTGTTTCTGGACTGCGGTAATGTGTGTCTCTATCTCTGATCACAGTGTTTCTGGACTGTGGTAGTGTGTGTCTCTGTCTCTGATCACAGTGTTTCTGGACTGTGGTAATGTGTGTCTCTGTCTCTGATCACAGTGTTTCTGGACTGTGGTAATGTGTCTCTGATCACAGTGTTTCTAGACTGTGGTAATGTGTGTCTGGCTCTGATCACAGTGTTTCTGGACTGTGGTAATGTGTCTCTGATCACAGTGTTTCTAGACTGGTAATGTGTGTCTCTGTCTCTGATCACAGTGTTTCTGGACTGCGGTAATGTGTGTCTCTGTCTCTGATCACAGTGTTTCTGGACTGTGGTAATGTGTGTCTGTCTCTGATCACAGTGTTTCTGGACTGTGTTTGTCTCTGATCACAGTGTTTCTGGACTGTGGTAATGTGTGTCTCTGTCTCTGATCACAGTGTTTCTGGACTGCGGTAATGTGTGTCTCTGTCTCTGATCACAGTGTTTCTGGACTGTGGTAATGTGTCTCTGATCACAGTGTTTCTGGACTGTGGTAATGTGTCTCTGATCACAGTGTTTCTGGACTGTGGTAATGTGTGTCTCTGTCTCTGATCACAGTGTTTCTGGACTGCGGTAATGTGTGTCTCTGTCTCTGATCACAGTGTTTCTGGACTCTAGTAATGTGTGTCTCTGTCTCTGATCACAGTGTTTCTGGACTCTAGTAATGTGTGTCTCTGTCTCTGATCACAGTGTTTCTGGACTGTGGTAGTGTGTCTCTGATCACAGTGTTTCTGGACTGTGGTAATGTGTGTCTCTGTCTCTGATCACAGTGTTTCTGGACTGCAGTAATGTGTGTCTCTGTCTCTGATCACAGTGTTTCTGGACTGCGGTAATGTGTGTCTCTGTCTCTGATCACAGTGTTTCTGGACTGTGGTAATGTGTGTCTCTGTCTCTGATCACAGTGTTTCTGGACTGTGGTAGTGTGTCTCTGATCACATTGTTTCTAGACTGTGGTAATGTGTGTCTCTGTCTCTGATCACAGTGTTTCTGGACTGCAGTAATGTGTGTCTCTGTCTCTGATCACAGTGTTTCTGGACTGCGGTAATGTGTGTCTCTGTCTCTGATCACAGTGTTTCTGGACTGTGGTAATGTGTCTCTGATCACAGTGTTTCTGGACTGTGGTAATGTGTGTCTCTGTCTCTGATCACAGTGTTTCTGGACTGCGGTAATGTGTGTCTCTATCTCTGATCACAGTGTTTCTGGACTGTGGTAGTGTGTGTCTCTGTCTCTGATCACAGTGTTTCTGGACTGTGGTAATGTGTGTCTGTCTCTGATCACAGTGTTTCTGGACTGTGGTCTCTGATCACAGTGTTTCTAGACTGTGGTAATGTGTGTCTGGCTCTGATCACAGTGTTTCTGGACTGTGTAATGTGTCTCTGATCACAGTGTTTCTAGACTGTGTGTGTGTCTCTGTCTCTGATCACAGTGTTTCTGGACTGCGGTAATGTGTGTCTCTGTCTCTGATCACAGTGTTTCTGGACTGTGGTAATGTGTGTCTGTCTCTGATCACAGTGTTTCTGGACTGTGGTAATGTGTCTCTGATCACAGTGTTTCTGGACTGTGGTAATGTGTGTCTCTGTCTCTGATCACAGTGTTTCTGGACTGCGGTAATGTGTGTCTCTGTCTCTGATCACAGTGTTTCTGGACTGTGGTAATGTGTCTCTGATCACAGTGTTTCTGGACTGTGGTAATGTGTCTCTGATCACAGTGTTTCTGGACTGTGGTAATGTGTGTCTCTGTCTCTGATCACAGTGTTTCTGGACCGTAATGTGTGTCTCTGTCTCTGATCACAGTGTTTCTGGACTCTAGTAATGTGTGTCTCTGTCTCTGATCACAGTGTTTCTGGACTCTAGTAATGTGTGTCTCTGTCTCTGATCACAGTGTTTCTGGACTGCGGTAATGTGTGTCTGTCTCTGATCACAGTGTTTCTGGACTGTGGTAATGTGTGTCTGTCTCTGATCACAGTGTTTCTGGACTGCGGTAATGTGTGTCTGTCTCTGATCACAGTGTTTCTGGACTGTGGTAATGTGTGTCTCTGTCTCTGATCACAGTGTTTCTAGCCTGTGGTAATGTGTGTCTCTGTCTCTGATCACAGTGTTTCTGGACTGTGGTAATGTGTCTCTGATCACAGTGTTTCTGGACTGCAGTAATGTGTGTCTCTGTCTCTGATCACAGTGTTTCTGGACTGTGGTAATGTGTCTCTGATCACAGTGTTTCTGGACTGTGGTAATGTATGTCTCTGTCTCTGATCACAGTGTTTCTGGACTCCCTCTGTGGCTTGGAGCTCGATGCAGTGGGAGGCTTCCTCAAGCAGTCCCTGCAGTATGTCGCCCAGAGACAGACCCACATTCGCCCCGCCCAGTCCTGCCAGAGCCCCTGGACCAGCCGGCAGCAGCATCCGGGGTTCAACGAGGTGAGACAGCGGCCAGGTCACTTTGTACTGAGGCTGTAGATCAATATGTCTGTAAGGCAAACTGAATGTCAAAAGTGTAGAGTACAAATCAAAGGGGGTTATGATGAGGTGGTATAATACACTGGTGAGGCCTCACTTAAGAGTACTGTGTCCTGTTCTGGTCACTACACTTCCAAAAGCACAGTATGGCCCTTGAGAGTCCAGCGAAGAGCAACCAGACTAAAAGGATGACCTACGAAGACTGAAGGAACAAGGTGGGGAGCTTGATTTGATGTCTTCAATATCTTAAGAGGAGTTCACCATTACTTAAAAAACACGACTTAAGTGTTTTTTGAGAGAAATCAGCTGCTAGGAACCGGACAAGCTCTGATGGGCTAAATAGCCTCCTCTTGTGAATTTTCTTATGTTTTTAATGTCTCCCCTCTCCCTCTCCTCCCTCCTCTCTTTCCCTTCTCCCTCTCCTCCCTCATCTCTCTTCCCCTCTCTCGCTCCTCTCTCTTCCCTGTCTCTCCCCTGTCTCCCCCTCTCTCCTCTACACAGATGAAGGCCCCTCTGATGGCCGGCCGCTCGGATCTCCTGGGCAGCGTGCTGGTGAACCCGGGTCAGCTGCGGGAGGCTGTGAAGAAAGCAGTACAGTTCCAGTCCAAGGAGGGGCAGCGCTACCTGCTCAACAAGCTGCTGGGGATGGTCTTCAGCAAGGAGGAGCTGGCGCAGGCCGAGGGGGTCAAAGACTTCAGCAAGGCGCTGGACCCGCGAAAGCAAGAGGCCATCAAAGGTAGCGGGACACTCTCGGGCTCCGGGCTCCACTCCACTCGCTGTCCACTAGCCACTGAAATTACAATTACAATTACAATGCTCTTTTGCTCAATTACAATTCCAGTTGCACTAAAATAACACATTAACACATTAACATGTTTACTCTGTTTATTCCACCAAGCAGTAATCACAGGTAAAAATACAGAAATGTTTTTTTTAAAACAAATGGGGGTCACTAAAAGTGGTTGAAAATACGAAAATAATGATCGCTTATTGTGAAACACAACATGGAAATGATTAAGCTTGGAAAGGTGTGTAATTGTACTGTAATTGATCGATGATGTGGTAATTGCAAATACAATTACACAGGTGTGCCAAAGTTCAATTACAATTGAAATTGACCCCAAGTCTGCTTCCATTAGCTCCATAGGTTTCAAACTTGCAGGTCTTCTAGCAAACATGTATTTTTTGTTTTAAAACCAGATATCTGGTTCTACACAAGGTTAAAGAAAGTTCACAGTTTCCATGCCTTGCACTCAGGAGATCTGTTTCTCTTCTGGGTCACTGACTGAAACCAAAGCACGAGTTTCTTACAAAACTGCACATGTGAAATGTATGTAGCTAATGGAAGTGCAAAACACATTCATGGGATTGTAAATGCAAATGTTTCAATACCTTATTCTGAGAATCTTGCACTTGCATTTCCGAGGTTGTTTTTGTGGGCCAAATCAGTTATTATAAAAATCTAAAAAAAAGGTAGTGCAATGAAATGTGATTCATTTTCTTTTTTTGAAGACTAACATTTCGCCTAGATGTCTTTTTTCCATGTCTTCAATGTATATTTAATGACAACAGTAGAGAGTTTCCATTAGCAGTCTTTCTCAGTGTCTTCGATGTAATTATAATGAGTTTCCACTAGCAGTCTCTCGCAGTGTCTTCATTGCTACCTGCAGTCCTTGAGACCCCTGTGTTTCCCTGCAGAGTTCCTTCACGCCACAGCAGTGCAGTACGGCATGGAGGAGCTGCTGCAGGGGGAGTACCGCAAGGTGGTTCAGAACAAGATGGGCAACAGCCGCAGAGACCTGAAGAAACCGTACCTGAGCACAGCTGAGCGGAGCTGTACGAGAGACAGCGTCCTGGGAGAGACTGCATGAGATCAACACTGCAGCCCTGGCAGAGAGGAGCAAAACGAGAGAGACTGCCTGAGATCAATACTGCAACCCTAGCAGAGCAACACAAGAGAGACTGCCTGAGTTCAACACTGCAGCCCTAGCAGAGCAACACGAGAGAGACTGCCTGAGTTCAACACTGCAGCCCTAGCAGAGCAACACGAGAGAGACTGCCTGAGATCAATACTGCAACCCTGGCAGAGCAACACGAGAGAGACTGCCTGAGATCAATACTGCAACCCTGGCAGAGCAACACGAGAGAGACTGCCTGAGATCAATACTGCAACCCTGGCAGAGCAACACGAGAGAGACTGCCTGAGTTCAACACTGAAGCCCTGGCAGAGCAACACGAGAGAGACTGCCTGAGATCAATACTGCAACCCTGGCAGAGCAACACGAGAGAGACTGCCTGAGTTCAACACTGAAGCCCTGGCAGAGCGGAGCAACACGAGAGAGATTGCCTGAGATCAACACTGAAGCCCTGGCAGAGCGGAGCAACACAAGAGACAGCATCACGGGAGAGACTGAGGAAACACTGCAGCCCTGGCAGAAGCTCATCAAACAGGGGTTTCCAAACTAGCAAGAACTGCCCAGTGAAACTGTGCTCAGTCCTCTCTTCCCTTACATTTAAAGGGATTGGAGCTAACAGAATGAATCCATTCCACGCCACGCACTTCCATTCACTACACACGTCTCAAATGTATTTTGAATGTTTTAGCAAACCCGTATTTTCATTTGATAAAACACCGCTGGTACTACGCTAAATTCTCAGTTTGTTTCCCTTGCCTTCCAGGAAGTCTGTTACTGTTTTACTTCCTGGGTCATTATCAGCAGTATCTTCTAGGTCGTTACTGCCTGAAAGCCTGTCAGTCAACAGGGGAAGTAGCTGATTGGTTATTGATGGGAAAGATGCCAGTGAAGGGGTGGGGGACAATTTCACCCTCCAGATGACCCAGCAAGTGCAGGACTGTCTAAAGCATTGTTTGAGAACAGAGATTTGTTTTAACAAAGAGTAGTACCAGATAACCTGTTTTAAAATATGAATACAGCATTACTATAACATGACCTTTGAAGGGCAGCAGATTTCAAATGTGCACATTAGAGACCTATATAGGGAATAGGATTGAGATTGTAAAAGGTGTGTATTCACCCATAACTATGCTATAAAAAACCTCACTTGAATAATATATTGAAATACTACAGTTCTTAAATTGTATTGACAGTTGTTTCAACCGTAAGTTTTTCTGTAGGTCCTCAATAGTCAAAATGTTTGCCATTGGATTTTGTAAGCTTCTTTTAGTATTCCGATTATCTACCGGTGTTTTATATTTGTTTATAAATGCTAAAAGAAAATGAAATTCAATAATTTTTTCCATGTCTTTTAATTTTAGTTGAATTTAACTTTATTTGGGATTTTTCTGAATGCAGCACTATTTATATTATCCATAACTAACGCTCAATAGTGGTGGATATGTAAATACTGTACTGAAAGAAGCCTTTCGTCTAGAAGTCTTTCCAGTGTCTTCAATTCTAGTCAAAACGTGTCATTGTTATTAATTTAAGTATTTCTAAATTGATTTTTATTATTTTATTCTTAAGACCTGTGTTCTCTTCTGTTTTCTTCATTTACTCCTCCGTGGATTTCTTGTACAATTTACAGGGTCCTGCTTTAAAGAGGGTGAACCAAGTCTTCTTTAAAATCCATTTCCATAATTGATTGTTTTAACGATAAGGTTTTAAAGTAAGATTTAAAATCAATTTCTTACCTCTTGTTAGCATTTTTTTCAATCATGTGTTGTATCTTATTACCACTAGAAATAGTAGCACAGACAGGCCCCTTTACCAGTTTGATTCTGAACTGGTTTTTAAATGTTTAATAGCAAAGGGATCACAATTTTTGATAACTGTGTCTGGTTGGTTAATTTAACCAGTGATTCTGTTAAGCAGTTTCAGTGTACTGTAAAGACAAATATTTGCCAGCCTTTTATTGCTGGCACAAAGTTGTTTGGGTTATATCAGTCAGTGTTGGGGAGTAATGCATTACTGTAATCTGATTACATTTTCTAGTAACTTGTAACTGTAATGGTTCCTTTTTCAGACAGGTAATAAAATGTGGTAACGGATTACATTTTATGTGAAAAAATACCATAGTTTTTTAAAAAAGCACTGCGGCTAATGCATGACCTGGAAATCAGAAAGCTCTTCAACAGTGCAAGTCAAACCGTATGTGTCACATGAACGCGCTTTTCATATCATCCTGTGTCAGAGGGAAAGGAGTGGGTTTGATAGCTGGATCTTAAAAGAATATTTCGAGCTGCAGTCTGACCAAACAGAAAAAATATATATCTCTGTAAAATGCAAACTGTGCCTGAGAAATAACTCTCTAAGTAGTTCATTTTTTAGTGTAATAAGTTACTGTTACAATTTTGTTCCTGTAACTTGTAACTGTAACAGATTACTTTTCCAAAGTGACTTCCCCAACACTGATATCCCCACTGGTACAGAACGACGCAATGAAAACAGATTGCCACTGGGGGGTGCTGTTTAAACCATATCACATGGTTAATTAACTATGCAGCTATAATAAGACCTTTTAAATTTGCCTTTAAACTGACTTTAAAAGTGTAAATACGGTTAGCGTCCACACTACGCAGGGTTTAATACTGAGTAGTACTAAAGAACCGGACTCAAGACCACCTCAGGAGGTAGTCTCGAGTCCGCTTCTAATTAGATCACGTCAGAAGTCTGGACGCTGTAATGCCAAACTACATTTTTTGTGTATCCTCCAATATCCCAAAATGCTTTGTTATATGTTTGGCTAAATAATCAGAACAGGGACCTGAAGCACTTTGATCAGTGTAAACTCTGTACTAGGTATTCATTTTTATGCTTAAACAAAACAAAACAAAATGTAAGGACATCTCTGTTAAACTAGTGGGGAAAATAACAAAAGCATAATGTTAAATTAGGCGACTGCAAAAATAAAATGCGAGTTAAACGTAGGATCGGGGATAAACAATTCATGTCATTTGTCAGCTCTGTTTGAAATAAAATTAAGGGGACCAGAATTAGACCTTTTTCGAGTACGGTTCTCGATCGGTTCTGTAGTGTGGACAGGGCCTTTGACAGGCCTCCGCTCGTTCATTCTGCAGTGTGTATCACTGTGAGATCACTGTGTATCACTGTATCACTGTATCACTTTGAGACTGAGTTGCTTTAATTGTAATTCTTAGTTTTCTTTACAGCCCCCTTACCTTTTTATTCTTATAATAATTTCTGAAATACAGGAGAGTTTTTATTTAATTCGAGTTCAGCAGCTGCTTTTCCATTCCAGTTGCCTTCCACTGGCACATGTAACACAGGCTAGATCAGCCAGTGTCTTTTTAGAAGAGCCAGTGTCTTTTCAGAAGAGCCAGCGCCATCTAGTGGTTTTACAGTTGATCAAGTTTCCTATAGCTTTAACACTAGCTGTCCACTAGAGGGCGCTTAGTAATACAAAGATTCTTTTGCTGATTTAGCCAGCATTACAAATGTCTGTTAATAAACTAGACCTGAATCGCAGCTCCTAACTTTAGGTGAAAGCCCCTTAACAACGACTTTGAGTAATTGCAATCAAAAGCACTTGGGATGATTGCAAACATCATGAAAAAGAAGGTATTTTTTTTAGCAGTGTGTGAGGTCCCATTCATTCAGCATTCAGTTAATTCGCCATGTGAAATCAACAGCACCCCCTGTGGGGACCTTATGTGTACTACGTGTGTATTCAACCCAGCTCTACTCCTGAGATCACTTTGTACACGACACTCCTGCCTGTATGTGATTAGAAATCATGACACTGAGTGTAAATAAGTAATAAACAGCTAGATTTCAATTTTGATGTTCAAAATTGCTTGTTGTTTCATTAACCTTAATAAATGTTAAAAGTGCTTTATTGAATCTGCTGTTTGTTAATCATATAAATATAGTGCAGTATTGGGGTTTTGGAGGAATATAATAAACTAATGCAGACACAAAGAAGAAATGTCACTCTTGTGTGTGTAATTGTACCACGTTTTCTATCTGTGTATCTATTTTATCATGCATATAATCTTATTTTCTTTCAATGATTTGGTAGAGCAATTTCTCAAATGCCATAGAGTTCGCATAAACTGTTTTAAAATGTTTTAAAAAATGTGATCAAAGGGGATATTGTAGTGTCAAACTGAACAGGATTGTGGGACACTAGCTTTAATGAAACTGAACTCTGGAAGAATGTAATAAACTAACACAGGCACCAAGCAGGGTTTATATTGCAGTGTCAAACAGAACAGGGAGGGGCTGTGTGGTGTCTGTCTTTCTGCGCACTACACGGAGGGTGACGGTAGGCGGCGCTAGTGCGCTGACAGGTAGGTCGAGCAGTGGAAGGAAGGAAATGTTTCAGAACAAAAGACTTCCGGGATGGCGGAGAGATGGAAATTCATCTTGGGGATTACCATCAGATAATTTTTCTACATTTCTTATCCTTTAAAGATTTTGCAGCGGGGGTGAAGTCTAACTTACAAATATCCGAAGCAACACTGCGTGGACTCTAGAGTGTGCATGAATATTTAAAATGTTGTGACTTTAATCCAAACTTAGTTCCGCTTTTCGAGAACGTGTAGCTTAATAAGAGAAAATATAAACGTCTATTTTGATATTTATTTTCTGGTGCAGACATTGCTTACCGACTCTTAATTGCATCCGGTATGACTAGAACTACACTATAAATAAACTCTAAATCGTGATCTTCTGTTTATATTACTAAGTTTGCAAATATGAGCGGTGGCTGTCAGAATAAGGGAGTGTCGCGCTCGGAAAGCGGTGCACCGTGTCCAAAAAGCAGAAAACCGCTGCACAAAAGTGGCTCAACTACTGACAACAAATGTGCGGCTGAACTGGCAACCGGCGATGAATTATCATCGTCAATGAAACCAGTTTCCGAAACTAGTACTAGAAAGAAAGTCCCACCTCCCTCCCTCGTCGTCTCCCTCGATGCCAGTGTTATTAATAGGAGTGATATTACCGACCGGGTAATAAACCTCAAAACTGCCGCTGTGGGGGTTGAACCCGTCATAGCAGCAATGACCGCGCTGATTGAGCGCAGGTGTGCGGGTTTCCAGGTAAAAATAGACGAGAGTGAGAAGGAAATTGAAAGACTGCAGCGGAGACTGGAGAGAGCGGAGAGCGAACTGGAGATCCTACGCGGGCACGTCACAGCAAAGAACACACCGACTTTTAAATTAAAAACCTCCCCGACTCGGGTAAATAACACAAATGCCCGCTTCCCTAACCTGTTGAATGACCATCAATACACGCGGGGTGATGTTGGTAATAACGCTGCAGCGGCGCTGTCAATCAGAACAGAGTCTGAATCGGCATTTTCACCTGACTGCAGAAACCTCGCAGCATCAGCCCCGGTTACAGACGAGGATAGTGCGGTACAGACTGCAAACCTGGGGCCGTTATTTGAAGACTGGGAACAAATTGAAGCAGATGGGACTACAACCAAGGGACGGGCAGCACATGGTAAACCAGCCTGCATCGTAGTACAGTCAAACCCGGTTAATCACTTGTGTTAATGTCACGCTTTTTATCACCACATTAAAATATTCGCGACAAAATATAAAGGGAGTGATTTGGGGTCCAGGTCTGGATAATATCACCCCGGTTGCTATCACTCACAGTTTCACTTGATTTCCACCCCACTATTTCAAAGCATAAGTCGGTTTCCATGTAAGTAAATTGCTGTGCAGCATTGAACTGTTATGACAGATAAATGCAGCACACAAACCGCAGTGTGTGTGGCATGATAACACCGTTGTTCATACTGTGCAGTCTTACACACTACAGTATAGGGTTAAAAACACATTTTTTTATTTTTTATTAATGGACAGCATTGTAATCAGTGCACTACAAACTGCTATATGTCGAATTCCACACCAGCCGGTTCCTTTGCTGTTTCAGCACTGTGTTTGTAGTGCTGGTTTGGAGACGTTGTTGCCTCTCGCATGGTTTGAAGTGATATATAAGGGTTTGACTGTAGCTTCTATAAATGTATTTTAGATTTTATTTTAGTGTCAGAAACCGGTTCTAGACTGCAGTCTAGAACAATTTCATGGATGCCATATTTCGTTGACATCTTCGTGAGCACACCGTATTTAAAGATTCAGTCGCAGTGTGTTTGCAACGTGTTCATCTAATGCAGTACAAAGAATTCAGGGATGGAAATAAGACTCTTTTTGCATAGCAGTTTACATAAGAACATTTACAAACGAGAGGAGGCCCCATTCAGCCCATCTTGCTCGTTTGGTTGTTAGTAGCTTATTGATCCCAGAATCTCATCAAGCAGCTTCTTGAAGGATCCCAGGGTGTCGGCTTCAACTGCATTAGTTTCACTCATTCCACAGAGTGTAACAAGCTCAGGTTTGTCTTATTCAACTCATTGTGAAACCAGGAATGGATCACACTGCTATGCATTGGGAGTCTTATTGCCATCCCTGTCATTCCAATAGGGGGTGCTGTTGAAGCTCATATGCCATGTTGGTATTAGTTCATAGAACAGAATTTATAAAGGAATGGATCAAAAATATGCAAAGGAAAGATGCTTGAACGAGGTCTGAAATAAATAACTAAATTCATGGTGTTTAAGCCTCCTTTCTTTAATAGGTGATGGGGGGCAGATTTTTATATTTACTGTATTATGGATTATACATTTATACTAGTCTTTTTCAGATACCCTTAACCCTTTCATGTGTTAAATATTGAAAACAACTGAAAAAAAAAGTAGTTTTGGACACACAAGAAATATATTTTTGATTGAAAACATTTCCATTGCTTTATATGAGGGAAAAAATGACATCCTCATATGAGGCTATCATGCATTTGAGTCTTCCATATGTCTTCATATAAAGACTAGGAGAGTTTTTTGGATCTGTCCCCATGCATGAGGGTTGTGTAACCCCAATATCTCATTGTGTTTAGTCCAGGGTAGTGAGACACAGACAGAGGACCAGGAATTAGAGTCTCAGGACTGGGAGCAGATTGAAGAGGATGGCACCACCACAAAGGGACGCACAGTACCAGGTAACCCAATCAGAGTTTCTATTGCATCTGTGGAATAGAAACTCACAGCCTTTCTACTGAAGGACAGAGCAGTGAGTTACACTGTGCTGCATCCCAGTCTGGTCAGCAGTTCACAGTATGTTGGGCTTATTAGAAATAATAAGAGTCAATGTGACTTTATATTACTTTCAATAGGAGGAAATCAGGACTATTAAATAAAAAGTGGGCTTAATTTCATGGTCGCTACTGCATTAAAGCTTATACAGGCTGATTCATAATTCACTCAACATTATTGATTCTAATTTGTTTTCTAAAGTAATTTCTGTTAAAAATAAATAAAAATAAAAACATTATTATTGTGATGATAATATTTTAGACACATAAATCCACTAAGACAACAATGTTTTGGCTTCAGTCTGTTTCTGCTGGAAACAAAAACACATTTGAAATGTGAAAAAACGCCAAGTTATCAAAAGTGCCCAGCCATTAAAAGTGGAGATATCAAAAACACAAGCCGAGTTTCAAGAAAACGCTGGGACAACCTTGGGCAGCACCTAGCAAATAGGTGGGGGTCAAGGTTGTCCCAATTGTTTCTACTAACTTGGCTTGTGTTTTTGATTCAAGTTCGATCCACTTCTATTGTGCCTGAAAAACACAAGCCAAGTAAAGTTACAGTTTTTAACAAGTAACGAGACAAACAAGATTTTGTAAAAGTGGTACTCAGGGAGACGGTGTTGAATTCTCACAATGTTTGTTTTATTTGTTTTTGTTTTAAGTAACAGCGTGACCCCTTACAATACATGTAACAAAAGACAGACGAGACAAACTGGACAGACAACAAGTCCTGCAACAAAGCAAGTGTCCCGGTCGTTACAATATATTTTTTAATTTGAAAGTAAAAATATTTGAAAGCATGACGACCTTTATGTACAAAAATCTTCACTGATCTACAACTAGAACAAGAACTGTAGAGTATTTATTTTTGTTTCATACAGTATTAAATGGCAGTGTGTATATCTGATAGTGAAAAAGAAATATCAAGATAGATAAAGAAAGAAATGTCTATGTATTGATTTATGTATTCATGTATTTCAATATTTTTTAATATATTCATTTGTACTTTACTTTTACTAAATATATAGATTATCCTTCAGCATAGCTAATTCTCAGAAATGAACGTTCCTTTTTTGTCCAGTGGGGACAGCAAATAGCGTTACTCTCATCAACCATTATCGAGAGGAAACCGTACTTCCTTGCGCCAATAGGGACCAAAATGAGCGTTACACTGACAGGAAACCAACATTTTTCAGAGATCAAGATCAGAATCTCAGAATGATGAGATGACTTGAAAAAAAAATCTCCAAAAACATCCACAAAATGGAAAAAAATAGGTGTCCCGAGAATTCTCAGCTGGCTGACTTCATCTTTCAAAATACTGCTTGTTTTCTTAACTAATCGTGTAGCACTGACAGTAACACAACATGCTTGTAAACTGAAGGTTATAGTTTCAAGTCCCGCGCATGCTAGACCTTTTTATATTTATATTATTATATAAAAAATATATTTTTTGCTGCAAATGTTCCATTTTAAAACAGAAATAAATAATTTATATAAATGATATAGACATCACAATAAGTGCGTTCCCTAGTATATTTCCGTGTTGACAAAACAATCATTAAATGTCCTGTAATATACAACACTAATCTGAGCTCGTTACCTATACACTGGCTGATCAAGCTCATAATAAAACCTGGAATGGGTGAAACTGCTATGCAATAGGAGTCTTATTTCCATCCCAGGGGCAAGCTTTGTACTTTCCAGTTCCCTGACAGAGAAGCCCTCTCTCCCTCCCCAGGGTGTGCAGAGCAGGGAGCCGGGTCGGGTGCGAGGAGGGAGAGCCCTGAGCTGGGAGCTGAACCTTTTGAACCCGGGGCTCTGAACGCTGTCGCAGTACTGGAGCCGGGCCCACTGTGGATCAAGGAGGAGGTTCTGGACCCGGAACTGGACTGCCTGGACTCGCTTCACATTGTGCAGGTCCCAGAAGCAGCAGCAGCAGCAGCCCTGGTGAAGGAGGAGGAGACGGGAGAGAGCAGCCCTGCAGGAGGGTATAGCGGAACGATGCAGGAGAGCCTACTGTCCACCGGGGGCACTGTCACACGTAAGCAAGCTGCACTCCCAGCCCTCCTGCTGTGTCTGCTGGTTTTCATTCCAGTTCTCAATTACTTAATCAAACCCTTAACTTTTCTTTAAGGGCTAATGGCATTGCTGTGGCATGTTACGAAGTAATAATGGAACTCCTGAGTCAATAACTATTTGAACAAGGGAGTTCCATAATTACAGAGAAACACAGCACAGCGGTGCCATTATCACTGTTTTTTAGAAGTTATTTATTTATATACCTATGATAAGTAAGCAGTGGTTTTAGAGCAGGTGTCATTAATTAGTGGCAGTTCTCAGCTATGCTTTATTTGGCGTTCCGTTATTGAGTAATAATAGACTGACATCCATAGAAAGCAATGGCAAAAGTGTCCGATTGTTGTATAAGTTAATACATAGTGTCATAATCTTGCTGTTTGGGTTCTTGCTACTTATGTGAAATGATTTCTGTTCTAATAGTTACAAAATGTAAACAGATATTTGAATATTCTTTATTTTGAATTGGAAGGAAAGTATATCGCAAGTATAACTTGTACTATATTATTAAATGCCCTGTCAAATTCCCTATTAAAGAAAGGAGAGTTAAATACAGTTCTGTACAGTAGAATGGGTGTCATTGATTTCAGACCTCATTGGTTTCCTTTACTGTGAAACAGTCTTGAAAATTCTGTGATATGAATAAATACAAACCAACAAATCGATTTCAAGCTGTCTTTGTTCAAATATTCAGCGCTAATATACCTCCTTTTCAGCTCAGTTGAAATTAATATACCTTCAAAAACGTAAACGAATATGGGTTCTTTGCAGTGAAAATCCCTATCGCTTTCCCCCTAGGTGTGATTCAAGGCCGCTACCGAGACGAAAGAGTAAAAAAACTCAAAACCTGGGCCGTGACCATCCGAAACAACCCCCCGAGCCAGCCCCCCTCCTCGGCTTCCCAGCCGGCCGCCCCGGGCCCCGCCGAGAAGCTGCCGTTCCGCTGCATTGAGTGCGGGCGCAGCTTCGGGCTCCTGCAGGACCTGGTGTCCCACCTGCAGCACCACGCGGGGGGCAGCACGTTCCCCTGCCCCGACTGTGGAGAGTCCTTCGGGGAGCAGCAGGCCCTGCACGCCCATCGGCGTAGCCACAGCGCCGAAGCGCCCTTCCCCTGCTCCACCTGCGGCCGGCGCTTCCGGCACGCCCAGAGCCTGCAGGCACACAGCCGGGGCCACGGAGCCTCCGGGCCCTTCCTCTGCAACGACTGCGGCCGGCGCTTCGGGCAGCTGCACAGCCTCCAGGCGCACCGGCGCAGCCACACCGGTGAGAAGCCCTTCGTGTGCGGGGACTGTGGGAAAGGCTTCGTGCAGCGGCAGAACCTGGAGGCACACCGCAGAACGCACACCGGAGACACGCCCCATGAGTGCCCGGACTGCGGCAAGCGCTTCAGCTGGGCCGAGAGCCTCCGGAAGCACCGGCTCGTGCACACGGCCGAGAAACGCTTCCACTGCGGAGACTGTGGCAAGAGCTTCCGGCAGCTGAGCAACCTGCAGACGCACCAGCGGACGCACACCGGCGAGCGGCCCTACCTCTGCACCGCCTGCGGCAAGAGATTCGCCGTCCTGCAGAACCTGCAGACACACCGGCGCCTCCACACAGGTACAGACTGACCCTGACCCTACCCCTGACCCTGACCCTGACCCTAATCCTGCAGACCCACTGGCATACACAGGTACAGCTGCGGAGCCAGGCACACTTTCATAATCAGTGTTAGTGAGGTGAAACTAGTCAAGCAGACCAGCGTTTGGGCTCTAGTGCCTTCATCAGTGTTATTGAAACTAGAAGAGACCGAGTCAAGTAGACCAGCGTTTGGGCTCTAGCGCCTTCATCAGTGTTATTGAAACTAGAAGAGACCGAGTCAAGCAGACCAGCGTTTGGGCTCTAGCGCTTTCATCAGTGTTATTGAAACTAGAAGAGACCGAGTCAAGCAGACCAGCGTTTGGGCTCCAGTGCCTTTATCATTGGTATTGAAGTGAAACACTGTGGGTGGGCAAGAGCACTCTGAAGCTGAGACACTCCAATACTGTAAGAGACACAGTCATCTGTACATATTAAGTCATTAATGCCGCTGTCCATGTCTTTAGAATTGTTGTCAGTTGGTCCACTGCACAACACAATAAGATGTGCAGGAGTGTTTGTGTGAGAGTGGCTTCAGTCGCACCAGATACCTGAATTAAAATGAAAGTACATGTTTGCTAATGCTGTAACTATTTCAGATCAAGCACCCCACAGAAATCAGGTGCTGACAGTCAGATGAGGGTCATTGCTGTTGAGTGAGCTGCAGAAACGAGTGAAGAAACAGCTGCTTGGGTTTGTGATGATTGCTGCTCTTTTTAGACCGTGTGGAGAACAGCAATCCACACAAACCCAAGCAGCTGTTTCTTCACTTATTTCACTCTGAATGGTGAATCAACCCGATCGACACCAACGACCCTCGCCTATGCAGAGCATGATCCCAGTAATCCAATAATGGGTTTGTGCAGCTGTAGTTTCTGGGAAAGGTATCTTTTGGACGAGTCATTGAAAAAGCCTTCTAGCTCAAAATGTTTGCCACTGAATTGAATTTTCTTTTAGTATTTCTGAATTCAGCACCGTTGAGTGTTTAAGAGTTCTGGATGTTATAGTTTGCTCCATTGCTGCTTTCACTATGAGTTTAATAAGACACATCTGAGCTTGTTACCTGTACACTGGCTGATCAAGCTTGTAGTAACACTTAGTGTGGTTGAAGCTGCTGTGCAGTAGGAGTCTCATTCCCGTCCCTGTCTATGGTTCCTTCCTGCGCAGGCGAGCGGCCCTACCTGTGCTCGGAGTGTGGGAGGAGCTTTGTGCTGCCGGGGAATCTGAAGCAGCACCAGCGCATCCACAGCGGGGAGAAGCCGTTCCCTTGCCAGGACTGCGGCAAGCACTTCCGCCAGCTGCAGAGCCTCAAGATCCACCGGCGAGTCCACACCGGAGAGAAACCCTACCACTGCACAGTGTGCGGGAGAGACTTCAACCAGTCCCAGAGCCTGAAACAGCACCTGAGACTGCACACGCAGAGAGGGGAGAGCGCAGAGCAGCACTGAGAGAGAGAAGACACGCTCACAGAGGGGAGAGCACAGAGCCGCACAGAGAGAGAAGATACACTCACAGAGGGGAGAGCACAGAGCAGCACTGAGAGAGAGAAGACACACTCACAGAGGGGAGAGCACAGAGCAGCACTGAGAGAGAGAAGACACACTCACAGAGGGGAGAGCACAGAGCAGCACTGAGAGAGAGAAGACTCACTCACAGAGTGGAGAGCACAGAGCAGCACAGAGAGAGGACACACTCAGAGAGGGGAGAGCACAGAGCAGCACTGAGAGAGAGCACACACTCAGAGAGGAGAGCACAGAGCAGCACTGAGAGAGAGAAGACACACTCAGAGAGGGGAGAGCACAGAGCAGCACTGAGAGAGAGAAGACACACGCAGAGAGGGGAGAGCACAGAGCAGCACTGAGAGAGAAGACACATGCAGAGAGGGGAGAGCACAGGGCAGCACTGAGAGAGAGAAGACACACTCAGAGAGGGGAGAGCACAGAGCAGCACTGAGACACAATACACACTCAGAGAGGGGAGAGCGCAGAGCAGCACTGAGAGAGAGAAGACACACTCAGAGAGGGGAGAGCACAGAGCAGCACTGAGAGAGAGAAGACACACTCAGAGAGGGGAGAGCACAGAGCAGCACTGAGACACAATACACACTCAGAGAGGGGAGAGCGCAGAGCAGCACTGAGAAAGAGAAGACACACTCAGAGAGGGGAGAGCACAGAGACAGAGATAATATTGATGTGATGCAGCCATCTGAAATGTCTTTATAATATATAGCAGACCCTTTATATTGATGTGATACAGCTGTCTGAAATGTCTTTATAATATATAGCAGACCCTTTATATTGATGTGATCCAGCCCTCTGAAATGTCTTTATAATATATAGTGCTAGACCCTGATATTGATGTGCTCCAGCCCTCTGAAATGTCTTTATAATATATAGCACTAGACCCTGATATTGATGTGATCCAGCCCTCTGAAATGTCTTTATAATATATAGCACTAGACCCTGATATTGATGTGCTCCAGCCCTCTGAAATGTCTTTATAATATATAGCACTAGACCCTGATATTGATGCGATCCAGCCCTCTGAAATGTCTTTATAATATATAGCACTAGACCCTGATATTGATGCGATCCAGCCCTCTGAAATGTCTTTATAATATATAGTGCTAGACCCTGATATTGATGCGATCCAGCCCTCTGAAATGTCTTTATAATATATAGCAGACCCTTTATATTGATGTGATACAGCTGTCTGAAATGTCTTTATAATATATAGCAGACCCTTTATATTGATGTGATCCAGCCCTCTGAAATGTCTTTATAATATACAGCACTAGACCCTGATATTGATGCGATCCAGCCCTCTGAAATGTCTTTATAATATATAGCACTAGACCCTGATATTGATGCGATCCAGCCCTCTGAAATGTCTTTATAATATACAGCACTAGACCCTGATATTGATTGATGAAATGTCTTTATAATATACAGCATCCAGCCCTCTGAAATGTCTTTATAATATCTACAGCACTAGACCCTGAAATATTATACAGATGACCCTGATCCATGCCCTCCCTGAAATGTCTTTATAATATATAGCACTAGACCCTGATATTGATGTGATCCAGCCCTCTGAAATGTCTTTATAATATATAGCAGATCCATTATATTGATGCAATACAGCCAGCTGAAATGTCTTTGTATCAGATGGAAATTAAAATTAGCTGTACTGTTTAACTATTCAAAAATAAATAATAATAATATAATAATAATAATAATAATAATAATAATAATAATTAAATAGTCCAGGGGTCTGTATGAGGTACAAGCTGGTTTTGACCCACTCAGGTTTGGCCAGTAAGCTCACTTGTGACAAAGCCACTCTGATCTTCCACTCTGATCTCTCAGGTGTGGAGTGGCTATATCAGCTTGTGCTGTATAAGTGTTCCACCCAGTCATTCAGCATTGGCAGGAAATGGATACTATTTGGGACACTCATGTGCGGGCATTGCAATCCCCTCCCCACACCGCTCTGCAGACCATGCGTTGCTTCCAAACTTTCAACCTGTAGTGTGTCTGTAGACTGCCCAGCTTTAAACAGCATCATTCATAGTATTTTAATGCTTTATAAACTGCAATTGAATGCTGCGTGCCAGAAAATCAATGTAAAAATCGACAATAAAATAGGTTTGATCTAGTAGATTGAAAGCCTATCTAGTTCCCATGTTCGAGCATTGGTCATGTTACCAGAATGGAAGTCAGGTCCTAATAAATACATTACTGGAGGCACACCTGCCAATCCAAACACATTCATAAGTTCTATTTTGTTTCCTGATCAAACGCTTCCCATATAATAATAATAATACAGAATTATTATTATTATTATTATTTGTTTATTTAGCAGACGCCTTTATCCAAGGCGACTTACAGAGACTAGGGTGTGTGAACTGTGCATCAGCTGCAGAGTCACTTACAATTACGTCTCACCCGAAAGCCGGAGCACAAGGAGGTTAAGTGACTTGCTCAGGGTCACACAGTGAGTCAGTGGCTGAGGTGAGATTTGAACCGGGGACCTCCTGGTTACAAGCCTGTTTCCTTAACCGCTGGACCACACAGTGTAACCTTGTGCAGTCGTCCTCCCTGCCAGCAGGTTTGATCTGTACTTCTAAACTAATGTCTGAAATGAAGCAATAAAACTATCAGCAAAGATGAGCTTCTTTTAGCCTTTGTTTGGTAAACACATTAAAACCACATGACTGTTTATAATACTGTGAATAGGAGAGAGAGTCACATGACTGTTTATAATACTGTGAATAGGAGAGAACATAAGAAAGTTTACAAACGAGAGGCCATTCAGCCCATCTTGCTCATTTGGTTGTTAGTAGCTTAGTGATCCCAGAATCTCATCAAGCAGCTTCTTGAAGGATCCCAGGGTGTCAGCTTCAACTACATTACTGGGGAGTTGGTTCCAGACCCTCACAATTCTCTGTAAAAAAGTGCCTCCTATTTTCTGTTCTGAATGCCCCTTTATCTAATCTCCATTTGTGACCCCTGGTCCTTGTTTCTTTTTTCATGTCGAAAAAGTCCCCTGGGTCAACATTGTCAATACCTTTTAGGATTTTGAATGTTTGAATCAGATCGCCGAGTAGTCTTCTTTGTTCAAGACTGAATAGATTCAATTCTTTTAGCCTGTCTTTATATGACATAATTCTGGTTGCTCTTCTTTGCACTCTTTCTAGAGCAGCAATATCCTTTTTGTAACGAGGTGACCAGAACTGAACACAATATAATAGATGAGATCTTACTAATGCATTGTAAAGTTTTAACATTACTTCCCAAGTTCAACACTTCTCACAATATATCCGAGCATCTTGTTGGCCTTTTTTTATAGCTTCCCCACATTGTCAAGATGAAAACATTTCTGAGTCAACATAAACTCCTAGGTCTTTTTCATAGTTTCCTTCTTCAATTTCAGTCACATGACTGTTTATAATACTGGGTGCGTTCACGCCACGCAGACTCTCGCTATTCTGCACAGAATCGGAGCAAGTAGCCAATGAATTTTCAGAATCTTTGCAGAATCTGCGCAGACTTAGCAAAGTCTGCGTCTCGTGAACGCACCCACTGTGAATAGGAGGGAGGGAGAGAGTCACATGACTTTATAATACTGTGAATAGGAGAGACTCACATGACTATAATACTGTGAAAGGAAAGAGTCACATGACTGTTTATAATACAGTGCATGAGAGAACGAGAGTTACTGTATGCAAAACGACTCATGTTGCCTCCTTGTCCAATACAGAATCTGAATTGTCCACCGACTGCATTTTTTTCAATAGACGTGAAGCCGACGCAGTCCTCCAGATACTGCCCTTACCCTGTGCCCCTACCTACAATGCCTGCCGTTTCTCCATTGTTTTCAAATTAAGTGAAGCCTAAGCCTTCACCCATATGCTTCCCTCACTCTGCGCCCTTATCTAACATGTCTGCAGACTATTGTTTTTAATTCAAGTGAAGCCAACAAGGTCATTCGGAAGCTGCCCTTACACCGGAGATGTCCCGGATGTTCATTCATTTTAGCCGTGGGGCCAAGATGGCGGCCTGTTAGGCATTAGTTCTCTAGTTTAAGGAGTAACACAAAACGCCGAGGAATTCAGAAAAGGCGTTTAAAAACTACAAGAAACTGAATGAACAGACAAGAACCGTATAAAAAACACGAGGAGAAAGCGGGCATGAGGAACAAGGTTGAAGAAAAAGGACACATCAAATGTTTTATTTCAGATTAAACACGACAAGCGAATCTGAATGGAAAAAACACATAAAAATGCCATTTTTTTTAAACAACAACAACAACAACAAAAAAATCCATACCGTGACAGCTGGAGTCATTTAAAATAAGAACAGGAATACGCTTCACGCTTGGGACGACTTGTTTTATTTATTTTTTTTAACTTTTCTTTTTGTATTTGTGGCTATTTCGTTCTTATTATTGTATTATTTTCCATAGGTTTTATTTTGTTTGTTTGTTTTGGTGGGGGGAGGCGGGGGAGAATTACTACAACCTTCTGAAATGAGAAGAAACAGGAGAAATGAAGAAATTACAGGTACGGTAAACAAAGCAAACCTTTTTAACTGGTCTGGGTTTAAGTTTCTTGTTTATAAGTGTTGTCAGATAGTTGCTAAGGGAACGAAGAATTCATACGTTGATTTATTATTATTATTATTATTATTATTATTATTATTATTATTATTATTAACAAAACTGTTTAATGCTCGGTCGGCGTCATATGGTCTTGAGAGCTTTTTAATGTGAGATATTTTACAGTTAATGTAGACATGCTGTTGAGAGTTTGATAATATTTATTTAGTCCTGTTTTATACCATGTCTTTCAATGGTCTAAATGGCAGAACTGTAGATGCATCAGATAGCTGATATGAAGTACCGCGCAACGTGGTTGGTTATGGCATGGCATATAGTTAGTCCAGCATTACTCAAACACATTGACACACACTGTTGCTAGTCGGCGTGGGATTTAAGGCCAAGCGCTCTTTAGATCAGTCCACTCCAATTCAACAACCCTGACAGTAACAGCCATTCCCCATTGCTCTCATATGACAAAACTGCCGATGACCCCATGACGTATATCAACAGTGTGTACCGAGTAGCGCAGGATCAGAAATCCTCGTGAATAGTTTAGTGGAAATTGGAGAAGTGGGATATTTCAGTAAGCAAATGAGGTGTTAATATCATAGTAAAGCATAGTAAAATGATTGCATATGGAATAACTTCTCAAGATGCATGTAAGTGTGACATTCAATTCAATTTTCAATTGTATTTATTTATATAGAGCCTTTCATACCATAGTATCTGAAAACGCTTTACATGTCGGTTAAAACGGAAAGACGTCTACAGTATCAAGAAATTAATACAAATTAAAAAAAAAAAAAACATAATTGGGTAGTGGTTAGGGCTCTGGACTCTTGACCGGAGGGTCGTGGGTTCAATCCCAGGTGGGGGGGACACTGCTGCTGTACCCTTGAGCAAGGTACTTTACCTAGATTGCTCCAGTAAAAACCCAACTGTATAAATAGGGAATTGTATGTAAAAATAATGTGATATCTTGTAACAATTGTAAGTCGCCCTGGATAAGGGCGTCTGCTAAGAAATAAATAATAATAATAAAAATTAAGCTAGTGAAATAGATTATAAACAGTTATATTCTAATTCAGGTTAAAAAGGCTATACTACAAAAGTAAGTCTTTAATCTTGACTTAAAAATATTGACCGAAGCAGCATCTCTAATAGAAAAGGGCAATGAGTGGACAGGCACCTCTATATATCCACACAGTCTGATACTTCCCCATGACAAAGGGAGAAGTGGCTTTCCAGTTAAGTGTAACAATGTAAAGTGTGACATAAGTACATAAGAAAGTTTACAAACGAGAGGAGGCCCCATTCAGCCCATCTTGCTCGTTTGGTTGTTAGTAGCTTATTGATCCCAGAATCTCATCAAGCAGCTTCTTGAAGGATCCCAGGGTGTCAACTTCAACAACATTACTGGGGAGCTGGTTCCAGACCCTCACAATTCTCTGTGTAAAAAAGTGCCTCCTATTTTCTGTTCTGAATGCCCCTGGTCCTTGTTTCTTTTTTCAGGTCGAAAAAGTCCCCCGGGTTGACATTGTCAATACCTTTTAGGATTTTGAATGTTTGAATCAGATCGCCGCGTAGTCTTCTTTGTTCAAGACTGAACAGATTCAATTCCTTAAGCCTGTGACATACCTATGACCGCCTCCACTATATCCCCTTCACGGGATGATAAAATAGTGACAGCATTGCAGTCAAACTTTAAAACAGGTTGAGTTAACAAAACTGAAAGGCTGACAAATGGCAGCAATGAAATTGAAAGAGACATTCAATGAAAGCACTCCTTCAGCATATTAGTGTTAAAATGATGTTGCATTTTGCCTGCATTAGGCTTCTACCAAAGTCTATTCTATCCACTGTCTTTGTGCAGTAAAGGTTTGTAGCTGCAGTAAAGTAAAACTGAACATTACTCTTCACACATCTATACTATTTCTCTATATCCCTGTAAAGCCAGCCCTGGTCCCCATTAGCTTGTGTAATTTCTAATGCAGTTTATTATTCGCCAAAAAGAAGACGGGGTGGGTGGGAAGCAATTTGAAAAATTAAAAAATGATTGGAAAGTACAGGATGTTATTTACCACTTGTGGGCTGTGATGTGTGAATGAAATGGGATTGGTGGCACACAGTCGATCATTCACACTATGATACAAGATACAAATGCAGCCTCTTTTTGTTTCACATTAACTTATATGCAGCTAATCCTATATGCCTGGCAACAATGTAGCACATTTTATATTGTTGAAAATGAGAAATAATACATTAAAAGCAGTTTTAGTACATTTTTTTATTTAGTCATTCCAACCGAGTTAGGAATATTCAAAGCAGTGCTAGATGTAGAGTGTTTTTGTTTTATTTTTAATTGCTGGCTAAAAAAAGACAAATGTGCCTTTATAATGTGTAAATTATTTAGTTAGTATTTGTTTCACATTAGGAAGCTGTTTCAGTTAATGGCGGCTTTGAAGGTGATGCTTGGTATTGCATCAAAGGGAGCTGTAATATGCCGATATATTAATTTATAAACACACCTGTAATAAAACAGATAAAAGGGAAAAATGCTTAATACATACAGGGTTAGAAACTCTCACTTGCCCGCTCGCCCAAGGCAAATTAAATCTGATGAGGACTAGTTGATGTCTGTGTCGCGACAGTCCTCTGGGCGAGTACTTAAAACAAATGTACACATATACTCTGACGTTCAGTCCTGTGTTAAAAAATGCAGGGAAGTCAGTTTTCTAACAGGGTGTAACAGTGGTGAGTAAGCGTTCACAAATAATGCTTAGAAAACAGCAGGGTTGGGGTCATTTCCGAATGGAATTGGAATTTGTTGGTAAATTTCAATTCAAGAATTTGAATTTGAATTGAAAAAATCTTCAGGATACAGAATTGGAGCTTGAATTGGAATGAAAGGAAATATAATTTAATTCCATGAAATTCCACTCATTTTAAAAAATGCCACATTTATTTTATACTATATATATTATACTTTTATATTATATCACTATAAACAATACTGATTGCAATAGCATTGATGCATACTTTCAAATACTGTATCTTAAGCATGGCTCAAAGCTTTCAAAACTTATTTTTTTGCATTTTTGTAATGAGATGTTTAAGAGCTACGGTCGTCTAATTGTTTTTCTTTATTCATCCTTTATTTCATCCTTTAGATTTTCACTCCTATGTTGTTACATGCCACTCATTTTTAAAACTTTTAAAAAGAAAAACAAATTATTAAGGACTACTGTAGCTCTTAAACATCTCATTACAAAATTGCAAAAAACAAAGTTTTGAAAGCTCTGAGCCATGCTTAAGATCCAGTATTTGAAAGAATATATTAATGCTGTTGCAATCAGTATTGTTTACAGTGATGTATATTATAAATGTGGCATTCAACCATTTTAAAATGAGTGGAATTTCATGGAATTAAATTCTGTTTCCTTTCATTCCAATTCCAATTCTGTATCCTGAAGATTTTTTCAATTCAAATTCCAATTATTGAATTGAATTGGAGTTTACCAACACATTCGAATTGACCCCAACCCTGGAAAGCAGTCACTCGGAACTGATTTCCATTACATGAGAGTAGATGTTAAAACTTCATGCTGATTTGAACTTGGCTCTCGCCAAGATAAGCACCAACTAAAACATAGCTTCACAGTAAACTAATGTGATCCATCTGTGTCTCCATCCTTTCAAAATGTTCCTTAATGATGTAGATGATCCTTCACAAAGGACATGATGGCTCCTGTAATGCTGGCCCAGGGATCAGCTTATTGTTCCCCAGTGATCAGCATGACAATCATATGTTGAGCTGATGAGGGTACGGATCTGGGGTTTTCCATTGGGCACCTTCCATCCTCGGTGTTTTTTGACTAGCCCACTCTCCCACCTCATCCATTCTCCTGGTGATGCCTGGGAAATGGCATCACCCCCTCATCCCCTCCTGCTTTTGCCCATTAACTACCAGCTTCCTCAGCGTTTCTTTCTTTCTTTGTGCCATGTGAGATCCCCTGAACAGAATCTTTCCGTCTCTTCCATGCTGAACTTGCCCCATGATCTCACCTGCTTCAGATAAGCCTTTTTCATCCTCCACAGCTTTCTTTGGCCCACTTTCTTCCAGTTTTCAACACAGGTGGGTTCCCTTAGTGTTTATCCACAAATCTCTACAACCCATTTCCAGTCTGACCTAAACCGGACTCTCCATCCTCGGTTCCGCTTCACTGGTAGTTGCAGTATTCCTTTCTTCCATCTCATACTCCCATCTACTTCATCCTCCCAATGCCAACCCCACTTAATGATGATTTAAGGCGTTTGTGTTCTCCCACAAGACAATATCTGGTGAAGGTTTATTGTTTGAATTTCAGGTGGAAAAAATGCATCTTTTGAACATCTGCCAGCATTTTCCAAAGCCTCAGTTGTCCTGCGTCGTTTTAATACCTTTTCTTGGTGGTTGCTCTCCTGGGCGGAGGAATGTTGTCTTTTAACAATGTTTGATGGAACAGGTGTCAACTTTATTGGTCATGTTACACTTGTTTTCAAATTGAAAGGCCAAACATGTCTGAAAGTGGTCATGTCCGTTTATGACTTTTCCTAAATAAATACCCGGCCTGTTTGAAAGTGCAGGATCATGAAAATAAGGACATATAAGGGATCCTGTCCTACCAACAAAGTTTATTTTGTGGTGACTTTTTAACATCATGTTTTTACCTTTGAATAAACCCTATCCTGTTCTTTCCAATGACCATAAATCTTGTTGTTAATCTCTACTGGACCTCCAGCCATCAATTCTTCCATTTTGTACAAAGGAATGCACCAGGGAAAATATCAGTATAGACCCTCATCCTCTCCTCCTGCTTTTCAGCAGAAACACTTTGATCAGCTTCCTGCCTTTGAGCAGGCTGCAGCAGCTCAACCTTGTTCCATGTAGGAGGACCTGACACCGCAAAAGACCCCCTTTCCATGTGCTTTTGGTAACTTTATGATGATTTAAACAATGCAATGTCAGCCTTTAAACCATATCCACACACTCTTTATATTACATTGATACTGACAGTCCTGGTTAGTATTTTCTAAGCAAATAAACCCTAAATAAGCAAATAAAGTTTTAACATCGCAAAGGCTTAAAAAAATAATTTAAAAAAAACACCTCGCATCAAAGTGTATATTGAAATGTTTATATTTATGGTTGTAATTAAAGTTGCTAGTTTAGATATAACTTTATACTATATACATATTGAACACATTTTCGGATAGTATAATGTTTTAGAATAGGTGTGTTTCTTAAAGGTTCATTTAACAACAACAAAACAGGAATCTATTATGTTTTTTTTATTATTAAATTTGCCCCAAATGATATGATTTAAAAAATAAATAAATAAATTGAGACGAACATCACCCACTGTACACCGCAAAAGCGAGTTGTGCTTACAATTGAAAAAAAGTTGGAAATCCTTTCACTTGTGGAAAAGGTAATTACCAGGGATAAAATAGCACAATATTTTGGAATTTTAAAGAGCGCTGTGACTGATATTAAAAACTACTAAACATAAACGGCCGTTCGGTCCAAAAGCTTACAGAACAATTTCAAGTGAAAGAAGCCTGTCACCTATGGGAAGATTGGGGAATGGGGTCTATGAGTCTCTGGTAATTGCAACTTTTTCTCCCTTTCGAAAGTTTTGTATGAACAGCCTGAAGCACGATTTTCTTTAAGTTTTTCCAGGAAACCCGCACTACTGCCTTAGTTAATTTCTAGCCCTGGCAATATAAATTATAAAGATGGATTGATAAAGAAAATGCTTAGAATTTCTTAATTATAAAACGTGCTTCTGTTGACTCTTGCAGTCATAAAAGTACTGTAGCGCTGCAATTGCTTTCTCTGAAAGTACAGTGAAGATAGTGAAGGCTGCAGGAAAGCAGCGTGGAGGTGCTTGCATGAATCACAATACTTTCACGTTGCATGGACTGTAATAATGGTATCTCCCATTCCCTTGGCTTTAGTTTTAAACTTGAATTCTGGTTTTACCAAAAACAGCTGAAAGAGTTGATTTAAAAAAAAAAAAAAAAACCAACTGATATAACAGACTTGCATCCCTATTTTATACAGCGTCAGAGATTTTAACATTACCTAAAAACTGGCAATATAGCTGCCGTTGTGAGGTTTGGGGATGTTGTTTCTGCCAGATAGACAGCACGCTTTGAGATTGTTTTTCATATTTTGTGCACAGCTGTGTTCTGTGGTTCGCTTAGTGAAGTTCCATTCCAGGTGGTGTCTGTGGTTTTACTGTGGTAATATCCCTTGAGTTTATTATAGGCAAGTTCTCTGGACTCTTGACCCGGAAGGTTGTGGGTTCAATCCCCATTGGGGACACTGCTGTTTTTTGAGCAAGGTACCCCTGACAAGTAAAACAACTGTATAAATGGGTAATTCAGGATAAAATAATCCCTGTATAATGAGTTTAATGTAAATGTGATATCTTGTAACAATTTCAACTCGCCCCCCTAAGGGACCTGTAAAAATAAAATAATTAATAATAATAATTAAGCTTTCATACAGGCTTCAACATGTCTGATTGCTTGTGTGCATATACCCGGCCATGCAATCTCTGTGCACTCTCCTTAACCATGGAGGGGAGGTTTGTTTCTGTCCATAGTATGTTAGTTTAAATGTTTCAACATGTTTTATCCTATAGTGTAAATGTTTAGGAACTTAAACAGAATCTAACTTCACTATACTTCCAAAGCATTCAGTCACTATGCTTGCAAAGCATTATCACTATGCCAAGCCCCTGACCCAGGGGATGCTTTGTTTTTGTTGTAATCCTCCTTTTTTTTTTTTTTTTCCCCTCTCCAGAGAACTGGTATTTAGAGGACTGAGAAGGGATTCTTTCTTTTTTTTTTTTTTTTTTATCTGATCAGCACAGTAAAGACAAAAAAAAACCCTGAAAATTCCCTTTGTTTGAAGTAAAAGAAAACTGATACAAAAAAGAAAAGGACAATAACAAACATCAAATATAAAACTGACTATGTCCTAAGAAAAGAAAGAAGGAAAAAAACAATACCTCCTCCTTTTTACAATCAACCAACCAATCAGCAAACATTCCGGTAATCCGGCTACACGCAAAGTGATGACATCACAGAACCACCACAGCATCAACAACAGCAACCCCCCCACACATAACACTCAAAACAACAACTCTGCCACTCACAGTTCGGCTTGGCTGATCCCGAGGTCCTCCAGCAGCCCCGCCCCCCTCTCTGCTGGCCCTGCCCCCTCCATGGGCCCCTCCCCCTCCATGGGTGGGGTGGCGTATGGGCGTGGCCTGTGTGCTTGGCCGGACGAGGCGGTGGACGGCTCGTATGGCCTGAACTCCCTGCACCGCATGTTTGAGATCGTGGGCGCCCAGCTGACACACCGGGACGTGCGCGTGCTCTCCTTCCTGTTCGTGGACGTGATTGACGAGTACGAGCGCGGCGGGATCCGCGATGGGAGGGACTTCCTGCTGGCTTTGGAGCGGCAGGGCGCTGCTTGTCGAGACCAACTTCAGACATGTGCTGCAGCTGCTGAGGATCATCACCAGACACGACCTGCTGCCCTACGTGACGCTGCGCAGGAGACAGGCTGGTAATTCCTGTCTGTCTGTGTATCTACCTGTATATCTATCGATCTGTGTCTACTGTGTGTGCTTGTGTCTGTACTGTATGTGTGTGTCTCTGAGGATCATCACCAGACAGGACCCTCTGCCCTATGTGATGTTGCAGTGAAGGCAAGCTGACACAGACTGATCTATCTGTGTTTTTCTGTATATTCTTTCCTCTCTCTTGGTTAAGTACCTATAGGAGATTTCGTTACATTTCTCTCTCTCTCTCTCTCTCTCTCTCTCTCTCTCTCTCTCTCTCTCTCTCTCTCTCTCTCTCTCTCTCTCTCTCTCTCTCTCTCTCTCTCTCTCTCTCTCTCTCTCTCTCTCTCTCTCTCTCTCTCTCTCTCTCTCTCTCTCTCTCTCTCTCTCTCTCTCTCTCTCTCCCCCTTTCAGTGTGTCCGGACCCTGTTGATAAGTACCTGGAGGACACGTCGGTGCGTTACATTTCTCCCCGAGATGTTGCTGAAAGCAGAGGGGTCTCGCAGCACAGACGCACAGGTAAACAGCACAGCACCCAGGGAGCTGCACTGCTGTACAGATATCTATAGTGGAGTGCAGTGACACCAGGACAGACCTGCACTATGCCAACGTGCACAAGGATGTGAGCTGTTTGTAATTGATGTGCAGAGCAGAGCAGGTTCCTTTTTAAAATCAATTCCAAGCCCTTCAGAGGAATTGGAATTTGTATGTTAGAGACATTGTGATTGGCTTTGAATGAAAGCAGTTGAACATTTAATTGAACTGACTAACAGCGACGTCAATTGAAGTAATTTGTTGCCACTGTTAGAAGCTCATTTTAACAGAATACTGCCAATTGCAATTTTGATCAATGATGTGCTGGAATTGATTGAAAGGGAATGGGAATTGGAATTGATTCTAAAAAGGAATTGGAAATGGAATTGGAATTGAGTTCACAAGCCAAACTCGGTGTGGTTTGGAGGAATCAGTGCTTCTAAACCTGAGTGCACGTGAATCCCATTAAAACCACAACACGATTCCAGCTCCAAACTGGTTGACATGCAGATTCGAGAGAAGATTTGGGAGTCGATTCCTCAGACTGAGCTTACATCTGATTTATGTATGAGTATAGAAAGGTGTTCAGGTTTCAACACTCGAAGCTGATGGTCACTTTTTAACCCTGTATTACAAACTTCAAAACTAAAACCACAAACAGTCCTCGCTAGATAAAATATTAAAAAATATATACTATAAGATTAACTTAAAATATTCAAGCACATCCTACGATCAACACTGTTCCAATGACTTGACGGATTGTCCTGTGTGCTGGATGCAGTACTGTAATAAGAGAGAAATGGAGAGAGGTTGTGTAACATTCTTTTTTCTCCACTACATGTCAGTGTTGCTTCACTTTTCCAGTCTTTGTTCCTGGCACACACAGCCACTGTCATCCTGCTAGTTTGTTTAAAGGTCCGTTCTGAAGAAATGATGGAGGGAAGATCAAAGCTTCAGAATTGACACATGTTTCAGATAGTGCCTTCATCAGTGTTGTTATTGAGATGAATCTAGAAGAAACTGACACAAGCATTTTGGCTAGTGCCTTATCAGTTTCTTTTTGTCTTACTTGGGAGTGTGTTTTTGAAGCTGTAGATGGTAGGAATCGTGGTTCTTTGTTGATTTTAAATTCTCTTCCTCCTCTCTCTCTCCCAGGCCCTCCGCCCCTGCTGTGCTGCCCCCCTGTCAGACCCACGGTGTGTTCAGGACGAGGCAAGCCCATCCCTAGCACCCCCAACAGGAAGAGGAAGAGAGTGCACAGCACAGCTGACTGCAGAGAGAAACAGACCTGCGGTGAGTACAGAGACACACAGAGAGATAGTCTCTGAGATGCACACTGACACTGAGACACACAGATGTACAAACTCTCTTGTTGAGATCCACAGACACACTGCAGAGAGAAGCATACCTGTGGTGAGTACAGAGACACTGAGATTTACATGCACACACTCACACTCACCCCCTCACCCTCTCTCTCTCTCTCTCTCTCTCTCTCTCTCTCTCTCTCTCTGTCTCTGTCTCTCTCTGTCTCTATCAGACTGCGAGTGCATGCTGAGTACCAGTCTGTCCTAACCCCCCCACACACACACACACCCCCTCTGCTAACCCAGTGTCTCTCTCCTCTCTGATCTGATCTCTGACCTGATCAGGCTACGAGTGGGTGCTGAGTACTGCCAGCACGAGTCTGCCCTGACCCTGACCCTCTCTCTATTTCTCTCTCTCTCTCTATATATAACCCCTGTCTCTCTCTCTCTCCTCTCTGATATCCGGCTGCGGGTATATATGCTGACTGCCAGCATGAGTCTGCCCTGACTCTCTCTCTCTCTCTCTCTCTCTCTTCTTCTCTCTCTCTCTCTCTCTCTCTCTCTCTCTCTCTCTCTCTCTCTCTCTCTCTCTCTCTCTCTCTATCTCTCTCTCTCTCTCTCTCTCTCTAATCTCTCTCTCAATTCAATTCAATTCAATTCAATTCAATTCAAAGTGAAACTTTATTGGCATTTATTTTCCACAGTGTTGCCAAAACAAATACTACATATTATGAACAGATGCATATATATACTCAAGGAACAATGGTAACAAAATAATAATAAATAAAAAAAGAGATAAATAATAATAAGAATGAAAATAAATAATAATATTGAAACTATTAAATTGTGCCATCTCAGCGTGCCCCTCAGGTTGTGACCACAGTGGCTACATATTTGGCAGCCAGGTCTGCGTGCTGGTAGGGCTGCCAGCATTTCCACCTTTCCTGTCTCCCAGTCTTCTCTGGGCTGGGCAGCTCTGCTCTCTCAGTATTGAAGGTTTGGTCTTTGGGCCTGGATCTTCTCTGAAAATTGTTTTGTAATTTCTCTGACAGTCTCTCTCTTTGTTGGCAGGCTGTCTCTTTGGTTTCTCTCTTATTTTGGGATTTTCTCTGTGTCCCAGTGTTCTCTAGGAGTTTTCAGATATCCAGGTTTATCTGATCTGGGGCTGGTAAGAAGCTGGTTGCCAGCATTGAAGGGTCTCCAGCTGGCCTTTTCTCTGAGCTCTTGGGTCTGGAGGGCCTCTCTGGAGTGAGTCTCCTCTTTCCCAGAATTTGAGTGCTCAGATATCCCCAATTCTTCCCTGCATGCGTTGTTTGTTTGTTTTTTGCACCTGCAGTGTATTCTTGTATAGGTCAGCATGCAGGGCTCGATTGAGTGTTTGTCCCATTTAGTGTAGTCTTGTTGACTGGTGGACAGCCTCGACTCTGCCCTGGCCACTGTCAATTAATTTTGTCTTTGACTGGTATATTGATTTTATAGAATCTCCTTTTTTTTCCCCAAAGCTCTGATATTCACTGCCAGGTTAAAACTGGGTAAGTGTAGCTGGTGCTGTGCTCTAATGTTGCTGTAAAGTGATATCTGTTTCCCATCTGGCCTTTTTTTGAAAAATCATTATATTGGTCTTTTTGAGGTTTACTGCCATGCCCAGGACTGACAGTACTGCCAGGCCAACCCCCCCCTGCTCTGTGGGTGACAGCAGGACCAGGTCATCCTGAGTGTCATGTAATTGAGGCCAGGGCTGCAGACCGTTCCAACATCGTTGCTAACTCATTGATGTAAATATTGAACAGTGTTGGACTCAGACTGCAGCCCTGCCTCACCCCCGCCCCCCGGTCTGCATCCTTTTATTATCTAGACTTTACCCCTCCACTTTGAAGAATCATAATATAAACCTTCATGCCAAATTGAATCAAAGGCTTTTTAAAGTCAATGAAGCAGGCGAAAATTTTGCCTTTACTTTTTGGTGTACTGTTTTCTATTAGGTGTCACCTACCTGGGACATTTGTTGCGGTACGCTTTCTGGAGGGTTTTGTACATCAACGGCTCGTATTTCATTTTGGTGATGGTTTGTTCAACTGACTCTTAGGGAATCTTTGTTTTTAGATCCGGTTGATCCTTATTGGCACTTTTTTTGCAGGTAGTTTTGTCTTCATCACAGGAAGTTGCTCCTTGAAGCAGGCCTCCTGTAATTTAGGGCTGGACATGAGGCCATCAAGCAAAGGCTTTCAGGTTTAAGTCCTGTCAATTTTGGATGAGGAGGACTTGGTTTTTAGGCAGGCAGGAGGTTTCAGGCTGCTTTTGAGGAACCTTTATAAGCTTTTTCAAATAGGGAGGGACACCTTCTTTTTTTTTTTGAGTTTAAATGTGTGTTTTTTTGTCGACAACATTTCTATGTCAGTGAGGCTTTTTCCCTGTGTGTGTCATTGAGAGTATTTAGGACAAGGAGGGGTGGTTGTGGTGTTTTTTGATTAATTTTCTTAGGTTTGTTAGAATAGATTTACTACAGTGCTCTATTTTCTTTTTTTTGTATTTGCATTCTGTTCTCAAATACCCAAACACTTTGGTTTGGTATTGTGTCAGTTCTTGTTTTTGTTGTTCAAATAATTTTAGAAGCCACTTGGGGACAGAACATCTGTGTGTTTGATTCAATTGTACAACTCTGGGCTGTGTCTCCCTCCCCCTGTCCTTTTCAGTCTGTCTGTCTGGGAAGAAGATAAACTGTTCCACAGCAGCATCTGGAGTGTGAACCTCCTAAATATCTTATTCTGAGGATTGCTATAATAACCTCCTTGTGTGTCGACAGGGGTCATCTTGTTTGGCTCTGGATGTGTGTGAGTGAAAATACATGAGCTTCCCTGGGAATGTTATGGGTGTCTGTGCCAGTGTCTGTACTCCATGTCATTGGAGTGCCTGTGAATACTGTGAGCACGAGCTACCTGTCTGAGACAGAAGGACTCTGTGAATGAGAGAGGTGGAGATAGAGATAGGCTGGCAGAAGTATACTTATCTCTCATCAATGTACTGTATATACTCTACTTTAAATAAAATATACAACATATATACTACACAGGACTGGTTTTATTACACAGCTCTTACCCGTCTCTCTGTGTGTGTCACATGTTTTTTATATGTTTCTAAGAACCACTTGTCAATTCATATGAAGCTTTGCCAAGGACCACCTTTAGCACAAGTTATTCATCGGGATATATGGAGACCGTCTGTTTGTAACATGTATCTAGAGAAACGCTTTTCCTGTGGTGAAGAAACTGGCTAAAAAAAATCTAATAGTCCTGAGGAGCCTGTCTGTCTGTCTGACCGACTCTCAGTATGTCACACTTTGCATGTTTGTTTATTTACAGAACCACTGATCCAATAGTGATGAAACTTTACAAAGCACAAGCTATTGAAATGTGGGGTATAAGGAAATGACTGCCCATCTGTCCAACAACATTCTTGCACATGTAAACATACTGCCTGATGCAACCGTCATATCTCAATGGAGGAGGTCGCGTCACAAAAAAATCTTTGCCAGCGGGCATCACACACTACTGAGGTGCCTGTGAATTGAAACAGAAGGACTCTGTGAATGAGAGAGAGGTGGAGGAAGGGGCTGGCAGAAATATACTTATCTCTCATCAATGTACTGTACAGTTTGTGATTTTTTTTTTCTGTCTGATGTTTGACCTGCCCCACCTTGCTTAACGCATTGATATATGGAGACCGTCTGTTTTGTAACATGTATCTAGAAAGCGCTTTTCCTGTGGTGAAGAAACTGCAATGGGGCAAATCAGTGACAATAGCATGTTTGTTTATTTAAAACCACTGATCCAATAGTGATGAAACTTTACAAACGGCAGTACTATCTACAATTTTGGTTAACATTCTTGCATGTAAACATACAGGCTGCCTTTATGACTGAAAACCATGGCATCACCATTGAAATCGCACATGCATATTTTTTTTCTCTGTTTGACCTGCCTTCATTTTATATATATATATATATATATATCTACAATTTTGGTTAAAAAAAAATCTGACTGATATATATATATATATATATATATATATAATATAATTAGGGATGGGACGAATACAGAGGTTCTGAATAATTTTCCTTTAAGGTCTCACTGAAGCGACACATTTCAAATTGAAAGCTGGTTAAACTTTTAAATCGCACAGTTAGGTGGTGCTGTGTATATAATCTCCAAAGATCTTTCAATTAAAAACAAAACTCGCCTTTTAATCTGTAAACTGGTGAGTTCCACGTGGCCGATGCAGATCCACATTATAAACACATAACAAAGTTGTAGTCAAAAGTTGACATACCCCAATGGAAATGTATAATTTCTCGAAAACAAATAATCATTTCTAACAAAATGTTTTGCTTTTGTGGATGAGGAAAAAAAGTTACAAAAAATAAATGTCTAGTTATTTATTTCAAATTTTTTTTTTTTTTTTTGCAAAACTCCAAGAATGCTAATTCATAAGTATTTATACCCTGATAAGGAAAATGAAATTAATAGCTAGTTGAGGCACCTTTAGCAATAATAACCTCTTAGGATATTTGTCAGTGAGCTTATGGCATGATTCTTTAGTGATTTTTGACCATTCTTCAACGTAAAATTGTCCGAGTTCATTCAAATTCTGAGGACTTCTCTTGTGCACAGCCGCCTTCAACTCATGCCAAAGATTCTCGATTGGATTTAGAGCGGGACTTTGACTAGGCCATTCCAGAACCATTGATTTTCTTCTTATTTAAATATTCTGAAGTAGATTTTGATGTGTTCTTTGGATCGTTTTTGTGTTGGAACGTCCAGTTGCGCTTTAAACCAAGTTTTGTACTGGAGGGTTTCAGATGATTGGCCAATATCTTTTGGTATGCTATGGAATCCATTTTACCATGTATTGGAACTAAATTTCCTGCCATTAGAGGAAAAACAGTCCCATAGAAGGATATTACCACCTCCATGCTTCACCGTAGGTATGGTGTTCTTTTCTTTGTATGCCTCACCAGACTTTCTCCAAATGTAATGACTACCAGGGTGACCAAATAGCTCGATTTTTGTTTCATCGCTCCACAAAACCTTTGACCAGAACTCATATCCATCATTCAAATGTCGTTTTGCAAACTTTAAGCGATTGTCCTTGTGATGTTTTCCTAAGAGTGGCTTTTTCCTTGGCCTGCGACCATTGAGACCCTCACCATGCAATACTCGACCTATGGTTGAAATGGAATCCCCAGTCCCACTTGCAGCTAATTCACTTTGAATATCTTTGGCAGTCAATCCCGGATTGTTATTAGCCTTCCTCACAATTCTTTTACTTGTTCTTGGTGAAAGAACCTTCTTTCTTGCAGACCAAGGGAGCGTTGTGACAGTACCATGAGTCTTGTACGTCTTGAAAATAGAAACAATAGTTGAAATTGGGATACTCAAATGCTTGGAAATCTTCTTGTATCCTTCTCCAGCTTTATGGCAATACATAATTTTCTGCCTAAGGTCTTCAGATAGCTCTTTTTTCCATATTCACTTATTGGTAATGACAGCAATCATCCTATGACTAACCCTTTTATACTCTCTAAGAATGTTCACCTAAAATCATTTTGCATTTTCATACAACATTTTCTAGATTTTTCTAGAATTAGGTTCTGCATTATCATATTGAAATTCCTAGCACCTTGTAAACAATACTATCGTAGCATAAAAGGGTATAAATACTTTTGAATTAGCATTTTTGGAGTTTTGCAAAAAATAAAAAATGTTTAAATAAATAACTGTAGACATCTATTTCTTGTAACTTTCCTCGTCCTCAAAAGCAAAACTTTTGCTAGAAAAGATGTTTCCTATGATTTGTTTTTGAGAAATGTCTAGAAATTCTAAATTTCTATTGGGGTATGTAAACTTTTGACCAACAACTGTGTATCTATATGAATACTTTTGAATTGGCATTTTTGAAGTTTTGCAAAAACATTGCTGAAATAAATAACTGTATGTGTGATATATATATATTACACCCACTCCATTGGTTTTTATATGGTGTCCGTGCCGGCATATTTTGAAAGCAAGCCCTGACAGCCCCATAAGCATTGTACTTTTTAACTACTAGACAAAATATTTACAGGACACTTAAAAACCACTGCTACAACCATGATTCATTTATTATTAATAGTGTTTTAATTAAATTATACCAAATCATACATACCGTATGTTCACACAAGAGAACATACGGTATACTGTGTGACCCAAATGCTTATATTGAAAATATATATTATACTTAATATTTACTTAAAACGTTATTAATAAATGAATACAGGCATATGACTGAACACGGTGGGAATCGCATCACAAAATACATGTTTAAACATTGCGAGCTGACTGAAATAGATTGGCTGATCCTGTAAAATCGTATCACATAACACACTGCCCGATGCGATTGAAAAATCATGTCGCTATTGATCGCAATGGGCAGTGTGTACAGGGCATAACACCAATAGCTTTTCCATGCCTTCCTTTAAAAAATACCTTCTCTAACTAGCGCCATTCACACCTCTGCAAGGTTACTGTCTCTTACAGACTGCGCCAGTAAGAGATCCTTCACACTTTATAATATTGAGGTGGTGGAGTCCACATCACCCTGATATAACAATGTGAATTAAAACTCATCTCAGCACAGAAGACACAGAGACTTCTAGTAGAAACATTTGTCATTAAAGGTTTCTATTATTAGAACTGAATTATAAATATGAAACCAGCTCTAGATTTGTCAAGATTACAGGACAGTTTTTCTTGTGTATAGAACATAGGGCACAGTTTTAAAGCTAACAGAACTCTTCTTCCATTTATTCGCAGGAGTATAATCTTAGTGTTTCTATTTAGAATCAATGCATGTTGTGTGTGGTGTGTCTCTTAACATAAATCATTTCTCACAGTTTGAACACAGTATGAGGAGGGAGGCGATGCTTTTGAAATTTCCCTCAGATGGGAATGACTTCACTTTGGAATTAGCTGTGTGTTTTATTGTTCTTATTTAACTATATCTTATAAAAATGTAGTCCAGGGTGGTGTGTGAGAGAGTGATAGAAGGTGATTTTCAACTTCTGACCTCAAATGTGGGGTGGATATCATATTTTTTATATAAATAAAAAAATTATATAAATATAAATTCACCACCAAAGAATGTTTTTACAGTTATGATTGTTTTTTTTTCATGCATTGTGACTTTAGATCAAGGTGAAAGAAATTTGCTCAGCCCACGCTTATGAAGTGATCATCATTTACTGTGTTAATAGTTCATTTATTTTCAGAAGCAGGCCTCTCCGAAGCCAGGGCCTCGGGTGCTGTGTGTGCCCGGGGAGAGCCTCCCTGCTCCTGGGTGGTGGGTCTAGGAGTCAGGTTGGTCTTCTGAGGACTGGGAGACACTGTGGGGGCCTGGGGCAGCTGTTCTGCTTGTTGGACTGGTGTTGCTGGTTTTGCAGGTGTGCCCTGGGAGAGAAAGAGCATATCTGATCAGAATGAGATTACATTAAGGTTGTTTTTAGCAGTAATACTGGGACCCTAGGCCCTAAACACACTTGAACTAAAGATGATATGGAAAGTTTTAGTTGTGTTTTATTTTTTATTTTTGATGCATGCTAGAAAAGTAGATATTCTTGTTAATGTGTATGAGAAACAGTTTTCACCTGGCTTAACTTTTTTTAAATATCTGTCTGTCACTGTGCTCTCCTTTCTCCTCCCCCCACTCCCCATCCCTCTCGCCCCTCCTCGTCACCCTCCACCCCCTCTCACCCCTCCTCTCTTGTCTCTGCTCAGTAGGTAGGCTGCAGACCCCTCCTGCACCAGCTTCTGGAGCTTGTGTGCGCCCTCTGCAGAGCGGGCAGTGTAGTTCACCCGGGGAGGGGGGATGCGACAAGGCAGGTCCCAGGTACCCAGGAACGAGCTCCATGAACTGTCCTGAGAGAGAGAGAGAGAGAGAGAGAGGGGGGTTCACTGAGAGAAAACATTAGACAGGAGGGGGAGGAGAGGAGAGAGGAAAGAGCTCCACGACCTGTCCTGCAAACGGAGAGGCAGCATAAATAAAGAGAAAGAAAATGTTAGGGCGAGAATTCACTAACATGGGAAAGGAAAGAGGAAGGCTAGAACACAAGGAGAGGCACCCAGCTACTTGGCTTCAAACTTGGCTTAGTTATAGCCTTCAGTTAGTCTTTACTGTTCTTTTAAGCCCGCTGCACACAGCCCGACTCAAGCCATCCCGACTCCTCTCATCTGAGTATGCACAGATTCTGCGATCAGTTGACGCTAAGTTTTGGTTTGACGTCACAATTGAGTTTTTCCCGACTGGGTGTCGCACACTGCTAAGACTGAATTAGACGGACCACAACTAGATACTGGTGATTACTATGTATGCAGATTTAATTAATACTGCCCTGTACACATTTTTGTATTGACTTAGCCCAACATAGCGACCCTCATATTATGCCTGGCATCGTATGCTGATTAGACGGTGGAGACAGCGCCGCGAGGCAACCAAAAGAAGCGCTTAACCTATTAATTAATTGACCATTTACACCATGCAAACGTTTCAGGCAGTGTTTGACTTTTTGTATAGCTTGTCTACTACACTTTAGCCTGTGGTAAATAAAATTCAACCTGTTGATTTTTTATTTGACTTTGGCAGGGTTTTTTTTCTCAGCGTGTGGATCTAGGGGCTTGTGATTTGTGACCTACTGAGATCAACGCACCGGTTACTTCTGTTTTAGCACAGTAAGAAAATATAGGCTGCCAGTAGATTGGTAATAAAAAGGTAAATTGATAATTTACCTTTGATTAGTAAACGCCTAAAAAAAACTATTCAATGTGCACATATCTTGTATTTTTGAATTCAGGACAATCAGAGCAATTCAAGACTAATGTATTTTCACCTGTGGAAATAAAGCTGTCAATATTCCGCCATCTTGTATGACAAGTTACATGACAAGCTACGTCACTTAAACCTGCTTCACCATTGGTTGACACCCTTATGACTAATCGGTCTCAGTCAGTCTTGGTCGGCAACCGCCACACACAGACAGACTGATCACATCTGAACGAAACTGCGTCTGAAAAAGATTCAACATGTTCAATCTTCAAATCTGAAGACATCCCAACTGAAATCTGCATAATCTTGGTTTTAAGGGCACGCACACTGATACGATTCATCCAAACTCTGTACGGCCAGTTGAGATGAGATGAGTTGGGATGGCTTCAGTCGGGCTGTGTGCGGCGGGCTTTACACATTACCATGGTAGAGAACATGAACACATCGGGGGAGAGAGAGTGGAGCGTAAATATCACACACACTGTCACGGCAGGGTTAAAAGAAACAAGTAAACTGGCACTGACCTTTGACCTCATGCCTGGCAGGAGATGACCTCGATCATTGGTGATGAACTGGGTGTGGCCTCCCAGAGCTGAGGGATGCTGGGTAATTGGGGGGGAAAAAAGTGGATCGTCAGCAAATAAACCAGGAGAGAGGAAAGAGCAAGAGAAAGTGGGGGAGTGAAAGAGGAAGAAGGGGTCAGTGAACCTGTAGTGTCTCTTATTGTTGCTTTGAGAGATGTGTCGACTCGTGGTGTTTGGTTCTGTCTGCTGAAACTGTGAAATGATTTCTCTTCTAAGCGATGCGGTAACACTACAGTTTAATTTATTATAAACCACTAGAAACAAGATTGCACTCAGGAACTGCTATTAAACACATGTCTGGTTCCACAGACCCTGAGTAGCACTAGTGTGTATTTTATTGTTATTTGTTTGTTTAGCAGACGCCTTTATCCAAGGCAGACTTACAGAGACTAGGGTGTGTGAACTATGCATCAGCTGCAGAGTCACTTACAATTACGTTTCACCTGAAAGACGGAGCACAAGGAGGTGAAGTGACTTGCTCAGGGTCACACAATGAGTCAGTGGCTGAGGTGAGATTTGAACCGGGGACCTCCTTGTTACAAGCCCTTTTCTTTAACCACTGGACCACACAGCCTCTTTAGAGCATGTCACGAGATGACATCAACACACAGGATAAGATGCACTGGGATTTAGACAAATCCTTAACAGCGATTGTTTGATTCCTCGTCCGTGATTTATAGTAAGGGACTCTGAACTATAGACGTGAATCAGCTCCAGGTATTGCCAGACAGACCGCTACCCCAGGGCTCGCTATTAAAATGCCTGAGCCAGTGCTTGTGTATTGCCTCAGCCTCATACCTGTTTGTGTTGTCTGGGTAAAGTCCAGTTCTGCAGTTTCTGGGATGTGAATGCATTGTCGTACTGGAAATCAAAAGAGACACAGAGTTACAATGCAGCCCTGACACAACGACCTTCAGCAAGACAAATGGGGTGTTCTATTCTCACTTATTTTATTTGTTTTTCAAGACCAACATTATTAACATTGCACCACCTCTGTTAAAATGCAACAATGCCCACCTGCACGATAGTCATGTTTGTTTTAATTTGTACTCTCCTAACAAATCAAAAATGCCATGGTATGACATTTTTTCTCTCCTAAATCTGAGTAAAGCTACAGACAGTGCCCCACAATCCTGTCTAGTTTGGCTCTACAATATAATTCCTTCTTGATGTCTGTGTTAGTTTACTACATTCTTCCAGAGTTTAGTTTCATCATAGCTGTACACAGACAGACACAGAGACAGACACACATACATACAGAGCCCCACAATCCTATTCAGTTTGACCCTATGTAGAATCCATTCCTGTTAGTTTACTGCATTTTCCCACAGTTTATTATTATTATTATTATTATTATTATTATTATTATTATTATTATTATTATTATTATAATACAAAGCAACTTAGACTTGAGGTGAACTATGCATCACAACTGCTGATACAGAGTCACTTACAATAGGACCTCATTGAATTTAATTGAATTTATACCGTTAACTACGTTCATACTGTTACTATTAAGGGAGTTTGTATTCCACAGTTATGCTAATATTTCATATTTAATATAGATATGTATTGTGCACTGATATTGCAGAATAAATAAAGACGACACTATTTTTGTATTGGACTTCAATTCAGAGAAAGTAAACTAGCGAATACATTAAAATAGTCATTTTTAGACCGTTAACAAAACGAGATTTGATACAGTATATTAAAAATGTTTTGTATCGCACACCGCTTTGCTGTTGTAACCTACATTAAATAAAAACGACAAATACGTTAATTAAAATACTAGTAAACCGGTGGAATGTATATCTATACAGGCCGGGTTATTTTAAAATATTCAATTTTACCTGATTCGCGGAGTAACTCGAAGCCATGCTTTCGTCCTTCTGGTCTCTATTCTGTTTACACCCGTCTCATAGCAACTGTGAAAAGAGGCGGGGTCGGCGCAGTGTGCATAACAACGGCCCGTGGTGACTGACAGCCTACTGTCACAATGTTAATGTTTAATTTCGGGATTCAAATTGTTAACATTAAAGATTGCATTATAAATTAAAAAAATGTTCGCTACAAAAAAAGATTTCTGAGTCAACATAAACTGCTAGGTCTTTTTCATAGTTCCCTTCTTCAATTTCAGTATCTCCCATATGATATTAATAATGCACATTTTTATTGCCTGCGTGCAGTACCTTACACTTTTCTCTATTAAATGTAATTTGCCATGTGTCTGCCCAGTTCTGAATGCTGTCTAGATCATTTTGAATGACCTTTGTTGCTGCAACAGTGTTTGCCACTCCTCCTATTTTTGTGTCGTCTGCAAATTTAACAAGTTTGCTTACTATACCAGAATCTAAATCATTAATGTAGATTAGGAATAGCAGAGGACTTAATGCTGATCCCTGTGGTACTCCACTGGTTACCTCGCTCCATTTTGAGGTTTCTCCTCTAATCAGTACTTTCTGTTTTCTACATGTTAACCACTCCCTAATCCATGTGCATGCATTTCCTTGAATCCCTACTGCCTTCAGTTTGAGAATTAATCTTTTATGCGGGACTTTGTCAAAAGCTTTCTGGAAATCTAAATAAACCATGTTGTATGCTTTGCAGTTATCCATTGTCGATGTTGCATCCTCAAAAAAATCAAGCAGGTTAGTTAGACACGATCTACCTTTCCTAAAACCATGCTGACTGTTTCCCAGGATACTGTTACCATATAGGTAATTTTCCATTTTGGATCTTTTTATAGTTTCCATAAGTTTCCATATAATAGAAGTCAAGCTTATTGGTCTGTAGTTACCTGGTTGGGTTTTGTCTCCCTTTTTGTGGATCGGTATTACGTTTGCTATTTTCCAGTCTGTCGGTACAACCCCTGTGTCAGGAGACTGTTGCATGATCTTGGTTAGCGGTTTGTAAATAACTTCTTTCATTTCTTTGATTGTGAAGCCCAGAGAGGTATAGTAAAGCACATTAAAAAAAAAAAAAAAACATTGCAAACGAACCCTTACAAAAGTTTCCCACAGTAAAAGCACAGCAAAGTGTGTTAGAGCACAGTGAAAGCATTGTAAAGCCCAGAGAGGTACAATAAATCATATTTTAAAACAAGCCATGGTAAACTATGATGAATAGGAATAACAAGGGAAAACTGCAACATTACAGTGCAAATGTACCTTGGAACATTTTCAAATGGGCCAGTAGTATAAATATTGACATAACAAACACAACACAAACATAAGATGCAGTGAATTAATCTGTGAGTGCCAACTGAGTGCAACATAGATAGTGCAGTGTTCCTGTTCATTGTGCCATGTGTTCCTGTTCATAGTGCAGTGTGTTCCTGTTCATAGTGCAGTGTGTTCCTGTTCATAGTGCAGTGTGTTCCTGTTCATAGTGCAGTGTGTTCCTGTTCATAGTACCGTGTGTTCCTGTTCATAGTGCAGTGTGTTCCTGTTCATAGTGCAGTGTGTTCCTGTTCATAGTGCAGTGTGTTCCTGTTCATAGTGCAGTGTGTTCCTGTTCATAGTGCCGTGTGTTCCTGTTCATAGTGCAGTGTGTTCCTGTTCATAGTGCAGTGTGTTCCTGTTCATAGTGCAGTGTGTTCCTGTTCACAGTGCAGTGTGTTCCTGTTCATAGTGCAGTGTGTTCCTGTTCATAGTGCAGTGTTCCTGTTCACAGTGCAGTGTGTTCCTGTTCATAGTGCAGTGTGTTCCTGTTCATAGTGCAGTGTGTTCCTGTTCATAGTGCAGTGTTCCTGTTCACAGTGCAGTGTGTTCCTGTTCATAGTGCCGTGTGTTCCTGTTCATAGTGCAGTGTGTTCCTGTTCATTGTGCAGTGTGTTCCTGTTCATTGTGCAGTGTGTTCCTGTTCATAGTGCCGTGTGTTCCTGTTCATAGTGCAGTGTTCCTGTTCATAGTGCAGTGTGTTCCTGTTCATAGTGCCGTGTGTTCCTGTTCATAGTGCAGTGTTCCTGTTCATAGTGCAGTGTGTTCCTGTTCATAGTGCAGTGTGTTCCTGTTCATAGTGCAGTGTGTTCCTGTTCATAGTGCAGTGTGTTCCTGTTCATAGTGCAGTGTGTTCCTGTTCATAGTGCCGTGTGTTCCTGTTCATAGTGCAGTGTGTTCCTGTTCATAGTGCCGTGTGTTCCTGTTCATAGTGCAGTGTGTTCCTGTTCATAGTGCCGTGTGTTCCTGTTCATAGTGCAGTGTGTTCCTGTTCATAGTGCAGTGTGTTCCTGTTCATAGTGCAGTGTGTTCCTGTTCATAGTGCAGTGTGTTCCTGTTCATAGTGCAGTGTGTTCCTGTTCATAGTGCAGTGTTCCTGTTCACAGTGCAGTGTGTTCCTGTTCATAGTGCCGTGTGTTCCTGTTCATAGTGCAGTGTGTTCCTGTTCATTGTGCAGTGTGTTCCTGTTCATTGTGCAGTGTGTTCCTGTTCATAGTGCCGTGTGTTCCTGTTCATAGTGCAGTGTTCCTGTTCATAGTGCAGTGTGTTCCTGTTCATAGTGCAGTGTGTTCCTGTTCATAGTGCCGTGTGTTCCTGTTCATAGTGCAGTGTGTTCCTGTTCATAGTGCAGTGTGTTCCTGTTCATAGTGCAGTGTGTTCCTGTTCATAGTGCAGTGTGGTCCTGTTCATAGTGCAGTGTGTTCCTGTTCATAGTGCAGTGTGTTCCTGTTCATAGTACCGTGTGTTCCTGTTCATAGTGCAGTGTGTTCCTGTTCATTGTGCAGTGTGTTCCTGTTCATTGTGCAGTGTGTTCCTGTTCATAGTGCCGTGTGTTCCTGTTCATAGTGCAGTGTTCCTGTTCATAGTGCAGTGTGTTCCTGTTCATAGTGCCGTGTGTTCCTGTTCATAGTGCAGTGTTCCTGTTCATAGTGCCGTGTGTTCCTGTTCATAGTGCAGTGTGTTCCTGTTCATAGTGCAGTGTGTTCCTGTTCATAGTGCAGTGTGTTCCTGTTCATAGTGCAGTGTGTTCCTGTTCATAGTGCAGTGTGTTCCTGTTCATAGTGCAGTGTGTTCCTGTTCATAGTGCAGTGTGTTCCTGTTCATAGTACCGTGTGTTCCTGTTCATAGTGCAGTGTGTTCCTGTTCATAGTGTAGTGTGTTCCTGTTCATAGTGCAGTGTGTTCCTGTTCATTGTGCAGTGTGTTCCTGTTCATTGTGCAGTGTGTTCCTGTTCATAGTGCAGTGTGTTCCTGTTCATAGTGCAGTGTGTTCCTGTTCATAGTGCAGTGTGTTCCTGTTCATAGTGCAGTGTGTTCCTGTTCATAGTGCCGTGTGTTCCTGTTCATAGTGCAGTGTGTTCCTGTTCATAGTGCCGTGTGTTCCTGTTCATAGTGCAGTGTGTTCCTGTTCATAGTGCCGTGTGTTCCTGTTCATAGTGCAGTGTGTTCCTGTTCATAGTGCCGTGTGTTCCTGTTCATTGTGCAGTGTGTTCCTGTTCATAGTGCAGTGTGTTCCTGTTCATAGTGCAGTGTGTTCCTGTTCATAGTGCCGTGTGTTCCTGTTCATAGTGCAGTGTGTTCCTGTTCATAGTGCAGTGTGTTCCTGTTCATAGTGCAGTGTGTTCCTGTTCATAGTGCAGTGTGTTCCTGTTCATAGTACCGTGTGTTCCTGTTCATAGTGCAGTGTGTTCCTGTTCATAGTGCAGTGTGTTCCTGTTCATAGTACCGTGTGTTCCTGTTCATTGTGCAGTGTGTTCCTGTTCATAGTGCAGTGTGTTCCTGTTCATAGTGCAGTGTGTTCCTGTTCATAGTGCAGTCTGTTCCTGTTCATAGTACCGTGTGTTCCTGTTCATAGTGCAGTGTGTTCCTGTTCATAGTGCAGTGTGTTCCTGTTCATAGTGCAGTGTGTTCCTGTTCATAGTACCGTGTGTTCCTGTTCATAGTGCAGTGTGTTCCTGTTCATAGTGCAGTGTGTTCCTGTTCATAGTACCGTGTGTTCCTGTTCACAGTGCAGTGTGTTCCTGTTCATAGTGCAGTGTGTTCCTGTTCATAGTGCAGTGTGTTCCTGTTCATTGTGCAGTGTGTTCCTGTTCATAGTGCAGTGTGTTCCTGTTCATAGTGCAGTGTGTTCCTGTTCATAGTGCAGTGTGTTCCTGTTCACAGTGCAGTGCTGCACTCACAAGAAACACATCGACTAGGCGAGCTGGAGTCTGCTCTCTTATGTATCTATATATATATTGTTGTTGTTAGTCATATTATTATTATTATTATTATTATTATTATTATTATTATTATTAGTTATATTAATATTAGTTGTAGTATTATTCTCACTATTATTATATAGACAGCTGTTTTGAAAGAGCCGGTTTGTGTCAGGTTCAGTCTGTAGCTGGAAGCTATATCGAGGTTTGCAAAGTCAAGCCTCCATGACCTTGAGTTTACTGCAGGACATGCGCATTCTTACTGGGAGGGTCTATCACAGAATCCCTATAGGAGGCAGTGGGGCAGTCGGCTCACTGTTATAAGATAAGGAATACATTTGGAAGCCCTGGACTCCTGTAAGCACAGCCAGGGGAGAAATAACAACAGAAAGTTAGAGCTGTGATAAGGAAGCTGTCATGTAAACAGCGAAGACAATCATTGTGAAATCTGTGTGTGTCAGGGTGGGGTCCGATTACATGAGGGCAGAATGTGTGCCTGCATGTTTGTATTGTTACTGTGTCTTATAACTGAAGTGTTTACAGGGAGCACATTCCTTACCTGCTGTCTGTATCGCAGTGTAAATATATACAAACATAGCCTAACAATATCATTAAAAAACATATGGCCTGCACCCTATTGACAGTGCTATGGCAGGTAAATCAGCCCTATGGTATTCACCCTGTTGACAGTGCTATGGCGGGTGCATCAGCCCTATGGTGTTCACCCTATTGACAGTGCTATGGCGGTTGCATCAGCCCTATGGTGTTCACCCTATTGACAGTGTTATGGCGGGTGCATCAGCCCCATGGTCCATATTGACAGTGCTATGGCATACATCTTATTAAGCACATGCAAACATAGTTTAGTGTATTTTAACTATTTAAGACTATACATTATATTCACAAAACAATGTCTGCAATGTGTTGTTAATGCAGCCACTGCTATAAACGGTTTTGGTTGGATGTGTTACATAACTTATATAGAAACACTTGCTTCCAGGACATTTTTAAAGCAAGCATTTGATTTACATGTAAAATAAATTTTCTTATAAAAAATAAAAAATAAACAGGTTCACGGTTTCATTTAATTGTGTATTAAGTGTATGTATAAGTGTATCGTTTTTAAGTTAACTATTTGAAAATGTTAATAGTTTAATACTGAAAAAAATAACAACTTTCATCAGTTTGATGTCACCATGGTAATTGTTAAATCACAAAATCTCGTGTTTTTTCAGATCTTATTTCGTAAAGAACATGCAGTATACATTAAATAATTAATTCATTAATTCATTAATTAACTACGCAATTAATTAATTAATAACATTTTCTGAACCTGAACCTCAGTTTTCACCTGAAGAGCAGAACTGTGTGCCTCTTTGCGTTTTAAAAAATCTAGTATTAAGCATCATATGACGGGTCTCCTAAACACCGCTGCTCCCTCCCCTCGCGGTGTGACTGAGACCCTGTACAGTACAGGTCTGATGTTTTGGGTCCGCCTTCCTCCCCTGTTCAAACCGGGCAGCCCCGCACCGCTGGGGTCCCGAGGCCGGTCTATTCAGGGTCTAAAACCGCCTCGTCCCCCTCACTCGCTACATCTCTCTTTACTCTAAACAAGGGGTAAACAAGCCGGCGTTATCGGCTCAGGCGATGGCAAGCCGAGTCCCAGAGGAAACGTGTTTATCTGTAAACACGGCTCAAAATATATAAACGTAACAAAAAACACGAAGACGAAGCGAGTAGATGGTGCCTGTGAGCGAAAGAAAGAAAGAAACCTCAGGAATTAAGAGTTAAAAAGTTTTCAAGGTCAGTGAAAATATTGATTTTTGTATAGCGTTAACTGTTTATTAAGGAATATATTGTGAATATGTAGCCCTGGTGCATATTTCGTTTGTGTTACAATTGTAATTGAGTAATGTTATCAGTATCTCTTTGTGATTAGTTATATCATTTATAGACAGTTGTGATTCATGTAGTCCCTGCAGTTGAAACTATACATGAAGAGAATGTGAACAGACTGGACAGGCATCACAGTCCAGTTTCCCATTCCGTGTGTAGTGCAGAGGGTTAAACGATGAGGAATGCAGGGTCTAGGAATTATATTTCACTGTTTAATTGTATTCAACTAGTTGGATGTTTTCAGATCTTTTTGTTTTTGACTTCTGCTTCAGTTTGGTTTGCTACCATTTGCTTTGTTTTTGTAATGGTTTTTGTAATGGTTTTTGTAATGGTTTTTGTAATGCCTGGTTTGACAGCATGTAAACTACTAGGAGGGGCTTAATATTGAAGGTGACTCTACAGCTATGACCAAACGTTTTGCATCACTCTATAAAATTAACTCGTTTTGCTCTATAAAGTCGAAAGAAACCTGCTGAATAATGTTACGTTAACATATTGAATTCCACCCCGCTTTTGTAGTTTTCCAGATACTTAATGAAAAACTGACATTTAAAAAGGTGACATTTCTTTTGCGATGTCATTTTGTAGTTTCCTTCATTTACATTAATTTAAATGAAAGATCTAAATTATGTTCATATAGTTTTTATTTATTTATTTATTTATTTTATTATCTCAACCTTAAAATTCTAGTTGATGCTAAACTTTTGGCCATTGTGTAAATGGCCATCAATAGGAGCAAACTGGGGCTGTAAAAAGTTGTTTCACTGTTAGGTGTCCTTTATACTGTATTCCTTGTGAGGTGTCTTTTACTGTATTCATTGTGAGGTATCCTTTATACTGTATCTGTGTTCTTTTGTTCAGATGGATTTTTCAAAACTACCCAAAATCTCTGATGTGGAGAAGGAGAGCAAAGTGGGTTATGTGTTTGGAGTCTCAGGACCAGGTAAGAAAAACACACAGAGAGACAGACTGACTGACTGACTGACTGACTGACACACACACACACAGAGACAGACTGACTGACTGACACACAGACACACAGACAGACACACAGAGAGACTGACTGACTGACTGACTGACACACACACACACACAGACTGACTGACTGACTGACACATAGACACACACACACACACACAGACAGACTGACTGACTGACACACAGACTGACAGACACACAGACTGACTGACTGACACATAGACACACACACACACACACACACAGACAGACTGACTGACTGACACACAGACTGACAGACAGGCACACAGAGAGACTGACTGACTGACTGACTGACTGACTGACAGACACACACATACACAGACAGACACACAGACTGACTGACTGACACACACACAGACTGACTGACAGACACACAGACAGACACACACAGACAGACACACAGACAGACACACACACAGACAGACAGACACACACACAGACACAGACACACACACAGACAGACAGACAGACAGACAGACACACACAGACACACACGACAGACAGACACACAGACAGACACACACACAGACAGACAGACAGACAGACTGACACACAAACAGACAGACACACACACAGACACAGACAGACACACACACACGTAGACACACACACAGACTGACACACAAACACACAGAACCACACACAGACAGACAGACAGAAAGACTCTCCTCTCTCTCTCAGGTTTCTCTCTCACCGGTCTCTCTCTCCTCTTTCTCTCAGTGGTCACTCTATCCTCTCTCTCTTAGTGGTCACTCTCTCCTCTCTCTCTCAGTGGTCTCTCTCCTCTCTCTCTCAGTGGTCTCTCTCTCCTCTCTCTCCCTCTCACTGTTCTCTCTCTCCTCTCTCAGTGGTCTCTCTCTCCTCTCTCTCTCAGTGGTCTCTCTCACCGGTCACTCTCTCCTCTCTCTCTCAGTGGTTTCTCTCTCCTCTCTCTCTCTCTCTCTCTCTCTCTCTCTCTCTCTCTCTCTCTCTCTCTCTCTCTCTCACCGTTCTCTCTCCCCTCTTTCTCTCAGTGGTCACTCTCTCCTCTCTCTCTCAGTGGTCATTGCGTCGGAGATGTCTGGAGCTGCCATGTATGAGCTGGTCAGAGTGGGTCACTCGGAGCTGGTTGGAGAAATCATCAGACTGGAAGGAGATCTGGCCACAGTGCAGGTGTACGAAGAGACAGGTAACCTTTACAATACTGTACTGTACACAAAACACACTGACACACACTGACACACACTGACACATTGACCCACACTGACACACACAAAATACACTGACACACACACACACACACACTGACACACGCTGCCACACACTGACACACACTGATGAAGCAGCGGTTCGACAGAGCACGCTGAGTGAAGCCGCCTGCCATAAGCGCCTCGGACTGTGTCAGACCTAAACGGCCCCACCGTGGAGACAAGCTCCAGTCCTTCTGGTCCTCCATGCTGGGTGTCGTGCTGTGTGGATTGTTTGTGTTGCTGTAGCTGAGTGTGTGTGCTGGCTTTACAGCAGTGAGATACCATGCTGGAAAGATATGACACACAATAAAGCATCCTGTTAGTTTTACCATAACAAGCTGTTGGAGTCGGTTTTTTACAATACAACACACAGTACAGGTGTATGAAGACACACTGACAGACTGTATCTTACAGTACACCCTGACACACACAGACACACAAACACACACCCTGCTGTGTATCAGAGTTACGTTGTTCTCCTTGACCCCCCCTCTCTCTCAGCGGGAGTCTGCGTGGGGGACCCCGTGCTGCGGACTGGCCAGCCCCTCTCCGTCGAGCTGGGACCCGGGATCATGGGCTCCATCTTCGACGGGATCCAGCGCCCCCTACAGGACATCAGCGAACTGACACACAGCATCTACATCCCCAGTGGAGTCAACATGGGAGCCCTGAGCCGGGGGAGAGAGTGGGAGTTCAACCCAGAGAAGAGTATCCGGGTGAGGGGAGTGGGGGGGGGGGGAGTAGTGGTGTGAGAAGAGAGAAGAGAAGAGAGAGGAGAGTGGGGAGAGAGGGGAGAAGAGAGAGTCGGTGTGAGTTTCTCATTGTGTTCACAGTGTGTGTGAGTGTCCCTCCTCTCTTCTCTCAGCTTGGCTCTCACGTGGTGGGGGGTGATATCTACGCCTCAGTCCAGGAGAATTCTCTGGTCTCTCACAAGATGATGGTGCCGCCCAAATCCCGCGGGACTGTCACCTACCTGGCACCACCCGGGCACTACAACATAACGGTGAGTCTGTCTGTCTGTCTGGCTGTCTGGCTGTCTGTCTGTCTGTGTGTGTGTGTGTGTCTGTCTGTCTGTCTGTGTGTCTTTGTGTCTGTCTGTCGACTGTACAACTAATTCTCTCTGTCTCTTAGGATGTGGTGATGGAGCTCCAGTTTGAAGGTGTGAAGGAGAGCCTGTCATTGAAGCAGATCTGGCCGGTCAGGCAGGTGCGTCCGGTGCTGGAGAAGCTTCAAGCCAACCACCCTCTGCTGACCGGCCAGAGAGTGCTGGACGCGCTGTTCCCGTGAGTCTGTCTTCCTGTCTGCCTGTCTGCCTGCCTGCCTGCCCGCCTGTGTGTCTGTCTCTCTGTCTCCCTGCCTCCCTGTCTCTCATGCTGTTTCTCTTGTACAGTGTCTCTGTCTCTCTGTGTCTGTCTCTCTCAGGTGTGTGCTGGGAGGCACCACAGCGATCCCGGGAGCGTTTGGCTGTGGGAAGACGGTGATCTCACAATCCCTCTCCAAATACTCCAACAGCAACATCATTGTGTATGTGGGCTGCGGAGAGCGAGGCAACGAGATGTCAGAGGTGTTGAGAGACTTCCCCGAGGTGAGAGGGGGAGAGGGAGAGGGAGGGGAGGGGGGGGAGGAGGAACGGAGATGTCAGAGGTGTCAGAGGTGTTGAGACTTGAGAGGGGAGAGGAGGAGGGGGAGGGAGGGAGGAGATGTCGAGATGTCAGAGGTGTTGAGAGACTTCCCCGAGGTGAGAGGGGAGAGAGGGAGGGGGAGGAGGGAGGAGGGGAACCCAGATGTCAGAGGTGTTGAGACTTCCCCGAGGTGAGAGGGGGAGAGGGAGAGGGGGAGGGGGAGGGGGGAACGAGATGTCAGAGGTGTTGAGAGACTGAGACTTCCCAGGGGAGAGGGAGGAGGGGGGGAGGGGGAGGGAAAGGAACGAGATGTCAGAGGTGTTGAGAGACTTCCCGAGGAGGTGAGAGGGAGAGGGAGCAGGGGAGGGAGGATGGAGGTGCTGAGAGATGTCAGGGGTGTTGAGAGACTTCCCAGGTGAGGGGGAGAGGAGGGAGAGGAGGGGGGGAGAGAACCAGATGTCAGAGGTGCTGAGAGATCATCAGAGTGCTGAGGGGAGGGACTTCCCGAGAAACTGGTGAGACGGGGAGAAGGGAGAGAGTGGGGGTATGTGTGGTTGCGTTGAGCTGAGTAGATTATGTGACAGAGGAAGGCCAAGGTAATTTTGCAGTTTTCCCTAAGCTTTTCTTGTGGTTGCACTTTGCATGTACCATAGTTTACCATGTGTTTTATTATTATTACCAGACCTCTCTGTGCTTTACAATGCTTCCCTATGCTTTACCAGACCTCTCTGTGCTTTACAATGCTTCCCTATGCTTTACCAGACCTCTCTGTGCTTTACAATGCTTCCCTATGCTTTACCAGACCTCTCTGTGCTTTACAATGCTTCCCTATGCTTTACCACACCTCTCTGTGCTTTACAATGCTTCCTATGCTTTACCAGACCTCTCTGTGCTTTACAATGCAACTCAGAATCCAGTAAAAAACAATGCTTTTACTTCCAGACCTCTCTGTGCTTTATTTATGCTTCCCTATGCTTTACCAGACCTCTCTGCAGCTTTACAATGCTTCCTATGGAGGTTTACCACACCTCTGTGCTTTACAATGCTTCCTATGCTTTACCAGACCTCTCTGTGCTTTACAATGCATCCCTATGCTTTACCAGACCTCTCTGTGCTTTACAATGCTTCCCAGTATGCTTTCCACCAGACCTCTCTGTGCTTTACAATGCTTCCATCTATGCTTTACCAGACCTCTCTGTTTTTTACAATGCTTCCCTATGCTTTACCAGACCTCTCTGTGCATTACAATGCTTCCCTATGCTTTACCACACCTCTCTGTGGTTACAATGCTTCCCTATGCTTCCCACCACACCTCTCTGTGCTTTCCATCTACAATGCTTCCCTCCATCTATGCATTACCACACCTCTCTGTGCTTTCCCAGTACAATGCTTCCATCTATGCTTTTATCCCAGACCTCCATCTGTGACTTTACAATGCTTCCATCTACACAGCTTTCCCAGTACAGACCTCTCTGTGGTTTTACAATGCATCTAACAGACACCCCCAGTCCCCATCTATGACTTTACCAGACCTCTCTGTGCTTTACAATGCTTCCCTATGCACAGACACCAGCATCCCAGACCTCTCTGTACTTTACAATGCATCTCCCAGCATCCCAGTACAGACCTCCATCTGTGCATCCCAATGCTTCCCTCCATCTTTACCATCCCAGTACCTCTCTGTGCTTTACAATCCCAGCTTCCCTATGCTTTCCCAGTACACACACCTCTCTGTGCTTTACAATCTCTTCCCTATGCTTCCCACCACACCTCTCTACACAGTCCCAGCTTTACAATGCTTCCCAGTATGCTTCTACCAGACCTCTCTGTGCTTTACACAGACAATGCTTCCTATGACACAGCATCCCAGCACCAGACCTCTCTGTGCTTTACACACCTCCCCTATGCAGGTTCCCACCAGACCCATCTCTGTGCACACACCCCATCTACACAGGTGCTTCCCACATGCTTTTACACAGCACCTCTCTGTGCATCCCAGTACAATGCTCTCACAGACACATGCTTTAGTACACACCTCCATCTGTGCTTTACAATGCTTCCCAGTACACACACCCTCCATTTAGCATCCCAGACCTCCCTCCATCTTTACAGGTACAGCATCCCAGTACACACACCCCATCTATGCATCCCAGCACACACATCACAGACACAGCATCCCACACAGCATCCCAGTGCACACACCTCCATCTACACAGCTTCCTATGCTTCCCAGTACACAGACCTCCATCTGTGCTTTACAATGCTTCCCAGTATCCATTTACCATCCCAGCTTTCACTGTGCTGTATTACACTGTGCTGGGCTTTAACTCCCTCCCCCTCCCTCCCTCATTATCAAATTCCAAATCTTTATTGGCATGACAACTCATAGAATTATTGCCAAAATGAATGCAGTAAAAATCCTGAAGGCCTATCCTCTCTACTTCCAATGAGCTGCAAAATACAGAGCAGAGATTTCCGCTGCCTCTTTCTGTTCCACACAAAATATTTTACAGTTTTTCTTCATCAATAAACCTCCTTCTTTGTCTTCCAGCTTGATAGAATATTTATCTCTGATTGCCGTGTGTTTTGTACAGTGGAGGATGAAGCGTGTCTCTGATTCAATCTCTCCAGTCACAGCAACACTGGTTACACAGTCAGGCCTCTCTGGGCTTCCAGTTTCATTTCTGTTTCCTGCCAGTTTCAATGTGCAGCTTGTGGTCACTAATCCCCCCTCTCTGTCTCTGTAGTTGACGATGGAGGTGGATGGAAAGACACAGCATCCCAGTACAAGTCAATACACAGACATGACACAGCATCCCAGTAACCACTCTGGTAGCCCAAACCACCTCAAACATCCCAGCCTCCATGGCACAGAGAGCATCCCAGTCCATCTACACAGGTACAGCATCCCCAGTACACACACCCTCCATCTACACAGGTACAGCATCCCAGTACACACACCTCCATCTACACAGGTACAGTCCCAGTACACACACCCCTCCATCTACACAGACAGGTAGCATCCCAGTACACACACCCTCCATCTACACAGACACAGCATCCCAGTACACACACCCTCCATCTACACAGGTACAGCATCCCAGTACACACACCCTCCATCTACACAGACACAGCATCCCAGCACACACACCCTCCATCTACACAGACACAGCATCCCAGTACACACCCTCCATCTACACAGGTACAGCATCCCAGCACACACACCCTCCATCTACACAGGTACAGCATCCCAGTACACACACCCTCCATCTACACAGGTACAGCATCCCAGTACACACACCCTCCATCTACACAGACACAGCATCCCAGCACACACCCTCCATCTACACAGGTACAGCATCCCAGCACACACACCCTCCATCTACACAGGTACAGCATCCCAGTACACACACCCTCCATCTACACAGGTACAGCATCCCAGTACACACACCCTCCATCTACACAGGTACAGCATCCCAGTACACACACCCTCCATCTACACAGACACAGCATCCCAGTACACACACCCTCCAACTACACAGGTACAGCATCCCAGTACACACCCCATCTACACAGGTACAGCATCCCAGTATACACCCTCCATCTACACAGGTACAGCATCCCAGTACACACCCTCCATCTACACAGGTACAGCATCCCAGTACACACCCCTCCATCTACAGACACAGTATCCAGCATCCATCTACAGACACAGCATCCCAGTACCCACACCCCATCTACACAGGTACAGCATCCCAGCACACACCTCCATCCATCTACACAGACACAGCATCCCAGTACACACCCTCCATCTACACAGACACAGCATCCCAGTACACACACCCTCCATCTACACAGACACAGCATCCCAGTACACACACCCTCCATCTACACAGACACAGCATCCCAGTACACACACCCTCCATCTACACAGCACAGCATCCCAGTACACACACCCTCCATCTACACAGACACAGCATCCCAGTACACACACCCTCCATCTACACAGACACAGCATCCCAGCACACACACCCTCCATCTACACAGACACAGCATCCCAGCACACCCTCCATCTACACAGACACAGCATCCCAGTACACACACCCTCCATCTACACAGGTACAGCATCCCAGCACACACCCTCCATCTACACAGGTACAGCATCCCAGCACACACACCCTCCATCTACACAGACACAGCATCCCAGTGCACACACCCTCCATCTACACAGGTACAGCATCCCAGTACACACACCCTCCATCTACACAGACACAGCATCCCAGTACACACACCCTCCATCTACACAGGTACAGCATCCCAGTACACACACCCTCCATCTACACAGACACAGCATCCCAGCACACACCCTCCATCTACAGGTACAGCATCCCAGCACACACCCTCCATCTACACAGGTACAGCATCCCAGTACACACACACCCCTCCATCTACACAGGTACAGCATCCCAGTATCACACCTCCATCTACACAGGTACAGCATCCCAGCACACACACCCTCCATCTACACAGGTACAGCATCCCAGTACACACACCCTCCATCTACACAGACACAGCATCCCAGTACACACACCCTCCATCTACACAGACACAGCATCCCAGCACACCCTCCATCTACACAGGTACAGCATCCCAGCACACACCCTCCATCTACACAGACACAGCATCCCACAGCATCCCAGTACACACACCCTCCATCTACACAGACACAGCATCCCAGTACACACACCCTCCATCTACACAGACACAGCATCCCAGCACACACCCTCCATCTACACAGGTACAGCATCCCAGTACACACACCCTCCATCTACACAGACACAGCATCCCAGTACACACACCCTCCATCTACACAGACACAGCATCCCAGTACACACCCTCCATCTACACAGACACAGCATCCCAGTACACACACCCCCATCTACACAGACACAGCATCCCAGTACACACAGCATCCCAGTACACACACCCCTCCATCTACACAGACACAGCATCCCAGTCACACACCCTCCATCTACACACAGACACAGCCCCCAGTACACACACCCTCCATCTACACAGACACAGCATCCCAGTACACACCCTCCATCTACACAGACACAGCATCCCAGTACACACACCCTCCATCTACACAGACACAGCATCCCAGTACACACACCTCCATCTACACAGACACAGCATCCCAGTACACACACCCTCCATCTACACAGGTACAGCATCCCAGTACACACACCCTCCATCTACACAGACACAGCATCCCAGCACACACACCCTCCATCTACACAGGTACACCCTCCATCTACACAGGTACAGCATCCCAGTACACACACCCTCCATCTACACAGGTACAGCATCCCAGTACACACACCCTCCATCTAGACACAGCATCCCAGCATCCCAGTACATCCCCTCCATCACACCCTCCATCTACACAGACACAGCATCCCAGTACAGCATCCCAGTCCATCTCCCACACAGACACAGCATCCCAGTACACACCCCTCCATCTACACAGACACAGCATCCCAGTACACACCCTCCATCTACACAGGTACAGCATCCCAGTACACACACCCTCCATCTACACAGACACAGCATCCCAGCACACACACCCTCCATCTACACAGACACAGCATCCCAGTACACACACCCTCCATCTACACAGGTACAGCATCCCAGTACACACACCCTCCATCTACACAGACACAGCATCCCAGTACACACACCCTCCATCTACAGACACAGCATCCCAGTGCACACACCCTCCATCTACACAGACACAGCATCCCAGTACACACCCTCCATCTACACAGACACAGCATCCCAGTACACACACCCTCCATCTACACAGACACAGCATCCCAGTACACACCCTCCATCTACACAGACACAGCATCCCAGTACACACACCCTCCATCTACACAGACACAGCATCCCAGTACACATCCCACACCCCCTCCATCTACACAGACACAGCATCCCAGTACACACACCCTCCATCTACACAGACACAGCATCCCAGCATCCATCTACACAGGTACAGCATCCCAGTACACACCCTCCATCTACACAGACACAGCATCCCAGTCCACACACAGGTAGCAGCATCCCAGTACACACCTCCATCCATCACAGACACAGCATCCCAGTACACACCCTCCATCTACACAGACACAGCATCCCAGTACACACCCCTCCATCTACACAGACACAGCATCCCAGTACACACACCTCCATCTACACAGCATCCCAGCACAGCATCCATCAGTGCACCCACACCCTCCATCTACACAGACACAGCATCCCAGTGCACACACCCTCCATCTACACAGACACAGCATCCCAGTACACACACCCTCCATCTACACAGACACAGCATCCCAGTACACACACCCTCCATCTACACAGACACAGCATCCCAGTACACACACCCTCCATCTACACAGACACAGCATCCCACCCTCCATCTACACAGACACAGCATCCCAGTCCACACCCTCCATCTACAGACACAGCATCCCAGTACACACACCCTCCATCTACACAGACACAGCATCCCAGTACACACACCCTCCATCTACACAGACACAGCATCCCAGTACACACACCCTCCATCTACACAGGTACAGCATCCCAGTACACACACCCTCCATCTACACAGACACAGCATCCCAGCACACACACCCTCCATCTACACAGACACAGCATCCCAGTACACACACCCTCCATCTACACAGACAGTGGCTGATCTAGCCTGTGGGACAATTATTTTACTATTTGGAACACTGTGTGCTCGTTCATATAGGCTAACAGCATTCATAACTGCCTGTAATAAACTCTCCCTCCCCTCCCTCAGGTATCACGCTCTCAGAGTATTTCAGGGACATGGGTTACCATGTCTCTATGATGGCAGATTCCACATCACGCTGGGCCGAGGCTCTTCGAGAGATATCGGGGAGACTGGCTGAGATGCCAGCAGGTAATGAATCTGTATACCTCCCTCTGTACCCCCCCTTTCTTCCACCCCTCACCCTCTCTCTCTCTGGCAGAGATACAACTCTATAACCCTTCCTCTCCATCTCTCTATCTCTCTCGTCTCCCTCTCCACACTTCCTCTCTGAGAGTAGCAGGTGACCGCTCTATATACCTCATTATATAGCGCTGTCTATCTCTCTCTCTCCAAACTGAAGCTCTCTCACCCTGTCTTTCACCCCTCTCTCACCCTATCTCTCTCTCACCCCCTCTCTTTCTCACCCTCTCTCTCTCTCACACCCCTCTCTCTCTCTCTCTCTCTCTCTATCTGTCTATCTCACTCTCTCTCCCTCTCTCTCTCTCTCTCTCACCCCCTCTCTTCTATCACCCCCTCACCCTCTCTCTCTCTCTCTCAGACAGTGGGTACCCTGCCTATCTCTCTCAGGGGGTACCCTGTCGCTTGGCCTCATTCTCTGACGTGGGGGAGGTCCGTGTTTGGGGTCTCCAGATCGAGAGGGCAGCGTCAGCATTGTGGGAGCGTGAGTATAGTGAGACACACCTCCACCCCTCTACCCCTCCACCCCTCTACCTTCTCTCACTCTCTCGCTCTGTGCTGCTGTGTTTCAGAGTGTCGCCCCCCGGTGGAGACTTTTCAGACCCTGTCACTTCAGCAACACTGGGGATCGTGCAGGTAATTCACTGTCTGTGTGTCTGTCTGTCTGTCCACCTGTCTGCTACATTAGGTATTGTACACTATCTATCTATCTGTCTAGAAATCTAACCCCTTCTCTTTCTTCCCCTCCACCTTCTTCCCCTCTCCTCATCCCCTCTTCTTATCTCTCCTTTCCCCTCTCCTCTCTCCCAGGTGTTCTGGGGTCTTGATAAGAAGTTGGCTCAGCGGAAACACTTCCCTTCTCTGAACTGGCTCATCAGTTACAGTAAGTACATTGGGGCTCTGGAGCCGTACTATGAGAGGCTGCACCCCGAGTTCGTTCCTCTTCGAACCCGAGCCAAGGAGATCCTGCAGGAGGAGGAGGACCTGGCCGAGATCGTGCAGCTGGTGGGGAAGGTACGTCTGTCTGTCTGCCTGTCAGTCTGTCTGTCTGCCTGTCTGCCTGTCTGTCTGCCTCTCTGTGTCAGTCTGTCTGCGTGTCTGTCTGTCTGTCTGTCAGTCTGTCTGTCTGTTTATTCATCTCTGTCTGTCTGTACGTGTGTTTATTTAATATTCTCAGTTTATTCATAGTATGTTCTATATACACATGTAGTTTTGTACACACTAACTGGTGCTACACTGGGTTAAATGTTTGCAAGCTTGCTTCCTGGGTCACCCAATGAGTGAAACTGTCCCCACCCCTACGCTGGCTTATTTCCTGTAAATAACCAGTCAGCTGCTTCCCCTGTTGACTGACATGCTTTCAGACAGTAACATGACGCAGAAGACGCCATTGGGGTGAAATGACCCAGGAAGTAAAGCAACAGAATACTTCCTGGAAGGCAAGGCAAACAAACCGAGAACTTCTTGTAGTACCAGATGTCTGTTTTAAAATGAAAACACATCGCTTTTATATTATAGCCATTTAGGAGACACTTCAGCCTCAATTCCACTGCAGGCCGCGGCGCGGCTGGAGGTTCTTGCCCTGTGTTAAAAGGTCACTAGGGGATTGTGGGATAGTATTGTGCTGTGTTTTAAAGAAATCCGTAGCAGTACCATGTTCAGAAAAAAACTGCCCGAGCAACGGATGCTGCGATTGAAAGAACGTTCGTAGCTATTTTTATTTTCACTCTGCATACATGTTTTTGAATTGTGTCCCGGCACTGTTGTGGTGTTCGACTGAATCCGTGTTCCCCAAGGAGTATATACTCTGCGCAGAGCCCAGTAACTGTTTCTGGATTTCAGAGTCAGCCCAGATTGACGAAACAAAATGATTTTAACATTCTCCCACATACCACCACAATTCTCTTTTTTTGGGTAAACTCTTCTCTGCAGCCATTACAGTCGTAAAACAGACTTGAAGTGTGCAGCTCTGCTCCTCTGTCAGGTTCTAATCCATCACGCTTCCCTGCTGTATAAGAAAGTGTCTGTATATTGAGATATTCTGAGAGTATGGAATGGGTACCAAGGGTTACCTTGCCACTTTGTTGATCCTGAATCACTGGGATCCTTTAAGACCTGACTTTGACAAAGTTTTGAGAACAATGAGCTACTTGTATACCGGACAAGCTCTGATGGGCTGAATGGCCTCTTTATATCCTTATGACCACTGTGACAGGCTGGACGAGTGGTCTGACGTCACGGCAGAAGCAGGAAGGGAAACTGACACCAGGGCAAGTACTGCAGTTTAAGGTGGTGTTTTATTTGAATACAAAAATAAATAAAATATTTTAACAAAAAACACTTGCTCACAGAGCGAAAATAAAAGGTTTGAACAAAACAAAATCACGAACACAAAAATACATAAACAAAGGTCAGGCTGGGCAGATTGCCTTCACTGTTCCTATGTTTCTTTTATTAAGTTTCGTTTTCGTTTTTACTCGCCGTCTCTCTGCTCTCTCGTTCCTCCTCTGAACTCCCACCCTGAGTTGGAGAGCTGAAGGCTTTTTATAACAGGTGACCATCTCCCGATTAGCAACAAAATTAATCACTTAATTCGGGAGATGGCCACCTTCTGCACGAGTTTAATTATGTTGTGGATGGGGCTACCCATCCACGGTAAACAAAACAATCGGCTATGCCGTCCTAATAAAAAACAATAACAAAATACGCGGTGCTTCGCCGTCATATAATTACAATACTAAATTATAATAAACCAAAACAATAATCTGCACAGGGGCGGAGGGGACTCCGTTCTAAACTAAAATAAACAAAACAATGTACAGGGCTGCTCGCCCTGCTACAACCACCTTCAATGTTAGTTGAATGCTGGCTTGTTAAAAGAGTATATAGCTATTGAAATAATTCCATAAATCTCAACTGGCTTTCATTAGCTATGTAGAAATCTTGTGCGTCCATTTTCTTATGTTCTTATTTATTATGACACACAATACAGGATACAGTCTATATTGTATAATAATGAAACTAATACTGAATATGTCTGAAGCTGAATATGTCTAATTGAAATCCCTTCAACCCTCTCTCTCCCACTTCCTCCCTCATTCCCTCTCCCTCCCTGTCTCTCCTCTCTCCTCCTTCTCTCTCTCTGTTCTCCAGTCCTCTCTTGCAGAAGTTGATAAGATCACTCTTGAAGTTGCCAAACTCCTGAAAGATGATTTCCTTCAACAGAACGGCTATTCTTCCTACGACAGGTACAGCCCACGCTTTCGCTTCTCTAACCAGCTTCCCTAACGAGAGCCCTGTGTACAGCACAGCACAGCGAGGTTCTGCCCAGCACAATGCCAATGCACTACACTTTATATAGACACCATGTTGGGTAGCTGCTGTAGTTCTGTCCAGGGTTTTCTATTAGTTTTATATAGTGCGGTCCCGCCAGCATTGCCCTGTGTACAGCACAGCACAGCGAGGCTCTGCTCAGCGTGCACACTAGATTAGACTCCCTCTCCCTCTTTCTCAGGTTCTGCCCGTTCTATAAGACTGTGGGAATGCTCCAGAACATGATCGGGTTCTACGATCTGGCCCGGCAGTCTGTGGAGAGGACGGCCCAGTCTGAGAACAAAATCACCTGGGCAGCGATCAGAGAGGGGCTGGGGGGAGTGCTGTACAAGCTGAGCGCCATGAAATTCAAGGTGAGAAGAGGGAGGAGTGAGGAGGATTTTTATGATAATTAATAACCAATAATCAATGACTCAAAATCTTTGAACTGATGAAGCCTAATCCTAAAATTCTTCTCTCCCCCTTTCCTTCCTCTTTCTCTCCCCCTCCTCTCCCTCTTCCACTCCCTCCCTTTCTCTCAGGACCCTGTGCTGGATGGGGAGTTGAAGATTCGCTCTGATTACAGCGCTCTGAATGAGGAGATGCAGAGCGCCTTCAGAGCCCTGGAGGACTTCTGAGAAACCATCCCTCCATCATTACATCCCTCCATCACATCCCTCCATCATTACATCCCTCCATCACATCCCTCCATCCCCCATCACAATCTCCCTCCCTCACTCACCTAAGAGACCTCTGATATCCACACCCTTACCAAGTCATTAAAGAAGAATAATACAATAATTTAAATTAAAAAAAAAATACTTTGAGACTGGACTAATGCATGAGAAAACTGAAGGTCAATTTCATAAGCAAATAAACAAACAGCAAATTATGTGTTTTGAGGAGATTCGGTGATGTAATGTCATTTGTGAAATTATTAATCATTTTCAGGTACATTTCTACCCATATTTAAAAAACAAATCTATAATTTAAATATTCACAGTGTAATAAATTGTATTTATGAAATCTGCTTTACTGTTGAAATGTGAGATTATTAATGGTTTGAAATGACCAACTCTGTTTTAAGTTAATATGTACAGTCTATTATTATTATTTATTTCTTAGCAGACGCCCTTATCCAGGGCAACTTACAATTGTTACAAGATATCACATTATTTTTACATACAATTACCCTTTATACAGTTGGGTTTTTACTGGAGCAATCTAGGTAAAGTACTTTGCTCAAGGGTACAGCAGCAGTGTCCCCCACCTGGGATTGAACCCATGACCCTCCGGTCAAGAGTCCAGAGCCCTAACCACTACTCCACACTTCTGCCCTCTTATGGTATAAGCATGTCTTCTGTCTAAAGCCAGAAGACATGCTCATCCCATAAGAGTGGTCAACAGACATGTTAAATAGCTTTATAAATCAGCCTATGTTCATTTTTTTAAATAAGTAAGTACTGGTAAGTATCAAATGACTTGGCTTTCACCATTTGAGGAGATTTAGTAATGTAATGTCAGTTTTGAAATTATTACTAATTTTCCATGTTCAGTTAATTTCCACCCATAATAAAAATAAAAGAACACAACACATTAGCTGAGAGTGGCTTTGTGGGTTATAATACTATTTTATTCAATGTCAAATATTTGAATCGTGTTCTCTTGAAAAAAAAGACTGATGTACGTTTGAAAAGTGTTGCATTTTCTAAGTATTTTAAATAACATTATTTTAATTTAACAAAAGAAAATGTTTCATTCTGTGTTTTTAGTTTATTTAGTCAGACATTTTGAATTGTGAGTTCTGCTCAGGAGCTGCAGTGTTGAGATAACAAACTGCTGTGGAACTGCAATACTGCACTAGGAACACCATCGATTGCAACAGCACCTGGAAGTGAAGTGAAGTGAAGTGAAGTACTGAAGCACCTGGAAGTGAAGTGAAGTGAAAGTACTGCACTAGGAACATCATCGATTGCAACAGCACCTGGAAGTGAAGTGAAGTGAAGTGAAGTACTGCACTAGGAACATCATCGATTGCAACAGCACCTGGAAGGGAAGTGAAGTGAAGTGAAGTACTGCACTAGGAACATCATCGACTGGAACATCACCGATTGCAACAGCACCTGGGTGAAGTGAGTGAAGTGAAGCACTGCTAAGGAACATCATCGAAACAGCACCTGGAAGTGAAGTGAAGTGAAGTACTGCACTAGGAACATCATCGATTGCAACAGCACCTGGAAGGGAAGTGAAGTGAAGTGAAGTGGTGAAGTGAAGTGAAGTGAAGTGAAGTGAAGTACTGCACTAGGAACATCATCGATTGCAACAGCACCTGGAAGTGAAGTGAAGTGAAGTGAAGTAACTAGGAACATCATCTGCACAGCACCTGGAAGGAACATCATCGATTGCAACAGCACCTGGAAAGGAAGTGAAGTGAAGTGAAGGAACATCATGCAGCACCTGGAGGAACATCATCATCGATTGCAACAGCACCTGGAAGGGAAGTGAAGTGAAGTGAAGGAACATCACGATTGCAACAGCACCTGGAAGGAACATCATCATCGATTGCAACAGCACCTGGAAGTGAAGTGAAGTGAAGTGAAGTACTGCACTAGGAACAGTAGTGCCGTAGTTCTTCACCAGAGTCTCAACCAGCTCCACATAGTTTTCGGCCTTGTGATTGCCCAGGAAGCCCCGAACCACTGCGACAAAGCTGTTCCAAGCCGCTTTCTCCTTACTACTGAGCTTCTTGGGGAATTCATTGCACTCCAGGATCTTCTTTATCTGTGGTCCGACGAAGACACCGGCTTTGACCTTTGCCTCAGACAGCTTAGGGAAGAAGTCTTGAAGGTACTTGAAGGCTGCCGACTCCTTATCTAGAGCTCTGACAAATTGTTTCATAAGGCCCAATTTGATGTGCAGTGGTGGCATCAGCACCTTCCGGGGGTCCACCAGTGGCTCCCACTTGACGTTGTTCCTCCCACAGAGAACTCGGTCCGCTGTGGCCAGTCCCGCCTGTGGTAGTGCGCCTTGGTGTCCCTGCTGTCCCAAAGGCAAAGATAGCAGGGAAACTTGGTAAAACCGCTTTGAGACCCATCAGGAATGCCACCATTGCAGCCTCTTGATGCCATCTCAGAAAAATTGCAGATATGTATCCACTTAGGTAGCTGGAAGTAAACTGAACTGGTGGGCTTAAGGCCCCTGTATTTATACTACTATTTATATTACTGGAAAGTTCTAGAAAGTTCTAGAAGTTACTCCAAGTTTACTCAGCACTGAATCTATCTGGAATGTTCTGGAAAATAGGTAAATTTCAAAATATCACTGTCCTGGTCACAAAAGCAAAGTTTGTGGGGAATAATAGCCATTTTCTATACTTTTGAGGCATAAGCAATTAGGAAATAACACTTACTACCCAGGAACCAAAAAAAAAAAATTACATGGTGTAATGATAAGCAAGCTGCAACACAGGTGCAGGGGTACCCCAAATCTAGCCCTTTGAAAACCAATATAAAATAAGTAGGGCCTTGTCTTTAAAGTCACATATCCAACCTAACCGTTTATCCACCATGAGCAAGCTCTTCAGCAACGTTAGTTTATTATTGAACAGAGATTAGTTCAGATATTGTAGATCCTATCAAAGTTTTCGTACACTGTGTTGTATGTACTCCGTGCGCTGCCATTGCCTGTAGTTTCACCTGAGTTGTTCAGTGTGTTGACTTCATATGTAAATAAGTCCTGTTCGCCTGCAGGGGGCGTATCAACTTCAACCTCCATCTCGATCTCCTGCTTGTCACTCAGCAGTGAATGCACGCACCCACATGGCAGACGGCTACCCTGTCAGAAGCATTAATACCCTGTATCTTTCTAAACAAGGGATTTAGGGAAACTCCCTAAGAAGATGAATCTCAAAAACAATAATTGTGTGAATATAGTCATTGTTACAGCTGTGTATAATGGTATTTAAAACAGGATTCATTCACCCGACTTTTGACATATCCGCCCTTACTCTGGTCCCACCGCAGTCGGATATGCGACAGATTACTGTACAACAAAATACAGGTGCACATTAAGACATGACCCCTCTTGTGTCTTAACCTGCGACCGCTGACTGGGCTGCAATCAACGATGGAGGATATCGAAGTGCTTCTGATTCTTCGACTGCAGCACGAGAGGGAAGGGAGATCCTACCCTAAACCCAGAATAGTTTAAACCCATTAAACATTTCTGGATCAAACTCCAATACAAGTTGTGCCTAGATACAGATTGGATACAGGCACTATAACAGAACAGTGTGGTGTGTTGGTCTGATTTAGAATCACAAACAGGCCACAGTTATGCCATTGTGTTCCTGTAAAAGTGACAGCAGCCCTTCATTTTTATGCAATGGGTGCCATGCAGACAGCTGGGGACAGCTCAGTCTTCTGTGTCAAAGATACTGAGTGATGTCAGAGATGCATTTTTCCATAGGGCAAGGGAGTATATAAGATTTCCAATTGGGGATATGTTACAAAACAGAACCAAACACGAATGTTATCAGTTGTCTGGCTTCCCAAATATGCTAGGTGTAATAGATTGCACATATGTTGCAATATCCCCAGATTCCCAGAATGAAACAGAAAACATTACCATTCTTTAATGTGCAGGGTTTATGTGATGCTCAAAGTATTATGACTGATGTAGTTGCAAAGTAGCCCTGGCTCATGCCACGACTCATTTAGCTTGGAGAACAGTGCCTTGTTTAAAAATTCTGAACCGGGGGTTCTAAGCGGAGGCTGGCTTTTAGGTAAGTTGCATTTATCACGATTCGTCTTTTGATTAACATTTTTATAATATCTTTATACATTTATTAATGTTTGCAGGTGACAGCGCATACCCACTTAAACAATGGTTGAAGATTCTAATATTGCAACTCGAAACACCATCAAGAGGTGTTTCAGGGTTTTGAAAAATAGATTTAGAGTCTAGTGGTGAGCTACATTATGACCCTGGTAAGGTATGGACGATGATTGTGGTGTGGTGCACTGTGGCAGAGGTGATGTGATACGTAACAGAAGACAGACAACAAAGTTCACGGTCCAAACAGATCTTTATTTTGTTTGTAAATAATAATCCCAGGCAATACACAGCAATCGTCTACCTTTTGGGACAAGACCGCACCCAAACCAACATCCGACGCATCGGTGTGGAGGATGAATCTCTTGGTGAAATCTGGTGTGATGAGAGTGGGGGCCTGGCAGAGTCTTTGCTTAATAGTATCAAATGCCCCCTGACACTCTACTGACCATTTAATCAAATTTGGTGCAGTCTTTTTGGTGAGGTCGACTAAGGGGTCAACCACTGTGGCATACTCAGGATAAAGAGGTGGTAATAAACGGCTAACCCCAGTAGCGACCTCATCTGAGTCTTGGTTTTGGGGATTGCCGTGTCTGCTAAAGGCTGTATTTTGGTGACAACGGGTTTCACCCTTCCATTCCCCATCAAAAATCCCAAATATTGAGTCTCTGTTTTGGCAAACGCACATTTTCTCAAGTTAGCTGTCTGCCAGGCTACTCTTAGAGACTGAATGACAGCCGTAACCCTAGCCAAATGCTCTCGCCAGGTGGAGCTGTAAATAACCACTCCATCAATATACGCTGCTGCATATTCATGATGTGGGCGTAAGACCTAGTCCATCAGTCTCTGAAAGGCAGCGGGCGCACCATGTAGTCCAAACGGCATGGTTTTAAAATGAAACAGCCCTTCAGGGGTTGAAAATGCGGTTTTCTCTCTAGAACTGTAGGTTTAGGGGATCTGCCAGTATCCCTTTGTCAGGTCCAGAGTGGAGATAAACTTTGCCGATCCCACTCTAACTAATAGCGTTTACCTTACAGAAATCAACGCAGAAGCAGCTGGTGCCATCCTTTTTGGCCACTATCACAATTGGACTGCACCACTCGCTCCTGGAAGGTTCAATCACCCCAAGTTCGAAAGATCCTCCTTACCTCTTCTTGAACGCCACTTACGACTTTCTGAATCCGCAAGGTCTCTCTCAAACTGCGACACCTGAGGGAGAGATAATGTCATATTAAACAAGGTTAGTTCTGCCAGGCAAGTCAGAAAAAACATAGCTGAACTCCTCAATAAGCTTACACAGCTCTCGTTGCTGATCTGGAACCAATTGTTCCACCATCTAAATTATTTTAGTGCTTGGGGTCTTTAGACGGGGCCTAAATCATCCTCTACTTTGCCTGGGGCTATAAATAAGGCCTTCCTTGCCTGCCAGGGCTTTGACAGATAGAAGCCCTACGTCTTGGGATCGGAGTGCCTGGCCAGTGACATACGGGACTAAAAGATCCTTCAAATAGGCCGGAGCCAAACCGTTTTGGGCTTTATTAGTCAGTTTAATGTGTAAAGAAAGGTACGTTTTCTAGTGATTTTCATAAAACCTAAAAAATGACGTTACTGATTCAATAAAGAATTATTACTATTGTTTTATTGTTATTATTGTTGTTGTTATACAATGTAATACTGCCACAACATAGTGTTAGGTGTTACAGAAACTTGGTTGTCTGAGAGTGATGGAGATGAATATAATATTAGTGGGTATACACTGGATAGGAAAGACAGGCAGGACAGAAGAGGCAGAGGGGTAGCGCTATACATATAGTCGTGAAGCCCAGGTGTTAAATCTGGACAAAGAAAACAATGCTGAATCAATATGGGTCAGAATAATGGACAAAAATTCAAAGGGCATAATAATAGGAGCATGCTATAGACTGCCAAATTCAGACAGTGAGCAAAATAATCTGTTATACAATGACATTAGAAATGCGTGTAGCAAAGGAGAAGCCATACTAATGGGATTTCAACTTCCCCCATATAAAATGGGAGAACCTGGTGGGGAGCACGACGGATGAAATTGAAATGGTGGAAATGACAAATGACTGCTTCCTAACGCAATTTGTCAAGGCACCGACTAGAGGGGAGGCATGCCTTGATTTAGTCTTTTCAAATAACGAAGACAGAATAACTAAAACAGAGGTCAGAGAGCCATTGGCAAACTCAGACCACAACATGGTCTCATTTGAAGTGATTTTTAAAACCCAAAAAGTAATGACTAAAGCTAAGGTTTACAATTTTAGAAAAGCAAACTATGAAGGTATGAAACAGAGACTAACAGAAGTAGATTGGAATAAAATAGAGAAAACATCCACAGAAAAAGGATGGCTTTTTTAAAAATAAAATGTAGTACTAGAGGCGCAAAACAATTACATTCCAAAAGTAGACAAATCTAAATCTAAAACAAAATGGCCAAAAATGGTTTAATAGATCAATTTAAAAAAGAAAATTCAGTGAAAAAAGACACTTTGCAGAGCGTTTAAAGGGGACCAAAAACAAAGTACACAGAAAGAGTACTTGGAACTGCAAACACAAGTCAAAAAGGAAGTTAGAAAGGCCAAGAGAGAGTTAGAAATGAACATTGTTAAGGGTCTAAAACCAATTCCAAAATGTTTTTCCAATATTATAACAGCAAGAGAACATTCAAAGAGGAGGTTAAATGACTAAGAGACACAAATGGCAAAATCATAGACGAAGAAAAAAAAAATAGCAAATATATTAAATGATTACTTTTCACAAGTTTTTACAAAGGAGGATACGGGCAACATGCCCCACATGTCGACCTGTTCCTATCCAGTTTTAAATAACTTTAGCATAACAGAGGCAAAAGTGTTAAAGGGACTAGGAGCTTTTAAAATAAACAAATCCCCTGGGCTGGATGAGATCCTCCCAATTGTACTCAAAGAAATGAAAGAAGTTATTTACAAACTGCTAACCAAGATCATGCAACACAGTCTCGACACAGGGGTTGTACCGACAGACTGGAAAATTGCAAACGTAATACCGATCCACAAAAAGGGAGACAAAACCGAACCAGGTAACTACAGACCAATAAGCCTGACTTCTATTATATGTAAATATATGGAAACTATAATAAGATCCAAAATGGAAAATTACCTATATGGTAACAGTATCCTGGGAGACAGTCAGCATGGTTTTAGGAAAGGGAGATCGTGTCTAACTAACCTGCTTGATTTTTTTGAGGATGCAACATCGACAATGGATAATTGCAAAGCATACAACATGGTTTATTTAGATTTCCAGAAAGCTAGTAGGGATTCAAGGAAATGCATGCACATGGATTAGGGAGTGGTTAACATGTAGAAAACAGAAAGTACTGATTAGAGGAGAAACCTCAAAATGGAGCGAGGTAACCAGTGGTGTACCACAGGGATCAGTATTAGGTCATCTGCTATTCCTAATCTACATTAATGATTTAGATTCTGGTATAGTAAGCAAACTTGTTAAATTTGCAGACGACACAAAAATAGGAGGAGTGGCAAACACTGTTGCAGCAGAGCAGACTATAACACTGAATCTGCAACAAGCATTCAGTATAATATTTAAAAAAATACAGAAAGCTGTACACATCACATTACAGAAAGCTGTACATGTACACGTTGCAGAGTTGTTTATGCTGCATTTCGCTACTTTATGTCATACAATATCACTGAAATGCTCGCCCGGATCGTTGTACTACTTTGTCAAGTCGGGTCTTAAAAGATCCCAGTGACTCAGCATCAACAACGTGGAGGTAACCCTTGGTAACCCTTAGTACCCGTTGCATTCACTCAGAATATCTTCTCAATACTATAGTATACCGACACTTTCTTATATACTTTCATTTCAGTTGTCTGACTGATAAATGTGGTTGATATTAATAGGAGGTTAAAATAAATGGTCCGTTGTCAAGACAACCGCATCTCTGCTCATAACGCTCTGCCCGGGAGTGACGTCCCACTCCCAGCAGCCGGAGTCGAGCTGCGGAGTGAGTCTGGGGTGCCTTCGCAAACAGCAACCCGCCTTTCTGACCCGCTTCACGCCTGGCATGGAAAAAGACCTGTAAACCACAAAGTCTCGAGGTAGGGAGTCGGCATGAACCTGTTTAATACGTTTTAGTGAGGGGTTGGCCTAGCAAGACTCTGTGAAACACCGGACTCGAGTAGAGCACCGACACGGGGAAAAAGGGCCGGCGTTGTAGAAGTGCTCGTCTCCAGTTTGGAAGTGGGTGTGCTTTGTTTGGGAGGTACTGTGAGTTCTTGAGCTACATTAATTTAAACCAAGCTCTGACAAAAACAAAAACACAAAACTGTCAGTAATAATACTCACATAAGGGTTACAAACAATTTTGACTACAAGTGGCAGCCAGAAATACAGTAGTGTTTACAACGGAAGTAGTTTCACCTGGCTTTAACCCATTAAGTACCCAGTAACATTTTCTTTGAAAAAATCCAAACACGCTGTATTTATGTAATTTGATATATTATAAATCAATATGCTATGAATCTAAACGCTTTTAATCTATCAGAAGTGTAATATGACAGGTATATTTCCAGCGTCCTAAATTTGAGGACAGTCAACTTAGACGTGGCCGTAATCAGACCAGTGAAATTTGACAGCGGCTATGAAGCCCAGCATATAGAAAAATGAGCTTTATCATCCCTGGGCGGGGGAAGCACCCACAAATGTGTCTCTGAGGCATCATAAAAGCATCTGAAGGGCTCTATTTGCAGAATAACAGTTACATTTCAAATGAACTTTTGCGCTTCACAAAATTCGAGTAAGTTATCATGACAATAGTGTGAAAATGAAAAAAACTGGTTAAAACAATTACAAAGTAGCCTGTCCTCAAATGAGGACAATGGCACTAATGGGTTAATGGAACGACCAGAGGGGGTATATCTGCAGAACTTGTCTATTGTCACATTCGTATTGTTTCCATCTGTGTCAATTGCATTAATCAGAAGAATTGCACATGACATTGTGATTAGACATTTCATTGCTATTTCTTAGTCCATACTAATCTGTTTACACTGTGGATTTACGTTATGGTCATCTGCTTTTGCATCATCCTGACAGCTCTGATTTTGAGTGCATGTTACTGATAGGCTTGTTGAATGTGTCGTCCGGTGGTTAATGAAAAGGGCTTGAAACCAGGAGGTTCCTGGTTCAAATCCTGGCTCAGCAACTGACTCACTGCGTGACCTTGAGCAAGTCACTTAACCTCCTTGTGCTCCGTCTTTCGGGTGAGACGTTGTTGTAAGTGACTCTGCAGCTGATGCATAGTTCACACACCCTAGTCTCTGTAAGTTGCCTTGGATAAAGGCATCTGCTAAACAAATAATAATAATAATAATAATAATAATAATAATAATAATAGTATCATAGTTAAACTGAAACGGTGATTGGGTATTTGCCATTCATTGACATTCCTTTATAGATCTGATGATGGGCCTAGTGGGAGGAGCCTGGTTATCAGAGGACCAACCAGACAACAGGCTTTGATACTAAAGCCCCACCCACAAGATAATTCAGCTTTAAATTATATTCAGGTAGGGGTAAAACTGACCCTGGCATCGGTGATCATTAAAAGGATTGTAGATGACAAAATAATTACCTACGTTTTCCATGCCCTGTAGATCCATTCACTAAACAGTTTTGAAAGAAACACATGTTTTAGCAAACATTTCAATTTTAACATCTGACATCTGGTACTATACTAAGTTAGAGAAATCTCTGTACACAAGCCTTGCTTTCAGGTAGACTTGCACGTCCTGTCACCTGAAAGGTGAAACTGTCCCCGCCCCTTCAGAGCTGTCTTTCCTGCCAGTAACCAATCAGCTGCTTCTCCTAATGACTGACAAGCTTTGCAGCCATTAAGATTCTTGACCCCGAAGACAAGGTGAAATGACCTAGGAAGTGAAGCAGTAACAGATTCCCTGGCAGGGAAGGCAAACAAACTGAGAACTTTCTTGAACCCAGTGTAGTGGCTGTGAACCAGGAGGTCCCCGGTTCAAATCCCACCTCAGCCACTGACTCATTGTGTGACCCTGAGCAAGTCACTTAACCTCCTTGTGCTCTGTCTTTCGGGTGAGACGTTGTTGTAAGTGACTCTGCAGCTGATGCATAGTTCACACACCCTAGTCTCTATAAGTCGCCTTGGATAAAGGCGTCTGCTAAATAAACAAATAATAATAATAATAATAATAATAATAATAATAATAATAAAGTAGTACCAGATGTCATGTTTTGAAATGAAAACGCATGTTTGCTATAACACGTTTCTTTTGAAACTGCACAGTTGAGAGCGGTGTGGTGCATGTTATTGCCTGACAGATCAGACTGATGTGTTTTGCTAACTACAACCACTTTAAGAAGCCAAGTATTTATGTAAGGATCCCAACCCGAAATACACCCCCATCTAGATCAGGTCGACCCCATCAGGTTGGGGTTAATTAAAAATGTTATAACCCCGAAATCGTTTCATTTTTGGGGTGGGGTTGTGTTGCGAATGACCCCATCTCAATCTGAAGAAGATTTCAAAACACAAGCAGTGAGCAAAAACATGACAGTGTGCGTCGGTCTTCCAATTAAAGCTACAGTATAGCTGTGCAGTACACAACAAACCAAATAAAATAACACATCAAAGAGCAACCTAAATATTCTACATTTGTTTAATGTTAACAAATACTAACATAAATAAACATGATGTATGATCTTTACCTAAGATTTAAAATGGAGTGTTTAAAGTTGTGGGTAAACTTTTTTTAGTTTTTATTTCTCTTAATACACGATCATCTTCATATAAGAACATAAGATGAACATAAGAAAGTTGCAGGCAATAAAAATGTGCATTATAAATATCATATGGGAGATACTGAAAAAGACCTAGGAGTTTATGTTGAATCAGAAATGTCTTCATCTAGACAATGTGGGGAAGCTATAAAAAAGGCCAACAAGGTGCTCTGATATATAGTGAAAAATGTTGAATTTAAATCAAGGGAAGTAATGTTAAAACTGTACAATGCATTAGTAAGACCTCTCTAGAATATTGTGTTCAGTTCTGGTCACCTCGCTACAAAAAGGATATTGCTGCTCTAGAAAGTGTGCAAAGAAGAGCGACCAGAATTATCCCAGGTTTAAAAGGCATGTCATATGCAGACAGGCTAAAAGAATTGAATCTATTCAGTCTTGAACAAAAAAGACTACGAGGTTATCTGATTCAAGCATTTAAAATTCTAAAATGCTTGAACAAAAGTTATTGTATTTCTTGCTCTTATTGTATTACTTGTATTGTAACACTTGAAATGTATTTGCTTACGATTGTAAGTCGCCCTGGATAAGGGTGTCTGCTAAGAAATAAATAATAATAATAATAATAAAAGGTATTGACAATGTCAACCCAGGGGACTTTTTTCAACCTGAAAAAAGAAACAAGGACCAGGGGTAACAAATGGAGATTAGATAAAGGGGCATTCAGAACAGAAAATAGGAGGCACTTTTTTTTTACAGAGAATTGTGAGGGTCTGGAACCAACTCCCAAGTAATGTTGTTGAAGCTGACACCCTAGGATCCTTCAAGAAGCTGCTTGATGAGATTCTGGGATCAATAAGCTACTAACAACCAAACGAGCAAGATGGGCCGAATGGTCTCCTCTCGTTTGTAAACTTTCTTATGTTCTTATGCTCCAATATTGAGTTTATTTTTCTCTAAATCTGTCTTTGACTGAGCAGCTTTGAGCTTGTCTGGAGAAACTTGGTATTAATATTATTTAGCTTCGTCGAGAATATCAGATTCAGGTTCTTAATTCTACTTGCATGTTGGTTTTGTTCCGCTTAATCAATGTATATAAACCAACCAGGGTCATCTCTGTGTGCTTTACAGGAGTGCTTACAGAGACAACTCCCCTGAGAAGGCCACTCCCACCCAGATAACAAACCCCACCCACCTCAGAAGACACACCCCTTTACATAACCACTCCCACAATCCAGAGGCCCCTTCCATTCCATTAAAGAATCACCCGTCATAGTTTGCCTTTCTCCGCTTCCTGATTGCTCTCCTCTCTCTTTCTCCTTACCTTTTTCTCTCCCTATTCTCCTCTGTCTCTTCCCCACTTTCTACTATTTCCTGATTCACCCATTTTCCCTCTTGTCGTCCTCTCATCCTTTTCCCTTGCCCCTCTCCCCTTTTCTACTTTCTCTCCTCTCCCTCTGCTCTTTCCTACACTGTTTCCCATCTCTGCCCTTTTCTTTCCCACTCTCCTCCCTCTCACTCATCTGTCTCATTTCCCCTCACCAATCTCCCACTCCCTTTCCTAACCCTCTCTTCTCCATCCCCCTCATATCTCACCTTTCCCCTTCTCCTTTCTCTCCAGTCTCCCTTTCTGTTTTGTACGCCCTTCTCTTATTTCTCCTCTTTCACCTTTTCTATTGCATCTCCCACTGCCTCCTCTTTCACCAGCCCCCCTCTCCCTATTTCTTCTCTCGTTCCTCTCCCTCCTCCTTCTTTGCTCCCACACATCTCCCATCTCTCCTCCCTCTTCATTCCTCACCCCCTCTCTCCTGGTACCATGCCTTGCTCCTGCCCCTTCACCCTCCCCTCCCCTCCCCGCTCCCTCCACTCCCCCTGCACCCTGGCCTTGCTCGTGGGGTTCCAGTTTGCCTTTGTTGTGTATTTCTCTCTGGGTGGGTTTCGGGGTCTGGCCTCTGTTCTGATGCGCTCGGCCGGGGGGGACCCCCAGTTCGATTACTCACGACCCCACGATGTCTACACCAACCTGAGCCAGCTGGGGGCGCCAGCGAGCCCAGGGGAAGAACTGGAGAGAGAAAAAGACTGCCCCGAGACATCACCTTACCTGGGTATGAGAGGGGGGGAGAGGGGAGGAGGAACTGGGGAGAGATGGAGAGAGAAAAAAAATGGGGAGGGGGGTATGGCACTGAGGCACCACCTTACCTGATGTCAGGCAGAGTGAGATAGTGAGGCAAGGTGAGAGTAAGAGTGATATTAGGTGTGAAAGTTAGAGTAAGAGACAAAGTGAATGTAAAGTTGAAAGAGAGTGAGAGTATGATTAGGCTAGAGAGTTGGAGAGTAAAGTTGTCTGCCTGCCTGTGTGTGCTTCTACAGTGTGAGGAATGAGACAGACTGACACTGATTCATTTTTTTCCCCCTTGTCAGTGGGCCCTGTCTCGGTGCTCCTCTCCTCCCCCCCCTCGCTCTCTCAGATTGCGGAGAGGAACCCCCTGGTATCTCTGGGGGGGATGTACCAACCCCCCTCCTGCCAGGCTCTCCACCACACTGCCCTAATTGTCCCGTACAGGAACCGACCAGCCCACCTCCGCACCCTGCTATACCACATCCACCCCTTCCTGCAGAGACAGCAGCTACATTACCGGGTTTACATTGTACACCAGGTGAGAGGAGAGGGGAGGGTAAAGGAGGAACGAGGGGTACAGTGTGTGTTACACAACTGTGTCTGTATTGTGCTTTTCTCTCAGGCTGGTAACTCCACGTTTAACCGCGCTAAGCTCCTGAATGTGGGGGTGCGCGAGGCTCTGCGTGACGAGGATTGGGGGTGTCTGTTTCTCCACGATGTTGACCTGCTCCCCGAGAACGATCGCAATCACTACGTGTGCGACCCCCGCAACCCCAAACACGTCTCTGTGGCGATGGACAAGTTCGGATACCGGTGAGCGAGAGAACTTGTCTGTGTGCGTCTGACTGCCTGTCTGTGCATCTGTTGTCCACACGGACATTTTTACTCTTTTCTGCAGCAAGAGAACCCCCTTATAAAAGTTTCACACGATACAAGCACAGTGAAGTGTAATAAAGCACAGGGAGGTCTGGTAAAGCATAGGGAACCATTGTAAAGCACAGAGAGGTATGGTAAAGCATAGGGAAGCATTGTAAAGCACAGAGAGGTCTGGTAAAGCATAGGGAAGCATTGTAAAGCACAGAGAGGTCTGGTAAAGCACAGGGAAGCATTGTAAAGCACAGAGGTAGGTATGGGAAAGCATTGTAAAGCAAGAGGTATGGTAAAGCACAGGGAAGGTTGTAGCACAGAGGTATGGTAAAGAATAGGCATTGTAAAGCACAGGAGGTATGGTAAAGCATAGGAAGCATTGTAAAGTACAGGGAGGTAGGTATGGTAAAGTACAGAGGTAAAAAACAAACCATGGTAAACTCACCCTTATAAAAGTTTTCTACAATGAAATCACAGTAATGTGTAATAAAGCACAGTAAAAACATGGTAAAGCACAGAGATATTCAAAAACAGGGTAAACTAACCCTTATAAAAATTTCCGCAGTAAAAGCACAGCAATGTGTAATAAAGCACAGTGAAAGCATGGTAAAGCATAGGCAAGCATTGTAAAGCACATTAAAAAACATGGGGGGGAAAACTGCAACTTTACTATACAAAATTACCATGAGAAACTTTTATAAGGGCCCAATTAACAGGACAGCATCATCACTGCCAATTACCAATAACTGAGCATCTCAGCACTGTCCTGTACTAACCCCCCGCCACCCTCCCCAGGCTGCCATACCCCCAGTATTTCGGGGGGGTCTCGGCTCTGACTCCTGACCAGTACCTCAAGATGAATGGATTCCCAAACCAGTACTGGGGCTGGGGGGGTGAGGATGATGACATCGCGACCAGGTGAGAGGGGGGCGGTGTGTCACATCTATGTACAGTGAAGGGGAGCTGTGTCACATTTATATACAGTGAAGGGAGATGTATGTAAGGTTTATAGATAGTGAAGGAGAGCTGATTTTGCAGTGGATATTAATTGAAATACTATACTGTATTAAGACCAGCCCTTTAGTCTGGCTGTAATAGCAAGTGAGAGTGAACTGTGGACTGTGGGAATTGCAGTTAAACTGACGAGAGAGAAAGGGAGAGGGGAAGGGGAAGGATGGCAACTCTCATTACCTGTTTAATTTCTCCTTCTTCATGCTGTGGGGGCAGGTCCTGTGGGGACTTGTCTTTTTTTTTGTATTTATTATTTGTTATTTCTGTTTGATTTTTCCCCTCTCCCTCTTTTTTATGGTGGTTAGTTTGCAGGAGTATAATTTTTGAATAGCAGGTAAGTTCACTTGAAGGTTTTTGGGTCAGGCGTAGATAGCGGAGTGTGTGTCTGTGTGTCTCTTTCCTCTCCATGTATTGCTCTCAGCAGTGCTACTCAATCCTGCTTCATTCTTCAGTCTGATGTCCAGGAACACTCAGGGAGACGGCTTACTTGTTCACTCCTGTAAGCACGAGCTAGAGCAGACCTAGCTATAAACCAGACCTGGGCTCAATAATAATTACAATTACAGCAGCATTGTTTGCTGAAGTTGCAATGATATTTTCTTCAATTACAATTAGTTACAATTATGCTTTACTCTGTTTATTCTAAATAACCCAAGCAATAAGCACAGGAACAAATACAGAAACATACTTTGCAACTTTTATTTTATTCAAACAAAAGGGGTCACTAAAAGTGGTTGAAACTACGAGAATAATGATTGCTCAATGTGAGGGGACCCTCTTTGCATATTAATTTGCTTCCCTTTACTGTTTTACTACCATCATGCTCGATTAACATTAATGTCAGATTATTCAGTCTTAGCTGATCCGTATTTTACCTGATTCGATGTTTGAATTAGCGGCAGTTTTGAAAATGAGCATTGACCACCGCGTTAGTCACTGGCAGTTTCAAATGCAAAATGGGAAGTCCAAACTGCAGACTCTTTTGTTGTAAAAGAATTGAATCTATTCAGTCTTGAACAAAGAAGACTACGCGGCGATCTGATTCAAACATTCAAAATCCTAAAAGGTATAGACAATGTCGACCCAGAGGACTTCTTTGACCTGAAAAAAGAAACAAGTACCAGGGGTCACAAATGGAGATTAGATAAAGGGGCATTCAGAACAGAAAATAGGAGGCACTTTTTTACACAGAGAATTGTGAGGGTCTGGAACCAACTCCCCAGTAATGTTGTTGAAGCTGACACCCTGGGATCCTTCAAGAAGCTGCTTGATGAGATTCTGGGAACAATAAGCTACTAACAACCAAACAAGCAAGATGGGCTGAATGGGGCCTCCTCTCGTTTGTAAGCTTTCTTATGTTCTTATGTTCTTAAAAGCAAGTTATCTGGAAATGCGTTGTCCTTATCTCTTACGAATATGTACGTGTATAATAGGTTTGTAGTAAATATATATGCAGTCAAACAATGTTTAGCAAATAATACAAGGATAGTACACAGTGGTTTCTTATGTAATCTTTATTATTATTATTATTTGTGTAACGCTACAGCTTGTCTGGTTTATTTTTTTAGGGTGGGGGGGGGGTCCAAATGAGGCAGGCTGTGTTTTAAGACAACCTAAAAACTTCATGGAAACCCGGTTTAAGAAAGCTGTACGATATCAGTAAGTCGCGCAAGGCCAAATTGGAACTCAGGCACAAACACAGCCTCCCGTATTTTAATACGAATTAGTTTATTTGCATTTGGAGCGAGAATTTCTCAGTCTAAAAGAAAACTAAATGGAAACACACACAACCCGAAACTACTACCAAAATAGAGTGAGAAAAAGGTGAGACTTATTTTTATTTTTCCATGGAGATTTCCCCCCACTGTAATCCATATAAACCTAGGTTGTTTCCTCCTGTTGATCTCTCTCCAATGTATTTTCCGAAGTACTGGTACCTTCACATACATTTGTTGGTAAAGTATTTTATTAAAATAGTGTGTTCAGCTTCGCTGTCGTGCTTTGACAGACATTTACAGATTCTGATCTGCGTCACGTTTGCGCCGCAACACACCTGATAAGTGGCATGTGACTTGATCGCAGGTCAAGTCATATGATCAGGCAGTCCCTGCTCCTCCAACGCAGTATGGCTTGGTTAAACAGACCTGTTGTTCCGATCCATACAGTAAGACATATATATATTGGGGCCCCTCAGAATCGGAGGACCTGGGCTGCAGCCCCTAAAGCCCCTGCGTTAATCTGGCCCTGCATGGAACTGCGAATGATTAAGCTTGAAAAGGTGTGTCATTGGATTGTAATCAATTATATGGTATAATTACAATAACATCTACATTACACAGATGTGCTTAGACTATCATTCCAGTTCCACTGTAATTGCAATTAATTATGAATTACACAATTGCAATTTTATTTGACCCCAGTTCTGGTGTAAACTGTGAGTAGAAACACCAGCTGACCTCAGATCCCTGTGCTCTGTGTGCTGCACACTCCCCTGAGAGATCCCTGTACTCTGTGTGCTGCACACTCCCCTGAGAGATCCCTGTGCTCTGTGTGCTGCACACTCCCCTGAGAGATCCCTGTGCTCTGTGTGGTGCACACTCCCCTGAGAGATCCCTGTGCTCTGTGTGCTGCACACTCCCCTGAGAGATCCCTGTGCTCTGTGTGCTGCACACTCCCCTGAGATCCCCCCTGTGCTCTGTGTGGTGCACACCCCCTGAGAGATCCCTGTGCCTGTGTGCTGCACACCCCCTGAGAGATCCCCAGCTGCACACTCACCCCTGAGAGATCCTGTGCTCTGTGTGCTGCACACCCCTGAGAGATCCCTGCGCCTGTGTGCTGCACACCCCCTGAGAGATCCCCTGCGCCTGTGTGCTGCACACAGATCCCCCTATGTGAGAGACCCCTGAGATCCCTGCGCTCTGTGTGCTGCACACCCCTGAGATCCCTGCCTCTGTGTGCTGCACACCCCCCAAGAGATCCCTCTATGTGTGTGCTGCACACTCCCCTGAGATCCCTGCGCCTGTGTGGTGCACACTCCCTGAGAGATCCCTGCGCCTGTGTGTTGCACACTCCCTGAGAGATCCTCATGCCTGTGTGCTGCACACCCCCCTGAGATCCCTGCGCCTGTGTGTGCACACACCCCTGAGAGATCCCCACACTCAGAGATCCTGTGTGCTGCACACCCCTGAGAGATCCCCGCGCCTGTGTGCTGCACACCCCCTGAGAGATCCCCTGTGTTTGTGTGCTGCACACTCCCCTGAGAGATCCCTGTGCTCTGTGCTGCACACTCCCCTGAGAGATCCCTGTGCTCCGTGTGCTGCACACTCCCCTGAGAGATCCCTGTGCTCTGTGTGGTGCACACTCCCCTGAGAGATCCCTGTGCTCCGTGTGCTGCACACTCCCCTGAGAGATCCCTGTGCTCTGTGTGCTGCACACTCCCCTCTCAGCCCTGCGACTCCTTTAAATCTCAGCACCTCTGCTTCTGTGTGAGTTATTCTGCACACGATGTGACTCCCAACTTTGAAGTCCCAGCGAGTATGAGAAGTTTACTCAGGTGGCCATGCTTTCAAAAATAACAAATCTGTCTCCCCTCTCCTTTCTCCCTTCTCGTATGTAAAACTCTTCCTCTTTCCCCTCTCCCTTCTCTCCTCTCCCTCTCCCCCCTCTCTCAGGGTTCGTCTCTGCGGTATGAAGATCACTCGCCCCCCTATTTCAGTCGGGCACTACAAGATGATCAAACACCGAGCCGACCGGGGCAACGAGCAGAACCCCCACAGGTGGGAGCTGCGAGCAACCAAGCATTACCACAGAGAGAGAAGACAGCCAGGCATTACCACAGAGAAGGGCACACAGCCAGACATTACCACAGAGAGAGAAGGGCACACAGCCATCATTACCACAGAGAGAAGGGCACACAGCCAGGGTTCAGAAAGTATGTCACACTTAGCTTACTTGGTATTAGCATTATTTTGTATACGACTGAGAATATCAGATTTTGGGGGGAGTATGATGTGGTGTTTATCTGTATATCCGTCAGTCTGTTTGTCATATTTTAAAAACTGAAATTTCAACAAATTTCAAATAACATTTTTCTCCCCTCTCCTCTCCCTCTCTCGTTCTCCTCTCTCAGGTTTGATCTCTTGATGCGCACTCGCCGCTCCTGGCACTCGGACGGTCTGAACTCTCTGACCTATGACCTCCTGTCTCGAGAGCTGCAGCCGCTCTACACCAACCTGTCTGTGAATATTGGAGAGGAGCCACCCAAACCCAAACAGAACCAGGGCCAGAAACGCAACCAGCCCACACAGAAACCAGAAAATAACCAGGCCCAACCGCTCCACACAAACCTGTCTGTGAATATCGGAGAGGAGCCGCCCCGATCCAAACCCAAGAACCAGACCCTGGGACACAGACTGCACCCGACCACACAGGCATTGACCCAGCCCCTCTGCACCAACCAGACTGTGAGCATTGGAGAGAAGCCAGACCAGAACCCAACACACAGCCTGACACAACCTAGAGTTCAGAACCAGGGGGCACCCATACTGAGACTGGATCAGAACCAACCCACGCTGAGACAGAACCAAAACCAGGGCCAGGACCAGGGGAGGCCCGCAGGAACAACCCAGACAACAAGAGAGCAACACACAGGCGATACAAACCACAGAGACAAGACACAGCACAGACACAACAAAGACTAGACACAACACAGACACTACAGAGACTAGACATGACACAGACACTGCAGAGACTAGACACAATACAGGCACTACAGAGACTAGACACAAAACAGAAACTACAGAGACTAGACACAATGCAGACGGTACACAAAACGATAGACAGCCGTGTAAATACACGCAACGCAGGCGACTCACACTACACTATCACCAGAGACACAGAGTTGAAAACACACAGAAAAGAGAATGAGGCTATGAGGGAGGGGCTACAGGTAAAGGGGGCAGTGTGTCTACAGATACAGGTGTGGTTAACAATCAGGGGGACAAATGTGCTCCAAGAGGGTGGAGCCAGGAGGAGGAGAGATCAGGACATATCAAGAAGGATGACATTGCAGATCAGTAGTTGTGCATAAGGAGACGGGTCGCATTTCGTTTGTATCCCCCTGTAGGCGCGAGGGGGCGGGGGGCATCTCCAACTAGAATTATGAAAAAAACAAAAGACATATTGGAATTTATCACAATAAACATGACTGATGAGATTTATGTAAATGTTGACCTTTTGGGAAACCAAAGGGTACATGAGATATTGAATTGAGTGAATCAGATACCAATGATTCCTTAAAGTAGTGAATCATTCAAATCAATTCAAAACTCGCCATTCTGATCGCTCTGCTCCTTCTCCCTGAACTACAGCGTTTCCATATCCCATTTTGAAAATAAATAGTTAAAAAAAAATAATCTTAAACTTTCAGCTTTTAACAAAATACTTGGGTCACCCTTAAAAGAGACTTTGGTGGTTAATGGATGTTTTGTTGCCATTCTCCCGGTCTGTCCGTTCTTCTCCTCTGGTTGGTCTGCCTGCCTGCTGCCAGTCGCCCCACTTCATGCACAGCTGTGTGATCTGATGCAGAATATTTATAAATGCATCTCAACAATTCGTGCCGTACCTTTTAAATGTGTCCAGGTATGATGGTATAATCTACAAAGTCAGTTTAGAAGTAACCGGGTATTCCATGCAAATAACGTCTTTCTGGCCACTGTGAAGCTGTAGCACACATCTGGTATGGATAACAAAGAACGATTGATTAAAAAAAAAAAAAAAAAAACAGCACTCTCACCTGCTACTGATGCAGGTCTTGTGAGGAAGGGTCTGCGTGATTTAAAGGCAGACTCATTTATGCTGTGTCATGATGAAAATGGGCAGTAATATTTTACTTTAAAATGTAATGAACAAACCAAGAATTACAAGAAGTGTAACAAATATATATAAAAGATAGATGGATATACAGTCAGCACTCAGATATACAACACTTTTCTTGCATGCCAAATCAGGCTGTTTTTATTGTGCAGTTATACAGCGCTTCCTCCAGTTTCACCTGACGAAAATTCAGCCAAAACAAAGCAAATGAGACAAGCTACGGTAATGTAAAACAGTTAATCTTTAAACAGTTTTAGATACTGTGATGTATTTTATTATTTTTTTTTAAATCTGTGATCTTTAATTGCTTTTGTGCATTTTCATTTGCATGTGAACTATGACATTAGGGCCCTATCGAGCACTATATTCTGTAATTTTGAATACTGACATTGGATAGTGTTTTAATTCTGGAAACTGTTTTTTTTTATCTTTTACCAAATTGCATTACTTTTACATTTTTCTGTGCATAGCTAACATTTTGATTTAATTTTTCCATTGGGTCGTTAACAGGGAATTTTACAAACTGCTACAATACGTTCCGGGTTTTAAAGTATGTACTGTATTACAGTTCATGTGTCATCTCTTTTGGCATGTGATATTTTCAGAATCATATTGTTCTGAATTAAAATACTTCTGTTGAAAATATAGTACTGTACCAACAAAACCAACTATAGTACATCTAAATGGAAGCCTACTTATTTTAAAACGCAATCCTTTCAGCTATGTATTTTTGACATTGTATCTTGTTTGTGTTCCCTGAAAAAAAGACAAGGGTTGGACGGGCCAAAATGAAATAATCAGATATATGTCACACGTGTTTAACTGTCACTGAAGTCAAAATTTTATCGGGTCGGATATGTGAGTGCTGACTGTGTGTGTGTAATCTAGACAAGCGCTTCTTATACAGTCTTGATGAAACTTGATAATTTCTTATTTATGTCAGAATGTCAGTGGAATGTGTCTGTCCTTTTTATATCTAGATATATCTTGCTTATACAGTCGTGATGAAAGTTATTTCTTTAGCAATCAGTATCAGCATGTGGAGGTGTATAGAGGCTGCCTGTCTTAACATATCTACATACATACAAATACTGTGTATGTACATATATATATATATATAATATATATATGTATATATATATATATATATATATATATATATATATATATATATATATATATATAATGTATATATTTACTTGGCTTGCCCACTTTATTAGGACCAGTCTGTCTTCCTGATTGGGTTTGGCATGGCCCTGGTGTGGGGCAGGTTCTCCTGGTATACCCTGGGTCCCTTCATTACTATGGAAGGCTGAACGAATACTAAGCATCACTGATGCACCACCCAACAATGCCAAACACAATTCTGGCCCCACCACCGGGCCAGAATTGTGAACGGTTTGAGGAGCATGACAGACTTCTTCCACTGTCCCCACAATGATCTCAATGCAATTGTCTGAACAATTCGTCATCACGATCCTCTATACTGAATATTAATAACTGAATGGAGCCCTGGAGACACCTTTCAGCACCTTGTGGAGTCAAGGCCACGTCAAGGCAATGATAAGGTTATTAGGGACAGGTCCTAATAAAATGATCAGGCAGTGTACGTCACACTATTTTACATTTCTAGAACATTGCTTATCTGATTGTGGTGAAACTGCTCAGGACATTTCTTTACCCCAAGCTATTGAGCCTATCAGAATATGAGGCTGTATGGAGGCTCTGAATCAGACTTGCATTTTCCATGTGCATACAGTGGGTGTAAATCCTTGTGAATTTATTTTATGATGGTTTTATATTTATAGCCTTGAAAGTGTATACTATGTGTGTTTTTTAATCATGTATGTGCTATTTATTTATTTATTGCTAGTGGGATGCCCACTAAGAGAAAGACTTTGGTGTTGTAATAGCCTCATCACTGTCAGAAACCGAATGCTTGGGTATGTAGCCAAAATGTAGAGTACAAATCAGAGGAGTTTATGATGCTGTTGCGTAATGCACTGGTGAGATTGCACTTGAAGTACTATGTCCAGTACTGGTGACCACAGCACCAAAGAGACATTGTGGCCCTGAAGAGAGTCCAGCAAAGAGCAGCCAGACTAATCCCACTGCGCAAAGGAATTCATTTATAGAGGGAATCTATTTAGAATGAAGAAGTCATTCAGATCTTAAAAGGAGTTGACAAAGTTAACCCTAACCAGTACTTTAAGCACAGCACAGAAACCAGGACCAGAGCACACACAGTTGGAGATTAAGTGGACTTCCGAGACGGAGGGTAAGAGAGAATGGGTTACCAAGGGTTACCAAGCCATGTTGTTCATGCTGAATCACCGAGATCCTTTAAGTAAAACTGTGTTGAGATCTATCACTTGCCAGGAACCGGATGAGCTTTGATGGGCCGGATGGCCTCCTCTCATTCGTGAATTTTTCATATTTCCTATCTCTTGGTCTTTGGTTCAAAAAGCTGTTTCTGCACATGTGCCATATCAGAACTGACTGAAGGGCATTCCCATTGGGAATTTGTTTTTGTTGCAATTAAGAACCGTACTTGAACATTGTGTGCCTTTGTTTTGTTGTACAGTACAGTGAATGTTTTCCTGTCCCCTTAACTTTTCATGATGTTTGCAATCGGAGTGTTTCTTGTTGCAGTTATATTTTTCGCAGTTGCTCAAATACTAGGTTTTTATATTGTTCAGGTGCTAGCTATGAATTAGGAGCTACTCTTCAGTTCTAGTTGCTTGTCATAGATGTAGGCAGGCTAGATCACCCAAAGTGTCTTCATATTGCTAAGCATCAGTGCCATCTAGTGCACAGCTAGTGTATTGCCAGCAATACACTGCCAAAGAACAAAATGATCAGTAGGTAGCTCGTATTTCTACAAAGACACTGGGGCTGATACGTCTACATACATCTATAAGTGGCAACTAGAACTGAAGAGCAGTTGTTGAACTCGGTCAAAGCACTTAAATGTATGGTAGTCCTATTGTTAATGTGCTTTTTCTTGCATCCTCTAGGGTAGAGTGTTGCACGGGGACAGGTTAATGGTTACACTCAGGGTAGCTGTACTACCGATGGAAATATGTTAGAATATGTTGGTTAAGAGGAGCCTGGTATTTCCATACCCATACCAAGATACTTACTCATTTTTAATTGAATTTATATACCTATTCATGTTTATTAAATGGGCGTATGTAAACAATCTGAACAGTCAACAAGGTTTGTATTGAAGTAAAGCGAAAAGAAGGCTGAACTTTGAGGGAGAATATTGCTGGAAACTGCTTGCTTGTGTGATTGTGTGGGTTTGATAGTTAGTCTTGCTTCTTTTCAATGTTTATTTTTCAAGGGCTTACAAAGTACTGTAATAAATCACTCACCTTTTAGATCCTGGATTGGGGTTCTTCATTGGAGCAACATGAAACCTGTCAATCATACAACAGGCATCTCCGTTCAGTTCATGAGTGATTCTGACCAGCTGAGCCTTGACTGAGTGGGGCGGAGATATTCAAAGTCAATAGGAAAGTTTCGGGTGTGCTTGGAAATGCTTTACTCTTAAAAGATGAGTGATTCATTACAGTACTCTCTCTGAAAAATAAACGTTGAAAAGGAGCAATCTTAGTGGTGAGTGTGAATTTGCTATATTTCTCTAGTTTTCTATTTATCGCGGAAGTGGAGCAAAGCTGTCTCTTAAACTGTGAAAACACAAAGTTGTGAATAGTTTTTATCGTAGAGGATATATATATATATATATTTACTGTGTACTCTGAAAGCTGTATCCGTCTATATAAATAAAGTGCAAATTCAACTGAATACTTGTTTCATCTTGTTGTTTATTATATTGTATTATATTGTATTATATAGAATTGGCTTTGGCAATAATTCAGACATTTCCCCTAAGTTTAAATCTCCATAGTTTTATACCTCCTATCTAACTTACAGGGAAATATTGAAAAATGTGAATTAGTGAAGAGCTCTGTGATGTGGAGACCTGTGCTGGCTATCAGGCACATGCATGATACTGCAGGAAGTGGTCCGGAGCCCCGTGGGATCCATCTGCCAATCATGGCAGTGACGCAGAGAGGTTGGGTGAGGATGTGTCACATCTCTCTCTCTGAGTGGTCAGGAGGTGGGTCTTGGGGGGTCGATCGACCAATAAAACTGACGTTTTGCTATTCCTTCACTCTTGCCCTTCTAGGAGAAACGACAGCAGGAGTGGGGTTCGTAAACCTGGAGTAAACAAAACCCAGAACGCCAGTGTCTGGAACGAAAAAAGGGACAAACAAGCCCGGCTGAGGAAGGCAGCCGCTATAAAGTATTTAAGAACATAAGAAAGGTTTCAAACGAGAGGAGACCATTCGGCCCATCTTGCTTGTTTGGTTGTTAGTAGCTTATTGATCCCAGAATCTCATCAAGCAGCTTCTTGAATGATCCCAGGGTGTCGGCTTCAACAACATTACTGGGGAGTTGGTTCCACTCCCACGATTCTCTGTGTAAAAAAGTGCCTCCTATTTTCTGTTCTGAATGCACCTTTATCTAATCTCCATTTGTGACCCCTGGTTCGTATTTCTTTCTTCAAGTCGAAAAAGTCCCATTGTCAATAGCTTTTTAGAATTTTGAATGCATTGATCAATAGTCTTCTTTGTTCAAGACTGAACAGATTTTTTTAATGTCTTGAATCAAACCCGATAATTGTGGTTGCTCTTCTTTGCAGTCTTTCTAGAGCAGCAATATCCTTTTTGTAACGAGGTGACCAGAACTAACACAATATTCTTCTTTGTTGTAAGACCCTTGAAAATTCAACATTCAAATTATCTTGACAATTGTCTAGATGAAGACATTTCAATATTTTTCTAACTTTTATGATGGTTATAATGCCTTTTTGCCTGTTCCTCATTCGCCTCCCCATGTGTCTGCCCAGTTCTGAATGCTGTCGCATTTTGAATGACCTTCCGTTCTGCCACTCGATCCTCCCAAAAAATAACTAAGCTAGCAATAACTCAAGATTCAGGTAATTCGTTGATGGAAAACAAGGTCAAACTGGGGGCTTTCTATAATAGCTTAGCTGTGAATCTGTCAGATGTACCACTTCCTTCCTCTATACGGTGAGACTAACAGTAACCCACTAAACCTTCAGTTTCAGCTCAACTTCGAGAGACCAAGATGATACTCCTGACTCTACTTTTCTGTAAGTATTTTGCTTTTATTTAAAAATTGCTACTTTGCACAGAGAGAAGCATCATTGTGATCTACTTGTCATATTCTTGACGGCTCTGATTTTGAATGCTCAATGCATGGCACTGCAATGGTTCTGTATTACACTGAGGGGCAATGGCAGCACAAGTATAGGGCAGCTACAATGGGATGAGGCTGGTAGAATGGACCACAGTATGCTAACTATACCCTAAATCAGTTATTCAATGGCAGCCCGCTGACCCAATCTGGCCCGCGAGAGCCTTCCGTTTGGCCCATCGAGCGTCGGCTGTCCTTCATCCAAAAGATGAAATTGCAGATATGCAAAATTGAAAGATTGCTGCCATCAACAGGCATTTGTGTACCCTAACAAGCGTTTTGGCAACACGCTATAAAATACAGAAACAAGTGACCACTGCACTTCATGTGGTAATAATCCTTCTCCTTCTCTGTTTGCAAGCTGCCCTCAAATCCATATTCACTCTGTATGCACATGAATTCCTATTCATATCAGTGCAATCCATAACCCAACAGTGAATACAGTTTACTGTTATTGAACTATAACTATAACTCCTCTACTGTAAATTCTACTCTGCCTCTGCTGACTGACTGGGCTAAACACTGTTGGTGAACCACTCACTACTTTTTTGAGTCTCTGTAAAGCAGCTGGGAACTCTAAAATAAAAAGGGAGGGCAAGAATTAGATGGGCATGGAAACTAAATTGACATTTCACCCTGTAAGAGCACAGCCTGATTTGCATTGGATGAATACTCTGAATCTCTGAATCAATCTAGCATTGTTCCAAAGGACTAACATTTAGGAATATACACAATCAAAAGAACAACTTACTTCATAAAACAAGAAACATTTAATATTACTGGCATAGATCTGTCTTTTTGTTGGTGATGTAAATGACTTAACAGAATGCCAGTACAAAGCAGCCAGCTGGTGTAACAAACATTGTTAAATGTGTTCACCTGCAAGGACCTGTTTCCTCAACATCTTGTTTTAAGAAAATAAGGTTACAAACGAGAGGAGGCCATTCAGCCCATCTTGCTCGTTTGATTGTTAGTAGCTTATTGATCCCTTATCAAGCAGCTTCTTGAAGGATCCCAGGGTGTCAGCTTCAACAACATTACTGGGGAGTTGGTTCCAGACCCTCACAATTCTCTGTGTAAAAAAGTGCCTCCTATTTTCTGTTCTGAATGCACCTTTATCTAATCTCCATTTGTGACCCCTGGTCCTTGTTTCTATTTTCAGGTTGAAAAAGTCCCCTGGGTCGACATTGTCAATACCTTTTAGAATTTTGAGTGCTTGAATCAGATCACTGCATAGTCTTCTTTGTTCAAGACTGAATAGATTCAATTCTTTTAGCCTATCTGCATACGACATACCTTTTAAACCCGGGATAATTCTGGTTGCTCTTCTTTGCACTCTTTCTAGAGCAGCAATATCCTTTTTGTAACGAGGTGACCAGAACTCAACTCAATATTCTAGATGAGGTCTTACTAATGCATTGTAGAGTTTTAACATTATGTAGCGCCCCCCTCCAAAACACCGTTCAATAGTTAACCAAGGATAACCCCCTCGGTTATCCCTATAATTAAATTGACTATCTTAAAATAACCAATTAAGTAGAATTAATGACTATGCCAATTTGAAGTTAATATAACTCCAAATAAATAACAGGTTCTTTAAAAATCAAGACAGCACAGTATGTAAAGTGAGGACAACAAGGTAAAAAAACAAGAATTTTATTTAAACAAAATATCACAGCTTTTACCTATAGCAGCAGATTAGATAGCAACAACCTTTAAACTATAGCAGCAGATTATTAACCAAGAGCGATCCCATTAGACCCTAAGCACTAGGATACTTTAAATAATGTCACACCAACACTTCTAAATAAAAAGATAATTCACAGCACAATAACACTTTTAAATAACAGCCTTCAAAGCAAATAGTGGTTTCCACAAACACAATTCCAAACAATAAAACAATCCTTAAATAACACACTTTAAAAAAACTAATAATCAGTGGTTTTCATAGAAAAACAGAAAACGTCATGCAACCTAAAAAATGCCTAATGCTTAAACACTCCAATAGCCACTATTTTAGTTAATACACAAGTTGATAAAGTGCAGGTGTGCAATCAACAGTTAACAGGCCTTTTATAACTATACATTGTAAACACATACACAATTACAGTTAGGGTGATCAGGACAAAGACGCTACTCTAAAAATCTAAAACAACTAATAACACAGAAAAAAAAGGTTCGTATGCAGCGCTCAGATAATTACATCGAAATTCACAGGATCGTAATTACCAACTCAGAATACAGACAATGCACATTCTCTTTTGTAATCAACCCCATACAATTGCGACCGACGTCTAAGAGCACGGGGGATACTTCACTGAAACCACTCCAATATAGAGCGGACCAAACTATTCAATATGAATAGTAGTTTACCATTAACTTCTAGCGCTTCAGCCAATTCACAGCGCCTCAGTATTACACTTGCAAAGTTACAATCCTTACCAAACAGTAGTTCCCTGACCCGTGCTCTCAGCTCACAAATCTCTCAAACCCGGTCACTCTCGCGCTGATTAACCCCACCTGTTTTTATACAGCTGGCCCCATTACGAATTATCACTGCAATTACTATTGAGACCAGTAGTCTCCCTGGGGTTTAAAGGGACAGTGCAACAGTAAAAATAATAAAAATCACACAATAAAACTCAATCTTATTACATTCAAAAAAATAAATACATCCATTGCACATCCGTTACAATTACTTCCCTTGATTTAAATGGCTGTTGTAGTAAGGGGATCCAGACTGTGAACTGATCTTGCTGTGTTTCTCAATATGGAGTCCCCAACAATCATGACCTCCCTTCTTTTTGCTGCCTGGCCAGCACTGTTTATAGGGTCCTGGATGTTATTCCTTTCGTTCTCTTGATGAAGTTTCTTTTTTTCCCTGCTTCTGCCTACCTGAACCCAGCTGTTTTGACCATCTTCCATCTCCCTTTCAGTCTGCTGAGGGTGCTGGCTTCCATGAATTGTGGGTGTCAGCTCCTCAAGCTCCTGTTGCTGTCTCATTTCCTGCAGCTCCATTTCTAGCATACTTACTAGTTTAAGCAAGTCCTGGATCGTGCGGCACTTTACACACACTTGGTTTAGCTCTGCTGGATTTAACTGTAATACAGCTTTAAGTCCCGCTAACAACCCTCCATCCTGATTGTAATATCATTTTAAATCTCACAAGCGGAGTCTCCAATAGAAATGTAGGAATGTGCTGTCACTCATTAGTTGGGGTGGGTTTAGAAGTATTCAGAACGAATCAATGACAGATACAAGTCAGGAAGGCGGGACATTGCCCAGCAGCACTGGGAAATGTATTTGTTATTATTTTTTGTAGTAGTTTTTAATGTAAAAAGGGTAAAGTAAACGTGAATTGATTAACCAGTTCCACAGTTTTTTTTCGGTGTTTCCCGGTGTTTACTGGCTATCCACCGACTTCATTTTTTTTTGTATCAAGGGTGTTTTATCAGGTTTTATCAGTTAAAACCGAAAATCAGAAGCCCTAGTTATAAGCCACTTTTACATTTGACCTTAAGGAGAGGTCAAAGGTCACGGTCAGACATTTTTTGATAGAGCATATATGGGATCCTGTTTGTGTTCCATAGTAACCATGGCTATATCTGCACTCTCAAATTATTTATAAGTAAGTTTTGCATTTGACCTTTGGCAGAGGTCACGGCCAAGGTCACGGCCAAGTTCCATAGTAACCATATATAATATATATATATATATATATATATATATATATATATATATATATATATATATATATTACACATGGTTCTCCTCAAAATTCTGTACAGCTGGGTGGCAGAATATTATAGCCAGGAACACTTTTAATGGAAAAATAAACTTGCCTTACCTTAAATATTTGAATAATGTGGTGTCTTTCGTTGACTATATCTGGGTGTGTTTTATTTTCTACATTTTCTTTTTCATTTCTGTTTTCTATTATGGTAAATCACCGTGCTTATTTAGGCACTCTACGATTTGACTGGGGAAAAATAGAGTAGGGTTATTGGAGTTCACAAAAAAATAATAATAAAACACGTAACCGTTTCACTTCCTTTTTATCTTAATTATAGAGCTTATTGCTTCATTTAAATTGTCTTTATGTTACGTTTTCAGGGCATTTTGTCTTTTTGTTTTACTCTGTTCTATATTTTTTGAATGCAACTGTTCATTTTAACCATATGTTTAACACACCAGTACTCGCACACGTTTGGTCATCATAACTGTTGCATGAAACCGCAGTGTAATAATCCAGCACCTCTGCACTTAAGGATTTGTATGTCAGCTCACAAAAGCTGATATTCCATCACGCTTTTCTTCTTAAAGGCATACAGCCTCTATAAATGAACCCGCAATATCTCTCACAAGCACCTGGGTACATATTGTTACGATAATCACAACAAAAGGAATACCCCCCTTTTTTGTGCATATGTATAGCTATTATGTACTATATCACCTTACAGTACAATAATACGACAAAAAATGGACTGAATGATAATAACCGAAAATAATATATTTTTTAATAAAGTAGCCGGTGCAAATATAGTATTAGGCGGTGGATTGCGCCGATCGCAGGTTTATTTTGACCCCCTGCATTCATTGTCACTATTTTTGCTTTGAAAATAATTGGTTATTTTTTTAGCAGTCATTTAACGTTTTAGCCTCTCTTAACACAGAAAACCCGCCCCTTCAACTCTCTGATTGGTAAAATGTTGTGTCAAGACGTAATACAGCTGTCATGTGGTTAAATGTATTTATTTTTTTTCACCCAGCAACGTGCAAGTGATCTAGTCTGCTAGAAGCGCAATCAATCCTTATTGTTAAAGGCACAGCAGCATCTGCAAGACGGGCGGATCAGGTTTTTTCACCCAGGCGGTGACAGCCACTTTTCTTTTTTTAGCTGACAGCCATATATATAATTTATATAGTTTATATTTTAGCAAGGTCATATGTGCAAATTGACCATAACTCAGATTTGATTGGCTCGTGGCAGTCATGTTTTTTACGTAGCGACTTGCATTTCAGAGAAAAATACGTCTGAATATTTTTGCCAAATCCATATGACCAATGACCAATCGACTTCTCTTGAACAACCATAAATCTATGCCATGAGGGTAGTCTATTCCACCAAGTTTCACATCTCTGAAATAAGCAGTTTCGGAGAAGAAGATTTTTTTTTAATTGTCCAAAATTCTCAAAAACTCCAATATGGCCGCCAAAACGTGTTACCTATGATCTTCATTTTCACTCTTCACAACTTCCAAAGGCCTCTACCACCCTACCAAGTTTCCTGAGTTTTCATGGAATGGTGTTGATTTTATGGACATACAAAAATTTGGCTGGACAAATGCAATATGGCTGCCAAATCATGTAACCAGTCAACTTCATTCTTGCATTGACATTAATTCCTCATAGGCCTCTACTACTGTATGAAGTTTCATCACTCTACCACATTCTACCATAAAGAAACACTGCAATATATGCACATTTTATTGGCTCATGGCAGCCATGTTTTTTTTTTATGTAGTGACTTGCTTTTAACAAATTTAATAGACAACCTTGCCAAGGCCATGTATGCAAAGTTTCACTTGAATCGGCATAACCGTTTCAGAGAAGACGACGTTTGAATATTTTTAACAAAGTCAATATGGCCGCCAAACTATGTTATGGATTTTTTTCTCGTGAACAAATCTGAATGTAGGTGATGAATGGAGTATGTGTACCAAGTTTCAGATCTCTGCTGTAAACTGTTTCGGAGAAGAAGATTTAAATTGGCCAGCTTTCTTGAAAAATCCAATATGGCTGGCGCACCATGTGACCTATGACCTTTCTTTTCGCTCTGACACAACTTCCCATAGACCTCTACCACCATACCAAGTTTCGTGACTTTTCGTGCAACTGTGTTCATTTTACAGACATTTGAAAATGTTGGCGGAATAATAATAATAATAATAATAATAAAAAAATAGAAGTTGCAAGCAACTTGACGGCTTCCAAGGCATTCTTGATCCTATCAGTGTTCCATAGTAACTATGACCCTATCTGCACTCTCTAAGGAGTTATAAGCTAGTTTTGCATTTTACCTTAAGGCGAGGTCAAAGACGAGTATATCTGGGTTCATTTGTGTCTTCTATATTAACTATGACACTGTCTAAACTTAAACTCTCAAAGGAGTTCTAAACAAGTTTTACATTTGAGCTTTAGCAAGGTAATATGTGCAAATATGTGCAATTTGACCATAGCCGAAATTTGATTGGCTCAAGGCGGCCATGTTTTTTTATGTAGCGACTTGCTTTGCACAAACTTGATAGACAACCTTGCCAAGGCTATGTATGAAAAGTTTTGCTTAAACGGTTTCAGAGAAAAAAAACGTTTAAATACCACACAACCTATCATCTTCTTACGAACACCAGTTAATCTTGGACTATCCCTCAACAACTATACCAACTTTCAGCACTAAGTGGTTTTCAAAAGACGAATTTTTACATTTCGGCAAAATTGTTTTTTTTCAATCCAATATGGTGGCCAAACCATGTGACCTACGACATATGACCTATGACATATCTACCAACTTCCCATTTCGTCAATTTTCAAGCAACTTTTTGCAGAATGAATAATAAGAATAATCCCAGTAATAACAAAATGTTTCCCAGCCCTAGGGCCTGGTAGCCTAAATAATAATAATAATAAAAAAAATACTAATAATAAATCTTTACAATAACAATAGGCTTCCCAAGCCAGCTTGGAAGCCTAATAATATGAAAGCACCTTAACACAGCCTTCTGAATAATGATAAGGTCCTATTGGATGATATTCTGGGTGCAGTCACTTTCAGGAAATCTTTCTACTGCTTTACTGGAATACAGGCGTGTTAAGGGTTGAAGTGTGCTTTAATTGCTTTACTGTTCTAAAGGTCAGCAGCAGTGATCAGAACTATTGGACAACTCATTAGTGTGTCTTTCCTCAAACGGTAAGTCCTTTTTTTCCTTCAAAGTGAGCAGCTTTTGACTAGTAGATACAGTGACCCAGGAAAATTATTCAGAGAGCTACTGTATACTTAAATCTACATAGTATACATAGATGTTTTAGTAAATTGGAATGAGTACGTTTTCCACAATGATACTAAAATTATATTCAATATTTAGTGTATATCTTTTGCCAATTACATTTTCATTTTTGGAAAAATATATTACAAAATGTATGTATATAGGTATATTGTCATATATATATATATATATATATATATATATATATATATATATATATATATATATATTAATATTAATATATAGATAGATAGAAAGAAATATGAAAAAAAACCAATGTATTTATCTGACAAAATCATGTCCAAAAACTTTATACTATATGGTACAGGGATGGAAATGAGGCTCCCATTGCATAGCAGTTCGATCCATTCGTGGTTTTACTACAAGTTAAATACGACACACCTGAGCTTGTTAACGATACACACTATGGCTAATCAAGCTTGTATTAAAACCTGGAATGGGTGAAACTGCTATGCAATATGAGCTTTATTTCCACCCCTGTTATATTGACAAATGTATTTATAATAATGTTTTGGATACATTTTTAAATATTTATCAGTATATGTATATCTTAAAATAACTATAATTTGTATATTGCAATATACTCGGACGCATCTTTTTAAATATTTTATTCCGACTATGAATCTTTCAGCAGGGTATGTATGTAACTGACATGCTCACTTTGATTTCTCGGAGTTCTCATTTCCAGTCTGTTTGCTTTTCTAGGTGCTCAGCATGTCTGCGAGTCTTTGTGACGCGCTGGAATCAGCGCTCCTAGAGCTGCTGGAAGAGGATCTCAAACGATTCAAGAAGAAACTGGAAGATGTGGAGCTGAGGGAAGGGTACACACACATCCCCCGAGGTCGGCTGGAGAAAGCCGTCCATCCCATTGATCTGGTCAGCTTGCTGACCGATCACTACACGGAGCGCTATGCTGTCCAGGTCACTATGCAGGTGCTGAATCGCATCAACAGAAAAGATCTGCTCGAAAAACTGAACAAAGTAGCTGGCCAAAGCTGTAAGTACAAAACACATAGGGCAGGATTTTCAAAAAACAGTGTTATTGTATCGAACGTGTGGTACAGTAACGAGAACTTTAGTAGCAAGTAATTTTCAAACAAAATGCGTTAATTAAATCAATCCGTTAATGCTTTGAAATTGAATCGATGAAAGCATTTCTCGTTATTCGCAGGTCATCTACATCACTTCCTGTCTCAAAATGCATGCTATCGAGATCAAAAAATGAATGAAAGCGTAATTCGCTGTTTTGTAAACTACTAGCCTACAGCTAGCGAGCAGCAGCCAAACAAACAAACAAATAAATAAATAAATACATTTGTGTTTGTATTTGTTAGCTATATTATACATGTAACACGCCATTATATATTTATTAAGCTTTTAAAACTGATAGAACTCCCTACCCAATACACAATTTGTTTATAATTAATTATTCGGTGAATTCATCTAATCCTGCATTTTCTCTGGTACTCTTTGCTCGCCTCCGAGATAAATAAACTCAGCATGATTGAAGTAGCCACCGAACAGTATTATAAGAACATTTTACATGCATACAAACGTGTGAAGGTGAAAGTATACATTGTACATAAAGCGTGGGGGGGGGGAGAGTTTGACAACATTACATACATTTAGGCAAATTCCATGTCAATGATCTCGATCACATTCTTTCGTTAATTAAAGCCCTTCTTTTCCAAGTGCAAATTAACTCCTGATAAATTATGACAATTAACACAGATTTTCTTTTAAATTCCCACGCAAACAAAAGAAATAGTCGCAAGAAGCCCTTCTCGTTAAGATATTAACATAATTTCGGAAATCACATTAGGACGATTATTAAATAACGAAATAGGCATAACGACCGTTTGAAAATGCCAAAATCAATGCTACATACCAATTTCTTGATTATCACTGGAGTTATCATTTACGACCTTTTAAAACCCTGCCCATAGAGTGCAATGCAAAGCATGTATATATTTATACATATAAAAGAGTAGTATATTTTGTCCCACTATATATTACCATATAGTTCAGAATCCTTTTAGAACATTTATCAATATATTCATTCAAGAGTACCACATACAGTATGTCGATGGTCAAGCATTGATGGTCCAAATTACAGTCTCTCACAATATATAATATGCAACTAATGAGAGCTGTCTGAGTCACTGTTGGTGCCACGGCTGTATAATTTATAAAACTATAGAACTGTCTGAATCGTTGCTGATTACACTACATCTTGTAATTTTCCTTCTCTATCTTCAGATGTGAGTGTTTCAAAGCCCCAGGCAGCAGTGCCATCTCTTTATTTGGAAGCCCTGACAATACCACCTCCCAGTACAGCAGAACCAGGCAGCACCAACCCAGCACAGTCCCCCTATTACCCCGACAATGTGAATCTAAAGTGGGTCCAGTGGAGCGGCACGCTCCCTAAAGATGCAGTCTCCATCTACAACAGTAAATACTCTCGTACTGACTATGTGGCCAGATTCAGGAGCTGCGGCGGTTTTTACACCCCCTCTAAAGGCTCTTACTGCCATTACCCTATCAGCGACAAGGAGGAGCACTCCCTGGATTTTAAACTCCTGGTGAACGAAGACAATTTCGAACCTCTGGAGTGGCGAGCTGGGTCCTTCGGTTCTGTGCCCAATAATGCTGTTAAAACAAACCCAGAGGGGACCGTGTTTGTAGGCAGGAATAAATATGGGTTAGGAAAGGTAGTTCCCAAGTTTAATGCGTTTTTCCTGCCCTGCGATGGCAAAGAGTACTGTTACAATTTGACCTATGAAGTCCTCAGCATCGTCAACACACTTTACTCTCAGGAGATTTCCGACGTCCATTTCCGATTAGAAGAGAAGAAACTGACGCGGAACCCGGAAAAGGGGATACAGTCGTGCAATATTGTCAATAACGAGGATCAACCCATATTGAAGATAGTCCAGCTTTCTTTCCCGGGACACAGGTTGTGGGATATCAAACGCCCAATCCAGGCTGGTGTCACCACCACTATAACAGCCCAGGTCCCTGTCATCTGCGGCGAGGTGGTCAATTTGACTCTGGAAAAAAAATTTTTTCGGTGCAGCCAAGGTACCACCCTGTCTGAATCTGAGAAGCAGGAGGTCCGATTTGAAGTCACTGTAGCACCCAGGAATACGAGTACAGTGCAGTTTGAAGGTGTAAGGGTTACTGTAGACATTCCCTTCACAGCCAGGCTGAGCAGAACCTACAGCCACTCCGACACTCGTCACACAAGCATCTCTGGAGTGTACAGAGCAGTGCAGATCTTGGACGTGAAAGCTGTGGTAGAGTGAAGCGGACACGTCTGAGTTATCAGAACGGCTAATCAACTTTTTTTTTAGTAGCTTAATAAAAAGCAAAGAGCTGAAAGATTCTTAGCATAATAAAATCAAGATTAGTAATAATGTTAGGCAGATTCATAAAGGTACGGGGACTGGAAACAAATATGAGAAATTAAAAACTACCCTTAGAAATGTTTCCCACAGTAAAAGCACAGCAGTGTAATAAAGCACAGTGAAATCATAGGTAAGCATTGTAAAGCCCAGAGAGGTATGGTAAAACATATTTAAAAAAAAAAAAAAAAAGAACTAAAAAACATGGTAAACTATGGTAAATTTATAATATTGTAGGACCATAAGAGTAGTTAAAAGGTTAAACTTTGCGGGAGTTCTGGTGACGCTCCAGCGAGATGGCTGCACTTCACTAAACCTACTGCTAATACCCCTGCTATTTTATTTATATCATACTTATTTTACAAAATGTTCCTGTTTTTGTTCGTCCCCCGTTGGTCTGATGGCGTCTCGTAAAAGTTCCACAGCTTCCCTCCAAGCAACTCCCAAAGGGAAACGCTTCAAAAAAATCTTCACCTCCAGACGAGATTATGGCAGCGATCGAGCGAGCCATCGAGACGCAGGGTGACACTTTCTGCGACCTGGTGAAGGACATGCTAGCCGAGGCTTTAGGGACTGTTAGGGAGGCAATGCAAGATAATGGTGTGCTCCTTCGTTCCATGAGAGCAGACCTCGATGCACACAGAAAAGCAGTGGAGAAAGTTACTGCAAAGATGGACACCCTTAAAGGCGACATTAGGCAGGTGAAAAAGGATACCATTGCCTTGACCGTGTGGAGGCATTCCAAGACAAACTTAATGATTGGGAAGAACGATCAAGATGCTGCAACGTGAGTGTGGTTAATCTACCAGAGGTGCAAGAGGGGAGCAATCCCATCCAGTACCTCTGTGGATCCCCAGCCTTGCTCTCCCCTCACCATCTTCAGCGATCCCGATTGATATAGACAGAGCACACCGCGGGTTTAATGGCTCAACACATGGCTCTAAACAAACTACGTACTCTAATATTTAAGTTACTTCGCTATTTGGATCGCCAAGCTATTCTGCAGGGATATCGGAAATTGCAGCCTATACAAGTGGAGGGTCATCGCATCCAGATTTCTTTGTGGATTATTACCCCGCTACAGCTATCAAGAGGAAGGCCTTCACACAGGTCAGAGCTAAGATGGTCGCTTTCCTAATCTACCTGGCAATAAGGATTCTTATGAGGGGAAAAAACTTGCATTTGGGTCTCCTGTTGAAGTAGAGAAATTCCTAACACGTTTGACCAGCCCAGGGCCACTACCTTGCAGGAGAGCACTCATCTTTCATCCTACCCTCTTTCAAGAGGACTCAATCGCAGATGAGTAACTGTTACGCTTGATCTCTGCGCCACTCTACAGCCTGCAGAGCTGTGTATTTCAATGGGGACTGTTAAGTGCTGATCCTTATTATTAGGGGGTAAGGGATGTTTAATGTTAGGCATCGCTGTGTGCATGTCACAGGTGTTAAGAGCAGGAAGGGGGGATCCTCAATGTTCTTCTCTTTACTACTCTAAAGCCAGTTCTGTTGTTGCTATTATTATCACTCCTTTGCTAAACCTTGTATTAACTAAGGAAGGGGAGATCCCTGGGGTTGAGGGGATGGGGGGTTGGTGGGAGGGACATATCGTGGGCTCTTTACTCTGTTCTTGTACCTTTGGGAGTTCTAAGTGCCTTCTGTGTTTTTGTACTGATTACTGTAATCTTGCTTGTACTTAATTTTGGTATGGCACTGTTGAGTGGATTTTTCAATGCTTTCTTATCTATATCATACTGTGTTTTTATGACAATAGCTAAGTTCTCTGTGGTATTTTTTAATGTACGAGGTTTGAATTTGAGATTTAAACGTGCAGAGGTACTCGATTTTTTAATATTATCATTCACATCTTAATATTAAGTAATGTTTTTACCCTGTGTTGTATTGCATTTGAATTGATTTATGTTTTAATGTTTGCTATTGCTTGTATAGTATCAATAATTACTGTTATGTTGTACCTGTGAATCACCTTGCGACAGTTTATTGTGAAGGGTGCTATATCAAATCAAGATTGAATGATTGATACATTATTGTACTATTTTAGATTAAGATCAGTATTGGACAGCTTCTTTGTTCCTTATTGTTATGCATTTCTTGCATTTGGTATAATAAAAATGTGATTACAAATAATTGTCTAGCAGCTGGAAATATAAAGCAGTCGAGAAATGTGTAACATTATAGTTTGGAAAGAAATGGGCCCCTGGTCACCATAGAAACACAGGTAAGTATTGGGGGAGATAGCCTCTCCCAAATTCCTTAGCTTGGGGCGGGGCCCTGAATAAATAAGATATAGCCGAGCCTGGCTGCACCTGGTTGTCAAGGTCGAATGTTGCATGAGAATAATTATTTGATCACAAACAACAGCATAGCCAAGAGCTCCCAGGAATATTAAACCATAACACCCCAGAATTTGGTTAAAATTGTGAGAAACTTAAATAATACCAAAAGGACATAAAGAGAAACTTGACCAGCTAGATCACCATTCAAGAAAGAGGAAAGGCAAACAAATATTGAACCAGTAAATTAATTAACTGATTTGGTCTGCTGGCACTGGTCAAATTTACAGCAAGAGATCTCCAATAGACTACTGAGCGAGACTGGGTTGTCTGACCAGGGGCACAGTCCATCTTACAGCAAGTCAGCCTCTGATCTTGGAAAATTGAACAGACAACAACTTCATTCTAGCCCTGTGTAAGGTTTTATATAAACTGTAATAATTGTATGTGCCCCTTTAAATGGTAAAGAAGTGTGAAGTCATTGTCTGTCTCTGAACGCTGTGTGGTTTTCCTGTGTTTTAATGTAAGGCTTTTCAGATATACTGCTTAAAAAGCCCAAACTTCTGAACCATGCAACTCTGCACGTACACACATTACACCCACACGTGATGAGATAAGTGAGCTGATTTAACACGGCCAAGACGAACTGGTATAACCTCGGGTCCCGTCTTTGTTTCCGTGTTACTGCTTTAACGACTGTTTCCTCGTTTCTATTGTAAAACCACAAGTCTATCGTTGAAACCAAACATACATCTTGCACTTCTGCTTAAAAAGCAGTTTTTTGATGATATGTCAGAATTCTCGCACATACTCTTTTCGCATTTATATATATATTTATATTATATATATATATATATATATATATATATATATATATATATATATATAATATATTATATATATATATATATATGCTCTAAGCCCACTCTTAAACTCAGGGGAGGCGTTCAAGGAGGACAGAGATGTTTTAAACTCCTGTAGTGGTTTTGTTCATCCACTGGGCTTGCAACGTATCCAGATGACTTTTAATAATAAAGAAAATCACACAGACTCATTTAATTTGAAGATTTAACGAATCAGAGCCACAGTTGTGCTCTTTTCGGTTTATTAAATGCTTTAAAAATTAGATTGGTTGGTTGCGCAGACCACCGTAAATCCCAAGTAATAAGCAGTCCAGGCGATCTGGTTCCTTTACAGGTTTAACAGCATTAATACTTCAATATAGTAATACAGATATGGTTATCATATATTTAGCTCTTAGGCTATAAAATGCAAAAAGCTAAAAACACCCACCGCTAAATTCTAGAACAGTCAATATATATCACTCTCTTAAGACTAAAACATAATTTCTATACCTTATAGCAATGCATCAATATAAAAGAGATATTAAATTCAAATATATGCTTACCTTCCAGTATATGGAAGTGTAGTGTTGGATATATTGAAAAATAAGAACTGTCTTCAAAAGGCAGAAACTTGTGAATACCACCAAACAGCAATCAGTTTTTCAGAGATCCTCAGAGCATGGATCACATCAGCTTGCAGTTAGCAAGTCGCGCGATACTTGACTGGGGTTTTAGTTTGGTTTTTATAGATTTTTCCCTCCATTGAATACATCAGGAGTCCCAAGTAAATCTAATCATCACTGGGCCTCTTTTTTCAAAACTGACTGGATATAACTTCTTGCCAAAAAATACTGGAACATGATTTCATCGCTCTATTTTTCCAACTCCTCCTTTTTCTAAAAAGTCAGGTGGACCAACGTTCACAGAATCCTTGCTGTAATATAATACAAGTATATGTGTATATATGAGAGATGTTTTTAATATGTAACACTAGCTCTATTTGATTATATTAAGCTGAGTCAAAAATATATGTCCCTCCTGGACGCATATTATGTTACCTTTTCAGTGCGTTGTCAATGGCCCAGTTTAACTTCATATACAAATGTGTGTTAACAAAGTTTTTGACAAAGAGTGTAGAAGTTTATCAATAGCCTTTGAATAAGACCACTAAGCATACAGTGTCAAGTCCAGTTATTTTCATTTAAATTCAAGATATAATAAAACATGTTAAATATAATAGCCTTGTATTAACTGGTACCATTCTTGGACCAAGCTTGACCTCTCTCTCTTTTTCTAAAAGTTTGCCTCCACAAGCAAGTTTTAGACACTCTGTTTACTTGCCAAGGCTAGTGTTTTAATTAAAATGAAACTCCACGGTAAGCACTTTTCCAAATTCACCACATTAAGTCATTTTTTGGCCAATTCAAGAGACACCTGGACCGGTATCTTCAGATAATACCAAAAACCGCTTACATCCTAATTTTTATAACTAAGATCTCATTATTTTCTTATAATATAGTGAGACACATACTCCTGACTTTCTTAAAGCACCTTCCGTTAATTATCATTCAAGGTTGGCAAACCCCGCTTTTAAGAGCCAACACCGAATCCTGCTTTGAGGTGCCTTATTTTTTTGAAGGTCTAATGCCCTTCCAGAATTCTACTGTGTGTCTGAGACAAACGTTTAATTCTTTCACTTTTGAATTCTTCCATTTCCCTGTAAATAAGTATCTCTGTTTATTACTGCAGTAAAATCTTAATATAAACTAAACAGGTGTATTATTTGGTTTAATTGATAATGTTCAACCAAACAAAAAGTCTTTTAGACATTTCAAATATTGGTTTAATTGATATTGTAATATCCAAAAGACCCTCTACCTAGCTGGAGAAACTGAAATAATTCTTAAATTGATTTAATTAAATAAACACTATTTCAAATGTGTCTTAATAGTATATTTACAATATTGTCAACGCCATACTTCTGTTATAATAACTTTTACTGTGTTCTTTCACTAGTTTAACATTAAATGGCATTATAAGATGTATTTCTAATTAAGTTATTTCAGTATAACAGTTACTCCTAGAAATTGTAATATTATTTCACTCCATTGATAAATCTTTCAAGATTGTAAGGGAAGGTCCAGTTATTTATATCTAAATACAGGCTGGCATTAATATATTAGAATGCCATAGTGTTATAGTGACTGAACTAAGTCTGACCACCTTCTCTGTTCATACAAAATCCAGTTAAAGCAGGTTTTAAGACAACCTCTACTTTTTGCCAATTTTAGGGTTGATTAATATGAAACACTATCGTAAGCATTTTTCAATACACATTATTTCAAACCAATATATAACTTAACAAATTTACGCGTCCTACACTTTCCGTTCCTGCCAGGTTCTAATTAATTTCTGTTATATATAGAAAATGATTATTGTAAGATAAACTCCTATCTTCTGTTATCCGAAAGGTATTTCCATTCGTTAATATTAACGAGATCGCTCATTATAGAGATGATCTTGGCTTTTAAAATTGCTGATCATCAAAAAATCCCCGCTTTATCGGCCAAAACCAATGAGTCATCTTCAACACTGCTTTACTTCAATTTTCCTTTATTGATATACAAAGAAGGCAAGAGGTTAATTTTGTATTATTAATATTAATATTTAAACTTAGGACTGCTCATACATTTACTTAATGTTATTATATAAGTTTATTTTTTATTTAAATACTTTTGCATTTTCTTGCTATAATCAAACCTAGTTCGATTGCTTCTAGCATATTAACTGTGCTCCATAGATTCTTCCATTCTGCTTTCACTGGATCAGAATGTTTTGAGGCTCTGATAAGGGAGCTTTGGAACTTTCAGCAGGTCAGTCTGACCTTCATTGCAATGAACTCCTTCTCACAGGCCTTACACAGATCTGCTAATAATATTTTCTAATGGTTTTATATTTTCTAAAACACATTAGTCATTACAATATGTGTTGCAGTTTCACAAATGTTCAATTTGTTTCCCAAAGATCAGCCTGCTTCCAGTAGCTGTGACGGTCTTGGGTCAGTTTCTGCTCACAGGTGTGGGTGACAGTCTTTAAAAGCCTGATACCTGCAAAAACTTCAGTCTTGTTAGCTGGGCTCCCATCTCTACATTCTCATTCCCATCGTCAGTGGGCAAACACATTTCAACTGAATCTGGGTCCATCAAAGAACCGCACACCCTTGCAACCGAGGCCTTCCATGCAAAAGGATCTAATGACTTGTAGCACAAAAGGAACGTGCCAGAACCGTCTGTGACAGTGCAAACACAAAATTCTGCTTAAATGACGCGATACAATCATAGAACTTCACCTCCTATCAGAGAGGGTCGGCTTTGTTATTGGTCTTAGTGTCACTGTGTAACATAATATATACAACTATTGCTATTGAAACTTAGAGACAATATAAAAAGTGCTAATATGTAAAGTGCTAATCAGTGTTTTCAAATCAATTTTATTACATGCTGTAGCTGTCCCTTTGACTCTTTCTGATGTTTGCAATCATTCTGGGTGGTTCTTATTGTTATTTGAGTTTATTTTCTGATACGTCTGTCAAGGTGCCTTGACCGAGTTCTGGAGCAGTTCCAGTTGCCTGCCACAGATTGTGTTATTAAGAAGTGCACATCCGTGTATTGCTAGAAAAACACGCTGATTCCAAAGTGACAGGTGACTAGATGGCTCTCACTCTCTTTTTCGATAAAGATCCTGCATTGTGTCTATGGCAGGCAATAAGACGAAGAGCAGCTTCTAAACTCAGAAAAGCCCCTCAATACAGACTTGAACACAGGATTTGAGGATTTGAACCACTTGGAATGAGTACAAAACATCATTAACTAGTGAACATTACACATGTGTTCAATTCCGTATAGCCTCTAAAATTCAATGACAAACGTTTTTAATGCTAATTCTAATAAATCCACATTATACAGTTTCACATTTTCTCTAAAATACCATAAACTAACAGGAAAAGTGGATTCCAGAATTTCTTTCTCTTGTATCAGCAAGTGCATGATACAAGAGAAAAGCCCTTCATTCAGAGGCCTGCCAAAATTTTCAATGCAGTAACGGCCTTGGTGTTCTAGTCATCTCTACAGGGGGAAGAATTTCTGTTAACCTCTGGTCAACCAGTAAACAATTTTAGTTCCTATCTACCATAAGAACATAAGACCGTTTACAAATGAGAGGAGGCCATTTGGCCCAACTTGCTCGTTTGGTTGTTAGTAGCTTATTGATCCCAGAATCTCATGGCAGGGTAGACCACTCACTTTCATGATTAGAAGAATCAAACCGTAGAGCAGACAACTGTCTAGTTACACCTCAGCAGGCACTTAGATGTAACTAACTTATATAGATACTCTGGTATAACACCATGCAGACACTGCGCTGATAAGAACATAAGAACATAAGAAAGTTTACAAACGAGAGGAGGCCATTCAGCCCATCTTGCTCGTTTGGTTGTTAGTAGCTTATTGATCCCAGAATCTCATCAAGCAGCTTCTTGAAGGATCCCAGGGTGTCAGCTTCAACAACATTACTGGAGAGTTGTTTCCAGACCCTCACAATTCTCTGTGTAAAAAAGTGCCTCCTATTTTCTGTTCTGAATGCCCCTTTATCTAATCTCCATTTGTGACCCCTGGTCCTTGTTTCTTTTTTCAGGTCAAAAAAGTCCCCTGGGTCAACATTGTCTATACCTTTTAGGATTTTGAATGTTTGACTCAGATCACCGTGTAGTCTTCTTTGTTCAAGACTGAATAGATTCAATTATTTTAGCCTGTCTGCATACAACATGCCTTTTAAACCCGGGATAATTCTGGTTGCTCTTCTTTGCACTCTTTCTAGAGCAGCAATATCCTTTTTGTAACAAGGTGACCAGAACTGAACACAATATTCTAGATGAGGTCTTACTAATGCATTGTAAAGTTTTAACATTACTTCCCTTGATTTAAATTCAACACTTTTCACAATATATCCGAGCATCTTGTTGGCCTTTTTTATAGCTTCCCCACATTGTCTAGATGAAGACATTTCTGAGCCAACATAAACTCCTAGGTCTTTTTCATAGATTCCTTCTTCAAGTTCAGTATCTCCCATATGATATTTATAATGCACATTTTTATTGCCTGTGTGCAATACTTTACACTTTTCCCTATTAAATGTCATTTGCCATGTGTCTGCCCAGTTCTGAATGCTGTCTAGATCATTTTGAATGACCTTTGCTGCTGCAGCAGTGTTTACCACTCCTCCTATTTTTGTGTCGTCTGCAAATTTAACAACTTTGCTTACTATACCAGAATCTAAGTCATTAATGTAGATTAGGAATAGCAGAGGACCTAATACTGATCCCTGTGGTACCCCACTGGTTACCTCGCTCCATTTTGAGGTTTCTCCTCTAATCAGTACTTTCTGTTTTCTACATGTTAACCACTCCCTAATCCATGTGCATGCATTTCCTTGAATCCCTACTGTGTTCAGTTTGAGAATTAATCTTTTATGCGGGACTTTGTCAAAAGCTTTCTGGAAATCTAAATAAACCATGTTGTATGCTTTGCAATTATCCACTGTCGATCCTCAAAAAAATCAAGCAGGTTAGTTGACACAATCTCTCTTTCCTAAAATCATGCTGACTGTATCCCAGGATACTGTTACCATATAGGTAATCTTCCATTTTGGAATGTGAGACACATTCTAAACCTCTGTAGCCTTGGTGGGAGGTCATCTAAGCTTCTTGTGTCCAGCAAACGTACAAGTGGCTTGTGATCTGTCTCAAGCAGGGACTTTGCCCCTGTCAGGTAGCAACTAAATCGGATGGTTTGTGTGTGATGTCAGACCAGGAAATGGACACACACAGGACTGTGAGGTAAAGCGCTGATGTGCAGATTTATTATAAAATAAATATTTAAACAAACAAAGACTCTTCACAAAACAAAAGGCACGATGGCCAAAACAAACAGTGAACCAAAACAAACAAGTATCATGCTGGTTTAAAATCCAGCACAGGTAGCAATTGTTTATATTTTAACCTCATGTCTCTCATTCCACCTCTGAACACCCAACCTTGATGAGCGGTTGATCTGCTCTTTTATACAGTTGTGTCTGGGCTCGATTGCTTTTAATAATTCAATCAAGCTCATGCACATTCTGCACATGAAGTGATTTGGCAGGGAAGGTAATTACTCCTTCCCTGCTGACCTAAAACACCCATGCACACCAAACATTCACTTTAAATGATAACAACACATGTCAAAATACGCACAGGGGCGGGGTGTATCCCACCATAGACTTATTGGGATGTTCTCCTTCTTGGCAAGTGCATTGTACTGGTTTTGAATGGCTCACACTCTGGTAGTGGCCTATCCTGTTGCAAGCATTACATGATGGAGTTTTAGCAGGACAAAAATCTTTAAAGTGAAACAGTGATTTTCCACACCTTGAGTACTTTTGTCGCTATTGTTGTCTGTGCTGTGCACGAGTACGCATGAGAGGTTTTTGTGGTTCGGACGGTTTTGACTGGATGTATTTTTCTTTCTGTACAGTGTGTAGCTTGAGTGCATCTTACTTCATTTGTCTGCGCTCAGCCTGCTGTTTCCACACTGTTTCAATTTGTCTGGCCATTGTTATAACCTTTTCTAAAGAGAGCGTGCTGTCTAACTGCATGCGTTCAGCTAGTTTGATGTCCCGGATTCCAACGGATGAGCTCTTCTAAGAGCATACACGTCTAATGAAATCATTCCCAGATTCGTCTGGTTCCTGTTTTTGACCCTATCATATATGCTGCTTCTTTTCCCTGTAAAGTACTCTTTGAATTTATCTCTGATTGTGCTGTATTGAGCACACTGAGCTCCAGTCATCCCAAATTCACAAAAAATGTCATCCGCTTTGCCCAATCTGAGCTTTTTAATTATTTTAAACAGATGGAGATTTCAATTTAGGTATAAAATTGTATAAGGAACTTAAATTCTCCAACTTTTTATAAGCTACACTATTTAAAAGGTCAAATTAAGCTAATTATTAGTTCAATTAAGGGTTCAATTAAGTAACTGAGAGCTTGGTTGGAACAAAAACCCGCAGGGCAGTGTGTCCCCCAGGACCAGGATTGAGAACCACTGGCCTAATATATAAACTCCTCGTGTCTGTGTTTCAACAGTAAGTTGCCTTTCTAAAAGTTTCCGTTTTACTTGGAATATATACAATATTTCTCAGATGCCAGTAAATGTTAAAGAGAAAACTTTAATTTATTAATTGACTCTTATTCATTCTTTAAACACAAGTATTGATTTTTTGTATTACTGTTAACCTGGAAATGTTATCGTACAGATGAAAACTCAATTTTGAAGATGAGTACAGTGACCTCATTGAAAAAAGGGATAGATTAATAAAGGGTGAAGATATCTAGCAAAAGAAGAAAAAATAATAAAGAGAAAAGTAAAAATGAACAGAAGATTTGTTTCATGAGGAGGATATAGTGGACTTAAACCCAAAAAATAAAATTGTATGCTTAAGAATTCAGATTCTTGTTTTTGGTCTTGGTTTTAATCCCAGTCTTCAGGTGAAATTCAACTTTTTCAAACTAGAACAGTGAGCTAGTGTATTAGTGTTAGTCTAAACTGAAAGTCCAAAAAAATGTAAATAAACTTAGACTACCTGACACGTTATCTTCCCCTGCAAACATATTTATCTTGGAAAATGTTATGATATCTTAAAAAATACCAGGTATCTGTGGGCAATCTTGTGTTTGCATAGCGTGTACCCAATCTCTTAAACTATTTTTGTATTACACTTAGATAAACAACAGTAATGATGAAAAAGCAGCACAGCTGCAGAAGGAGGCAGCAAGTAAAATGATTGAAGAACTGAAAAATAAATCAACAGCAGACAATATGAGATGAGGGGGGGAAGCAATACCATAGAAAGAAGTGAAGATGACTCTGAAGAACATAAGAACATAAGAAAGTTTACAAACGAGAGGAGGCCATTCAGCCCATCTTGCTCGTATGGTTGTTAGTAGCATATTGATCCCAGAATCTCATCAAGCAGCTTCTTGAAGGATCCCAGGGTGTCAGCTTCAACAACATTACTGGGGAGTTGGTTCCAGAACCTCACAATTCTCTGTGTAAAAAAGTGCCTCCTATTTTCTGTTCTGAATGCCCCTTTATCTAATCTCCATTTGTGACCCCTGGTCCTTGTTTCTTTTTTCACGTCAAAGAAGTCCCCTGGGTCGACATTGTCTATACCTTTTAGAATTTTGAATGCTTGAATCAGATCACAGCGTAGTCTTCTTTTTTTCAAGACTGAATAGATTCAATTCTTTTAGCCTGACTGCATACGACATGCCTTTAAAACCAGGGATAATTCTGGTTGCTCTTCTTTGCACTCTTTCTAGAGCAGCAATATCCTTTTTGTAACGAGGTGACCAGAACTGAACACAATTTTCTAGATGAGGTCTTACTAATGCATTGTAAAGTTTTAACATTACTTCCCTTGATTTAAATTCAACACTTTTCACAATATATCCAAGCATCTTGTTGGCCTTTTTTTATAGCTTCCCCACATTGTCTAGATGAAGACATTTCTGAGTCAACATAAACTCCTAGGTCTTTTTCGCAATTTCAGTATCTCCCATATGATATTTATAATGCACATTTTTATTGCCTGCGTGCAGTACCTTACACTTTTCTCTATTAAATGTAATTTGTCATGTGTCTGCCCAGTTCTGAATGCTGTTTAGCTCCTGTCTAAATGCTTCTGAACCTCCTGAAGGATCCTTTTTCTGAGTAGAAAAGGATTCCCTTTTTGTTTAAGTGCAGTCCGTTCCGCCTATATAGATAGTCCTTGTTGTAGAATGTGCTCCAATGTTCAAGAAAGATGAAGCCTTCCTGCACCACGATTTCAGCCATGCATTTTGATTTTGTATTTCCAGCTCTCCATATGGTCCTTTGCAAGGTGCCGGCAGTATCCCAGAAAATACCACAGTTTTGGTCTTGTCTTTTAATTTTCTTCCTAGCTCTCTGAATTTGTTTTGCAGGGATCTTGGCCTGTCTCTTCCAATGTTTTTTGTACCGATGTGGACGACTACTACCGGGTCGTCTCCTGTTCGTTCTAGGAGCCTGTCCACGTTCTCAGTGATGTGCTTGACAGAGGCTCCTGGAAGGCAGCACATTGTTGTAGTGAGAGGGTCCAAACTGCAAACTGAACTTGCTGTGTTTCTCAATATGGAGTCCCCAACAATCATGACCTCCCTTCTTTTTGCTGCTTGGCCAACACTGTTTATAGGGTCCTGGATGTTGTTCCTTTCGTTCTCTTGATGTTGGTTTTGATCATCTACATTTTGAAGTGGCTCAAATTTGTTGGATGTTTGGATTTCTGGTCGTTCTCTTGATGAAGTTTCTTTTTTTCCCTGCTTCTGCCTATCTGAACCCAGCTGTTTTGACCCTCTTCCATCTCCCTGGTGGCTTTCAGTTTGCTAGTGGTGCTGGCTTCCATGAATTGCATGAATTGTGGGTGTCAGCTCCTCAAGCTCCTGTTGCGGTCTCATTTCCTGCAGCTCCATTTCTAGCACACTTACTAATTTAAGCAAGTCCTGGATCGTGCGGCACTTTACACACACTTGGTTGAGCTCTGCTGGGTTTTCTCGGATTTCCCACATCATGCAGGTGTCACAGATTACTGGCTTGAAGACCATGTTAATTATTATTTTTTTTTTTTAAGTTTAGTTTAGCTTCTGCAGCTGTCAACCTGCTTTCAAACTGCTTCTAACGGCTCTGTACTTTTCCACGACTGTACTTTTCCCACGCTGTCGCTGGGAAGACTGCCTGGCTTTTGTCTGTATCTGTTGTGCTGCGGGCTCCGCCCCTCCCCCGTGTCTCAGAACGGCGGCGAATTTGAATCCGCTGCTCTGAGCTTCAGCTTGTTATCATAAAAAGACACGCAGCTGTTAGACTTTAAACTGCAGTGTTTCTGATTAAAGCAATTAAAGATGTAATTTCTCCTTACTGCTTCTAACTGCTCTGTACTTTTCCACGACTGTACTTCTCCCACGCTGTCGCTTCCATGAGGGAGGTCGACAAAGAGAGAGAGAGATGGAGAGAGAGGGATACAGCGGTGGATACAGTGCTGGAGAGTGTGGTGTGGGGTCTGAGAGACAGGAACACCAGTTTACTGCACAGATTCCACTTTTCCATTTTGTTTTATTGAAAATCCAGTTTACACTATGAATACAGGGGTAGAGATTACACTATACATACAGGGGTAGAGATTACACTATGAATACAGGGGTAGAGATTACACTATGAATACAGGGGTAGAGATTACACTATACATACAGGGGTAGAGATTACACTATAAATACAGGGGTAGAGATTACACTATGAATACAGGGGTAGAGATTACACTATGAATACAGGGGTAGAGATTACACTATACATACAGGGGTAGAGATTACACTATACATACAGGGGTAGAGATTACACTATACATACAGGGGTAGAGATTACACTATACATACAGGGGTAGAGATTACACTATACATACAGGGGTAGAGATTACACTATGAATACAGGGGTAGAGATTACACTATAAATACAGGGGTAGAGATTACACTATACATACAGGGGTAGAGATTACACTATAAATACAGGGGTAGAGATTACACTATGAATACAGGGGTAGAGATTACACTATACATACAGGGGTAGAGATTACACTATACATACAGGGTAGAGATTACACTATACATACAGGGGTAGAGAGATTACACTATACATACAGGGGTAGAGATTACACTATAAATACAGGGGTAGAGATTACACTATGAATACAGGGGCAGAGATTACACTATACATACAGGGGCAGAGATTACACTATAAATACAGGGGTAGAGATTACACTATGAATACAGGGGTAGAGATTACACTATACATACAGGGGTGAGATTACACTATAAATACAGGGGCAGAGATTACACTATGAATACAGGGGCAGAGATTACACTATGAATACAGGGGTAGAGATTACACTATGAATACAGGGGTAGAGATTACACTATACATACAGGGGTGAGATTACACTATACATACAGGGGCAGAGATTACACTATGAATACAGGGGTAGAGATTACACTATGAATACAGGGGCAGAGATTACACTATACATACAGGGGTAGAGATTACACTATGAATACAGGGGCAGAGATTACACTATGAATACAGGGGTAGAGATTACACTATACATACAGGGCAGAGATTACACTATGAATACAGGGGTAGAGATTACACTATGAATACAGGGGTAGAGATTACACTATACATACAGGGTAGAGATTACACTATGAATACAGGGGTAGAGATTACACTATACATACAGGGGCAGAGATTACACTATGAATACAGGGCAGAGATTACACTATACATACAGGGGCAGAGATTACACTATGAATACAGGGGTAGAGATTACACTATACATACAGGGGTAGAGATTACACTATACATACAGGGGTAGAGATTACACTATACATACAGGGGTAGAGATTACACTATACATACAGGGGACGAGATTACACTATACATACAGGGGTAGAGATTACACTATACATACAGGGGTAGAGATTACACTATGAATACAGGGGTAGAGATTACACTATACATACAGGGGTAGAGATTACACTATACATACAGGGGTAGAGATTACACTATACATACAGGGGCAGAGATTACACTATGAATACAGGGGTAGAGATTACACTATACATACAGGGTAGAGATTACACTATACATACAGGGGTAGAGATTACACTATACATACAGGGGTAGAGATTACACTATACATACAGGGGTAGAGATTACACTATACATACAGGGGTAGAGATTACACTATGAATACAGGGGTAGAGATTACACTATAAATACAGGGGTAGAGATTACACTATACATACAGGGGTAGAGATTACACTATAAATACAGGGGTAGAGATTACACTATGAATACAGGGGTAGAGATTACACTATACATACAGGGGTAGAGATTACACTATACATACAGGGGTAGAGATTACACTATACATACAGGGGTAGAGATTACACTATACATACAGGGGTAGAGATTACACTATACATACAGGGGTAGAGATTACACTATGAATACAGGGGTAGAGATTACACTATACATACAGGGGTAGAGATTACACTATACATACAGGGGTAGAGATTACACTATACATACAGGGGTAGAGATTACACTATGAATACAGGGGTAGAGATTACACTATACATACAGGGGTAGAGATTACACTATAAATACAGGGGTAGAGATTACACTATGAATACAGGGGTAGAGATTACACTATACATACAGGGGTAGAGATTACACTATACATACAGGGGTAGAGATTACACTATACATACAGGGGTAGAGATTACACTATAAATACAGGGGTAGAGATTACACTATGAATACAGGGGTAGAGATTACACTATACATACAGGGGTAGAGATTACACTATACATACAGGGGTAGAGATTACACTATACATACAGGGGTAGAGATTACACTATAAATACAGGGGTAGAGATTACACTATGAATACAGGGGTAGAGATTACACTATGAATACAGGGGTAGAGATTACACTATGAATACAGGGGTAGAGATTACACTATACATACAGGGGTAGAGATTACACTATACATACAGGGGTAGAGATTACACTATGAATACAGGGGTAGAGATTACACTATGAATACAGGGGTAGAGATTACACTATACATACAGGGGTAGAGATTACACTATACATACAGGGGTAGAGATTACACTATGAATACAGGGGTAGAGATTACACTATACATACAGGGGTAGAGATTACACTATACATACAGGGGTAGAGATTACACTATAAATACAGGGGTAGAGATTACACTATACATACAGGGGTAGAGATTACACTATACATACAGGGGTAGAGATTACACTATGAATACAGGGGTAGAGATTACACTATGAATACAGGGGTAGAGATTACACTATGAATACAGGGGTAGAGATTACACTATACATACAGGGGTAGAGATTACACTATAAATACAGGGGTAGAGATTACACTATACATACAGGGGTAGAGATTACACTATACATACAGGGGTAGAGATTACACTATGAATACAGGGGTAGAGATTACACTATGAATACAGGGGTAGAGATTACACTATACATACAGGGGCAGATTACACTATACATACAGGGGTAGAGATTACACTATGAATACAGGGGTAGAGATTACACTATACATACAGGGGTAGAGATTACACTATACATACAGGGGTAGAGATTACACTATACATACAGGGGTAGAGATTACACTATGAATACAGGGGTAGAGATTACACTATACATACAGGGGTAGAGATTACACTATACATACAGGGGTAGAGATTACACTATACATACAGGGGTAGAGATTACACTATACATACAGGGGTAGAGATTACACTATGAATACAGGGGTAGAGATTACACTATACATACAGGGGCAGAGATTACACTATACATACAGGGGTAGAGATTACACTATACATACAGGGGTAGAGATTACACTATAAATACAGGGGTAGAGATTACACTATACATACAGGGGTAGAGATTACACTATAAATACAGGGGTAGAGATTACACTATACATACAGGGGTAGAGATTACACTATACATACAGGGGTAGAGATTACACTATAAATACAGGGGTAGAGATTACACTATAAATACAGGGGTAGAGATTACACTATACATACAGGGGTAGAGATTACACTATACATACAGGGGTAGAGATTACACTATACATACAGGGGTAGAGATTACACTATAAATACAGGGGTAGAGATTACACTATACATACAGGGGTAGAGATTACACTATAAATACAGGGGTAGAGATTACACTATACATACAGGGGTAGAGATTACACTATAAATACAGGGGTAGAGATTACACTATGAATACAGGGGTAGAGATTACACTATGAATACAGGGGTAGAGATTACACTATACATACAGGGGTAGAGATTACACTATAAATACAGGGGTAGAGATTACACTATACATACAGGGGTAGAGATTACACTATACATACAGGGGTAGAGATTACACTATACATACAGGTACTACTAATGTTGCGGTGATCGATTCAGGGGGGCTGTGTTGCTGGCAGGTTCTGATTTATTATTTTATATTTCTGAAGATTTATTCCACTCCCTTCATGAACTCCAGGAATTCTGAAAGAAAACAAGTTCACGGTTAGGAAGTGAGAGTGTGACTGTAGCCCAGTGGTATCAAAGCTGTGTCCTTAACACTGCGATGAGTGGATGTTCTTTTATAACTGAGCTATATAAATGACTATAGTTGAAACGTTTGTAGTTGAATGCAAGTTTCTTTTAGTATTACTGCAAGATCATAATGTGTGTCTATGATGCAAACTGACATATTGCAATACCATTGAAGTAATAGAAAATCAAGAGTCATTACAAACTGTACTCCTCCTCCCTTTCCCCCTCTCCCTCTCCCCTTTCCCTCTCACCCTCTCCCTCTCTCTCCTCCCCTCTCTCTCCCTCTATCTCCCCTATCCCCTCCCTCTCTCTCCCTCTTTCTCCCCTATCCCCTCCCTCTCTCTCCCTCTATCTCCCCCTATCCCCTCCCTCTCCTCTCCCCTCCCCCTGCTGTACCGTCGTAGTCGATTTTGCCATCGTTGTTTTTATCTCCGTCTCTCATCAGCTCCTCGATGTCGTCCTCAGTGATGGTCTCTCCCGTCTCCTCCAGCATCATCTTCAGCTCCTCCAGGTCAATGTAGCCGTCACAGTTCCTGAAACACAGTGAGAGAGAGATGAAGAGCAGATTACAGACACACTGATACACTGATACACAGACACGCTGATACACTGATACACTGATACACTGATACACTGACACACTGACACACTGACACACTGACACACTGATACACTGACACACTGACACACTGACACACTGATACACTGACACACTGATACACTGTCACACTGATACACTGACACGCTGATACACAGACACGCTGATACACTGATACACTGACACACTGATACACTGACACACTGACACACTGACACACTGATACACTGACACACTGATACACAGACACACTGACACACTGATACACAGACACACTAACACACTGATACACTGATACACAGACACACTGACACACTGATACACAGACACACTAACACAGAGACACACTGACACACTGATACACAGACACACTGATACACTGATACACAGACACACAGACACACTGATACACAGACACACTAACACACTGACACACTGACACACTGATACACAGACACACTGATACACTGATACACTGACACACTGACACACTGATACACTGACACACTGACACACTGACACACTGATACACTGACACACTGATACACAGACACACTAACACACTGATACACTGATACACAGACACACTGACACACTGATACACAGACACACTAACACACAGACACACTGACACACTGATACACAGACACACTGATACACTGATACACAGACACACAGACACACTGATACACAGACACACTAACACACTGACACACTGACACACTGACACACTGATACACAGATACACTGATACACAGACACACTGACACACTGACACACTGACACACTGATACACAGACACACTGATACACTAACACACTGATACACTGATACACTGATACACTGACACACTGACACACTGATACACAGACACACTGATACACTGATACACTGATACACAGACACACTGATACACAGACACACTGATACACAGACACAGACACACTGATGCACTGATACACAGAAACACAGACACACTGACACACTGATACACTGACACACTGATACACTGACACACTAACACACTGACACACAGACACACTGATACACAGACACACTGACACACTGACACACTGATACACTGATACACAGACACACTGACACACTGATACACAGACACACTGATACACTGATACACAGACACACTGACACACAGACACACTGATACACTGATACACAGACACACAGACACACTGACACACTGATACACAGACACACTGACACACTGATACACAGACACACTGACACACTGACACACTGATACACAGACACACTGATACACTGATACTCAGACACAGTGACACACTGATACACTGATACACTGATACACAGACACACTGATACACTGTTACACAGACACACTGATACACAGACACACTAACACACTGACACACTGTTACACAGACACACTGATACACAGACACACTAACACACTGACACACTGATACACTGACACACTGTTACACACTGACACACTGATACACAGACACACTGTTACACAGACACACTAACACGCAGACACACTGATACACAGACACACTGACACACTGCTACACAGACACACTGACACACTGATACACTGATACACAGACACACTGACACACTGATACACTGACACACTGACACACTGACACACTGATACACTGACACACTGTTACACAGACACACTGATACACAGACACACTAACACACTGACACACTGATACACTGACACACTGTTACACAGACACACTGGTACACTAACACACTGACGCACTGATACACTGACACACAGACACACTGATACACTGACACACAGACACACTGATACACTGACACACAGACACACTGATACACTGATACACTGACACACAGACACACTGACACAGAGACACAAACACACCGAGACATACACACACAGACACACACACACACGCACACATACACTTGCAGGAGCAGGTTTACATGAGACAAATACACACCAAAGGTTCATTCGATATAGTGGTACAGCTGACATGGGTTTGAACTGGGTTTGACCTGGGTTTGACCTGGGTTTGACCTGGAAGGAATTGCAGTCCTTACTTGTCGAACATTCTGAAGAGTTCAGCCAGCTCCTCCTCTGATTTGCCCTTACTCTCCTCCTTCATACACCTCACCATCATGACGAGGAACTCATCGAAATCCACCGTGCCACTGCCTGGAGCAGAACAGAGAAGAATTAACAGGGTGTGTAAAATCATTCTGCCCTAGGTATCATGGGATTTGGTTTCCAATTCATATTTTCACCGAGGTATCATGGAGTTTGGTGTCGTTCTTTTTTCAGCTGTTCATCACATCCTTGAAACTTATTTTGAAGAAGTTTGAGCTCAGCAAGGTTCAGAGCAATATCTACTGAAGACCAGTACAAGATGCTTCAGTCAGATCCACACTTTGTGGATCATCGATGTGAGACTAAAGGTTTAGACCATTACAAGATGCTTCAGTCAGATCCACACTTTGTGCATCATCGATGTGAGACTAAAGGTTTAGACCAGGGGTCTCCAATCACAGTCCTGGAAGGTCATTGCACTCCAGGTTCAACAGGTGACATGAGATAATGAACTAGTCTAGGGTCTGCATGGAGGTTTAATTGGTTCAAATAAACAATTTAGAACAGTGTTGGAACAAAGACCCAGAGTGGAAGGCCACTTTGGCCAGCCCTGGTTTAGACTAATGTGACTATTCGTCTCACCTTCTAATTAACCCCACTAGGCTGTCGCACTGCGACTGTCACACAGGAGTAGAAGGTGAGACTCATAATCAAATCTCTCTCTCTTGTAGTCAAATGAAATCAATGATGCAAGGGTGATGGAATTATTCATTCACACCCTACTTGCTCTACTTTTTGTACACTTCACAATGTGTAAGTGTTTGAAACTCTGGCCTTCGCGATCCAATCCAGTCCAGGTTTTTACTCCAAGCAGGTTCTAGTAGTTAATTAAGAGGCAATTAACTAATTTAGGACCTGTTTGGAATAAAGACCAGGACTGGAATAGATCTCGAGGGCCAGAGCTGAGTACCACTGCTCTAGTTGTATTTGCTTCAGACAGTGCCCCCCTGTGGTGGGGTGGATACTCACCATCCTCATCCACCTCGTCTATCATCTCTGTCAGCTCTTCTGGTGTGGGGTTCTGCCCCAGCATCCTCATCACCTTCCCCAGCTCCTTGGTACTGATACACCCGTCCTCCGCATCCTGGATAAAGATATCGAACGCAGCCTTAAACTCTGAGGAGAGGGGAGAGGGAGGCGTGAGAGAAGAGAGGAGAGGTGAGGAGAGGAAGGGAGAGAGGAGATGAGAGAGGAGGAGGGGAGAGGAGAGGAGAGAGTAGGTGAGAGCGGGGGGAAAGGAGAAAGGGAAGGAAGGAGAGGTGAGGTTAGGAGTACAAAATCTTTTTTCTTTTTCTCTGCTAAACTCTCTGTTTATAATAGCTCTGAAATGTCTTTGCAGTTTGGATGATATTAAACTCACCATTCTTCTGCTCTTCAGTCAAGTTCTCAACCTGAAGGGAGAGAAGGAAGGTACTGATGAAACAGACAAGCCAGTGGGTAACAGTTCAGTACAGATTAGAAATACGTCATTGCTTTAAAATCCATTCTCTTACCTCTTATTAGCTTTATTAACATTATCACTGGAGTGTTAACGCAGTCCTTAAAACCCATCTTCGCTTGTTAGATTTAAACATTATCACTGTGCTGGAAATGTGACTCTTCTCCTGTTTTTATTTAAATTCAAGAAAAGCAAATACAGATGAACCTGCTTTATATCATGATTGCTGTGCAGCCATAATTTGGGCAGCAGTGTGGAGTAGTGGTTAGGGCTCTGGACTCTTGACCGGAGGGTTGTGGGTTCAATCCCAGGTGGGGGACACTGCTGCTGTACCCTTGAGCAAGGTACTTTACCTAGATTGCTCCAGTAAAAACCCAACTGTATAAATGGGTAATTGTATGTAAAAATAATGTAATTGTATGTAAAAATAATGTGATATCTTGTAACAATTGTAAGTCGCCCTGGATAAGGACGTCTGCTAAGAAATAAATAATAATAATAATTTGATATACAGTAAAGCGGGTCATGATATAAACGAAATACGTTGTGTATCATTAACTGGAACGAAACAGTTTGTGTCATTATCTAAAAAAAGGCATGAATTGTTGACTGATGAGAGGTGTTTTTTTTGTATGTGTGCATTTGTATAAAACTGACTATGCTAAAGAAGAAAACATTGGTGACGTTAGTGTTTTGTAGCTGAACTCTGTCCCGTGGCCGCCCACGCAGCATTTGACAGGCTGCCTTTCCTTCTCTACCATTGAAGACCATTTAGTGTATAATTAGCATATTGTGGTCCCATTCTACCAGCCTCACCCTATTGTAGCTACTCGATTCGTGTGCTACCATTGCCCCTCAGTATACGACAGAACCATTGTAGTGCCTCTGTCTGTCTGCCTGCCATTGAAGATCATTTAGTATCCTGTGGTCCCATTCTACCAGCCTCACCCGAGTGTAGCTGCCCTAACTTGTAACACAGCACCATTGTAGTGTCCTGTGTGTCTGCCCTGGAATGTGCAGTTAAGCGCCTGATAGATTTGTGGCCATCACTCATCTATTCCCGGACGATGGTTTAAAAATGGAAATGACACGCGCCAGAATGCCAGCTACTAAAAAGGCTAATCTGAGAGCGAGTGTCGGGTCAGCTGCCAATGCACAGGTGTCCTTGAGTCCACCGCAGCAGATGGGCCATTCAATCAAACTTAAATTGCTGGCTATTGACAACAAGTGTTGAAAATGCAGATCTAATATTTGGTTTTGTAAACTAAACCTATTTTATGTTTAAATCTGTTTTCCAGCAGTAATAAGAACATAAGAACATAAGAAAGTTTACAAACGAGAGGAGGTCCCATTCAGCCCATCTTGCTCGTTTGGTTGTTAGTAACTTATTGATCCCAGAATCTCATCAAGCAGCTTCTTGAAGGATCCCAGGGTGTCAGCTTCAACACCATTAAATATACAGTAGTTGGTATTGCTGTGATCTTATTATCAAACACACCCCCAGTTTCTGATTCTATCAATAACTTGTGCTAAAGAAGGTTCTTAGCAATTATTAGCACAATTGGATAAGTGGTTTTCTAGAAATATGTAAACCCTGAGTGGCACATACGGAGAGACAGACAGCCTCCATACACCACCAAAGTGTATGGATGCTGTCTCTCTCTCTCTCTCTCTCTCTATATATATATATATAGAGAGAGAGAGAGAGAGAGAGAGAGAGAGAGATAGATAGATAGATAGAACAAGCTATCTATCTATCTATCTATCTTCAACAAAGACAGACAGACAGACAGCCCCCACATACCCCCAGAATCCAATACTCTCAATAGCTTGTACTAAAGAAGGTCTTTAGCAAGTTTCATCACAATCGGACAAGATGCTCTCTGCTAGTAAAAATGAAATGATTAAGATTATAATTATTAATTGTAGTAGTGCAATTATTATGATCGTTATTCTTATTCTTATTATGAATGTGTTAGTAATTTCATTCTTTATTTCACTCTTTGATTAAGACTTACCGCCGCTTTATACACATCATCCATGACTGCAGTGGAGTAACTTCAGAGAGAGAGAGAACGACAGAGACCCCGAGAGACGCAGAGAGACACAGAAAGACTCAGAGAGACACAGAGAGAGAGAAACAAAGGCAAGTGGGGCACCTGGGATGGGGTTTTATGAGGGGGGAGAGAGAGAGAGAGAGAGAGAGAGAGAGAGAGAGAGAGAGAGAGAGAGAGAGAGAGAGAGAGAGAGAGAGAGAGAGAGAGAGAGAGAGAGAGAGAGAGAGAGAGAGAGAGAATGCTGCCTGGCATCACTCATGCTGTATAATAGAGCTATTAATACAAACCCACAGAAAGGGAGAGGGACAGGGAGAGAGACCTTTTAAACATTTCCCCATAGTAAGAGCATAGCAAAGTGTATTAACACACAGTGAAAGCATGGTAAAGCATAGGTAAGCATAATAAGAACATAAGAAAGTTTACAAACGAGAGGAGGCCATTTGGACCATCTTGCTCGTTTGGTTGTTAGTAGCTTATTGATCCCAGAATCTCATCAAGCAGCTTCTTGAAGGATCCCAGGGTGTCAGCTTCAACAACATTACTGGGGAGTTGGTTCCAGAACCAAACCATTCTCTGTGTAAAAAAGCGCCTCCTATTTTCTGTTCTGAATGCCCCTTTATCTAATCTCCATTTGTGACCCCTGGTCCTTGTTTCTTTTTCCAGGTCGAAAAAGTCCCCTCGGTCGACATTGTCAATACCTTTTAGGATTTTGAATGTTTGAATCAGATCACAGCGTAGTCTTCTTTGTTCAAGGCTGAATAGATTAAATTCTTTTAGCCTGTCTGCATATAACATGCCTTTTAAACCCGGGATAATTCTGGGCGCTCTTCTTTGCACTCTTTGACCAGAACTGAACACAATATTCTAGGTGAGGTCTTACTAATGCATTGTAAAGTTTTAACATTACTTCCCTTGATTTAAATTCAACACTTTTCACAATATATCAGAGCATCTTGTTGGCCTTTTTTTTTTATAGCTTCCCCACATTGTCTAGATGAAGACATTTCTGAGTCAACAAACTCCTAGGTCTTTTTCATAGATTCCTTCTTCAATTTCAGTATCTCCCATGTGATATTTATAATACACATTTGTATCGCCTGCGTGCAGTACCTTACACTTTTCTCTATTAAATGTCACTTGCCATGTGTCTGCCCAGTTCTGAATGCTGTCTAGATCATTTTGAATGACTTTTGCTGCTGCAACAGTGTTTGCCACTCCTCCTATTTTTGTGTCGTCTGCAAATTTAACAAGTTTGCTTATTATACCAGAATCTAAATCATTAATGTAGATTAGGAATAGCAGATGACCTAATACTGATCCCTGTGGTACACTACTGGTTACCTCGCTCCATTTTGAGGTTTCTCCTCTAATCAGTACTTTCTGTTTTCTACATGTTAACCACTCCCTAATCTATGTGCATGCATTTCCTTGAATCCCTACTGCGTTCAGTTTGAGAATTAATCTTTTATGCGGGACTTTGTCAAAAGCTTTCTGGAAATCTAAATAAACCATGTCGTATGCTTTGCAGTTGTCCATTTTCAATGTTGCATCCTCAAAAAAGTCAAGTAGGTTAGTTAGACATGATCTCCCTTTCCTAAAACCATGCTGGCTGTCTCCCAGGATATTGTTACCATATAGGTAATTTTCCATTTTGGATCTTATTATAGTTTCCATAAGTTTACATATAATACAAGTCAGGCTTATTGGTCTGTAGTTACCTGGTTCGGTTTTGTCTCCCTTTTTGTGGATCGGTATTACGTTTGCAATTTTCCAGTCTGTCGGTACAACGCCTGTGTCAAGAGACTGTTGCATGATCTTGGTTAGCAGTTTGTAAATAACTTTTCATTTCTTTGAGTACTATTGGGAGGATCTCATCCGCCCAGGGGATTTGTTTATTTTAAAAGCTCCTAGTCCCTTTAACACTTTTGCCTCTGTTATGCTAAAGTTATTTAAAACTGGATAGGAACAGGTCGACATGTGGGGCATGTTGCCCGTATCCTCCTTTGTAAAAACTTGTGAAAAGTAATCATTTAATATATTTGCTATTTTTTTTTTCTTCGTCTATGATTTTGCCATTTGTGTCTCTTAGTCATTTAACCTCCTCTTTGAATGTTCTCTTGCTGTTATAATATTGGAACAACATTTTGGAAATGGTTTTAGCCCCCTTAGCAATGCTCATTTCTAACTCTCTCTTGGCCTTTCTAACTTCCTTTTTGACTAGTCTTTGCAGTTCCAAGTACTCTTTCTGTGTACTTTGTTCTTGGTCCCCCCCCAGAATCTCCTTCTCCCCCTGCTTGCCTACCTATCACCATCAACATACTCTCTCAGTGCATCTCATTCAAATGCTCCAGCTACTCCTCCCAGTTTTTAGATAAAACCTTAGAAGCCCTTTTTTCTCCTAGCCTTGTTTGAGTTCCTTAGGTGCTCAGAGTTTACATTGCACTCAAATAAATTCAACCCCCAGATTCACCCCTGTATCTCTGACCTAGCAATCACCTCATCTGATACCTTTTCCTTCCTACTCAAAAGACCAGGAAGGAAACGGCTCCCTAATCTATTTGTTTACATTAAACTCCCATGTTAGCCCATACGACACCCTTCTCTCTTAACTCTAACTCCACCTTTCTCAGGGCGCATCACCCACAGACCCGCCAGATTCTTTCCAGGTCTGGATTCGCAGCTGAGCAGTTTTCCGGTCATTCCCTCAGAATCGTAGCATCTTCTCCCCACGGAGTTCCAGACTCTCTTATCAAACGGTTAGGTTGTTGGTCCTCCAGTGCTTACCAAGTTTACATTATAACAAATATTACGGAGCCTAAAAATGCTTTTACAGAAATGTGCTCTTAAGTGTTAGTAGCCTGCCTGGAGGAAGGGCAATCGAATCAGCCATGGATTCCCAGAGGTTTATTTCCCAAAAAAGGGTTTTGTTTTCCTCTCCTGCGCGCTGATGATCATTTGTTAAAGGTTGGCTAAACCTTCAAGTGGGCTATATTCAATTCTAATTGTGGCATTGAGACCGGCTTGTTCTTTTTGGGGGTCTCTGCCTTGTCCAGTCAGCCAGGCAGCGAGCCCTCAAACCAAGTTAGGTTTGATGCCAAATTCGTATGTATATACAACATACTTCTCTGTAAAACCTCATACTCTGCATTCTCCACAATAAATATTTGTGATTGGTGTTTGTCCCTAACTACTGAATCAGACTTTTATTGGCCAACATAATCAGGTGATAATGTTTGTGAACAGAGAATCACGTTTGAACGTTATTTGATCCTCTGACTTCTAAATGTACCTGCTATATCATAGGATACAGCGTAGGACTTCTCATTACAATGTCGGAGTTAAAATAAAACAGCATTTTAATCAAAATATTGTGTATTTCCTAGAAAACAGTACCGGGAAAATATTGAATAGTAGCCACAAATCGGGTATAAATCAGTAAAAACCGACGTTCAATTAAAACAAAAATCCTGTAATTTTCCGGTAAAATTTGGAATAAACCAGAAACGCAGAACACTGTATGATGGATTTGGCTGAACAAGGTACTGTTACTTTAAGAGCACTGGTGATTTGAAATAAAATCTGCACCCCCCTCTCCCAGGTAAACCACTAACTTAAAACACACCCTGAATTACCACTGAGCAGCACTAATTTTCATTATTGTGTGTGTGTGTGAGGGAGAGTGTGAATGTGTCAGTGCGTGCATCGGTGCATGTGTCGGTTAGTGTGTCAGTGTGTGTGTATATTTGTGTCGTACGTGGTTCATCTGTGAGTGACGGCTCTTAACCTATGGAAGGTTTTTGTTTCTCTCCTGTCCTTGACAGCTGCATTCCTGTGCCAGCTGTCTCCTCTCGTCTCTCTCACAGAGACATTTTTCAACACAGACCTGCAAGCTGGGCTTCAGGGTCTTCTATTATACCTTCTACTGAATGCCCTGTGCAGCAGACACACTCAAACACACAGGAAACACATTCAATACACTGATAAAGACACCAGTGACCAGGTATCATCTTATCATTTTCAGTTTGATGAAAAAGTTACCAAACCAATGATTAAAATCAATGAGAGTAAAACCTTGTCTCCTCAGTATAAACACCACCCCTCGATTTAGTATAAACACCACCCCTCGATTCAGTATAAACACCACCCCTCGATTCAGTATAAACACCACCTCATGATTCAGTATGAACACCACCCCTCGATTCAGTATAAACACCACCTCATGATCCAGTATAAACACCACCTCTCGATTCAGTATAAACACCACCTCTCGATTCAGTATAAACACCACCCCTCGATTCAGTATAAATACCAACCCTCGATTCAGTATAAACACCACCCCTCGATTCAGTATAAACACCACCTCTCGATTCAGTATAAACACCACCTCTCGATTCAGTATAAACACCACTTCTCGATTCAGTATAAACACCACCTCATGATCTAGTATAAACACCACCTCTCGATTCAGTATAAACACCACCTCTCGATTCAGTATAAACACCACCCCTCGATTCAGTATAAACACCACCTCATGATCTAGTATAAACACCACCTCTCGATTCAGTATAAACACCACCCCTCGATTCAGTATAAACACCACCTCTCGATTCAGTATAAACACCACCCCTCGATTCAGTATAAATACCAACCCTCGATTCAGTATAAACACCACCCCTCGATTCAGTATAAACACCACCTCATGATCCAGTATAAACACCACCTCTCGATTCAGTATAAACACCACCCCTCGATTCAGTATAAACACCACCTCATGATCCAGTATAAACACCACCTCATGATCCAGTATAAACACCACCTCTCGATTCAGTATAAACACCACCCCTCGATTCAGTATAAACACCACCTCATGATCCAGTATAAACACCACCTCTCGATTCAGTATAAACACCACCCCTCGATTCAGTATAAACACCACCTCATGATCTAGTATAAACACCACCCCTCGATTCAGTATAAACACCACCCCTCAATTCAATATAAACACCACCCCTCGATTCAGTATAAACACCACCCCTCAATTCAGTATAAACACCACCCCTTAATTCAGGACGCTTTTTCACAGTCCACATTTGCTCCTATTGACAGTAATGTTGAGTCACCTTTAGTATGACGTTTCCAGGTAACTGTCGGGGGTAATACTCACCTGCTTCTATTCTTAGTGAATGCAAACCGTGTAAAGCAGGTGAAGGTAACCTGTATCAGTACTTAATTGTGTTAAACAGACACATCTTACACAAAATTTTTTTTTTTTTTTTTTTTTATCTACCTAAATGTATCTGCTGATTTTAATAGTCATGGATTTTCCTGGTGTTAATCAATATTTTCACATGTTTGGGTTCGGGGCAAAATTTCTGTCTAAATCACTAATAACCGACTTAATTACTGAGGTTTTGTAAAATCTGGTAATTTTACAGTAAAAATCTGTCAGATTATACGCACAGTGACCAAGGGTGTGAAGCAGCAGATCCACTGTGTGTGGGCAGGTTGAGTTGAGTAAGTGTAGTGACCACCCCGTGTGTCTGAGGGAATGTCTGTGCTGGTGCTGGTATTCCAATCTCTTGTCCTTGACTTTAACCCCCTCCCTTTCTCTATAAATACAGACTAACAGCTGCTGAGAAGGACAATAGCTATTTTTACCTCACACAGACACTAAGAAGCACACAGACACACACAAAAACACGCACACAGACACAAACATACAGACAAGCACACATACACACACAGACACACACACACGCCCACAGACACACACACAGACACAGGCACATGCACACAGACATACACACACACAGACACGCACACAGACACACACACATGCACACAGACATACACACAGACACACACAAACATACAGACAAGCACACAGACACACACACATACAGACAAGCACAAATACACACAGACACACACACATACAGACATGCACACACACACACACACACACACACACACACACACACACACACACAGAGACACACTCACTGTGCTATATTATTACACTGACTAACTATCCCTTTGATGCAGAGAATAATTTTTTTACACCATTTGTCTCTACTAAGGAGCAAATGTATTAGGACAGAATTGTTTATAGGAGAGCTTCTCAAACAGGTAAGGAAAGAAAAAAATGAAAAAATGCAAGCCTCAGTTTCAATAGAAGCCTGTTCACAAGTATGTACTATATATGTATTTGTCCAGCCGGGAACAACTTAGTGAGAGAAAATCTAGGAAAAACTGAGTCAAGCAGACAAGCGTTTCAGCTAGTGACATCACCATTACATTTTGTCTTGCAGTTCACATTCTAGGCCAGCAGAGGGCACTGAGCTTAAGCTCTGCACATTCTGATGTGATCGTTTTTGAGAGAGGGGAAACAGCAGGGAATCACGAATATCAAACAGCATAGAAGGTAAGAAACTTCCTACAGGTCTAAACTATCCTAGTTATCCTAACTAATGTATTCTTCTAGTTCAATTTAACTTTATATCATTTTCTGTTTCAGTCACTTCTGAGGACTTTTTAAACAGTATAAAGCCCTTCCCCACATGTGACCTCGATAGAACTCTCAGAATCATGCCCCCTGTGTGACCTCGATAGAGCTCTCAGAATCATGCCCCCTGTGTGACCTCGATAGAGCTCTCAGAATCATGCTCCCTGTGTGACCTCGATAGAGCTCTTAGAATCATGCCCCCTGTGTGACCTTGATAGAGCTCTCAGAATCATGCCCCTGTGTGACCTCGATAGAGCTCTTAGAATCATGCCCCCTGTGTGACCTTGATAGAGCTCTCAGAATCATGCCCCCTGTGTGACCTCGACAGAGCTCTCAGAATCATGCCCCCTGTGTGACCTTGATAGAGCTCTCAGAATCATGCCCCTGTGTGACCTCGATAGAGCTCTTAGAATCATGCCCCCTGTGTGACCTTGATAGAGCTCTCAGAATCATGCCCCTGTGTGACCTCGATAGAGCTCTTAGAATCATGCCTCCTGTGTGACCTTGATAGAGCTCTCAGAATCATGCCCCTTATGTGACCTTGATAGAGCTCTCAGAATCATGCCCCCTGTGTGACCTCGATAGAGCTCTTAGAATCATGCCCCCTGTGTGACCTCGACAGAGCTCTCAGAATCATGCCCGTGTGACCTCGATAGAGCTCTCAGAATCATGCCCCCTGTGTGACCTCGACAGAGCTCTCAGAATCATGCCCCTTATGTGACTTTGATAGAGCTCTGTGGTGGGTTATGGGAGGAAGTGACGGAGACAGGCAGCAAGTGAGGTACAACCTGCGCACCAGCAAGGCAGGGCTGGGCAGGGTTTTATTAATATTCCGTATGGAGAATGGCAGGGGTCAAAAGACAGGTACGGTATTGCACAAACAAAAATAAGAACCCCCCTTGAATACTAGCAATAGTAATCAAGGGTTGAAATAAAAACAGTAAATAGAACAGTCCCGCACTACACAGAGACACAAAAGTTAAAACAAAACATTCACGTGGTTCCTCCACGCGGTGGCAACCGGTGTCCTCCAGCTGCTGCCCCAGCTCCCTCCTGAGGCTTCACAAACACAAAGGCACAGACAGAAGGTGCTGTGCTGCAGATCCGCCCAGGTATCCAAAGGGGTAGGGAAAGCAAGGGAAAACAAACTCACAGCTCTTCAAGGATCTGCAAACACAGGGCTTCAGTTGTGAAAAGAAATAAATGAAAACAAACAAACCAGCACGTCTCTTGCGGGTGTTAATCCAGCACAGCCAACCCAAATGGCAGAACCCCACAGCCTAAATAGTGCCGAGCCCCACCCCAACAATCAGTGCACTGCCCCACCTCAGCCAATCGTCAAGCGCAGCACAGCTGATTGCAATAATGGGGCTCAACCATGAGGTCCTGCCCCAAGTGAAGATGGCCGCCACCACTGCGGCTTCTGCCCCAACCATTACTCAGCCTTTCTCCTCTGTCTCGGTCCTCCCTGCACAGCGCTGCCAGTAGTCGGGAGGGTGAATTACAAGAGGGACTCCTTTCACTCCTGTCACAAGCTCTCAGAATCATGCCCCTGTGTGACCTCGATAGAGCTCTCAGAATCATGCTCCCTGTGTGAATGATGGCAATATATATTTGGTAATATTTACTGGAATGTTTTGGTTAGAACCATGTACTTTAAATAATAGGGCTGATGTGTTTTCCTATTACTTTCATTATAACTCTTCAGTTTCATTGTCTCTGTGTTGTGCAGTCTGTCAAGAGTCAGAGCCATTGAAACTCTTTCAGGTGTCATGCTGTTTATCTCAGCGAAGCTCCAGGCCTTCAGTCTTCATTTCCTGTCTGTCTTTGAGAATCCTCCCAGAGTCCCAGACTGTTTGTTTTGATTCCATTCTTTCACCCGGAAAGTGAACTCCAGCCCTGGCCAAGTTAAACAGTGAATTCAGCGCCCCAGCGGCACTGTTTGCTTTTTTGTTTTATCCCCAGCGAAGGCCTCCTCTTTATATCAGCCTTCGAAATGCTCAATCAGTACTGTTATTTAAAACTTAACAAACAAGCGTTTCAGCTCTAGTGCCTTCATCAGTGTTATTGAAACTAGAAGAGACCGAGTCAAGCAGACCAGCATTTGGGCTCTAGTGCCTTCATCAGTGTTATTGAAACTAGAAGAGACTGAGTCAAGCAGACCAGCGTTTGGGCTCCAGTGCCTTCATCAGTGTTACTGAAACTAGAAGAGACCGAGTCAAGCAGACCAGCGTTTGGGCTCCAGTGCCTTCATCAGTGTTATTGAAACTAGAAGAGACTGAGTCAAGCAGACCAGCGTTTGGGCTCCAGTGCCTTCATCAGTGTTATTGAAACTAGAAGAGACTGAGTCAAGCAGACCAGCGTTTGGGCTCTAGTGCCTTCATCAGTGTTATTGAAACTAGAAGAGACTGAGTCAAGCAGACCAGCGTTTGGGCTCTAGTGCCTTCATCAGTGTTATTGAAACAAGAAGAAACTGAGTCACGCAGACAAGGATCTGGGCTCTAGTGCCTTCATCACTGTTATTGAAACTAGAAGAGACTGAGTCAAGTAGACAAGGGTTTCAGCAGCAAATGCCTCAACAGTTTCAGGTCCCATAGTTTTATATATTATACAGCTGTGGCACCAACAATTAGTCAGACAGTACCCCTGAGTTGTAATGTCTAAAGTTTTATATATTATTCTAAAGCATCATATTGCTACTACTGATAAGAAAGATTGACAGTCCAGTTAGTTCACATTCACCAATGGAGGATCGTTTTTCAGCTGTAAAGACAAAGCTTCCTCGCCCCTTAAAAACCTGTGCCCCACTGCACGTCCTTCACTCTGTGCACCCCACTGCAATGTTCTTCTCACCTCCAGTTTCACCCAGTTGATCTCCCTGGAGAAACTGAGAAAAAAAACAAGTTGAGCACATAGAGGGGTCTCACGCTGTCAACACAAGCTGAACAAACAAGAGACAAGAACCTGACATCTGGATTCTCAACGCTTTGCACCAGGGCTGAGGCACCTCCCCAGTCAGTCCCTTCAAGATGTCAGCTGTATAATATATACAACTATGGAGATTAAAACTTAGGGGCACTCTGGATCATTGCTTCTGTACGGTTTGTATAGCATATGCTTCATCGTAACCATTGGTCCTATTTGAAGCAGAAAAGCTTGCGTTCGTTGGGTTTAATGTGGCTGCAGCCTCTCGTTAGGGTTTAATGTGACTGCAGCCTTGTTCAAAGCAGTTCTGTGAACAGAAGGCCCTTTCACTCTCTGTACAGTGTTAACAGGAAACAAGCGGAAACAAAGCTGTTTGTGAGGCAAGAAATCTGCGCCAAGGACATGAAAGTGAGATACATTGCAGTACATTACAGATCACTCCAATATATATCAAATAAGTTGCAATGACTGTATTCCTTTTCTTATCTATGTTATGTAATGCAATGCATTTCAGTATATGTTCCCATATACAGTGCCTATAGAAAGTCTACACCCCCTTGAACTTTTTTCACATTTTGTTGTGTCAGTGCCTCAGAGTTTCAACAAAATCTACACACCATACTCAACACTGTTAAGGGGAAATAAGTTTTTATTAAAGTTTTTTTATATTAAAAATACAAAACTGAAAGATCATAATTGGATAAGTCTCCACCCCCCTGAGTTAATACTTGGTGGAAGCACCTTTGGCAGCAATTACAGCTGTGAGTCTGTTGGGATAGGTTTCTACCAACTTTGCACACCTAGATTTGGCAATATTTGACCATTCTTCTTTACAAAACTGTTCAAGCTCTGTCAAGTTCCTTGGGGAGCGTTGATGGATAGCAATCTTCAAGTCATGCCACAAATTTTTGATTGGATTTAGGTCGGGGCTCTGACTGGGCCACTCAAAGACATTTACTTTTTTGTTCCTTAGCCACTCCAGTGTAGCTTTGGCTGTGTGCTTTGGGTCGTTGTCATGCTGAAAGGTGAACTTCCATCCCAGTTTCAGCTTTCTTGCAGAGGGCAGCTGGTTTTCCTCAAGGACTTCTCTGTACTTTGCTCCATTCATTTTCCCTTCTATCCTGGCAAGTGCCCCAGACCCTGCCGATGAGAAACATCCCCATAACATGATGCTGCCACCACCATACCTTCACAGTAGGGATGGTGTTCTTTGGGTGATGCGCCAAAAAGGCCAAAAAGTTCTATTTTAGTTTTGTCAGACCACAAAACTTTTTGCCACATGGCTACAGAATCTCGTTGTGCTGTTTTGCATACTTCAAACGGGATTCAAGGTGGGCTTTCTTGAGTAATGGCTTCCTTCTTGCCACCCTACCATACAAGCCAGATTTGTGGAGTGCTTGGGATATTGTTGTCACATGCACACTTTGACCAGTGTTGTCCATAAAAGCCTGTAGGTCTTGCAAAGTTGCCATTGGCCTCTTGGTAGCCTCTCTGATCAGTCTCCTTCTTGCTCGGTCATCCAGTTTGGAGGGACGGCCTGATCTAGGCAGGGTCTTGGTGGTGCCATACACCTTCCACTTCTTAATAATCGTCTTGACCGTGCTCCAAGGGATATTCAAGGCCTTTGATATTTTTTTATACCCATCCCCTGATCTGTGCCTTTAAACAACTTTGTCCCGGAGTTCTTTTGAAAGTGCCTTGGTGCTCATGGTTGAGTCTTTGCTTTGAAATGCACTACCCAGCAGAGGGAACTTACAAGAACTGCTGAATGTATCCTGAAATCATGTGAATCACTGCAATTTAACACAGGTGGAGGCCACTTAACTTGGTGTGTGATTTTGAAGGCGATTGGTTACACCTGAGCTAATTTAGGATTGCTATTACAAGGTGGGTGGACACTTATCCAACCAAGCTATTTCAGTTTTTATTTTTAATTAATTTTCTACAAATTTCTAGAATATTTTTTTCACTTGGAAGTTGTGGGGTAGGATGTGTAGATAAATGAAAAATATATATATTTTAATGCATTTTAATTCCAGGCTATAAGGCAACAAAAGGTGAACATTTTGAAAGGGGGTGTAGACTTTCTATAGGCACTGTATTTCATCATTCCTTTCAAAATATTCATCAAGATATTCTTGATATTTCTAAATATATTTTCAGGATGTGTTTATATTTTTCTCTTGCATTTGGGGTGACTCATCCTAAAGTGTTCAAGTCTGCAGGATATTTAAGGAGGTGGGGGGGAGGAATGTGATTCAAGTTTTCAGAGACATCAGGAAGGTTTCAATGTGGTTTACCAAAATAACTACAAATACAATCCATTACGTAATAAATATAAAAATACACCCCAGGCGAGCGTGCTGCCTGTAACAGATTTAAAATCTAATTTTCTCTTTATTGAAATCATGCGAACAAACCTGCCAGTCTTCTGTATATCTGAGTGCAATCTGCTGTGATCTCACAAAGTGTACTGCTTTGGAACCCCCTGATAAAAGCACACCATGGTGTAGTAAAGCAAAAGATAATGAAGCAGCCCCTTCTCAAAGTGTACTGCTTGAGGTATCATGTTAAAATGTTTTAAACTTCAGTTATTAAAAATGATTTCAGTTTTTCATCTTTAACTACGGTTCAGTTACAGTGTTAGACTGCATGTGTTTTTGTAAGGGAGGCTCTTTCAAGTTCTCCCAGGTTTCGGAGCTGAATCTCAGGCAGTGTTTCTCAGTCTGGCCTGTTAGAGGGAGCACAATGCAGCCTTTCATCATTGCAGCCCCCTCTAGCACGGATTAAACACACACTGAGATGCACCCATTCCAAACCAGCTCTCACATGTGCGCTGTGTCAAGATCTTGTTTCGTTATTTCACTTCTTTCTCTGATAATGAATTGCAAGACACAAGGTTTGGGACAATAATGGATTATTATGATACTGTATTATTAGTAATCTGTTAAATCTGGATTATTTATTGTACTGCAAAATGATTAGTGTTACTCATATCATCAGCAGTAATCAAATTTCTGGTATCTAAAGCTGAAAAGGACCAGCGCCGTGGCTGCAGGGGTTCCTCTCTCTGCCTGCAGATCAGGGGGGTCTAAAGTTAACCCTTCCACTCCTGGTCTTTGTTCCAGCCCTGTTCTAAACTGTATAATTGAACCAATTAAACCTCCATCCAGACCCTGTAGTTCATTTTATAATTTTACCTGTAAATCTAAGAGTGGATAATCGTGAATTCCGATATCATTTAAAACTTCATCATTCAACACCTATTGGGTAGACTGACTTTTTTTCTGAAAAATTATTGTATTTTATTATTGTATTTTACAAAAATAATGAGGCTTCCCAGCCAGAATAGCTGGGAAGCCTATTGTTTTTGTTAGGATTTTTTTTTCTTCCTCTCTTTTAAAAAAATCTCTAAAATCAACACCGTTGCACGGAAATCACGAAACTTGGTAGCGTGGTAGGCACCTAAGGGAAGATTTGTCAGAGCAAAAATGAAGATCATAGGTCACATGGTGTGGTGGCCATCTTGAATTTTTCGAGAAATTTGGACAATTTAAAAAAATCTTCTCCGAAACCACTTATCGCAGAGATGTGAAACTTGGTACAATACACTACACTCATGGCCTAGATTTACGGTTGTTCAAGATAAATCGATTGGTCACATGGTCTGGCGGCCATATTGGAATTATTCGAATTAGTCAAAAATATTCAAACATCTTCTTCTTCTCTAAAACAGTTATGCCGATTCAAGCAAAACTTTGCATACATAGCCTTGGCAAGGTTGTCTATTAAGTTTGTTAAAAGCAAGTCGCTACATAAAAAAAACATGGCCGCCATAAGCCAATCAAATTTCAGCGATGGTCAATTTGCACATATTTGCACATATTGCAGTATTCATTTAAGGTACAATTTTGTAGACTTGTGAATCTTCATAGAGTGGTGGAAGAGGCCGTTGTGAAGTTGTGTCAGAGCGAAATCAACGTCATAGGTCACATGGTTTGGCAGCCATATTGGATTTTTTGCAAATATTGGCCAATTTAACTCCAAAACCTCTTATGGTACAGATGTGAAACTTAGGGCACATACTACCCTTATGGTCTATATTTAGATTTGTTCAACACAAGTCGATTGGTCGCATGGTTTGGCAGCCATATTGGATTTGTCAAAAATATTCAAACGTCTTTTTCTCTGAAACCGTTATGCCGATTTAAGCGAAACTTGGCATACATAGCCTTGGCAAGGTTGTCTATCAAAGCAACTGGCTACATAAAAAACATGGCCGCCGTGAGCCAATCAAATTTCAGCTATGGTCAAATTGCACATATTTGCCCATCATACCTTTCTAAAGCTCAAATGCAAAACTTGTTTAGAACTCCTTTGAGAGTTTAGACAGTGTCATTGTTACTATAGAATACACAAATTAACCCATATATGCTCTATTCAAAAATTAACTTGACTGTGACCTTTGACCTGTCCTTAAGGTCAAATGCAAAACTAGCTTATAACTCCTTAGAGAGTGCAGGTAGGGTCATAGTTACTATGGAACACAGATAGGAACAAGAATGCCTTGGAAGCCGTCAAGTTGCTTGCAACTTCTATTTTTTTATTATTATTAGTTTTGCAAAAGCATAAGCATTTGTATTTTATTTATCTATTTTAAATAGAAATACTAAAAGAAATGCAATAAATTCAATAACAAACATGTGACTAGAAGTCTTTGTCAGTGTCTACAATGACAATTTAATTGTATTCACTGAAATTTTTTGATGTTACACTCCCAGTTCAAAAATTACACAGCAATAAAAAGCTAAATATTCTCAAATCCATATTTCTTCTTATACATTTCATCAACATAACATATTTAAAAAATGAAAGGGTTTTTTAACAGAAGAGTTCATTTCAATGATTTACATTCAAAATCCATCCCAATCCCATTTCACATGGTGTTGCACATGTCCTCAAAGCCCAGCCCAGTAGTGCAGTCCTCAGTGTTGAGTGAATCAGTAGAGACTGTGTGGTGACTTCCACACTGAATCAATGAGGGGCTTTGTTGGAAGGGCTCCCCCTCTCTCCCTCTGCTTTCCTCTCTCCCTCTCCCCTGTATATGCTGTAGAAGCAGGCAGTTCAAAGTCTGGACCCCTCAATACAGTCTGAATTCAGGATCTGTCCAGTTTGTTCTATCTCGGGTTGAGGATGCAGGTATTGTTGCTTTGTGCTTTAGTCCTGTGCTGGGGGCAGGTCCACTCTGCATTGAGAAGGCAGGAACAGACAGCAGATAAGGGTGGAGAGGAGAAGTGGAAAGCACTGCTGCAGCAGCAAAGGTCATTCAAAATGATCTAGACAGCATTCAGAACTGGGCAGACACATGGTAAATTACATGTAATAGAGAAAAGTGTAAGGTACTGCACGCAGGCAATAAGAATGTGCATTATAAATATCATATGGGAGATACTGAACTTGAAGAAGGAATCTATGAAAAAGACCTAGGAGTTTATGTTGACTCAAAAATGTCTTCATCTAGACAATGTGGGGAAGCTATAAAAAAGGCCAACAAGATGCATGGATATATTGTGAAAAGTGTTGAATTTAAATCAAGGGAAGTAATGTTAAAACTTTACAATGCATTAGTAAGACTTCATCTAGAATATTGTGTTCAGTTCTGGTGACCTTGTTACAAAAAGGAAATTGCTGCTCTAGAAAGAGTGCAAAGAAGAGCAACCTAAATTATCCCGGGTTTAAAAGGCATGTCGTATGCAGACAGGCTCAAAGAATTGAATCTGTTCAGTCTTGAACAAAGAAGATTACGAGGCGATCTGATTCAAGCATTCAAAATTCTAAACGGTATAGACAATGTCGACCCAGGGGACTTTTTCGACCTGAAAAAAGAAACTAGGACCAGGGGTCACAAATGGAGATTAGATAAAGGGGCATTCAGAACAGAAAACAAGAGGCACTTTTTACACAGAGAATTGTGAGGTTCTGAAACCAACTCCGCAGTAATGTTGTTGAAGCTGACACCCTGGGATCCTTCAAGAAGCTGCTTGATGAGATTCTGGGATCAATAATCTACTAACAACCAAACGAGCAAGATGGGCTGAATGGCCTCCTCTTGTTTGTAAACTTTATTATGTTCTTATGTTCTTATGTATATTTGTTGTTATTCATATAAGAAGATAAGGGCCCAGAAGTGTATGTTTGCCTAGGGCCCCATGATGGGTTAATCCGTGTCTGCATGTGTGTGTGTGTGTGTGTGTATCTCAGAGTCTGTTTGTCAATGTCTGTGTGTTTCTAGCGGAAATTACAGTGGTATTTTATTTTCAGTACAGAAACCTGTGTTTAACTAAATTGGCCATTCTGCGTGAAGCACAGTGTAATTTAGAGGTTTCAATTGCGTTCTGCCTGCCCGAGTGCAATAAAAATCCAGTCTTCATACAATGCGTCTATTGAGCCAGACAGAGCACTGCAGCCAGAGAGCCTCGTTCCAGCTGAGCCTGTCCAAGCAGTGTGACAGGGCCATCCCATCACACACTTAACAACGTCGCTGACAGACAGGGCCATCCCATCACACACTTAACAACATCGCTGACAGACAGGGCCATCCCATCACACACTTAACAACGTCGCTGACAGACAGGGCCATCCCATCTGTGACAGGGTGCACCCCGCCCCTGTGTGTGTGTATTATATTATCCATGCTGAACTCGTGCAGAATGTGACTAATTAATTTATTGTTAATTTGGGCCATCCCATCTGTGACAGGGCTGGTGTGTTCAGAGTGTGTGAATCAGTTATTTGGCAGTTGAAACCTAAAAATAACAAAACGCTGGTTTGGTTTATGATACTTGTTGTTTGTTTGCTAGTCTGTTTGTTTTAGCAGCAAAGAGGAGGAACGGGAGGATGGGGTCCAGCACCCATAAAATCCCTCCCCATCCATGAGGAAGGACGCCCCGAAATTAACCTGTTGTGGGCCTGAGATGGGGAGCGATGGGAAGTCTGAGAAACACCGTGACATAATTAATTTATTGCAGATATGGGAGGCCCTGCCATCCCAGTCCCATTGGAGGAGCCACGCCTACGTTCCATATACAGTAGGCAAGTCAGCAAAGAACCAGGCTGGAGCTGAGCAGAGGCCAATCCCTAGTGACAGAGGGAGAGCCAAACCAGTCCCTAGTGATAAGGGAGACTACCTGCTAACTCTTGCCTCCATCGCCATGGGAGACTACCCACTGCTCCCACCTCTGCCACCAGGGGATCCCAGTATGATCCCACCTTGTTGTGTTCCATGTTTGTTTGGGTAAGTCTGTTTGGGTCAACTTTTAGCCATTGCCCCTAGGGCTGCCGTGCAGGGGCTAGGTGAGGGGACCTGCCCACCAACCCGGGAGGCCAGGAACGGGGAGGCCTGTTCTCCATCACCCGGGGCTGTGTTGTGTCCAGCAGCAAAGGAAAGGAAACCGGCAGCTACAGAGAAGGGGTGAGAGGCAAGAAGATCATCTCCACCTACAGTAGTTTCACTACCGGAGAACGCAGCGGTGCTGCTACTGCTGGACTGTCCCACGCTGAGAGCAGCTTTACCACAGCCAGCGCCACAGCCACGTCCGGAATACCCAGCCCCTCTGCTACTGCTGGACTGTCCCGCACTGAGGGCAGCCTTACCGCTGCCAGCGCCATCTTCCGGGATGCCTGTTCGTCACCATCTGGGGACCCCAGGGGAGCCACTGGCGGGTCCACAGGTCCTCGAGGGCAATGTTCACTCTCACACCTGCCTTTGGTGGGACTGGCTGGTTTTGGACAGCATTTCGCTGACAGCATTTCAGGACAGCATTTACCACTGGAGGAAGGTCAGCGTTCCCGACAGGGCACTGGCAGCGTTTTTATTATTATTTGTTTATTTAGGCACGCCTTTATCAAAGGCGACCTGTTGTGGGCCTGAGATGGGGACTGGCCATCGAACTGGGGGAGAATCCACCGGTGGGGCGGTCCCTTTGGACCTCATGGGCCGCTGGTCTACGCCATAATTATTATTATTTTTTCCCCATTACATGCTGAGAATTACGCTGTTATTAACGGCAGTCTGGAGGCCATCACCACACCAGTCATCTCATGGGTAAATCCAATATCGATATCTAAGGGGGTGGCCACTCCCTGATTGGACTTGCCGGATTTTCTTAGAACAGGATTGGTCAGCCAGATTTAGCTTTCGTTTGAACCTTTTGTATTGATAGTGAATGAGTGTCAGTGTAGAAAATGGAGAAAAGGTGGGGCAGAAAAGATTAGCCACGGTCTCTCGAGGCAGATGCCCGCAAGTGCACAAAAAATAACCATGTTCAGCCACAGAGAGTAGGTCAGGATGCAAGTCCGACTCAGCCCTAGGGAGCCCACAGAAGAAGAGACCGCACCAAACAGTCCCCAATAACGCCTGCCTGTGACTGTATACACTATATATCACAGCCTCTCCTACCTTATTGCTTTTATAAAAGTAGCTGCACCAATATTTGGGGTCAGAGATCTACCTGTATGCTCTAAAGCTCGCCTCAAATCGACTAACAGTCCTATGCTAGCTAGCTGGGTTACTAAAAAAACATTATCTCAAACCCCACTGCCCCTCCCCTCTCCACCATTTAGGATATAAACTAAACAAAATCCGCTGCCCAATTTTATTTGTAAAACCTCCATGCCATTTGCTGCCCCTACAGGACACTCAGACTTCCTTGCATGTATTGTATCCCACTAACAAAATCCCAAATCCAATGCGTTTGACATGAATTTGATTGGGTTTGATAGATGATGCTGAAACCAAAGATATAATTTATGGAATGGTGAGAAGGCTCCCCAGCTGGATCCTGTTTTGACCAATCAGAGGGACTGGAACTATCCATTTTATAAATCAAACAAGCTATGTTCTTGTGAGTATTCTTTCAAATTATAATAAAGTTTGCTAAAGGTATTATTTAAAATTGATTGCTGTTGTTCATTTTATGCATTTTAAAGCAGATGCAGCTGAGCTTGAGGAGCGAGAAAGGACAGAATGGATGCTGTTGCAGGGTCCAGTGCCAGCTGAGGAAAGAGGAGAGAGACAAGATGCAGATATATATGAAGTGAATGCAGGGGGTGGGGGGTCCTAGTAGCTTCACACGCCCTCAGTCCAAAGAGCTGGACACATTTTTTTGTGATCACCCAAACACAGGGGACAAACTGAAGATGTCAGCTTGGGATGGATACAAGGACAGAACAACAAGCCTGGGAGGATGGAAACAGTGGAGCATGTGAAGAAGAGCTGGAGATAGAGAACAAAACGTGCACTTCATGCAAAACTGTGCCATGTGGATTTGATTCTATCCATACAATTTATTGACTGATGCCTTTCATGTAATTGGTTTGGGCTACAAATTCCTCCTGACCTTGTCAGTAACGCCTGGGAAAGGTGTTTCCCACTCTGAAGTTTGTCAAGAATCTGAGAAGCACTATGTCCCAAGAGCACTTGGGGGTTCATGCTAATGTCTCTGATGGCCCTAGACAAAGGAAATTGCAGAGAAGAAACCTCTGCTGGCGACAGTAGGACAGTCTCAGATTTGAAGGGGTTGAGTATTTTGAGATATAATTAGTGGTTCAAACCCTATTGTAATTTTTGAGATCATCTCCAATGGTTTCTAGAATTGCTAAATATGAGCCGATGTGTTCAGAATTTACAGGTTTTTTTTTTATTTTATTAGGTTTCACCGCAATCTGTGTGAGGTCGGTGATGGTTTCTAGAATTGATAAGTATGGTTTATACTTTACAGTTTATTATTATGCCTACTGCTTGGATTGGTGTATGGAGAATGGTTTCATTCTACTTGATAAATGCCCATGTTTATTATTTGCTTAGTAAATACAATACTAAATAATAGCCTACCAACTGTCGGCAATCTTGTGTTTAAAATAATCTGATATGCAATTAGATCTTAGACCACCGATTACTGTAAACAGACCAATTGCATAGCCCATCAATGAAATAATCTGTGGAATAAACCCAAATTGCCCCTTCACTGCTACAGTGCTGGACTGTCCCGCACTGAGGGGATATTATTTGTGACTTCCGATCATGAAGCCATGGTATGGCAGCTGCCATCTTCCATACCTGATGCCCCTGTTTGAAAGCCTGTCACCATCTGGGGACCCCCCGAGGGTTTACTGACTTCCACTTATTATTTGGTTGATTTTGACATAAATGTGGGCCAAACCGCGTCCGGGCGATTTTTGTCCCAGCCAGCGTCACCCGCAGACGGAGCAAAGGAGGTTAAGTGACTTGCTCAGGGTCCTGCAATTGCTGGAGGATTTGAACAGCCTCCTGGTTGCTGTTTAACCATTTTGGCCATGACCCCCTGCCAGCATTTCAACATGGCCACTGCATTTACCACTGGATTTCGGAGAACCCGTTGTCAACTTTTAGCTGCAAGCAGGGCCACTGGTGGAGGACCTTGCCTCACTGACAGCATTTCCACTGCCAGCATTGCCAAGGGCAGCATTGCCACTGCCAGGATTGCCGCTTGTGAACCCCTGGATACCTCTCTTCCTGGCCCAGGACTATAGGTGAGACTGTTGGGCTTTTAAGGGGGAGGTGACCTTTGAGGGCATTACCACTGGGGAGATATGTAACAGGTTGCGTGTTTATTATTTTTTGTATTTGTGTTGTATTAGTATTTAAAACGTATTGGTTAGTTTGTAAAAACACAATGTTTTGTTATTGTTATTTTGCAGCATGGATGGGGTTCATGCCGTGCATGTCTGTTTGTTTTGGCCATTCTGCATTTTGTTTTGTATCAGTGTTTTTTGTTTTGAACTATTTATTTATTTATTAAATCTAGCATCAGCTGCAGAGTCTGTCTACTTCCTGCCCTGATGTCCCCACATGAATGAGCCAGCATGGTCACACCATCACACACTTAACAACGTCAATGACAGACAGGCCTTCCCATCACACACTTAACAACGTCAATGACAGATGTTTACAAGAAACCTTTCTAAGTGTCTTCAGTAGAAATACTTAAAGAAACTTAATAAATTCAATGACAAATGTTTTGACTAGAAATCTTTCTTAGTGTCTTCAATGTTGAAATAAGTTATATAATGTGGACTCCTATCATTGTTATTGAAACTAGAAGAGACTGAGTCACTCAGACCAGCGTTTGGGCTCCAGTGCCTTCATCAGTGTTATTGAAACTAGAAGAGACTGAGTCAAGCAGACCAGCGTTTGGGCTCTAGTCAAAACTAGAAGAGACCAAGCAGACCAGCGTTTGGGCTCCTTCATCAGTGCCTTCATCAGTGTTATTGAAACTAGAAGAGACCGAGTCAAGCAGACCAGCGTTTGGGCTCTAGTGCCTTCATCAGTGTTATTGAAACTGGAAGAGACTGAGACCGACCAGCGTTTGGGCTCTAGTGCCTTCAGTCAAAGCAGACCAGACCAGCTTTTGGGCTCTAGTGCCTTCATCAGTGTTATTGAAACTAGAAGAGACTGAGTCAAGCGTTTGGGCTCTAGTGCAGACCAGAAGAGACTGTTTTGGGCTCTAGTGCCTTCATCAGTGTTCCTCTGTTCACTGTGAGCAGTGCAGTTGCTTCTCTGTTCACTGTGAGCAGTGCAGTTGCTTCTCTGTTCACTGTGAGCAGTGCAGTTGCTTCTCTGTTCACTGTGAGCAGTGCAGTTGCTTCTCTGTTCACTGTGAGCAGTGCAGTTGCTTCTCTGTTCACTGTGAGCAGAGCAGTGCAGTTTGCTTCTCTGTTCACTGTGAGCAGTGCAGTTGCTTCTCTCTGTTCACTGTGAGCAGTGCAGTTGCTTCTCTGTTCACTGTGAGCAGTGCAGTTGCTTCTCTCTGTTCACTGTGAGCAGTGCAGTTGCTTCTCTGTTCACTGTGAGCAGTGCAGTTCACTGTGAGCAGTGCAGTTGCTTCTCTCTGTTCACTGTGAGCAGTGCAGTTGCTTCTCTCTCTGTTCACTGTGAGCAGTGCAGTTGCTTCTCTCTCTGTTCACTGTGAGCAGTGCAGTCGCTTCTCTGTTCACTGTGAGCAGTGCAGTTGCTTCTCTCCGTGCTCCAGCGCTCTCTCCTCTCTGCTGCCCCATTCGCTGCTCAATCAGGGAGAATTTTATTAAAGGAAATGCCAGCGGATTAGCTCTGTCCCAGTCTCTACATGCCTCTTACTGTAGTGCTTGAACAAAGGTTTTGCTGGAGTGCCATGTTGTTGTTTTTCCTGTGGCTCAGCGCAGCAAGCCTAGCAGTGAAAGGGTTCTGGGAGGATGCAGAGGTCACTGAGTGACCTCTGACTGAGTGACCTCTGACTGACAGAGCAGGGCATGAGAGAGAGGCTGTGTGACCATAGCACAGTGTGAACCAGTCACCCACGCACACACAGACATACTGAGACAGACACACACACACACACACTGACACGGCACACACAGACACACTGAGACTGAACACACACACACACACACACACACACACTGACACACACACAGACCGATACACAGACCGATACACAGATTGTTGAATTTAAATCAAGGGAAGTAATGTTAAATCTTTACAATGCATTAGTAAGACCTCATCTAGAGTATTGTGTTCAGTTCTGGTCACCTCATTACAAAAAGGATATTGCTGCTCTAGAAAGAGTGCAAAGAAGAGCAACCAGAATTATCCTGGGTTTAAAAGGCATGTCGTATGCAGACAGGCTAAAAGAATTGAATCTATTCAGTCTTGAACAAAGAAGACTACGCGGTGATCTGATTCAAGCATTCAAAATCCTAAAAGGTATAGACAATGTCGACCCAGGGGACTTTTTCGACCTGAAAAAAGAAACAAGGACCAGGGGTCACAAATGGAGATTAGATAAAGGGGCATTCAGAACAGAAAATAGTAGGCACTTTTTTACACATAGAATTGTGAGGGTCTGGAACCAACTCCCCAGTAATGTTGTTGAAGCTGACACCCTGGGATCCTGCAAGAAGCTGCTTGATGAGATTCTGGGATCAATAAGCTACTAACAACCAAACGAGCAAAATGGGCTGAATGGCCTCCTCTCATTTGTAAAATGTTGTTATGTTCTTATGATACAGGCGCACACATACACCCTGACTGACACAGGCACACACAGACGGATTGATCTGATTATCATGAAGCTTATGATATTGCACTGGGAATTTTTCAGATATATAACAAAATTCAATGTCAACCCAGAACAATAAAAGACTGAAACATACAGTGAGGTAAGGTGCTCCACACTCCCAAATACCGTTACAGAAGGCAAACCATAAAGAAGTACTAAACAAACCATATGATATGCGAGAGCATGCAACATCAATACAGTACTGAAGAACTTAATACATTACAGTCCCAAAGCAAGTAACAATAAAAGGATATTGTCCCGGACAGGCTTAGAGAGCCTTTCAAGTCCCAGTCTTTAAATATCCAAATCCATCCAAAAAAGGAAACAATGAGAGCAGGTGTGTATCCAGTGAGAAATATATAATGTAATCCAGAGCAATGAATCAGCTTTGAAGTGCAGCAACAGACCACGGAGAGCCAGTTTGTGAGATTAACAAGAACCCATTGAAAAGATGTTACCCAGTTTAACAGGCAGCAGATCCAAAGCTCTGGCATGGTGGATGGTTTAGTGTTTGGCTGGTTTATATTGCTGGATGGTAGGTGGTGTCCCTGACAGGCTGGTTTATATTGCTGGATGGGGGGGTGGATGTCACTGGACAGGCTGGTTTATATTGCTGGATGGGGGGGTGGATGTCACTGGACAGGCTGGTTTATATTGCTGGATGGGGGGGGGTCACTGGACAGGCTGGTTTATATTGCTGGACAGGGGGTGGATGTCACTGGACAGGCTGGTTTATATTGCTGGATGGGGGGTGGTGGTATCCCTGACAGGCTTGTTTGTCCTGTTTTCTCCAGCTGTACTGCAGTGTGGGGTGCTGGGTCAGGAGTCGGGTCTCACTGGGGTTTGAAGAAACGTTCTGTAATTGTCTGCACTTGTAGAAGCACAATGCTTCTTTTGTGCTGTGCATTTCATTCCAACTTTCACCCGAACTGCGTCATGATATAAATCCGAGTAATGTCTGGCAAACAGAAAAAAGAACAGAAAAATAGAATAAATGAAGGAAGAACGAAGCCAGAGGAAAATAAACTATAAAAATATACAGATGTGCTCAAATTTGTTGGTACCCTTACAGCTCATTGAAATAATGCTTCATTCCTCCTGAAAAGTGATGAAATTAAAAGCTATTTTATCATGTATACTTGCATGCCTTTGGTATGTCATAGAATAAAGCAAAGAAGCTGTGAAAAGAGATGAATTATTCCTTATTCTACAAAGATATTCTAAAATGGCCTGGACACATTTGTTGGTACCCCTTAGAAAAGATAATAAATAATTGGATTATAGTGATATTTCAAACTAATTAGTTTCTTTAATTAGTATCACACATGTCTCCAATCTTGTAATCAGTCATTCAGCCTATTTAAATGGAGAAAAGTAGTCACTGTGCTGTTTGGTATCATTGTGTGCACCACACTGAACATGGACCAGAGAAAGCAAAGGAGAGAGTTGTCTGAGGAGATCAGAAAGAAAGTAATAGACAAGCATGGTAAAGGTAAAGGCTACAAGACCATCTCCAAGCAGCTTGATGTTCCTGTGACAACAGTTGCAAATATTATTAAGAAGTTTAAGGTCCATGGAACTGTAGCCAACCTCCTGGGCGCGGCCGCAAGAGGAAAATCGACCCCAGATTGAACAGAAGGATAGTGCGAATGGTAGAAAAAGAACCAAGGATAACTGCCAAAGAGATACAAGCTGAACTCCAAGGTGAAGGTACGTCAGTTTCTGAACGCACCATCCGTCGCTTTTTGAGCGAAAGTGGGCTCCATGGAAGAAGACCCAGGAGGACTCCACTTTTGAAAGAAAAAGCCAGACTGGAATTTGCTAAAATGCATATTGACAAGCCACAATCCTTCTGGGAGAATGTCCTTTGGACAGATGAGTCAAAACTGGAGCTTTTTGGCAAGTCACATCAGCTCTATGTTCAGAGACGAAAAAATGAAGCTTTCAAAGAAAAGAACACCATAGCTACAGTGAAATATGGAGGAGGCTCGGTTATGTTTTGGGGCTGCTTTGCTGTGCCTGGCACAGGGTGCCTTGAATCTGTGCAGGGCACAATGAAATCTCAAGACTATCAAGGCATTCTGGAGCGAAACGTACTGCCCAGTGTCAGAAAGCTCTGTCTCAGTCACAGGTCATGGGTCCTCCAACAGGATAATGACCCAAAACACACAGCTAAAAGCACCCAAGAATGGATAAGAACAAAACATTGGACTATTCTGAAGTGGCCTTCTATGAGTCCTGATCTGAATCCTATCGAACATCTATGGAAAGAGCTGAAACTTGCAGTCTGGAGAAGGCACCCATCAAACCTGAGACAGCTGGAGCAGTTTGCTCAGGAAGAGTGGACCAAACTACCTGTTAACAGGTGCAGTCTCATTGAGAGCTACAGAAAACGTTTGATTGCAGTGATTGCCTCTAAAGGTTGTGCAACAAAATATTAGGTTAGCGGTCACATCATTTTTGTCCATGCCATTTTCATTTGTTTTATTATTTACAATATTATGTTGAATAAAAAATCAAAAGCAAAGTCTGATTTCTATGAAATATGGAATAAACAATGGTGGATGCCAATTACTTTTGTCAGTTTCAAGTTATTTCAGAGAAAATTGTGCATTCTTCGTTTTTTGTGGAGGGGTACCAACAAATTTGAGCACGTCTGTATATAATAAACTGGAAACAACAATATTTTCAATAGCAGCCAAGCAGATCCCTCAGGGAATTTCAAATCCACAAAATATTATTATTAGTTCCAGTCTGAACCATGTGAAACTGCAAGCAAACAGTCAGAGCTCTCCCTCAGGGCTTAAAGTAGCTGCTTTAAAATCCATTCTCTTACCTCTTATTAGCTGTATTGATATTATCACTGCCCCCCCGTTAAGACTTAAGACCCGACTTGACAAAGTTCTGAGTGAGCTGCTCGGAACTGGACGAGCTCTGCTGGGCCAAACAGCCTCCTCTGTAAACTTTCTTATCCTCAATAATTGCCCCCAGGTTTCACCCATTGTTCTGTATGTTTTGCATGAACACTGGAAAATAAACCTCCAAATAAATGCTCTGTGTAGCTAGTAAAATAATCCCTTTCTCTACATACCCTGCAGGTCTCCACTGTGCTGCTTTGAAAGAAATGGAAAGGAAGCAGGCAGGCGAGATTGAAAGGATTGCTGTGTCAGTGACAGTCACTTTAATGTTTAAGTAAGCGAGGTTGTGAAAGGGGGTTTTATTTGCCTTGTGAAAGAAATTGAGCAAAAACATTTTTAATGCTTTGGAAATCAGCCCCAATGCCTTTAATGCCTGTACCTTTAGAAAATGTCCCCACAGTAAAGGCATAGCACAGCGTAATAAAGCACAGTGACTGCATAAGAACATAAGAACGTTTACAAACGAGAAGAGGCCATTCGGCCCATCTTGCTCGTTTGGTTGTTAGTAGCTTATTGATCCCAGAATCTCATCAAGGAGCTTCTTGAAGGATCCCAGGGTGGCTTCAACAACATTACTGGGGAGTTGGTTACACAATTCTCTGTGTAAAAAAGTGCCTCCTATTTTCTGTTCTCAATGCCCCTTTATCTAATCTCCATTTGTGACCCCTGGTTCTTGTTTCTTTTTTCAGGTCAAAAAAGTCACCTGGGTCGACATTTTAGGATTTTGAATGCTTGAATCAGATCACAGCGTAGTCCTCTGTTCAAGACAGAACAGATTCAATTCTTTTAGTCTGTCTGCATACAACATGCCTTTTAAACCCGGGATAATTTAGGTCGCTCTTCTTTGCACTCTTTCTAGAGCAGCAATTTCCTTTTTGTAACGAGGTCACCAGAACTGAACACAATATTCTAGATGAAGTCTTACTAATGCATTGTAAAGTTTTAACATTACTTCCCTTGATTTAAATTCAACTCTTTTCACAATATATCCGAGCATTTTATTGGCCTTTTTTATAGCTTCCCCACATTGTCTAGATGATGACATTTCTGAGTCAACATAAACTCCTAGGTCTTTTTCACAGATTCCTTCTTCAATTTCCCATATGATATTTATAATGCACATTTTTATTGCCTGTGTGCAGTACCTTACACTTTTCCCTATTAAATGTCATTTGCCATGTGTCTGCCCAGTTCTGAATGCTGTCTAGATCATTTTGAATGACCTTTGCTGCTGCAACAGTGTTTGCCAGTCCTCCTATTTTTGTGTCTTCTGCAAATTTAACAAGTTTGCTTACTATACCAGAATCTAAGTCATTAATGTAGATTAGGAATAGGATAGGAACAGGCCGACATGTGGGGCATGTTGTCCGTATCCTCCTTTGTAAAAACTTGTGAAAAGTAATTATCTAATATATGATTTTGCCATTTGTGTCTCTTAGACATTTAACCTCCTCTTTGAATGTTCTCTTACTGTTATAATATTGGAAAAACATTTTGCAATTGTTTTTAGCCCCCTTAGCAATGTTCATTTCTATCTCTCTCTTGGCCTTTCTAACTTCCTTTTTGACTTGTGTTTGCAGTTCCAAGTACTCTTCCTGTGTACTTTGTTTTTGGTCCCTTTTAAACACTCTGTAAAGTGCCTTTTTTCGCTGAATTTTTTTTTTTAATTGATCTATTAAACAATGTTGCCCATTTTGTTTTAGATTTGTCTTCTTTTGGGATCTAATTGTTTTGCGCCTCTAATACTACATTTTAAAAAAAAAACAGCCATCCTATTTCTTTGGATGTTTTTCTCTATTTTATCTACTTCTGTTAGTCTCTGTTTCATACCTTCATAGTTTGCTTTTCTAAAATTGTAAACCTTATTATTATTATTTATTTCTTAGCAGACACACTTATCCAGGGTGATTTACAGTCGTGAACAAAAATACATTTCAAGAATCACAGTACAAGTAATAATACAATTTAGTGCAAGATAAATACAATGACTTCGGTTCTAGCAAGTACAAGTATGACAAAATACGATTCAATAACGGAGCAGATAACAGTGTCAGTGATAGTTGCATCAGGATATAATTAAATACAAAATACTACAGATTAAATAACACTTGACAGATTACAGTACTCTAAAGTACAGGATTAAATGCAGTAAAATAGGGGGCAGATAAGAGCAAGTAAAGTGCATTTAAGGAAGAGTGATAAAGTGTCCAGAGGGAAAAAAGAGGAGTTTTACAGCTAAACCTTAGCTTTAGTCATTACTTTTTGGGTTTTAAAAATCACTTCAAATGAAACCATGTTGTGGTCTGAGTTTGGCTCTCTGACCTCTGTTTCAGTTATTCTGTCTTCGTTATTTGAAAAGACTAAATCAAGGCATGCTTCCCCTCTAGTCGGTGCCTTGACAAATTGCCTTAGGAAGCAGTCATTTGTCATTTCCACCATTTCAATTTTGTCCATCGTGCTCCCCACCGGGTTCTCCCATTTTATACGGGGGAAGTTGAAATCCCCCATTAGTATGGCTTCTCCTTTTCTACACGTATTTCTAATGTCATTGTATAACAGATTATTTTGCTCATCGTCTGAATTTGGCGGTCTATAGCATGCTCCTATTATTATGCCCTTTTTTGTCCATTATTCTGACCCATATTTGATTTGGAGTTGTTTTTTTCATCAAGATTTAACACCTGGGCTTCAAGACTATTTTTTATGTATAGCGCTACTCCTCCAACTCTTCTGTCCTGCCTGTCGTTCCTATCCAGTGTGTACCCACTAATATTATATCCGTCTCCACCACTCTCAGACAACCAAGTTTCTGTAGTTACTTGTTAGTGCCGTAGCTTCAAGTTCTAACATTTTGTTTCTGAGACTTCTAGCATTTAGATAAATATATTTAATAGCTGACTGTGACAGAAATACAATGAGTTCTGGTGATAAATCTTCCTCCCGACCTGTGAGGGTGCTAAAGAACGGGAGGAGAAGTATCTGGAAGGGCTGGCCTGACAGTTCGTTTCCAGGACCGGGAAGTGGGTCAGCCTGGAAGGAAGCGAGACTCTGTTGTAAGACCGTATTGATTTGACAGGTAAACGAGGGGCAGCTGCAAGTAATAAGGCAGCTGCAACCGTTTACCTAGATATCATGCGGGATTACATATAGGGGCCAGGGTAACGCTGTTCTTTTCCTTCATTTGGGTTAAGCGTTTGGAGAGAGAAGGATCAAGAGAGGAGCTCTCATTGTTAACAAATAATAAGAATAAGAATTACGTGTTGTGTTGTGTTGTGTTTGTCTGTATAATTGTCTGTGTTTTTCACCACCAGACAGTTAAAGCACTACTCCGGAGCTGTCGCCAAGGGTCAGCACTGTCCGGAGCACCACTGCACCCCGCACTATCTGTGTTTGCACTAAAGCACCATCACGACTGCACTCACCCAGGACTGGTGACCATCTGTTTGTTTTTGTTCAGGACTGTGCCCTGTTTATTGTTATCCCCGTGTGTTACACATTGTTGTGTATCGCCGGGGATTTAGTTATTTTTCGGTCACCAGACCTGGAAAAGAAATAAAGCACTTTTTCACTGGAATACCGTTGTCTGCCTGTCACTCCTGCACCGCATCACCGCTACACCTGTTACCCTTACCAGGCACTTTGCCACACTGACTTACCAGAGTTGTTGCCCTTGTTTTGATGTGGTCTCCCTTCTGTTTTTTTTGTTTTCTCCCCCCTTCCTTTCTAGTTTAAATGCTTCTGAACCTCCTCGAGGATCCTTTCTCCAAGTAGATTGGTTCCCTTTGTGTTTAAGTGCAGTCCGTCCCGCCTATATAGATAGTCCTTGCTGTAGAATGTGCTCCAATGTTCAAGAAAGATGAAGCCTTCCTGTGTGCACCACGATTTCAGCCATGCATTTCGATTTTGTATTTCCAGCTGTCTGTATGGTCCTTTGCAAGGTGCCAGCAGTATCCCAGAAAATACCACAGTTTTGGTCTTGTCTTTTAATTTTCTTCCTAGCTCTCTGAATTTGTTTTGCAGGGGTCTTGGCCTGTCTCTTCCAATGTTGTTTGTACCGATGTGGACGACTACTACCGGGTCATCTCTTGTTCGTTCTAGGAGCCTGTCCACGTTCTCAGTGATGTGCTTGACAGAGGCTCCTGGAAGGCAGCACACTGTTGTAGTAAGGGGGTCCAAACTGCGAACTGAACTTGCTGTGCTTCTCAATATGGAGTCCCCAACAATCATGACCTCCCTTCTTTTTGCTGCCTGGCCAACACTGTTTATAGGGTCCTGGATGTTGTTCCTTTCGTTCTCTTGATGTTGGTTTTGGTCATCTAAATGTTGAAGTGGCTCAAATTTGTTGGATGTCTGGATTTCTGGTCGTTGTGTTTGATGAAGTTTCTTTTTTTCCCTGCTTCTGCCTATCTGAACCCAGCTGTTTTGACCCTCTTCCATCTCCCTGGTGACTTCCAGTCTGCTCGGGGTGCAGATTTCCATGAATTGTGGGTGTGCCAGCTCCTCAAGCTCCTGTTGCTGTCTCATTTCCTGCAGCTCCATTTCTAGCACACTTACTAGTTTAAGCAAGTCCTGGATCGTGGGGCACTTTACACACTTGGTTGAGCTCTGCTGGGTTTTTTCGGATTTCCCACATGATGCAGGTGTGGCTTGAAGACCTTGTTAAACTCTACTCTAAAGTTATACTCTAAAGTTTTCTACTCAAGGATTTTTATTAAAATACAGTGTTTTTTATTTTATTTTAAATGTATACCATTTCATGTGTAAACACAACCATAGGCATAATTTACATGTCCCCGTCACTTTTTCAATGATGGGGAAATGTCCCCCTCACATGGCAGGAGTACTAAAACTTTTATTTCACGATAATTTATTGGTATAATCACTAGTCAGTATAGCAGTCAATGGGAAGAAAAATGGGATCGGATCTGGGATCGCTGGAGCCGGATCATGAGATGGTGTTTTACTACAAGGATCTGGATCAGGCTCCACTGATCCGTAATGCTGATCCAATCCTGGAGCTGTACACACCTTAACTAGGGAAACTGACCAATGAGAAGTGAACATACGTGGAGAGTAGTTTAAAGACCCCGGCTGACACATTTGTACACAGCCTGAGATCACAGTAATGTTGGGGAAAAATGGCAAGTGGATGGACAAAGATAGAGGAGGATGTACTACGCTGCTGTATCCAAAACACAAGAAAATGTTTTAAGTTTGTAATTCACCATAGCTTGTGTTCTTTACAGCACTGTGGAGTTGTGGTTAGGGCTCTGGACTCTTGATCGGAGGGTCGTGGGTTCAATCCCAGGTGGGGGACATTGCTGCTGTACCCTTGAGCAAGGTACTTTATCTATATTGCTCCAGTAAAAACCCAACTGTATAAATGGGTAATTGTATGTAAAAATAATGTGATATCTTGTAACAATTGTAAGTCGCCCTGGAGAAGGGTGTCTGCTAATAAATAATAATAATAATAATATCACACTGAGGTTTCTGTCTACTTACAGTTTAACTTTTCATTTTAAATTGAAACAGTAAACTTAAAACAGCAAAATGACCTTTGTGCAAATAAACAGACATCAATAAAAACTGAATGCATTAGCAAGAACGATTTAAACAATTATTATACCAAATGAATCACGATATATTACTGATTCTAAATTATTATTTTGCTATTTAAATACATCGCACAGACTCTTGCATCTCTCTTCATCAATGTTCCAAAAACTCACTCTTGGTCACATTTTACTAAACATTTTTAAACTAATAAATAAATAGCTACCATAACGACCATTATTGTGTTCATCATGGTAAAGTTGAGTTCTTACCTGTAAACAGGAACACGTTTAAAGTTTGAAACTCATTGTCTGGAGCTTGGTGTTATTTACGTTATCGTTGATACACTGCGGTTTGAGGTTCAAGCTATATCTGCATATTTAAAGTGGATGGAAGCTGAAAATATTTTTTAAAAACACCCTTCTCTTATACCAATACAGTACAAGCATCATTTTAATAGCACAACTGCATTTATCTTAAATATTTTAATTGTAGGGAAACCAACATTTCTAGAAATATATTTCAAGGGCAGTTCTCACCCCCCTCATTAAATCTGCATGATGCCACAGTCGCTCTAGCGCTCACCGCTGCCTCAGGGGCCGGCTGTACTAAAGGGATCTGATCATGGATCCAGGCTCCGATCTGAACGGAGCTTCAGTGCTCTTCGAAGACATGCCATGGCTTCGTAATTCCATCACTCAGAAGCAACTGAATAATACAGCTATTTGCCACACTCATCACTCAGGACAACATTGTGCCAACAATGTATTGTTTTTAATGACTGTCTCAGGAATGTCTTTGGATCTTTTAATTAGACATACAAGGGATGCAAGGTTTTGTTATACTTGTTTGTAACATTTTATTATTTCAGATAGAATCATCTTTATGCATGCCCCAGCTACAGAAACTCTCCCGTTTCCCCCCCGTCCACCTCCACTTTTGAAACCAACAAGTTACTCCACTGAGCACAACTACAATCAATTATCTGTCATTCCTGGACTTTATCCGTTCAAACTTTCAAAACAAAGTAATTCAGCAAGATGTATTTATCGTTATGAATCAGTGAATCAAATCTGTTGAAATGATTCACTAAACTGAATGAATCAAACAAAGCAAGTCAGTAAAAGAGGCTTAAATAGCACGCCTATCTGTGGTTAAAGCATGGTTTGCATACGCACTAATAAATCTCCCTTTGTACTGCTAAACTCCTCCTTGCAACCAGCGCTATCCAATCGCTGCGCAGCCCGCAGCTGGTCACAATGGATTTGTTTAGCCTCACTGCAGCTACGCTCCCTCTCCAAGATGTTCGACTTCCTGTTTCGTCCTAGCATCGAGTTGGGCCATTTCAGGGAAAGCGCACCACTCATCTTTCCAAGCGTCCATCCTGGTTAGGAGGTAGCCTTACAGCCCCTGTGACCTCAATAGAGCTCTCAAATATGTGATCTCTCTGAGTGCAGTTGGATCCACTAACGTATCATCCCTGTCTGCCATTGAAGATCATATAGGATATAGTTAGCACACTGTGTTCCCATTCTACCAGCCTTGCCCCCTTGTAACTGCCCTATACTTGTGCTACCATTGCCCATCAGTATATAATACAGAACCATTGTAGTGCTACTGTCATTTGGGAATGCTAAAATGTGGATGCATATGGACCTGATTAATTTGGTCATGGACGTGACTTCTTTGGGGCTGGCACTCTGAAAGTTTGACATCTTAAACTGTATTATTATGCTTGCCATTCTTAATAATAGAATTGTTATTGGTTGTTTATACTTGGAATGCATTATTTTGGATGCTGCTGTAATGCTAGCCTGCAGGGCAAACACACACAGAAAGATCTCTCTTCTTTGCACTCTTTCTAGAGCAGCAATTTCCTTTTTGTAATGAGGTCACCAGAACTGAACACAATATTCTAGATGAAGTCTTACTAATGCATTGTAAAGTTTTAACATTACTTCCCTTGATTTAAATTCAACTCTTTTCACAATATATCCGAGCATTTTATTGGCCTTTTTTATAGCTTCCCCACATTGTCTAGATGATGACATTTCTGAGTCAACATAAACTCCTAGGTCTTTTTCACAGATTCCTTCTTCAATTTCCCATATGATATTTATAATGCACATTTTTATTGCCTGTGTGCAGTACCTTACACTTTTCTCTATTAAATGTCATTTGCCATGTGTCTGCCCAGTTCTGAATGCTGTCTAGATCATTTTTTGAATGACCTTTGCTGCTGCAACAGTGTTTGCCAGTCCTCCTATTTTTGTGTCTTCTGCAAATTTAACAAGTTTGCTTACTATACCAGAATCTAAGTCATTAATGTAGATTAGGAATAGGATAGGAACAGGCCGACATGTGGGGCATGTTGTCCGTATCCTCCTTTGTAAAAACTTGTGAAAAGTAATTATCTAATATATGATTTTGCCATTTGTGTCTCTTAGACATTTAACCTCCTCTTTGAATGTTCTCTTACTGTTATAATATTGGAAAAACATTTTGCAATTGTTTTTAGCCCCCTTAGCAATGTTCATTTCTATCTCTCTCTTGGCCTTTCTAACTTCCTTTTTGACTTGTGTTTGCAGTTCCAAGTACTCTTCCTGTGTACTTTGTTTTTGGTCCCTTTTAAACACTCTGTAAAGTGCCTTTTTTCGCTGAATTTTTTTTTTTTAATTGATCTATTAAACAATGTTGCCCATTTTGTTTTAGATTTGTCTTCTTTTGGGATCTAATTGTTTTGCGCCTCTAATACTACATTTTTAAAAAAAAACAGCCATCCTATTTCTTTGGATGTTTTTCTCTATTTTATCTACTTCTGTTAGTCTCTGTTTCATACCTTCATAGTTTGCTTTTCTAAAATTGTAAACCTTATTATTATTATTTATTTCTTAGCAGACACACTTATCCAGGGTGATTTACAGTCGTGAAAAAAAATACATTTCAAGAATCACAGTACAAGTAATAATACAATTTAGTGCAAGATAAATACAATGACTTCGGTTCTAGCAAGTACAAGTATGACAAAATACGATTCAATAACGGAGCAGATAACAGTGTCAGTGATAGTTGCATCAGGATATAATTAAATACAAAATACTACAGATTAAATAACACTTGACAGATTACAGTACTCTAAAGTACAGGATTAAATGCAGTAAAATAGGGGGCAGATAAGAGCAAGTAAAGTGCATTTAAGGAAGAGTGATAAAGTGTCCAGAGGGAAAAAAGAGGAGTTTTACAGCTAAACCTTAGCTTTAGTCATTACTTTTTGGGTTTTAAAAATCACTTCAAATGAAACCATGTTGTGGTCTGAGTTTGGCTCTCTGACCTCTGTTTCAGTTATTCTGTCTTCGTTATTTGAAAAGACTAAATCAAGGCATGCTTCCCCTCTAGTCGGTGCCTTGACAAATTGCCTTAGGAAGCAGTCATTTGTCATTTCCACCATTTCAATTTCGTCCATCGTGCTCCCCACCGGGTTCTCCCATTTTATACGGGGGAAGTTGAAATCCCCCAAGAGTATGGCTTCTCCTTTTCTACACGTATTTCTAATGTCATTGTATAACAGATTATTTTGCTCATCGTCTGAATTTGGCGGTCTATAGCATGCTCCTATTATTATGCCCTTTTTTGTCCATTATTCTGACCCATATTTGATTTGGAGTTGTTTTTGTCATCAAGATTTAACACCTGGGCTTCAAGACTATTTTTTATGTATAGCGCTACTCCTCCAACTCTTCTGTCCTGCCTGTCATTCCTATCCAGTGTGTACCCACTAATATTATATCCGTCTCCACCACTCTCAGACAACCAAGTTTCTGTAGTTACTTGTTAGTGCCGTAGCTTCAAGTTCTAACATTTTGTTTCTGAGACTTCTAGCATTTAGATAAATATATTTAATAGCTGACTGTGACAGAAATACAATGAGTTCTGGTGATAAATCTTCCTCCCAACCTGTGAGGGCGCTAAAGAACGGGAGGAGAAGTATCTGGAAGGGCTGGCCTGACAGTTCGTTTCCGGGACCGGGAAGTGGGTCAGCCTGGAAGGAAGCGAGACTCTGTTGTAAGACCGTATTGATTTGACAGGTAAACGAGGGGCAGCTGCAAGTAATAAGGCAGCTGCAACCGTTTACCTAGATATCATGCGGGATTACATATAGGGGCCAGGGTAATGCTGTTCTTTTCCTTCATTTGGGTTAAGCGTTTGGAGAGAGAAGGATCGAGAGAGGACCTCTCATTGTTAACAAATAATAAGAAAAAGAATTACGTGTTGTGTTGTGTTGTGTTTGTCTGTATAATTGTCTGTGTTTTTCACCACCAGACATTTAAAGCACTACTCCGGAGCTGTTGCCAAGGGTCAGCACTGTCCGAGCACCACTTCACCCGCACTATCTGTGTTTGCACTAAAGCACCATCACGACTGCACTCACCCAGGACTGGTGACCGTCTGTTTGTTTTTTTTCAGGACTGTGCCCTGTTTATTGTTATCCCCGTCGTTACACATTGTTGTGTATCGCGATTTAGTTATTTTCTCGGTCACCAGACCTGGAAAAGAAATAAAGCACTTTTTCACTGGAATACCGTTGTCTGCCTGTCACTCCTGCACCGCATCACCGCTACCCTGTTACCCTTACCAGGCACTTTGCCACACGTGGTGTCAGAGCACGGGACTATGGAACCGCAGCAGAGCTGCTGCAGGCGCTGGAGAGCAGGCGCGGAGGAGAAGGGAGGGCTGAGGAGCGCTCATTGAACAGGTAGGGCTGGCGTTGCGCGGCGACGACCCCTACCACAACACCGCTGATGTCGCCCGAAGGCACGGGCAATGAAGATGTCGGCGGAGGATGACCCGGAGGATTTGGTGGCGTTCGGCGGCTGGCTACCGGCTTGGCTGCGGGAGTTCTGGGGCCAGCCAGTTGGGACCCTGCCTGATTGGGGAGGCTCAGGCAGCCTACCAAGCGATGAGTGACCATCACGCCACCAGTACGACCTGGTCAAGCAGGCTATCCTCCGCTGCCTAAACATCACTACAGAGACCCACACGGTTTTAGAGTACCAGAGAGAGCCCCGGGACACGCCCCAGGGTGGTTGCAGAAGCGGTTTAGACCACATGGTGCATTGGCTGACCCCGGAAGAAGACCGCCCAGCAGATGGGGGGAAGCCATTGTGGTAGAGAAGTTTTGTCATGTGGTGGGCGCCGAGACCCAGGCGTGATACCGCGCCACAACCCCGACACCCTGGAGGAGGCGGGTCAGGTTACTGATTTTGAAGACTCCTGACTTCTGCCGGGTCGGGATCCTGTCGCCCCTGCCCTTGGTTACCTCTCCCTCCTCTCCAACACCACCACCCCCCTCTCCGGGACCCAGACCTCCCTAGAGCACCGACCCCCCCCGTGGGCCCCTTGCCCCCATGGAGACCAAGGTTGGCCCCAGCTGGGTAGAGGTGCTGCCCTGCCCCATTGCCATACCAGCAGCGGGGACAGATTTCTAACCTATGCCCCCTCTGTCCCTCCTATCTGTTTTTAGGTGCCACCAGCCGGGGACATCTGGCCAGGTCATGCCCGCTGCCATGGAGTGTGGCGTGGCATTGCAATGGGCACCTGAAACTGTAAGCGATGGGGAAAATGGTCGGGAGGGGCCTTGTTTGATTAATGTTGTGTTAGGGAATGCGAAAACCCACGCATTAGTGGACACAGGGTGTGAGCAGACCTTGATTAGGACATCTCCTGGGCGGTCGAGGTCAGGTGGCCATCTCCTGTATCCATGGAACACGGCGGGCATATTTATACTGTGGCGGAAAGGTTGCCACACCCAGTTATTCTGGGTAAACCTAAAATTCAAAGAATTGATGCAAATAATGGCAGTCTCAGCCACACACGTAACACAATTGGTGATGTGTTTCCACACTGAAATGTTTTCCCCTCTTTTCCGTCCTAGAAAAAACAAATAAGGAGAGACGGACTCTTGAAATGGGAGGGAGGCGTTTTTTTGAGACAAGGCTGGGGTCTGGTGGGAGAGTGCTGCAATGGTAACAAAACGCCAGTCGAAGGGAGTGGGAACATGACCTGGGTTACTGGGCCGACTAGAGCAGAGGTTATTCCTGCCCTCTCAATGTACCGGACCCGTGGGTACTCAAAGCGCCGGACCTAGTGTGGGGGCAACATAACGACCGTCACTGGTGCACGCTTGGGGGGCAGGTCCGGTCCATTGAAGTCTGGCGGCTGGGGCGCTGTATATCCACATTTCATTATCAAGGGGCAATTACTGTATAGGGTAAACCTAGCCGGGCGGGCTGGGACAGCCTGTAACACAATTGTTTGGTTTCCCGCCTTGTCGGACCGAGGTCATGAGGCTGGCGCATGATATCCCTTTTGGGGGCACCTGGAGCCGAAGACGAGGAGACGGATATTAACTTTCGATTCTACTGGGTAGGTCTTCATACTGATGTGTGAGATATGTAGCCACATGCCCACACTGCCCAGCGAGTAGCGCCGGGTCAGTGCGCCCCCTTTGGTCCCACTGCCAATTATTTCCACTCCTTTTTAAGCATTGCAATGGACATAGTGGGCCTTTGCTACCTTCTGACTCGGGTATACGCGCATATTAGTGGTGGTGGATTATGCAACGCGATACCCGGAGGCAGTTCCATTGAGGTCCACTAGTGCCGCTGCAATAGCCACCGAGTTAGCGCAGATTATGGCTAGAGTAGGGATCCCCAAGGAGATTTTGACCGATCACGGGACCAATTTTTTGTCCAATACGTTACAGCAGGTGTACAAAATATTGAAAATACATCCCATCAGGACGTCCGTTTATCATCCACAATCGGACGGTCTGGTTGAACGTTTTAATCAGACCTTAAAGTCGATGCTGAGGCGATTTGTAACACAAGAGCAGAAACATTGGGCATCGCTTCTTCCCTACCTCCTTTTTGCAGTGAGAGAAGTGCCACAGAGTTCAACGGGGTTCTCCCCCTTTGAGCTCCTGTACGGCCGGCAGCCTCGCGGCATTCTCGACCTGCTGAGAGAGGGGAGGGAGGAGCACAAAGCTCGCCTAAAAATGTAGTGAAGTATGTGCTCCTACTAAGAGATCGCCTGGATTTGGTCGGTCGTTTGGCCGAGACAACCTCAGATCGGCTCAGCACCGACAGCAGCAGCATTACAACAAAATGCATGGATTCGAACCTTTCGACCAGGGGACAAGGTAATGCTGCTACTTCCCTCATCAGAATCAAAACTGTGTGCTAAATGGCAGGGGCCGTATGAGGTGATTAGGGCTATAGGGAAAGTAAATTATGAAATTAGACAGCCCGATCGCCAGAATGAACGTGAAATTTACCATGTTAATTTGTTAAAAGCCCTGGCAGGCAAGGGAGGTCTTATTTATAGCCCCAGGCAATATGGAGGATGATTTAGGCCCCTGTCCAGAGACCCCCAGCACAAGAGCGATTTCAATGGGGAACAATTGGTTCCGGATCAGCAAAGAGAGCTGCGTAAGCTTATTGAGGAGTTTAGCAATGTTTTACTGATGTGCCCGGCAGAACAAACTTAGTTGAATATGACATTATCTCTCCCAGGTGTCACAGTGCGAGAGAGACCGTGCGGATCCCGGAAAGTCGGCAAGTGGCGTGCGCAAAGAGGTATGGGATATGCTCGAGCTTGGGGTGATTGAACCTTCCAGGAGCGAGTGGTGCAGCCCAATTGTTATAGTGGCTAAAAAGACGGCACCAACCGCTTCTCGTGGATTTCAGAAAGGTAAACGCTATTGCTAAGTTCGATGCATATCCCATGCCTCGGGTCGACGAACTTTTAGACAGACTGGGAAAAGCGAGGTTTATTTCCACTCTGGACCTGACGAAGGGATACTGGCAAATCCCTTTAACCCGCAGCTCCAGAGAAAAACCACATTTTCAACACCAGAAGGGCTGTTCCACTTTAAAACCATGCCATTTGGGCTACATGGTGTGCCCAGCTGCTTTTCAGAGACTGATGGACCAGGTGTTCGCCCACATCATGAATATGCAGCAGCGTATATTGATGATGTGGTGATTTACAGCTCCACCTGGCGAGAGCATTTGGCTAGGGTTGCAGCCGTTCTTCAGTCTCTAAGAGCAGCCCGGCTGACAGCTAACTTGAGGAAATGTGCGTTTGCCAAAACAGAGACTCAATATTTGGGATTTTTAATGGGAAATGGAAGGGTGAGACCTGTGGTCACCAAAATCCAGGCTTTGGTTGATGCAGCGATCCCCAAAACCAAGACTCAGGTGAGGTCACTACTGGGCTTAGCGGTTATTACCCCGCTTCATCCCCGAGTGCGCCACAGTGGTTAACCCGTTAGTCGACCTCACCAAAAAGAGTGCTCCAAATTTAATTAAATGGTCAGCTGAGTGTCAGGGGCGTTTGATACGATTAAGCGTAAACTTTGCCAGGCCCCACTCTTATTACCCCAGATTTCACCAGAGATTCATCCTCCACACCGACGCATCGGATGTAGGTTTGGGTGCAGTCTTGTCCCAAAAAGTAGCTGGAGTAGAACACCCGATATTGTACCTGAGCAAAAAAATGTTACCTCGGAACGTAACTACTCCGTGAGTCGAAAAAGAGTGTTTGGCCATTAAATGGGCTACTCACTCTTTACGATACTACCTGCTGGGACACTCATTTGATCTGGTCACAGACCACGCCCCACTCAAGTGGTTAAGCACAATGAAGGACAGCAATGCCGGATAACTCGGTGGTATCTGGCATTGCAGCCCTTCATGTACCATATGGTACACCGTGCGGGAAAGACCACCAAAATGCAGATTATTTTTCCTGGGAGGGGAATGGGAAAGGTAGATTTAGCCGAGTGTTCCTTGGCTCCACTCTGAGCGGTGGGATATGTGACAGAAATACAATGAGTTCTGGTGATAAATCTTCCTCCCGACCTGTGAGGGTGCTAAAACGCGGGAGGAGAAGTATCTGGAAGGGCTGGCCTGACAGTTCATTTCCGGGACCGGGAAGTGGGTCAGCCTGGAAGGAAGCGAGACTCTGTTGTAAGACCGTATTGATTTGACAGGTAAACGAGGGCAGCTGCAGAGTAATAAGGCAGCTGCAACCGTTTACCTAGATATCATGCAGGATTACATATAGGGGCCAGGGTAACGCTGTTCTTTTCCTTCATTTGGGTTAAAAGCGTTTGGAGAGAAGGATCGAGAGGAGCTCTCATTGTTAACAAATAATAAGAATAAAAATTACGTGTTGTGTTGTGTTGTGTTTGTCTGTATAATTGTCTGTGTTTTTTCACCACCAGACAGTTAAAGCACTACTCGGAGCTGTCGCCAAGGGTCAGCACTGTCCGGCCACCACTGCACCCCGCACTATCTGTGTTTGCACTAAAGCACCATCACGACTGCACTCACCCAGGACTGGTGACCGTCTGTTTGTTTTTGTTCAGGACTGTGCCCTGTTTATTGTTATCCCGTCGTTACACATTGTTGTGTATCGCCGGGGATAGTTATTTTTCGGTCACCAGACCTGGAAAAGAAATAAAGCACTTTTTCAGTGGAATACCGTTGTCTGCCTGTCACTCCTGCACCGCATCACCGCTACACCTGTTACCCTTACCAGGCACTTTGCCACACTGACTTACCAGAGTTGTTGCCCTTGTTTTGATGTGGTCTCCCTTCTGTTTTTTTTGTTTTCTCCCCCCTTCCTTTCTAGTTTAAATGCTTCTGAACCTCCTCGAGGATCCTTTCTCCAAGTAGATTGGTTCCCTTTTTGTTTAAGTGCAGTCCGTCCTGCCTATATAGATAGTCCTTGCTGTAGAATGTGCTCCAATGTTCAAGAAAGATGAAGCCTTCCTGTGTGCACCACGATTTCAGCCATGCATTTCGATTTTGTATTTCCAGCTGTCTGTATGGTCCTTTGCAAGGTGCCAGCAGTATCCCAGAAAATACCACAGTTTTGGTCTTGTCTTTTAATTTTCTTCCTAGCTCTCTGAATTTGTTTTGCAGGGGTCTTGGCCTGTCTCTTCCAATGTTGTTTGTACCGATGTGGACGACTACTACGAGGTCATCTTCTGTTCGTTCTAGGAGCATGTCCACGTTCTCAGTGATGTGCTTGACAGAGGCTCCTGGAAGGCAGCACACTGTTGTAGTAAGGGGGTCCAAACTGCGAACTGAACTTGCTGTGCTTCTCAATATGGAATCCCCAACAATCATGACCTCCCTTCTTTTTGCTGTTTATAGGGTCCTGGATGTTGTTCCTTTCGTTCTCTTGATGTTGGTTTTGGTCATCTAAATGTTGAAGTGGCTCAAATTTGTTGGATGTCTGGATTTCTGGTCGTTGTGTTTGATGAAGGAGGCTGTGTGGTCCAGTGGTTAAAGAAAAGGGCTTGTAACCAGGAGGTCCCCAGTTCAAATCCCACCTCAGCCACTGACTCGCTGTGTGACCCTGAGCAAGTCACTTAACCTCCGTGTGCTCCGTCTTTCGGGTGAGACGTAGTTGTAAGTGAGTCTGCAGCTGATGCATAGTTCACACACCCTAGTCTCTGTAAGTTGCCTTGGATAAAGGCGTCTGCTAAATAAACAAATAATAATAATGAAGTTTCTTTTTTCCCCTGCTTCTGCCAATCTGAACCCAGCTGTTTTGACCCTCTTCCATCTCCCTGGTGACTTCCAGTCTGCTCAGGGTGCAGATTTCCATGAATTGTGGGTGTGCCAGCTCCTCAAGCTCCTGTTGCTGTCTCATTTCCTGCAGCTCCATTTCTAGCACACTTACTAGTTTAAGCAAGTCCTGGATCGTGGGGCACTTTACACACACTTGGTTGAGCTCTGCTGGGTTTTCTCGGATTTCCCACATGATGCAGGTGTGGCTTGAAGACCTTGTTAAACTCTACTCTAAAGTTATACTCTAAAGTTTTCTACTTAAGGATTTTTATTAAAATACAGTGTTTTTTATTTTATTTTAAATGTATACCATTTCATGTGTAAACACAACCATAGGCATAATTTACATGTCCCCGTCACTTTTTCAATGATGGGGAAATGTCCCCCTCACATGGCAGGAGCACTAAAACTTTTATTTCACGATAATTTATTGGTATAATCACTAGTCAGTATAGCAGTCAATGGGAAGAAAAATGGGATCGGATCTGGGATCGCTGGAGCCGGATCATGAGATGGTGTTTTACTACAAGGATCTGGATCAGGCTCCACTGATCCATAATGCTGATCTGATCCTGGAGCTGCACACACCTTAACTAGGGAAACTGACCAATGAGAAGTGAACATACGTGGAGAGTAGTTTAAAGACCCCGGCTGACACATTTGTACACAGCCTGAGATCACAGTAATGTTGGGGAAAAATGGCAAGTGGATGGACAAAGATAGAGGAGGATGTACTACGCTGCTGTATCCAAAACACAAGAAAATGTTTTAAGTTTGTAATTCACCATAGCTTGTGTTCTTTACAGCACTGTGGAGTAGTGGTTAGGGCTCTGGACTCTTGTTCGCAGGGTCGTGGGTTCAATCCCAGGTGGGGGACATTGTTGCTGTACCCTTGAGCAAGGTACTTTATCTATATTGCTCCAGTAAAAACCCAACTGTATAAATGGGTAATTGTATGTAAAAATAATGTGATATCTTGTAACAATTGTAAGTCGCCCTGGAGAAGGGTGTCTGCTAATAAATAATAATAATAATAATATCACACTGAGGTTTCTGTCTACTTACAGTTTAACTTTTCATTTTAAATTGAAACAGTAAACTTAAAACAGCAAAATGACCTTTGTGCAAATAAACAGACATCAATAAAAACTGAATGCATTAGCAAGAACGATTTAAACAATTATTATACCAAATGAATCACGATATATTACTGATTCTAAATTATTATTTTGCTATTTAAATACATCGCACAGACTCTTGCATCTCTCTTCATCAATGTTCCAAAAACTCACTCTTGGTCACATTTTACTAAACATTTTTAAACTAATAAATAAATAGTTACCATAATGAACATTATTGTGTTCATCATGGTAAAGTTGAGTTCTTACCTGTAAACAGGAACACATTTAAAGTTTGAAACTCATTGTCTGGAGCTTGGTGTTATTTACGTTATCGTTGATACACTGCAGTTTGAGGTTCAAGCTATATCTGCATATTTAAAGTGGATGGAAGCTGAAAATATTTTTTAAAAACACCCTTTTCTTATACCAATACAGTACAAGCATCATTTTAATAGCACAACTGCATTTATCTTAAGTATTTTAATTGTAGGGAAACCAACATTTCTAGAAATATATTTCAAGGGCAGTTCTCACCCCCCTCATTAAATCTGCATGATGCCACAGTGTGACGAAGTGCCCGCCCCTGTGTGTATTTTCTGTTATATGTTACGTGTTGTGTGTAAATGTTGGTGTATAGTCATTGGTACACGGGATATAAACGGGTCTGTGTTTCACGTGTATTTAAAAATGTAGATTTGTATTTAGGCACGAGGATGGCAAAAATCACTTCACATGCTGGTTAAAATGTAATGTGTGGTCACGGGAGTACACTATATTAATTCACGTGCAGTTGTACCAAGACTCCAATTGATTGATTAGCAATCGAGTTTCAGTACAGCTGCATAAAAGCAGCACGTTTTTACTCACTCGGGGTTGGGTGTTCGAGAGTGGAGAACGGGTGAGGAGAAGGAGGAAAGTAGTAAAGGAAAGGAAAGGAAAGGAAAGTAAATTAAACTAAAATAACCATTTATTTCACTCACCGTGTTTGTTTGTCTCCGTGCACCGTTTACTGTTTAGTACATTTTTGTTCGTCTATTTATTTTGGCCTCAAGTGCCGTGTCCTGTGTTTTTGTGTTCTCTTATTTTGTTTATTAAATGCTGAGCACAACCAAGTGCTCAGCTTCACCAACCTCACTGTCTCTGTCTGTTCTGTGTTTCTCCCGGTTTCTGGTCTGACGTCACCCACTGCAGCCGTCTTGTGACACACAGTCGCTCTAGCACTCACCGCTGCCTCAGGGGCTGGCTGTACTAAAGGGATCTGATCATGGATCCAGGCTCCGATCTGAGCGGAGCTTCAGTGCTCTTCGAAGACATGCCATGGCTTCGTAATTCCATGACTCAGAAGCAACTGTATAACAGCTATTTGCCACACTCATCACTCAGGACAACATTGTGCCAACAATTTATTGTTTTTAATGACTGTCTCAGGAATGTCTTTGGATCTTTTAATTAGGCATACAAGGGATGCAAGGTTTTGTTATACTTGTTTGTAACATTTTATTATTTCAGATAGAATCATCTTTATGCATGCCCCAGCTACAGAAACTCTCCCGTTTCCCCCCCCGTCCACCTCCACTTTTGAAACCAAAGTTACTCCACTGAGCACAACTACAATCAATTATCTGTCATTCCTGGACTTTATCCGTTCAAACTTTCAAAACAAAGTAATTCAGCAAGATGTATTTATCGTTATGAATCAGTGAATCAAATCTGTTGAAATGATTCACTAAACTGAATGAATCAAACAAAGCAAGTCAGTAAAAGAGACTTAAATAGCGCGCCTATCTGTGGTTAAAGCATGGTTTGCATACGCACTAATAAATCTCCCTTTGTACTGCTAAACTCCTCCTTGCAACCAGCGCTATCCAATCGCTGCGCGGCCCGCAGCTGGTCACAATGGATTTGTTTAGCCTCACTGCAGCTACGCTCCCTCTCCAAGATGTTCGACTTCCTGTTTCGTCCTAGCATCGAGTTGGGCCATTTCAGGAAGCGCACCACTCATCTTTCAAGCGTCCATCCTGGTTAGGAGGTAGCCTTACAGCCCCTGTGACCTCAATAGAGCTCTCAAATATGTGATCTCTCTGAGTGCAGTTGGATCCACTAACGTATTATCCCTGTCTGCCATTGAAGATCATATAGGATATAGTTAGCACACTGTGGTCCCATTCTACCAGCCTTGCCCCCTTGTAACTGCCCTATACTTGTGCTGCCATTGCCCATCAGTATATAATACAGAACCATTGTAGTGCTACTGTCATTTGGGAATGCTAAAATGTGGATGCATATGGACCTGATTAATTTGGTCTTGGACGTGACTTCTTTGGGGTTGGCACTCTGAAAGTTTGAGATCTTAAACTGAGAGTTAAAGAACTGCCTGTATTATTATGCTTGCCATTCTTAATAGAATTGTTATTGGTTGTTTATACTTGGAATGCATTATTTTGGATGCTGCTGTAATACTAGCCTGCAGGGCAAACACACACAGAAAGATCTCTGTTCCTTTCTTTCTCTAGTTAGTAACCCTTGAATGACTGGGGTACAGCACAGGGGAGCAAGGTACAGCACAGGGGAGCAGGGTACAGCACAGGGGAGCAGGGTACTGCACAGGGGAGCAAGGGTACAGCACCGGGGAGCAAGGGTACAGCACAGGGGAGCAGGGTACTGCACAGGGGAGCAAGGGTACAGCACAGGGGAGCAAGGTACTGCACAGGGGAGCAAGGGTACAGCACAGGGGAGCAAGGTACTGCACAGGGGAGCAAGGGTACAGCACAGGGGAGCAAGGGTACAGCACAGGGGAGCAAGGGTACAGCACAGGGGAGCAAGGTACTGCACAGGGGAGCTACAGTATAGCAGAGTATTATAAAGCACAGGAGATCTAGGTAAACATTTGGATCCTAGATATATCTATATATAAAACTAAACTCTGAAAGAATGTAGTCAATTAACAGATACCACGAAGGAATCATATTGTAGTGTCAAACTGAACAGGATTGAGGGACCTGTCTATAGCTTTAATGAAACGTCTGGAAGAATGTATCTGAGAACGGTCAGTGGATGTAAAACTGTTTAGTGATCCAGGGTTTTATTCACTATTAATAAACTCCCTCGTTGGTGTGCGTGTGACTCTCGACTGTGCTGTGTGTCGTGTGACGGGGCACAGAAAGATGGTTTTCATTTGAAGCCGTGTTTCAAGGATGAAAAAATACAAGTTTTGTGTGAACGGCTGCCAAATACTCTGTGAGGGAACAATAATAAACAGAAATGGAAGTGTCAGCATTATCAGAGAGAGAGAGGGGTGGGGGAGAGAGGAGAGAGGAGAGAGGTGGGGAGAGGAGAGGTGGGGAGAGGAGAGGTGGGGGTAGAGGAGAGCAAGGAGAGGGAAGAGGGGAAAGGAGAGACAGGAGTGGTAGGGGAAAGAGGAGTGAGATAGGGGAGGGAGGAGAGGTGGGGGAGACGGGAGAGGGGAGAGAGGAGAGAGAGTTAGGGTTAATCCTACCACCACAAAGCCCTGACAAGCCAAGAGCTCAGTCCTCAGCCAGCTGGCCTTGAAGCTCACTGCACTGAGCGGCACTGACATCAGTCAGCTTCTGGACAGGACTGCTAAAATAATGCCAATCAGAGTGTACCAAATTATATCTCACCTCAAACTCAAACCTCACTCATTGGGACAAAGAAAGTAAAACACAAAACAAACTTGAATGCTATCAGGCCCTAAAAAGAGACTTTACCCTGTAAAGCATTCCATTTCACAACTGCCTCTTTATTTGGTTAGTTCTTTTCATTCCAAGTATCGTAGGATTTAGAAGATTTTTTGGATGGAAGGAAATAACAGTATCAGTAGTAGCTGAAGGTGTGGGAAGATTAATATTGATTAAGAAATGACCAGAGAGAGACATCTGAGACGGAGAGATTGGAGATATCAAGACCCCTGGTGATGAGCAGATCCAGGGTGTGTCCTCGGGTGTGAGTGGGGACATTGACAGATTGAGAGAGCCCAAGACAGTCCAGGAGCGTGATAAAGTCGGTCACTAGAGGGGAAGAAGGCAAATCGACATGGGTGTTGAAATCATCTAGGAGTAGAATTTTGTCAGTTGAAGTGCAGATTAGGGAGAGGAATTGCGAGAACTCAGCAATAAAAGCAGAGTTATTCCTTGGTGGATGATAGATAACAGCAAGGGTGAGGGACATGGGAGAGGGGAGCTTGATAGCGAGATGCTCAAAGGAAGAGAAGGCTGGCATAGAGAGAGTTGAGGCGGCAAGCACAGAGTTAGCAAGAACAGCAGTACTCCGATCTCTACCTGTGAGGTGTGGCTTGTCAAAGAGCGAGTAGCCATTTGGGGTGAATAGATGTATTGAGTGCTTATCATTTACAGAGTGCCAGGTTTCTGCTAGACAGAGAAGATCAAGATTAAGTTTGTTGAGAAGCAGAGATTTGTTAGTTAGAGAACGGCAATTTAAGAATCAGAATTTACAGTTTGTAGCAGACAGTACAGGGGGAGTTAGTAACGGTATCTGAAGCAGGTACTTACCAGTGTTTATTCTAGGAGGGGAGAAAGAGTGAGTATGCTTTGTCCAGGGGATCCAGACGTTTGGTGTCAGAATTTGAATGAGGCCTCTAGTAGCCATTGGGAAAGGTTTGGAAAAAGTCACTCCACCTGTCCTCGCTCTGACTGCCACAGCTCAGACTGCCCTTGGACAAGTGGCCCTTAGACAGCTGGCGTTCTAAGACACTGTTTACCAAGTTATACTATGCTGTAGGCCTAGAGCCATATACTTAACACAATATTGTAATCGGCCTCACAATTCAACGCAGCCCACCACAGTTAAGACAACTTAATTACAAGGCAGGATTTAAATCCTAACTAGTCATACATTCACTCCAACTACATAACCGCTATGTTACACAGATTCACAACTTAATCCTTTCAACAGACTAGCCTACTGTTTACATTTACCCTATCCAAACGGCAATATATTGCCTCAATATACGTTGTGTTCTTGGTACAAGTTAGAAGAAACAATTGGGGCAACTTTGGCCCCCATCGGTTTTAAGTTGTGACTATTTGCTTTGTGAGGGGCAAGGTTGCCCCAATGGTTTCTTGAAAATTGGCTTGTGTTTTTTATATCTCCATTAAATGGCTGGGCACTTTTGATAACTTTTTCACATTTCAATGTATTTTTGTTTCAGATTTTAAACATGTGTGTTCTTTTAAGTCTTAGCCCTGAATATCAAAAGTGTCTTCCGACAGTCCAAAACTCACTGTCTCTGTTTTAACCCGACTCTTATCCCGAACGTTGTTTCCAGCATAAAATGAAACTCTTTTCTGCTGTTTTCCGACAGGTGGAATAGGTGCAATTTACATAAAAGTGGCGGGAAAACTATTCAGTATTTAAATGAGAAACCTATATGAAAACAGCTGGCAAACATGGCAGAGATAGCAATCTGGCATGTTATCCAATTAATGTAAATTGAATAAATAACTGGGGGATTTCAGGGGTGAAATCGCTCTGGGCCACTTATTTCAAAGTTGCATCTCACAGAGGGGGAACCCCTCTATGTCACACATGTATTTATCCCAGCCCAAAACTGATTTTGATATGAAAACAGCAGGCAAACATGGCAGAGATAGCAAGTTGGTATGTTATCCAATTAATTCAAATGTAATTAGTAACTGGGTTATTTCTGGTGTAAATTAAGCAACACTATCAATATAGCAAAGGTTTAACACTTCATTTACAGATCCATTTATTTCAGATTTACCTCCATCCATCAGGGTGCTGCTTAATTACAGATGAGCCTATGGCCAAACACAGACATTCATGAAAGCAGGACAAAAATAAGATTTGACTAAATTTGTGGGGACATGTGACAGATGAATCTTGGTTATAAATCTCCCTCCCGACCTGTGAGGGCGCTGTGTAAAGGGAACAGCGTGCCCTGGACTGGATGGCCAGACAATTCATTCCCAGGGTTAGGCGGAAGTCAGCCATCTAGAAAGGGGGTGGAGCTATGGTACACTAAATTATTGACCCGGAAGGGAAACGATTTGGCAGCCGCGGACTGGAGGAGAGGGTGCACTCGTTAACCAAGGGGGCGTGATTGACGGTATATAAGGGGATGTAGTGAGGTGATCTTTTCCTTTGTATGGTTAAATGCTGAACTGGAAGGAGAAAGCAAAATATATCGCAAGTGTTTTGTTTGTGTAAAATCTACTTGTTTGTTATTATTAGACGGCTAACACGATCCGGAGCTGTTGCTACAGGCCAGCACAAACCCGGACAACACTGCACCTTGTTCACGATAAATTGTATTTACACCACGAGTACTACAGCACTCACTTTGGACTTGTGACCGTGTTTTGTGTATAAATGTGTGTTTTAAAATACCACGTATATATTTCGAGAATGAACCCATGGGTTTAACAGAGCAATATGCATCGCTCTGTATTGCCTGTTCCCTTTCTTCTTTACAGTTGTCCTCAGACTTTGGATTATAAATAAACCATCACTTCTCCAGTACTGTGTTGTTTGTCCTTGTCTTGAGCACTGCATCACCTCTACACCTGCGCACTGCAAACCACTTTGCCACAGGACACCAGAACATGCTACCTAAAAAGAGGGCTGTCCTGGGTAAAGCGGAGGGTTGGTAGCATTACTACTACCAGTACTGCTACTACTACTACTACTAATAATAATATAATCATATTATAGTGATAATAACAACTTTTGAATATTTTTGAATATTGTATTTTCTATTGTAATACTTGTTGCCATGGATAAAGGTGACAGCTAAATTTAATAATAATAATAATAATAATAATAATAATAATTATTATTATTATTAAATGATAGCTTCAAACCTCTACTAGTCTTTGTACATCAATGCTGAAATTTGATTTGCTCGTGGGTGGCACGGTGGTGTAGTGGTTAGCACTGCTGCCTCACAGCGCCAGGATCCCATGACCTGTGTGGGTTGCATTTCACATATGGCATTCTACCCCATTGACCTCTACTAGTCTTTGTTTACTATATTGGTCCCACCACAGGTGAATAAATACCCTTCTGTACAATATATGAAAAGGTACAACTGAAATTTGATTTGTGTGTGTGTGTGTGTGTGTGTAGTCTTTCTGAACTCAGGGTGGCCACGGTGGTGTAGTGGTTAGCACTGCTGCCTCACAGCAGTCCCTGGATCCTTTAGCCTTTAGGTTTGAATCCTCTAGGGTACTGTCTGTGTGGAGTTTGCATGTTCTACCAATTGTTAGCAGTGTTTTGAACCAAACAGTCTGCTATCTGCAATGGGTTTTTTTCTCCAGGGCCAGTCCACATCGGTTTCCTCCCACAGTCCAAAGACATGCTGTCCAGGCTGATTGGTCACTCTAAATTGCCCTATGTGTGTGGTGCCCTGCGATGGACTGGTTTCCCGTCCAGCGTGTAGTCTTGCCTTGCGCCCTGTGTATGGCGGGTTAGGCTCCGGCTCACCGTGACCCTGTAAAAGAGTAAGCGGTTCATGATAATGGATGGATGATTTGCTCGTGGCCTCCATGTTTTTTGATGCAGCAACTTTAACTTTTAACAAACTTCACAGACAACCTCCCTGAGGTTAAAAGGGAAGGGAAACGGTTTAATAAGTAATGATTTAATAAGTAATAAAAAATAAAATTCATCATAAAAAACACAGTAATATTTATCATATAATACAAAAAACGACTTTTAAAAATACGGATAGTGTGTTCCGCCATGTTGACAGTGACGTCACTGGTTGGAAAGACTCGACTGGCTACAGTTTTTAACAGAGATGGCGAATTTTAGAGAGCACGATGAAAATGACAATTCTGTGTCAGAATTTGACCAGCTAACCAGCTTTCCAGTGCCGTACGCATTCAAGCCCATCGTAGAGGGACTTATTATTACTATTAAAAAAAACGAAATCAGATTAAGAACATAAGAAAAGTTACCAAACGAGAGGAGGCCATTCAGTCCATCTTGCTGGTTTGGTTGTTAGTAGCTTATTGATCCCAGAATCTCATCAAGCAGCTTCTTGAAGGATCCCAGGGTGTCAGCTTCAACAACATTACTGGGGAGTTGATTCCAGACCCTCACAATTCTCTGTGTAAAAAAGTGCCTCCTATTTTCTGTTCTGAATGCCCCTTTATCTAATCTCCATTTGTGACCCCTGGTCCTTGTTTCTTTTTTCAGGTTGAAAAAGTCCCCTGGGTCGACACTGTCAATACCTTTTAGAATTTTGAATGTTTGAATCAGATCGCCGTGTAGTCTTCTTTGTTCAAGACTGAAGAGATTCAATTATTTTAGCCTGTCTGCATACGACATGCCTTTTAAACCCGGGATAATTCTGGTTGCTCTTCTTTGCACTCTTTCTAGAGCAGCAATATCCTTTTTGCTTCGAGAATGGAAGAAGGTACAGGCGCGGAGAGGTAATGTTGATGGAATCAAAGAGCATTCTGCTGTTTTCCTGACTGGTGGAAAGGGTGAAATTAACTTAAAAGTGGTGGAGAAACAAACTTGTATGTAAATTGAAAACACATAGGGTAATGATGCAAATGTATGGTGTCCATATTAGGACATCTTCGTACATCAGGCAAAAAGGAGTCATTATGTGCTCTCCTCTGTAACTCCTTCCTCCAACCTCTGAAACTCCCTCCGTCATGCTCCATGATCCCTCCTCCCTCCCACATAATTTTTGATGGTCTAAAGAGATCAGCCAATAAAGAACCATTTCCAACTTTTACACGTTTTCATTGGTTAGATTAAATGCCATTCATATTACCCGGGAGACCAACTATGTAATTGAAAGGGGCGTATCTAACTAAACACATTCAACGTTTGAGAGCTGAAAAAAAGTAACAACAATAATAATAATAATAATAATAATAATAATAATAATAATAATAATAATAATATCTAAAGCTGAATTATCATTTTCGTGAGGTAATGATTGCAATTGTACATTTCAATGCAAGCCCAAAAAAGCATGTTAAATACACACTTGTTTAAAAAATATATGCTCCTTAAAAGTACACATTCTTGTAATGTTATTCTGCACAAAAGCATATTATTAAAGTACCTTGCTCAAGGGTACAGCAGCAGTGTCCCCCCCACCTGGGATTGAACCCACAACCCTCCGGTCAAGAGTCCTGACCACTACTCCACACCGCTGCCCCTATATATATAGTGAACGACTTGTTCGTGGGTTGTAGGTATCCGAGGTATTTTTGAATACCAGGTGAATGATTGGGCAAGACACCGGAAGGGCAGCAGTGTGGAGTAGTGGTGAGGGCTCTGGACTCTTGACCGGAGGGTTGTGGGTTCAATCCCAGGTGGGGGGGACACTGCTGCTGTACCCTTGAGCAAGGTACTTTACCTAGATTGCTCCAGTAAAAACCCAACTGTATAAATGGGTAATTGTATGTAAAAAATAATGTGATATCTTGTAACAATTGTAAGTCACACTTAAATAAATTATAAAGTAGAATGCAAATAGTTTTTGTAGAAAAACAAAAGTACTTTCAAAGAACATGAAACAAAGCTAATTATTTTCTTTTGAGTCCTTTTTGGACGAGAGGTCAGGTTCTAACCAGTCCCTCGTTAACCTAACCTCCTCCTGTATGTAAAAATAGTTAAAGTCCTTATTTTTAATCCATAAGGTAATCAAACAATTTGTAATTTCTCCATTATTTACAGGGTGATCTCCAATAGGCCCAGCAGGTGGCACTGTTCCCCAGAACAGTGCAAGAACACAGGTAGGTATACACAGTTGCCCTCTGGTGGACACTGGTCGCAGTTGCAGCTCCACAGGTAAGTATAGACAGTGTCCTCGTTTTGGCAACCCTCAATGCATTAGCCATTTGTAATCCTTTGTCTGTTTTTACAGGTTCCTTAAAAGTTTGCCTGCTGGAGTCCCTGGAGCGGTGCTTTTTTAACAGCCAGCCTGGTGTGCTCACAAATTAATAAACACTTTGCAACACGTTTGCTTCCGTGGGTTTCTTCAAAGTCAGTAACAGTTCTTCAAAGTCAATAACAGTCCTTAAACACTTAAAACAGTCCTTCAACACGGTGTCTTTCAGGCATTTGTGGGAGTTCACTCCCAACTCGCTCCCTGCATATAAAGCCGTGGCTGCACACACGCACAGGGTCATAAAAGTATTCAGAGTCCCGGGTACTACCTTAAACACGGCGTTTCTTAACCTGCTCACTGTTATCAGTAATTTAAAACACTGTCCCGTGTTTTATTTTTGACTACCACGGGATATTTTAAGTCACACTTTTCGCAGGCTGAGCGTTTCACTCAGTACTTCACTCAGCAGCCCCTCAAATCCGTAGTCGCGACGGACAGTGCAGGCTGTACCGACACACACACAACAGTCACTATTAGGTTAGCCCCGATCCAGTTCACTAGAGCAAGTAGGTGTCACTCAGCGGTGAAAACTTTCTTTTCACTTCACAGAAACAGAAAGTAGTTTAAATTCCGTTTACCTCTTGAATGCTGCTATCCACAGTTCAGTACTCACTGCGTTTTATATTGCTCCTAGTAATCCCTTGCTTCACAGCGTTTTCTATTGCTCCTTGCAATTCTTCACTTTTACTTCTGGGCAATGCAGTCCCTTTTTCCTACCTTTCGAAATCTTCTTGGGAAGCGTTGAAGTGATTGATCTGACACTTGGCAGATATCATCAGCAACCAAACCCGCTGCAACTTTGCGAAGCAGAAGATGCTGCAATGAAGTTTACTATCAAAATGGCTGCCAGAAATTTTACCGAAACGCGCCCCTAACAGCAAACTGCCTTTACTTGAAAGCTGTTTGGCCAACAAACTCCAAACTTGGTAGGCATCGTCAGGGTGACAATGGAATACAAATATGTCAAAATGATGATGTTTTGTAAAACAATATGGCCACCATACGTACATTTACATCTTAAATTTAAAACTGCCTCAGTTGAAAAACGGTTTACTTGACTATCTCAAAATTTCACAAGCATCATCCGTGTCATTGTATCAATACAACTGACTCTTAAAAAAAATGGTGTTGACCTGAACCAAAATGGCCGTCTGACACATTTTCCAAATCTTCTTCTTGGGAACCGGTGAAGTGATTGATCTGAGTCTTCAAGTTTTGGAACACAGAAGTTGCTGTGATAAAATTTTATATAAAAATACTGCCACCAAATTTGACGAAACAAGCAACACACTGCTTCTGCTCGAAAACCATTTTACCAACTTACACCCAACTTGGTAGGCCTCATCCTGGGGACAATGGAATTCAAATATGGCAAAATGGTGTTCTTTCGTAAAACAAGATGGCAGCCAGACCTACGTTTCGTTCTTAAATTTAAAACCGCTTCACGTGAACACGGTGTAGTTAATTAACTCCAAAGTTGACAAGCATCATTCCTGTGTCAATACAATTGACTTTTTCAAAAATGGTGTTTGTGCATAAACCAATATGGCCACATGATGTATTTTTTTAAAAACCTTTCAAAATCTTTGGTCAAATGTAAAACTAGCAGATAGTTTAATGATTACTATGGAACACATATAGGAAACCATATGTGCTCTATCCGAAAATGACTTTGCCTGCAACCTTTGACCTCTCCTTAAGTTAAAATGTAAAACTAGCTTATAACTCCTTACAGAGTGTATATAGGTTAATGGTTACTATAGAAGACATTTAGGAACCCATATATGCTCTATTCAAAAATTACCTTGATCGTGATCTTTGACTTCTCCTTAAGGTTAAATGTAAAATGAGCTTATAGCTCCTTACAGTGTGCAGATAGGGTCATGGTTACTATGGTGTTTAAAGTTATAAAGCATCATGAGATAATGAACTAATGCAGTATTTTGAATTGAAACTGCTCCATAAAACTGATCTGTTGCTGACACTTGTGCTGCAATGCTACAGCTTGCCAAAATTTCCAACTGGTACTGAGCTTATTATTATTATTATTATTATTATTATTATTATTATTATTATTATTATTATTATTTTTCCAGCTCTCAAGCGCTGAATGTGTTTAGTTAGCTACGCCCCATTCAGTTACGTAACTGGTCTCCCGGATAATATGACTGGCATTTAATCTAACCAATGAAAACGTGTAAAAGCTGGAAACGGTTCTTTATAGGCTGATCTCTTCAGACCAGCAAAAATGATGTCAAGGTAGGAGGGAGCATGGAGCATGATGGAGGGAGGAGGGAGGAGGGAGTTTCAGGGGAGGGAGGAAGGAGTTTCAGAGGAGGGAAGAGGGAGTTTCACAGGAGGGAGGAGGGAGGAGGGAGTTTCACAGGAGGGGAGGAGGGAGGAGGGAGTTTCAGGGGAGGGAGGAGGGAGTTTCACCGGAGGGAGGAGGGAGTTCCAGGGGAGGGAGGAGGGAAGGGTAGGAAGGAGGGAGGAGGGAGTCTCACAGGAGGGAGGAGGGAGTTTCAGGGGAGGGAGGAGGGAGTTTCATAGGAGGGAGGAGGGAGTTTCAGAGGAGGGAGGAGGGAGTTTCACAGGAGGGAGGAGGGAGTTCCAGGGGAGGGAGGAGGGAAGGGGAGGAAGGAGGGAGGAGGGAGTTTCACAGGAGGAGGAGGGGAGTTCAGGGAGGGAGGAGGGAGTTTCAGGGGAGGGAAGAGGGAGTTTCAGAGGAGGGAGGAGGGAGTTTCACAGGAGGGAGGAGGAGTTCAGGGGAGGGAGGAGGGAGTTTCAGAGGAGGGAGGAGGGAGTTTCAGAAGAGGGAGGAGGGAGTTTCAGGGGAGGGAGGAGGGAGTTTCAGAGGAGGGAGGAGGGAGTTCCAGGGGATGGAGGAGGAAGGAGGGAGTTTCAGGGGAGGGAGGAGGGAGTTTCAGAGGAGGGAGGAGGGAGTTTCAGAGGAGGGAGGAGGGAGTTTCACAGGAGGGAGGAGGGAGTTCCAGGGGAGGGAGGAGGGAGGGAGGAAGGAGGGAGGAGGGAGTCTCACAGGAGGGAGGAGGGAGTTTCAGGGGAGGGAGGAGGGAGTTTCATAGGAGGGAGGAGGGAGGAGGGAGTTTCAGGGGAGGGAGGAGGGAGTTTCACAGGAGGGAGGAGGGAGGAGGGAGTTTCAGGGGAGGGAGGAGGGAGTTTCACAGGAGGGAGGAGGGAGCTCCAGGGAGGGAGGAGGGAAGGAGGAAGGAGGAGGAGGAGTTTCACAGGAGGGAGGAGGGAGGAGGGAGTTTCACAGGAGGGAGGAGGGAGGGAGTTTCAGGAGGGAGGAGGAGGGGAGTTTCACAGGAGGGAGGAGGGAGTTCACACAGGAGGGAGGAGGAAGTTCCAGGAGGGAGGAGGGAGTTTCACAGGAGGGAGGAGGGAGTTTCACAGGAGGGAGGAGGAAGTTCCAGGGGAGGGAGGAGGGAGTTTCACAGGAGGGAGGAGGGAGTTCCAGGGGAGGGAGGAGGGAGTTTCAGGGGAGGGAGGAGGGAGTTTCAGGGAGGGAGGAGGGAGTTTCAGAGGAGGGAGGAGGGAATTCCAGGGGATGGAGGAGGGAGGAGGGAGTTTCAGAGGAGGGAGGAGGGAGTTCCAGGGGAGGGAGGAGGGAGTTTCACAGGAGGGAGGAGGGAGTTCCAGGGGAGGGAGGTGGGAAGGGGAGGAAGGAGGGAGGAGGAAGTTTCACAGGAGGGAGGAGGGAGATTCAGGGGAGGGAGCACATAACGACTCCTTTTTGCCTGATGTACGAAGATCTCTTAATATGGACACCATACTAATGACAGTTTTTATGTCATTCCAGGATGTCAAACAATGCACCTGTGGGAATGAAAGGTAGAATAGGCAAAGTAAACTGAACAGACGTGGAGAAAGACAGATAAAAGAGCCGTGCGCGTAATGGAACAAATAAATGAAGCCAGTGCATCAGAACAACAGAGCGAAACCCAAGAACAAATAGCACAGGAGGGGAGGGGGTCTCTCTGACCCTGTGTATAATACATAGAATACAATTATAAATACATACATCAAGCCCACAGTGTCATTCATTTGTATAACCATTACATTAAGCTTCTCATGACCATGCAAAGGATGCTGATGTCTCTTGAGTGTCCTGAATGCATGTTTACAACATAGGTTTGAATGTCATGTACTATTGCATACATTCACAACTGTGTTTTACAGATATCATATTATGGGCTGGGGACCCTAACATTCAGTATAGACTACAAACTACAGAAAACTTATATATAATGTATTTATTTTACAGTGATAACAGTAAAGACACCAAAAGACAACAACAGATTGAATTGTACATTATGTAAGGTACGTGTGTTCTGATTCTGACTATGAATACTCACTCCGACCTCATCAACCCATTTCATTTTTGCATCGAGGTAAGTTAATTAGGTACCCATGATATTTTTTGCAACTGTTCTCATTCTTCTGGGACATATTTGCGTTTTGTTCGGCAGGAAAAACAGTCAGAAAGTTAAATCACCGCCACAGAAGCCCTCATAGACGGTCGAAAAAGCTTATATCGACAATATATAGACAATAGACAAATTATACACACACACACTGAGACACACACACACACACACACACACACACACACTGAGACACACACACACCCTCTGCTAGTTCCATTAAACATGGAAAACTTGAAGGAAAAAAATGTAGCCAGCACTTTCATACACTTTTTTTTTCAATACACTTTTTTTTTCAATCTCTAAGTTTTCTCTCTCTCTCTCTCTCTCTCTCTCTCTCTCTCTCTCTCTCTGTCATCACTTCACAAAGGCGCAGGAGGACTCGTTTTTGAAAAGGGGCTGGTTTAATTCGAACGCATGTCACTTTTTTCTTTACTGTTCTTTCAGCGACTGCAGTACAAGTTCGCAACTCCTATTCTGCGGGCAGAGCCGAGGAGAGTTGAAAACCCGACAGGGATCGAAGAAACTGAAGAACAGAGCTCCGCTAACTCCGTGACAGGGCAGGAACACGCACCTTCTAACACAACACACGAGACAAAGGTAGAGCTACTTTGTACATGTTTTTTGTTTACTGTGGTCGACCGTCTTTGAGGGATTATTTTATAAAGAAATATGCTGTAGAAAAGGGAGTAAAGAAATTTGAACACAAGAAATAAAATTGATTTTGATGGTTATGTTGGTTATTGCGGTGTAAGTAAATATAGTTTTATCACATTAGTGTGAAGACATTTATCAGAAAAAAAAAATCGTGGTCGTTGAATATAGACATTTGAACTATATATATATATATATATATATATATATATATATATATATATATATATATATATATATATATATATATATATATAATTTCAAGGGATCAGCAAATAAAATCATATTACCAGTAATTCTTATTGTCTTAAGTCCGTTTTTATTGAAATACTAATTTAAAATACAGTACAATTAAACATATTATACATTTAATATGTACTGTGGAAACAGACTTTTCGTGTTCAGTGAATTTGTATTATAAGAAGTCATTTACAATAAGCGACTGCTCAATTTCTCCTGTGTTACGCGGATTTCTGTACCCCATAGAATTCTGTATCCCCGCATGATCCCATGTCTGTGCAGATGCAGTTTTTCAAAGCTGGACGTGGGTGCGCGATATTCCTGTGCCCGAGTCCCGCTGTGCTCTCAAGCACTGCCACTGAGTTCTGCTGCAGCTTGCAACAAATATTCAAAACAAGACCAAATTAAAGGGGCAGCAGTGTGGAGTAGTGGTTAGGGCTCTGGACTCTCGACCGGAGGGTTGTGGGTTCAATCCCAGGTGGGGACACTGCTGCTGTACCCTTGAGCAAGGTACTTTACCTAGATTGCTCCAATTAAAACTCAACTGTATAAATGGGTAATTGTATGTAAACATAATGTGATATCTTGTAATAATTGTAAGTCGCCCTGGATAAGGGCGTCTGTTAAGAAATAAATAATAATAATAATTGTGTAGCAAAATAAAACACCACATTTAACACCACTGATTTTCTACAGTACGCTCAGCCTCCTGCATTGCTGAATACACAAAACCCTTGATTAAAAGTAACATTACAAAACTGTAGGGTATTTCTTTTAAAATACATTTTAATTTTATACAGAAACACCAAGCGTTCATGTATAGCGATCTTGATCTACGCAGTCGTCAAATCTAGGGTGTACAGAAATCTGCATCACACCCTTGATATTGTAGCGTGCACGGGGGAAGGCAGCAATTTGTGGGTGACGTAATCAAATACAAAGAGATAAGCCCTCTTTAGTACAGCGGTATCGGCACTATGCTTTAGTGCGAGAGGTCCCGGGTTCGCGCCCGCTCTCCGCCTGTCTGTGAATTATTGTTATTAGTTTATTTAGCAGACGCCTTTATCCAAGGCGACTTATAGAGACTTGGGTGTGTAAACTATGCATCAGCTGCAGAGTCACTTACAATTACGTCTCACCCGAAAGACGGAGCACAAGGAGGTGAAGTGACTTGCTCAGGGTCACACAGTGAGTCAGTGGCTGAGGTGGGATTTGAACTAGGGACTTCCTGCTTATAAGCCCTTTTCTTTAACCACTGGACCACACAGCCTCCTAGGTAGGGTGGTAGGCATCTAAGGGAAGATTTGTCAGAGCGAAAATGAAGATCATAGGTCACATGGTGTGGTGGCCATATTGGATTTTTCAAGAATTTTGGACAATTTAAAAAAATCTTCTTCTCCGAACAGGTTTACAGCAGAGATCTGAAACTTGGTGCACATACTCTCCCCGTAAAAAAAAAACATGGCCACCGCGAGCCAATCAAATTTCAGCTATGGTCAATTTGCATATATTGCAGTGTTTCTCTATGGTACAATGTGGTAGAGTGAAGAAACTTCATACAGTAGTAGAGGACTATGGGAAATTAATGTCAACGAAAGAATGAAGTTGACTGGTGTGGCGGAGTGGCCCGCCCCTATATATGTGCGCTGTTTCTTATTATTTGTAGTATTATTATAAAACCAGCACGATACTTGTTTGTTTCTGTTTGGTTGGCCAACGTGCCCCTTTTGTTTTTTGTTTGTTTAAATATTTTGTTAGATTACAAAATATTGCGTTCTGTATTGGTTATAATTTCTTGAAAGAGGGAGCGATTATCATCTTTTAAATGGTATCAATATATTTATTGAGCAAGATGTGTAAGTTTCACATACTGTGAATAAGGAATCGGGAATAAGTAACCAACTTCCAGGTGGTACAGAGGCGCTTTGATTTCTCACACATGTTTGTGTTTGTCAAATTGGGGAACGGTAGCCTTGTGGTTTCCTATAAGTTACTGATCTTAGGTGCCGCACAATGCGCTCGGACCCCTTTCCCTTTTTTAACTTTATTTTTTTTTAGTTTTTGCCATGTGATGGGGTGCCTGCCTGCCCCCTATATTTTGTGTTATTATTATTATTATTTTTACTGTTGTTTTCATTATTTTTTCATTATAATTATTGTGGTTTTCATTATTTGTGATTGTATTATTGAGGGGGTTAAATTCCTCCCTGCAAAATACATGTGAGAATGTGGCTGGACCCTTAATTTGCTAATTGTTAATTATTGATTAATTGGGCTCCAGCCACAGACTATAAAAGCCAGGAGGAATGTTTGGTTTGGTGTGGTGAGACACAGAGAGTAAGTGTTAGCTGTAAAAGTGTAGATAGAGGTACTTGTTTAATTTGATTTATTTGTTCCGGTGTTTTGTGTTTGTACCATTTGTTTGGCCGTCGTTCCTTTTTATTTTGTGTTTTGGTAAATAAAAATATTTTGTTTCCCTGCATTTTCCTGACTCTGAGTCTTCCCTCTGCGGCTATCCTGTCACATGCCATTTTAATATATTTTTTTAAATTTTTGTTCTTTTTATTTTTTTGGGGGGGTGGTTTGTGTGTTTCTTTAATTTGAGATACGTGGCTACTGTAGTGATCCAGCGATGGGGTCACTAAATAACCCCGGGGGTCAAAATTTTGGATCCTGGGCTCCCGAGTGGCGCATCCTGTAAAGGCGCTCCACATGGAGTGTAGGATGTGCCCTATAGCCTGGACGTCGCCGGTTCGAGTCCAGGCTATTCCTTTGCCGACCGAGGACGGGAGCTTCCAGGGGGCGGCGCTCAATTGGCCGAGCGACGCCCGGGGGGAGGGAGGGTTAGGTCGGCCAGGGTGTCCTCGGCTCACCGCGCACCAGCGACCCCTGTAGTTCTGGCCGGGCAACTGCAGGAGGAGCTGCGTTGTCCTCCGACGCTGTAGCTCTTGGGTGGCTGCCTGGTGAGTCCGCAGTGTGAAAAAAAAAGCGGTCGGCTGATGACACATGCTTTGGAGGACAGCATCTGTTCGTCTTCACCCTCCCGAGTCAGCGCAGGGGTGGTAGCGGTGAGCTGAGCCTAAAAATAATTGGCCATTTCAAATTGGGGAGAAAATAATAAAAAATAATTGGCAACGACTAAATTATTAAAAAAATAAATAAAAAAATAAAAATAATAATAATTTGGATCCAAACATAGCCCTCCTGTCTGTCGGTCTCTGTCTGTCTGTCTGTCTGTCTGTCTGCTTGTCTGTATGTCTGTCTGTGCCCCCCAGCCCCACAGATCTGTCCTTTATTGCTTGAAGCAGTTAACTGCAATGTTTTTGCTGTGCTGTCATTTCCCGGAAACTTTAAATAAGCAAGTGCTGCTATAAATGATCTGGCACTCTTTATGTCAATGCCACAGGCACTGAAGTGGTGGGGAGGGAACGGCCTGATTGCTCGCTCTAAATTACAGCCGTGTGTTGGGGGGACTGGTAATTTGCCTCAGGACCGGACACACCCTATGGTTAGGTAACTGGGAGGGAAGGAGAAACGGAGACCAGTGAGACAATGGAAAGAGACGGCAGACCAGTCCACTATTACCCCAGTTCTAATGGACCCATCATTATGAGCAACAGATAGACCCCCTATATCGGATATTGTCAGTACAATCTGCTAAATAATTTGAACACCAAGTCTCGTGACAATTGGATAAGCGGTTTTTCGGGTACATGTAAAACTATACTGACTTACGGATGGACGGTCAGACAGACAACCACTGTATCCCCAGAATCTGATATTCTTAATAAGCTAAATAGTGTTTCATTTTCCCATATGTTTGGAGACCCGCTTATCCAATTGTCATGAAACTTGGTATTGACATTATTCAGCATCAGATATAGAGAATATCACATTGAGGGGATATAGGCGATACATTTTTGCATGTATCTGAGGAGCAGATTGTCAAATTGTGTAAACATGTCATTGCCATTTCTTACACTATCCAGTTCTGTATATACTGTTGCTATTCGTCTTGGTCATCAGCTCTTTCATCACACTGAGAGCTCTGGTTTTGAATTGCTCTAGTTTTGAATTGGAAGGCTCCAGTTAGGGTTCCGGAAGATTAAATAAGACACATCAAAGGGATTAGTAATTCATTCATTCATTGGATTGTTCATCTCAGTTGTGTCTCCATCAAGTTTTGAGTCACATGGTGCTTTTTTCAGAAGCTGTGACCTGGTAACCTCACATCCTGTTTACTGTCTGGCGCCCCAGGGTCAGAGGTCAATGGGTAAATTCCAGTGTTTGTGGTGATTTGTTTGTCACAGTTATAAGGAGAGACGTGTGTGGTCTACATACTGTATATATTTATATATGTGTGTGACAGAAATATAATGAGTTTTGGTTGTAAATCTCCCTCCCGACCTGTGAGGGCGCTAAGCAGCGAAAGGGAAAGGCTTTGGACGGACAATTCTTTCCCTGGTACAGGAAGTCGGTCAGTCTGGAAGAAGGCAAGACTCCGTTGCAGGAACGTATTGACCCGGAAGGGAAATGAGGTAGCAGCTGCAGACAGTAAAGGCAGCTGCAATCGTTTACCAAGGGGTCATGCAGAATGGCATAAAGGGGCTGGAGAATCGTAAATCTTTTCCTTCGCTTGGTTCAGAGAAGCACGGAACTGGAATGACGGGAGAGTTCCCAAATAATTGTAAAATAATTTGTGAGTGTTTTGTTTGTTTGTAGCACTGTTAGTAATTGTCTTTTGTTTGTAAATTCACTAGACGGCTAACACGTCTCCGGAGATGTCACCTTGGGCCAGCACTACCCGGAACAACAACACCACAGTCACTGTTATTTGTTATCACCCACCTCGAGCAATACTGCACGCACCCAGACTGGTGATTTGTGTTAGTAGTATTGTGGGAGTGGATAACGTGTTATTATTTGTTTTGTTTTGCAAATCATTATTATCATTTTCCTGCCGAGCTTTACACATTGGGGTGTATTGCCGGAGGATTATTGTTTGGTCGCCAAATAAAGATCCCTTTTCCAAATCGGATTACAGTTTCCATTTGTGATTATTTCTGCACTGCATCACCTCTGCACCTGTTCTACTCAGCAGCCACTTTGCCACAATGTGGTATCAAAAGAACCTTCTTGAATTACTTGACCATACGATATGCATTTCAAGATTGTCGCCGTTGCTGAGAAGTCATATTTTGATTTCCATTACATGAGAGTTGATGTTTAAACTTCATGCTGATTTGAACTCGGCTCCCGCCAAGATAAGCACCAATTAATACGTAGCTTTCCAGTAAACTAATGTGATCCATCTGTGTCACCATTCATTTGTATTTCCTTCCATCTGATAATGTAGATATCCTTCTGCCTGGTGTTGATGGCTGAAGTGTAATGCTGGCTCCAGGGATCAGCTTATTTTGCCTCCCCAGCGCATCAGCACAGACAACGGCTGCGATGCTGGCTCCGGGAATCAACCACAGTGCATTCTCCCCCGCGCATCAGCATGACAACTGTTTGGATTGAGCTAAGTAGGGTACATCGGTGTTTCGTCAACTAGCCCACGACACCTCAGGAGGGCTCAACAGTGATTTTGGCATCCCAGCATCACCACCCTCCATCCCTCACTCAACTCAGCCTAGCTTACTTACCTGTACATCAGCGTTTCATTCTTTCTATTGTGCTTGAGATCCCCAACCAGAATCTTTCCGTCTCAACCACAGCCAGTTGCTGCTCCTCTCTGCTGCTTCAGATAAGTTCTTCACTGTGCAACGCAACTCTTGGCCACTGAATCCAATGTCTCTGAGAAACTGGCTTGTAGAGTGTGCCACAAATCCTCCACTGAATAAACTTTCCATCCTCGCAGTTCCGCTTCAGCGGCTAGTTGAGCACACTGCAGTTTCTTCCTCTCATAGGCCTCATCTACAGCATCTTCCTATGGCACTGTCAACTCTATGAGGTGAACAAGGCATGCTGATCCAGACCACAAGACAATATCAGGTCGAAGGTTAGTGGTGGCAATCTCAGGTGGAAAAATAAGCCGTTGACCAACATCTGCCAGCATTTTCCAGTCTCTAGCAGCATCCAGTTGTCCTGGGCGAGGCTTGGTTTTAACACCTTTTCTTGGCAGTTGCTCTCCTGGGCGGAGGAATGTTGTCTTTTGTGTGTAATGTTTTGATGGAACTGGCAACTTATTGGTCATGTTACGCTTGTCTTCCAATGCCAAACATCGCAGCACCTGGTCATGGCGCCAAGTAAACCGTCCTTGGCTAAGAGCCACCTCATCCTGTCAAAATGTGCCTTGATGTTGCAGGTGATGAACACAAAGGATATGAGGGAGCCTCTCCTACCCAGAGGTTTAGGTTCTGTGGTGACGGGAGAACATCATATGTTGACCTGATGAGGAAACTGATCCTGCTCTGTTCCATTGTCCATAGGTCTTGCCAGCCGATCTTGCGTTGTTCCACACTCTCCCATCTCATCCATTCTCCCTGCTTGGCCGTGGAAACTGCCTTTACACACCTCATCCTCTCCTCCTGCTTTTGCACCTCGTTGACTACCAGCTTCATCCGTTGAGCTGGGGCTGCCTTGTGCCATGTAGGAGGAGCTGAACTGAGACCAAGACCCCCTCTTCCATGCTGAACTTGCCCCATGATATCACCGATTCGAAGGGCAGCCTTTGCATCTTCTGCGGCTTTCTTTGCCGCCTACTTTCTTCCAGTTTTCAACACAGTTGCTGCCTCCCTTACGCATTTGTTGCGTGACTCTATTAATGTAATTTCAGGTTGGATCTTTGTGCACTTAAACTCCTCGGTTAGAGCGGAGACTGGTAGCTGCAGTATTACTTTACCATAAATTCCCACTCTGCTGAGGCAGCATGGAACTCCCAACCATTTCCTGACATATGAACTGATTAAAGCTTCCAGCTTCTCTACTGTTCCCAGGTGGCTTGAATCCTGCAGGCCCACTCATGCAATTTCATTTTCAGGTGCATCCATTTAGTTTTCATGTGAGCGCCATGTTTAATATCTGTCTCAATGCTGAACAGCATATTGAACACTGAAGATGGCGCTCACATTTAAAGAAAGACCTTAAAAACAGGATTCGATACACATGGTAAAAATAATGTGGCAATAGACACGTTCCTGCAAATGTACCCTTGTAGGTAACAGACCCATCGCAGACCCCTGTGCTGCTGTACAAGGGCACTGTCTGAATCATTGCTGGTGCCACTGCATAAAATTTGAATATATTTAGATTTATATAGTTGTAAGTGATGAGGACATTTCCCTAAAACTCAAATTACCTCACTGAGGACAGAGCGGTCTTTGATGGTGGAAACGTTTTCAGCTTGTCTCCATTTCCTCCCAGTTTTCCCACTAATGAGGTCACCAGTGCACCTGTAGCATGTTTGCTCTCCGTCCAGCTTGGCGGACAGACAGACAGAGGCAGGTGGCTGAAAGGTAATCTAGAATTCAGCTTTGTGTGTGCATGAAGGACGTTGTGCTCATGGGACCAACACTAAGCACAGGAAAAGCTACTTCACATTAATAGATTGGACTGCAACCAAAAACGGCTAGACTGGAAAAAAGACTGAATAAAAAGAAAAGATAAGAAAGTAGACTGTACGCTACTTTCAAGACCATAACCAGTTATAATTATATGGTGAATGTGATCGTACGTATGTTAAGTCACACACTTTTTCAATATATCTAGGGAACCGCTTTTCCAATTGTCATGAAACTTAGTATTGATATTATTTAGCATCCGTTCTAGAGCATACCAGATTCTGAGGGTATATGCAAGCGTCTGTCTGTCTGTACATCCATCTGTCTCTATGTCTCACTTCAATGTTAACGTGTATTTGGAGATCACAAGAAATTATTCCACATACTGTAAATCAGTCAGTTTAATATACTTTACCATGATAGTAACACAGCATGTGCTTACCTAATGACATCTTTACTACCATGTATCTAATTTTCATTAAACCATTCATTGCCTTTTCCTATTCTATATTTTTCTGTTCATCCTGATATACGGCTTTTTCTTCCCACTGAGAGCTGGTTTCTGTCTGAAGTTGTTTCCTCCATTGTTTTGGCTGGGCAGTCATTTTCCTTTCTGCAGACTCTGCAAGTGTGTGCACACAGTATAATTTAGGAGCTATTTTTAAGAGGGAATTGCAGTTCTGTTCACACCAAACATACACGATCGCAACCAAGCAACTTATTTCAAGTTTATTTTAAATGACAAAGTTTAACTCTTTCCTGCCCATCTGGTTTCACACATACCTAGAGAAGCCCTTGTCCGATTGTGTTAGTTGAGTGTTTAGTTGAGTTTCTTCACTTTGTGCCTGCAGGGTCAGTACAGGGACAACTCAATATTATAGTACTAATCAAAAGAGAGCCCTGAGTAGACCAGACTCAGTAAATAACAATACAATACAACAGTAAAATAATTCCAAACAATTACTATACATCCAAAGTGATAACGCTGGAGTGCAAATGAAGCTGGATTACTGACATGCCTGCATGAAAACAATGGGGTGTGAGCAATACTGTGAAACACCCTGTGTGCGTGCGTGTGTGTGTCAGTGTGTGTGTCTCAGTGTTTCTCTGTGTGCATGTTTGTGTGTGTGTCTTGGTGTGTATGTGTCTCAGTGTGTGTGTGTGTGAGTGTCTCAGTGTGTCTCTGTGTGGTCTCAGTGTGTGTGTCAATGTGTGTGTGTATCTCAGTGTGCGTGTGTCTCAGTGTGTGTGTGTGTCGCAGTGCGTGTGTCTCATTGTGTGAGTGTCTTAGTGTGTCTCTGTGTGTATGTGTGTGTCTCATTGTGTGAGTGTCTCAGTGTGTCTGTGTATGTATGTGTGTGTCTCGTGTGTGTCTCAGTGTGTGTGTCAATGTGTGTGTGTCTCAGTGTGTGTGTGTGTCAGTGTGTGTCAATGTGTGTGTGTTTGTCTCAGTGTGTGTGCCTCAGTGTGTCTCAGTGTTTGTGTGTGTCTCAGTGTTTGTGTGTGTGTCTCAGTGTGTGTCAACGTGTGTGTGTCTCAGTGTGTGTGTGTGTCAGTGTGTGTGTGTCAATGTGTGTGTGTTTGTCTCAGTGTGTGTGTCTCAGTGTGTGTGTGTGTGTGTCAGTGTATGTGTGTGTGTGTGTGTGTGTGTGTGTGTGTGTGTCTCAGTGTATGTGTGTGTGTGTCTGTGTGTACAAACACGTGATGGCATCTCTGTATACCGTACAGTCCACTACTCCGTTTCCTTAAAAGAGTATTGACAGCTGCTCAAGTCTCCCTTCTAAGCACCTTTTGGGTGGTCTAAAAAGGCAGAGCCTTCCCTTTTCACAGTCTGATAGCAATCTCGTGGCTTCCCCTAACAATCCCACACAATGAACTGGCAGTGATCAGCCTGACAGCATGGGAAAGACACTGTACTGCTCTGTGTAGCGCTTACTGTAGCAAAGTACATCATCACAAGCTGCACTGGGACCTGCAGCAGTCAAGCAGTTAGGAAGCAGCCTCTCATTTCTGACTTTCACCTTCCTCAGGGGCCTGGCTCATTGTATCAAACATTGCATTTGAACAAATGACTCAGTAATGTCTGGATTGTGTCATTATGTACAATGCGAAAGAAGAAAGGAAGGAAGGAATGAAGAATGGAGAGGGAGACAGAAAGAGAGGAAGGGAATGCGAGATGAGGCCATCCCATCAGTGCTCATATGGTTCCTAGTAGCTGATTGATCTCAAAACTTTGTCAAATCGGTTCTTGAAGGACCCCAGTGGTTCAGCATCAACATGGCTCGGTAACCCTAGGTAACTCCACTCCATCCCTCAGTTTCCAACTGTGTCCTCTGGTTTCTGGCTCTGGTTCTGGTTTCTTCTCCAGTGACTCTAATACACAGATCCCCCCTCCCTCCCCCGGTGACTCTAATCCACACACACCCCTCCCCCGGTGACTCTAATCCACACACCCCTCCCCCAGTGACTCTAATCCACACACCCCTCCCCCGGTGACTCTAATCCACACACACCCCTCCCCCCCCGTGACTCTAATCCACAATCCACACACACACCCCTCCCTCCCCACCACCCCCAGTGACTCTAATCCACACACACCCCTCCCCCCCGTGACTCTAATCCACACCCCTCCCGGTGACTCTAATCCACACACCCCCCCCCGTGACTCTAATCCACAGACACCCCCCCTCTCCCGGTGACTCTAATCCACAGACACCCCTCCCCCCCCCGGTGACTCTAATCCACACACACCCCTCCCCTGGTGACTCTAATCCACAGACACCCCCTCCCCTCTCCCGGTGACTCTAATCCACACACACCCCTCCCCTGGTGACTCTAATCCACACACCCCTCCCCCCGTGACTCTAATCCACACCCCTCCCCTGTGACTCTAATCCACACACACCACTCCCCTGGTGACTCTAATCCACACACACCTCCTCCGGTGACTCTAATCCACACACACCCCTCCCCCCTGTGACTCTAATCCACACACACCCCTCCCCCGGTGACTCTAATCCACACACACCCCTCCCCCGGTGACTCTAATCCACAGACACCCCCTCCCCCTCCCACACACACCACTCCCTAATCCACCACACCCCTCCCCAGTGACTCTAATCCACAGACACCCCCTCCTCTCCCCCTGTGACTCTAATCCACACCCACCCCTCCCATGGTGACTCTAATCCACAGACCCACCCCACCCCCTCCACCGATGACTCTAATCCACAGCCCCCCCCATGACTCTAATCCACAGACCCCCCCTCCCCCTCTAATCCACACCCACCCTCCCCGGTGACTCTAATCCACAGACCCCCCCCACCCCGATGACTAATCCACAGCCCCCTGGCATCCACAGCCCCCGATGACTCTAATCCACATTCCCCATCACTGTAAACCACAGATGGCAGGGATTGTGTTGTCCATTTTTCCTCACTCAGACCCTTTACTGTTAGGGTGCCACTGAACTGATTGCTCATTAAAACACTTAGCATATTTTTACAGAGGGTGAGGTTATCCGGCAACAAACTCCCCATCCCCAGTTTTACTGCTTTCCTAAAAAAAAGAAGGACATTTCGGGGGACCATTCTACTTGTGAAATATCTTGCTCATTAACATTTTTTGCAGTTTTAAAGAGGAGACAATTATCTATTCAGATATACCAGGGTATTTAGTAAATAAAGGGTCAATAAAACAACAACAAATAAATACAGAGAGCCTATTATGTTGATGAAATTTTAATTCAAACAAACAAAAAAATCAATGTTTTCTGGGTGATTCACACACTAATTGTTACAAAAAATAAAATATAGGTCACTTTTCCATTGTAAAAATAAAATGGTATGTATAAAATATCCAATTCAAAAACAAACATTCATAATGAAAAAATACAAAGGGTAATTTGGCAAAAAATAAATATTCATGGTATTTTTACTAAACTCGGTCAGCCTATCTAGCTAAATATAGCGCTTGTCTGTGTCCTGTGTCCTGTAATTAAAGCTTTTTTTAAAACACTCTATGCCATGTGTTTCATAATTTAGGGTAAGCAAGTTCAACTGGATTTCACAAGTTGTCCGCTGGTGAAGAGAACGTTTAATCAATGCATTTTAAATGCTAAAAATAGTATTCTTTTAGCTGTCCCATCTAGTTGCTACTGGTTCTGGAGCCATTGCTACACGGGGAACGTTTTGCTTCAGGTAATTTAAGTACCTCAACTTCCTGCCCCCTGCCATGTAGAACATTTTTGAGAAAGCTCTTACCATTGCATTGCCATCCTTGAATGGCGTACTAAAACTTTCCCCCACCAATGTGAGCAAGGCATGTTACATGGATGCTATCGGGAAACAGTCCAGACAGTTCTGTTTTGTAAGCTTTTTTCATATATGCGGCATTATCCGTGTCAAAGACAACCACATTTCGTAACTTTGCACAGTCTGAATGACTGCTTGAGACACGGTGCTGTGATTTGTTTTCTGCATGAAGTGCGTGTCAGCAAGATAGGAGGACACCTTGGTATGTTTGCAGCGGCACAAGTTAAGACCCAGTCACGGACAACATCCAAGCGCTCACGTTGTGCTATTGCGGTTGTGTTGAAGCACGTTGAAAGTGTACACTGCGTTTGCGATTCTCCCTAACGCACGGGCAACCCCATGGGGTGCAGAGCGGGTGACCCCAGGCGAGGACGACTAGTAATGTGAAACCTTTCTTTTTTTTTAATTTGTGAGCAATCTGCTTCGAGTAATCAATTGTTTTGCGCCTGTGTGTGTTCTAACTACACTTTTTCTCTCCCGTTTCTCACTACATTGGATGGCTTTTAGCTGTTTTCCGAGCACAAACCACTTTTTACACGTTATTTCACACACAAAAGGTTTACACAGTTTACATACATGACTTTATAATCTACACAAACCATCTTGCATTAAAATATTAAACACATTTACACAATCGTGCCGTTTTTATTATTTACACAAAAACAAAAATAAGCTACATAATAATTCAGAAAACGTTACAGAAACAAGTTGTAAAACTTGCATCGCCGTCTTGACAGGCGACCTCTATCCTTAGTTCAAACAGCTGAATGTAAAGGATATTAGGAAATGTATTCACTTGCATCCAGATTAGCACCCCTGTTCTGTATTTTAGTGCTGTTTTAGAACGACTGATCCTGCGATGCATTTCGAGTTGCATAGTGCTCATGCAACAGTTTCCATGAAGCACAGCAAAAACATGCATTATCCTTGCAGACAAAAGTGGAGGTGTTGATAGTGGTGGATAATGCACAACTGTACAAGAAAAAGAAAGAAAGATTTCAACATTCCTGTGAACACTTTGTCAACCATTCTGATTTACTGGGATACAGTAATACAGGCCTATGAACAGCAGAACTGTGGATGCATCGTCAGCATTTCCCTGATGTTCAGGACGCCTTGCTTTTGTGGTTTAAAAATGCCAGTAATCACAATGGGACAATGGTTTCAAGTGGAGTTCATTTGCTGGTCCCTTGAAATTTGTAATAATGATGTTGACTGTATATTGAAATAGGTAGGATGGATGTCTTTCAATATTTGCATACATTGTGACACCCACCAATAAACGTTGTTGCAAAATATATTTATATTTGCTTGAGTTGTTAATGTATACATATAGAGGATACAAATGATTGCTCGTGGTATACATGTTTGTTTATCCTGACAGGTTATGTATAAGGACATCCTCCTAAGGAGATTAAAAACTGTATACCATGAATGATCATTCAATATTCTGTATACCACAGAATTATATGTAATTTATTTCTAAGCAGATACCCAGGGCGACTTACAGTTGTATACAAAAAAATACATATCAAGAATTACAGTACAATTAAGAGCAAGATAGAAAATACAATGACTTCAGTCCTAATAAGAGCAAAACCCAGTATGATTTGATATGGGGGCAGTTCAAGAGCAGGTAACAGTGTTGATAGATACATCAGGGTTAGAAACGAGTGCAGGTGAAATACAAAATACTACAGATTGGGTTAAGTGCAGGATTAAATACAGTAAAATAGGGAGCAGATAAGTGCAAGTTAAAGTGCATTAAAGGCAGAGTGCTATATTGTTCAGAAGGGAAGAGTTGAGTTTTACAGGTGTTGTCAAATTAAGGTATGTTAAATAAATAGCAATGCAATTTGTACATTTTGTTATATGAAATCAATGAATTCAGGGATGATTTTACTTGCTTTCATTGTCAACAGACTTCAAACCCTCTCCTGGCAACCGTCTTTTTAGCTTAGTCAGACGCAGGCAGATTGGTAGCTGGCAATGCTTCACTGAACTTGTTCTCTCAAGGAAATCCGAATCAGAACAACAAATCAAATCTGAAATGATTTCAGACGTGTTAAAGCTGTATAAAACATGTATGGGTGGCTGTATTGTTTGAATACTGAAGTGCAGCTCCGTCCTGAATTTCAGCAGCACAGCACTGGAATGGAATGGAAGCAAAGACACATTCGAAAATAGTCCCAGAATAACAAAATGAATCCCACGCTTATGGTGTATACATACAACATGTGAGAATACATTTCTATAGATACACCATGTTATTCGTGCTTACACACGTCGGAATGCGGTACGCGTACCAAAACGTGACCTTGTAAGGTCAGAAAATGGTACATTGACAAAAAGTGGTACGTTTATATTTCAAGTCTTTTAATGAATGTGCCAGTTTATGTACCAGTTCTCACATTATTTTTACATACAATTACCCATTTATACAGTTGGGTTTTTACTGGAGCAATCTAGGTAAAGTACCTTGCTCAAGGGTACAGCAGCAGTGTCCCCTACCTGGGATCGAACCCACGACCCTCCGGTCAAGAGTCCAGAGCCCTAACCACTACTCCACACTGCTGCCTACATGTGATTGTGTTCCTTCATTTAAACAGATGAATCGAATATATAATAATTGTATTAAAGGAGATGTAGATGCATGCTGCCATTGTGTATTGTATACCAAGGACATAACATTGAATATATTATGTTGGCTATAGCTAGATAATAAAGTTTGGAGATACAATAGTGTTTGCAGCATACCTATTCACTCTATATAGGAATGTCACCATGTAAGCTATGTTAATCTGGCTCTAAGGGTATAAGAGTGTCATTTAGTGTGACGAAGTGCCATTTGTTTTTCATCAGGGGAGTCTAGTGGGTATATTTCCTGACTCCTCTCACATGAGATTATGTCATAAACGTGACTGAGGTGAGTCATTGAAATTTGACATCAAATCAAATGACCCTCCTTCTTCACCTTTTCAGGATCCTTCACTTTATGAAGCCTAACCAACATGCTGACCGCCCTTTGAACTTCACTGCAGTCCAAAATACAAAAACACTACAAAAACACCTCTACAATATTTCTATTACACACATTCATAATATACACCATAAAACCAGACAGTATCAGTTGTGAGAATTATTGTAATTGTTCAAGAGTATAGTGCTAATATTAATGCATGAAATGCGTAACAAAAAAGGAAAAATATCCATCCATCCATCCATTATCATGAACCGCTTACTCCTTTACAGGGTCGCGGTAGGAAAAATATACAGAATATTAAAATGTGTGCACAACTCCAGTATACTGTACTGCATCCCTATGATAAACCAAACAAACACAAAATCCTGTGTGGAATCCACTTGGAGAATTGCTGGGAACTACGTGACTATGTGTGTTTGCAACAAATCGGCTTGGGTGTCTCCTCATCAGAATAAAAACAGCATGCCACGAATAGATAAAGGGTAATTACCATTATTTCAAATTCAAAATAAATACAAAAATAATCATATTTTTTCCCCCCCTTGGATTTGACTTTTGTTTAAACAGTGTTCGGTTCAGTACACTCAGAGCACAAAATATTTGTAAAATCCAGTTATTTTTCAGTATAATAAGTAAAATAAATACACAATAAAAAATAAACACCTTTGTTGATACCATCGAAGACACGCAGGGGTAGAACAGTCAAGAAAAATGGCATGCAAGGCATTTATTAACTAGCTAACACAGGGCTGTAAGCGATAGGCAAAAACAAACTAACAGAAATAATGCTCAGAGTTATCGTTGTGATCTTAGTATAGCCCCATACCTTTAAAGCTTATTACACTTAAAATACACATCTCTTATGATAATAATTAAAAAATGTTCTATTGACACCTTTTAAAATTAGATCTCCAGCCATACAAGGCTCTAATTGTATGGCTGGGGCAGCAGTGTGGAGTAGTGGTTAGGGCTCTGGACTTTTGACCAGAGGGTCGTGGGTTCAATCCCAGGTGGGGGGAACACTGTTGCTGTACCCTTGAGCAAGGTACTTTACCTAGATTGCTCCAGTAAAAACCCAACTGTATAAATGGGTAATTGTATGTAAAAATAATGTAATTGTATGTAAAAATAATGTGATATCTTGTAACAATTGTAAGTCGCCCTGGATAAGGGCGTCTGCTAAGAAATTAATAATAATTAAGGGTACATTGATTCGAAAGTGCTGTGATTGACGGCTGTACAAATCACTACCAAGGCAAACTGTAGATCACCCACAACATCGTATCTGTTTACAATTGTAGATAACCCAATGTGTTGCTCATCAGTTAAAGTCACATACATTTGCTGAATTGTGAAAAAATGATATTAAAAAGGAACAAGGGTTAAATTCAGATGGGTGTTTCCTTGTTTTCTGAGTGCATGCCCGGGCAAGCACAGTACATGATGTACCACATTTGAACATGTACCGCAAAATAACGCCACACCGACATTCCTACCACACGCAAAGCTATTACAGTGAATTACCTCTCGCATTCCAATAATGTGCGGTTATTGTGCTCAAGCTTTTACTGAAAAGGAATAACAGCAGTGATATTCAAATAATCACGCCTTGCTGGGGTCTGGGGGCTGATTTAAAAACTAGTCCCAGGCCCGAAAAAGAAAAAAAAAAACTCAAAAAGACGCCATTCCCACAAACCCCTCCACTGTGAAACAAAGAACCAATCAAATGAAAGTTCCTTTAATCATACAACCAATCGTGAGATACTGACATGCCAGTAGCTCCCTGCAGAAAATGAAACTATAAAGAAACATATCGAATGTATTTGTACTCGTTAGCCTCTTTTTCGGTGCGCCACTCATGAAGGTGAAGTGACCGAGGCTAACTCCTAATATCAGTGGGATATTTTCCATTGGGCAGGGCATGTGCTCTCTATAGAAGACTGTGGCAATGTGCCCCGCCCCTGTGTGCATGTGTGTGTTATGTGTTGTATGTTGCGTGTGTTAATGTTGGTGTATTGTAGTTGGTACACGGGATATAAATGGGTGTGTGCAGGACGAGTATTTAAATTGTATAATTATATTTAGGCAGGGGATTGCACTATCACTTCACGTGCATTTAAAGCATAGTATGTGAGCACGGGGTTGCACAGAATTAATTCACGTGCTGGGATTCAAGTGAATAATTAATTAGTAATTGAATCCCAGCACAACAGTATATATAGATGCACATTTGACTCACTCGGGGTTGGGTGTTCGTGAGGAGAGAGAGAGAGAGAGAGAGAGAGAGAGAGAGAGAGAGAGAGAGAGAGAGAGAGAGAGAGAGAGTGATTGATTGATTGATTGATTGAAAAAAAAAAAAGAAACTCACCGTTTGTCTGTCCGTTCACTTCACTCACCGTTTGTCTGTCCGTGCACCGTTTGTTAAGTGTCTGTTCGTTTTTGTTTACCTGTTTATTTTGGCCGCAAGTGCCGTGTCCTGTTTTGTGTTCTGTTTAAACCTTTTATTTCGTTTAATAAACGCTGAGTGCTACCATTTGCACTGAGCTTCTCATCACCACCGTCTGTCTGTGTGTTTCTCTCTCTCTGGTCTGAGTTCCTCCCTGCAGCCAGCATGTCACAAAGACACATTAACATTTGCCATTGGTCTGGAACACTGTAACATATTTTACAAGCTGCTTATAAGTAGATGCCCCACTGTAGAGGAATGTGTTTGCGGAAATGAGAAGGGACTGTTTGAATCATGAAAGGAGTAATGGTTATACTGTATATATATTTTTTAGATCTTCCGGTAGCTCTTTTGAACCTGAATAGGATTTTAATGAACCCCTTCATCGCACCTCTTTTCCACAAACCTGCTTCTATGTAAGCCCCCCCCCAGTTTTAACGGAGCTTCACTGCTTATTTCAGCTTGTTAAAACCCCCGGGAGGGACACACTTGAAAGAGCTGTTCCTTCAGGACGTCCGCACTTCGTACTTAATTAAAAGACTAACCTCTGGAATCACATTCAGTGTTATTAACCCCTGGGGGTTCTGTTGTACGTCTGTATTTTTCATTTTTGCATTTATCTGGAGTTTATCTAATTGCTACTGACATTACATACCATGAGCTTCTGAGTATCAAATTCTCTATACTTTTCTCCATTTGTATGTCACACCTAAACTTTTGAATATATCTGTTTGTGATTAAAGATTTTATTGCCTTATTAAGAACCCCACATCCTGACCTCCCCACACTGTAGATTCACTCTCCCTGTGCAGAAGGTATTAGGACCCCACATCCTGACACCCTGTGATTTAGGACAGGTTTGTTATGTCTTTCTGAGACAGGATCTGTCGTGGAATTCCTTTTAAAAATAGTTTTGTGATAAGGAGCAGATGGAATGTGTGATTGAATAGCATCCCCTTCAAAGCCAGCTTATTGGAAAGAGAAACCTCTATCAGCCTGTGTGTCTCCTGATGTGATGCAGAGCAGCAGGTCAGTGTCTTGTCCCTGCATGCAGAGAGACACCGCGTTGAAAAGCTTCCCTTTTAAGATTTGAGATTCTTATCAAACACCCTGATTAAGAGGGATTCTCCACATTCTTAGGTTCTTTATTTTGCTTGTATTATTATCTCGTGATGAAACAGTGGATATAGTGGATGTATGTATGTCTTCCATATACCTGGAGAACCACTCGTCAAATTGTCGTGAAACTTGGTATTACATTATTTAGCATCAGTTATTGAGAGTGTCAGATTGGGGGATATATGGGAGTGCCTGTCTGTCTGTACATTCACCTGTACAGATAGACAGACCATCTGCAGAACAGCTGATCAAATTGTGATGAAACATTTCATTGCTAATTCTTATTCTATAATGTTTTTTCGTATAATTGCTTGTCTGCGTGACTCAGTTTCTTATAGTTTCAGTACACTGATGAAGGCACTAGATCCCAAACACTTGTCTGCTTAACTTCTAGTTTTGACAGCAATTCATATTAGATAGGATCTGAATTTTTAGGTTACTCTATGTAATTTGTTTGCGTGGCATCTGTATAGCTTGTATACAGCTTGCCTCTCCTTTCCTTCTCGCTCTCTCAGTCTCTAATTTGTAGTCTGATGCATGCACTGAGGCTAGTTAAATTCTCAAATTGCTACTTTGAGTTGATCAGAGCATTCCTGCTGTGCACAGCCCAGCTTTGAAGTATGTGCCAGGGGAGAAAGGGAGTGGAGTGTGCAGGGGAGACAGAGAGTGGAGGGAGAGGGAGTGGAGTGTGCTTCTGTATGTCACACTTACCCTAACCCTACCCTTTAGTTTAAAAAATTGTTTAAAATAAAGGAGTGTTAACAGTCTCTCTCTCTCTCTCTCTCTCTCTCTCTCTCTCTCTCTCTTTCTCTCACTGTGTGTTTCTTCTTCTCCCTTCATCAGGAAACCTCCTCTGAATGCCGTGTGTTTTGTACAGTGGAGGATGAAGCATGTCTCTGATTCAATCTCTCCAGTCACTGCAGCACTGGTTACACAGTCAGGCCTCTCTGGGCTTCCAGTTTCCTTTCTCTCCCTCTCAACCCTCCCTCTCCCTTTCTCTCTCTAACCCCTTCCCCCCAGGTGTCAGTGATGATGTCTCCTCTCCTCCCTCTCTTCTCCCTACTTGTCTCCTCTCTCTAACCCCCTCTATCTCTCCCCAGGTCTCAGCGATGATATCTCCTCTCCTCCCTCTCTTGTCCCTACTTGTCTCCTCTCTCTAACCCCCTCTCTCTCTCCCCAGGTCTCAGCGATGATGTCTCCTCTCCTCCCTCTCTTGTCCCTGCTCATCTCCTCTCTCTAACCCCCTCTCTCTCTCCCCAGGTCTCAGCAATGATGTCTCCTCTCCTCCCTCTCTTCTCCCTACTTGTCTCCTCTTTCTAACCCCCTCTCTCTCTCCCCAGGTCTCAGCGATGATGTCTCCTCTCCTCCCTCTCTTGTCCCTGCTCGTCTCCTCTCTCGCACTCCCCTTTGAGCAGAGGGGTTTCCTGGACTTCTCGCTGGACATTGTCGATGGGGGGGGTCTCGATGATGATGATGAACGATGAGGAGGGCTCAGCCATCGAGGAGGAGATCCCCGCGCCCCCCGGCCCAGGACCTGTCTGCCCCTTCGGCTGTCACTGCCACCTAAGAGTGTTGCAGTGCTCCGACCTGGGTGGTCTTTAATACCATTGCCTTACCTCTTATTAACACTGGCAACATTATCACTGACCCACTTTTTTCTGTTCAATAATTTACCAGCTGTGACCCAATCCATGCAGCTGCTGAACCAAGATGCAGAGCTTGATTTAAAGAGATTAATTCCCCTGAATGCAGCTGTGAGTTTTAAACACTTGTTATCACACCCAGGGAGCACTGCTGTGTTAGTTCCTCAAGAGGAGAAGCATCCCTTGGGGACTCAGCTGGCCTCATCCTCGTTCCTGGAATAACTGCAGGACTTTTCAGCAGGTTTTCAGTCTCATCTCTCTTCCTCAAAACAAAACTTGAATCTTGTGTGGCTTGTGTAGTTACTGCAGAGATGTTCAGAGGGAGCCATGCCCAGGGCATTAGAGGCAACTGAGATCTCTAGTACTGAATAACCTTAAGCCTTGAACTTAACAGTCAAACCTGTGGGTTACCATATCTCCATACGGTGTGCACGAGGACAGTTTGGGGCAGTTCAGGATGTTCAACTCACATCACAATGGATTCTGGTAAGTGTAGTCCTGCTGTTGAAAAGCCTGACCTGTCCCAAACTGTCCTTGTGAACATGGAGTCACATGGTAAGCCTGCTGTCTTCATATTGCAGTGCAGAGCTTGTCAAGATGTGCTGGATTGATTGGAAAGACTTTCTCTGCTTATATTTACAAGTTACTGACTTAACAAAACCTCCTTGAACTGGAATCAGACACACACGTGAATATCACCAATTCCAAAAAGGTTGTAAAATATATACCAAGATCTCATGAACTATTCCAGCTGCACCTTCATATTTTCAAGGCGGTGGAAATTCTGCATAATCGAACCCTTGACTTTGACCTGTGGCTGCAATATTGGGGTCATGTGACATTTTGGCATCCCATTTTAATATGTTTTTGTAGATTGTATTTGCACACAGACACATTCGCTGGTATTGTGAGTCACAGCTGTTTCCTGTGTGTGTGGCTGCACTGGTGGCAGTGAAAGGGGGACAGACTCTGTGGCGTTGAACTCACAGAGGACATTTTGAAAAGGCCTCAAACTTTTACAAAAATAAGCTCCAGCTGAGATTTCATTGGAAGGTCTTGCTGACGGAGGAAAGTCCTGCTGTTTATTCCGGAGGTGAATGACCTGGCACTTTCATCTCAGTAAGATAGAACTGAGGCTTCCGGTAAAGCCGATAAGATGTAAGACAATTGATTTTAAAGATGGTTAGCACTCCTTTAAGGGGGTGCCAATGACAAAGTTGCAGCTGAAGCTGGATTTGAAAGCTGTGGTTATAGCTCACCGCCTGTGTGCAGAGCTGGGAGCTGTGGTATCGACGTGGCGGGGAGACTGGGAGTGTGTGTTAAGTGGATCTGCAGCTCTGGAGAGTTTTAATTACAGAGAGCCAGGTTTAGAGTACCAGAGACTCGAGGGATACCCTCAGAGAGCGAATTACAAGCTGCACTAAAAGCACAACACACAGTGTGCAACACCATTCACAGAGCACAGCACAATGCACACACAACACAGACAATATGCACACACACACAACACAGACACAGTGCATACACACAATACACAATGCAGGGCACAATGTGGACAAACAGTATGTGCACACAACAGTGCAAATGCACAGTGCTACACACAGTACATACAGACAGTGCTCCACACAGCACACACACAGTGCATATACACAGTACTCCACACAGTGCATACACAGTGACACTCAGTGCTTACACACAGTGCACATACACACAGTGATCCACACAGTGCACATACACACAGTGATCCACACAGTGCATGCACAAAAAAACAGACATTTGAAATGTAAAAATAAGAATGGCTGTGACTGTATGTTTTAATAACTGAGAAAGTTTCGAATAATATTTTTGAAGCGAGAGTGCATGCCCAGTGAAGCAGTAGAAACATTCCTCGCTTCCAAATGTAATAACCTGAGTTGGGACTTCCTTCCTCAGTAGTGAGGCAGACAGACAGGCGCTTTATTTATCACTGTCGTTCCTGAGGCATGAGGGCTCTCACTCGATCTCACTCTCTCTCACTCTCTCACTCGCTCTCACTCTCTCTCACTCGCTCTCACTCTCAGGTCTGACCTCAGTTCCCAAGAACATCCCTTCAGACACAGCCCTGTTGGACCTGCAGAACAACAAGATCACAGAGCTGAAAGAAAATGACTTTAAGGGGCTCCACAACCTCTACGTGAGTGCAGAATCAGACAATGTCCCCAGAGGAGGGAAGGGGAACTGCACCTCTCACACACACCACACACAGACACACTGACACACACATAGACACACACAGACACACATACACACACACACACACACACACACACACACACACACACACACACACACACACACATAGACACACAGAGACAAGGGGTTGTTCTGTGTTTGGATTTACATGCAGTGCAATGCAGAACTATATAATAATTACTAAATATATAGCCTACTCCTCCCAGTCAAAACGGATATTTGGGTTTTATACAGGATTACAGTCTAGGATAATATTTAGTCTGTACAAATCACAGTGAGAACTTTCATATATTTGTTTCTATATTATATAGTAGTGGCACCAGCAATGATTCAGACAGTCCCCCTAAGTTTCAATCTCCAAATGCATGATAAAAACTAAAGTGGGCAGCTACTGCCATCTAGTGGAGAAACTACATACCTGCAAGAATAGTCAGATAGTTGCTATTATTATTATTATTATTATTATTATTCAGTATTAATGGATGAATTTCTCCCCTCTCTTTTCCTCCTTCTCTCCCCCCCCACCACTCTCCCTCTCGCTCTTCCTCTGGTGAGGGTCTGGAATGGGTTACCTCACCATGTTGTTAATGCTGAGTCACTGGTGGTTGTAATGGCCTCCTCTGGCTGGTAATGCTCCTCTGTTCCCCTGTGGTCTCGCAGGCGCTGGTCCTGGTCAATAACCGCATCTCCAAGGTGAGCGGGAAGGCCTTCCAGTCTCTGAGGAGTCTGCAGAAGCTCTACTTCTCCAAGAACCTCCTGACTGAGGTCCCGCAGGGCCTGCCCCCCTCGCTGGTGGAGCTCAGAATCCACGAGAACAGAATCAAGAACGTCCGCAAGGGGGCCTTCCAGGGACTGGGCAGCATGAACTGCATCGGTGAGTCTGAACAGTACACCCTGCACAGTGCCCCCTGCACACTGCATACTGCACACTACACACTACACCCTGCACACTGCATACTACACACTACACACTACACCCTGCACAGTGCCCCCTGCACACTGCATACTGCACACTACACACTACACCCTGCACACTGCATACTACACACTACACACTACACCCTGCACAGTGCCCCCTGCACACTGCATACTACACACTACACACTACACCCTGCACAGTGCCCCCTGCACACTGCATACTGCACACTACACACTACACCCTGCACACTACACCCTGCACACTGCATACTACACACTACACACTACACCCTGCACAGTGCCCCCTGCACATTGCATACTGCACACTACACACTACACCCTGCACACTGCATACTACACACTACACACTACACCCTGCACAGTGCCCCCTGCACACTGCACACTGCACACTACACCTTGCACACTGCACACTGCATACTACACACTACACACTACACCCTGCACAGTGCCCCCTGCACACTGCATACTGCACACTACACACTACACCCTGCACAGTGCCCCCTGCACACTGCATACTGCACACTACACACTACACCCTGCACAGTGCATACTACACACTACACACTACACCCTGCACACTGCCCCCTGCACACTGCACACTACACACTACACCCTGCACAGTGCCCCCTGCACACTGCATACTACACACTACACCTTGCACACTGCACACTGCATACTACACACTACACACTACACCCTGCACAGTGCCCCCTGCACACTGCACCCTGCACACTACACACTACACCCTGCACACTGCATACGACACACTACACACTACACACTACACCCTGCACACTGCCCCCTGCACACTGCATACTGCTCACTACACACTACACCCTGCACACTGCATACTACACACTACACACTACACACTACACCCTGCACAGTGCCCCCTGCACACTGCATACTGCACACTACACCTTGCACACTGCACTGTTACCTGCACCCTACCCATTACACTTCGCATCCCATACTCCCTACCCCTTCCACTCTATACACTCCTACACCCCCAACCCCATTAAAGGACAAAGGATTGTGGAGTAATACTCTCAGTGTGTACAGGCTGTACCTCAATGTCACCCCCTCCCCCTTCTCTCTGTGTCACTCTGCCCAGATAACCCCTCACTCTGCTCCCCTCTCTTGCTCCCTTCTAGAAATGGGGGGTAACCCCTTAGAGAACAGCGGATTTGAACCCGGGGCCTTTGATGGACTGAAACTTAACTACCTTCGAATCTCTGAAGCCAAACTTACTGGAATTCCCAAAGGTAACCAGTAGTGGATTGGGGTGAGGGGTAGCGCAAGTTTAGGACAGCTCCAATGGGGTGAGGCTGGTAGAATGGGACCACAGTGTGTTAACTATATCCTAAATGGTCTTCAATGACAGACAGACAGACAGTGGCACTGCAATGGTTTTGTATTATACTAAGGGGCAATGGTAGCACGAGTATAGGGCAGCTACAATGGGGTGAGGCTAGTAGAATTTTATTATTATTTGTTTATTTAGCAGACGCCTTTATCCAAAGCGACTTACAGAGATAAGGGTGTGTGAACTATGCATCAGCTGCAGAGTCACTTACAACTACCTCTCACCCGAAAGACGGAGCACAAGGAGGTTAAGTGACTTGCTCAGGGTCACACAATGAGTCACCACAGTGTGCTAACTATACCCTAAATGATCTTCAATGACACTGAATGATTCATATTCACTCGGGTCTCACTCTCTCTCCCTGTCTGATCTCTCGCTCCTTCTCTCTCCTATTTATGTCTAATCTCTCTCTCTCCCTGTCTAATCAAATTCAAATTCAAATTCAAACTGGCTTTATTAGCATGACAGGAGTGATCCAGTGTTGCCAAAGCATTTCAACACACATGTTACATAAAAGAAAATATAATATTAATAGCACACAATATTAATCCCCCCCCCCCACAGAGCAGTTGTATTGAGTGTCTCCACACTGTCCCTCAGGCTGGGACAGGCACACACGTCCTGGGCTGCTAGCTCTGCAGTCAGAGCCTCCTCTCCCAGCAGGATCCGCAGTTTCTCTGGGTCAGGCAGGTGTGGAAACTGGGTCAACTGACTCGAGAATTTAGGGAGGTATCTGTCCCTTATTTGGCAGTATTTGGAGCAGGACAGCAGGAAGTGCTCCTCTGTTTCGACTTCCCCCCGCTCACAGTGACTGCACAGCCTGCTCGGTCTGGCTAGCCAGCTCTTTTTATGGCAGCCTGTTTCGATGGCCAGGCTGCAGTCATTGAGTCTGTACTTCGTTGGGGTTTGTCTTTGTTTGGGATCTTTTATACTGACAGGATATGGTGCGAAGGTAAAGTCCCTGTTCAGGGCTCGATAGCATTCTAATTTGTTAATTAATTTTGTTTCATTATGCCAGTGCTCAAGGTATGTCATTTTATTATTGAGATAAATTTGTTTCAGTGTTATTGCTGTAATTTTGTCACTGGCACTGTTGTCAAGCTGGTGTTTCTTTGCTAGTTGTCTCAGGGGGTCTCTCTCTGAGCAGAGCTGGGGTCTCTGGGATGCTTTGTGCTGGTAGGAGTGTGGCTCAGATGGACCCAGAATTTGGCTGCTCTTTTTTCAATGGGTAGCAGTAAGGGGAAGCGACCGAATTCAGCCCGACACGCATGGTTGGGGGAGTTTCTATGTATATGTAAAATGTTTTTACAAAATTCTAAATGGAAAGTTTCAATCTGACCATGTTTTGTAATTACATTTTGAAAGTGGGCCCCATATTTCGCTGCCATAAAGAAGGATTGGTTGGATAACACTATCACAGATTTTTAGCCAGATCTTCATTGGGCGGTTATATTTGTAAAGTGTTTTCTTTATGGCATAGTAGGCTCTGTGTGCTTTTTCCCTCAATGCGTTTCTAGCCATATAGAAGCTCCCTGACGCACTGATGGTCAGACCCAGGTAAACGTAGCTCGTGGTGTGTTCCCAGGTGGTGGTTCCTGTTTCCCTGTGATCTGGCTTTTTTCTAGAAGACCATCACTCTGGTTTTGTCCAGATTTACTGTCCGTGCCCAGGTGTGACAGTACTGCTCTAGCAGTGACAGGCTCTGCTGCAGACCCTGCTCTCTGGGGGACAGCAGGACCAGATCATCTGCGCAGAGCAGGAATTTAATTTGTGTCGTGGAGAGTAAGACCAGGGACTACAGACCGCTCCAGCACTGTGGCAGGCTCGTTGATATAAAATATAAGAACATAAAAAAAGTTTACAAACGAGAGGAGGCCATTTGGCCCATCTTGCTCGTTTGGTTGTTAGTAGCTTAAGTTTTTACAAAGGAGGATACAGACAACATGCCCAACATGTCGACCTGTTTCTATCCAGTTTTAAATAAGTTTAGCATAACAGAGGCAGAAGCTTTAAAGGGACTAGGAGCTCTTAAAATAAACAAATCCCCTGGGCCGGATGAGCTCCTCCCAATAGTCCTAAAAAGAAATGAAAGAAGTTATTTACAAACCGCTAACCAAGATCATGCAACAGTCTCTTGACACAGGGGTTGTACCGACAGACTGGAAAATTGCAAACATAATACCGATCCACAAAAAGGGAGACAAAACTGAACCAGGTAACTACAGACCAATAGGCCTGACTTCTATTATATGTAAACTTATGGAAACTATAATAAGATCCAAAATGGAAAATTACCTATATGGTAACAGTATCCTGGGAGCTAGTCAGCATGGTTTTAGGAAAGGGAGATCGTGTCTAACTAACCTGCTTGATTTTTTTGAGGATGCAACATCGACAATGGATAATTGCAAAGCATACGACATGGTTTATTTAGATTTCCAGAAAGCTTCTGACAAAGTCCCGCATAAAGGATTAATTCTCAAACTGTACGCAGTAGGGATTCAAGGAAATGCATGCACATGGATTAGGGAGTGGTTAACATGTAGAAAACAAAGTACTAATTAGAGGAGAAACCTCAAAATGCAGCGAGGTAACCAGTGGTGTACCACAGGAAACAGTATTAGGTCATCTGCTATTCCTAATCTACATTAATGATTTAGATTCTGGTATAGTAAGCAAACTTGTTAAATTTGCAGATGACACAAAAATAGGAGGAGTGGCAAACACTGTTGCAGCAGCAAAGGTCATTCAAAATGATCTAGACAGCATTCAGAACTGGGCAGACACATGGCAAATGAAATTTAATAGAGAAAAGTGTAAAGTATTGCACACAGGCAATAAAAATGTGCATTATAAATATCATATAGGAGATACTGAACTTGAAGAAGGAATCTATGAAAAAGACCTAGGAGTTTATGTTGGCTCAGAAATGTCTTTATCTAGACAATGTGGGGAAGCTATAAAAAAGGCCAACAAGATACTCGGATATATTGTGAAAAGTGTTGAATTTAAATCAAGTGAAGTAATGTTAAAACTTTAAATGCATTAGTAAGACCTCATCTAGAATATTGTGTCCAGTTCTTGTCACCTCGTTACAAAAAGGATATTGCTGCTCTAGAAAGAGTGCAAAGAAGAGCAACCAGAATTATCCCGGGTTTAAAAGGCATGTCCTATGCAGACAGGCTAAAAGAATTGAAAGTATTCAGTCTTGAACAAAGAAGACTACGCGGTGATCTGATTCAAACATTCAAAATTGTAAAAGGTATTGACAATGTCAAAACCAGGGGACTTTTTCGACCTGAAAAAAGAAACAAGGACCAGGGGTCACAAATGGAGATTAGATAAAGGGGCATTCATAACAGAAAATAGGAGGCACTTTTTTACACAGAGAATTGTGAGGGTCTGGAATCAACTCCCCAGTAATGTTGTTGAAGCTGACACCCTGGGATCCTTCAAGAAGCTGCTTGATGAGATTCTGGGATCAATAAGCTGCTAACAACCAAACGAGCAAGATGGGCCGAATGGCCTCCTCTCGTTTGTAAACTTTCTTATGTTCTTATGTTCTTAAGGGGCAGTCTGTGAGTGACTGTGTGTGTCAGTGCTCGGGGATGCAGTGTGTGTGTCAGTGCTGTGTGTCAGTGCTCAGGTATGCAGTGTGTGTGTCAGTGCTGTGGGATGCAGTGTGTGTGTCAGTGCTCGGGGATGCAGTGTGTGTGTCAGTGCTCAGGGATGCAGTGTGTGTGTCAGTGCTCGGGGATGCAGCGTGTGTGTCAGTGCTCGGGGATGCAGTGTGTGTGTCGGTGCTCAGGGATGCAGTGTGTTTGTCAGTGCTGTGGCATGCAGTGTGTGTGTCAGTGCTGTGGGATGCAGTGTGTGTGTCAGTGCTCAGGGATGCAGTGTGTGTGTCAGTGCTGTGGGATGCAGTGTGTGTGTCAGTGCTCAGGGATGCAGTGTGTGTGTCGGTGCTGTGGGATGCAGTGTGTGTGTCAGTGCTCAGGGATGAACTCTGAACTCTGTGAACTCCAACTCCAATACTGACAGGCACTTCTTCAGGGTTCTGATGTTGCTGCAGAGTTGGTGAAACGGGGGTGCAGTGCGTGGGGGGTGTTGCTTCGCTCACTAGGTCAGTGTTGGGGGTGCTGCAGTCTGCAGGGTTGCAGGATCTGGTTCAGTGTTGAGGGGGCTGCAGGGTTGCAGGCTCTGGTTCAGTGTTGGGGGAACTGCAGTCTGCAGGGTTGCAGGCTCTGGTTCAGTGTTGGGGGGGCTGCAGTCTGCAGGGTTGCAGGCTCTGGTTCAGTGTTGGGGGGGCTGCAGTCTGCAGGGTTGCAGGCTGTGCTTCTTGTTTCTCCTGCTCTGTTCTTTCAGTGTCTGGAAGCTGAGTACAAACTGGTCTAGGCTTTTCTCAGTGCCCTGCAGCATGACTGTGTCCTTGTCTTCAGACACTATGGCCTTTGCCAATCCCCCTCTTCCTGATGCAGGGGTAGGTCTTGCACAGGGCTGTGTGCCAGGCAGTGGGGTGCTGCGTGTGGATCAGCAGGTTGCTCTTGACCCTGCACTCCCCCAGCACAGTGTAGTCTGCAATCAGGGGCTCTGAGGATTCTCTCAGAAACTTGTTTTTATATTGTCTCTTGGCCTTTCAGAGCAAACTTCTTCAGGGTATTTTATTTCACAGCCCTGCTCTGCATTGAGAGTGCTGCTGGTGGGAGGAGAGTGACAGTTGCTGGGTCTACCCCAACTATCATTTCATTTAAATTCTCCCTCTGCATTTTTTGAAAATGAATTGCAGTAAATCTGAAGTTTGATAAGCCTTATTTATTTGAATTATAGTATTTTCAATCTTCTCTTCAATTTCAATTTAGACAAGCTTACCTTGGCTGTCTGTCTTCTCTGTCTCTCTTTCTTTCCCAAACTTCCCTTTTCTTTCTCTTGTTTTCTCTTTCTTGCCTTTTCTTTAAATCCTTTTAATCCTAATGTTTTTCTTCTTGAAAAATATCCTCCCTGTCTCCTCTAGCTGTTTAGACAGCTTTATGCAAAATTTTAGATCACAAATCAAACATTTTTCTTTGTAAACATTTAAAAGTAATATTTCTTTTTAGGAGCTCATCTCTCTGCTTGCTTCACAGAGCTCACTCTCTCTCTCTCTCTCTCTCTCTCTCTCTCTCTCTCTCTCTCTCAGTCTCTCTCTCTCCCTGTCTAATCTCTCTCTCTCCCTGTCTAATCTATCTCTCTCTCCCTGTCTCACTCCCCTCCATGTCTAATCTCTCTCTCCCTGTCTCACTCCCCCCATGTCTAATCTCTCTCCCTGTCTCACTCCCCTCCATGTCTAATCTCTCTCCCTGTCTCACTCCCCTCCATATCTAATCTCTCTCTCTCCCTGTCTCACTCCCCTCCATGTCTTATCTCTCTGTCCCTGTCTCACTCCACTCCATGTCTAATCTCTCTCTCCCTGTCTCACTCCACTCCATTTCTAATCTCTCTCTCTCCCTGTCTCACTCCCCTCCATGTCTAATCTTTCTCTCCCTCTGTCTGTCTCCCCTCCATGTCTAATCTCTCTCTCTCCCTGTCTGACTCCCCTCCATGTCTAATCTCTCTCTCGTCCTGTCTCACTCCCCTCCATATCTAATCTCTCTCCCTGTCTCACTCCCCTCCATGTCTAATCTCTCTCTCTCCGTCTCACTCCACTCCATGTCTAATCTCTCTCTCTCCCTGTCTCACTCCCCTCCATGTCTAATCTCTCTCTCTCCCTGTCTGACTCCCCTCCATGTCTAATCTCTCTCGTCCTGTCTCACCCCCCCATATCTAATCTCTCCCCTGTCTCACCCCTCCATGTCTAATCTCTCTCCCGCCTCACCCCACCCATGTCTAATCTCTCTCTCCCTGTCTCACTCCCTCCATATCTAATCTCTCTCCCTGTCTCACTCCACTCCATGTCTAATCTCTCTCTCCCTGTCTCACTCCCCCCATGTCTAATCTCTCTCCCTGTCTCACTCCCCTCCATGTCTAATCTCTCTCCCTGTCTCACCCCTCCATGTCTAATCTCTCTCTCCCTGTCTCACTCCCCTCCATGTCTAATCTCTCTCTCTCCGTCTCACTCCACTCCATGTCTAATCTCTCTCTCCCTGTCTCACTCCCCTCCATGTCTAATCTCTCTCTCCCCTGTCTCACTCCCCTCCATGTCTAATCTCTCTCTCTCCTGTCTCACCCCTCCATATCTAATCTCTCTCTCCCTGTCTCACTCCCCTCCATGTCTAATCTCTCACTCTCTCAGTCTCTCTCTCTCTCCCTGTCTAATCTCTCTCTCCCTGTCTAATCTCTCTCTCCCTGTCTCACTCTCCTTCATGTCTAATCTCTCTCTCTCTCCCTGTCTCACTCCCCTCCATGTCTAATCTCTCTCCCTGTCTCACTCCACCCATGTCTAATCTCTCTCCCCTGTCTCACTCCACCCATGTCTAATCTCTCTCTCCCTGTCTCCTCCCTCCATATCTAATCTCTCTCCCTGTCTCACCCCTCCATGTCTAATCTCTCTCTCCCTGTCTCACTCCACTCCATGTCTAATCTCTCTCTCCCTGTCTCACTCCACTCCATGTCTAATCTCTCTCTCCCTGTCTCACTCCCCTCCATGTCTAATCTTTCTCTCCCTCTGTCTGTCTCCCCTCCATGTCTAATCTCTCTCTCCCTGTCTCATCCATGTCTAATCTCTCTCTCCCCTGTCTCACCCCTCCATGTCTAATCTCTCTCCCCTGTCTCACTCCCTCCATGTCTAATCTCTCTCTCCCTGTCTCACCCCCTCCATGTCTAATCTCTCTCCCCTGTCTCACCCCTCCATGTCTAATCTCTCTCTCCCTGTCTCACTCCACCCATGTCTAATCTCTCTCCCCTGTCTCATTCCCTCCATGTCTAATCTCTCTCTCCCTGTCTCACCCCTCCATGTCTAATCTCTCTCTCCCTGTCTCACTCCCCTCCATGTCTAATCTCTCTCTCCCTGTCTCACTCCCCTCCATGTCTAATCTCTCTCCCTGTCTCACTCCCTTCCATGTCTAATCTCTCTCTCTGTCTCACTCCACTCCATGTCTAATCTCTCTCTCCCTGTCTTACTCCCCTCCATGTCTAATCTCTCTCTCTCCCTGTCTCACTCCCCTCCATGTCTAATCTCTCTCTCCCTGTCTCACTCCCCTCCATGTCTAATCTCTCTCTTTCCCTGTCTCCCCTCCATGTCTAATCTCTCTCTCTCCGTCTCACTCCACTCCATGTCTAATCTCTCTCTCCCTGTCTCACTCCCCTCCATGTCTAATCTCTCTCTCCCCTGGTCTCACTCCACTCCATGTCTAATCTCTCTCCCTGTCTCACTCCCTCCATGTCTAATCTCTCTCTCCCCTGTCTCACTCCCCTCCATGTCTAATCTCTCTCCCTGTCTCACTCCCCTCCATGTCTAATCTCTCTCTCCCTGTCTCACTCCCCTCCATGTCTAATTTCTCACTCTCTCAGTCTCTCTCTCTCTCCCTGTCTAATCTCTCTCTCCCTGTCTAATCTCTCTCTCCCTGTCTCACTCTCCTTCATGTCTAATCTCTCTCTCTCTCCCTGTCTCACTCCCCTCCATGTCTAATCTCTCTCTGTCTAATCTCTCTTTCCTCTCAGATTTCCCAGCCAGTATCAATGAGCTGCACCTCGATCACAATCAGATTCAAGTCATTGAGCTCGAGGACCTCATCAGATACAAGAGTCTCTACAGGTACTGTCTCCTCATGCCTCTGTGAATACGGCTCCATGTCTGCGAATACGGCTCCATGTTTGTGAATACGACTCCACGTCTGTGAATACGGCTCCATGTCTGTGTCTCCTTTCTCCATGTTCTCATATCACCCTATTTCACTGTCTCTAACTCTTCACCCCTCTCTCCCCCATCTGATGGGTCTTGGGTACAGTCCTCTCCTCTCTCCCCTACCCTCACTCTCTCCTCTCTCCCCTGCCCTCACTCTCCCCTGCCCTCACTCCCTCCTGCCCTCACTCCCTCCTCTCTCCACTGCCCTTACTCTCCCCTCTCTCCCCCTGCCCTCACTCCCTCCACTCTCCCCTGCCCCCACTCACCCTTGCCCTCACTCCCTCACTCTCCCCTGCCCTCACTCCCTCCCCTCCCCTGCCCTCACTCCCTCCTCTCTCCCCTGCCGTCACTCCCTCCTCTCTCCCCTGCCCTCACTCCCTCCTGCCGTCCCCTCCTCCCCTGCCTCTCTCCTCCTGCCTCACCCCCCTCCCCTGCCACTCTCCTCTTTCCCTGCCCTCTCCCCTGCCCCCACTCTCCTCCTCCCCTGCCCTCACTCTCCCCTGCCCTCCTCCCTCCCTGCCCTCCACCCTCACCTCCTGCCCTCCCTCCCTCTCCCCCTGTCTCTCAGGCTGGGTCTGGGGTCCCTCCCCTTGAGAATGGCAGCCTTGCCTTCCCCTCACCTGAGGGAGCTTCACCTGGACCAACCGACTGAGAAAGATACCCCAACCTGCCGGACATGAGATCCTGCAGGTACTGGATGTCTGGGGTACACACAATACAGTGCACAATACAACACACACAATACAGTGCGGTCAATACAACACACATTGAGAATGGTCAATACAACACAAATACAGTGCAGTCAATACCACCAGGGCAGTCCACCTGGACAACAACCGTGCACTACAGAAAATACAACACACCACAATACAGTGCAATACAACACACACAATACAGATACCAATACAGGTACTCAGATGCAGTCCAATACAATACAACACACAAATACAGTGCAGTCCAATACAACACACACAATACAGTGCAGTCCAATACAACACACACAATACAGTGCAGTCCAATACAACACACCACAATACAGTGCAGTCCAATACAACACACACAATACAGTGCAGTCCAATACAACACACCACAATACAGTGCAGTCCAATACAACACACACAATAATAGTGCAGTCCAATACAACACACACAATACAGTGCACAATACAACACACCACAATACAGTGCAGTCCAATACAACACACACAATACAGTGCAGTCCAATACAACACACCATACAGTGCAGTCCAATACAGTGCAGTCCAATACAACACACACAATACAGTGCAGTCCAATACAACACACACAATACAGTGCAGTCCAATACAACACACCACAATACAGTGCAGTCCAATACAACACACCAGTGCAATACAACACACCACAATACAGTGCAGTCCAATACAACACACACAATACAGTGCAGTCCAATACAACACACACAATACAGTGCAGTCCAATACAACACACACAATACAGTGCAGGCCAATACAACACACCACAATACAGTGCAGTCCAATACAACACACCACAATACAGTGCAGTCCAATACAACACACCACAATACAGTGCAGTCCAATACAACACACACAATACAGTGCAGTCCAATACAACACACACAATACAGTGCAGGCCAATACAACACACCACAATACAGTGCAGTCCAATACAACACACACAATACAAAGCTTACAACACACCATAATGCAAAAGCTCCAGTAACCATTATTGAAATGTCACAGGGCTGCAGTATGACAAATACGTTATAATGAAATATATACTTATTTCAGTAGGACTTGTTTGTGTTATACTACAGACATACACGACATGCATGGCATGTGTTGTGTGCATTACTTATTTAAGTGAAATCCCGTATTTTTCCATGATTTATGCAGGAGTGTATATGACAGAAATATCAATAACAATATTGATGGGACTGATTCACCAATAATATAATGACTCTACTGGCAGGGAAACGGCTCTCTTTTAATGCTGTGGTGCTTTTAAAAGGCTGTTGGGTTTGAAGCATTTTAACTCCAATGCTTCTTACACCGCGGGGCTCAATCGCCACTTCAATATAAACTCCTGTCAGCAGCCAGCATCTGCATTGCACTCAGTGATGAGAGATTCACCAATACTGTATACGTGTACAACAGATGAGCTTCCTATTGAAAACACAAACAGGTTTATTTTGAAATGTTTGTGTGAAATGTAGCCAGGTAAAGAGAAGATTGAGAACATAAGCGCCGGGTGCAATATCGATAGGATACTGCAGTGATAGCATATAGGATACTGCAGTGAAAACTGTCTCTCCCACATCAGGCATAAAGAACTACAGCTCCTATCATGCCGCACTGGTGCTGCCAGTGCTGAGGCATGCTGGGAGCTGTAGTTTAATTCCGCTATTTCAACACTGTGTCCTGCCTCTCCCTCTCTCTCTCCAGTTCAACACTGTGTCCTGCCTCTCCCTCTCTCTCTCCAGTTCAACACTGAGTCCTGTCTCTCGCTCTCTCTCTCCAGGTGATCTACCTGCACGCTAACAATATCAGCCAGGTGGGAGTGAATGATTTCTGCCCTCGAGGCTTTGGTGTGAAGAGAGCTTTCTACAATGGCATCAGCCTCTTCAGCAATCCTGTCAACTACTGGGAGGTGCAGCCTGCCACCTTCCGCTGTGTCACCGACAGACTGGCTATACAGTTCGGAAACTACAAGAAGTAAAGAGAGAGGAGAGGGAGAGGAGAGGAGGGAGAAAACGCAAGCATTTTCTGTTTGTTGGTTTTTTTATTGCATAATGTTAGCGTTGTATGTTGGTGTATATTAGTGATGGATGGCACTTGTTTTCAAAGTCTCCCAGCTTGTACTTCCTGAGGTCACTTTCATCCCAGCATGGAAAAATAACATTTCTTTAAAACAATGTGACTGGCATTTGTGATCAAGGTTGGAAAGTTGAATACGTTTGTGAATCTCTTGAGAGCATTGCCTCGTCCTCACAGACTGAAATAAACTTTCCTGGTCCAGTAACTCTCCTGAAAAAACGAAGACCTTGAGAAAGACTGACTTGAAACATTTGTCATTGAATTTATTAAGTTTATTTTAGTTTTTTCTAAATGTGTCACTTCTTATTTTATAGCTTAAGATATCAAATCAAATTTCTACTGTTTTTGAATTTTTTTCAAACATTTTCTTTACTTAGTTTTCCTTTCTAGCTACCTTTAACCTGAAACCTTTCAAACGACAGCTCCCCTCACTGGAACTGAAGGCTGATGGGAGATGTAGTTTTTTTTTTTTTTTTTTAACTAAGACAGGTTTCAGTATAAAGAACTACAGCTCCCAGGTTATAGTATTTTTGATATATGTTGTGTATACCAAGTAGGAGACAGGGGGTAGGGAACTGAGACTAGATCAGGGAGTATATAATAAACTTGGGTTCATCCATCACTGATATACCCCCACAGCCCCCTACCCCTCCCTTCCAGACAACTCTATTCTACAGTGTTTTACTCGTTCTTTATTTTCAGTTTTTACCAATTTTAAAAAAAAAGTTACTCTTTTTTTCACCCACAATTTGGGCTCAAGTTATAATTCATCTTTATCTAACCCACATTTTACACCATCTTTTTTATTTATTTATTTTTTATTTTTTACCAGTTTTTTTTTTTTATCTACAAATTCTCAGGTTTACAACCAATTCAAATTAAAATTGTACCTGTGTTTACCACCAAAATTACAGATTATTCCCCTTATTTCCCAGGCTTTTCACAAATATCCAGACCCAATTTTAAGACAACTCCACGTGATAAAATTTTTAAAAAAAAAAACATTAAATGGACCCAATTTAGCTATAAGCCTATATTCAATGTACGAATCCATTTATATTACGAATATTGACAGTTATTAGCAGTTCTCAAAGCTTCAAGTTCTAAAGTAATTATGAGTTATCTTATACTATAACTGTATCTTGATTATAACACCTGTCATAGCACATATGGGCATATTTAAAGGGGTATGTTATAATTATTATTTATTTCTTAGCAGACGTCCTTATCCAGGGTGACTTACAATTGTTACAAGATATCACATTATTTTACATACAATTCCCCATTTATACAGTTGTGTTTTTTTACTGGAACAATCTAGGTAAAGTACCTTGCTCAAGGGTACAGCAGCAGTGTCCCCCACCTGGGATTGAACCCACGACCCTCCGTTCAAGAGTCCAGAGCCCTAACCACTACTCCACACTGCTGGAAACATATAACACACATATGTGTGTGTGTGTGTTATATGTTTTTTTTTTTTTTATATAACATACCCCTTTAAATATGTTCTTATTTAATGAACAATTCAAAAATAAATTGGTAGTTTCTACTGATATAGGAATATACATCATAAGATCAATATTTATCATTAAAACTAAATATTTCCACCTATATGGACCCTGTTTTTCATTCTATTTAGGATAAACCATTGGGAAAAAACACCCAATGAAGAGCCACATTTTAGGGTAAAGAACAGGTTTATTTTTGTTTTGTTCTTTTGTTCTTGTTTTTTTGCCATTTCTAAAGAATTAAAGAAAAATGCTTTATTGGTATAAATGCTTTGTAAAATTAGTGAACGCTAAAGTTAAATGTGTTATTAAAAATGTATTATTAAAAAAAGATATGGAGAGGCATGTGTAAGGTGCGTAAAATGAAGAGTTTCTGAATTAAAATTAAAAATACAAAACCTGCCATAGCACTGTCAATAGGGTTCCCATGGGACTGAGTCACCTGCCACAGCACTGTCAATAGGGTTCCCATGGGACTGAGTCACCTGCCATAGCACTGTCAATAGGGTTCCCATGGGACTGAGTCACCTGCCATAGCACTGTCAATAGGATGTACACCATGGGGCTGATTCACCTGCCATAGCACTGTCAATAGGGTTCCCATGGGACTGAGTCACCTGCCATAGCACTGTCAACAGGGTTCCCATGGGACTGAGTCACCTGCCACAGCACTGTCAATAGGGTTCCCATGGGACTGAGTCACCTGCCATAGCACTGTCAATAGGATGTACACCATGGGGCTGATTCACCTGCCATAGCACTGTCAATAGGGTTCCCATGGGACTGAGTCACCTGCCATAGCACTGTCAATAGGGTTCCCATGGGACTGAGTCACCTGCCATAGCACTGTCAATAGGATGTACACCATGGGGCTGATTCACCTGCCATAGCACTGTCAATAGGGTTCCCATGGGACTGAGTCACCTGCCATAGCACTGTCAACAGGGTTCCCATGGGACTGAGTCACCTGCCACAGCACTGTCAATAGGGTTCCCATGGGACTTAGTCACCTGCCATAGCATTGTCAATAGGGTGTACACCATAGGGCTGATTCACCTGCCATAGCACTGTCAATAGGGTGACAATGGGACTGATTCACCTGCCATAGCACTGTCAATAGGGTGTACACCATGAGACTGATTCTCGTACAGTTTACTGTATTTTGTGTTCAGTCCACCACCTTGGTTCATGAGGCGGTTTACTGTTTACAGATAAACCTGAAATTGATATTTATGTCAAATTAAACACCAAAATTATGTTATTTCAGTATTTATCCACAAGGGGGAGCCCTAATTCTATGTGGATGTTTTTTTTAAGGAGAGGACGTGATAATGTTAATACATCTAATAAGAGAATAGATTGTATAGACAGTTAGCACACCTTTAAAGGCAGCAGTGATAATGTTAAGAAAGCTGTATATTAAAACCTCGACATGCTGGTTCAGCTCACAGACAGTTAAAAGCCTGCTTCTTGCACCCCTTGTGTTAATGTACTGTGAGTGTGCTCTTAAACTCCATCCCCACCACCCTCCCCCTCTTCCATTACACAACAGCACTGTCTCAGTCTTCCCTGCATTGCAGCTTGCAAAACCAATACCGACTTACTGTAAATGAGGTCACGTTCAAAAATAGCAGCCATCTATCTTATAGGAAAACTGCAGAGCACTAAACCAATGCGGTTAACCATCAGAGTACCATAGGAGCCCCATTAGCTGCAACAGTCCTCTTTAGTTTGACACTGCAATATAATTCCTTCTTGGTGTCTGTGCTAGTTTACTACATTCTTCCAGAGTTTAGTTTCATTAAAGCTGCAGATAGACAAACAGAGAGGCCCTGAATATCAAAGCTATGTTTTAATATATTGAGAAATATAATGTAATATATTGATTAATATATTTCAATATATTGAAGATTACAAAATGTATTATAAAATATATGCCAATATATATTCATTATATTGTACACTATATAAATCACACTCTAATAGTATTTTTTTTTTTTGACATGTGAATACTTTTAAAGTAGTTATAGTTATACAAATGCAAAAAACAAAAACAAGAAAATAAATAAATAAACATTCAAGAATATTAAAAACCTTAAGACCCCCAAAACCCCAATTCCAACAGTATGAGGAATGTTCTGCAAATGAAGTGGGTAGCTAATGAACATACCCCCACCGTGCAAAAAATCAAATGGGTTGATGTGGTCGGAATAAGTATTCTCCGTTTAAAGTGGTTCCACGTGTTTGAAAAGTCCTACTGGATACGGGAACCTATTTCAAACAGGCTCCCTGCTATAATAAAAAAAGGTCTGCTGTGGGTGGAGTGACTCTTTGACTATACTAATGGTGATGGAGCCTCATGTGCTGCTAGGGATTGCTGCGATTTTAGAGGATGACAGGAATAATGCAGCTGCCCCTCCCCCTTCCAGTAAGGAATCACAGACGACGCCGAAGGTAGACCCTGCGGGTGTATCGTCGAAGGGCCACCACCTGTTTGGACTAACAGAAGAGCAAGTTTTGCAGAGATACTGAATGGATAAAGCTACAGTATTGTTTGTATTGATGTGATGACCTTAAAGAGGATTTCAAGCACCCTGAGGGGTCATGCATTGTCAGTATCACTCACAGCTTTGTCATTATTATTTATTTATTTTTCATTTTGGCACAAAATATCATCCATAACCGGGTACATGAATCCCTAATAATGTAATTAATATAGAATCCCTAATAATGTAATTACTATAGAATCCCTAATAATGTAATTAATATAGAACATACATTTACAAAATGTTATTAAAATGAGCTCTATACTTTATTTTCCAATAATGATCACTGATCAGTGCACTGCAATAATGATCACTGATCAGTGCACTGCAATAATGATCACTGATCAGTGCACTGCAATAATGATCACTGATCAGTGCACTGCAATAATGATCACTGATCAGTGCACTGCAATAATGATCATTGATCAGCGCACTGCAATAGATCACTGATCAATGCACTGCAATAATGATCACTGATCAGTGCACTGCAATAATGATCACTGATCAGTGCACTGCAATAGATCACTGATCTATGCACTGCAATAATTATCACTGATCAATGCACTGCAATAATGATCACTGATTAGTGCACTGCAGTAATGATCACAGTTCAATAATGATCTCTACTGAACACTGCTGGTCTGTTTCAACGTATGTCGATCTCGCATCATTTATAGGGACGGTATTAACATACAACAAGACAAATATAAAATAAAGATGTGAATAGCGAAATTACAAATTAAGAACGTTTCTTCACACCGGTCGAGCTGAAAATGCCAGCCCTCGCCTGCGGCTCCCTCACTCCCTGCTGAGCGCGTTTTTAATCTCTCTTTGATCAAACCGCTTCAAACACACACTGCGGCGCTTCAGCTCAGCCCACGGCGCCCACGTTCAGTACCCGGGACAAATATAACGAGGGGTCCGGGGGGAGAGAACAGGAAGAACGTTTGGTTTGGGGTACTCACACCATTCAGATATGTTGTTTTATTTTATTTTATTATTTTAGTATTTTTTTCCGAAGCAACGATAGAATTTCATTAATGCATAGCGTGCTGTGAAGACAGGAGCAGACCTAGTCTATTCTCTTGGGTTCACAGAGGCGCGTTTGGATCAGATGGCTTGTATTCGATTGCAATGACATCAGAGTAAGATTAAATCTGCTGTTTAATTGTCATTATTTAATTACATCTTATAAAAAATCAAGTCCAAGCTGCTGTGTAAAATTGCAAGGTCATTTTCAGCCCACACAAGTTTGGCCAGTAAGCCCACTCTAGGACAGCCGCTCTGTCTCTCGATTGATGTGTGGATATCGGCTTGTATCGCACAGCACTCCCTATCTGTAAAATATTCTGTTTGTACAAAAGATCTGCGATGGAGAGGGGTATTGCTGCAGAACCTAGACTCGCACAGCATAGCTCTCTGAGGCAGCTCACACAGGGTAGTGCTGCGTGCACAACTCGTAACAGACGTCGGCATTATACGCTACAGCCCGATCACATGATAAGGGTGGTGAATTTAGGGATGAAAACGAAGTTTATTTCATAACAATAACCTAACCCTAAACCTAAGGTTCGTGGGGTATTGGCCGCGGACCAGCAATTAGATTCTCACAGGGTAATCACTTTGTTCAGTGTTCTACCCCTCCCACGCCGTGTTTATGGTCACGTGGTATGGGGTGTTGAGGGTTAATGAAGCGAGTTGCGCACGCAGCACTACCCTGTGCGAGCCTGCGTTCTGCAGCGATACTCATGGCGATGTGTGGAAATTGGTCCTCCAGTACAGCAGATGTCGCTTTATTATTACGGCTCTCGACAGTCTTAGGGGAGGCTATGCCGCTCTGGCAGCGTTGAGGAGTCAGTAGGGACGGGAAAATTGGGTCAATAGCAATAAACACGGGGCTAAATTAAAATAAATACGTAAATATATCGTATAGGGACTGTACCTCTGGTAAAACTACGGAAGGGGACTGCAAATATTTCGGAGAGGTACGTGGAAATAGGATTTAGCTTTTGTTGTGTTTTTGTTTTTTGATAAAACTGTTTCACTTCTGTATTTAAAATAATCCAAAATACACGTCTGCTTCTGTTTCTACAATGTGCTTACAGCAATGCCTGTAGCGGCATCACAAAGAAAAAAAACAAAAAAACATTACTCCCAGGGATCTCCAAAACGTCAGGACAGTGGGGACACCATCGAAAATCAGGTTTTCAATTCACAATCTAACTACACATGCACATAAAGCCACATTGCGTATCAGCAATATAACTTGTATGTTTACGTATAGTTCTTCATAATCAGGGAACATGTGTCTGGCCACATATGTGGTACAAATAAACCTGCCCAATAAACACCTGTTTTAAAACAAAAATAATCAGGAATCAGATTAGCTTCATACTGCAAATCCAAATGTGTTTGTGTGCCTTTTACTATACAATTTTCGCAACTGAAAAAAAAATCGCAAACATTTTTGGCACTAATATTATCATGTTGTTTTCAATAATTGTATAACACCACACAATAAATGTGGGTGTAGTGCCGCTAATATGGTTCACGGGACAACTAATCGCTGTATTTGGTGATAATGTCTTTGCTAAATTTATGAAATAAACAATTTCACGAAACAAACTCGGGGTAGGAGAAATAACACACATTTAATTTTACTTTCCCACAGACTTTAGATTCTTGATTGCATTGTTGTTTCAAAAAATTCTTCAACAAGCGCGGTGCATGGGAGGTTTAAAAATACTGCACTGATGTTTGCTGGATTTGATTTGGTAAACATATTGAAAAGTCCAAATCAAGAGCTGAAAATAAATTAATAAAAAACGGTTAATTTGGTACCTCCCGTGCTTCAGAGTACCAGTATATCCGTGGAGTTCTGATAGCGTGACCTTCTGAATCAGCAGTATCTAGCAGTCAAGTACATACAGACGGGGTACGAACTGAACTGGCGTTTGAAACTGGGTAATCGTATACACACTTTACAAGTCTTTAGACAACAACTTAAATATATATTGCGCCTTATCATGGCATCGCAAATCACTTACTTAGTCTTAGGTCAAATATTTTGGCCTTCAATATTTATGGAGTTACAGTAATTTGTACAATTATGTCTTTGTAACAACTCATTTTGGTCTCATCTTCAGTCGTGGCCTATATTTTACACAATTCAAAACTCGGTTGTGTCTGCCAGTGTATATTTGTAAGGTGCACATGTGTGATTATCATGTTAATGCATGAATCGGTTGGCGGGCCATACGATATAGGCTTAGCAACAGCAAACATCGTCAAGAAAAATATTCTTTGAAATCCTCTGCTTACTTATAATAGAAAAACTGTTATTTTGCTAAAAATTAGTCATTTTACACTGTCACTGGATAAACTACATAGCCTAGATACTAGTCCTATGCTAGCTTTGTGCAATTAATGATACGCTGTTGGCTAGCAAGCAAGAGTAAAAAAATAAATAAAAGGTATGATGTATTCCTGTTAGTAGTCTTTATTTTAAATATTTATTTTAATACATGTACAACAAAACACATTTCCTACCTCTTACCGGTAAACTCTCCACTTGAGAGCAAAAGACTGAACCAATCACAGTGGCACCATGTCAGCCCGCATAGATCATGGGGATGATTAATTTTCACAAAAAAAAAACTCATTTTTCACCTCTGACGTTTAGTGCCTTCGGGGCCCCCCTCAACAACGGGGCCCCCCGCAGTGGTGGGGTTTACGGGAGCCTTGCGCCGGCCCTGATTCCTGGGTTTTATGCAAGACATGCAAGGCCAGTCTGCTGTTGAGGACAAGCATGGCAGATGCTCCTCCCTGCCAGGTCCAAGGAGGCACTGTCGAACCACATGTGGAGTCCGACGGCCAGCTGTGGAGACTGCCCAAGCGCCGCAACCTGCTCAGTCAGGCACGGGGGACTTTGGCATCCCGACCCATCGAGCCTGCAGCTCTGGGTCTAGCCTTTGAACGGCTGCATTTGAGCCATCTGGGTTTGTCCAGTGGGGTATTGACACCTTACAAAATGCCAACGTAGTGTCCAGGCGTTCGCAGTACGGGTACAGGTGGGGTGTCTTTCAAACGTGGTGCCTGACTCGTGGGTTTGACCCCACTATCTGTCCCATGGCAATTATACTGCAGTTTTTGCAGGACCTTTTTGATAAGGGGGAATCTCCTTCAATGGTAAAGGTTTGGCTTGCCAAGTCGAAATTTATTTGGTTTTCCCAGGAGCTCACTTCCTGGTGGGGCAGTTTTTGAAAGGGGCTCAACAGCTTTGGCCGCCTATGAAGGACATTATTCCTCGCTGGAGGCTAAACGTGGTGCTTAATTCACTCATGAAGCCTCCATTTGAGCCCATGCATTCAGCTGATCTGAAATATTTATCGATCAAAGCGGATGTCTTGCTTACAATCACATTCGCTAAGGGGGCGGGTGAGATGCAGGCATTCTCAATTGAGAAAGCCTGCATAATTTTCACAGAGGCCAGGACAAAGGTTACACTCCGTACCAATCCTGCCTTTGTGCCAAAGACGATCTCGGCATTCCACATCAACCAGTCTGTGGAAATGGATGCTTTCCGTCCGCCCCCTTTCCAGTCTGACAAGGAGCGACAGCACCATACACTCTGCCCAGTGCGGGCCCTGGCATTCTATGTTGACAGGATGAAAAGTTGGAAGGCAGTCTGAACAATTTTTTGTCTGCTATGGGGCTAAGTCCCATGATCAAGCCCTATCTAAGCAGCGGCTGTCCAAATGGATAGCAGACACATTCAGGACTACCTATGAACGAGCCAACTTGCCCCCAGAAAACCTCACAGCCCATTCCACCAGGGGCATGGCAGCTGCGTGGGCTTTATTCCAGGGTGCATCTGTCAAGGACATATGCAGTGCAGCGGTGTGGGCTACTCCCCAGGTCTTTACTAGGTTCTACAGACTGAATGTAGTGGATCCTCAAAACCCTGGGTTTGGAACTAGTGTTAAGGGTGGCTTCCCAGTCGACCTTTACAACACAGGTGAGTTTCTCCCTCAATTTTTTAGCCCTAGCTACTTGTTACTGGGGTTCCATATGGTAAAGCAGAGCTTTCCAGTCATTCTGCAGTCTTGCCCTTGCAACAACTTTGGTATTCTCACCCATACGGTAATGGTTACAATTCGTACTTGAAAGGGAACCTTAGGTTATTATTGTAACCCTGGTTCCCTGGTGTACTACAGGGATCAGTGTTAGGTCCTCTGCTATTCCTAATCTACATTAATTTAGATTCTGGTATAGTTAGCAAACTTGTTAAATTTGCAGATGACACAAAAATAAGAGGAGTGGCAAACACTGTTGCAGCAGCAAAGGTCATTCAAAATGATCTAGACAGCATTCAGAACTGGGCAGACACATGGCAAGTGACATTTAATAGAGAAAAGTGTAAAGTACAGGCAATAAAAATGTGCATTATAAATATCATCTGGGAGATACTGAAATTGAAGAAGGAATCTATGAAAAAGACCTAGGAGTTTGTCTTGACTTGGAAATGTCTTCATCTAGACAATGTGGGGAAGCTATAAAAAAGGCCAACAAGATGCTCGGATATATTGTGAGAAGTGTTGAATTTAAATCAAGGGAAGTAATGTTAAAACTTTACAATGCGTTAGTAAGACCTCACCTAGAATATTGTGTTCAGTTCTGGTCACCTCGTTACAAAAAGGATATTGCTGCTCTAGAAAGAGTGCAAAGAAGAGCGACCAGAATTATCCTGGGTTTAAAAGGCATGTCATATGCAGACAGGCTAAAAGAATTTAATCTATTCAGTCTTGAACAAAGAAGACTAGATGATGATCTGATTCAAGCATTCAAAATTCTAAAAGGTATTGACAATGTCGACCCAGGGGACTTTTTTGACCTGAAAAAAGAAACAAGGACCAGGGGTCACAAATGGAGATTAGATAAAGGGGCATCCAGAACAGAAAATAGGAGCCACTTTTTTACACAGAGAATTGTGAGGGTCTGGAATCAACTCCCCAGTAATGTTGTTGAAGCTGACACCCTGGGATCCTTCAAGAAGCTGCTTGATGAGATTCTGGGATCAATAAGCTACTAACAACCAAACGAGCAAGATGGGCCGAATGGCCTCCTCTCGTTATGTTCTTAAACCGCAGGGAAGCTCTATTAGCAGTGGTTTCCCGTTTTATGAAAGATACTAATAATGTACATGTTAAAAAAAAACAAAAAACGAATACCGGTGACTATGTACGTGTTCACTCAGGGTCGGTCATATAAACTGCAGCATAAGGGATCAGAAAAATGCTACTGCATAAAAAACTAGTAGCAAATTAAAGAGTTTTGGGTAGCAAAATTCTACCAAATATATTAACTTCGAGCCTTGATAATATATACAATCTATATTAAATCCACTACACAACATTTTCAGGAAGTTGGGTACTGTTTAAGCGAGGCATTTCAGAATGACATGCTTGCTATTTTCTGCCCCATGAGATTCTGACTTTAAAGCAACACAATGCGTTTTTGTCCCAGATGGCTTTCCATACATGATCTTGTTTGTTTACTTTTTGCTGTCTTGGAACTCTTTTTCATTTGCCATTTTTTTGAAACTGTCGTGCAAATTCTGGTGAGGCGGTAAATAAGTACAAGGTATTTTTGTCATTTATAGTGAATACGAACATCTGATTTTTGTATCTGAATATATTTAAAAAAAAATATTTGTTTGAATATTCGGATATTTGTCCCAGCGCTAATTTTAAATGCAGATGTTACTTGCACTTGAGCTCAGCCCTGGAGTAAAATAAACCTGGTGCCCCCCCTCTCCCAACACTCTTCTGTACAGTAGAATGGGTGATGTAAACTGTTATATGAACGATTACAAACATGGTCAGTTTGAGGGGGTGTATTACTGAATCGTGACGCTTGCTTTTGTTTGTATTGTGTTCATTGTAGTTCCCCAGATGGTTCCTGAATGAAGGATAAGTGTGTTTTAGAGTTGGTATAAATACACATTCTCCCTCTCGTTTTAATTTGTGTCTTTTCAAATATAGTTAATAATTAAATGATCATCTTATTATGCGTCATGTAAGTAGCCTATCAGGCTATCAGTAGCCTATCGGTGCTCGTCCGCTATCCTAGTAGCTGTTTGATCTCAAAACTGTCAAGTCGGGACTCAAAGGATCCCAATAATTCAGATCAACAACATGACTAGGTAATCCATTCCATCCCCTCACTCTCTCTGTCTCCTAACCTCTGTCTATCGCCACTTCATTTCCAGCTGTGTTCTCTGGTCCTGGTTTCTGTATTACGCTTAATCTAATGGTTTGAGTTAACTATGTCAACTCCTTTTAAGATTTTGTTGTCACGGTGGCCGAGTTCAGTTGTGCTCTTTCTTTGGTTTGTGTCCAGTGCTGTGTTGCAGTTGCGTGTCTGCCCGGCCCTGCCCTGCTCTTCCTTCTCCTGCCTGGTGAGGACCTGCTTTGATGGAGAGCTGTGTGGGGCTGGCTCTGAAGAAGCCCCGTCTGGATGCTGAACCAGGACCAGATCCAGACACCAGAACCCACTTCAGAGTGTGTCGGTTCATCATGGAGACAGGTGAGAGGGGGTATCTTACTGCACACACCTAGTGACAATACACATTGCATAGCAGTTTCATCCATTCCAGGTTTTACTTCGAGCTTGATTAGCCACAGTGTTTATATGTAACAAGCTCAGGTGTGTCTTATTATTACCCTCATAGTAAAACTAGGAATGGATCAAACGGCTATGCAATGGGAGTTTATTTCCATCCCAATGCATTCAAGAGCAGCATCACAGCACTCTTACCTGTTCTACTTCTTGTTTAGATTGACTTTTGTAGTTTTTGTCTTCACTTCCTGAGAATTTTAAAAAAATAAAAAATTTGATCTCAGAAGGGCTGTAAAAATGTCTTCAGTACAGCTGGTAGACCGGAGTGTTACCCAGTGTATCACTGTTCTAGCTCCCTCTCTCAGATTCAATTACTTTGGTCTTTACTAGCATGTTGCCATATAACTGTTGCCGAAGATAATGTAACTACTCGCTATGGACTAACTTACACCTTCATTTTAGTAAAGATGGATTATTTCATGTTTGACTTATCACTTAAAACAGTCAATGTCCTGTGGTGTGACTGTCCCCAATGGTGTGTAGTAAAAATAAAAAAAGGTTGTCCCCAAAATCAATGTCCAATAAATCTGCAAGATAATCCAGGCATTTTTGGAGACGACAACACTTCATTTTTGACATTGGGAAGTCAACAGACCTTTGGAGGACCCTCTGCATGTGCATCAAGGTAAGTCAGTCTCTTGGAAATGTCTTTTAACCTGTTGCGGTCCTATGTCAGACCATGTCCGACATTACCATTTTCCCTTTCCGGTCCAATGTCATCAAAAAGACGTAAAACACAGGTCTCTAGTCGTTTTTTCTCCGGAAAATGTTGAGAAAACCATTCAATGGCTGAGTGAGACCGATAGGAACCGAGAGAAGCCAAAAAAAATAAAACAAAATAAAAAAGGGGCTGATCTGAGCAATACACATAGCCCCGGCACCACAGAGCTAACACGACCATAAACAAACAGGATAGCTGGTTCCGCATCCAGCGCTCAAAGAATATCAGACATTTGCAGAGATTTTTGAGATGTTATAGTAATAAAATAATGACTTGGATAGCATTATTGAGGAGTTTGGTGATAAAACGAGTGATCAGGAGATGATTTATCAGTATGCACGACTATGAAGAGGTATGTGAAAAATACAGCGAACAAGGGGTGGGGCGGGGCTGGAGAAGCAGTACTGAGTGTCCTATTGATGTGCAGTGCCTTTTAAACCTGTTTTACTGTGAAAAAAAAATACTTTTAAACAGCGCGTCTAAAATAAACTGCGCGTGTGAAAATAATTTGGACCTGACGCGCCTGAGACATGCTGAATAAATGGACCGCTAAGGGTTAAACTGCCTTTCGTTTTATATAAAAGTAAAATGAAGGTGGAACAGAATGCATTGAACAGATGACGTTTACATTTAACAAAAACAATGTTATTTTGATTCTTACACCCTTGCGTGTATAGACGTTATCCTTCGGGCACCCTCTGCTGCAGCAAACTACAAACCACATGCTCCTAATGACGTGCATGACAGAAGTAATGTTCCCTCTGTGCTTAATAGAGTGCTGGCAGGCTGTGGGGTTGAAAATATTTTGATTACCCCTGCTCAATCTCTTTCTTTCCACAGTGGGGAATAAGCAGCTGTACCAGACGTGTGAAGGTACAGCACTGTCAACAACTGCAGTCTCCCTGACACCCCCTGGAGATAGCACCTCCCTGTGGAGGAGGGAGGTAGCCCAGCATGGAGGAGCCTGTATAAACCGCTGATCCCCAGGAGATCAGGGGATCTTCAGTGGAGGATCCTTCACTGTCATCGCCATCAACACTTTCCATAGCATCCTAGACCCACAAGTACAGGACAAGTGCTCATTCTGCAATTATACAGAGACAGTGTTTCATTATTTCATCCACTGCCCTGGATTAAAGCTGCTGTTTGCTGCACTGAGAGGAATCTTTACAGATCTCTCCCTGGATTTTTCACACACTGTTTTCACCTTTGGGGTGCAGTACAGACAGTGCCACAGATATCGCTGCCCAATGGCTAATTTTCTGTTGGGGCAGCCAAGCTTCCTATCCTGAAGAGTAGGAAGAGCCAGGCTGAGCAGGCAAATGCACGGAGCACTCTCTTTGTATTCAGGACCCTTGTAGAGCCAGGCTGAGCAGGCAAATGCACGGAGCACTCTCTTTGTATTCAGGACCCTTGTGGAGCCAGGCTTTACTGATGTTTGCTCTCTCTCCTCTCTCCCTCTCCCTATCTCTCTCTCTCTCAGGAGTGAAGTTGGGGATGTGTTCTGAACCGCTGGCCACAGCCTGCACAGTGTATCACCGTTTCTTCCAGTGCTGCAGCACGCGTGTGTTTGAGCCCTACCTAGTGGCCATGGCTGCAATCTACCTGGCTGGGAAAGTAGAGGAGCAGCACCTGAGGACCAGAGACATCATCAATGTGTGCCACAGGTAAGGGTGACATCATCAACGTGTGCCACAGGTAAGGGTGACATCATCGTGTGCCACGGGTAAGGGTGACCTCATCAGTGCTAACATACATATAGACAAGCCTGTCCGAGACATCCATCTCCCATTACTATGGCTGTGCATTCAAAACGAGAGCTTAGCAGTATGATAAAGAAGTTGATGACCATGACATATATTAACAGTACAGAATAATATTACATTTCTTTAAAAATAAAATACTAGACGTCAGAAATGAGATTCCACAGACACCTTCTATTAAGGAGGACCCCAGCACAATTTTACCAAATACACCTATTAATGCTACTATGGGGGCTTTTTCTTTGATTACCTTACAGGAACTGACAGAGCTAGTTCAGCACATGAGAGCTACAACATGCTGTCTTGATCCTATTCCTACAAAACTATTAAAAGATGTTTTTGGTGTTATTAATACCCACATTTTATAAATTATAAATGGTTCACTTTCTTCCAGTATAGTTCCATCAGCACTTAAGGTAGCTGTGGTAAAGCCTATGCTTAGAAACACAATTTGGACCCTAAAGTCCTCAATAACTAGGCCAATCTCCAACCTACCATTCTTAGATAAGGTTCTCGAGAGAGCTGTTGCAATTCAATTACAAGGATTTCTAATTGTTAATGGTATATTCAATAAGTTTCAGTCTGGTTTTCGTGCTGCACCGAGACGGCCCGTGTCAGAGTTGTGAATGACCTGCTGATAAGCTCTGACTCGGGGTTTCTATCAGTTTTAATTCTTCTAGATCTAAGTGCTAAGTCCTTTGATACTGTAGACCAGGGGTAGGCAATTCCGGTCCTAGAGGGCCGGTGTCCTGCCTGGTTCTTGTTCCAACTGTAACCTAAATTACTTAATTGGACGAATTAAGTGCTTATTTGAAGCTTAATTGGTCAGTTGGAACAAACACCAGGAGGGACACCGGCCCTCCAGGACCTGAATTGCCTACCCATGTTGTAGACCATTCCATCCTCCTGGATTGTCTTGAAAGCTCAGTGGGACTGTCTGGCCTTGTGCTATCCTGGTTCAAATCTTATCTTTCAGTTTCTCTCTATTGGGGAGGTAAAATCGGCATTATCGGAAGTTGTCTGTGGTGTTCCACAGGGCTCCATTCTAGGTCCCTTGTTGTTTTCATTATACATGCTACCGTTAGGTGACAATATCTGCAGACACGGAGTGACCTTCCATTGCTATGCTGATGATACCCAGCTATACAGTGGTTTGCAGAAGTATTCACCCCCTACCAATAATGCCACATTTTGTTGAATTACAAATAATTTATGCACAGTTTTTCAAATTCAAAGCTGTAGTGGTTAAACTGGACACTGTTATATGAGGAGGAGGTTAAATGTCTGCAAAACCTGCAAAGAAAATATACCAAATGAAATTTACTGGTTGCATAAGTATTCAGCCCCTTAAGTCAGTACTTGGTAGAAACACCTTGTGCAGCAATTACTGCTCTGAGTCTTTTTGGATAGGTCTCTACTAGCTTTGCACAGTAGGATGGTGACATTTTTGCCCATTCTTCACGGGAAAATTGCATCAGTTCTGATTTTTTGTTGGGGATCGTCGATGGACTGCAGTCAAGTCTCGCCATAAATTTTCGATTGGATTCAAGTCAGGACTTTGACTTGGCCACTCAAGAACGTTAATTCTCTTCTTGTTCAACCACTCCAGTGTGACTTTGGCTTTGTGCTTTGGGTCATTGTCCTGCTGAAATGTGAATTTCCTCCCCAGCTTGAGAGTCTTGGCTGACTCAAACAGGTTTTCCTCAAGGATTCGCCTGTACTTTGCACCATCCATTCTCCCCTCTATCCTGACAAGCTTCCCAGTCCCTGCTGAAGAGAAGCATCCCCATAACATGATGCTGCCACCACCATGCTTGACAGTTGGGATGGTGTTGACTGGGTGATGTGCAGTGTTGGGCTTGCGCCAGACGTAACGCTTGGAATTTAGACCGATTTAAGTTCAATTTTTGTCTCGTCTGACCACAAAACCTTTTTCCACATGTCTGCAGTATCATCTACATGCTTTTTCACAATCTCCATACGTGCTTTAAGATGAGGCTTTTTGAATAATGGCTTCTTTCTTGCCACCCGTCCATAGAGGCCCGCTTTGTGTATGGACTGGCTTATTGTTGATGTGTGAATACTGACTCCTATCTCAGACACAGAACTTTGCAGATCTCTCAAGGTCATTGTTGGCTTCAGAGTGACATCCCGAACCAGTTCCCTCCTGGGTGGTATGATGTATCGTCCACTTCTTAATGATGGACTTCACTGTGCTGAGAGGGATAATCTGCGCCTGTGAAATGTTCTCGTACCCTTCTCCTGCTCTGTGCCTCTCTACCACTTTTATCCCTGACTTGTTTCGAAAGCTCCTTGGTCTTCATGGATGCTTTGTTGGATCACTATGCGAGTTGCAGCTTGAAAGTCTTTATATATCTCAGGGAAATTATCTACAAGTTAAACCACTTTGGGTACCCACAGGCTGAAACCATTTCACTAATTTTGTGACCTTTCAAACAAATCATTTGCACCTAAGCTCATTTAGGGCTGCAGTAGCAAAGGGGTTGAATACTTGCACAAAAAATATAAATTAGTAAATCTTACTAATTTATATTCTATATGCATTGTTTAACTTTATCAATGTTTGTGTAGATTCTACATGTAAAGTCTAATTTGAAAGCGTCATGGAGTACACTCAGGTGCCAACAAAATGTGAAAACTTTGCAGGGGGTGAATACTTCTGCAAACCACTGTATGTCTGTAAAGCCAGGAATTTCTTCTGCCTGGGTGTTACTAACTACTTGCCTTACAGACATCAAACATGTCACAGGATGTCATAGAATTTTTTTTTTTTTTTTTTTTTTTTTTTTAATAAATTTAGTCGTTGCCAATTATTTTTATTATTTTCTCCCAATTTGGAATGGCCAATTATGATTTGAAGCTCAGCTCACCACTACCACCCCTGCCCTGACTCGGGGGCGGCGAAGACGAACACACACTGTCCTCCGAAGCGTGTGCCGTGAGCCGACCGCTTTTTTTCACACTGCGGACTCACCATGCAGCCACCCAAGAGCTACAGCGTCGGAGGACAACGCAACTCTCAGGCAGCTTGCAGGCAAGCCCGCAGGCGCCCGGCCAGACTACAGGGGTCGCTGGTGCGCGGTGAGCCGAGGACACCCTGGCCGACCTAACCCTCCCTTCCCCCGGGCGACGCTCGGCCAATTGTGCGCCGCCCCCTAGGAGCTCCCGTCCACGGTCAGCTGTGGAATAGCCTGGACTCGAACTTGCGACGTCCAGACTATAGAGCGCATCCTGCACTCCACGTGGAGCGCCACTGGATGCGCCACTCGGGAGCCCCCTGTCATAGAATTTTCTAATGTTGAATTCAGATAAAACAGGTTATGCTAGTGGGCTCACAGAAGCAACTAAAAGAAAATGTAGGATTACATTAGCTCAACCCTTGCAGTCTCTCATCGAAACTTAAACTAGAAATTAAGAGTTTGGAGGTCATCTTTAGAGATTGATCTATCATTTGAGACATATTAGGGAAGTTACTAAAGTATCTTTTTGCCAAATTTAGACCAATTATTTTCATATTTGATGCAGAGAGACTAATGCATGCCTTTGTTTCATCTAGAATTGATTATTTAATGCACTTTTTTCTGGTGTCCCAAAACGTGTGGTATCCCGCTTGCAGCTTATTCAGAATACCGCTGCTAGAAATCTGACTAAAACCAGGAAAAGTGAACATATCACCCCTGTTCTGGCCTCATTACACTGGCTCCCTGTGCAGTATAGAATTGATTTTAAGATTTTGCTGTTAACTTACAAGGCCCTGATTGGATTAGCACCTAGTTATTTGCAGTTACTGACCCCAAACCTTTTTCTTGTAGAGCTCTGAAATTATGGAATGCTCTGCCTTCGTTTGCAGGGAAGCTGGGACTGTTACAGTTTTCAAGTCAAGACAAAAAACACATTTTTATAAAATGGCTTTCTTATCTTAGTGGGTTTTAATGTAACTTTAAAATTGCTGCTTTTGTATTGTGTATACTGTTACTTAAATGGTCTGACTGTGGCAGTTGTATGTGTGACATGCTATACAAATGTATTGTGGTTTGTTCTTTTTTTCTGCTGTGTACTGAACAGTGCTTTTGTATAAAAAGCGCTATATAAATGCAATAAATAACATTTTAAAAACTGGGAACGCCCTTTTAGACCAGGTCTGGAGACGAGGTGCTCCGTCCATTTCGACCCAAGCAATTCAAATAAGTGTGCTATCCTCTAAGCTTTTATAGAGTTGCATCTCATTTGGCTCTGAACATGTGCGGTCATAATCCTATTGCAATCCATACTCTAACATCCGGTTTTGGTTTGCATCTGTTTCACATTAGCTGACGCAGCCCTTTATATATAATGAACTTATACAATGGAGATCCTTTCTTCTGCTCAGCATTGGACCCCTTCAAGCCAATTTAATAGGAAACTCTCCATCACCCTAAAACCAGGCTAACATTGGACTCCTTCCAAATGTATATCTATACACAGAATACAATATTAAATTTAACCCTTTCAGGACCAAGCATTTTTCAGTGGGATGCTCCCCCATGACCAGGTGCTTTTTGGCTATAGTTGACTCTTCCTATAAAAATTCACTAAAAATCAGTTTTTTACAGTAACATCTTGCAAATGGTGTCCGTTTTTTTTTATAAAGTACTTCAGAAACCATATAAACTTTTCGCTTTTTTTAACACTATATATTATTTATTATTATTATTATTATTATTATTATTATTATATAATTTTTTTTTTAAAGTAATTTTTATTATGTATAAAAACGCGTTGTTCTATGACCTGAGGGACCTTACAATACTTCCTGAAAGTTTTATTGAAAAATATTGATGTTTGGGCAGATTACATGACAGTGTCAAACACGTCGAGCTGTGTCATGGGTACAAACTCATTTATAAAACCCTAATCGGGAAATCACCCCTCTATTTTAGCAAATTGTTGACTATATCGGTCTCCTATTACAACCTTCGATTCAGCAATTTGATGAGTTTAATTGTCCCTCGTGTTTTTACTGCTGTTGGGCATAACTCATTCCAATATGCAGCTGCTCACGATTGGAATGAGTTCCAATCAAGGCTTAAACGCCCTGGTTTCATCTCAGAGGGTGTTTTCTTTTCTAGACTTGAAGCTCTTTTCCCTGTTTCATGTGCTTGTCAGAGCAGATGCTGATTTTATTAGTTTTTTTATTTATTTATTTATTGATTGATTGATTGATTGATTGATTGATTGATGTCTCTAACTGTCTCTAACTGTCTATGTGTTGTTGTTTGTTGTATTTATGTTGCCTCTTGGCCAGGTCGGCATTTTAAATGAGAACTTGTTCTCAATGTCTTTACCTAGTTAAGTAAAGGTTTGAATTGAATTGAATTGAATTGAGTGTTTCACCTGAGTGATTGCAATGACATAGTACACGTTTATTCTCAGGGTCTTTATAAGCAATAATGGACACTACTCTCCATTTTATTCTCAAAATAAATATTTATAAATAAAGTAATAGTTACTCATTTCATTATTATCAGTAATAATGGAAAAAAACTTACCTGATACATTTAGTTCATGAAATAGTATATGCTTATTTCCTCTTGTTTTCTTTATTTATAAATGTTGTAAAAACATATATATTAAAACACATGAGACAGAATAAATGTTCTAATATAATTATAAGTCAAATACATCAGATTTACAGGGTTTCCCCTTTTTCATTCGCTCTAAACAAGTTCCTGTGATTTTTTGTTTCTGCTTTTGTCTTTTCCTGGCTGTTGTAAACAGTCTCCGCCCTTTAGACACCAAATGCCCCTCTCAGTGACATCACACGAAACAAAAACTATCAGGAAGTGAACGTCAGTCCCTCCCCTAGCCATTGATGTGTGTTTGAAGCCTGTACTGCAAAGTATGGTGGCCCTGTAAGTCTAAAAAACAAAAGTGCTTTTTTTTATCGCGGGCTTAGAAGCCCACGTCAGTATGATGGTGTTAACATGATCCTGGTCCTTTATAGGGTTAAACCTTACCATGTGCTGTATTGTATTGTATTGTATTGTATTGACAGTGCTGTACTGAGCTGGGTTGTGTTGTATTGTTAGGTACCTGAATCCTGGTTCTGATCCCCTGGAATTGGACTCGCGGTTCTGGGACCTGCGGGACAGTATTGTGCAGTGTGAGCTGCTGGTGCTGCGAGTGCTCAACTTCCAGGTGTCCTTCCAGCACCCGCACAAGGTGAACCGAGCTGAACAGAGCATCCCTACCCTGCAGAGCCAAGCACAGCACAGCACAGCATAGCACAGCATAGCATAGTATACCCTGCCCCAGCCCAGCCCACCGCAGCACACCCTACCCCACCACAGCACTGCCCAGTATAGCACAGGATACTCAACTTCACAAGGTAAATAGTCTTCCCAGCATCACCCAGCCTGGCCTGTATAGCCAACAGCCAGGTCTCCTTCCAGAACCTGCTCTCTCTCTAGTGTATTGCAGTGTATTGTACTGTACTGTATTATATTGTATTGTGTGTTTCAGTACCTGCTTCACTACCTGCTCTCTCTGAAGGCTCTGATGAACCGTCATGCCTGGGACCGCACCCCCATCGCCGTGACGACCTGGGCGCTGCTGAGAGACAGTTACCACGGCAGCCTGTGCCACCCTCCCCAGCATGTTGCCGTGGCAATTCTCTACTTGGCACTGCAGACACTGGGGGTGGAGGTGCCTGGAGATGGGGAGAGGGAGTGGTGGCAGGTGAGAGGGGGAGAGGGAGTGGTAAAACGGGAGGAAGGGGAGAAAGTGGGGTTGAGAGGCCCTCTGGTTTAATTCTGTTGTGCTCTTCTGCTCACCTCTGCCAATGCTCTTCTCTTGCCCAGGTGTTGAGTGATGACATCACCAAGCCAGCTATCGATGACATCATTGTTGAGCTTATTCAGATCTACAACATGGACGCCAAGTGCACCTGAGAGAGAGAGAGAGACTGGGTATATTGGGAAGCTACTGAAATCAAATACTAGCAAACTTCCCAGTGTGTAAACTGATGGACAGACAGCCATCACTGCAGAAACAAGGTTTTTTATTTTATTTAAAAAATCGTGAATTTATCCGTGTTTATTGCAGAATAATCTAAAACAGGTGAAAATCTTTGCGAATAATGATTTCCGCAGTTTTCGGAGACAGAGGGTTTGGTTAAAGCCCAGGGGTATCAAACAGTTCAAAGAAAAATGTTATTTTTATGAAGTTTTTTTCTCTTCGTGTTGAGTTGAAATGATTTGTATTTTTATGTTTCCATTAAATAAAACTAAATTAGTAACAGAAACATATATATTGTGTAAAATACTGGATACCATAATAGGTACTGTAAAGCCATAAATATTTGTAAGCCTTTTATTAGTTTTTCACGTATGGGGAAAAGAAACTGCAAACGTTTTTGGCACGTATCAAATTGCAACAGGTCGCCAACATTCCTAGAGCAAAATAGGTTTTACGGGTGTGAGTCGCCAAATATTTTGTTTGCAAAGATTTCTGCCTTTACAGTATTTTCATATGCAAAATGTGGGTGAAAATTGTAAAAAAAAAAAAATATATATAAAAATACTGTATTAGCTTTTGTGAACCCAGGAATTTTTCAGATAAAATCTGTAAACTGAAAATACAGGTCCTTGAGGAAACTGGATTGTGAAGTGTGTGTTATTGATCAATAAAGAACCATACTGTTTATTGGTGTTCATCAAGCATAACGATCCACAAACTGCATTGTAATCAGGCATTAACATATTGACACACATTCAGTGTCTGGGGTGAGACTGCAGCTGCTTTGGTATGAAATCACTTCCTGCGCAAACTCTCAGGTAAGCAAACTATGACCTACAGCACAGGAAGAGGTTAGATATCAGTAAGAAACAAACCGAAAAGATCAACACAAGGAAAGGGCCAATGCTGCTGTTGGCAATACAAGGGCATGGATTTCAAGCCCTTGGTAAGCACTCCTTTACCCCAGTGACAATGCTGGTCATGTGTTCCTCTCCCCTTCCTCGGGTGGCCTGGGTTCTAATCAGACCGACAAGCAGGCCTTTCCTCACAAGCATTTGTAGTCAAGTAGGAACATATTCAAAAAGTACAAGCAATGGCCAGAAATTAAATATTTCCTATGGATGTCATTTCCCCTTTAATGAAGCTACAGGGGGGGGGGGGTATTTACATATCCATTTTTTATGTGAGCGCCATCTTTAAACAGCTTCGGTCTTCCGTGTGTTCAGCATTATGAGATGTAATAAAGATGATGTTGTTTTAAGATGGCACTCGCATTAAAAAATGGATGCAAAGTAGGAACCTTAAAATGAGTGAAATTGCACAAGACGTCTTACGCAGGATTCGATACACATGGAAGTATAAGAATGTGTTGATAGATGAGCTCTGCACCCTCTGGTAGCTCCACTGCAGGAGAACACACTTAGTAAATATTTTATGTTTGGCTTCAGTTGTAGGTAATATTTCACTGCCCACAAGATAGTTTTGTATAAATATAAAAAAAATCCTTGAAAAAACATTTCTGTGACGTCACCCCTGGGACATACTTCATTTTTGGCTTCACTTGGTATATTTAACAAGAACGTACTGGTGTCTCTGAATAGACAATAAGCAAGCTATCTGACAAGTGCAGTGGCTTCCAAAGTGATGTCACCCATTCACTGATACAGATCGGCTGGTTGTGATGTGTGCCCTTCAGTTACTACATTTCCATTTTTGGTCACTTGCATGTAAAATTTCCATCTTTTGACTCCTGTGCTTCAACTGTTTTTAATGTCCAGTGATAAATGAAGATGCTACTCTACTTCATGAACAGACCACCTTGGAGCATATTAATGCTATTTATTAACCAGACACTTTTTATCATGTAATGTAATTACATGTAATTCTGGGATTTATTTATTTATGTATTTATTTCAACATCTGGAGGACAGATGCCAGCCCTGCAGGTGTCTGCTCTGAGCTCACTGGGGGCCTGCCAGCAGGGTTCGTTGTAGTGGGATGAGGAGAAACAGTCCCTGCCTGTTTTGCTCCCTAACCCACGGGAGCACCAGAGCCAATGCGACGCTCCCTTCAGAGTCCCCCTGCAAAGACCGGCCTACTAAGCACAGCCAGGACTCGAACCTGCGCACCGCGCTTCTACTAGACGAGCCACTCGGGGACCCATTTCTGCAATTATTTTAACAATTTGTATGTTTTAGGAACTGCTTAGTAATATTTTGTATTTTCGTTACCTAGTAACAGCAATACCAAGATAAAAACATGATGTAAAATTCAGTGTCATTTTGAAGCAATTATATTTGATGAAATGAAAGAATGTTTAATTATTTCTTATGACTTTACTTATGTTGAGGGCTGTAGGACTGAATCACAGGGAAGCAGGCGTCAAAAACTGAAGGCCCTACATTGACCGCCAGTAGCTGCATACTTTTAGCTGACAATTGTGCAAAATTTCCTTCAACTGAATTAAATATTCGGCACTTACAACATTCAATCATTTCTACAGCAATTGGAGTGAAAGTTGTAGCATTTTAACTCTTGTGCTGGGTTCAATCTTGTACTCGTTCATTCAAACCCCAAAGACCCAGCGTTTCAAATCACGCCGCACTGTGAAGCAGTTTAGATCATAGGAACATAAGAAATTCCAGAACGAGCACCCCTGCACACGACCATAACCCGGCCCTGCACTCAGCACTTGAACCGTGCTTGCGCTACAGGAACTTGGAATTATTATTTATTGTTAGTTTCAGACTGCAACCCACCGTCTATCACCCACCTTCGTATCCAGAGCAGAAATCCGCTCAATGGAAATCATGCATCCGTACAGGTGGAGGATCATTTTGAAACTATACTGTACTAACCTTTGAGCTGCTAAACAAAACGTAAATATTGAAGCACAGTATTTGAGATAATATATACTGTAATACCGTTAAAAATAAATAAATAAATTCAAGATTATTTTCTTCTGCTTCCCATGTTATTTTTGCATTCGTCCTGCGTACCGCTTATGACACTTAGCAGTACCCCAGGTGTATGCGTAGCCCCAATTGAGAACCCCTGTCCTAGACAAAGTCACGTTAGTCCAGATGTGGACAAGACTATACACTTAGCCAAGCAACCTAAGCCATGCAGCGTCAAGATAATTAACAGTGTTTGAAAGCAATTTGTTGTAGTAATACATTATCATTTATACAATGATTTGGCTCACTTGTAGTTTTTACCTGTAATTCAGGGGAATTTGGAAATGCGTAGTGAGGGTTGTTCATTTCTTTACCTAGTAACAACAAAATAAAATACGTAAGCTTTTACAGGACTTTTTTGCTGATTCAGAATGGAATTTCCTCTGTCCTATGTATTGCATTTAAATTGTTTTGTTTAGCTCTTAAAGTATTTACCTAGTAACAACAAAATAAATATAAATAAAATAAAACCCGTTATGAATCACATTTCAATGTGTGTTTGTACAGATCAAACCCAATGATTTTAAATTCTCTCTTCCAGGTGTTTCTATTTTTTGTCCAGCCTCTTGCTGCTGTTTGAAGCTGAGCTGTCTGGGTGCTCCTGTCTCTGAGTATTGTCAATTGACTGGATATCTTTAGAAGGTCCAGCTCTAATGGTAGCTATTGATTCTTTCAGCAGAGCCGAGAACAAACTAAAAAACACCATTGATCCCTCCCTGTCTGTCTGTTTGCCTGTCTGTCTATAACCATTGCTGTTATAATGCCACTGTCTGTCTGTCTGTCTGTCTGCCATTGAAGATCATGTAGGGTATAGTTAGCAAACTGTTGTCCCATTCTACCAGCCTCACCCCATTGTTAGCTGCCCTACACTATAGCTATAGTGTTGTTGTCTGCTCCATGATGTGCTGCCCAGTGTTGGAGGAATAGCCAGTGCAACTGCACAGGGGCCCACGTACTCTGAGGAAAAAAATATTTAACAGTGATAATATCCTTCACATTTAGATTTTCAGATGTTACAACCTTCATGTTTTGTATCATTGTATCTACCGATGACAGTAATTCACTTTTTATCCTCATTCTAACACCTTGGACACGCCGTGACTAACCTGTTTAAACAAAAACAAATAAAAATAGTTACTCTTTTGGAATACAATCGCTATTTACCTTCGCGATGAAGGATGAAATTCCCATAGCAGAAACCATTACTATAGCAAAATGCCCAGAGACATTCCTTTGCTGCCACCATTTCACAACAATGGAACTGAGTCTTTTCAGCAATGTGTGAGATGCTATGTAGTTATTATTATTATTTAATTATTTAGCAGACGCTTTTATCAAAAGTGAGTTACAGAAAATTAAACAAATTATAAAAATGCTAAACAAACACATATATGATTATTATTATTTATTTCTTAGCAGACAACCTTATCCAGGGCGACTTACAATTGTTCCAAGATATCACATTATTTTTACATACAATTACCCATTTATACAGCTGGGTTTTTACTGGAGCAATCTAGGTAAAGTACCTTGCTCAAGGATACAGCAGCAGTGTCCCCCCACCCGGGACTGAACCCATGACCCTCCGGGGTCAAGAGTCCAGAGCCCTAACCACTACTCCACACTGCTACAATATACACAAAATAAATATGAATAACGGAAAATACAAAAAGAATGTACAAATAAAGGTTAAATCAGTGGGTTTTGAGAAGGCAGCAGAGAGCAGTAAAAGACTGAACAGTCCTGAGGAGAACCAGCAGCTGGTTCCTCCACAGGGGGACAAGGGAAGAGAAGGAGAGTGAAGAGAAGGCATAACAAGTCAACCAGGAGAGGATGAGAGGGAATATAAGGAGACATGAGGTACTGGAGATAGGAAGGGGCAGTATGATGAATAGAGCGATAGGCAAGAGCAAGGGTCTTAAATTGGATGTCAGCAGAGACCAATGACATGCCGGACCTGTTGCAAAGTGATTTATCTAACTTGCAATGACAACAGCTATCTACACTTTTGTCAGAGTACTGTTGTATATTCAACAAGGGTCCCACTGATTTCGGACGGACTGATATTGTCACACACAAAATTCCAACCACTGATGCACCACCTATCACAAAGAAAAATTAGGGAGGAAATTCAAACCTGGGACGACGACATGCTAAAAAAGGGCATTATTGAAGAGAGCCACAGCCCATGGGCTTCACCAGTAATTATGGTTCAGAAAAAAGACAGCTCATGAGATTTTGTGTCGACTACAGAGCCCTAAACTCTGTAACAATTCGTGACACACACCCAATTCCACAAGCCAATGACACACTAAATGCTCTGGCCAGATCTTTTCAGCACAATGGACCTTTCATCAGGCTATTGACAGGTTCACATGGACAAGGCAGATCGCGAAAAAACTGCTTTTACGACTGGTCGCGGGCTTTACCAATTTTGTGTCATGCCTATGAGATTGGTAAACACTCCGTCAACCTCATGCAACTAGTTTTGAAGGGACTTTCTTGGCGTATGTGTTTAGTCTATTTAGACGACATTATTGTGTACAGTAACAGCTTTTCTGAACACTTGCAGCATCTCAGAGAAGTCTTCCAAACTACTGAAAATGGCGCTAAAACTGTCAAAATGCCAGTTTGCACAAAACCACATTGTCTTTCTAGGTCATGTGGTGTCTAAAGATGAATTGAAGCCTGATCCTCAAAACATCTAGAAAGTTAATGAGTGGCCAATTCCCAATACTCCAGCAGAGGTATGAGCATTTCTCGGTCTTTGCTCATACTACCGACATTACGTGCATCAGTTTGAGAAGAAAGCTGAGCCCCTTCACTGACTCAAAAAGGACAATCTTTAGTATGGACATCTGACGGTCAGACAGCTTTTGACTTTCTCCACCGTGCTTTAACCGGAGCTCCAGTTGTTGCCTTTCAAAGACAATCTTTGCTATACACAGATGCTTCCAACACAATTATCGGATGTGTGCTGGCCCAATTCAGCAGTGACAGCAAAGAACTGGTAATAGCCTATGGAAGTCATGTTCTTACAGCTACAGAAAGACGATGATCTACATAGGACCATGAACTGTGGGCTATTGTTTGGTCAATCAGGCACTTTCATCAATATCTAACTGGTCACAATCATAACAGACCACAAACCTCTTCAGGGACTTCGTAAAATGCTGGTTCAAAATGATCCCACAGGGAGAAGAGCTAGGTGGGCACTCGAACTTGATCTATATGATTGGACTGTAGAACATAGAACATAAGAACATAAGAAAGTTTACAAACGAGAGGAGGCCATACGGCCCATCTTGCTCGTTTGGTTGTTAGTAGCTTATTGACCCCAGAATCTCATCAAGCAGCTTCTTGAAGGATCCCAGGGTGTCAGCTTCCTTAACTAGAGGGGGTGTTAAGCATGTCAATGCAGATGCTATGTCTCGACGACCCAGTGTTAAACCTGATGTCACACACCTCCTAGCAATGGTGGCCTCCCAGCTACTGTCTCTGAGGTAGCAAAACAGCTGGCATTAGAGCAACTTCAGCAGAGAGCCGGATGGGCGAGGAGCCTGTCTCTGACTTTTTTATTGTCACATGAAGGCTATGATCTCAGACAAGCACAGCAGAATGATCCCTCATTACAATACGCTGGTTAGAACAGGGATCTGGACAACCACCGTTTCACTCTATGAAAGGTAAAGCCTCACAATTGCATACGTTCCGGAAGGAGATCAACAAGTTGTGCATTAAGAATGGCCTTTTGTGTAGAACGATACGGTCTCCACCAGGAGAGTATGGCAAGTTATAGTACCAGATACTTTGTTCCCTGATGTACTAACGCTACTGCAGGGACATCAATCTGTAGGTCACCCTGGAGCAGATACAATTCTCTACCGTGCTAATTGACTTTGTTATTGGCCTTATATGACACACGATATTAAAGCATGGTGCCAACAGTGCTCTGCGTGTGAAGCACAGAGAACCCCTGTGCCACAATAACGTTCCCCACTGCAGCCTGTAGTAGCAACCAGGCCTGCTGATCTTACAGAACTGCCAGTGACACAATAAGGTCATGGACACTTGCTGGTAGTTATGGACTAATTTAGCAAATACCTAAAATATCTATTATTTTTAAAGATTTTGTAAGACAGCATGGAGTACTCGAATCACTACACACTGATCAAGGCAGACAGTTTGAATCGGACCTGGTCAAGGATTTATGTTACCAGCTTGGGATAAAGAAAACTAGGACATCACCTTACCACCCTATGTCTGATGGGATGGTGGAACGTGCAAGCAGGTCTATCAAGGATCAATTGGCAAAAGTCCTGTACGATAAAGGTGGAGAATGAGATCAATACATCAGTCAAGTGGAACTTGTTTACAACACCACTATGCACTCGACTACTAAGCACACCCCATTCTTCCAGGTTCACGGACAAGAAGCAAGATTGCCAGCAAATGTGTTCCTAGACGGTGCCTTTTCATCACCAAAGGCTACAAAAGGCACTCCAGGAGAGTATGCTGCAACACTGGTGAGAAAGCTACACTCGTCTTTTCAAATAGTGAATGAAAACAGTGACATAGCTAGGGCAAATCAAAAGCTGTATTATGGGGGCTCCCCCGAGTAGCACATTCGGTAAAGGCACTCCGCGTGGACTGCCGGATGCACCCTATAGCCTGGAGGTCGCCGGTTCGAGTCCAGGCTATTTCACTGCCAGTCGTGGACGGCGCACAATTGGCCGAGCGCCGCCCAGAGTGGGGAGGGCTTAGGTCAGCCAGGGTGTCCTCGGCTCACCGCGCATCAGCGACCCCTGCAGGCCTGCCTGTGTGGTCCTCCGACGCTGTAACTCTGAAGGTATCTGCATGGCGGGACTGCAGAGTGAAAAGAAGCGGACGGCTGATGGCACACGTTTCGGAGGACACATGTGTTCGTCTCCATCTCTCCCGAGTTAGCGCAGGGGTTGCAGCGGTGAGCCAGGCTTACGAATTGGGCATTTGAAATTGGGGAGAAAATGGGGTAAAATACAATTGGCGATTCCAAATTTTAAAAAAAAGCTCTATTATGAACAGAACATGCATCACAAGCCATATGTATTTGGGGATGTCCTGTAGATTGAGGACCCGGCTACGGCTCGTCTTTTTATATATGCACTGGTTAACAAGGCATATAAGCAGACCGTAATAATTCTTTCGCTTTAGTTTATACAATACAATGTAATTTTGTTATAAAACAAAACTGTTACTTAGTTCCCACTGACACACAACCTTTTAACAAAAGTTGCTGGAATGTTTAAATTGAGTTACGATGTTGCTACAAGGTTGTGTGTTAGCAGCTTCTCAAAGACCGCATGAAGCATGTTAAGCTAGGGATCTAATATAAACGCCGGTCTCAAATAATCCCTGGTCTCCAATACGCGCCGGGTGCTGGCAAATATTGTAAATAAACGCCGTTTAATTCAAGTTTTACGGTAATTATTTACATAATTGTCTGGCTTTCCTTTTAAACACAAAAGTGAAGGGTGTCGTTTAGAAAATAAAAGCTGTACCGATATACATAGAAACCACACGGAATATCTGAAATTAAACTACAACGTTATATGTAATTAAATATTAACTTACCTAAGCGTCCCTCTTGCGCGCCGCCCCTGCACGCCGCCTTCAGTGTGCTTTTCCTTTTTTTGCCGCGCGGCGCTTGCGCGTCGCGTTCGGTGTGAACGCCCCTTAACAACACAGGCACATCACATCTCTTCTCTGAAGCCAGGAGAAGGAGGCTTTGACTTTATGAACACACACTGTGAACAATTTACTGAACAAACAGCTTTATCGTCTGGTTATGTCAAATGACTGCCCTCGTCTTCGGCTCGGGACATTTAACGACACGAGGCGGGCCTCAGATAACGCCCTCTTCTTCGGGTTCTATTGCTTAATTTAATTGAAATGAGTTTCCTTGAAGGGACTGGAGATTAAACGTGCTAGCTTGTGATTAAACATAGTGTAGTGTGGGTGTAAAGATGCAGGCAAACTGCAATGCAAGTAAGTGATGAAACCTTTCTTACTACATGCAGTCCTATACTGTGTCATGCATGCTAACATGCTGAGAATTCAGTATGGTTAAATACAAAACACTTGACTTAGCATGTTGTTATATGTTGATAAGCAAATGTTACATTCAAGTTTGGGAGCTAGGGCCCACAATAAGGTCCTGCACCAGGGTCTCTTTCTCTTCCTCCACCACAGGTCCTGCCCCTTGTATTGATCTGTTTGCACCATGTATCAAGAGGGGTGCATCTCCCAGGTTACAGATTAAACTAATGGGCTCGGAGTCTGAGTGGTCTGTGCTACTGGAGCCAGCCCTGTCAATACGGTTCAACATTAAAAATTTCAGAGACATCCAACACTTGATGTTGGCAAGACAAGAAACTATATTAATAAGCCCTGCAGAAGTATCAGCTGGTTTTAAAGACAAATACAACTGAGTATCATCTGCATAAAAGTGGAAATGTATCTTATCATTTGAAGCACAGCGTCTCCTCTTTGGTGAGACAAATTAGAGTCTCAAATCTGTATCAGTTTTTTCTGGAAGCTGTCTATTTGTTTGTAAAAATCAAAGGATTTTGCTCGCAGTGGTGTTACTTGGGCTCAGCGTCCTGTGTTGTGAAACATGGAATTCAAACAAGTCCTGTAGTTTCCAGCTTGCTAGTAGTTGTACTGAAAGTTCAACGTCCTCCTGTTGGTCAAAATTAAGTTGCTAGTCCAATGATTATTTTATTATTTGTTTATTTAGCAGACACCTTTATCCAAGGCGACTTACAGAGACTAGGGTGTGTGAACTATGCATCAGCTGCAGTCAGTTACAATTACGTCCCTCCCGAAAGACGGAGCACAAGGAGGTTAAGTGACTTGCTCAGGGTCACACAATGAGTCAGTGGCCGAGGTGGGATTTGAACCGGGGACCTCCTGGTTACAAGCCCTTTTCTTTAACCACTAAGGTAAACGGCTTTTGGGGGAAGGTTTTGCCTTGGCTTTTGTCATAGTGTATAGCATCTCGCACAGACAACTAATATTTATTTCAATACTGTAAAGTCCTATTTTTAGTGGATCCAGGGTAACACAGTGTTTAAAAATGTCCCAGATGAAGTGTTTAGCATCCTCTGTTGTATTAAAAAGGAGAGTGCAATCTTGGAAAGTGATTCTTAGTGATGCTGGAAACAGCAAACCATAGCCGATGCCTTTGCTTTTAAGGAGCTGGTGATTGGGGTGAACACTCTCCTTTTCCGCTGCACCAGTGAAAAGTCAGGACAGATGCTCAGATTGTTACACATATAATGAATGTAACGGCTTGTTCTGGTGTTCAAGCAACTTCTCTCGGATTTGGATCCTGAGCAGTCATGCACGAGGGCAGCCATTCATTCCCGGTTTAGGGACTAGTGTGTTTGATTCTCAGACTGTGGTGACAGGAAAATTAGATTTAAAGATGTTTTAAAAGTATATTTCTCACAAACTCAGTTGGTTTTGACCCTTCAATGTTTTCCGGAAGTCCAAAAATTGGAATGTTGCTCCTTCTAGATCTGTTCTCCAAGTCATCTATTTTCTGTTTCCAGTTTAGAAGTTCTGTTCTTGTGTCATTCAATTCTCTTGCCTTCATGTTGAGTGTGTCCTCTAAACTTACTTATTCTTTGTTCTGTTTCCAGAAGTCTGCTTTCAACTTTCATAATGTGTTCGGCAAGTACCTTCTGAGAGTCATTTGTAGACTTTACCATTTCCTTCATTTCTCGCAGTTCAGCCAAGATGCAGTTAAATTTCACATTGCCAACATCTGTGACTCGCTTGCGGCGGAGCGTAGGTCTTGGGTCATTTATTTGTGTGTTTTGCCAACATGATAGTCATTGCTGGCTTTTGGCAGAAGAGGAATCATTTCTAGTTGAGAAAATGAAAAAAATAAAAGAAGGTTTTTCTCCTCTCGCTGACTGTATCACATGACCTCCCCTAATGATCTTCAATGACAGACAGTGGCACTGCAAAGGTTCTGTATTTTTCTGAGGGCAATAGTATCACAAGTATAGGGCAGCTACAATGAGATGAGGCTGCCATTGGTACAAAGGGACCACAGTGTGCTAACTATACCCTAAATGATATTCAATGGCAGACAGAGAGTGGCAGTACAATTGGATGAGGTTGGTAGAATGGGACCACAGTACCTTTCTCAAATCACACTGTCATATATCTGGAGAATCGCTGGTCCAATTGTGATTGAAACTTGTTAAGGATTTTCTTTATCAAGTATTAGAACCTGGTATATGGAAGCACCCTGTTTGTCAAACTTACATGGAGTCTGTCCATGTCACGCTTACATGTATAAATATGTATTTTGATAACTGCTTATCCGATTATGATAAAACTTGCTAAGGACACTCTTTAGTAAAAGGTATTTACAATATGAGAATCTGGCGGTGTATTGAGTCTGTCTATCTGTCTGTCTGTCTGTTTCACATTCTCCCATGTGCATACAGTGAATCATGGTGGTCTGATTTGTCATGTTACCGATGGCTCTAACTTTGAATTTTCAGCCATGGTAATATCAAATATAATATAATATAATAATGTGGTTCACTCCTCCACTCTTTACACCCAGCCTCAATCTCCTAATATCCCTAATATAATACAGCTCTCCCCTTCCATTCCACTCTCTCTCCCCTTCCATTCCACTCTCTCTCCTGTTCCATTCCACTCTCTCTCCTGTTCCATTCCACTCTCTCTCCTGTTCCATTCCACTCTCTCTCCCCTTCCATTCCACTCTCTCTCCCCTTCCATTCCACTCTCTCTCCTGTTCCATTCCACTCTCTCTCCTGTTCCATTCCACTCTCTCTCGTGTTCCATTCCACTCTCTCTCCTGTTCCATTCCAGTCTCTCTCCCCTTTCCATTCCACTCTCTCTCCCCCTTCCATTCCACTCTCTCCCCCTTCCATTCCACTCTCTCTTCCCTTCCATTCCACTCTCTATCTCCCCCTTCCATTCCACTCTCTCCCCTTCCATTCCTCTCTCTCCTTCCATTTCACTCTCTCTCCCCTTCCATTCCACTCTCTCCCCTTCCATTCCACTCTCTTCCCTTCCATTCCACTCTCTCTCCCCCTTCCATTCCACTCTCTCTCCCCTTACATTCCACTCTCTCCCCCTTCCATTCCACTCTCTCCCTCCCCCTTCCATTCCACTCTCTCTTCCCTTCCATTCCACTCTCTCTCTCTCCCCCTTCCATTCCACTCTCTCTCCCTTTCCATTTCACTCTCTCTCCCCTTCCATTCCACTCTCTCCCCTTCCATTCCACTCTCTCTCCCTTTCCATTCCACTCTCTCTCTCCTGTTCCATTCCACTCTCTCCTTTTCCATTCCACTCTCTCTCTCCTTTCTCTGTAATGAGATTCCAGTGCCATTCTGCTCTGTCCTAGTCTGTATAATGCAGGAGAGTAGAGTAAGGTGATACTTCTTATTGATTGAGAAACCCTTTGTAGGTGTCAGGAGCACACAGGTCATTCATTCAGCAGGTAAATGGCTGTTAACACATCTGAAGCAGAACCCAGACACAGCAGTGTAGTTCCCCTCCCCCTCTCTATTTCTAAAGAGGCTCAGCATGAGGAAAATCAAATCCAATGTTCTATTGATAGTTCTTGTTCTCTCTCCCCTCCCTTCTCTCTGTTTTTTCCCAGCACCTGTATCTCCTCTCCCCTCTTTCTTCCCTCTCCTCTCCCCACACCACATTCACCTCTCCTTTTCTCCTCTTCTCTCTCCCTTCTCAACTCTCCCAGTTCTCTCCTACACTCTTTTTACCAATCACCTCTCCCCTCCTCTCCCTCTGTCATGTTTTATTGATGGGTCCCATTCCTCGCTCCTCTCCTATTCCCTGCCTCTTTCCTCCCTCTCCTCTCTTCTCCCCTCCCTCTCTATCCTCTCCTCGCTTGATGGTTGTCATTCCCTCACTCTCTCTTCTCTCCTCTCTCCTCTCCCTCTCTCTCTGATGTGTTATTGATGGTTGACCCCCCTCTCCATTATGTATAATTTATGAAGAAACGCATCAAGTACAGGAGCATCTCAATCAAGAGAGGAGAGGAGAGCTGTGTGAGAGTGTGTGTGTGTGTGTGTGTGTGTGTGAGAGAGAGAGTGTATGTGTGTGTGTGAGAGAGAGAGAGAGTGTGTGTGTGAGAGAGCATGCAAGTGTGTGTGTGTGTGTGTGTGTGTGTATGTGAGAGTGTGCGTGAGAGTGCAAGGACTCAAATACTGTTTTTTTTTGGGCATCACTACAGTATAAGGGGAGCGTGTATGAGTTTCTCATCCTGCACCTATTACTGCTAATATCTCATGAACCATTTCAGCTGAAACGCTGCAGAACAGAACCCTTCACCTTGATCTCTGACCTAGATGGCTGCCATATTGGGGTCATGTGATATTTTGGTTTCTGGATGATAGCCCTTTGAGATATTGCCTTCATGCTCAGCACACAGCTGTGTTCTGTGGTTCTCTGAGTCAAGTTCCATCATGGGTGTCGTGCAAGAAAAAAGGAACCCTTTGAAGCCGGTTCTTTGTTTTGCAAAGCTGCCCTGCAACAGGGTCAAAGCCTAGTATCTCACAAACCCATTGAGCTAGTGACTTCATATTTGCAGGGTTCCTATTCCTTCTGTTTTAATTAATACCTGCTGACATAAAACATGTTAAAGGGCATCACTTGGGAAATGAGAGTATCTGCACAGCCCTATAAAATACAGACAATATAAAAGAAGCTTGCATTAAGGGACATTAACAAAAAATAGAAAATAATATGCAAGCTGGACTGAACACCTGTCTCCTGTGCAGATCATAATGCACATGATATGCAGCAATCCGGAAAAACGCTTCAATAATTCATTCTCTGTTTTCCTTTTTAAAGCAGCCACAATTGCAAAATGACATCCATACAGTACAGCACTAAATGCACTCCTGCACTCAAATAATAAAGGAACGGTAATGTAAACTTCTTAGGATGTCTGCATCGCATTAAAACAAATAGAATTAATTGAATCTGGGGTACAGAAACAGACAGCATGCTAATTCACTAACTTCACATTCCTGCCTTTTAATGTTCTCTGGAATGAGAGGCTAGTGAATTAACCAGCTATTGGTCTGCGACATCTAGCCCCCAAGACTGGAACCCAGGTCTCCAGAGGAAGGTGAACGGCAGGAATGAGAGGCTAGGGAATTAGCCCGCTGTCTGTCTGTCTTCAGTTTGCAGTGCTTGGGCTTGTTAGCTCAGTCCATGGTGCATAAACAGCATGTGAATGTTTTAGTATGAGACGCGTATCTACACGTTAAACACATTCAGGTATAGTGCTATATCTTTGTATTGTATCACTGCATTGTTTACTCTGAGTGCACTGGACTCAATACATACCGGTGGTGCCCAGGGGTCCGGGGGCAGATTCCTCTATACTTGGGGTTAGGAGAAAAAATATAAAAATACTCTCTTTAAAAGCCTTGTTTTTAAACAACAACATGTAACATTTTCAGTAAACCCAATATCTGATAAAACATCTACCTTATGTCCAATTATCATTGCTGTGTACTTGCAATATCAGATTTGTGTGTGTATATATTGCTTGTCTATGGCACATTGTTTGCACTGTAAAATGGTGTCTAGAGGTGTGGCAAAGTGGCTGCTGATTAGAAACAGGTGCAGAGGTGATGCAGTGAAGAAATAATCACAAAACGAAAACTATAATCCAGTTTGGAAAAAGGGGTTTCTTTTATTTGTAAACTCCCAGTTACTAGCAGTGATTACTGACAGTGATATAAACAAACAAAACACTCACAAACTCTTTTCTCTCAATGCAATACAAATGGGGAACTCTCCCGGTCCTTCCGCTTCCTTGTCTTTTCTGAACCAAGCGAAGGAAAAGATTTATGATCCTCCGTCCCCTTTATGCTATCACGCACGACCATTTGGTAAACGAGGGCAGCTGTCTCTGGATCCCAGGGTGTCGGCTTCAACAACATTACTGGAGAGTTGGTTCCAGACCCTCACAATGCTCTGTGTAAAAAAGTGCCTCCTATTTTCTATTCTGAATGCCCCTTTATCTAATCTCCATTTGTCATGTGTCTGCCCAGTTCTGAATGCTGTCTAGATCATTTTGAATGGCTTTTGCTGCTGCAACAGTGTTTGCCACTCCTCCTATTTTTGTGGTTGTCTGCAAATTTAACAAGTTTGCTTACTATACCAGAATCTAAGTCATTAATGTAGATTAGGAATAGCAGAGGACCTAATACTGATCCCTGTGGTACACCACTGGTTACCTCGCTCCATTTTGAGGTTTCGCCTCTAATCAGTACTTTCTGTTTTCTACATGTTAACCACTCCCTAATCCATGTGCATGCATTTCCTTCAGTTTGAGAATTAATCTTTTATGCGGGACTTTGTCAAAAGCTTTCTGGAAATCTAAATAAACCATGTCATATGCTTTGCAATTATCCATTTTCGATGTTTCATCCTCAAAAAAATCAAGCAGGTTAGTTAGACACGATCTCCCTTTCCTAAAACCATGCTGACTGTCTCCCAGGATACTGTTAACATATAGGTAATTTTCCATTTTGGATCTTATTATAGTTTACATATAATAGAAGTCAGGTTTATTGGTCTGTAGTTACCTGGTTCAGTTTTGTCTCCCTTTTTGTGGATCGGTATTACATTTGCAATTTTCCAGTCTGTCGGTACAACCCCTGTGTCAAGAGACTGTTGCATGATCTTGGTTAGCGGTTTGTAAATAACTTCTTTCATTTCTTTTTAGGACTATTGGGAGGATATCATCCGGCCCAGGGGATTTGTTTATTTTAAGAGCTCCTAGTCCCTTTAACACTTCTGCCTCTGTTATGCTAAAGTTATTTAAAACTGGATAGGAACAGGTCGACATGTGGGGCATGTTGTCCGTGTCCTCCTTTGTAAGAACCTGTGAAAAGTAATCATTTAATATATTTGCTATTTTTTTTTTCTTTGTCTATGATTTTGCCATTTGTGTCTCTCAGACATTTAACCTCCTCTTTGAATCTTCTCTTGCTGTTATAATATTGGAAAAACATTTTGGAATTGGTTTTAGCCCCCTTAGCAATATTGATTTCTATCTCTCTCTTGGCCTTTCTAACTTCCTTTTTGACTTGTGTTTGCAGTTCCAAGTACTCTTTCTGTGTACTTTGTTTTTGGTCCTTTTTAAACACTCTGTTAAGTGCCTTTTTTCGCTGAATATTTTTTTTAATTGATCTATTAAACCATTTTGGCCATTTTGTTTTAGCTTTAATCATTACTTTTGGGGTTTTAAAAATCACTTCAAATGAGACCATGTTGTGGTCTGAGTTTGCCAATGGCTCTCTGACCTCTGTTTTAGTTATTCTGTCTTCGTTATTTGAAAAGACTAAATCAAGGCATGCCTCCCCTCTAGTCGGTGCCTTGATAAATTGCGTTAGGAAGCAGTCATTTGTCATTTCCACCATTTCAGTTTCGTCCGTCGTGCTCCCCACCGGGTTTTCCCATTTTTATGGGGGAAGTTGAAATGCCCCATTAGTATGGCTTCTCCTTTTCTACACGCATTTCTAATGTCATTGTATAACAGATTATTTTGCTCGGCATTATGTTCACATCATGTATTATGCACTTTCCACTGTATTTAATGTATTATGCTTTATTTATTATATTTATTTATTTATTTATTTTACTGTATATCATGTATTATGCATTTCTCTGTATCTAAAGTATTGTGGATGTTCTTGTTGTTACTGCATCTTGTGCAGTGCTTTGTGATGGTGGTCCACGATGAAAGGCACTATATAAAATAAAGATTGATTGATTGATTGACTATGTCTTCTGACATAAAGGCGATCCATTGGTATGTTTGCCAGTTCCTTGGCCTTCTGCTCTCCAAACATTTCCTTTACAATTTCAATGGCACGCGGCATTATCAACTCCTCAGCAATCGTATGTGATTTTTTTGCTTCAGCAATTTTCTGAGATGACACTACAAGCTTTTTATCCGCAGTAGTTGTGGATTTCATTATGGCTTTAGCACCAAGCAGTTCCTTAGCCTTTTGCTCAAAAAAATGAATGTTGCTTGTTTTTATATATTTCATGCTTGGTAATTAAATGTCTTAGATAAAGGAGCAGAGATTAGATAAAGGGGCATTCAGAACAGAAAATAGGAGGCACTTTTTTTGTAATGTTGTTGAAGCTGACAAGCTTCAAGAAGCTGCTTGATGAGATTCTGGGATCAATAAGCTATTAACAACCAAACAAGCAAGATGGGCCGAATGCCCTCCTCTCGTTTGTTGTTCTTATGTTCTTATGTTCTATATATCTCCGCTTCCAGTACAAATAAAATTCAAGTAGCTGTCTTTGTATTTCCTTCATTTTGCTGGGTTAATAACAGCTTTATGCTTTTTTACTCACAACACCACCTCCTCACTGTTCTTCAGCCCTTACAGTGGAACTTATTGAAGGAAGTTCTGGATCATCATTCTGTGGGTTTGTTGTTTTGATGCTGATGGTCAAATTAAAAACATATCCATATCTGGCATTAATTGTGTGTTTTTAATGATTTTTCCTCTGTTCACTCTATTACACCATACGTAATCTAAAAATGCATTCATTTCAGTGTATGCTTATGACATGCTGATATGGAAGGCCATCTCAAAAATGTATTGTGTATTACATATTTCAAATATTCGCTACACGTACTCATTTGGACCAATCAGAGCACAGAAATGACTACGTGTACCAATTTTAATTGGTATGGAAGGCCATCTGGGTCAAAAATGCACTGTGTAGTACAGGGGTTCCCAAACTGTGGTGGGTCGCGGGAGCAATAACATTCTATGTATTTTTTTTTCTATTAATAGTGAAAAGCAAGTGCCAGCGATATCTGTAACTGTAGACAAATCGTGTAGCAAGGCAGTATTGGCGGACTGTCAATCAAAGCAGAAATGCACAAATCAAAGCTAAGAGATTGCCTACCTGTGGGCGGGATGTAGAGCGAGAGCTCTGACAATAGGGAGGTGTTAAGGTCATGTGATCGCTCTGCTGGCAGATGTAAAAAGTGTGTTGAGTATTAATACAATTACAATATGTGGAATCTGCTACCAAAGAATACGTTTTGCAAAGCATAAAGAATAAAAAAGGCAGCTACAGGAGTTTGAATGCATTTGTACCATGGGCTCAGTTTTGAGGTGCTGGAATGGGTTTTTTTGTTTTGTAGAAACCTTTTCATACTAATTTTTGTACTTTATAACATTCATTTAAAAATTAAATTGATGCCTATGAAATACATTTTTGTGTCTAATGTCATGGGTGGGGTGACCAGGGGTAACCATAGTAAACCTATTTTTAGAATATATAATGACTATGCCACCTGGTTTGGATCCACTGGATGCTTGGATAGATAAAGACAATTTTTATTGTTTCTCAACAGGGTTAAAATGGAATACTAAAAACCACACAGCAACAAGTTTTAAAAAAAACAAAAGATAAGGAAAGCCACAAAAATAAAAACCACACCAGGCAGTCCCCTTCTGTTGGGAGTTCTCTAAAAAAGTGAAGGTTACTGTCCAAAATGGCAGATAAACCAAAAAAGGAGGAATCAGTCTCTGATAGCTCCAGGGAATCCGAAGAGACCCCTCTCCCCGACGTCCGCTTCCCTCGCAGTCCGAACCTGCCACGGACCTCACCACGCCCACCGCCCGGACCTCCAACCGCCAACCAGCCAACACCTTCGATGAACCTGTGTGTCTCCTTTCTCTCTCGCCTCCGTTTCTGGAACCCCAATGTGGCACGCTGGAGACCGGCACGGGACCTCGACTCTTCGCACTGACCAGTAAGTATCTCCAGACCCGGATGCTGGACTGCCAACCTTGGGACAACGGTAAGTAAAACGCCGGCGGACCTTGAGTGTGTCCTGACCCTGCTACAATAAAAAGGGTCTGCTGTGGGTGGAGTGACTCTTAGGCCCTGCATATCAAAAGTGTTTTCCGACACTCCAAAACTCACTGGCTCTGTCTGTTTAAACCAGACTCCTATTGTTCATCATAAATTTAAACACTTTTCTGCTGTTTTCTGACAGGTGGAATGGGTGCAATTTGCACAAAGGTGGCTGAATCCATTATTTAATTGAGAAACTTATATGTTAATGACGCAAATGACCGTTTTTACATCATTTCAGGATTTCAGACAATGGTCAAGTGGGATTGAAAGGTAGTAAAGGTAGAGAAAACAGAACAGACATGTGTTTCAGGAGATATGAAGAAACAAGGGAATATACGTTTAATAGAACATAATAATAAAGCAAGTACGACAGGACAAAGAGAAAAAGAAAAAAGTAAAATTAGAGAGCTTTTTTGAATGTCATTTTGTAAATATATGTTCTGTATTAATTACATTATAGTTTCATGAACCTGGTTGCACTTTGTGAACATTAATACCATGTGAGTGTGTAATAGAATATCATAGAAACAACCTGTGGTAAAGAATGACACGGCAGTGAGTGATACTGACAATGCATGAGCCAAATCTTCTTTAAAGTTTAACTTCATCACATCAATACAACTCTGTTGCTGTCTGTATGATAATATTACTGATGTTCTGTAGGAGTGTTACTGTCTGTATGATAATATTACTGGTGTTATTGCCTGTAAGATATTATTACTGGCTCTAAGGCTGCTGAGTTCACTGCTGCCTGTAGCTCCACAAAACCAATTAATAATTACCTTTCTCTACCAGCAATAAAATAGCAATGTTTCTTTTTCTTCTGTCTTTATGTTAAACTACCGGCAGCAATCTTTAGGGGTTGCCCACTGGCAGTAGAATTTGATATGATAGCCCCAAAAAGCTGCAGGGTATACAGCACTCTACAATACCATGCAGGGTATACAGCACTCTACAATACCATGCAGGGTATACAGCACTCTACAATACCATGCAGGGTATACAGCACTCTACAATACCATGCAAGGTATACAGCACTCTACAATACCATGCAGAGTATACAGCACTCTACAATACCATGCAAGGTATACAGCACTCTACAATACCATGCAGGGTATACAGCACTCTACAATACCATGCAGAGTATACAGCACTCTACAATATCATGCAGGGTATACAGCACTCTACAATACCATGCAGGGTATACAGCACTCTACAATACTATGCAGGGTATACAGCACTCTACAATATCATGCAGAGTATACAGCACTCTACAATACCATGCAGGGTATACAGCACTCTACAATACCATGCAGGGTATACAGCACTCTACAATACCATGCAGGGTATACAGCACTCTACAATACCATGCAGGGTATACAGCACTCTACAATACCATGCAGAGTATACAGCACTCTACAATACCATGCAGGTATACAGCACTCTACAATACCATGCAGAGTGTACAGCACTCTACAATACCATGCAGAGTATACAGCACTCTACAATACCATGCAGGGTATACAGCACTCTACAATACCATGCAGAGTGTACAGCACTCTACAATACCATGCAAGGTATACAGCACTCTACAATACCATGCAGAGTGTACAGCACTCTACAATACCATGCAGGGTATAAATATTCATTCTGGTGTACTTTAAAAGTATTTGACTTTTGCATTTGAAGTAAGTGGGATACTTGAGGGTTTATTTCAAACATTGTGTGATTGACACTGGTAGTAGAGTTGAGGGTTGTGTCAAGTTCATAGGGCTGTGATTTGCAAGGCGCCTCACAGCTGACATTAACAGAAGTAAAATGCATATTCATGAGTATAAATCAGAACACAGCCAAACAGCCAATCAAATCGACTGGTCAACCGAAAAGCTGGAGCTGCAACCCTCATTAGTTATGATGTGTTTAAGCTTATTTTATGGCTAAATGGCATTTTATAATTAATGTCACACAAAACTTGATGCATGCAAGCACTCTTTAGTCTTCTCAGTATTTCAATAATGACATTACTGTTCAAATTCACGTTTGATGGATTACAATTTAAAACTAAGTATCGTGTCTACAACAAATATTCTGTCATCGCTGCATTTCTTATTGTTTTTTATATTGAATTTGAATGTCACAAAGAAAAAGCTGCTTATTTGCCCAGTACAAAACCACACAGGTCCTGCAAATATTATTTAAATAAACAACATAAAATAATGTCCTCGTATCTTTTTTCTTCCGTTCTAAAAACTTTATAGGCGGGGCACGGGGCCTCGGTGACTTTTCAGGGCCCTCTGTACAGCGTGTGAGTGAGACAGAGGAGACCGTGTGCTCTTTGCACAGCTTTCGGGACTGCAGTTATTTCAATGATTGGAACTGTGTGTGGTACCCACAGCACAGACACATAAGGTTCATACCGGGAACGGACCAACTCGCTTTACAGGGGACGACACCCAAATACCTGACCAGCCAACTATTCCCCCACCCATGCATTTCTAAATATACCCGTCTAGGTAGCTGTCCTGTGACGCGGAGCGGTGCCGGAGTGGGACTGGGGTGCTGTCAGTGTGTTTTTGGAAGGCGGTGTCGATGCGCATCCCCCCCGCGCATCTCTCTCGGATGTTGCTTTCTGCAGATGGAACACCGAGAAGAGACTGGCGTTCTGTTCGGGAGCAGCATGTAGACCCTCGCATCGCCTGCAGTTCCGCGCTTTAACCATTTGTTTTTGAAAGAGGAAAAGCACATAGATGTAATTATATATACATAGATATTCCAAATGATATATACCTATATGTATATCTATGTTTGTTTGTGTATGTATATAAATATATAAATAGGGACCCTTTTGTTTTTTTTTCTTTAAAGACACAACTGTCATTTTTTTTTTAATTTATTTTTATTGGACACAAAATTTAATTCGTGTGTCAGTCTAAACAACGTCTTCAACAAATCATGGCCTGGTAAGTACAACATTATGCATTTCTTTATTCATTTCCTGTGTTTTTAACAAGAGTTTAGAACAGTAACCTCTGGCATGTTTTCTCTAGGTAGGTATATTTTAAGTGTATTGACCGAATTCAGCGCGTTGCCTACAGATTCGCGGTTAGGATTTCATGTGTGTTTTTTGTTAATTGAATCATTTCAATGCAAGGGTCGGTTGCCTGGACAGTGTTTGTGTTTGAAATGCTGCTGCTGTGCGATGATGCTGCGGGAAAAAAAAAACTCCATTATGTTCGCAGAGCTTCGCTTCGCTCCTCGGCTCCGGTCAAATACAATATTCAATCAGGCTGTAAACTCGGTTGCATGGGCGCAGTGAATTGATCATTCAAGAGCATCCGGGACGGGCTCGGGTTTGTACAGCCGTTTGGTTCCCATAAGTTCTGATTTATTTTCTCAGATTTGACATTTCTATTTATTTATTTATTTATTTAGAAGTGTGATTCTTTTTAGTGTTTTTATATATATATATATATATATATATATATATATATATATATATATATATATATATATATATATATATATATATATATATATATATATATAATATGCTTAATAATGTTATTGTACAGTCAAGAAAAATCCATTATGTAATTAAGTTATTATAATAAATTCCGAGAATGTTGATTTAGTCAGGTAAAAAATAACGACCTTTTAAATACAGAAATACCTTATTTCTAGCTATTTATTTATTTAATCCGCAAAAAAAACCCTGGAAAAGTCGTTGTGCTACAGTGGGATGAATGCAACAATGAGTGCACTGGGCTTTGACGGGGCGCTGATTCTTCAAATTTAAATGATCGGTCTTGAGTGAATGGGGAAAGAGAGCTAGGGGAGGTGGGGTCTGTGTGTGTTGGGGAGGTGGGGGGGGGCACATTTGAAGGTTGTTTATAAGGACACATTATTGAGTCAAAATAATACAAGAAAATAGTCGGTAAGGTTATACATCTGTGCTAAAGTATCACGCTCTCTGCATTCCTCTCTCCCCGAATGATTTCGCTGATTATAATATATTGCTGCATTGCTATATACCGGAGAAAGATTATTTTTCTTTCTAAATATTCTCGACTGCAGGGTAGGGGGAGGTTCCTACAGCAATAGAGACGGTCTAACCTGCTAGCTCTCTCCCCCAAACCACCCATTGGTCCTTCTCCGTGACGTAAGAGGTAGACCTTTGCCGCGGTTGGTCGGCGGCGCTGGTAGGCGGGATTCCATGCTCGGTTGCCGTGTCAAGGATGTTCTGAAGTCGCCAATGACATTTTTTTCCCATTATTTCTCGGGAGGGGGGAAGGGAGGTGTATTGCAGCAGACCCCGCTAACCGAGTCAGGGGCATTGTAAGGGCATCCTGTCCAGCTAGAGAAAGACCGCCTGTGTGTGTGTGTGTGTGTGTGTGTGTGTGTGCGCAGAGTATATCGAGGTCTGTGGGTTCTGAAATAGGTTATTTGATTGCTAATACTAGGTAACATACAGCGAATCTGCCCTTTTTATAGTTTAAACGTTATCTATCTATCTATCTATCTATCTATCTATCTATCTATCTGTTTGTATGTCATCTATCTCTCTATCTGTGTCTATCTGTCTGTTTGTAGTCATCTATCGTCGACCAGTCTCTATCTGTGTCTATCTGTCTGTCTATGTAGATTTAAAACTGTAGTATCTGTCTGTCAGTCTGTGTGTATGCCTGTTTGTCTGTCTGTCCCCCTGCCCCATGCCTGCACTGTGTTTCTGTGCAGTCAATCCCCCCATGGTGCCATGCCTGCATGCCCTGTCCATGGTGCTGAAATCAGTGTTCTGAATGCCCTGTCCATGGTGCTGAAATCAGTGTTCTGAATGCCCTGTCCATGGTGCTGAAATCAGTGTTATGAATGCCCTGTCCATGGTGCTGAAATCAGTGTTATGAATGCCCTGTCCATGGTGCTGAAATCAGTGTTCTGAATGCCCTGTCCATGGTGCTGAAATCAGTGTTATGAATGCCCTGTCCATGGTGCTGAAATCAGTGTTATGAATGCCCTGTCCATGGTTCTGAAATCAGTGTTATGAATGCCTTGTCCATGGTGCTGAAATCAGAACCGGGCAGCACTGAACTAAAAACAGAAAGACAAACCCGAGACAGCTGCCTACTTCAGCAGTGTGATCCTGTAACAAGCCACATTTCTGACCTGATTTCTACATACTCTATTCATACTAAAGGAAGCTTAATAAATTCAGTGACATTGGGAAAGACAACTAGTCCAAACGTTTGGCATGATGTTTAATAGTTTGGCATGATATACTGTATTCAGAAGTTTTTAATGTAGAGATATTTCCCCTTTTGCAGTATCTATTTCTTCTCTTATTGAGTGGATCTTGTGATGCTGTATAGGTAGGTCAGCCAGGCAAACTACTGCCTTCATCAGTGTGGTGTGTGTGAGGGCTATCGGCCGTTTCTTTTTGTGTGTTTTCAGTGGGTCATGCAAATTCTTCCATTCACTATGCAGGTCTCAAATAGGCAGTTCATTTTAAAATATCTGCTAAATCTGGCTGATTTACTTTCAGGAAGTCTTTGACAGACAAGAAGGTGTTGACTTGCCTTTCCTTCCCTCTTATCACTGGCAACATTATTGCTGGTCCTCCTTTAAAGGAGTGCTAACCAAAGCTTTGAAATCCATTCTCTTCCAATCACTTCATTCTGTGTTGTAGTTCAAACTCTCTGCAATGATGTGACCTACAGCAACAAATACCAGGATGCAGCAGTTTGTCTACAGCGCTGTGTTTGAAATATTTGCATCTTCCAAATTAACAGAGAATGGATTTTGAAGATGATTAGCACTCCTTTAAAGGGGGGCAGTAATCATGTTAATAACACTAATAAGAGGGAAGGAAGTGGGTTTGGGTGGGACTCCTGTAAGCAGACAGTATGCTGCAGAGTGTTAATAATAGATTTGCGTTGGAATGCTCCTGTTTGTGGTCTGCAGGGTATTCACTGCTGTCCTAGTTAGGAGCCACAGTAACCCAGTTTAGGAATACAGTGAGGAGAAAGAGAGGTGACCCAGTAAAAGTTTTTAAAGAATGACAGATGAAAGTAGACTACTGCTGCATTTCCATCTGCACTATGAAGCCAGTCAGTAAACCTCATCTTGTTCCCAGTTTCAAACTGGTTCAGACTCCACTTGCAGTCTACAATCCACTCTGCAGCCAGACATTACAGCACAAGTCAAAGATCAGCTGCATTTGACAGAACTGCTGTTTATACATAAATTCAGTAACTTTCAATATGACAGTATAATATATTCACAGCCTTCACGTACAGTACCTTACAGCCTATTTCCAGTGCATTGGACGTAGGAAACATCCACCATCAGTGTGGAGAGATCGAGTTCAGCCAGCCCACAATCCTACCTGGGGCAGGCAGACAAACAGGCAGGCAGACAGAGACAGACAGACAGATAGACAGACCGGCAGGCAAGCAGACAGACAGACAGACAGGCAGGCAGACAGACAGGCAAGCAAGCAAGCAGACAGACAGGCAGGCAGACAGACAGACAGGCAGGCAGGCAGGCAGGCAGGCAGGCAGGCAGACAGACAGACAGACAGACAGGCAGGCAGGCAGACAGACAGACTGGCAGGCTGGCAGCAGTCCTTTTGAATTGGATTTGATCTCAATGAGCTTCTGATGGAAATGCACAAGTCTGATTTCAAATAGTGTCCCAGTAGGATCTAAATGTTATTTCATGGCATTGTAAATGGTAAACCTTTTTAAGACTGCTAGAGAGTTCAAGGTGCTGTCATTCTTGGCAGTCACCATTACAGAAACATGTTTTGGGGGTAAAATGAAGAACAATTGTCCCACACAGTGATTCAGCATTGGGAGTAAATTGATAATATTAGTGGGTGGGATTTGTCTTCAGCTGATATTTAAAGACGAGACTCCCTAATCAGAGAGACCAATATTTAGTGAGCAAGGAAAATTGGGGGTAAAATAATTGAAGATTCTAAATTTAAAAAAGAAAAAAGAAAAGAACATGCAACATCGATATCAATAATACTCTTATATATTCTTCCAACACACAGAAACACAACAGCTATATTCTTTTTATGTACAGGGTTATTGTATCAATATAAAATAAACGTGATGATACTGTGTTAGTATTGTAGCAGTATTAGCAATAAAAAGCATGTCTCTGCAAGCTGTCCGTACATCTCTTTGTATTGTATGTGGTGTGTGATATTTCTGAAAAATATGTCCATTCTTCTATTTAAAAATAAATCCATTACAGCATAGCAAATTGATATTATTGTTAAGACTAGCTTAGTAGTTAGATACACCACGTGTATTTCACCAAAAGCTTGCAAGTTATTGATGAAGCAAAAATGTTAAAATCCCACAATATCGCAATATGAAAATTATTATCAATATCGATAATCATATCGATATTGGTGCTCATCACTACTAGAAATTCATTATGAAGTACCACTGGACTGATGGCTTGATCATTAAAATCTGAGTGGGAGAGAAGGGCACCCATATGAACCACCCTTGTGACTGACGGTGTCTTACCATCATGTCAGAGCTCTCTGATTTTCCAATATGAAAAACGCACATTTGTTAATAAGCTTAGTGAAGAATATTTATTAAATGCTCCTGCAGATACTTCAGTGCTACACTTCAACTTCGAGAGGAACTAACATTGAAAACACGTCAGTCACAAGAAGAGCAGTGATTGGTACTCAAATGTATGGAGGTGTCTGTCTGTCCATATATACGTCCATAAGTCTTTACTTCCATCAGAATTTCATTTTGCAAAAATCAGGAGAATCACTTGCAAATTGTGATGAAACGTTTCACTGCTAATTTTTATTCTATATTATTCTGTAATACTGTTGACATCACTTTTTCATCTGACTAATAGCTCTGATTATGAATGTGCTGCCGTGGCAGGGGGTCTATAAGATTCTACTCCTGTAAGATTGTGCAGTTTGTACTGGATTGTTCTCCTGTAAGATTGTGCAGTTTGTACTGGATTGCTCTCCTGTAAATTGTGCAGTTTGTACTGGATTGCTCTCCTGTAAGATTGTGCAGTTTGTGGATCGCTGACAATTACACCCCCTAGTGGTCATTACTTTAAAATTCAGTTTTTTCTTCATTACATCATTGATTTAGTTCACCAGATTCATAAGGAATATTCCATCATATTTTGCCTCTCCCCTGTTTAAAACCCTATAGTGTGTGTTCTCCTTCATTCTCTGCGGCTGTTTCTGCTCCCCATTACTGATCAGCCGCACTAAACTAACAGCCTTTTTCAACCACTAGGGGAAACTGCAATTTCTACAAGACTCCCAAAAGATAGACTGTGAATTTTTGAAATACCCCTCTGCAAATGTGATTTTGTCTTGAGATTTTTCCACTTACACACTTACAGGTGCTACTCCTGCAGAAAGGGTGAAATTACAGCTGCTGTACACACACCCTATTCAGCATTTAGTAGCAGCTACCAACCAAGAACCTAAACTTGTCAAGATGTTAGCATTCTGTGGTCCCATTCTACCAGCCTCACCCCATTGTAACTGCCCTGACTTGTAACACAGCGCCATTGTAGTGCCCTGTGTTTTTGCCATGGCATTGTCTGTCTGGCTGCCATTAAGGATCATGTGGGGTATAGTTCGCATCACTGCATTACAGTAACTTGATCTTCAGTGGGTATTGAGTGAGATTTTCTCAGAGGAGGTATTTTTAGCTCAGACCTAATTAACACCCTGAGTTTCCTATGCGCTCTATAATGACAGGAATGTTTTGTGAAAAGGGGAGTGTAGAAGAGAAAGAAATAATACTGCAATTCTTCCGCACAAAATACTCTCCTATATTCAGAGCTCTCAAAGTAGTTGTAGCTGATAAAATAATTGCCTAAATCTAGCCTGTTTTGCACTTCCATTAGTGAAACAATTCTGAAATGTGCAGCTTTGAAACACATGTTATAGCATGATATCTGCATCTATAGTAAGTTAAAGAAATTTGCGAACAATGTTTTTAGATAGTGTTGCACTTCCAAGGTCCCCTGGTCACCACCCCTCAGTAGCTTCATTCCTTTTGTTAACCAATCAGCTGCTTCCCCTCTTGACTGACATGCTTACAGACAGCAACATGAACCAGAAGACACTGCTGAGGTGACCTAGAAAAGGGTGTCTGCTTGACTCAGTTTCTTCCCATTTCAATCACACTGATGAAAGCACTTGTCAAAACGCTGGTCTGCTGGACTCAGTTACTTCTAGTTTCAATAATATCCCTGAATAATATTTTATTATATTAGGGTGAGTTCAGGACCTACTCTTAAATTCTAGTTGCCTGCCAAAATGTCTTTATAAAAGTCAGAGCCAGCACCAAGTAGTGGTCTGCCTTTGGATTAAGTTTCCTTTTGTTTTGCTGGCAGTACACTGCTGTGCACTAGATGGCGCTGACACTAATATAAAGACACTGGCTGATCTAGCTCACATACTTCTATAGCAGGCGACTAGAACTGAAGAGCAGCTCCTGAACTCATATAGTTAAAGCACCTCAACACACACAATAAAGAAGTCCTAGCAATCCCTCAGAATCATTGCAAACATCAGCAAAGGGTTTTACTAGAAACATTTCCAGCAGTAAAACGGTAAACAATTCAAGTTGTGTGAATGACCTGCTCTAAGTTAATACATAGGGCTGTATTCTGATCAAAGCGTGAATGCGAGTCTAAGCACAACGCCACCTCCCCCGATCCTGTACTAAAGACGCAGTGTTTCACTCACTCGGGGTTGGGTGTTCGGTGAGGAGAGAACAGGAGAGAGTTAAGAGTAAAAACAACAATAATAACAATTGCTACACGTGCTGATACTTGTTTGTTTTGTCCACTGTTTGTTTGTCTGTTCGTTTGGCCAACTTGCCGTTCTGTTTTGTGTTCAAGTGTTTTGTGTTTAACCCCTTGCGGTCCTATGTCGGACCAGGTCCGACATTACGATTTTCCCTTTCCGGTCCGATGTCGGACCCTGTCCAACATCATCAAAAAGACGTAAAGCACAGGTCTCTAGTCGTTTTTTCTCCGGAAAAAGCCGAGAAACCCATTCAATGGCCGAGTGAGACCGATAGGAGCCGAGAGAAGCCAAAAAAAAAGGGCGTATCTGAGCAATACACATAGCCCCGGCACCACAGAGACAACACGGCCATAAACAAACAAGATAGCTGCTTCCGCATCCAGCACTCAAAGAATATCACAGACATTTGCAGAGCTTTTTGAGATGTTATAGCAATAAAATAATGACTTGGATCTCATTATTGAGGAGTTTGGTGATAAAACGAGTGATCAGGAGATGATTTATCAGTATGCACAACTATGAAGAGGTATGTGAAAAATACAGCGAACAAGGGGTGGGGCAGTGCTGGAGATGCAGTACTGAGTGTCCTGTTGATGTGCAGTGCCTTATAAACCTGTTTTACTGTGAAAAACAATACTTTTAAATAAATGGACCGCTAAGGGTTAAACCTTTTATTTTGTTCATTTATAATAAACCGGTGCAACAGTGCAATTCACTACACCACTCTGTTCTCTACTTGCTTCCTGGCCTGACGTCACCACCAACCAGCCTGGTCACACACCGTTATAGAGCGTCTGCCCCATCACCACGGGTAGGCATACATTTCGGGGCGTGGTATCATTAACATATTCGCCAAAACGATTCTGATGACAGTGCAGTGGGGTCCCAAGTAGACAACTGAGCTCTGTGTCAGACCCGCTGAAACCAGGTTTATTTAGTGGTGCAATCAGGAACTTTAACAATTGAACACACTATAAAAAGCAAAGCAGTCCTAAGTAGCAACTGCATGTGTTTGGACTGACACAGAAAGGAAATTAAAGAAAGAAAAGTAAAAGAAAAGAAAAAGAAACTAAGACAAGAAAACGACAAAACATAAGAAACTAGCAATATTGTTTGTAAATTAATAATAAAGAAAATATGTGAATTTTAAAAAATCTTCTTTTGCAGATACAATGGAGTACTACATTTATTTTCATGAGGACTGTAGCAATTTATTTTCATGGCAGTTATTACAAGTGAAAATATTTAAGTACAGTATTAGAGAGCAGCATAACAGGAACGCCGTGCGTGTATCGTATGCAACTGTAAACGAGTTAACTGCTGTGTAAACTTGACATAATGTATTTGCTTTGTTTCCGTGATTGAAATAAGACTACTATAGGCAGACCTGAAACAAGATATCGGGTTGGTTGCCTGATAATGTACGAGCTTAACTAGTTTGACACATTATAACGAATTAGAAAATGGATCAGAGATTTCCTTTAACCTGATTGGTCAATACAAGGGATTAAATCTCTGATAAAGGACCTTGAATGTTCCAAATCAATCTGCCCAAAAACACAAAAGTACAGTATTCAAGTATGCCTGCTTGTTGAAAGAAAGTCTCCGTTCTTGTAGTACACACACCCTCTGAATGTTGTCTGACAATGTAAAATATTCTGCTTCCTCACTGTCCTATCTATTTCAATTTAGTATAGCAAATAAAAAATAAATAAATAAAAAAAAAAACGAGAAAGTGTCTGCAGTGTTCACGTTCAGTTCTGGTCACCTCGTTACAAAAAGGATATTGCTGCTCTAGAAAGAGTGCAAAGAAGAGTGACCAGAATTATCCCGGGTTTAAAAGGCATGTCGTATGCAGACAGGCTAAAAGAATTGAATCTATTCAGTCTTGAACAAAGAAGACTACGCGGCGATCTGATTCAAGCATTCCAAATTCTAAAAGGTAGTGACAATGTTAAGACTTTTTCGACCTTAAAAAAGAAACAAGAGACCAGAGATTAGATAAAGGGGCATTTAGAACAGAAAATAGGAGGCTCTTTTTTACAAAGAGAATTGTGGCAGTCTGGAACCAACTCTCTAGTAATGTTGTTGAAGCTGACACCCTGGGATGAGATTCTGGGATCAATAAGCTACTAACAACCAAACGAGCAAGATGGGCTGAATGGCCTCCTCTCGTTTGTAAGCTTTCTCATGTTCTTATGTTCTTAAGTCCTACCTTACTATAAACCACAGAAACTCACATTGTGCTCAGCAATGGCTATTAAGAAGTGCTGTTGATTTCTTAACTTTAGAACAATACCATCTATACACAGGGTCATAAGAGAGACTGGAACATTGACAAATCCAAAGCGGTAATTGGTTGACTTCTCATACATGTGATTTGCAATTAAAAAACAACCATTTCTTCTGTCAAAGGAAACAGGAAGTAAGTCAACAAGAATGCAGCAGAGCTGTCTGTAATCCCACAGACATATTACATAAGAAAAAATGGGATTTCTTTAACATCTGTGTGAGTTCAGCACTCCCCTGAGCCAGTGCACCAGCAAACAGCCTCTCACCTTCCTCTGGAGGCCTGGGTTCCAGTCTGGGGGGCTGGGTGGTGCAGAGAGACAGAGAGTTAATTCAATATTTCCCCCAAAGGTTTGATACATTAAAACAGATGGTGGTTTTACCGTTGAAGGTTTCTTTACTTTGCAAATGGGGCTTGTGATTAAGAGTCCTGAAACAGGGAGCTTAATCCCCAGGTCCTCTGATTGTGTGCAGGAATGGAGGGTGGTGATGTGGGCTGAATGCTGAACACAAACTGAACAATCCACAGAGTTGAAGTGCAGCCTAAACGAAGCATGAGCTAGTTTCCACGGAAACCAGAAAGACACACAGGAAGGCAAACAGAGGCGGGAACACCATAGCAACATAGACAACAGAGAAGGGGGCTGTGTCTCTATGCAGACTCCACAGCCTACTCTCTACACCATCATCTCCACCCCCTACCTCCTACCCACTACCCCCAGGAGAAGAGAGGGTCACAATTCAAACCATCCCCCCTCATCAGGGGGGGCAGGGGGGTGAAGCTGAGGTGTAGGGGGCAGTGGGTGGAGGGGGTAGGAGAGGGGTGGGAAGGAAGAGGAGGTGGAGAGGGGTGTAGGCGGGGGGTGAAGGGGACGTGGAGTGGGGTGTAGGCGGGAGTGAAGGGAAGGTGGAGAGGGGGGGTGAAGGTTAGGAGGGGGTGAAGGGGAAGTGGAGAGGGGCTTAGGAGGGGGGTGAAAGGGAGGTGGAGAGGGGGGTACCCTGGGTGTTCTCTGCCTGATAGCCCACTGCAGTGATGCTGCTTCTGAAATACTATTGAGACTATCTATCTATCGATCTATCTATCGATCGATCTATCTATCTAACCCCTCCCTCTTACTGTCTTCCCATTTCTCCCCCTCTGTCTTTCTCATTCTCTCTCTTTTACAAGCTCAGCATTTCTCTAGTAGAGGATAAGGGTTCCCTTTTTAGCACATGTAATATAGTGGATCAGAATCTGGGGTGAGGGAGACTGTGGGGTAGATTTTCAAAGGTGACTAAATTTTAGTCAGACGTCTAAAGTTACACCTTATCTTAGACAAGTTTGTTAGAGCCGTGATTTTCCAGCGTGACTGTTGTAAGTTGATGTTTCTAAATGACCAGTGGTGCTGTTTGAGCACACAGACGACCAAAACCCTCCATAAGGTTACACTGGATTTAGACGATGAGCAATCAATGTGATTTTCAGAGTTTTAGACTTTAGTATGTTCGCCGTCTAGGCAGTTTATTGTAATGTATGCAAATGAACAGTAAATGATGCATTTGTCTAAATTTAGATGGCTACACACAGATTTGAGAACACAGGTATAGAGGGATACATAATCTAAATTAGGAAATATACAAAACTGAAAGCATTGCCATTTTAGGGAAGGCACTGTGCGAACCAATAGCCTATAGCATTATATAAATTAATATGAAAGATGCGCTGTACAGTTTAAAACAACAGCACCAAAACACAACAAACATAAAACAGGTAGCAATTACACAAGCATATATACACTAGAAGTTGCGTAGATCACTATAGCAGGGTGATTGCCCTGCACATGTGGAAATTAGTGTTGGTGTAATTTTATATGGGGAAATGGGTTTATTGTGTGTCTTTTTGGAGTTGATTTGTGTGATTAAATTATTGTTTACAGACAGGCGCTCGATTGAGACTTTCTGCCTGCTAGGCTTGGTTGAGGGGAAGGGCAGCAAGCGATTGGCTGTGCTGGACCTCAATCAGCAGGTGGGCGGGTCTTGACCGAGTGTCCGTCAGTTTAAAAACATCTGCGGGAGATGAGTATATTCAAGAGGAGAGAGTTCGCTCTGCAGGAACGACAGCTACGCAGGGGTAGCTGTTTAGGGCAGGGGTCTCCAATCCTGGTCCTGGAAGGCCAGTGTCCTTTCTGGTTTTTGTTCCAACTGTACCCTAAATTGGACCAATTAAGTGCTTATTAGGTAATTTAGGGTACAAAAACCAGGAGGGACATCGGCCCTCAAAGATCAGGATTGGAGACCCCTGGTTTAGGGGATAGTGATCCCATGTAATGTACAGCGAGGGTTACATAGTGTAGCCGGTTCCCTGTGTGGCACTTTTTATTTGTAGTTTTTGTACTGTGTTTGTATTAAGAAATCCTGCACGCCTGTGCTGGCGTTTCAACTCCACCTCCCATGTCTCTCTGTATTGCTTAAGCAGCGATTACCCACACACGTGACACGAGCACCCTGTCACAATCACATAAAACCTAACCATGATAAAATGCCTGTACATAGATGCGTTTTTAGTTGTTTTTTTAAAAGCATCAATGGTTAAAAGGCATGTCGTATGCAGACAGGCTAAAAGAATTGAATCTATTCAGTCTTGAACAAAGAAGACTACGCGGTGATCTGATTCAAGCATTCAAAATCCTAAAAGGTATTGACAATGTCGACCCAGGGGACTTTTTCGACCTGAAAAAAGAAACAAGGACCAGGGGTCACAAATGGAGATTAGATAAAGGGGCATTCAGAACAGAAAATAGGAGAGATTTTTTTACACAGAGAATTGTGAGGATCTGGAACCAACTCCCCAGTAATGTTGTTGAAGCTGAAACCCTGGGATCATTCAAGAAGCTGCTTGATGAGATTCTGGAATCAATAAGCTACTAACAACCAAATGAGCAAGATGGGCTGAATGGCCTCCTCTCATTTGTAAACTTTCTTATCTTCTTAATGACACTATGCTGTTATTAATAAAACAAATACTTACAGCTAGGAGTCCTATATTTCTCCACATTGCCAGAAAGATTGTGTAAATGTATTTGTAAGGTCCATTTATGTTATATATTAAGTTGCATATCCTTAAAAACACATGTTTGCTGTAATATTAATTCACATATACCGGTAGCTAACTTCTGTCTTAAACTTGAAATTTTAAAATTAAAAATGACACAGCAACCACCTTGGAGCTACAGCATCAGAGGGCCACGCATCTCCAGGTAGCTTACAGGCAGGCCTGCAGGTGCCCGGCCAGTCTACAGGGGTCGCTGGTGAGCTGTGAGCCGAGGACGATCTAGACTCTCCCCACCCGGGCGGCGCTCGGCCAATTGTGCACCACCCCCTGGGAACTCCCGACCCCCAGGCTATAGGGCGCATCCTGCACTCCACACGGAGTGCCTTTACCGGATGCGCCACTCGGGAGCCCCCTGGCTTTGAATTTTTACAGGTGTATAAAATGCAGCTGTAGTTTAATCAGCCTCTGATTTCTCCGGGTGTATTTGTTTCAGAATTTCCTGATGAAAGCTGACTGATTCTTATTCCTGTTTTCAGGGTTGAGGAGAGCTGCAGAGATTCCAGGTGTGCTAACCCCTGACCTTTGACCCCAGCCCTGACCCTTACCCCCAACAAACTGAAGACTGGCATTCAAGGTCACCCCTGGACTAGAACAACACTCCCCATGGATTGGGACCGATCTAGCAACAGCCAGGAACACAACAGAACCCTTCTTATCAAGACAGTACACGACAGCATCACTTACTACTAGAGCTGAGACACGACAGCATCACTCACTGCTAGAGCTGAGACACACAGCATCACTTACTACTAGAGCTGAGACACACAGCATCACTCACTGCTAGAGCTGAGACACACAGCATCACTCACTGCTAGAGCTGAGACACACAGCATCACTCACTGCTAGAGCTGAGACACAGCATCACTCACTGCTAGAGCTGAGACACACAGCATCACTCACTGCTAGAGCTGAGACACAGCATCACTCACTGCTAGAGCTGAGACACAGCATCACTCACTGCTAGAGCTGAGACACAGCATCACTCACTGCTAGAGCTGAGACACAGCATCACTCACTGCTAGAGCTGAGACACACAGCATCACTCACTGCTAGAGCTGAGACACACAGCATCACTCACTGCTAGAGCTGAGACACACAGCATCACTCACTGCTAGAGCTGAGACACAGCATCACTCACTACTAGAGCTGAGACACACAGCATCACTCACTACTAGAGCTGAGACACGACAGCATCACTCACTGCTAGAGCTGAGACACACAGCATCACTCACTGCTAGAGCTGAGACACACAGCATCACTCACTGCTAGAGCTGAGACACACAGCATCACTCACTACTAGAGCTGAGACACACAGCATCACTCACTGCTAGAGCTGAGACACACAGCATCACTCACTGCTAGAGCTGAGACACACAGCATCACTCACTACTAGAGCTGAGACACACAGCATCACTCACTGCTAGAGCTGAGACACACAGCATCACTCACTGCTAGAGCTGAGACACACAGCATCACTCACTACTAGAGCTGAGACACACAGCCGTCTACCTGGGAGGGGAGAAACACAGGGAGAGAAAGGGAACGGAATTTCAATAAAAGGAAGAAATTGAAAAAAGTAAGAAATTACAGACAAACTAGTAATAATAATAATAATAATAATAATAATAATAATAATAATAATAATAATAATAGAAAGAAAGAAAAAAAATCTGGAATAAAGCACATAAAGTTATTTCATATATTGAATTATTACAAAACGCACAAACTCCCAAAACTCCCAAACTACTACAAAGGAAACGTCAAGAAGCACTTGATTGGAGCCGTGGTTCACAGCTGCTCTGCAGGAAGGATGGGTGATTTAGCGAACAGCGCGGTGGGGTTCTACCCGAAAGCTCAGCGGGGGGGCAGCGAGGCCGAGGCTAGTCATGCCGGAGGTTTCGGGTGCAGTCTGGAGGAGCTGCGGGAGCTCATGGAGCTGCGGGGGCCGGAGGCACTGCAGAAAGTGGAGGAGAGCTACGGGGACGTGTACGAACTCTGCCGTCGACTCAACAGCTCGCCCACGGACGGTAAGCTGGCTTGTTATTAGTAGTAGTAATAGTCTTGTTCATTTGTATTATCATATTAGTATTATTATAGTCATTGACAAATGTGATCGTGGGTGTTGTGCAAGAAAAATTAACCTTTTGATTGCCACTGTCACAAGAGAGGTCATTTCACACAGTTAGAGCAGCTCAGCTTCCCTTCACTGTCCTCTCTCCTGAACGACACGAGATGACATCTCTTATACAACAAGGACACTGCCACACCAGAGTAACATATACAGGGACTTCATATTCCAGTCTGCCACACCACGGAGTAACGTATACAGGGACTTCATATTCCAGTCTGCCACACCACGGTGTAACGTATACAGGGACTTCATATTCCAGTCTGCCACACCATGGAGTAACGTATACAGGGACTTCATATTCCAGTCTGCCACACCAGAGTAACGTATACAGGGACTTTATATTCCAGTCTGCCACACCACGGAGTAACGTATTGTGGCAAAGTGGCTGAGTGGAAACAGGTGCAGGGGTGATGCAGTGCGGTAATGAAACAGAGAGAAGAGATTTGTAATCCTGTTTGGAAAGGCTTTTATTTTTATCCAGGTCTGGTGACAATGTGTACTGCACGCGGTAGACCATAACAGGCTTGCAGACCCAAAGAATAAACAATAAGTATCCACCCCACAATAATACCAACACGGTCACCAGTCCTGGGTGCGTGCAGTAGTGCTCGTGGTGGGTGATACAGTTTATTTTTGTGACAGTAGTGCAGTGCTGTTCCGGTTTAGTGCTGGCCCTTGGCAACAGCTCCGTCTAGCCGTCTACTAATTTACAAACAAGACAAATTACACACAGACAAACAAACAAAACACTCACAATACTGGTCTCTATACGGGGTCTCTCACAGTCCTTCTAGGTTCAAAACACAAACCAAGCGAAAGAACAGATTGCGATTCTCCGTCCCCTTTTATACCGTCACACATGACCCCTTGGTAAACGAGTGCAACCGCCTCTCCAATCTGTGGCTGCCACGTCGTTTCCCTTCCGGGTCAATGCGTTATTGCAATGGAGTCCCGCCCCCTTTCTAGCTGTCCGACTTCCCTTGAACCCTGGGAAAGAACTGTCAGGCCAGCCCGTCCAGGGAACTCTGTTCTCGCTGCTTAGCGCCCTCACAGGTCAGGAGGGAGATTTACAACCAAGAATCATTGTATTTCTGTCACACGTATACAGGAAGTTGATATTCAAGTCTGCCACACCACGGAGTAACGTATACAGGGACTTCATATTCACAGTGCTATACGAACCCTTCCTGGCAAATGTGCTGCTGACCATGATCTCTGACCTAAAGGCCTGGTCACACGAGCGACTTTTGTCGACAGCAACAAGGGGACCACAGCTGTTGCCTGCTTGTCGGCTCGTGTGACCTCCCTGGTGAATACCCCAGCGTCACACCCGCGACACCCTGGCACCACACCCGCGACGGGTCTCCCATTTAGGACGAGGTTCTATTTTTCAGGCGACACGAGGGCAACATTTTCAATACCAGCCAATCATATTTGATAGCAGTGTCACATGATAGTAAAATGGCGATGTGGACGCATGGTTTGGTTTTTTTAGTGGTCTGAGAAATAATTACAGACAAGAAAATAAATGTTCCCGTGGAGCCATCTGTTACTTTGTGTTTCCTTTGTTTGAAATGCATGTATTTAGTTATTTTACAATAAATGAAAACAAAAGACAATAAAAAATATATTTTTTTTGCTCACGAGATAAAAAATGAAAAGGTTGTAATGGTTGCGTACTACTTGTTCACCACATTTTAGAAAAAAAAGTCATAAGATTTGTTTTTTGGGCAAGTTTAAAAGCAAGTGATACAATAATATATCTCCACGTCTCATAACCCAGGGCCAAACCCAAAACGTTTTTTTTTTTTCTACTCGCCTTCTCATCCTCGTCTAACATTGTAATTATAAGCAGCAGCAGTGTTCCTTCACAACATGTTTACATCTCCTCACAAAAACGTGCATTATGATTGGTTTGCATTATATTGTTGCCTGTGTGTTGCCAGCTTGTGGACTGCATGCTTGTCTCTCATGTGACCACTGCAAACTGCAAGGCAACACGCAGGCAACAAACGTGTTCCTGTTGTTGCCGTCATTTTCTAACTTAGGTTTCATGAACAGTGTTGTCCACTAAAACGACCCTCTTTATCTCTGGCCATGTCAATGGTACGGTCCGCATGTTGGTACACAGCTGTATTCTATGATGTCTCACAGTTCCATTTCACTTTGTTTACAAACCGTTCACTCTGATATGACAGTCCCCTTAATTTGAATGTTGTTTGTTGCATTGTTTTTTTGATGTTTGCCGTCATTCTGAGTGCTTCTTTGTGCAATCACTTACATAATGTACATTTCCAGTTGTATTGCTTGCAATACTACAGCTGTGCACTAGATGGCACTATTATATTACATTTTGGCTGATCCAGCTGCATTATGTTATGGTGGGTAGAGATGAGTGGGATGGGAGACAGGATGTGATCAATACTGTTGGATCTATCTCTCTATTTTCCTCGCTCCACTCTCCTCCACACACTCTCTCTCCCTCCCTCCCTCCCTCTCTGCCGCATGTTCAAGGACACATGAAGGAGAGACACAGGCAGCAGAGCAGACAACCAGGCTGAGCCAAGGTCTCAAAGCAGGGGACTCCCCTCCCTCCACTCCTCTCTCTCCCTCCCTCAGTCCTTCCCTTTCCTCTCCTCCCTTGTTGTTCTGTAGCAGGTTGCTCAATGATACTGTGTAGTTTATTCCCCCTGATCGACCTCAGTATCAGCTCTCTCTGTGTATTAGGAACAGCTGTACGAGGGAATCGAGATGAATGAGGAAATGCAACAGAGCACTATATATCTAGAGAACCTCTCATCCCATTGGGCTGAAACTAACCAACGGCTTTCTTACAAAATCTGGGGCTGTCCATCCATCCATCTGTCTGTGTGTGTGTGTGTGTGTGTCTGTCTGTCTGTCACACTTATATTTAACATATATCTATAAAGCGACTTGTCAGATTGCAATGAAACTTGCAAAGGACCCTCTTCAGCACAAGTGATTGTGTGTGTGTCAGTCCCACCCCTTTAATATCACTTCAAAAGGACGGAGCAGTAATGCCGACAATAGGCAGAGTTGAGTTTCTCAGGAGTTCAACAATAATAACCTGGCCAACCAGCTTTAAAACACAGTGTTAATACAACACATACCTGAAGCAGCAGCTCTACATCCAGCACCCCTCTTCCTGTAGGATCTCCTGTTCCAAACTGACAGGGAAATAAAAAACTCCTTTGAAATGTATCATGAAAAACAATCAAGACCATCTGCATATTCATATTCCACACACAAGCATTCATTTGGCAGTAAAAGCTGCAGCATTCTAGTGAGGTGCATTGTGGGGGCTGTAGTTTTTTTTTAACAGGCACTTGTCGGCATAGCTGCATCAGTGCTTAAATACATGTGCAGTCAATCTGCTAAATAAGGCTAGTCTGTTTAATAATAATGGACTCAGGGTCTCAGTGTGTGTGTGTGTGTGCTCAGTTTGTCTCAGTGTGTGTCTGTCTCTTGGTTGCTGTTTTTTTCTCATAAATGATAAATTGGAATGAAGGAGAGAGAGAGAGAGAGAGAGAGAGAGAGAGAGAGAGAGAGAGAGAGAGGACTGCAGATTTCAAACTCTTTCCCATCCCCTGTCTCTCTTTCTCTCCTCCTTTCTCTCCCTGTCTTTATTTTTTTTTTATTTTTTATTTTTTTTTGTGGAGTGTATCTATCAGTGTTGTATTATATCTCATTCATCCAGAACAAATGTGATCCAAAGTAGCAGATCACTAGATGGCGCTGTCTCTTACATCTATAAAAAACATGCTCAACCTCAGCTAGGCCAGAGCACTCTAGTGCAGGGGTTCCGAAACTTTTTTTTACCTGAGGCCCATCTGTTCAGCTGCATTAGGCACTGCGGCCCACTATTAGAACTGGGGAAAATGTCAAATTAAAAACATTGTATATGTTTAAACCTGTAACATTACAAATAAACCTAATCTAAACTGTCCTTTATTCATTTTAATAAATATTGTGAAAGATGGAAATCACATAGAATATGCACAGAGTGAAAAAAATGAAACACGTTAATTTTAAATTGCAAAAACTAAACAGACATTTTTATCAAACCTTTAAATTAGGTATCTTTGTATAATTAAAATTTTTAGAAATGCAGTTATTTTTCTTGGTCATTAAACAAGAAAGAAGTGCATGTCTCTTATTATTCCCATTCATAAATACCTGAACAGGAATCACTTTGAGTAAAACCAGTACAACGTGCACAAAAACATAACTCTTAAATCCTAATTTCTGAACACTAACTAAAACGTCCAGCCGTTATCTCTCACAAAAAAGACGAACTCGCACAATACAGAAGGAAACGCGAGTGCATAAGTTTTTTCACCACTACACTGTACAACCAAATACAACTTGCAAAATCACATTCAGTTGGCTTGCAACATCCCGCTCGCCCACTTAACCAAAAGAAAACTTAGGAAAATAAATCCATCTGCAGCTTAATTTGAATCAGTCAAAAAACGTTATTTTGTATTATTATTTTCCAACAAAACATATTGTATTGTTATTTTAAGACGTCTGTGAACGAGCCAGTAAGCAATAAAATAGCAGTGTATCCAAACATTTTAATAAATCAGTTACCGGTATGTAAGAAGACTTTATTATTTATTATTTTTAGCCAACACCCTTATCCAGGGCGACTTACAATTGTTACAAGATATCACATTATTTTTACATACAATTGCCCATTTACACAGTTGGGTTTTTACTGGAGCAATCTAGGTAAAGTACCTTGCTCAAGGGTACAGCAGCAGTGTCCCCCCACCTGGGATTGAACCCACGACCCTCCGGTCAAGAGCCCAGAGCCCTAACCACTACTCCACACTGCTGCCCCCAGTACTTATCAGTTTGATTAATAACTTGATTTAGTTAATATTGAAACATGCATCAAAGTACTCAATATTTTAAATGTTATTAGCTAATTAGTCACAAAAACGTGTTAATCATAGGCATCAATTGAATTTTTAAATGAATGCTATGAAGTACAAAAGTATGAAAACGTTTATACAAAAGAAAAAACATTCCAGCACCTCAAAACTGAGCCCGCGGTACAAATGCATTCAAACTCCTGTAGCTGCCTTTTTGTTCTTTATGCTTTGCAAAACGTATTCTTTGGTAGCAGATTCCACATATTGTAATTGTATTAATACTCAACACACTTTTTACATCTGCCAGCAGAGCGATCACATGACCTTAACACCGCCCTATTGTCAGAGCTCTCGCTGTACATCCTGCCTCCAGGTAGGCAATCTCCTAGCTTTGATTTGTGCATTTCTGCTTTGATTGACAGTCCACCAATACCTTCCTACACTTTATTTTTCTACAGTGATTGTGATGAAACTCGTTAAGACATTATATTTAGCACATGGTTTGATAGCATCATGCTTGTATACAGGGGTGTCTATTGTGTCAGTCTCTGTGTAGGTGTAAATACAGGTGTGTTTTACCACATTCAGCTAGAGCTACGGATTATGTATTTTTTTAAATCTACAAAAACAGCGAAAAAACAGCTATTTATATTTTTCTTTGTATTCCAGATATTGTTGTTTACTCCAACAATCAGGGTAATCAACAGGAATACTTGCAGGGTGTTTCTTTGCTCTTGTCCAGATATTGAAGATCCTGGCTGATGAGTAGTTTGCTGATTTAGTTCGGGCTTGGAGCCAACTTCTCTGTAGGTCTGATGTTTTTGTGTCCAAACTGTTGGAATTGAGGTCAGCTGCAGAGATGCGTGGACAGTGAACTTTTCTTTGCCTTCTTTTCTGTAATTTTATTATCAATAAAAAATACATGATTGCCACTTTCTATCACAGAATAGTCCAGTGTCATTTCTGAGTGATTGAGGCTAGCACAGAGACTTCGTTGATTTTGATTAATTAATATTTACAATAAAATGATGTTGATGTTTCCAACAACTAGAAACCTGTTTGAGGGACTATTTGTATCCAAAAGTAAATAATGTCCCATAATAAACTGTCCTAAATAAATAAATAAACAGGAGCAAATAGTTTGATCTCATCCGATCCGCAATGGCAATCAATGAAGTCCTCACAAAATCAAACAAATAAGATTGTGCCAATCAGTTGATGAAATCCCAGCAGGTTTTTCCAGTATGGTTGCAGTCTGATGAAATCCCAGCAGGTTTTTCCAGTATGTTTGCAGTCTGATGAAATCCCAGCAGGGTGTTTGTAGTCTGATTGCATGCCATTCAGTCCCCGTTGCTTTGAAAAGAAACTTCACTAATATTTGGATAAAATTCACTAGATGTGATCGAAAAATGACAAATGAAAAATGAAAAATGACAAACGAAAAATGAGTGTGTCTGGTTATACCGTCTCTACCGTCTCGCCAAGTTTGAAATTGCCACAGCACGCTGCCCTAGTCCAGCCTCCAACATGCCGATCGCACAAAGGCGCTGCTCTCTCGACAGACGTGGTATATTGGTTTTTTTTCTGTGATTTTCTTTACTGCTTTTATTCAAGCTTGCAGTTCAACAGTCTCACTAATCAAGCGCGTCATGGTCAAGGATGAATGATCGAGTGATTAAAAAGAAACCAAAAACATTTTTGTCAATGTCCATCATTTATATACCTTTTTTTTTTTTGAAAATAAATGTTATAATAGTGATAAGTTTCTTTTGATGCTCTCTCTCTCTCTCTCTCTCTCTCTCTCTCTCTCTCTCTCTCTATATATATATATATATATATATATATATATAGGTAGGACAAAAAAAATGGAAACACCTGGGTAAATGAGGGACACCAAGTATATTGAAAGCAAGGGCTTCCACACAGGTGTGGCTCATGCGTTAATTAAGCAAATAACATCCCAGCATGCTTAGGGTCATTGTCACAAAGACGGCCGGAGTGGGTGGCGTCAGACCAGATGCAGGAAATAAACAGACAGAGATGTGGTTTGGTGAAGCTGGGCGCGTGATCGCGCTCAGGATTTAATCAACAGAACAGAAAATAAAAGGTTTGAAACACAAAAACACAGGACACGGCACTTGAGGCCAAAATAAATAGACAAACAAAACGAACTAAACAGTGCACAGACAGACGAACACAACACGGTGAGCAGATACTCTTATATTTACGCTTTTACAATTTACAATTACCTCCGTCTCCAATCCCGTTCTCCACTCACCGAACACCTAACCACGAGTGACTAAACGTGCATCTATTTATACTGTTTGTGCTGGGATTCAATTACTAATTAATTATTCACTTGAATCCCAGCACGTGAATTCATTACGTGCAACCCCGTGCCACACATTATACACATTTTATCTGCACGTGAAGTGATGTGCCATCCTCGTGCCTAAATATAATTATACACTTTAAACACACGTGAAACACAGACCCGTTTATATCCCGTGTACCAATCTATACACCAACATTAACACACGCAACATACAACACATAACACACAAAATACACACAGGGGCGGGCACTTTGCCACATATACCCCCCCCCTGTGCAAAGCACACATGGCCTCAACGGCCACCTCCCCCCTTAAATACCCAGCAGTCCAGGCCAAAGTCTCGGGCTGGGAAGGGAGGCTTCAGTGGGCCCATGGCTGGAAATGCTGTCAGCTCCCTGCCGGTAGTGGCACGGCTGACAGCATGCTGGTCCCGTCCTGCAGCGAAAAAAGCTGCGGGGCAGGTGGTCCCCGACCTCCCCCTCTTCGTAGCCGGCAGCTCCCTCCTGTGGGGCTCCGGCCACAAGACCCCTGCAGCGAAACTGCTGGGGAAAGTGGTCTCCAGACCTCGTCCCCTTCTTCGTGGCCGGCAGCTCCCTTTCTGGGGCTCCGCCACCGTACTCCCTGTGGAGGTACGGGCAGCAGAGGCAGCTCCTGCTCCTCTGTTCGGGCGGTGGCGGAAGCAGAGGCAGCTCCAGCTCCTCTGCTCCTGACGGTGGTGGAGGCAGAGGCAGCTCCAGCTCCTCTGCTCCTGGCGGTGGTGGAGGCAGAGGCAGCTCCAGCTCCTCTGCTCCTGGCGGTGGTGGAGGCAGAGGCAGCTCCAGCCCCTCTGCTCCTGGCGGTGGTGGAGGCAGAGGCAGCTCCAGCTCCTCTGCTCCTGGTGGTGGTGGAGGCAGAGGCAGCTCCAGCTCCTCTGCTCCTGGCGGTGGTGGAGGCAGAGGCAGCTCCAGCTCCTCTGCTCCTGGCGGTGGTGGAGGCAGAGGCAGCTCCAGCTCCTCTGCTCCTGGCGGTGGTGGCTCCCTCCGCTGTGGCGGGCTGGTGGCTGGGCTGGTGCGCGCGCATGCTGCCCTCATCAGCATGAATAGAGGCTGCTGGGGACACCAGCCTCCCCCCCCCCCCCTCCCCCCCCAAAATTTTCAGGGGTTGAGCCTGTAACTCCTCCCTTCCGGCTCTTGGGGCTGAACCAGCAGGCATTTTCCCTCTGCTGGTGGCTTGGGTCCCAGGGCTGTGGAAGCCCCGACTTGCCTCCCTTTGGGCTGTGGACGCACCGACTCCTCCCTTTTGGGCTGTGGATGCACCGACTCCTCCCTTTTGGGCTGTGGACGTTCGGCTCCCCCCCCACTCAGGCATAGGACGTTCGGGCCTCCCACTCAGGTGTAGGACATTCGGGCTCCTTCCACTCAGGCGTGGGACGTTCAGGCTCCTTCCGCTGGGCTGTGGACGCCAGGCTCCTCCCGTTTGGGCTGTGGACGCCAGGCTCCTCCCATTTGGGCTGTGGACGCTCAGGCTCCTCCCGCTGGGCTGTGGACGCTCAGGCTCCTCCCGTTTGGGCTGTGGACGCTCAGGCTCCTCCCATTTGGGCTGTGGACGCTCAGGCTCCTCCCGCTTGGGCTGTGGACGCTCAGGCTCCTCCCATTTGGGCTGTGGACGCTCTGGCTCCTCCGCTTGGGCTGTGGACGCCAGGCTCCTCCCGCTTGGGCTGTGGACGCTCGGGCTCCTCCCGCTTGGGCTGTGGACGCTCTGGCTCCTCCCCATAACTGCGGAAGGGACAGTGGGCGAACAGGTGATCCTGGTCGCAGAGGAGGCACCCCGGCGATGGCTTGTTACATCGCCGTGGATGCCTGGCCCTTAGGTGGCACTCCTCCTCCCTGTCCTTCACCTCTTTATCTTTCTGTGCCTCCCGCTTGGGCTGTGGAGGCAAAACCAGCAGGCATTCACCCTCTGCTGGTGGAGATGGGGACAGCAGGTACTCCTCTGCTGGTGGTCCTGCTACCTGGGCTGCTGTTCCGTTTATGGTTGCCTCCAGGTAGCTGAGGACAAACTCCACACCTTCCTCCAAGGTGTTTGGGGTGTGTTCCTGCTGATATGCCTCCCATCTCTCACTGTCCATCATCCACAGGGCGCGGGACGACTATGGGCAGAGACTGGGCCTCCAGCCCAGCATTCTCCAGGAACCAGTCCCGCCACTTTGTATGTCTTCTGCCATTATATTATTATTTTTATTTTTTTTTTATATTTTTTTTTTTTTTTTTAAACAAAACCCTCCTGGTCTGGACGCTTGGAGGCGCCGGCTATCCCACGATGACACCACGTGTCACAAAGACGGCCAGAGTGGGTGGCGTCAGACCAGAAAGGAATACACAGAGACGGTGGTTGTGATGATGAGCCGAGTGCAATGGCTGCACTCAGCGTTTAATAACAAAATAAAAGGTTTAAACAACGGAATACAAAACAGGACACGGCACTTGACGCCAAAATAAACAGACAGACAAAACGACTGACACTAAACAAACGGTGCACAGACAGACGAACACAACACGGTGAGCAGATACTCTTATATTTACGCTTTTACAATTTACAATTACCTCCGTCTCCAATCCCGTTCTCCACTCACCGAACACCTAACCACGAGTGACTAAACGTGCATCTATTTATACTGTTTGTGCTGGGATTCAATTACTAATTAATTATTCACTTGAATCCCAGCACGTGAATTCATTACGTGCAACCCCGTGCCACACATTATACACATTTTATCTGCACGTGAAGTGATGTGCCATCCTCGTGCCTAAATATAATTATACACTTTAAACACACGTGAAACACAGACCCGTTTATATCCCGTGTACCAATCTATACACCAACATTAACACACGCAACATACAACACATAACACACAAAATACACACAGGGGCGGGCACTTTGCCACAGTCATGTATAAAAATGCTGGACAGGCCTGGTTGCATATAATTATGGCTAGCATGGCTGCAAGAGGAGACCTCAGTGACTTTGAAAGAGGGGTGATTGTTGGTGCGCGTTTGGCAGGAGCTTCAGTGACCAAGACAGCTCAACTTGCTGATGTTTCACGAGCAACGGTGTCTAAGGTGATGTCGGCATGGAACTCCGAGGGAAAGACATCATCAGCAAAGGGCAACGGTGGGCGGAAGCGCATACTCCAGGATCGTGATATCCATGCATTAATTCGAAGTGCAAGGCAAAACAGGCAAGCAACTGCAGATCAACTGACTGCAAATTTCAACCTGGGGCGCGAGCAGCCAGTTTCATCAAAAACGGTCCGCCGAGAACTCCATAGAGCGGGATACCATAGTGGCCCAACGCCCTATTTAATAGACTTGCAGGTCCTAAAAACCCCAGAATCAACTCTTATTGATGGGGAATTCAATACCATTAATTACTTTTATCCCTTCCAACCTCTCCCCTTCACCCCACCCCTCGTCTCTCCTCTGCTCTTTCCCCTCTATCCTCCCTTTCTCCTCTCTCCCCTGTCTCCTCCTCTCTCTCCTCCTCTCACCTGTCTGCTGTCCCTTCTCATTCCTCTCTCCTCTCTCCCCAGGTCTCTCTGATAACCCCTCAGATCTTGAGAAGAGAAGGCAGGTGTTTGGTCAGAACTTCATCCCTCCCAAGAAAGCAAAGAGTTTCCTGGCCCTGGTGTGGGAGGCCCTGCAGGATGTGACCTTGATCATCCTGGAGATCGCAGCCATCATCTCCCTGGGACTGTCCTTCTACCAGCCCCCAGGGGGGGAGACTGAGGGTGAGGAAGGGGAGGGGAGGGGAGAGAGAAGAGAGGAGAGGAGGGGGAGAGCAGGGAGGAGAGGGAGAGGAGACTGGAGGTGAGAGAGAAATATATTCTCAAACTGGCAGCAAAAGAATGAGGTTTCTTGATGAAGAAAAATATTTTTTTGGGAAAAGAAAGAAGCAGCAGAAATCTCTGCACAGTGTATTTGCAGCCTCCTCATTGGAGGTGCAGAGTAGAGGTCTTTCAGTAGTAGCACTGTTATATTGTTTTATATGAAAAACTTCTATCTGTGCACTTACTATATTATCATTGGCAATACTTGTATGACTTGTCATGCCATTAAATACCACCCTCTCCCTCTCTCTTTACCTTTTTCTCCCCTCTCCCCTCTCTCACCTCTCCTCTCCTCTCACCCTTGTCCCTCCTCTCTCTTCTCCCCTCTCCTCGCTCCTCTCTACCCTGTCTCATTTCTCCTCTCTCCCCTCTCCCCTCTCCTCTATCCTTTCTCCTCTCTCCCGTCTCTCCTCCTCTCTCACCTCTCCTCTCTCCTCCCCTCTCCTCGCTCCTCTCTACCCTGTCTCTCCTTTCTCCTCTCTCCCGTCTCCCGTCTCTCCTCTCTCTCCTCTCCCCCCTCTCCTCCCTCTCAGTCTGTGGGGATGTCTCTGGAGGTGCAGAGGATGAGGGTGAGGCGGAGGCAGGGTGGATCGAGGGGGCAGCGATCCTGCTCTCTGTGGTCTGTGTGGTTCTGGTCACAGCGTTCAACGACTGGAGCAAAGAGAAGCAGTTTCGGGGGCTGCAGAGCCGCATCGAGCTGGAGCAGAAATTCACCGTCATCAGAAACGCAAACCTTATCCAAATCCACGTCGCTGAGATTGTAGTGGGAGACATCGCACAAGTCAAATACGGTGAGAAGAGGGGAGAAGAGAGAGGGGCGAGAGGGGGCATGTTTGAGGCGGTGGCTTCATGTGTGAGGCAGGGACTTTGTGTTTGAGACATATGAACCCTGCTCACTGTGTGGTTGCCCACCCTTTACCCCTGTCAGGTGACCTGCTCCCTGCGGATGGGGTTGTGATCCAGAGCAACGACCTGAAGATCGACGAGAGCTCCCTGACCGGAGAGTCCGACCACGTGAGGAAATCTGTGGAGAAAGATCCCATGCTGCTGTCTGGTGAGGAACCCCTGCCCCTCTCCTCCACACACCCCTTCTCCTACACCCACACCCCCTCCCCTACACCCCTCCCCATCCCCACACCCTTTTCTCTTTGTGTGATTTCTGTTTTTTACAGATACTGCACGCAGGCTTGTCTTCAACGTGGTGCTCAGCAGTACTGCACAGGACCGAGATACTTGCTTCGGTTGTTGTTGCTTGCAATTTCAACCACAGCTTTTAGCATCACCATTGCTAAGAGGCTGTTAGTCCATTCTAACAAGCAGGCTTCCCTCAGTCTCGTGGGTACTGACCTGAGTGGTTTTGCCAGTGGCTTTTACAGGTGGGCATCCCTATACATTGCCACCCGCGGTGACTGTGAACCAGCGACCTGGAACCGAACCAGTACATAGGACACCGACCCGCTCTACCGTATTGGTACCGAACTGGGACCGAGGTTACCATACTGTTACCAGTACCGCCCCCGGTCCCGACCCGCACCGTCCCAGTGCTAAAGTCACCTAACCCTTATCAAACCAACCCGGTACCAACCTGGTTGCGACCTGGTACCGTACATGTACTGACCCATTGCTAAAGTCACCAAACCAGTACTGAACCGGCCTGGTGTTGACCAGGTTCCGAACCAGTAACTAAACCGGTCCTGAACCAGTACCGACCCAGTGTTAAATACACCAAACCCGTACCGAACTGACCCCGTACCTTCCAGGAACCGACCCGGTTCCAGCCCGCTACTGACCGGTGCCAAGGTCACCGGTCCAGTACCAAACCAGTCCCGCTTGGGTCTTGACCTGCCTGGTCGATATCTATAAGCAATTATACAACTGTATACCTACACAGTCTGCCTATTGAGGACAAGCATGGCAGGTACTCTTCTTCAGGAGGCACTAGCTAATTGCAGCGTCTGCAAGTTGTGTGCCCCTTTTTCCAATACGCTTGAGAAGAGGTTATCCCGCAGCTCTAAGGAGCACTCTGCATCCCTGTGGCAAGCTGGCCTGAGCGGTGACATCAGACCCTGAAGAAACACACACAGCACTGCGAGTGAAATGTGAATGCGCTTGCTTGCGCGTTTTAATAAATAAAAAGATTTAACAAAACAGAAACACACTTTGTAAAATAAAACGGCACAGTAGCCAAAACAGACAAACAAAACAAATGGACACAGAACAAACAAGTACCGTACTGGTGCTCCAGGACACGTAATGATTGTTTGCTTTTCTATTTTAATTCTTTCTCATAAGAACATAAGAAAGTTTACAAACGAGAGGAGGCCATTCAGCCCATCTTGCTCGTTTGGTTGTTAGTAGCTTATTGATCCCAGAATCTCATCAAGCAGCTTCTTGAAGGATCCCAGGGTGTCAGCTTCAACAACATTACTGGGGAGTTGGTTCCAGACCCTCACAATTCTGTGTGTAAAAAAGTGCCTCCTATTTTCTGTTCTGAATGCCCCTTTATCTAATCTCCATTTGTGACCCCTGGTCCTTGTTTCTTTTTTCAGGTCAAAGAAGTCCCCTGGGTTGACATTGTTTATACCTTTTAGGATTTTGAATGTTTGAATCAGATCACAGCGTAGTCTTCTTTGTTCAAGACTGAATAGATTCAATTATTTTAGCCTGTCTGCATATGACATGCCTTTTAAACCCGGGATAATTGTGGTTTCTCTTCTTTGCACTCTTTCTAGAGCAGCAATATCCTTTTTGTAACGAGATGACCAGAACTGAACACAATATTCTAGGTGAGGTCTTACTAATGCATTGTAGAGTTTTAACATTACTTCCCTTGATTTAAATTCAACACTTTTCACAATATATCCGAGCACCTTGTTGGCCTTTTTTATAGCTTCCCCACATTGTCTAGATGAAGACATTTCTGAGTCAACATAAACTCCTAGGTCTTTTTCATAGTTCCCTTCTTCAATTTCAGTATCTCCCATATGATATTTATAATGCACATTTTTATTGCCCGCATGCAATACTTTACACTTTTCTCTATTAAATTTCATTTGCCATGTGTCTGCCCAATTCTGAATGCTGTCTAGATCATTTTGAATGTCCTTTGCTGCTGCAACAGTGTTTGCCATTCCTCCTATTTTTGTGTCGTCTGAAAATTTAACGAGTTTGCTTACTATACCAGAATCTAAATCATTAATGTAGATTAGGAATAGCAGATGACCTAATACTGATCCCTGTGGTACACCACTGGTTACCTCGCTCCATTTTGAGGTTTCTCCTCTAATCAGTACTTTCTGTTTTCTACATGTTAACCACTCCCTAATCCATGTGCATGCATTTCCTTGAATCCCTACTGCGCTCAGTTTGAGAATTAATCCTTTATGCAGGACTTTGTCAAAAGCTTTCTGGAAATCTAAATAAACCATGTCGTATGCTTTGCAGTTATCCATTTTCAATGTTGCATCCTCAAAAAAGTCTCCTCTCTCTCCCGTTCTTCACTCACCAAACACTCAACCCTGAGTGAGTGAAACGTGCATCTATGTACACAGCTGTGCCGGGATTCAATTACTAATTAATCATTCACTTGAATCCCAGCACGTGAACTAATTTGTGCAATCCCCGTGCTCACATACTATTACATACTTTATCTGCACGTGCCTAAATACATGTTACAACACTCGTGCTACATAGCCCAATTTATATCCTGTGCACCACTATATATACCCCAACAATAACACACCACATACAACATAAAACACAAAGTACGCACAGGGGCCACAGTCCCTTACTCCTGCTCAGTGCTCTTACCCATAATCCTCTCTTAGAGAGGTGGCTGCGTCATTACCCCATGGCTCTGCGCTACATGAGAGCGGACGACGCACCCAGGAAAGTAGCCCAGGTAGGAAACCGTCCTCATGGTTGTCCTCATCCTCCTCAAGCTCTGCCTCTCCATGCCCTCCCCCTCTCCCACGCAAGAGGAAAAAGAGTCGTTGTTCCAGGCAATAGGCAGACGGAGCTCTTAAAATAAACAAATCCCCTGGGTCGGATGAGATCCCCCCCAATAGTACTCAAAGAAATGAAAGAAGTTATTTACAAACCGCTAACCAAGATCATGCAACAGTCTCTTGACACAGGGGTTGTACCGACAGACTGGAAAATTGCAAAACGTAATACCGATCCACAAAAAGGGAGACAAAACCGAACCAGGTAACTACAGACCAATAAGCCTGACTTCTTTATATGTAAACTTATGGAATCTATAATATGATCCAAAATGGAAAATTACCTATATGGTAACAGTATCCTAGGTGACAGTCGGCATGGTTTTAGGAAAGGGAGATCGTGTCTAACTAACCTGCTTGATTTTTTTGAGGATGCAGCATCGACAATGGATAACTGCAAAGCATACGACATGGTTTATTTAGATTTCCAGAAAGCTTTTGACAAAGTCCTGCATAAAAGCTTAATTCTCAAACTGAACGCAGTAGGGATTCAAGGAAATGCATGCACGTGGATTAGGGAGTAGTTAACATGTAGAAAACAGAAAGTACTGATTAGAGGCGAAACCTCAAAATGGAGCGAGGTAACCAGTGGTGTACTACAGGGATCAGTATTAGGTTCTTGCTATTCCTAATCTACATTAATTATTTAGATTCTGGTATAGTAAGCAAACTTGTTCAATTTGCAGACAACCACAAAAATAGGAGGAGTGGCAAACACTGTTGCAGCAGCAAATGTCATCCAAAATTATCTAGACAGTATTCAGAACTGGGCAGACACATGGCAAATTACATTTAATAGAGAAAAGTGTAAGGTACTGCATGCAGGCAATAAAAATGTGCATTATAAATATCATATGGGAGATACTGAAATTGAAGAAGGGAACTTTGAAAAAGACCTAGGAGTTTATGTTGACTCAGAAATGTCTTCATCTAGACAATGTGGGGAAGCTATAAAAAAGGCCAAGAAGATGCTCGGATATATAGTGAAAAGTGCTGAATTTAAATCAAGGGAAGCAATGTTAAAACTTTACAAAGCATTAGTAAGACCTCATCTAGAATATTGTGTTCAGTTCTGGTCACCTCGTTACAAAAAGGATATTGCTGCTCTAGAAAGAGTGCAAAGAAGAGCAACCAGAATTATTCCGGTTTTAAAAGGCATGTCATATACAGACAGGCTAAAAGAATTTAATCTATTCAGTCTTGAACAAAGAAGACTACGCGGCGATCTGATTCAAACATTCAAAATTCAAAAAGGTATTGACAATGTCGACCCAAGGGACTTTTTCAACCTGAAAAAAGAAAAAAGGACCAGGGGTTACAAATGGAGATTAAATAAAGGGGCATTCAGAACAGAAAATAGGAGGCACTTTTTTACACAGCGAATTGTGGGTCTGGAAACAACTCCCCAGTAATGTTGTTGAAGCTGACACCCTGGGATCCTTCAAGAAGATGCTTGATGAGATTCTGGGATCAATAAGCTACTAACAACCAAATGAGCAAGATGTGCAGAATGGCCTCCTCTCGTTTGTAACTTTTCTTATGTTCTATTGCTGCCTTGGTCCTATCCAAGCAGTCCCTAACAAGCAGTGCTGTGTTTCTGAGGGGATCCTCAAGAGAACCTATTCATGCAGTGCACAGCTAGGGAATTGCAACAGCATCCTGATAGCCTACCAGTCCCCTGAGCTGCACCTGGTTAACAAAAACCTGCTCCATGTGTCCAAATTCAATGGACAAGCTGTAGGTAGAAACCTGGCTGTGTTGGTAGCCGCACACAGGCAGTTTTGGCTTTCCCAAGCACGCTTGCCTGACGGGGACAAAGCACCGCTGTTGGATGCCCAGATCACTTCAAGGCATACGTTTGGTTTGCCTGCTTCCCAAGTGAAAACCAGCAGTCCCCGCAGCCTCAAAGACCGGCACAACCAGCTGCGCCCGCTGCCAGAGGTGATGTTCTGGACTGGCCTGCCGAGGCTTGCCACGGAGGCTGTAATAGGTTTTGCCACCCTGCGCAGAGACTGAAGCCGCATACCAAGCCACAGGCAAACAGCAACCATAGGAATTTGCTGCCACAGGCCCAGGGCCCTTTCTCAGGGAGCCATCTGGACTAGTGGCATCAGTGCACCACAGACATCTGGCTGCTTACTACCGTTCAGATCGGCTATTCTCTGCAGTTCAAGCACAGTCCCCCTCCCTTTTGGGGCGTGACTACAACATCAGCCACGGACCCGCAGGACGCTGCTGTGGTGTCTCAGGAGGTAGCAGCTCTGCTGCAAAAACAGGCTATTCACATGATAGACCCCCTCCAGCTGGAGGAAGGGTTCTACTCCAGGTACTTCCTAGTGCCAAAGCGGGGTGGTGGCCTCAGACCGATCCATGACCTCAGATGGGTCAACCTGTATCTGAGCCAAAGGAAGTTCAAAATGTTGACCATGCAACAGCTGTTGCAGTCAATCAGGCCAGGCGACTGGTTCACCACGGTGGACCTCAAGGACGCCTATTTCCACATCCCCATAACACCAACGCACAGGAAGAACCTGCGGCTCGCCTTTCAGGGAAGTGTACGAGTTCCGTGTCTTGCCATTTGGCCTCTCCTTTGTTCCACTTGCCTTCTCGAAGTGCATGGAAGCTATCCTGGCCACATTGAGACTCAAAGGCATCAGAGTACTCAATTGTCTGGACGACTGGCTAATTTGTGCCCAGCCTCCAGCACAGGCAGACATCCACACGGAACTTGTCACCAGCCACCTTCAACTGTTGTGCCTTACAGTGAATAATGCGAAGAGCCAGCTGACGCCTTCTCAGACAGCCTCCTACCTCTGAGTGTGCTTGGACTCCGGGTCCATGCTGGCTACTCTGTCGGACGGCAAACTGCACAGCTCAGCAGAGCACTCATGGTAGTAATGTTCCAGGAACTTCTGGGCCTGGTGGCAGCAGCTTCCCAGACCCTTCCATTGGGTCTCCTCTCAAGGGGAGTCCCCAGCAGCTCAGAGTGGAGGCTTCACCCTGAGGTGGTGAGCTTCATCTGGGAGAGGTTCAGGAGAGATAGACCTCTTTGCATCCTAGGAATCAACCCACTGTCCCCTTTGGTTCTCCATAATAGGAGGCAGGGACCCGCTGGCAGTAGATGCCTTGGCACATCAGTGGCCGAGGCATCTGTTGTACGCCTTCCCACCGCTCGCCCTGCTCCCGCTGTGTTTGGAGAAAATCAGGCAGGACTGGGACAAGGTGCTCTTGGTAGTCCCATTTTGGCTCAGCTCACTTCCTGGTGGGGCAATTTTTAAAAAATGGGCTCGGCGGCTTCGGCGGCTATGGAGGACATTGCTCCTCGCTGGATGCTAACTCACTCATGAAGCCTCCATTTGAGCCCCTGCATTTGGCTGAACTGAAATTTATATAATTTAAAGCAGCTTTCTTGCTCGCGATCACCTCCGCAAAGCGGGTGAGTGAGATGCAGGCATTCTTGATAGCAAAAGCCTGCTTAATTTTTACAGAGGCCAGTACAAAGGTCATGCTCCATACGAATTCTGCCTTTTTGATGAAGACGATCTCGGCATTCCACATCAACCAGTCTTTTCATCCATCTCTTTTCCAGTCTGACAGAGAGTGACAGCTCCATACACTCTGCCCAGTGCTGGCCCTGGCGTACTAGTTGACAGGACGAAAAGTTGGAGGCAGTCCGAAGAATTTTTTGTCTGCTATGGGACGAAGTCCTTTTGTCAAGCCCTGTCTAAGCAGCGGGTGTCCAAGTGGATTGCAGACACGTTTAGGACTGCCCAATGAGCCCCCTCCAAAAGTTCACTGCCCATTCCACCAGGAGCATGGCAACTTTGTGGGATTTTTTTCTCCTGGAATGCTCAATTTCAATGATCTGCAATAAGAGTAGTCTAATGTCCCTAGCTGCTACTGTAAAACATTTTTTAATGATGCGGTAGTGTTTGTTTAATATAGCTGTCGTTATAGTATGTAACTGAAATGTTACTATAATTATTACTATAAATTGAGACGTAGTGCAACAACATTTTCGAGTTTGTTATAAACCAGTGTCGTGCTTTTAAAAATACTTGCATTGCGCATTTTGGCACGCTATATTTTTTTCTCATTCATGATGCTATTTGGGACAGAGAATGTTCAATGTTGACCAACTCCCATCCCCCCCCCCCCAGAATTTTTCTGAAATGATGCCCCTGCTCTCCTCTCTCTCATCTCTCCTGTCTCTCCTCTTTCCCTTCTCTCTTCCCTCCCCTCTCTCTTGTGGTGTTGGATGGTGTTACTGGTCTGACTGGTTTCTTGTACTGGTTTCAGGGACCCACGTAATGGAGGGCTCTGGGAGGATGGTAGTCACAGCTGTGGGAGTGAACTCTCAGAGTGGGATCATCTTCACCTTACTGGGAGCGGGAGAAGGAGAGGAGGAGGAGGAGGAGAAAAAGGAGAAGAAAGGTACGAACACAGAAACACACGCAAACAAACACATAGAAACACAGGCACAGAAACACACACAAACACATAGAAACACAGGCACAAAAACACACACAAACACATAGAAACACGGGCACAGAAACACACACAAACAAACACAGGCACAAAACACAGGCACAGAAACACACAAACACAAACACAGAAACACACAACACACAGAAACACAGGCACAGAAACACACAAACACATAGAAACACAGGCACAGAAACACACGCAAACACATAGAAACACAGGCACAGAAACACACGCAAACACATAGAAACACAGGCACAGAAACACACGCAAACACATAGAAACACAGGCACAGAAACACACACAAACACATAGAAACACAGGCACAGAAACACACAAACACAGAAACACAGACACAGAAACACACAAACACATAGAAACACAGGCACAGAAACACACACAAACACATAGAAACACAGGCACAGAAACACACACAAACACATAGAAACACGGGCACAGAAACACACAAACACATAGAAACACAGGCACACAAAACAAACACATAGAAACACAGGCACAGAAACACACAAACACATAGAAACACAGGCACAGAAACACACACAAACACATAGAAACACAGGCACAGAAACACACAAACACAGAAACACAGACACAGAAACACACAAACACAGAAAAACACAGACACAGAAACACACAAAACACATAGAAACACAGGCACAGAAACACACACAAAACACATAGAAACACAGGCACAGAAACACACACAAACACATAGAAACACAGGCACAGAAACACATAGAAACACAGGCACAGAAACACACACAAACAAACACATAGAAACACAGGCACAGAAACACACAAACAAACACATAGAAACACAGGCACAGAAACACAAACACATAGAAACACAGACACAGAAACACACAAAACACATAGAAACACGGGCACAGAAACACACACAAACACATAGAAACACAGGCACAGAAACACACAAAAAACAGAAACACAGACACAGAAACACACACAAACACAGAAACACAGACACACAAACACATAGAAACACACACACACAAACACATAGAAACAAACACACATAGAAACACAGGCACAGAAACACACGCAAACACATAGAAACACAGGCACAGAAACACACAAACACATAGAAACACAGGCACAGAAACACACACAAACACATAGAAACACAGGCAAACACAAACACAGAAAACACACACAAACACATAGAAACACAGGCACAGAAACACACACAAAACACATAGAAACACACAGAAACACACACAAACACATAGAAACACAAACACAGAAACACACGCAAACACATAGAAACACAGGCACAGAAACACACACAAACACATAGAAACACAGGCACAGAAACACACAAACACATAGAAACACAGAAACACACACAAACACATAGAAACACGGGCACAGAAACACACAAACACATAGAAACACAGACACACACACAAACACATAGAAACACGGGCACAGAAACACACACAAAAACACATAGAAACACAGGCACAGAAACACACACAAACACATAGAAACACAGGCACAGAAACACACACAAAACACATAGAAACACAGGCACAGAAACACACAAACACATAGAAACACAGGCACAGAAACACACACAAACACATAGAAACACAGGCACAGAAACACACAAAACACATAGAAACACAGGCACAGAAACACACACAAATACATAGAAACACAGGCACAGAAACACACACAAACACATAGAAACACAGGCACAGAAACACACACAAACACATAGAAACACAGACACACACACAAACACATAGAAACACGGGCACAGAAACACACACAAACACATAGAAACACAGGCACAGAAACACACACAAAAACACATAGAAACACAGACACACACACAAACACATAGAAACACAGGGCACAGAAACACACAAACACATAGAAACACAGGCACAGAAACACACAAACACATAGAAACACAGAAACACAGAAACACACACAAACACATAGAAACACAGACACACACACAAACACATAGAAACACAGGCACAGAAACACACAAAACACATAGAAACACAGGCACAGAAACACACACAAACACATAGAAACACAGGCACAGACACACACACAAACACATAGAAACACAGGCACAGAAACACACAAACACATAGAAACACAGGCACAGAAACACACAAAACACATAGAAACACAGGCACAGAAACACACACAAACACATAGAAACACAGACACACACACACAAAACACATAGAAACACAGGCACAGAAACACACAAACACATAGAAACACAGACACACACACAAACACATAGAAACACAGGCACAGAAACACACACAAACAAACACATAGAAAAACAGACACACAAATACACACACTGACACTCGCTCTCTGTTTGAGATGTCTCCTCTCTCCAGTCTGTTGAGTTTGAGAGTGAGTTTGGCTCTCTGTTCTGAATTGTTGAATGGCATCTCATGAAATAATCTCAAGAATACAGAGAGAGAGGCTGCCAGGGGGTCTGGGGAGAAACACAGCAGGAATCTGAGCCAACAATCCTATGTGTGTGTGTGTGTGTGTGTGTGTGTGTGTGTGTAGAAAACATGTAACATTGGATTCATTCTAATTCTTGGTTTCCATGCCTTATTCCAGGTAATCTGTTACACTTGCGTTTCCTAGGTCCCCTCAGCAGTGTTTTGTGCTTCATCCCGTTTTGTGGTTCACCTGGGGTTCCGTTTTGATTTGGGAAATTGAAATCTCAGGAGATGTTGTAGCCAGTTGGTTTTAATGGAGGTTTAAAACACTGCATTGGCTCATTTGGAGATGATTATTACAGAGATGTGTGAAACACTCAGAAATGTGTCAGCAGACTCCCCTGAGACAGCGTCCCCTGTGTGCTCCGGACAGACAGCTAGGGAGCCAGCCTGCGCCTCTGCCCTTCCTCCTGTTGATTCATTCATTTTCTTTTCTTTTTGTGTCTCATCCCTGTTTTGCTTTCACCTCCCGTAACCACCCCCCAAAACCCCTGCCCCCAGAAATTCTCCCTTACTCCCTACCCCTTCACCCCTACACCTCTTCCCTACTTACTACTCCCTCTCCCCTACCCCTCTCTCCTACTCTCCTATTACCTGCACCCTTCGCCTCTACCCCTATGTTGCTTACCCCTCTCCCCTACTCTCTACTCTCTCCCCTAGCCCTGAAATATGACCCACCATGACAACCCCTTGCCCAAAATCCTGACCTGCTACTTTCTAACCCCCCTGGCCCCTCAGCTGACTCTGCGGTTGCAAATTCCACACCTGCTGCTGCTGCTGCTCCCCACCAGTGCCCCCAACAAACACACTGGCCTCACAAATGGTACGTCACCCCCCCTCACACACCCCTCCCCCCCTCACACAGACACACCCTCCACTGTGCTCAGGGGTCTGTGCTCAGAGGTCTGTGCTCAGGGGTTCTTAGCTGAGGGAGGTCTGTGCTCAGGGGGTTGTTCTCAGGGGGTCTGTGCTCAGGGGGGTGTGCTCAGGGGTCTGTGCTCAGGGGGTCTGTGCTCAGGGGTTGTGCTCAGGGGGGTCTGTGCTCAGGGGTCTGTGCTCAGGGGGTCTGTGCTCAGGGGGTCTGTGCTCAGGGGGTCTGTGCTCAGGGGGTCTGTGCTCAGGGAGGTCTGTGCTCAGGGGGTCTGTGCTTAGGGGGGTGCTCTGTGCTCAGGGGGTCTGTGCTCAGGGGGTCTGTGCTCAGGGGTTTGTGCTCAGGGGTCAGTGCTCAGGGGGGTCTGTGCTCAGGGGGGTCTGTGCTCGGGGGTCTGTGCTCAGGGGGGTCTGTGCTCGGAGGTCTGCGCTCAGGGGGGTCTGTGCTCAGGGAGGTCTGTGCTCAGGGAGTTGTGATCAGGGGGTCTGTGCTCAGGGGGTCTGTGCTCAGGGGTCTGTGCTCAGGGGGGTTGTGCTCAGGGGTCTGTGCTCAGGGGGTCTGTGCTCAGGGGTTGCGCTCAGGGGGTCTGTGCTCAGGGAGGTCTGTGCTCAGGGGGGTCTGTGCTCAGGGGTCTGTTCTCAGGGGGTCTGCGGGGGTCTGTGCAGGGGGTCTGCTCTGGGGTCTGCGCTCAGGGGTCTGTGCTCAGGTGGTCTCTGGGGGTCTGGGAGGTCTGCGCTCAGGGGGTCTGTGCTCAGGTGTCTGTTCTCAGGGGTCTGATCAGGGGTCTGTGCTCAGGTTGTCTGTGCTCTAGTCTGCATTTTTTTATTTTAGTCATAGTCTTAGTCATTTGACAAAAATGAAATGTAATGTTAGTCTAGTCTTAGTCTGTCAGTCTAAGTTGTTCTCTTAGTCCAGTTGACTGAAATAGTCAGATGTTTTAGTCAATGGATGTTGTTGGAGTCAGTCTTGTCAACAGAAATGTAGTCTTATATCATTTTTTGTTGGTGTATCCAGATCAGAACTTTGAAATGCAGCAGAAGAATAAGAACAAAATATGGTATATTTGCATTTCTGCATATTGCATAAACAACCACCTTCAGCTTCATGTTTATAAAAAAAAAATTAACATACTAAAATCTTTATACAGTGTGTGTGAAAGATACGGACTGTTAATTTAAAAAAAGGTTATTTAAAAAAATATTATTATTATTAATCCATGTAATTAGAATTCTAAAAACAAAAAATGGCACGTTATGTTTCCAGTCACTGTTTTATATTAAACAAATGTAAATGAGACCTTCTATAATCTTCATTTAGACCACTATATAACAATAGCTAACTTTGTATTTAGATATTAAAAAAGGACTTTACTTAATACCAACTCTTTATGTAAAAATAAAAAGTTCAAAAGATTCAATGCTGTTTTTAAACCCATACTGCAAAAATGAAACATTCATTTACAAAAATGCACATCTCTCAATGTACTCTGCCTCTTTTTCTCTTTCCCAGTGTGAGTTCACCTGTCACACTACAAACGCTTTGAGCAAATGCTTGGGAAGCTGGCATGGAGAGGACAATGCAAAATGGTTAGGATTGGAAATACAGCGGGGTTTTGTGCCTTCCAAAATCCAATTCCATTCTGAGCACTGCAGATCTCTGACAGTTTGCTTATATTTCTTTATTTCATGTTTGACTGTTACTCAGCTGCTGAAGCAGCCTTCCTCGCTGATGGCTTTAAAAATTGGAAACTGGGTCTTTTTGGTGATGGTGAGCTTTGGGAACCGGTGGCAAAGTCAAGGTCGCTTTTGGATAAAGTTTATATGGTTTTCCATGTGTTCTGTAGTAACAATTACTCTACCTGCACTCTCTAGGGAGTTATAAGAAAGTTTTACATGTGTCCTTTAGGCGAGGTCACGAGCAAGGAATTTTTTGATAGAGCATATATGGGTTACTATATGTCTTCCATATTAACCATGACCCTATCTGCACTCTGTAAGGAGTTATAAGCTAGTTTTGCATTTGATCTTTATGTAGCAACTTGCTTTGAACAAACTAGGTAGACAACCTTGCCAAGGCTATGTATGCCAAGTTTCGCTTCCATCGGCATAACCATTTCAGAGAAGTCGTTTGAATATTGGTGACAAATCCAGTATGGCCACCGAACCATGTGGCCAATCAACTTCTCTTCAAAATATCTAAATCTAGGGTATAAGGGTAGCCTGTGCTCCAAGTTTCACATCTCTACCATAAGTGGTTTCAGAGAATTTTTTTTTAATTGTCCAGAGTTCTTGAAAAATCTAATATGGCTGCCAAACCATGTGACCAATCAACTTCATTGTTTCGTTGACATTAATTCTCATAGGCTTCTACTTCTCTTATGAAGTTTCATCACTCTACCACATTCTACCATAGGTAAACATTGCAATATGTGCAAATTGACCATAGCTGAAATTTGATTGGGTCGCGGCAGCCATATTTTTTTATGTAGCGACTTGCTTTGAATAAACTTGATAGACAACCTTGCCAAGGCTATGTATGCAAAGTTTCACTTCAATCAGCATAACGGTTTCACAGAAGACGTTTTAATATTTTTGACAAATTCAATATGGCCGCCGATCTTTGACCTTCGTTTTCACTCTCACACAACTTCCCATAGGCCTCTACCACCCTACCAAGTTTTGTGACTTTTCAAGCAACGGTGTTGATTTTACAGACATTTGAAAATTTTTAATAAAAAAATAAATAATAATCCTAACAATTACAATAGGGTTCCAGCAACTTCGTTGCTTGGCCCCCTAATAATAATTCATTTAGCTGATGTCTTTATCCAAGGAGATTTACAACTATCACGTGTGTCAGTTTAATCTGACTTTGAGTTTCTGCACACACAGAATTCATTTGGATAAATGTAGTAATTTTTTGACCATTATATATATGCAAAAAAATTAAGGTATTTAATAATCCAGCTAATTTAAAGTTGCAAACCTTTTTAGCAAATGCTTTTGAAATATTAACATGTAAATAAAATTAAATTTTACTTCTGTTTGCTGCTGTAGCCATATGCCGCTGGGATAAATGGCGCTTCAAGTCTGTGTTTTTTCCAGTCAACGTGTAGCTATCCACATTCTTCACCAGTCTTTAATAATTTGATATTTTGTTTTGTTTGTGGTTAGTCGTAGGAAAAATGCTTCAGAAAGCCAGTTGTCTTCTTTCTATCAACCGAAAGCATTTTATAAAATAACTGTCGTTCACCTGAAGTCAATGTCAAATGCTATAGGGCAATATATTTTCCGTGACCATGATCCAGCTGGTCTTCATCAAGGGACTTCCGTGTTAGTCTCGTCAGTGTCACAGAAAAGATTGGCTAATTACTCTGTTGCTTTTCTTCAAGTTCAGTTAATTGTTTTTCATCTTTGTCTTCGTCATACCTGGTGTTTTTAGTCCTCATTGTCATTGTTGACTAAATAAAAAAAATCGTTGTTGATTAATATTTTCGTTAACGAAATTAACATTGGCTCGGGTCTGTGCTCAGGGGTCTGCGTCAGGGGTCTGTGCTCAGTTAGCTGTGTGGAAGCTCACTATCCACACAGTCTCACAGGCTGTGTGTTTGTATTCATGAGTCCTGCTGCCACTTTGTCTCTCCTCCCTCTGCGCTCTGTTTCTCTACTCATCTGTTTCTGTGTTTCTCATCCTTCTTTCATTCAGGAAAGCCACAGGATGGAGTGATGGAAAACAATCTCAACAAAGGTAATAATGCACTCACTCCACTTGGTGGTGCAACTGAGTGTTAGTAAATAGGAATTTCTACCCCTTCTCCACTGGCACATCCGACCGTGAGGGCTCGGTTTGGTACGGGTACGTGTGGTTTTTCACTGGCTGTTTGTCGAACCGAGCAAGAACCAAACTGTGAATCTCCAACCTCACAAGACATCAGAATCCAGCTGCGAGCCAAACCATTGCATCAGCCAGTACACTCCAGAAAGAAAAACAACAAACATGGTGGGCAGCGAGTGTGATGAGAGAAAAGTACAGCCTTGGGATGCTGAGGAAGTGCAGGCTCTAGTTTCTCTGTGGGCAGATAGAAGTGTTCAGGAAGATCTGGAGTCGTGCATCAGAAATGAGAACGTTTATGCCTGAATTTGATGATTTAAAGCAATGGACATAAACCATGGGTACGGTACATTTAACTCACACAGTCAGACACAACATTTTACCAAATTTTTCATCCTTGACCTTTATTATATTAATATAAAGAAAAAAACTGCAAAAATAAAACAATTCAAAACTTATTTACAAAAATAGTCAAACAAAATACTGAACTGCTGTACCATGCATACAGCTACGGCTCTCGTTGCGCTCGTGCAGCTTTTTTTTTTTTTAAGCACCCAGACAAAAAACAACTAGAAAAAACAACTATTCTTAAACGGGATATCTTTAGTATCTTTTTAAAACCTTCTTTTTTCCCCTTCAATAGAACTAAATGACCTTTAGTAAGTCAATATAATCAGCAAAATGTGTGGATTATAAAGACATTCCTAAATATATTTACAAAATATAGCGATACAAGATACAGCTGTACCATTGGTCTATTCATTTTTGAACACCATTTGTTTGCGCATCTTTTGGCAAACTGAGTTCGTTAATAACAACTGTCTCGTTGCGTGTGACGTCAGTAGCACGGCTCAGCTCTGCAGTGGAAAAACAACCCAGGCTCCCCTTAACCGCACCGTGAGGGCTCCGTACGGCCCTGAAGCGGCCTGGTTGTACAGTGGAAAAGAGGCATTCGTTTCAGAGGGGACCGAAATTGGAGCTGCACGCCCCCTGGTGGTCAAACAGTCTCACTTCAGTGTAATCCGTGGTGGCGCATTAGCAGGTCATTATCATTGTGTAAATATGAGAGAGCACTCCCACTCCCTATAGGGTATTGGGCAGGGAGTTTGAATACTGTGGGATGGCAGATGGTGTGCTGTACAGTGTACAGGAGATGATGTGTTCTCTAGTTTGAGTCAAGGTTGAGTGGCTGATTGACTTCACTGGAAGTCGGCTTACTAACCCTCTCTTCCCCTCTCCCTCTCTCTTCCCCCGTCAGCTAAGAAGCAAGACGGTGCAGTCGCTATGGAGATGCAGCCCCTGAAGAGTGCGGAGGGAGGGGAGGTGGAGGAGAGAGAGAAGAAGAAGAGCAACGTGAACAAGAAAGAGAAATCCGTCCTACAGGGCAAACTCACCAAGCTGGCAGTGCAGATCGGGAAAGCAGGTGAGAGGGGGAGCGAGGGCGGGGCTGGGACCAAACTGTTTAACACTGTAAAACCCAGTAGTACGGTGTCCCATTTTAGGACATTCTCAGGTATCACTCTCCTTCCTGTGCTGAGCATCAGTCCTGCTCGAGTCAGTCATCAGGCATCCGTCTTCCTTGAGGTTGGGCGGAGTCGTCTAAATCACCCAATCAAACAAGAGCAAAAAAACTTTTAATGCTTCCATTGGACGTGTGAATCTGATGGCTGGTGGTGACATCAGACCAGGAACTGAATGGACTGTCTGTTTAGTAAACGCGCTGTTGCGCCGCTTTATTGTAAATTAACAAATAAAAAGGTTTAACAAAACAGCAACACAGAACAAACAAAATGGCGCAGTGGCCAAAACAAATACACAAACAAAACATTAACAAACAACAAGTACCGTTCCAGCACGAGTAGCAATTGTTTTCTTTCATAATTCATTTCACCTCTCTCTCTCTCTCTCTCTCTCTCTCTCTCTCTCTCTCTCTCCCCCGTATCTCCTCACTGTACATCCAACCCTGGGTGTGTGAAACATTCATTCTTTTATACAGCTGTGCCGAGATTCGATTGCTAATCGGTACAGTCTGCTCATGGACTAATTGTGCACTTCCCATGCCTCTATACCCATTTTAATCTGCACGTGAAGTGGTTGTTTATTTCCCTGTGCCTAAATACAAATATACATTTTACGTCATCTGTGCTACATAAACCACACTCCGTGCACCACTACAATAATACATATTACAGACAATATAAAACACAAAAATATGCACAGGGGCAGGGCACCCTGACATCTCCCCCCTTGTGTGCCGCACACATGGCTTTAAAGGCCACCTCCACCCTTAAAATCACCAAAGTTTCTGGGGTACTGGCCCAAGAAGGGGAGGCATCAAGGGGCCCATGGGCAGCAATGTTGCCAGTACCAAAGGCTGACAGCTCCCAAGCTGACTCCTCCAGTCCCAGCAAATCCCTGGAGGTCAGCAGCAAACGACCTCCAGGGCAGGCATCCCCGGGCAATAGCGCATGGGCCTTCCCGGGCGAAAAGATTATTGTATAATTAAAAAAAAAAAAAATGAAAATGTAAACCAATTGCTAACAATACAGTGTAGCTGCTGCTTAGTCGATGCATTTTTTCCGTTTTTTAGTTGCATTTATTAGGTATATTTTAAGCATTTTAAAAATGAGTTGTTACGATGTGCAAATTTAATTATTTGAATTTGATATCAGACATAACCCCCGTCATTTATCAAATATACAACAAATATGAAACCTTGAACTTTACACACAAATGATCCCACAATTAAAATAAACGTGTTCTAGAGATACAGTAATGTACCTCCCTGCAATCCTCTCCCAAGCTCGTCGTGCTGTTCATTTACTTGATCCATGCTCGTTTTTTACACTTTTAGGGTGAACAAAATAGAAATAAAACAATTATTAAAATGAATAAAGAAATAAAAAAAAAATGCATCGACTAATCAGCAGCTACACTGTATTGTTAGCAATTAGTTTACATTTTAATTTTTTTTCAATTATACAATCATCTTTTCTTTAACTTCTTACTCACTGTGGCAAAGTGGTTTGCAGTGTGCAGGTGAAGAGGTGATGCAGTGCTCAAACAACGACAACAAACAGTGTTCATGGTCCAAATGTTTCTTTCATTTGTTTTCATGGTTTGGCTCCGTTAAATAATAATGTTGACAACTACACAGCAATGTGTAATTGCACAGCCAAACAATACAGGGTTTTAGTTCTGAAATAATAATAATAATAGTAATACACAAAGGCAATGTACAGACATGGCTCTGCGTCCTTTCGCGGTGCTCCCGTGCTGGTGGTGAATACACAGTTAAGTGTGACTGGTAATCTGGGTGGATGCTGGCTTAACAGTGACAGCTCCCAGTTTGCTTAGCCGTCTAATAATTACAAATAAACAGTTAATAACAAACACAAATACAAAACACTCACGGTTACTTTCAGTTTCGCTCGTCCTTTACAGGTCTTTCCATAACCATAACAAAGAAACAGATTGCATCGTCACATCCTTAGAAATATCCTTCAGTCACGCCCCCTCGGATAGCTAGTTCAATCACGTCTCCTCCAATCCATGACTGGCACATCGCTTACCGTACTAGGGCAATGACTTCTGGTATTGTGACTCTGCCCCCTTCCTGGAGGGCCGGCTTCCGACTGACCCTGGAATGAACTGTCAAACCATACAGTCTGGGGCACACTGTTCCTGTTATACCGCGCCCTCACAGGTCAGGAGGGAGATTGCGTACTCTGATTCATTCGCTGTCTGTCACACTCACCCACCACAATAACTTAATGCCATCTACTTGTCAAACTATTGATTGAAATCTGTGTCATCCAATGGAAGCATTGAAAGTTTTTTGCTCTTGTTTGATTGGGTGATTTAGATGACTCCGCCCAACCCCTCACTCTCCCCTTAAGCCTGACGACTAACTCGAGGAGGACTGATGCCTGACGTGTTATATGTGATATTGCCTTCAGTGTGCTGGGCTGTGCCTTGCTGTGCTGTGCTGTACACAGGGCAGTTTTGGTGGCCTGCACTGTATAACCCTATCTCTCCTGTGTCTCCAGGTCTGGTCATGTCTGCGATCACAGTGATAATCCTGGTGCTGTACTTTGTGATTGAGACCTTCGTGATTGAGGGCAGGGTGTGGTTGACGGAGTGCACCCCGGTTTATGTCCAGTACTTTGTCAAGTTCTTCATTATCGGGGTGACTGTGCTGGTCGTGGCCGTGCCTGAGGGGCTTCCCCTGGCTGTCACCATCTCGCTGGCATACTCCGTCAAGGTAGAACCCCCAAAATCACAACCCCTTCCCAAAATCACAAACCCTAAACCTCCAACATCACCCGAAATTACACCCCCAAAATCACACCCCTTCCCAAAATCACAAACCCTAAACCTCCAACATCACCTTGAAATTACACCGCCAAAATCACACCCCTTCCCAGAATCACAAACCCTAAACCTCCAACATCACCTTGAAATGACACCCCAAAATCACACCCCTTCCCAAAATCACAAACCCTAAACCTCCAACATCACCCAAAATTACACCCCAAAAATCACACCCCTTCCCAAAATCACACACCCTAAACCTCCAACATCACACACCCAAAATTACACCTCCAAAATCACAACCCCTCCTTTGTTTTTCAGTGTCTTTTTGTCTGTGTGTCTCTGTGTCGGTACAAATCCAATTCAAATGGTCATCACTGGCATGACAAGTCGCACATGTATTACCAGTTAATGTAGTAAATGTACAGGTATATTGAGTATGTTTTAATATGCTGCACATAACAGTATGCCTTGCTCTCCCTGTAGAAAATGATGAAGGACAACAACCTGGTGCGTCACCTGGATGCGTGTGAGACGATGGGCAATGCCACGGCAATCTGCTCTGACAAGACGGGCACACTGACCACTAACCGCATGACCGTAGTGCAGTCCCACGTGGGCGAGGTCACCTACCGGGAGGTACCGGGCCCCGGGGTGCTGAGCCCTGCAATACTGGACGTGCTTGTCAGCGCCATCGCCGTCAACAGCGCCTACACCACCAAGATACTGGTGAGTGCACAAACCAGTACACCACAGCGTCTACTAGAAACCAGTGTAAAAACTAGTAGACGACCAATATACTGGTGAGTGACTGAAGCAGTCCGCAAACCAGTACAAACCTGGGGCCCGTTTCATAAAAGCGATTTGCGCATTCGCAGGCACCTCGCAGATTGAAATGTGGCTTTCATCAAACTATGGGTTGCGACATCTCCAATTTTCACTGAAACTTGTGACAGCCATGCAGTAGCAATTGTCATCACAGATCCTGTTTTAATGCATACCATGGCACTCATACTACTAGCTGGTTGTCGATATGGCAGAGAAATGAAAGTATTTAGGGACCCGTCAAGTCCTCTTGATTGATATACAGACGCAGAATAAATATCAAAATACCAATTGTCAAAACTAATCTGTGTGATTTATTGATCAAGAAGATAGCTATAGATGGATCTCAAATACCAGTGCTGTTCCTTGCTGTGAAAGAGCACCTGTAATATGAGCACCTGTAATATGAGCTACTGTACATATGTGCAATTCATATTTAAAAAACATTTTTTTATCAAATCAGAAAAATAAAAATGCATTATATTTTAAACTTATAAAATAAGAACCATTTAACAGTTCATCTGAATTTATTAAAAGTGTTAAACTATTTTGTCTAAAAATCTGCTTAATATCAGTATGACAGAGTTGACAATACAGGAAAACAAAGACTTTCCCATTAAAACTTAAAACAGTAGTTTATTAAGAAAGTTTAGATCAAGCCACAAACATTGCTGTTTATTGTGATTATAAAAATGAGATGAACAAAAGAGAAAATCAAACAACATTTCTCCTTCCATAAGGTCACAAATTTAAATTGCTCAGAAACTTCTTTATATTTAGAATAAGGTAAGTTTCGTTTTGGAATTTCGCAGAGTAAAATTATTGTTTCTTCAAAGAAAAAAATACATTTTAGAAAAATGCTAAACTAGCCATCAATGGATTTACATCAGTGTGTTGGTCTCTGCTGGTTTGTACAAATCAAGAGACGAGAAAAAAAAAACATGACAGCTCAAAAATATGGACAAACCTATCAAAGCCGTGTTCCAGATGTATAAAATGTGAAATTTAAGAGGTAGCTTGCAGTCTTTTAATGTTGTTCATCCTCTATAAAATCCATTACTTCTGGAGAGATGCTCTATATCTCTCTTGTTCTGCTTGCAAGAATGGGAGAGACATTTCCAGTCAACTTAAAGAGTAAGTAGCGGGGTTCTGAAAAATATAGCGTTACCCGTCCCCACGTGTTTCTACAACTGTTTAAATGAATGTACCTGTGATTTGTCTTTTCATTAACATCCTGACAACTTTTACATGTATAACTTTGAAGTCTGTTTCAAAGCTCTTTTCAGAATGTCCGCTCTAGTGCACAGGGTTTGACATCTGTCCTCTAAATCACTGCAGGAAGAGCGATAATTATTATTATTTTTTTAATTATAACAAGAAGTGCTCTGGCTTTTCTGTTCCGTACCACATCATGGATCGTTCTTGCTGTGTTACCTGTTTGACAATGTGGGCAATAATCCTTAAACTATCAGTGCACTAGAGCGGACATTTTGAAAAAAGCTTTGAAACAGACTTTAAAGTTATAAGTGTAAAAAGTTGTCAGGATGTTAACAATGAAAAGATGAATTACAGGTACGTTCATTTAAACAGTTGCAGCAACACATGGGGATGTGAAAAGCGTCCCCTCGGCTTTTTACATAGAGGATTGTGAGGGTCTGGAACCAGCTCCCCAGTAATGTTGTTGAAGCTGACACCCTGGGATCCTTCAAGAAGCTGCTTGATGAGATTCTGGGATCAATAAGCTACAAACAACCAAACGAGCAAGATGGACCTGACTGGCCTCCTCTCATTTGTAAACTTTCTTATGTTCTTAAGTGAAGAAACTATCATTTCTGATTTATTTATTTTTTTTACATCTGCGTTTTCAAGGCTTCCGTAGCCTACTAAAGTAAACACCAACTAACTATATAACCAACTAGCCTGTGCACATCCAGAGTGTTTCACTTTTAAACATTTAATAATCATGTTTAAATTATAACCACTGCAGTTTAATTTGTATTTAGAAAATAAACATCAAGACGACTTGTTTATTATCTGTTGCAGACGTTTCCCGGTTTGCAAGTGTCTGCATTATCTTTTCTGTGTTTCAGTATAGAAACCATCACAATTTAAAATGTTTATAAACTTGATTATATGAATACTTTACTTCCTATTGTTATTTATTTTATGTGAGGCTTACAGTTAAGAATGGGTTGAAGTTTTATTTCCGTCATGACACCGCGGTTTATTCTGTTACTGTTTTTAAAAGGTTTTGTTTGAAATCAAAATGTAAGCGTTTGGGATATTGTTTCTATAGCTGTTGCAAACATAGCATGGGTGTCGTTTTTGGTTAGGCTACATTGGAAATAGTAACCTATACGCCAGTCTGTGAATTAATGGACATAAATTAACATGTCGAACATAATTAAATCATTAGTGCCGAAGATTAATGTATTGTATTTGTATGTTAGTATTTCAAAAAATCTAAGGTCCAGAGGTCGTTGCATTTTATTTGTGTAACATCTTTTTTGGAACGTAGTTAATGAGTGGTTTTTCAATGTTACATAAACAGTAAAAACAAAATGTACCCGCGTCTTTTCGTCTTATTCCTTATAAAACTTGAGTTGGTCTGTGTATGATTATAAAATACACAAAATACTATTTTCTATAGGCTATATAAATATACATCATCCCCCATTTTCAGCACCCCCAGTTTTAAATTCGTTCCCGCGTCTCTCATATCTAACAATACTTTATTTATTTATTTTAACCACAACTACTCAGAATGCTGCTCATAGTGCTTTCATCACTGACACGCACTTCCTTATAGATTGGTGTAGCGTTTCAGGCATTCTAAATTGGGTGTAAAATACAGTAGCTTGGTGTCTTAAAATATCTCTGCTGGATTTTCCCGCACTGAAAGTTGCAGATATGGGAGCAACTTGAAAAATGCGAGATTCCCGCAATCCCGTGCTGAAATTCAAGGCCTGATTTTAATAATAAAAAGCTGTCTTAAATATGTGGTCACTTAACGCTATTTAAAATCTGTCAATATACAGTATATAGGCTACGTTCAACATCGGGGCGATGTCTGTTTTGTCTGTAAATTAGTAGCTAGTAATTACATCCACACCATAGCAGTGCGGCAATCCTGATACATGTTTTGTACATTCATGGTGGAAGCTATAACATTATAGTTAAATTTAATATTACAAAACTGTTAAAGAAATAAATAGTACATTAACCTTATTTGCTATGAAGTGTTTGTTTCTGTATAATCTGTGATGCACAGGAAAACGTTAGGCCTATTTGCCAAAATATCCAGCTGTGCTAGAAAGGTTAGGTCTGCTCAAGGTAATTATTTTTCAAATTTTGAGAATTTCACACCACGAACAAAAACTAAATAATACAAAATTAAATACTATTTTCCAATAAATCATTTTCTTTTGTGAAATCTCTGTTTAACAACAATGTTTCAAATGTTTACATTTGCCAGAACAGCAATGGTAATGTCACAGACCGGAAATAGCCGAAGGCTCCGTATTTGCTTTAGAGCCCTTTTTAGAGTGGTGGAAGGCAGGGGTATTTTATCTGAATAGAAAAATGATAAGAAAGTTATTTTTTGTAAAGTATTGAAGATTATACCTTATTTAGATAACAGAGACAATTTTGTTGCATACGGTGCACTGTTTGCTTTTCTGCATGGACGTTGGGCATAAATCTGCACTTTCGGCAGAGCGGAAATGGGACATAAATAATAATAATAATAACACTATGTAACACAATTTTTGTTCCTGGGTAGTAAGTGTTATTTCCTAATTGCTTATGCCTCAAAAGTATAGAAAATGGCTATTATTCCCCACAAACTTTGCTTTTGTGACCAGGACAGTGATATTTTGAAATTTACTTATTTCCAATGAGAAAACGGGCGAATTTGTGTCTTGTCCAAATGTAGTCTCCCATCATGTTCTCGTTATACTGTCCTTGGTAGCGGCGTTCAAAGTCCAGTATATCCTGGTGGAAGCGCTCGCCTTGCTCCTCCGAGTACGCTCCCATGTTCTCCTTGAATTTATCAAGATGAGCATCAAGGATATGGACTTTGAGGGACATCCTACAGCCCATTGTGCCGTAGTTCTTCACCAGAGTCTCAACCAGCTACACATAGTTTTCGGCCTTGTGATTGCCCAGGAAGCCCCGAACCACTGCGACAAAGCTGTTCCAAGCCGCTTTCTCCTTACTAGTGAGCTTCTTGGGGAATTCATTGCACTCCAGGATCTTCTTTATCTGTGGTCCGACAAAGACACCGGCTTTGATCTTTGCCTCAGACAGCTTAGGGAAGAAGTCTTGAAGGTACTTGAAGGCTGCCGACTCCTTATCTAGAGCTCTGACAAATTGTTTCATAAGGCCCAATTTGATGTGCAGTGGTGGCATCAGCACCTTCCGGGGGTCCACCAGTGGCTCCCACTTGACGTTGTTCCTCCTCACAGAGAACTCGGTCCGCTGTGGCCAGTCCCGCCTGTGGTAGTGCGCCTTGGTGTCCCTGCTGTCCCAAAGGCAAAGATAGCAGGGAAACTTGGTAAAACCGCCTTGGAGACCCATCAGGAATGCCACCATTTTTAAGTCTCCTATGACCTCCCAGCCGTACTCATCATACTTCAAGGCGTCCAGCAAGGTCTTGATGCTGTTGTAATCCTCTTTGAGGTGCACCGGAGTGAGCCAGGGAAGAGACGGGTACTTGTTACCATTATGGAGCAGCACGGCTTTGAGGCTCCTGGATGAGCTGTCAATGAAGAGGCGCCACTCATTCTGGTTACAGGCGATTCCGATTGCCTCGAACAGACTGGTCACATTGTGGCAGAAGCAGAGCCCATCTTGACGGGTGAAGAAGCTGGAAAAAGGTTGGTGACGCTTCCTCTGATCTGCGACTTGCACACTTTCATCCAACAAGTTCCACTGCTTGAGCCTAGACGCCAAAAGCTCGGCATTGGACTTGGTGAGACCAAGATCTCTAATCAAGTCGTTGAGGTCTTTTTCGTTGGGGTAGTATGGGTTTCTCTCCTCAGCTCCACCTCTGAAATTGTCATCTGGATCTACAACGTCTTCCTCGCTCTCTGACTTGCTGCTCTCTTTTTAAAAGACGGCTGCTCTCTCTCCGGAGGGGTGGGGGAGCTCATGGCAGTGTGGCACCAGGGCGATGGATGAAGGAAGGTCCGGATACGTGATAGCAGGTGCATTCTTGCCAGTCCGGCGTTTGGAAGGGTCCACCATGCAGAAGTAGCAGTTGCTTGAGTGGTCAGTGGGTTCCCGCCAAATTCTTGGGATAGCGAACTTCATGGCTCTCTTTTCCCTCTGTACCATCCTACAAAAATACATTTATTTCACCCATGACTAATGTGTAAGAGATTCTCGCAACATTTTTCATATATGATATATTTTTTCAATAACATTGAAAATTGTAAAACATTTTAAAATTAAAAACTTTTACAATTTTAAAATTTTAACAAATTTTATAACATAAAATTCCGAGCAACAATTGTCCATCTTACCTTCCAGAGTTTTTTTTGCAGTGCTCGCAGGTGAAATGAGGTGCCCAGGGTTTGTCTTGATCCCGACAGACATGCGAAATATGCCTTGTAGGCCTCACACATCTTAGCAGATGCTTCCACGGAGTACTTTTTTCGCTCTTGTCTTGATAAATTGGCCGCAGACATAGCAAAATGCGTCTGCGGATGCTTGCAGCCTCTTGATGCCATCTCAGAAAAATGCAGATATGTATCCACTTAGGCAGCTGGAACTAAACTGAACTGGTGGGCTTAAGGCCCCTGTATTTATACTACTATTTATATTACTGGAAAGTTCTAGAAGTTACTCCAAGTTTACTCAGCACTGAATCTATCTGGAATGTTCTGGAAAATAGGTAAATTTCAAAATATCACTGTCCTGGTCACAAAAGCAAAGTTTGTGGGGAATAATAGCCATTTTCTATACTTTTGAGGCATAAGCAATTAGGAAATAACACTTACTACCTAGGAACAAAAAAAAAAAAAAAATTTGTTACACAGTGTAATTTCAGTTTAACAAGCTGTAATGCAAGTGTATTTTCAAAAAAGTGCAAAGCCTAAAATTCCATTGCACCACTTTTGAAAATACATTTTGCAACTTATCTGTCGCTGAGGTGTTTTGCCACCTGTTTTTCCCTCTGCCCCTTTTGAAAATCAGGCTGTATAACAGCTAAAAGAGCTTATCAGAACGACAAAGTGCTAATATTACAAGTGTGAATTCTTTCTATTCGCCAAATATTTTGTACATAAGTATGGAGTTACAGTAATTTCAGTAATTTTTACAATTATTTCTTTGAAACAACCTTCATGTGACACACAACAAGTGAAACTGAAATCGAATTAGTTGGTCTCATCTCCAGTCATGGCCTATGTTTTACACAATTCAAAACTCGAGTCTGCCCGTGTGTAAGGTGCACATCTGTGAATGTGATGTCACTGCATGAATTGGTTGACGGGCTGTACAATAAGGCTTAGCAACAACAAACATCATCAAGAGAAATGTTCTTTGAAATCCTCTGCTTACTTCGACTACTTTCATATATTTTACAACACAGATCTGAATGGCTCCACTGCAGAACCGCAGGCGCCCTATCAGCCACAGGGGTCGCTGGTGCGCTGTGAACCGAGGATTCCCCTGCCGACCTAAGCCCTCCCTACCCGGGCGGCGCTCGGCCAATTGTGTGCCGCCCTAGGAACCCCCGGTCACGGTCCGCAGTGACATAGCCTGGATTCAAACCTACGATCTCAAGGCTATAGGCCGCATCCTGCACTCCACGTGGAGCACCTTTACTGGATGCGCCACTCGGGAGCAACCCCACACAAGCAGTTTTTTGAATACCATATGCACACACTGAGGCCTCTGTATGCACTTTGCACCAGTAGCTGCAGTTACAGTGTGATGCTTCCTGGTGGCAGTAGATATTGCGAGGGTGTGGGTGTAACTGACAGTGTTTGTGTCTCCCCCAGCCCCCAGACCAGGAGGGGGGTCTCCCGAAGCAGGTGGGCAATAAGACGGAGTGCGCTCTGTTGGGCTTCGTGCAGGACCTGCACAGAGACTACCAGGCTGTGAGGGTTCAGATCCCTGAGGAGAAGCTCTACAAGGTCTACACCTTCAACTCTGTGCGCAAGAGCATGAGCACCGTGGTGTGCCTACCCGAGGGGGGGTTCAGGCTGTACAGCAAGGGGGCCTCCGAGATCATCCTGAAGAAGTACGTACCCCACCCAACACCTCCCCCCTCTCCCACTGTCCTCCATCCTCTCCGCATATCTCTGTGTGTCCTCTCTCTCTCTCTCTCTCTCTCTCTCTCTCTCTCTCTGTCTCTGTGTGTCTCTCTCTGTCTCTGTCTCTGTGTGTGTGTCTGTCTCCCTCTCAGGCTTTCTGGTTCTCTGTATCTCTGTTTCTCTGGCCCTGAATATCAAAAGTGCCTTCCAACAGTCCGAAACTCGCTGGCTCTGTCTGTTTTAACTCAATTCTTATTGTTTCCATCATAAAATGTAACACTCCTGTGCTGTTTTCTGACAGGTGGAATGGGTGCAATTTACATAAAGGTAGCGGAATAACTATTCGGTATTTAAATGAAAAACATATATGTTAATGGTGCAAATGAGAGTTTTTATGTCATTTCAGGATTCAGGTGGGATTGAAAGGTAGTAGAGGCGGAGAAAACAAAACAGACATGTTTCAGGACATACAGAGAAAGAACAGAAGACACATTTAATAGAACATACTGATGAAGCAAGTACATCAGGACAGAGAGAAAGTAAAGTTAGAGAGCTCCTATTTTAATGTAGCCTATTTTTTAATGTATACTGTATTATTATTTATTTCTTAGCAGACGCCCTTATCCAGGGTGACTTACAATTGTTACAAGATATCACATTATTTTTACATACAATTACATTATTTTTTTAACATTATTTTTACATACAATTACCCATTTATACAGTTGGGTTTTACTGGAGCAATCAAGGTAAAGTACCTTGCTCAAGGGTACAGCAGCAGTGTCCCCCACCTGGGATTGAACCAACGACCCTCCGGTCAAGAGTCCAGAGCCCTAACCACTACTCCACACTGCTGCCCTAAATTTATAGTTTTGGTTATGGCTGATATTTTATGCCAATGAAAGATACATAAATAAATGATAAAATATAGAAATATATAGACTTTATTTATGTATTCATTTTTGTATTTATTTATTTCATTTTGGCATAGCAGCTACATTTACATTATCCCTTTCATCCTCTAAAATCGCACCAATTACATTGGGCTCCATCATCTGCACCCACATCTTTTCCATTTTGGACTTTTTTTTTGAAACAGGCGGAACCATTTTAGATGGAAAATACTAAATCTGACCACATCAACCCTTTTGATTTTTGTATGGGGGGTGTGTTAATTAGGTACTGTGACAGAAATATAAAGAATCTTGATTGTAAATCTCCCTCCCGGCCTGTGAGGGTGCTAAGCAGCGAAAGTAGAGTTCTTTGGACGGGCTGGCCTGACAGTTCTTTCCCAGGGTTGGGAAGTCGGTCAGTCTGGAAGAAGGCAAGACTCCGTTGCAGGAACGTATTGACCCTGAAGGGAAACGACGTAGCAGCTACAGACTGTGGAGACAGCTGCACTCGTTTACCAAGGGGTCATGCATGATAGCATAAAAGGGGACGGAGAATCGCAATCTACTCCTTGGCTTGGTTTGAGAGATCGAAACTGGAAGGACCGGGAGAAACCCAGAGAAAGTACAAAAGTGTTCATGAGTGTTTTTTTTTTGTTTGTTTGTCGTTGTTAGTAATTGTCTTTGTTTGTGAATCACTAGATGGCTAACACGTATCTGGAGCTGTCGCCTTGGGCCAGCGCTACCCGGAACAACACTACACCACAGTCACTGTATAAATTGTTATCACCCACCACGAACACTACTGCACGCACCCGGACTGGTGACTGTGTTCAGTATTATTGTAGGGCAGATAACGTGTGTTTATTATTTGGGCTGCAACCCATTGTTATTGTTACCTCCGTGCTTTACACATTGGTTTGTATTGCCGGAGGTTTATTGTTTGGTGGCCAGACCGGGATTAAAAATATAAAACCCCTTTTCCAAACGGATTACAGTTTCCTGGTTGTGATTATTCCTGCACTGCATCACCTCTGCACCTGTCTCACTCAGCAGCCACTTTGCCACAGTACCCATTTCATTTGCATAACATTCCTCATACTGTCGAAATTGGGGTTTTGCGACACTTCTCATCCTTGATTTTTGCTCAGAGCACGAAAAACAGTCGAAACTAAAATCCCGCCACAAAAGCCCTCCCCGATGGTCAGAAAAGCTTTGATATTCAAGGCACTAGTGTCTGCCTCTGTCTCTGTCTGTCAATTCAATTAAATTCAATTCAAAGATACTTTATTGGCATGACTACAGCAGAAGTATTGCCAAGGCAATTACAAAATAAATAATAAAAAAACAAATAAAAACATCATACCAATTGATTACAGGAAATAAATATATATATGAAGATACAAAAAATATTTAAGTAAAGCAGACACATCAAAAGATTTGTACATACATGTGTGATGGAAGTGAGTTTGTGTCAGTGTAATGGGAGCAGATCACCCCTATTGGAGTCGTTTAAACACTGGTTTTACTGGTCCTGTCTCAGCTCAGGACACTGTCTGATATATTCAGCAGCTGGAGCGCAGTGTCGCTGTTCTCGCCCTGAATAATTACCATCTTATCCTCATCCTTTAGTGTCCTAACGTTAGAGATCTTTTGGGAAATCCTTGGAAAGTACTGGTATGTTATATTGGTATATTTTGAGCAGTGGGAAAGGAAGTGTTCCTCGTCTTCGATTCCCGTCACACTGGCCACACAGTCATCTTCTCCAACGGTTTCCATGTTTGTTGGTGTCGGACTGCTTCTATTTCCAGGTTGTGGTCACTGACTCTGTATTTGGTTATTTGTTTGTCTGTGTGTTTGGCTTTTGACCTTTCCTAAATAGTCTAGCATAATGTCTAGCACTTACATTTTTTGTGTTTGTTGATCTGTGTATTATTATTATTATTATTATTTATTTCTTAGCAGACGCCCTTATCCAGGGCGACTTACAATTGTTACAAGATATCACATTATTTTTTACATACAATTACCCATTTATACAGTTGGGCTTTTACTGGAGCAATCTAGGTAAAGTACCTTGCTCAAGGGTACAGCAGCAGTGTCCCCTACCAGGGATTGAACCCACAACCCTCCGGTCAAGAGCCCAAAGCCCTAACCACTACTCCACACTGCTGCCCCTGTGTAGTCCAGTGTGCCATGAATCGATTTTTAGATTCCTTGCTGACTGCATTGATCAGCCTCTTTTGGGAGTTTCTGTTTTTGCTGCTCCAGTTTGTTATGTCCGTCCTGCTCTGCTTTAAAAGCTTTTTCACAATTTGACTCGCTGTGTTGGATTGCTCCTGGCTATTGACAGCTATAGACTGGAATGATTTTGGGTGTCTGTCTGTCAGTCTGCGTGTCTCTCTCTCTCTCTCTCTGCCTCTGTCCATCTATCTATCTCTCTCTCATCTGTCCATCTGTCTCTGGTTCTCTTTCTATGTCGCTCTGTCTCTGGCTCTCTGCCTCTGTCTCTCTTGGCCTCTCTGCCTCTGTCTCTCTGCCTCATTGTCTCTCTAGGCCGCACTGGCTCTCAGTCTCTCGGCCTCTCTGACTCTCTGTTTCCTCTCCTCAGTGTGATGTCTGTATCTCTCCTCTCTCCCAGGTGCTCCAGTATCCTCACTGCCTCCGGGGAGCCCCGTTTATTCCGCCCTCGCGATCGTGACGAGATGGTGAAGAAGGTGATCGAGCCGATGGCGTGTGAGGGTCTGCGTACAATCTGCATCGCTTACCGAGACTTCACGGGAACGCCGGAGCCAGACTGGGACAACGAGAGCGACATCGTGGGAGAGCTGACCTGCATCTGTGTGGTGGGGATAGAGGACCCTGTGAGGCCAGAGGTAAGGAGAGAGAGAGAGAGAGAGAGAATGAAATACAATACAATGTACAGTACAGTACACTACACTACGCTACACCAAAAATATAGTACTATTCCATTTGCTGATTCTTGTTATTCCCTTCTCCTGCTCTCTACTCTTCTCCTGGTCTCTCACTGTCTGTCCTTTCTCCCCTCTCTCCCAGGTCCCGGAAGCGATCAGGAAGTGCCAGCGCGCGGGGATCACAGTGAGGATGGTGACCGGAGACAACATCAACACAGCGAGGGCCATCGCAGCAAAGTGTGGAATCATACAGGCAGGGGAGGAGTTCCTGTGTATCGATGGCAAGGAGTTCAACAGGAGAATCAGGAACGAGAAGGGAGAGGTGAGAGAGGAGAGACAGGGGGAGAGAGGAGCGAAAGAGGAGAGGGATGAGAGAGGGGAGTGTGATAGTGTTGTATTCTCTCTGCAGATCGAACAGGAGCGCATTGATAAGATTTGGCCAAAGCTGCGAGTTTTGGCACGCTCCTCACCCACTGACAAACACACCCTGGTGAAAGGTAGGATATTGAACAGTGTGAGGGTGTCTGTGTGGGTGTGTGGTGTAGTAGTATGTGTTAGTGTGTGTTTGTCTCTCTCAGGCATCATTGACAGCACAGTGGTGGAGAAGACAAGTTAGGTTGTGGTTGGGTAGTAGTGTGGTTGGGTTGTGGTGTGGTTGGGTTAGGGTGTGATTTGTGTTTCTCGCTCTCTCTCTGTGTCTCTCAGGTATCATTGACAGTACCGTGCTGGAGCAGCGGCAGGTTGTCGCGGTAACGGGAGATGGCACCAATGACGGGCCGGCTCTGAAGAAGGCTGACGTGGGCTTTGCCATGGTGAGTTTCCAGGGTTAATATTAAGACAGAGACGGAAATGTGATGCCTTTTATTGGACTAAATAAACAATAATTAATCGCAAGAAACCTTTGCGGTCTTGAAATTTATCTCTTTGTCTATAATCTCTGGACTAATACGGCTACCATTTCATTAATATTGAAATCTGGGAAACTGCTGTATAGTTCCTGACCAGAGGTTGCTTGAAGCTTGAGGGCCGTATTGTTCCCTGGGGGACACTATATCAACACAAGGGGACCAGAGTCTTCCACAAAACCCCAAATATCCAGTCCCTGTGTTTAAATAAACACTGAAAGGCAGGTCGGGCCTCTTCTCATGCTCCATGTCTGTGTTTGTGGAGACTCTGTTGAAGGATAGAAGGTCAGAGCGGTTGCTATGTGAATATGTACTGTTGCTATGGAAGAATTCAGCTATATGTACTGTTGTTATGAATATAGACTGAGAAGTTTAGGGGCTATAGTGCAAACTGTAATGTGTCACGTGATGGTGTTTAGAGCTCTAAATCGGCAAGATGGCCTTCAGTTCAATAAAGTTGTCACCAAGGCCATGAAACTTAAGTCAAGGCCAAAGTGTAGGATGTAATAAAAGCTGAATCTCAAAATAATTGTGTGAATATAGTAATTGTTACAGCTGTGTATAATAGTATTTAAAACAGGATTCATTCATCCCACTTTTTACATATCCGCCCGGACTCTGGTCCCACCGCAGTCGGATACGTGACAGATTACTGAATTGGCAAGAAAAGTAATACTTATTAGTTGTAATGCAGGAGCTGTATGATTTATTATTTAAGTTTCTTAAATACATTTCTGTTTTGGTTGTATGCACTGTATTTTGGCTAATAAGAGACGCTGCAGAATCCTGATCCACACAGGAAGTTCGGAGAGTGTGTTTTGGAGTGTCAAGCACAAGCTAGTGTAGCTCTCGCTGTGGCGTTGCTGTTGAGGGGATAGCCACCAGGACTGGAAGACCAAAAAAGCTGTCTAACAAGGATGAGCAATAACATCTTAAGAAATAGAAAGACGACAAGCGTTGAATTGACAACAGAACTGGCAGAAGGCACAGGTGGTGTTGTCCATCCATCAACAGTCCAAAGCACCTTTCACCATTGTTTCATAGTCCAATTTCTGTGTTCTTGTGCATATATTTAGTCTTTTAGTCTTGTTCCCCTTTCTTAACAGAGGTATTTCTTTCTTCAACACATCCTTTAAGTTCTGATTTCAAGAGTGACCTTCATACTGTTGATTTGATGGACAACGACAATTATGAGACCGAAGATGGAAACCTGAGATGGAATTGTTTTCCTGTAACTCACTGAAGAGGCCCATCTATTATTTTTTATAATCCATGGATACTCTTGTGATGCCGATATTAAAGAAGACGAGGTTCAACAGGACAGTTGGGTTTTTTTAAACGTCGTGTTTCAGTGCTGTACAGACGTTCTGTGTCCGTTATCCGTTTCTCGGAGATACGAATGTACCAGCTTTACAATTTTTTTTTTTGTTACCGTATTCTCATTTTGTTGATCATTAGTGAACATTTCTGTACTGTGGGTGTTGAATTGAAAGCGGTGGTCTCGATGAGTCAAATGGGTCAAAGCTCAAGTATATTTTCCTCTAGAGGAATTATCACTTTTTGACATCACTGCTTTGGCATTATACCATTTTTTTTTTTTAGAATGGCTCAGGATGCAAATGTAGCCTTCATTCATGCATTATATATATATATATATATATATATATATATATATATATATATATATATATATATATATATAATATATGCACTAATTCTAAAGTTATAATACATCAAGGGGTTCTAGTGAAATCATAAACCCTGGAGCAATTAAGTTCAATTACAATCAGACACCTTCCTCAGACACTTCACTGTACTCTCTTCATCAACGTGCACCCTCTTTTCAATGACAAATCACAATGATCTAAATACATAATGATTAGAAAACAAACAGCTGGAGCTGTATATAATACACACACCTTCCCCCCCAGGGTATCGCTGGCACAGACGTGGCGAAGGAGGCCTCTGACATAATCCTGACGGATGATAACTTCAGCAGCATCGTGAAGGCAGTGATGTGGGGCCGCAACGTCTATGACAGCATCTCCAAGTTCCTGCAGTTCCAGCTCACAGTCAATGTGGTGGCTGTCATCGTGGCTTTCACTGGGGCCTGCATCACACAGGTACAACCCTTCGTCTCTTCCACTCCCCTCCCCTCCTCACTCTCTCCCTTCTACTTTCCTCTCTCCTCCCTCTATGACTCCCCTCTCTCGCTCCACCCACCACTCTCCTCTCACCCCTTCTCATCTCTCTCCTCACTCTCCTCGCACCCTCTCTTTCCTCTCACCCCTCTCTCTCAGGACTCCCCCCTAAAGGCAGTGCAGATGCTCTGGGTGAATCTTATCATGGACACGTTCGCCTCCCTCGCTCTCGCCACCGAGCCCCCCACCGAGTCCCTGCTGCTGCGCAGACCGTACGGGAGGAACAAGCCGCTCATCTCCAGGACCATGATGAAGAACATACTGGGGCATGCCGTCTACCAGCTCACCATCATCTTCACACTGCTGTTTGTGGGTAAGAGAGATGGGGGAGGTAGGAGGAGAGGGAGAGGGGAGACGGGGACAGGGTGAGGCGAGGGAAGAAGGTACCAGCTATCCGAAAACCTTCACACTGCTGTTCATGGGTGAGAGAGAGAGAGAGATAGAGGGGGGGGGTGACACTGAGACACAGAGAGGGGGAGAGGATGGGAGAGAGACTGAAAGACGGGGAGAGAGAGTGGGACTCTTACACAGAAGTGTAGAAGAGGAGGGGGTCAAGAACCTGTTGAGCTTCTCGGATTCTTCAAAGTTTTCTCTTAGATTTGAAGTGTTTCGAAGTTATGGATCAAAATATCCTCTCAACCCCCCAGGTGAGCTGTTCTTCGATATCGACAGCGGTCGGAACGCCCCCCTGCACTCCCCCCCCTCGGAGCACTACACCATCATCTTCAACACCTTCGTACTGATGCAGCTCTTCAACGAGATCAACGCGCGCAAGATCCACGGCGAGAGGAACGTCTTCGACTCCATCTTCAGGAACCCCATCTTCTGCAGCATCGTGCTGGGCACCTTCGTGATGCAGGTACCCCAACTACTCTGTACCCTCCATTCACAAAGAGAGACGCACACAGAGAGAGAGGGAGACGCATACTGCGAGAGACACTGAAACACACAGACACACGAGAAAAAGAGACACACAGAGACACACACTAAGCGAGAGAGATACACACTAAGAGACACACACACTGAGAGACACACACTGATGGAGCATTACAGTGAGAGACACACTGAGGGAGAGATACAGAGAGAGAGACAATGAAAGAGACAGGACACTACAGGATATTATGAAACCCCATCCCTGCAGGTTCCAGAAAAGGCATTGCTGAGTGGCCACTGATATCAGGGTCATTGATATCAAGGTCTGTCATTGATATCGAGATCTGTCACCGATATCGGGGTGTGTCACGGTTTGCCCTGAACCCTTAGAAAGCTGATGAAGCATTTACTGGTACAAAGACTACAGCTGCACGTGTGAGTGAACCCAAAGACACTGCCGTACATCTCTGATTGTGGACCACAGCATAACTGTCCCCTCTCTCCTCAGATCGTGATCGTGCAGTGGGGGGGGAAGCCCTTCAGCTGTGCACCCCTCAATGTGGAGCAGTGGCTCTGGTGCCTGTCTGTGGGAGTCGGGGAGCTGCTGTGGGGGCAGGTTAGTACCGAGGGGGATCCCCAAAAACACTGTACCCTGCAAAACTCAAGCACAAACATAGGGCAGCTACAACGGTGTGAGGCTGGTAGAATGGGACCACAGTATGTTTGTAAGTTAACCTTTTTATTCAAAAAACTTTTTTTTTTTTTTTTTTATACAGAAGGAATATATCAGTACTAATTCCAAAAGGAAAAATCTATCAAATTAAATATCTTATAATAATAATAACTTTCATGCAAGATAAAATCACAAGATACGTAAGAATGTAGGCATTCCATTTTGTAATTTAACTCTATTCTGAAATATTCTCGGTGTCTGCGTTTTTGGTTTTTATCTTCAAAAGAAATTCCGGAGTTTATTTTACATATATTAACATAGGGTTAAAATCGAAAAAAAATCACACTGGACATTTCCATCAATGCATATAAGTTTACCAACTAAAGCATCACCATTTTCTGTTAAATATTTACGATTCAGATTGTCGGCTTAGGCAGTGTTTAACTGATGGACAGACAGTACTGTCGCATACATACCTCTGCAATAAACAGCGGCTGTCTTGCAAAGCAGAGATTTAACAAACTCATTAACACAGTCATTCTGCGCGCTCTCTTTATTAAAGCGTGTGTAAAGCCACATAAATGGATTGTTTGTCTGTTCGCTTTATTGTTTTAGTTTAATTTGCCGCTTATTTTTCAGTATGTTCTTTTATTGTCAGCGTGAACATCTACCTCAATGCAGCACTGACCACTTCTGCTATTTGTGTGCTTCGAAGCATTTGTTTTCTTTTGAATGTTCACAAACTGATTTACGTTTTCTCCCCATTCCTCATCCACTAAAAATATTATATTTTCGTGAAAGTATTTCAATTTAATTTTTGATCAAGCTAGTAGTTACTATGCCAGCAATTGTCACAATAATCAGACTTTGATTGGCCAACATAATCATGTGATGATGTGTTTGTGACGTGACAGAGAACCACGTTTGAACCTCTGACGTCTAAGCGTCTGCTGTATCCTAGGATACAGTGTAGTGCTGCTTATTACAATGTCGGAGTCAAAATAAAACAGCATTTTAATCAAAATATTGTGTATTTCCTAGAAAATAGTACTGGGAAAATATTGTATAATAGACAAAAATCAGGTATAAATCAGTAAAAACTGACGTCCAGTTTAAAAAAAATTCTGTAATCTTTCATTAAAATTCTGAATAAGTCGGAACCGCGGAACCCTAAATATACTGTATATAAAAAAAAGCCATCCATGTAACTTCATGTCTGTGTTCCTGTATAGCTGTCTACATATCAGAATTGCAAACCATTCTTTCCATATGTATATTGTCTAGATTGAACTCATTTCAGTTATCTTCCTGTCTCACAGTCATTGTTGCAGTATGCTGTCTGTGTATGTGTTGTGTGGGGGGTTGCTGCTCAAACTCTATGATTTCTTAATAAGAGACGCCCGACACACCACGTATTCATTTGCGACACTGATTCATCACCTACACATGACCTTCCCTTTTAAACTTAACAGTTACCGCTGAGCATACTGGGAGATGTGTTTTGTTTGCCAAGTTTTATCAGAGTTACACCTTGCCCAGGACTATAAAACGACAACTCACTCAGAGATGATATTTCTAAGCAAATGAAATCCAAATGGTTTGATATGAAAAGGATAAAGGTAAGAATCACAGATAAAATACGAGATTGGTTGGATCACAACAGGTTCTATATTAAATCACACTGTCAGGTTGCTGATGATTGGAACTCAATAACTCTGTCGGACAAAAGAGGTAAAGTTTTGTGTTGAGTAATTAACCAGTTTTATTCCATTTCATTAATACAGGATTTCTGAAAAGCTCTAAAGGCAGTGGCTTGGAGAGTGTGAGTGTGTACTGTGCTCTCTCTGCAGCTCATCTCCTCCATCCCCACCAGTCACCTGAAGTGCTTGAAGGAGGCGGGGCACGGGCCAGGCCAGGACGAGATCAGCGACGACGAGCTGGCCGACGACGAGGATGAGATCGACCATGCGGAGAGGGAGCTGAGGAGAGGACAGATCCTGTGGTTCAGAGGAATGAACCGCATCCAGACACAGGTACTGAATGAGAGACACACACTGAGAGACACGCACTGAATGAGACACACACTGAGAGACACGCAGAGATACACACAGAGTGAGAGAGAGACACACACACAGAGACAGACACACACACACACACACACACACACACACACTGAGACATATATTATTATTTGTTTATTTAGCAGACGCCTTTATCCAAGGCGACTTACAGAGACTAGGGTGTGTGAACTATGCATCAGCTGCAAAGTCACTTACAACTACGTCTCACCCGAAAGACGGAGCACAAGGATGTAGAGACACACACTGAGGGAGAGGCACACAGAGACAAACTGAGAGACACACACTGAAAAATGCACACTGAGACACGCAGAGATACACACAGAGACACATGCACTGAGAGACACACTCATTAACAGACACTGAGAGATGCAGACTCACACGAGAGACACACACTGAGAGAGGCACGCTGAGTGAGAGACACACACAGAGATACACTTTGAGAGACACACACACTGAGACACACTGAGAGCCAGACCCTCTCAGAATCAAGACTGAATACCTATGACTAACGCGCACAACCCTGTGTTTAATATCTCTGACTAACGTGCACAATCCTGTGTTTAATACCTCTGACTAATGCAGACAAGCCTGTGTAAGATCTGCTGAAACTCAGATGTTTAAAGCACCCCGTAGCCTCATTAGAGCTCTCAGAACTGTGTCTAACTTCCCATCAGCTACGTGTCTTCAACACATTGCCCCCTGGTGGAAGTAAGATATACATCAGTAAGAAAAACACATATCTGGTGTGGTGTGGTGTTTCTTGCATCCACTAGGGGGCAGTGTGTTGTAGGGGGCAGGTTAGTGGTTCCACTCTGGTGTTACAGCTGCACTCAGAAAGATCACATGTCTGAGCGCTCTATAAAGACCACAGGGGTGCTTTAAACTTTTTTTCTCCAGGATGCTGTGACTATAACAGAAAATGACACAGGGTGAATCTGAACTGGAAGAATGCATTAGTTCAGGCAGCAGCACTTCATCTATAGCATTCTGAAATATTCCAAATTGAAGTATAAAATACAAAGTAAGAACCAACAGATCTTAAACAGAAAAAGGGGCTATTACTATTAAGAGGGAAGAACGTTGATTTTAACACTGGTTTGTATTAATTTAAGATGACAGTGATAATGTTGCTATTGCTAATAAGAGATAGGGAATCGGATTTCTAAACAGTGGTTAGCACGCAATTAAAAAATCATAATATTAAGTGGTGGCACTGTGCAGGTCACTCTGCTCTGTGTCTTTGTTATCTTTTTTTTTTCTTATTTCATTGACTAACGGGTCCTCTCTCTTCACGTTATCACCAGCAGTGCTTTATACACTGAGACACACTGAGCCAGCAGGATCAAATGGATGCCAAATCCTGTTGTCTGTCATTTTAATGTGTTTCTTTTTCTTAAACGTTGGGCGTTGGGGGAGGATTAAACTTCCTCCTGAGCAAAAAACAAAACAAACTTAAATCTTTAAAGGGGATAATTCTGAGCTGTGTGTATGAAGCATTTCCCCAGAGACGCTGTGGAAACTGGCTCCCTGTGATGGCCATATTGGCTCTCGCCTCCCTATCATTTACACACAAGGCCCAGTCCATGTCTGAGCCACAATGGTGCCAGCTTTTGTCTGCAGCAATTTCTGTACGCCAATGCGTGTTTAGTTACAGGATGCCAGTTTCATTGTAATTACTAAGTAATATATTCAGAACTTCTGTGTAATTAAATGGAAGAGCTTAGTAATTATTTTAGAATTACAGGTAGGAGTGTATTGATACTGGTAATTGCCTTCTTTGTCGGCAGGCATTTACAATTGAGTACCAATCAATTGTAAAGCTCATTGAAGGGAATATTCCTCTTGTCCGGGCACTAATATTTTTACTGCCGTACTGCTGAGGCTGTGAACTGACAATGACAACATTTTGCAAAACCTCCCAACCATCATGAACAGACAGCAGCTCCTCATACATGATGCAAAACTAGCAACTGATTTGTCACATAAACGTGATCTTTCGTTAAACCCTAGTTCTGGGATATGTATTTCTGTGAGTGCCAGGACTCGCTGCAGAGAGGATGCAATTCTAAGGAAACTAAGAAAAAAAAAAATCATAATCACTTATAAATTGAAATGAGTTTTAGTCAGTTTGATCACGTCAGATTGTTCTTGACTATATACAGTACTGTGCAAAAGTTTTAGGCAGGTGTGAAAAAATGCTGTAAAGTAAGAAGGCTTTCAAAAATAGACATGTTAATAGATTATATTTATCAATTAACTAAATGCAAAGTGAGTGAACAGAAGAAAAATCTAAATCAAATCCATATTTGGTGTGACCACCCTTTGCCTTCAAAACAGCATCAATTCTTCTAGGTACACTTGCACAAAGTCAGGGATTTTGTAGGCATATAGTCAGGTGTATGATTAAACAATTATACCAAACAGGTGCTAATGATCATCAATTCAATATGTAGGTTGAAACACAATCATTAACTGAAACAGAAACAGCTGTGTAGGAGGAATAAAACTGGGTGAGGAACAGCCAAACTCAGCTAACAAGGTGAGGTTGCTGAAGACACTTTCTGTCAAAATTCATACACCATGGCAAGACTGAGCACAGCAACAAGACACAAGGTAGTTATACTGCATCAGCAAGGTCTCTCCCAGGCAGAAATTTCAAGGCAGACAGGGGTTTCCAGATGTGCTGTCCAAGCTCTTTTGAAGAAGCACAAAGAAACGGGCAACGTTGAGGACCGTGAAGCGCAGTGGTCGGCCAAGGAAACTTACTGCAGCAGATGAAAGACACATCATGCTTACTTCCTTCGCAATCGGAAGATGTCCAGCAGTGCCATCAGCTCAGAATTGGCAGAAAACAGTGGGACCCTGGTACACCCATCTACTGTCCGGAGAAATCTGGTCAGAAGTGGCCTTCATGGAAGACTTGCGGCCAAAAAGCCATACCTCCGACGTGGAAACAAGGCCAAGCGACTCAACTATGCACGAAAACACAGGAACTGGGGTGCAGAAAAATGGCAGCAGGTGCTCTGGACTGATGAGTCAAAATTTGAAATATTTGGCTGTAGCAGAAGGCAGTTTGTTCGCCAAGGGCTGGAGAGCGGTACACGAATGAGTGTCTGCAGGCAACAGTGAAGCATGGTGGAGGTTCCTTGCAAGTTTGGGGCTGCATTTCTGCAAATGGAGTTGGGGATTTGGTCAGAATTAATGGTCTCCTCAATGCTGAGAAGTACAGGCAGATACTTATCCATCATGCAATACCATCAGGGAGGCATCTGATTGGCCCAAAATTTATTCTGCAGCATGACAACGACCCCAAACATACAGCAAAAGTCATTAAGAACTATCTTCAGCGTAAAGAAGAACAAGGAGTCCTGGAAGTGATGGTATGGCCCCCACAGAGCCCTGATCTCAACATCATCGAGTCTGTCTGGGATTACATGAAGAGAGAGAAGCAACTGAGGCTGCCTAAATCCACAGAAGAACTGTGGTTAGTTCTCCAAGATGTTTGGGCCAACCTACCTGCCTAGTTCCTTCAAAAACTGTGTGCAAGTGTACCTAGAAGAATTGATGCTGTTTTGAAGGCAAAGGGTGGTCACACCAAATATTGATTTGATGTAGATTTTTCTTCTGTTCACTCACTTTGCATTTTGTTAATTGATAAATATAAACTATTAACATGTCTATTTTTGAAACCATTCTTACTTTACAGCATTTTTTCACACCTGCCTAAAACTTTTGCACAGTACTGTATATATACATACTGAGCATCAAAATAAACTTATCACTTTTATATTTGAGCATCAAAATAAACTTATATTTGGATAAAATATATTTGGATGTGATAACAAACACTGTTTTAACTATATATATATATATATATATATATATATATTTATTTCTTAGCAGACACCCTTATCCAGAGCGACTTACAATTGTTACAAGATATCACATTATTTTTTACATATAATTACCCATTTATACAGTTGGATTTTTACTGGAGCAATCTAGGTAAAGTACCTTGCTCAAGGGTACAGCAGCAGTGTCCCCCACCTGGGATTGAACCCACGACCCTCCGGTCAAGAGTCCAGAGCTCTAACCACTACTCCACTATATATATTAGCCTGTTCTAAATTAAGTTCAGAGCCCAACACACTCTACTGCAATCACACAGTGTGCTGCTGCAGTTGTATGGTGAGGCTTGAAGAAGTTGGTAAGGCTGTGAGGCTGTACAGTAAGCACCAGCCAGGCATAGCTTAGCTGCAGGATCATATCAATAGAAATGGTTTCACTTTCCTGGTGGTGATATTTCATTAACGTTACAGTAAAAATAAGCAAATGTTTGGTTTTTTGCATTGAATACAGGGCAAAATTCCAAACTACACCTTTTTATAAAAACTTGAACATTACAAACAATTTATGCATGACAGTAGAAAATAATTTAAAATAGGTGGCTATCTGTAGTCCCCCACTAACGTAGATTAGATTACTGTAAAGCCATCAAGTATACATTTTTTTCTGTGGTTTGCGACGATAAAAGTTCAAATAAGAAACTGAACCGTGCGGTCTCTGGATGACACGTCATTCTTCCTCAGGGATCGCCACTCTGGTGTCTCTCAGAGCTGCTTTCTGATTGGCTCAGAGTGCTGGCCAAGGCTTCCTGTGTAGCACCTCCCTCGGGATCTACACACCACACACTGAACCATAACGCACCAGCAAGCAACAGAACGGGGGCCCTGAACGAGGGGCAGTGGTAATGTTGCTCGTGCCACTAGCATTACTTACCTGGCTTTCTAACTATTCCAGTAAAACTGCTTCTGAAAGGACAGGGTCTCTGAAGTGAGGCGAGGAAGCTTGATGTTTATTTAGGAGTCTTTTCAGAAGCTGCAGCCCCCCACTGTTGAAAAGCACACACTGTTGAACAGAGGGGCAGTATAGGTGTCAATGAAGGTGGAGCCCAGTAGGGATTGTTGTTTCTAATTATCAAGGTTTGTCTCTGTCTGGTCTCCCCCTCTCCTTTCTTGTGTGTGTCTCCTTTCCCCTCTCCTCTCCTGGTTGTTTATCTCCTCCCCCTTGGTGTGTGCTGTTTTCTCTCCCCTCCCTCCCTCCCTCCCTCCCTGTAGCCTCTCTAACCCATGGGTGTGTGCTGTTCTCTCTTCCCCCTGCAGATGGAGGTAGTGAGTACGTTCAAGCGGAGCGGTTCTTTCCAGGGTGCTGTGAGGCGCCGCTCCTCAGTCCTCAGTCAGCTCCATGAAGTAACCAATATTTCTACCCCCACTCACGTAGTTGTGTCTGCGGGCAATGCCACGGGCACGCCGGCCGCTGGGAGTGAGTTCATTCGCTTTCCTTTTTACTGCACCACAGAAACACCCAGCTGCGCCTGCGCTCCCGCTCCTCTGGGCTTTCTTTCTATAGTCCTTTATTTTTTACGTTCTTTCTTTCATTCTTTTAATTTTTTTCCTCTTCCATTCTTTCTTACCTCCTGTTTCTTCCTTATTTTTTCTCTCTTTCATCCCCTTCTCTCTCTCTCTCTCTCTCTCTCTCTCTCTCTCTCTCTCTCTCTCTCTCTCTCTCGCTCCCCCTCCTCTCCCATTGGTTTGGTTTTTTTTTTTTTCAGTGTGTTGAGGTCGTGTTGTAGTGTTCAGTGTTTCTTTCCTGAGCAGTCGTGTCCTCTCTGATTTTCTGCTCTGCTCTGCTCTGCTCCGTGTTGTGTTTGATGAGGAAGGCCGGTCTGTCTACTCTCTGTCTGCTCTGCTCCTCTCACTCACACTACTCTTCATTGTGTTGGATTATAAACAGTCACGCTCTCATCTTCAATGTCAAGAATACAAGTGGCTGCACTCTCCTGTATACAGGGTACAGTGCATAGGATACAATACACTATAGAGCATATAGGATACAGTATAACGGGGTGTTATATAGGATATATTATGAGATATGGGTGCAGTATATAATGTACAGCATATAGTATGTAGAATACAGTATACAGGTGCACTCCACTTATAACTGATCCTGTTAAGAGTTCTGTTTACAACGTATTGAGGAGTATTGATTTGGAATCAGCATTGGAAGGAAATTATATGTATAGGCGTTAACATGTACAGCTAGGTATCAATATAATTAATAGCATTATTATTAGTAGTAATAAGTGTTGTCCTTGTCATTGCTATTAATGTGTTATTATTATTATTATTATTATTATTATTATTGTTAAACGTTTTTGAGTACAAAATCTTAGTATGGTAACCAATAATCATTTATATAGCAGACCTTCTGGAATTCAGGATGATAAATATTATTTATTGATATTACAGAGGTTGATTTTATATGAATTGATTTCACAGAGTTCTTGAGGATGGAAATATTATAGATTAATATTACAAAGTTGAAACACTGATCATGGTTAAAATCACATTAATTGAGTTTAAAATGATACATATTACGAATTGATAGTCAATGAAGTTATCCCCTCGTATTGCTAGAGCTCCGAATCCAACAGAATGCAGATTTCAAAATTGAATTTGTGTTGCTGATGGATAGAGACAGAATGAGAGGCAGGCAGACAGGCAGGCAAACAGCGGAAGACGTGGCAGGTCATGTCTGTTGTCGTGTTTTGTTTAAAAACACAAAGCAAAACAAAGAAAGTGTTGTGGGAATGGTGCGCTCCCCCTGGCAGTGTAAACCTTCGAGTATTAAAGCCCTGTGTGGGACAGCGAGGTCTCCATGTCCTGCTGTACTGATCTGTGTTCACCGCTGCCTTTCTCCCTCCAGGTCCACCTGCACAGACTAACCAGGAGGGAGCAGTGTGGGGGAGTTAACCACATGGGTTTCCTTCCGTCACAGCAGTTCATAATATTTCTTTTATTTCTCTTAGTTGTATAGTTCTTTCTTCACTCTCTCTCTATTCTAGGAGGTCCTCTCAGAGGTGTTGCATGGTGTTCTTTACTGTGCAAAGAATGTTCCCTTTGTTTTTGTGAAGCGTGTTATTGTGTCGGGGAGGTGGTGGGAGGGAAGCAGAGGGAGGAGAGTAGGGCTCTTTTACAATCCGATTCTGCTGAACTTTAAACTTGCCCTCTGTCTGTTTTTTTTGTTTGTTTGTTTGTTTGTCATTATAATAATAGTAGGGTATTATTATTATTATTATTATTATTATTATTATTATTATTATTATTATTATTATTATTATTTTATTATTATTTTTTATTCTAATTATATTACATTGCATTTAATAGTGTTATATTCATATATATATATATATATATATATATATATATACTACATACATACATACATGATTTGGTTAGGGCTGTCGGTTCACTTGCATTGTTATCGCTCCACACTCTGAGCTTGCATTGATTAACACACCTGTCTGCTCTGTTGAGCTAGCATTGATTAACACACCTGTCTGCTCTGGTGAGTTTCATTGATTAACACACCTGTCTGCTCTGGTGAGTTTCATTGATTAACACACCTGTCTGCTCTGGTGAGTTGCATTGATTAACACACCTGTCTGCTCTGTTGAGCTTGCATTGATTAACACACCTGTCTGCTCTGGTGAGTTTCATTGATTAACACACCTGTCTGCTCTGTTGAGCTTGCATTGATTAACACACCTGTCTGCTCTGTTGAGCTTGCATTGATTAACACACCTGTCTGCTCTGGTGAGTTTCAATGATTAACACAGCTGCCTGCATCAGGCTGGCTTGGCGTGAATTGGCACTGGGAAAAACTGACAGCTTCAAATGACACGTCCTAGTGTTTCGTTACTGCCATCTTTCTCTTCATATGATGTGTCCTGTTTTTTCTGTGTTCAGGTTCTTTGACGAGTTCAGGAGCTACAGGCTAAATCAGCTAAAATCTCTTTACTTGAGTGTATTGATGATGGAGGCCTTACTGCTGAATGCAGGGGTTGTCTTAATAATGAAGTTGGCTTCATGGTTTTGTGAATAGAAACAAATCGAGTCTGTGAAAATTGGTTGTGAGGTGGTCTTCCTACTCAGGAAACTCAAGCGATTAGCGGATTTGAGGAATTGCAATAGGAACCCGTCTCAGCGAAGAGCATGCCATTTGAAGCTGTTTGGTAATAATCGATAGCAGTGCTGCGTTTCAAACTATTGTGATGTTCCAGACCTCCTCACAGCCTAGGACACTCTCCCTGTGGGAGTCCTAACATGCTAACATGGCGAATTCCTCTTCCCCAGGTGGCCTAACATGCTTTGTTCCTACCATCATCACAAAACTCTCTTCATTTACCTCCTCCCTCGTCCTCTCTCTCCTCGCTTACTTCTGTGTCATTATATAAAAAGCTTTTGTTTTTCCATCAAGCTGTTAAAAAAGGCATGGAAGGAGGCGTGAAGCAATTTGGCAACGACACCCCAAACCCCCAAACCCCTCATTACCAAAGCAATGGGCAATATACTCGAATGTTTACAACAGTTACATTTTAAAAAATACAGAACTTTGAAAACGCACAACGCTTTCTTTGGAGAGCTGAGTGGAAAAACAAATAAGTGGAGGTGCTTGGTTATTTCTCTGATTTTCTTTTTTTGCTTGTGAAACAGCAGTGTGAAGGAATGCCTTTTCTTTACAGCATGTACATATGACAAAATGAGAAGTTAGCAAAAAAACTCCTCTTCTCTCACGCTTTCTCCATCTCTCAAACGCATGTGGAATTCTTAAAACCATTTTTTTCAAAAGTGATTTTTTTTTTTTTTTTAGGTTCTGTAAGTGCCATCTTTAAATAACCTCGGTGTCAATATGCTGTTCAGCATTATGAGACAGATATTAAACATGGCGCTCACATGAAAACTAAATGGATGCACCTGAAAATGAAATTGCATGAGTGGGCCTGCAGGATTCAAGCCACCTGGGGAAAGAGAGACATTAGACAACTGCAAATTTACCTCCTCTATAGTTCCATTAGAAGAACAAATATTTCATATTTCATGTCCCATCTTACAGACCCGTGTGCTTTGAAGCTTCTATTTCGCAATCATTATTTTTTTCCATGAATGTATTTTTTTATTTCTTTTTCGGCATGCCGATTCAACGCCTGGAATTAAGATAGCTCTTTTTTTTCCTCCTCGTGCTGTTTTCAGTCCTTTGCCTGTGCTCTGTGCTTTTGCTCTTTTTTAGTACTTTTTTGTTGCAGATTCCAACTCACACGATTCTTTTATGTATGTATATATGCCCTCTTTCTCAATATACATAGCTATTGTTTTTGGTATATTAATCATTGAATTGTGGTGTCTGTTTGTGTGTCTCTTTTTTTAACTGATATCAGTCTAATGTTTTTTTTTTTTTTTTTACTTGTATTCCTTTCTTAAAAGGACCTGAAGGATAAAGCTGCAATAACCTTAGTGTATCTTCCAAATATAATTTGACTACGAATTCGATTGTTAGCTTGATGTTTTGAGATGCAACGTATATTGTCCTGTGAAGCTCTTCTATAAGAAAAAGTGTAGGAAATGAAATGAAATTTGAATTTGAAATTCAGCCGCGTACGCAAACGTGTGACTACGCATTGTGAATCCCGTCACTCTGTGAATACACATTCTATCCAGAAATTCAAAGACTAATAAAGTGAAGTTGAGCATTGTGGGGCTCACGCCTTCATAGTAGCGTCAGCCTCACTGTGTCCTCTGTGACAATGTTCACGTGACTCGAGTTCATAGACCCCGCTGGGACTCCGCTTAGTTCTTTGCTTTGTTTATTGCAGTTCTCCTGAGTCCTGTTTTATACGTGTTGGCTGGGAACACAAGAAACTCACAAGCGTGCTAAATATCTCCCTCTCTCTCCCTCTCGTCCTCTCCCATACCCTTTGTCGCTCTCCTCCCTTCTTAACCCTACTTTTCCACCACTCGTCTCCCTTTATCCAACCATCCCACTCCTCTCTCCCCATCCCACTCCTCTCTCCCCCATCACGCCTTCCCCTCTCCCCTCCCAGATCCGGGTGGTGAGAGCGTTCCGTAGCTCCGCGTACGAGGTCGAGAAGAAGCCAGACCCACGGAACTCCATCCACAACTTCATGTCGCACCCCAGGAGTTCCTTCTGAACGATTTCATCCACAACATCCCCCTGATTGACGACACGGACCTGGAGGAAGAGTCGGAGCTGTCAGTCAAGCACAACCAGCACCGGCCCCCCCTGCCACCCCTCACCCCCTCCTCACCTAACAAGAACAACAACGCCATCGACAGCGGCATCTATCTCACGCCTTCTACACACACTGGGGCCTCCAGCCCCGCCAGCCCCCTTCATAGTGTGGAGACTTCACTATAACAGCCAGAACAAAACATACTAGCACTCTCCCTGTGTCTCTGCATCCCCCAGACACACTTATGCTCCCTGTCTGTGCATCACCCGGGCAGTCTCTCACTCTCCTGTGTCTCTGCATCACCCAGCAAACAGACAATGCCTCTATATCAAGCAAAGGGAAAGACTGACAACATCCACCAAAGAATGAGACACAAAACTATAACAGAGACTCACCAAACAGAGACTTATAGGTTCTAATGGACTAATGGGGAGGAGCTGGACATGATTGAGTCAGGGCATCGATGAGGGTGGTATACTTGATGCTTAATGTGTCTCATGTAATCGGTCATTGGTCATCTAACTCTCCCTTCTCCCCTCTCTTTCTTTCTCTGGCTATCAAATTCAGGCCTTTTATTGGTTTCACCAGTCATATAAGGACTGACAAAGTTAATTGTGCTGAAATATATATGTCATGAAGATTTTTTTTTTTTTTAAATGGCAAGAAATTCCTAATGGCAGTCAAGTGGAAGCACTAGCAGGACTGCACGGTAGAGCTGGGTCTGAGGAGATCATTTTATGTTCCCGAATGCCTCTATCGGGCTCCCGCTCATGTTTCACAAGAGTAGCCGAGTTTTGCCAAAGTAATTCCAGTCCACGGAAACATGTTGAAAACCTTAAGATGTTTGACAGGAGAGTGTGATATTTGAACAGGATGATGGGGGCATTTTCTTGTTAATGTTTATGTAGTATTACGGTATTATTATTTCTATTATGACTCTTAATGCGATTTTATTTATTTATTTATTTATTTTGGTGCGTCTCTGTGTGTTTGTCACGAAAAACAATTCTCATTTTGATTGGATCTGTTTTAAATTGTCTAACGTTGCTTTTTTTATGTATTAATTAATAACCGAGCCACAAACCTGTGGGATAATTCATGTGGCAGATTCAGAAACAGCTATAAAAACAATCACAGAGCGGACTGTGAGCAATACCTCTCACATATCAATCTGCCTATTCATATTGCCAAGCCAGGGCTCTCTGCTTGTGTTCCAGGGCTGTTAGATTCAGTTTTTTAACATTTAAAAACTAGCATTGAAACACATGTTACTAAGATCTTGTGGACGAGCACGTTTGGAAAAAGCAATCAATCCAATGAGAAGGAAATCTATCGGCTGTTTCATGTCAGCCCAGCCGCTGTGTTCCCTGTTGCCCTCGTGTGTCTGTATAGTAATAGAAGCGTGTAAATAACTCTCTGCGTCGTTTCACCCGTAGAAGAATATTTCCAGTACAAAAACATACTAAGAAGAGTACGGCAAAAGGCCTCCTTGTTTGTTAGCTTTTCAAAAAGGTTTCATGTGTTTTTCTGTCTGAAAATATTTTAAAAAATAAAGATCCCCCACAAACATATTTTAAATAAGACAAAAAATATGTATTTAGTACTACACTTGTGTAATACTCCATTTCAAGCTTCTTATCATCCAATAATGTAGATAACGTCACCAAAGGGGATGAACGATAAACACAATGTGAAAATATATCATGTATTTAGAGAATCTCAGTATAAAGAATGGCCTTGGCATTGCACATACGCCATGGGCATTGTTTTCATGTATTTTATAAAAAGTAGAATATATTCCTTTTCAATGTCGCATCCTCTGTTTTCTTTTTGTAAGAATCTTTAAGGCTTGTACATTTTCTTTTTTCTGAGAGGTGCGTGGCGATTGAAAAACGCACCACTCGGGAATGATATTTCACTGTATTAAACGCTATAAAGAATAAAAACAATAAAGTATTAGAAATGTATAAAAATGTTCAAATTATTAAATATTAAATTTACTTGCCTGTTGACTAAGAATAACTGTATCTATATATATGAACGATGTAACTCATACCCATAGATCTAGAGGGGAATTCTCAAACTTACTATATGCTTTTTGTCTGTATAAAAAAAAAAAAAATCAAAGTATGCTACAATAACAACTTTGAAAAGGTATGGTGTCGCTTGTGTTGTGTTTCTTTCTTGCAACTGCTTGCATGAAAAAATCTAACTTTTACAACGGTTTTTGTGTTAGGCTGTGTGGTCCAGTGGTTAAAGAAAAGGGCTTGTAACCAGGAGGTCCCTGGTTCAAATCCCACCTCAGCCACTGACTCACTGTGTGACCCTGAGCAAGTCACTTAACCTCCTTGTGCTCCGTCTTTCGGGTGAGACGTAGTTGTAAGTGACTCTGCAGCTGATGGATAGTTCACACACCCTAGTCTCTGTAAGTCGCCTTGGATAAAGGCGTCTGCTAAATAAACAAATAATAATAATATACTGAGGCGCATAGGGCGTTCAATGGGGTGAGGCTGGTAGAATGGGACCACAACATACTAAATTATCTCCAATGGCAGTTAGAGAGAGACAGTGGATCTGTATTATAATGCAGGGCAATGGTATGAGGTAGATAGATGGGACCACAGTGAGAACATTATGAGGAGCCTAGTTGAGAGTATGAGGAGGAAATGGATACTCAAACCTTTACACAGTGGTGGGGTGGCATTGAGAAGGGGATTTTAAACTCTCACAATTGCAGGTAAAGAATGGCTTTATAAACTTAATTTTTAATCACTTTTAGATCTGAAAAAAAGCATTTAATCCCCCATGCACACTTTTTCAGATTCAGACATACACAGTACAAATAGATCCATTTGAAAACTACGTTGTATTTATAAAAGTAAACAAATATTAGATATGTAGAATAACTAAATGTATTTAGATGCACTATTATTACTTAATACACTTACACTATAAAGTGACAAAAGAATACAAAAGTTCTAAACATGTAACTCACATACAGAGCGAAACACATTATTAATGATCATTTAGCAGACTTATCCATGGCAACATATAGGTGTTACAGGACAAAAAGGAAATATTAGCACAAATATTGGTAACCACCAGAGAGGCTGGAGAGAAGGAGCGAGCCCGGATGTAAGGAGAACGAGGGATTGAAGGTAGGAGGGGGGGCGGTTTGGTAGAGAGAGTGGTAGGCAAAAACAAGGCTCTTCAATTGACTGCTAACAGAGCAGAGAGGCTGGGAGAAAAAATGATGAGCAGAATTTTGAATGAGCTAAAGCGGGGAGACCAGCAAGCAAGCACCTTAGGTTCACAGAAGGGGATGGAGCAAGAGGATACTGCAATAGAGGTTAGAGGAGGGAAGAAGCAGAAGGAATGTAAAGTCAGATTTAGGAGTTTGAGTGTTGAGAATGCTTCCATTCCAAGGTGCTTCCATTCCATTCCAAGAATGCTTCCATTCCATTCCAATGCTTCCAAGGAGATAGTCGAGAGAGGCATTCTGAGATGCGGGAAGGAGATGAAGATCTGGACATAATCAGCGTAGAGGTGATAGCAGAAGCCAAAAGAGGAGATAAGAGTCTATAGCGAATGGGTGGTAGAGAAGGTATTCCAGGTCAGATCCTTGAGGGGGTGACGATAAGAGAGAGCCACGCCACAAAACCTGAAAGGAAAAAGCCAGAGCAGTCAAAAGAAGGAGAATTAGAATGGAGGAGAGGGATTCAGACCCAGCAGAAAGGATGGGTGAGAACGTAGGAGATGAAAAAGTGAACGGGGGAGGCGGTGATGCCAGTAGGGAAGGAAGAAAGCAGTTTCCGGAGATAATTAGGTCCAGTCGGCAGCCAGCTTGTTGGGGCGAGAGGGTAGAGACATAAGAATCGAGGAAGCCATCAGAATCAGTCGAGCTGAATGATAAAATGCCTAAAATAAAGTTAGGATTAGCGGTTGTGATAGAAGAGAGGAAGAAAAGTCATGAAAGTAAGCACTGGAACCGGGGTGGGGGGAGGGGTATAGAGAATAATATGTAGATGACAGGAAAGTGCAGTTCGATGGCATGAACAGAGATTAGTAAGAGTGAGGGGCTCAAGAACTTCCAGATCCATTTCCCCTGCCTCGTCCAAGTACATAGAGAGAAGCAGTGATGTATGTAGAGATAATTACAGGTGGGATTGTGATAAAAAGACGAATTCGGTACATGTTGAGAAAAAAGTGGCAAGTGCGTGTTATGGTAGAGAGGGGGTCAAGGGTCGTACCTAGGTTTTTAGCAGAAAGGAGTGGTGAAAGAGTGATAGAAAGGGATGAAATAGAGGTCAGAGGAAAGGAAGAAGCACAAGGAATATAAAGGTCTGATTCTGTATCTGATGCCTAGAGACCATGCATGCCTTTGTTTCACGTAGAATTGATTATTGTAATGTACTTGTTTCTGGTGTCCTAAAATGTGTGATTGCCCATTTGCAGCTTGTTCAAACAAACAATACCAATACAAACGTACACTATACAACACAAATAACAATCACACTCATCACCATATAACAATACACATTTACACTCAGAAGCAACCGTATTTTACACCCAATAGCCAATATATATATTGGAAAGTTGTCCTGATAATTCCCTAGTTTTTGAGCGTTCACCAGAATGGTGGGAGAATATTGCACAAAAAGTTTTTACTAAAGGACTGGATGGGTAACTTCAGAATATCGAAACTGACCTTTGACTTAACTGCCTCAGACCACAAATCGAACGGGAGGATACTCAACTGAGGTTATAGTATATGGAGTTATACGAACAAGAGTCATACGTTTTAGACGATTAGTTTGGTTTTAATGTAAGCATATAAAGCTACATTTTTTTAGGATATAGCTGTGTAGGTTTATGGAGCCGGTTATACTTCTGTTTTTTTAATTGACAAACTACTACGTATTGAAATAACAATAGCCAGAGTGAAAGACAAGACATTTGAGTTTTAAGTCTTGACCTTACTGCCTCTGCCTTTGTGTTCTCCCTCCATCTCTATCAGCAGCATATTTTAGCCAAGATTTGATGTTCTCTTCAATTGCAGCATCAGTTGCATTAGCTGCTAGTGCATTTTTCCTCACCGATCCTACAGAAATTAGAAATATGCATATGAATTGTTTAAAAAAACATAAAATTTATAGGTTTTTCTAATAACAACAACAACAAAAAATAGACATAACATATGTTTTTATATATAGGTATTTGTAGGTAAAAAAATGTATCTGAGTTTAGAACCTTTTCCAAACTTTGCAAACCCAGCCCTCTGAAATTTATGGTAAATACACTAGACCATCCTTTAAACAGTTATGTTTCTTAAAAAAAAAAAAAATCTATTGTACTACAAATGTAAACTTAAATGTAGATACTTACGGAACAACACATTTTTGAATTCAAGATTGCTGAAGGCACTCTTTTGACCCTTTCCCTTTTAGTTTAATTTTTTTGCTAAATCTGTGTCTAGTGTCCTCTTTAAAATCCTCCTAGCCCACCCGTGGTACTTAAAAATGATGCCTATTAATTAAAGAAAGACAAAATATTTAACAGTTGTGTAAATGTATTCTCATTCACATCAATTCTTGTACTTGTACAAATTGGTAACCCAGCACAACTGATCACTATTAAAAGAATGCTACGACTACTACGACTGCTACTGAAAGGTCGCACTTTTGTAGAGTTACCTCAGTTAAACTATAAAAAACAGATATTTAAACTTTTTATTTTCTAAATCTTTTTACATTTTCATTTATCTAAAGTAGTATTGCACCTTTTTTGTTAAAAACATTTTGATTTGGTTCTTTTATCTTTTAAATCAAACACTTTTTTAGTTTTTCCTTTCTCTCCCTGCACTTGTGTTTGTAAGCAAGTGCAGGAGAGATTTTTTGTTTTATTTTTCTTTCTTTTTTAAAACACTTATTTTATTAATTTATTAATTTTACTTCAAAGCTTTTATTTTTCTGTTATTAGGAAAATTATTTTTATGTGAACAACTGTTTTTGGTTTTTAGTTAAAAATCGTTTTGTGTTTAAAATCCCCAATCTCAGCTGTGTGCAGAGTGGGGGAAGGGCAGGCAGGGAGCACAGGCCATGTGCTCCTTTGTTTGCCCGTTTGTTTCATTTTTATTTTTTAAAGTTTAAAACTATTTTGTTTTAAACTTTGATTTATTTTGACTTCCTCTTTTAAGGGGAAAAAAAAAACAAAAAACCTTTGTTTGTTTGTCTGCCGGGGTGTGCAGGGGTGTGTGTGTGTATTTTATTTAAAAATAAATAAATACATTTTGTTTTGGAAAAAATTTAAAAAAATAAAAATCCCTTTGTGTTTTTGTTGGTTTTGTCTGCCCCTGCATTATTGAAGTGCAGGGGTGTGTGTGTATTTTATTCATTTATATAAAAATAAATAAATCATTTTGTTTGAGAAAAAAAAATATTGTATAATAATAATTTTTATCTAAAAGATAACATTAACATGTTAAAAGTCTGTCCACTTTCTAGTTATCAATAATTCATCTTCTTGGAGAATGTTGATGTATTGGGCAGAAGTTACATTTCCTTCCCAGACCACTAGTTGTGACTGTCCAGTGGGTTGTATAACCAGCAATCATGTGATTAACATGTGACTAGCATTTGAATCTCAGGAGGTGTCTATGTCAAGTATCAGTACAGTCCTGATAATACATTTCATTAAAATCCATGACCGTTTTTTTTTTCATTTACTGTGATAACAGTCATGGTATTTTTTAAGTACTGGTATTCTACCTATTAACATAAAAATGGGATCTGTGTATAGTTTAATGCCTGCACTATTATGAAAACTAAACTGACAAAGTACTTACTGTCTCTTGCGCTTGTGCGGTGGCTCATCATTTTCACCATCTGTTTGTAGGTCAGACTGTTCTGCATAAGGCAGTTTTCTCAAAGCTTTGCTGTAGGACTCTAAAAATGTAACATTTCAAGATTCAGTTAGTTGTAACTTGTACTAAAGATTTTTTTTTTTGATCAAAATCTAAAAAAAAAAAAAAAAAAACATTTATATTAAAAAAAGACAAACATATCTTCAGGTACCTTAATATACATGCAAGATGTTTTTAATTTCATTGTATGTCGGTTTAATACTTGTACATCTTTGTGTAAACCGTAAGTTTATGTTTTGAAGTGAGAATACTGCACTTTACTGTTAATAAACAGACATCTTTATTACAATGATATAAGTTGTGGTATTTTACTGGTTTCATTATGTAAATATCCTATGCATCTACACTACAACATAGCAGTTTTGCAATTTATATTAAGTACAAATATAACATGCTTTAAGTACACTTATAGTTAGAACGCAAACCAGGCTCAATTTTTTTTTTCTATTTATATAATTGTCTTTAAACTGTAGTGATTTTTAAAATAGCATGAAGAGTGTTTTTCTATTATGGCATTGTGACGGGGTGTAAATATGTATAAATGTGTGCTGTGCTATTATTTATATTATTGTTAAATATGTGTGTAAATGTTTGTTTCTATTACTGTTAATTACAATATTGCACTTACAATACTTATTTGTTTGCAGGCTATACATGAAGACAGTATCAGTCAAGAATCACAATGAAGTACTGGAATGGCAGAAAAATGATGTCTGTGTGGGAGCAGCACATTTTTTTTGTAGTCCTCTTTCAAAGGAACACACTCCAGTTCACCACAAAGGTCGGCTACTGTGTAAACGTTCAACACCTTAGAATCCAGTGGGTAATCAAACAGGGATGTTTTGGGCAGAAACCTCTCTATTACAATGAATTCAGCTGAATCGCAAACAATGATGTTTTGTATTAATCAAACATTGTTGCCAGTACAAATGCAATTGTCTGGCTGAGTCACCCTCAGGCAACAGGTGTCCAGTATTATTTCTTTGTGCGCAGTTTGAATACTCATTTGGCACAGGCCCATTTGAATGTTCCTTTTTACATCCTCTAGGACTGCTTTTTGGCATATTGCAACCAAGGTTTCCTTCAGACAAGCGACATACAACCTGTGGCAATGGGATGTGTGGTTTCCTCACTAGTTTCTTAAGTCTGCCAAGAAAATATTCATATGGAAAGGCCGAAAATAAATCTAAAGGTCCATGATTTCTAACATCTGCTGCTAAATGGGTGAGGCTGTGAACAATGTAAACAAGAAATTCATTTCCATATAGAGCATACAAGCAATTGGTGTGCATAGCTGCAGTAATTCATATATAAGTTTGGACTGGCAAGTACATGAATTCTGACAAAGAAAAGCAAATAATTGTGGTGCAAAGCTGGACTTAGTATTTCTGAGAGAACTACAGGTCATGTATAAAGAAGAAACTGACGAAACTCTGTGGCTTTCCACCCATCCAGCTCATTCAGCCCCCTTGGTCGTCTTGAAAATTCCATTGGAATGCAATTTCTCAGGCTAATTAATCTGGTGGATAGTGTCTGTACAACAAATGCTGGAAGTCTGTATTTAGTGATCCTTTGACCCAAAAAAACAATAAACGCCTCTGTGATGGAAATATAATGAGTTCTGATTGTAAATCTCCCTCCTGGCCTGTGAGGGCGCTAAGCAGCAAGGACAGAGTTCTTTTGAAGGGCTGGACTGACAGTTCTTTCCCAGGTCGGGGAGTTGGCCAGTCTGGAAGAAGGCGAGTCTCTGTTGCAAGAACGTATTATTATTTATTTGTTAGCAGACACCCTTATCCAGGGTGACTTACAATTGTTACAAGATATTACTTTATTTTTTACATACAATTACCCATTTATACAGTTGGGTTTTTACTGGAGCAATCTAGGTAAAGTACCTTGCTCAAGGGTACAGCAGCAGGGTCCCCCCACCTGGGATTGAACCCACGACCCTCCGGTCAAGAGTCCAGAGCCCTAACCACTACTCCACACTGCTGCCCATATTGACCCGGAAGGTAAACAATGTAGCAGCCGCTGATTGTAAAGGCACCTGCATTAGTTTACCAAGGGGTCATGCGTGACAGCATAAAAAGGGGACGGAGACTTGTAATCGGTTCCTTCGCTTGGGTTCAGAGACGCACAGAACTGGAAGGACCGGGAGAGTTCCCAAAAAGTAAAAAGTATTTGTGAGTGTTTTGTTTGTTTGTAGCAATGTTAGTAATTGTCTTTTGTTTTGTAAATTCACGAGACGGCTAACACGTCTCCGGAGCTGTCGCCTTGGGCCAGCACTACCCGGAACAACAACACCACAGTCACTGTTATTTGTTATCACCCACCTCGAGCAATACTGCACACACCCGGACTGGTGATTTGTGTTAGTAATATTGTGGGAGTGGATAACGTGTTATTATTTGTTTTGTTTACAAATCATTATTATTATTTTCCTGCCAAGCTTTACACCAGGGGTGTATTGCCGGAGGATTATTGTTTGGACCCCACTTGCTGTCTTTGTTTTAATTAAGGTCCTGGCATCCTTTAGCAGAGTTGGGTGAAATAAGACAGCAATGCAGACAGTGCATCTAGATTAATGGCAAATTGAACGGCCCAATTTATCAGACCTTCATTATGATCATCGTGAGCTCCAGAATCAGTGTCAGATGATTCACACTCTGATTCATAGTTCTGACAACTTGCATATAGATCACATGATTGAATGTTATCAAGCAATGTTGATTGATTACATTTAGGGCTGTAAATCTACATGTAATTGACTACACATTTAAACCCATTGTTAATCCGGTCGTTTAACCGTTTAAACGGCCATAAATTTAATGTTTAACTCATTTAATTTTTTTTATATTTTACTTCCAATATTTTAAGTCATATTTTAACCTTGGTTTGTTATTCAAAGCGCGTACCATATAGATCCACTTAAAGACAAACAATGTTAAACATAAAAGCATAAAGGAGGACTGTAAGTTAGCACTAAAATGTTATTTATTTTAATAGCATACAAAAGCATTCATAGTCGATTTTACAAGGTACCATTTCTCCTGAAGCTCCATAAAAAGTGTGTGTATCCAACATCGAAAAAACATTAAAAAACAACTCTATTTAAATTAAACTTGTTGGCAGGAAACAAAACATGTCCAGAACCAAAAAACAACTTTTGCGCATCGTGCCTCTTGATGTATGATCCAGTGATTGTGCATCAGAGTATGTTGGTCACTTAATTTTTTCATGAGCAACGAGCTCATTGTGTGAACCTACCATTGCACTGTAACCACAATCCTCAAACGTTTTAGTTAGTTCCTTAAAAATATCCAACCCCTTAACTCTGCCATGCATACTGGCAAGATTTACAAGTTCCTTTGTAATTTTAAAGTCTTCCGATATGCCACTGACAAAAAAGCATGCGTTGCACCGTGTCCTGCATCTGTACTCTCCTATAAAGCAATTAAGAATGCGGTAAATTCTTTAGCTTTTTCACGAAATTTACTCTGTAGGTCTGTACTGTAGATACTAGACAGATCTTCAATTCTGCGCTGAATTGTGTCTCGACAAAAAAATTTGATTCTCCTTCAGAAAACGACTTTGAGTGCTTGGCTGCATAGCTGGCACGTGTTGCATTTTCTCGAATTGTATGCCCTCTGAAAATGGAGTTTTGCTTTTAATTCCTTAACTTTGTCAGTTCTGCTCTGGCCACTGTACCACTCGTAGGTACTTTCATGTACAAAAATGTCTTTGCAGGTTACAGTTGAAAACAGCAACCGCTTCCTGACAAATCAAGCACACGGCTTTACCCTGATATCCCACAAAGAAATAATTTTCAGTCCACTGTTGTTGGAACTTTTTTTTTGCTTCATCGTCGAAATCCTCTTAAATTTCGAATGTGACATTTTTACTGGTAAACGTTATAAACAAGCGCCGAATAAAATGTGATGTTCACGTGTTACAATCTACAGATAAATTAATACTTCACTCTCTTCCTATTTTGAGCAACTGCTGAGCAAAAATTTAGCTTGTGTACATTTTTAGGAATTTCTAAGTATGTTTGCTGTACATTTTTAAAGACTGACGGGCTTTTGGCGGGCCGTTTATAAAAGCGCTGCGAGCAGTATCTGGCCCACTCCCCTCTGACATGGATTGTTTTGAAAGCCAGTGCCGCTTTTTTTTTTTTTTTTTTTTGAGACTTGTAAACCTAATACAGAAGTGGTGCTCCTGTTATGCTGCTCTCCATATACTGTACGTAAATATTTTAACTTGTAATAATTGCCATGAAAATACATTGCTACAGTACTCATGAAAATACATGTTCATAATTGATAGTAAAGTTGTATGTTGTATTGTTTTCACTACTTAAGCCTCAGGCTGAAGTCAAGGTGCAGACATATTTACCGGAGTTCAGCTCCGGACAGCTCCGGTGAATTTTAAGCCCTGAATGTGGGTTACTGTTTCTGTTTTTAATACGCTACTGACGCTAAGGATTTCAAATGTAGTCTAAAGTAATATATTACTTACTTATTCCCCACCCACCCACACAGACTTTTGAAACCAGAGTTACGCCTCGGGTGCTGTTAATGGATCCTTTGTGACATTTGTTTGCCTATAAGTTTGTTTTCTGTAAACATTTATGAAGGCAAACGTGTTTAATGAGATTTGCTTTAACCGCCCCTCTCAACTCCCCCAGCACGACGACAACACGGCCAAGACAGCGGGAGGGGGGACCGGCTGGTACAGACAGGTCTGTATTGATCGATGGGTGTGTTTGTGAGAGATAGCGGTCGGGTGTGTCAGTAAACGGGGGGGAGAGGGGGGTAGAGGGGAGGGGGTCACTGGAGACTCTGCACCAGAGATCCTCAGTCGTTTATCATTGCTTGCTTTGAAATGAAGAGGCGGGACGTTGTATTGTGACGACATGTAGTCGTCTCAAGAAATGAGGTGTAGTCGTTGCACGAATAAAATGAATGAATACAAATACCATATCAAGAGAAACATATGGGGTATTGCACGAGTCTAAGCAAACCTCATTATCATTTTGTACTTTGGCTGTGGAGACTTCTTGCACAAGTTTTCCAGACAGGAGACCAGGTTAACTGGAAGTCTCTGAAGCAGGGGAACACGCTGCTGCTGCTGCCTGCACATTAAACGCGTGGCTTCCGAAGCCTCACCGCGCAGTCTCTATAGCACGAAGAAGGGAACACGAGCTGTACCAAGGGTCTTATAGGCACACATTACACGGGCTATGAATTCAAATCTCTCCGCGGTCAACTCGGGGTTATAGGCTTCTAAACAATGGCTGTACCAGGCAACGCAATAACAACACCACTGTGTTACCGACCACAAGGTAAGTGGCTATTATTATTATTATTATTATTATTATTATTATTATTATTATTATTATTATTATTATCGATTTATAATACCTAATATTATTTAACTGTTCAACCAACGGGGTTAGTAGAAAAAAGGGAGGCTAAATTGTAGCCGTGAAGCAGCTGCGTCATTTATTTTTTCTTGGTTTGCATGTGTTTCACATTGCGCTGTTGTTAAATGTCACCTTGTGATGAATATGTGCAATTGGTGAACCCGATTGCAACAGACTCCTCGGTAAAGTCAGATTTGAGCAGCCACGCTTGTTTAAGTGCTGTCCGCATACATGATGCGGGGCGGGGGGGTTTATGTAAGGGTTACACCGCCTATTTAAAATATTTAGTAAAGTATAGAATACAAAAACATATAATACAATAATGAAAAAAAAAACAGTATGTGTTTAAAACACGATTTGGGGGAAATATGGGGTCCAGTTTGTGTTTAAGAAGTAGGCTGATTTATAATGTTGTTGCTGCAGCAGTATGAGGGCTACGTCAATTTCGATCGTTAATAGTGATTAGAATATTAAAATAGACTCTAACCCAGTATGTATTCAGCAGGTACATTGAGGTAAACAAAGTATTAAGCTTTCTCTGAAAAACACCTTTTACATTCTAAACACATTTTGTTATTATTATTATTATTATTATTATTATTATTATTATTATTATTTTATTTATTTCTTAGCAGACGCCCTTATCCAGGGCGACTTACAGTTGTTACAAGATTCTACAACAATACTGTGCCAATGTATTTTTTGCTTTCATATTTGTGCTTCAGATTTGTTATTAGGTTAAGATTCTGCTGCATTTATAAAGAGAGAACTACTCGAGACCAGCTGTGTGCGTGTCGGTATGTGTCTGTGCGTGGCAGTGTGTGTCTGTGCTTTCATTGGTCATGGTCTTTGAAAAAACAGTTCCCGCCCGGGACAGATTTAAAGAAAGACAGAGCTTGTGTTATTTTATTCCTAAATGAATCGATCCCTACAGTATACTTGTACTATTACAGTATGGGATAGTATAAAAGTAACTCCTATTTTTTAAAGGAGACAATCGCATTTCTGTCACAAAAAAAGAGACCTTGAGGTTGTACAATGATTATTATTTTTTTAATTAACACGTGTTTCTCCACTTTCCAAAAAGATAACTGGGGTAAGTGCTTTGTTCCACAGGCACCGTGCTGTTTTTGTCTGTAGACATAGGAGCAGTTCATATTGATCATTTAAATTAATGTTGTATATAGATCAGCCACTGATTAAAGCTATTGACTAGACCCGGTTTTTAATGGAGTCCTGTTAAACAAAAAATTGAATTAACAGTAGGGGGTATTTAAGGAGGCACTGTCTACCAACTGCTTAGAAAGGGCATTGTACCCTTATTATTATTAATTTCTTAGCCGACACCCTTATCCAGGGCAACTTATAATTGTTACAAGATATCATATTATTTTACATACAATTACCCATTTATACAGTTTGGTTTTTACTGAAGCAATCTAGATAAAGTACCTTGCTGAAGGGTACAGCAGTAATGTCCCCCACCTGGGATTGAACCCACGACCCTCCGGTCAAGAGTCCAGAGACCTAACCACTACTCCACACTGCTGCACTTATATAAGTTTACCTTGGTAAATGCATAGCAAAGTGTAATAACGCTTATGATTTTCCCAAACCGAAACTGATCTGAAACCAACATGCATACAATCCCATGCCGAACCGAAACCGAAATGATTTTGTACAATGAAAAAGCGTCTGCATTCTCAGCACCAATCCTGCGGCATTCTCAAGCTCTCATCACACATTTTTTCTGCTTGTAGACTATTCATATTAACATCCCTTAATAATTTTAATATAGTAACGTAAATGAAACGTTATGACAAGACTCACCTGCTTCATAACGCCTTTCACACTGGTGCTCCTACCGGGTCACAATCCTGCCCGTACCTGGGTACCTGAAACGACGTACCTGGGTCTAGCCGGGTCGGCAGCGACCCACCTTAGGATGTGGGTCGACATGCTTTGACCCGGGTCGAGCGAGACAAAATGCATGATGGGTGTTTGTAAGCGGACGAAATAACAAACAGCCACGTCTGCGTGAAGGTTTCATTTCCATAAGCAACATTTCTGTTTATTCTGTTAGCCATATTTCTGTTGCTTGAGACACATTATGAGCCAGTTTGCAGCAAGGTTGAAGAAACATTTGCTCTAATCATCATTTGGGTTGACAATTCAATGCAGAGAAGCTGAACAGATGAAAGGGTGGTCATGTGGATGTTGCTGCTTCCAAGGCATTGCGCACGCACACTGTGTAGTTGCTTCTGTCACGCAGGTTGACCTGGCTTCTTCAAAAAGCAGTGTGAAATTCTGTAGCGGACCCGCATGACAGTGTGAAAGGGGCTATAGTTCGTCTGGGTGTAGAGGTTTGTTGATGGAAGGTGCTGGTGCTAGTACTAGCAGACATACACAAACACTGGGCCTGCACACCTGAACCTAAACCGCATGCTAAGAAGTGAAAAGCTGAAGTGGAAGTTTGAGTTAAAAAAAAAAAGAAAGAAAAAAGTAGAGTGTTGCTTCTGTTATTACTCTGTGTAGATCTAATAAAAAACGAAACAATCGTAAACTGACTAAAACAGCGAAATACATGTTAGCTGAGATCCTGAAACACTGTGAAACCGGAAAAGAAGCGAAAGGGATTATGCAGACAAATATCTGGAAGTTGTTTAAATGAGAGTAGAGCAGTTTATTTTATTAAGACTGTTTCATTTAAGAACATAAGAAAGTTTACAAACGAGAGGAGGCCATTTGGCCCATCTTGCTCGTTTGGTTGTTAGTAGCTTATTGATCCCAGAATCTTATCAAGCAGCTTCTTGAAGGATCCCAGGGTGTCGGCTTCAACAGCATTACAGGGGAGTTGGTTCCAGACTCCCACGATTCTCTGTGCATGCATTGAAATAGTTTCATTTGTCTGCTTGCTTTTTTTGTTGCATTCTATCAGCATATTGATTGAAATCATTTTCACGAGCTGCAGTTCTACTCAGATGTGATTTGCCTCTTACCACTGCAACAATGTGGTACCAGGAAAATAATAAATACAAAATGTTTAATGTCTCTCTCTCTCAAAAAAACAAAAAAAAAAAAAAACCGATCATAACTGACTTGCATCCCCAAAACATAGTGAAACTGGTAAATCATTTACAAACATTGTAAAGCCCAGTGAGGTATGGTAAAGTATCTTTAGAAACATGACATACCACGGTAAGCATTGCTAAATGCACATTACATTCATGCCATTTTACTGTGATGAAGCATTGAATAAATTTGTTTACATTCATTTATTGCAGATGTAGATTATGGAGATTCATTATGCCATTTTACTGTGATGAACTTTATGATAAAGATGTAGATTATGGAGATCTACATTATGATACTGATGGCTCTTATCAGAATCAGATCTAGGATTTGTTTACTGATGGCTCTTATTGCATTCAGATTTATTTGCAGATGTAGATTATGGAGATCTACATTATGATGCTGATGGCTCTTATTGCAGATGTAGATTATGGAGATCTACATTATGATGCTGATGGCTCTTATTGCAGATGTAGATTATGGAGATCTACATTATGATGGCTCTTATTGCAGATGATTATGGAGATCTGATGGTTCTTATTGCAGATGTAGATTATGGATGGCTCTACATTATGATTATGATGCTGATGGCTCTTATTGCAGATGTAGATTATGGAGATCTACATTATGATGCTGATGGCTCTTATTGCAGATGTAGATTATGGAGATTTACATTATGATACTAGTTTCTCAAATTTTCTATACAATCGATGGCTCTTATTGCAGATGGGATTAGGCATCCATACAACACATGTTGATTAGCATACTTGGTTTTCAAATGTTAATCCATTGCTATGGCTCTTAAATGGCAAAAGGCTCTGGTTTTATTGCAAACCCTAACCCTGGAGATTATGATAATGTAGCCAGTGTCCATAAAGGTTAACGTCTAACAGATCAGATGACCAGGAGCTTTGCCTGGGAACATTTGAGCTGACATTTGGTAAAGGACACAAGCTTGACCGATCAGCACACATTCTCTAATGTTTTGCAAAACGGGGGGAGGGTCACTCAGTAATATTAATATTACAGCCTTGGCAGCTCCACATAGTGCAGTGGTTTGCAAAGTAATCCACTGCCAAAAAGTTCCTGGAGATTATGATAATGGCTCCTATTGAACCAGGCTTTCTTCCTCTTTGAGCAACTTTGCAAAGACAAGGTGGGAACCCTCTAATGTTTTGCAAAACGGGGAGGGTCATGAGAACTATAGACAGCCTTGGCAGCTCCACATAGTGCAGTGGTTTGCAAGGTAAAAGGCTTTCTTCCTCTTCACTTGCAGACAAGGAGGTGAATGAGAACTATAGAGTGTGCAAGGCAGGTAGGTAAGGCACTTACGGGAGGTGAAAGTAAATAATGAATGACAACTCATTAAATGTTAAATTTAAGAATATTGAATTTTAGCATCAAATAATAAATACTAGCATTAAATATTAAATTCATGTATGAAATGTTAAATTTTAACATCAAATAATAAATTCAACATTGAATATTTAATGCAAGTATTGAATGTTAAATGCAACAGTCGAATGTTAAAAACTAGCATCAAACATTAAATATGAGTTTTAACCATTCAGTGTGCCTTTTATCCATTCGGTGTGCACTTTGTCATTCGATGTGCTTTTTATCCGTTCGATGCATGCACTTGCAAACTGTCAATCAATCCCATCCGCCCCGCCCGTTCCCCCCCTTCCACATCGGGGAGATCGGTGTTCCTCCTTGTTACCTGTTAACCTGTTCAGCCAATGAGGGGCTTTGATTTTCAAACTGAAATACGGTAGCTGTCTTGTGCCATCTGTAGAAATTAAAAAGGGTCTTGTTGTTTTACCTGTTTTGTATGTAAAAAGTTGCATATTAAATAACGTTATTAAGCCTTGCGATTTTTTTTACAACAGTTTTTATTTTATTTTATTCGCATAAATTCTGTTTGCCCCTGAATTAATCAAAATACTTTGAAGCCACTCTATTATTATTATTTATTTCTTAGCAGACGCCCTTATCCAGGGCGACTTACAATTGTTACAAGATATCACATTATTTTTACATACAATTACCCATTTATACAGTTGGGTTTTTACTGGAGCAATCTAGGTAAAGTACCTTGCTCAAGGGTACAGCAGCAGTCCCCACTGGGGATTGAACCCACGACCCTCTGGTCAGAAGTCCAGAGCCCTAACCACTACTCCACACTGCTATTAGTTTCTGCTATTAGTTTCTAGCATATAATACCTTTCATTTGTAGTTCTGTGTAAGTATTCACCTTTTTATTTGACATTTTCTAACTGCTTTAACTTTCACAGACGTGTACTGCTCACTTCCTATTTTCATGCTGAGTGGAAACATGGCAAAATTCACGGGTGACCACCGTGAATCATATCCTTAACCATGGCCGATGGCACTACCCAAAGACCACTAGGGTAATCGAACATAGCCCATGGACGCTGCAAAAGGGTTAAGAATCTAACACTGTTCAACCGCAATTGCTAAAACTATTCTTTTTTGTCTTTATCAGCAATTGATAAAATTATTTATACAAAAAGCCAGTAAACATAGAACTGAAGTAGAGCGTATTGTACTTCACCTAGATTAGGATCCTGTTTACTGTTCTAATCACTGTCTGACAAAGAATACTTGACTTTTCATTAAACTATCCTGCCACACCTGCTCCAAACTGGTTAAATAAGTTGTTCATCCCCCATAGTTGCACACTCAAGAGCACCCTCACAGTGTTTTTTTTTTTAACATGAGCACCATCTTCAAGCATGATCACCTTTTAATATTTAACATATCTCATAATGCTAAACAACACACTGAAGACTGAAGCGGTTTAAAGACTGCACATTCAAAAATGGAACCAAAGTAGTAAAAATAGCAAAATTGCACAAGTAGATCTACATAGATTCAGTACACATGGATCAAACTCAATGAGGGAAAATACTACAACTGTACCCTATTGTAGTTCCATGAAAGGTGAAACAACTTTCATAGTAAAAAAACAAAACACCTTGTAGGCAAAATGCCCCTCTCTGTAGATCCTTATCCCGAGCAGCATGAGGTTTTCCTGGAGGAACGGGGGTTGGTGCCTCAGAAAACTCCCTGCTGTCCAGGGTTAAAAGCTACATGCTGTGTTGAGAACTGAGAGAGACTCCCTGACTGCCCTGTGCTGATAAGAGAGATTACAAGAATGTCTGTGCCTCCTCACACAACTAGTCTGATTAACCCATTAAGCCCTCACGTCTCAGAACAACAAACAATGCTTTTGTTACTACAGTACGTTTACAAATGCGTCTTTGGCTGCTAGCAAAAGTCACAAGATTATTCTCTTATCCAGATGGTACAAAGTTACCCAAATGTCTGCCATCCAGTAACCTGTATTAAAAGGTTCACAGACCCTGATTAGGACTAATCTTGCTTGGACTTTACCTTAGGAAAACTAACCAGGGTCTATAAAACCAGCCACTATGAAATCAAGTTTGGTATTTATTAGTATTATAGACTGCTGTTGGATTTTGGCAATCCAAGAGACTTTCTTTTCAATACTGTATGCTGTGAAAGTCTGCCAGTCTGAGTTGTAGCTAGGTTAGTCAGTCACATAGCAACAACATCTTGCTGTATACAAGTGTTGCCAGTGTAACTCTTTCCCAGGGCCATCTTTTCTTATATGTGAATGCTCCAAAATAGAAAAGGCAGGAATCCAGGACAAGAGCCGGCCTTTACATATATATATGAATGCAAAGCAGACTTAGGGCCGCCTTTTTGTATCACGTGACCAATTTGGTTACATAGCTCAGAAGACACTCCCATACTCCCACGCGTGCGAAAGTTAAATGTAAATAGAAAGGCGAATGCTCTGCTAGGCAAGATGGCAGTGGATCAGTATTGAATTGTAATTATTTCTACATCAGACAACTTTTAATTATAAAATATTAAATTTAAAAAAAGAAAATCCAGCGGGTCAACATTCAGGTTGTTTCTTTCACATAATATACGAGCTGCAGTGCATTCATAATTAAGCTTAATTTGTCACAATTGCATTTTCTTCCTGTTATTTAGTAACTAAGAGATTTATGTAAAAACTGCAGGATTGTGGATCTCAGTAACGATCAATAATGCTGACGACTTGGCATATTCAGCCACCATTGGTTATTTTGCACGCAGTAATATACATAGCTACAGAAGTGTGGGTCTTTACATTAAAATATCGATCATTTCTTTCAGCTGCTTGCTTTTACACACACACAGGGTAGCAGTGTGAAGTAGTGGTTAGGGCTCTGGACTCTTGACCGGAGGGTCGTGGGTTCAATCCCAGGTGGGGGACACTGCTGTTGTACCCTTGAGCAAGGTACTTTACCTAGATTGCTGATATCTGTGTAATGTATAATGTGGTATCTTGTAACAATTGTAAGTCGCCCTGGATAAGGGCATCAGCTAAGAAATAAATAACATAAAACACTCTTCTCATCCACAAATAGTAAGATCATTGATTCATCGATTAATTGCAAATTTTGCCCCCCCCATCGTTGCAGACAGAGCGTGCTTAAGCCTTGTTCACACAGCCACGTGCAGGTGATTTTTTAACAGACAGTGAGCACGCAGAAGCAAGAGGTGATGTGAGCCCTTCCCCCAATACACACACAAACACACAGTTTTAAGCAAGAGAGTAAATGTGGAAAAGCTGATTGCTGAAGTGTCAAAATATAAAGATAGTGAACGCAGAGACGGTGGGATTAGTATTCCTTTATATATCTTTCTTTTTCTTTTTTATATTTCATGTGCCCACTTCTCCAGTTTTCTACAGTAAGATCAAAATCTGTTCCTCCTCCATCAGGTTATTCCCCCCACCCACACACTTCCTCTCCCTTCAAACCTGCATCAGAAAACCTGTGCTGTGTGTGCCACCTGCATTCAATTTGTAAGTCAGTCTGCCGCTGTCTTGGCAAATTTCCCCCCCAAGCCACGTGGCGATTTTGTTTTGCAATTCAGAATAAAAACAACAATATATTTGTGTGTTTTTTATTGGTATGTTGATACCTTTCTTGCTTTTGTTATTTATCATCTCTGGATGCTTTACATTACATTGAGCAGCGTGTGATTAAATACATAACCTTTACAGTCAATAAAATAAAACACAAAATATGGTTTAATTACTATCTATATTATATATTATCATAAACCATAGATATGAAATGGTGGACGTGAGGTCTTAGTTTGTCCTCGAACCTGAAAACGAAAGACTCAGACTCCAGGTCTCAGAATCCAGGTTCCAATGGACCAGGTTTTCCTCCAAAAGGAGCGAAGCAAAGAAAGTCAAAAGGACAGGATTTTTTCCCTTCCTCCAGATGGAAACACTTGCACGGTGACTTGCTCTGTATGCAAACAGTCAATCGTTTTTTAACAGCACAGTTCTGTTATTTTATTTAATACTTTCTTTTAGAGTATTTTTTGTTGCTGAAATAGAAACGCAAAGTAAGTGCAATCATTTGGAGATATATACTGCACTGGGTGCATACAAACCTGTTAAACGGTTCAGCATGCTAGAGTGATGTGTGGTATTTATCTGAATAATCGATTAATCAAAGCAACAATAGACAGATAGATTACATTAATAATCGTTTCATGTAGCACTAGCTTGTTATTGTGATTATTATGGTTAATGTTCTACTGGTGTTAGAGACATGGTTTATTATGTATTGTGCATGTTTTTGAGCATTTGATATATGACAGTGTATTGCTGTATTTAGATTAGGGCAATGAAGTTGCCATAGCTATATATGTGGGACAAGGGTTTTGTTATGTTCAGTAATCTTCCAAGAGAAGGGGTAATGCTAATATTCAGTCTTTACTTGGAATGGTTAGGGACTAGAGAATAACAATGACAGTAATAATGAGTAAGCAATAGAATAGTTTAACGATCGTGTTTGTAGACAAAGACGGTATTCATGCAGGTTACACAAATACGTATAAATGAGAAGAAACATGTGTAATGTAAAATATATGAATGCTTATTGTAAATGAAATGAATGTTAAATTATAGTTTATTTTCATATAAAATGATTCCAGGTGTAACCAGTTATTGAATAATTAATCCTGTTAAGAGTAGGCGTGGCTGGGGGTTATGTAATGCCATGCCTTCCCTCAGGAGGGAGCAGTAGGGTTTGGTGGTCAGTCGTGAGCTTGTCTTGTGAATGTCAGTCATTGTATGTACAATCTGTAGTCATTTGCAATCTGAGTGAAGTATCCATTACGAAAATAAATATCTATACCTGTGAATGCTACACAACATAACATTATGTCAAAATATTCAAAATACATATATATATATATATATATATATATATATATATACGATAAAATTGCTACTGTGCTGCATTGAAAAAAATATATATATTAATAAGAAACATCTGCTACAAATCAAGCATTACTGTATATCCTGGGAGCTCTTCCATTCTGAGTGCAGGCTATCGTTCCATAAATGTGAACACACAAAGGCACCTTAAACCGCAAATGTGAACGGGGGGGCAGACCTAGAATTTCCAGAGGATGCTTCGCGGTCTGCTTAACTTTAAATGAAGTTAATGACTTGTGTTAATATCTTCTGTTACATTGCCGATTTCTTTTAAGATTATGTATTGTTTAGGTAGGAGTTACTCAGGTGTCACTGGTGCTTCTGTAGTTTCAGCTGGTACAAACCAACATGTTTGAATCACGAACCTCCAAATATGGTTAAAAAACAAAACAGACACATAAACGTAAAACAAGTCCCCACAAGGGGGGAAAAGAACAGACCCATATTAGCAACTGTACCTTAAGTACACTGAAGTATTCAATGATTAATGCTAATCACGATCTGTGAAAGTTTGTTGAGTTCATTTCCTGCACAGCGCATGTGGGAGCAGGTATTGCGAGCACGTGCAAGTGAAGGCTGCCAAGTGAGGACTCCACATGTCTGGTGATTGGGATGCAAGGTTCACTCATGCTGCACCACTGTCAGTAACTGCCCTGTGAGTTTTGTCAGATTTGCAACCAGTGGCTTCTGGAGTCTAGTTTCAGATCTGTCGAGTAATAAAAGACAGACGGAGTTTGGCAGCTGCTGGGACAGTCAGGCATTTCTGAAGTTTGGTGATGGATACGTTCAAAGCCACGATGTCACAAGAGAAGGCTGAGCTGACCCAGACGCCTCTACAGAAGATCTGGGTGCCTGGAATGAGCACCCAGGTGCTGAGACGCAGGGGGTGTGAGTAACTCCTGGGACTTCAATTAGCTTTTAATGACCGGAATGGCAGAGTCAGCGATCTATTGAGTAGCTCCCTCATCCTGAAGTACCCCTGGCATTCAAGGATTCATTTCACAGGGTCCTTATTCTCCCCTGATAGGATGCCTGTCCTTGAGGGGTGTTGAAGAGCTACTTTACCAGTAATGAATGTATCAAACCTAAACTGAATGTACCAGAATCTCAGGGTGTATGGAGCTGCTTGTCATTCTAGATTTCATTTTTTTGCATATCGGATCTGCTTGCCTGTTTGTTATGAACTTTGCACAAAGTGTCACAAGTGTCACAGTCTGGGGGGTATGGAGGCTGTCTGTCTGACGGTCTCTGTGTCAGACTTATATTTTAATTTAGAACCGCTTGTCCAATTGTGATGCAACTTGCTAACCTTCTTTAGCTCATAGTTATTGAGTGCATCATAATCTGGGGGTATTGAAAGCATATTCCTGTATGTCAAACTTACATTTTTACATGTACTTACAATGGATACATAACATGGTACTGTTTCATGTTACTGATGTCTCTAAATGGTCAGCCGTAGAAGATATGAAATGTAAAATAAATGGGCCAGGTAAAAACTGTTCTCAATAAGCCCCAGTGCACATTGGATCTTTACAATATTAGAGCTATGGAATTTTAGGATTAAGACATAATTTAAAAAAAAAAAAAAAAAAAAAAAAAAAAAAACGTGAACATAATTTAGATCTTGTATTTAACCTCATGTAATCAAAGAAACTACACAATTATATTGCAAAAGTCTGCCAGAAGCCATAGTAGCAGTACAGTATTTCAAAGCGGTATGTAACTCAATATGTTAACGCAACATTCGACTTTATGAAGCAAAATGAGTTTAGGGTGGTGCAAAACTTTTGGCCAGAGTTGTAGTGGCACTTGTTCCAAAGTGTGGTTTGGGGTACCACTTTAAAATAATGACTGCAATAGATTTTATATCTCATATTTTCAAGTTACATTTAATTGAATTTTCACATTTTAATTAACTCCAAATGAATACCAATTGAAAATTATATGCGTTGTTATTCATAAGATTTGTGACCATTAGACCCACTTTGAAACTCCTTGGGATATCAAATATGCTAAGCTAGCAGATTTAAAAATGGGGTTTGAAGTTAGTCCCAATTGTGTCTTGTTTAATTTTTGTGACATTGGTCATTGCATGCATGCATTAGGTAGTGAGGTCAGTAGGGTGTGTGCAGTGTTAATACAGTAGGGTGTGCAGTGTCAATACAGTCGGGTGTGCAGTGTTAATACAGTAGGGTGTGTGCAGTGTTAATACAGTAGGGTGTGCAGTGTTAATACAGTAGGGTGTGCAGTGTTAATACAGTAGGGTGTGTGCAGTGTTAATACAGTAGGGGGTGTGCAGTGTTAATACAGTAGGGGGTGTGCAGTGTTAATACAGTAGGGGGTGTGCAGTGTTAATACAGTAGGGTGTGCAGTGTTAATACAGTAGGGTGTGTGCAGTGTTAATACAGTAGGGTGTGTGCAGTGTTAATACGGTAGGGTGTGCAGTGTTAATACAGTAGGGGGTGTGCATTGTTAATACAGTAGGGTGTGTGCAGTGTTAATACGGTAGGGTGTGCAGTGTTAATACAGTAGGGTGTGTGCAGTGTTAATACAGTAGGGGGTGTGCAGTGTTAATACAGTAGGGTGTGTGCAGTGTTAATACAGTAGGGTGTGCAGTGTTAATACAGTAGGGTGTGTGCAGTGTTAATACAGTAGGGGGTGTGCAGTGTTAATACAGTAGGGGGTGTGCAGTGTTAATACAGTAGGGTGTGTGCAGTGTAAGGGTATTATTTTATATTTCTTTTCCATGCACACAGAAATGCACTGCTGTGTAGTGTCATCCACATTATAGTAGATTGTATAATAGTGACTGCGGAGGGATTCTCAGGTGGCTTTTTTTATTGGTTTCCCAGCATTTAGTGGGTACATGGCTAATCCTAAGGTTTAAAAGTGTAGGAAAATAAACTGAATCCAACATCCTGAGTATAGATATTCTGTTGGAGAGGAAGCATTAGGTTTGAATAATATATATGCAATGATTAGGAAACCTTATCTTTTCATCAGAGTACAGAGTTGCAGTTTCTGTTGGATAAGCAAGCACTGCAGTATAAATAGCCAGAAGGTTATTCACCCTGTTAAGCTGTGCTGCTTGAGGATTGCAAAGCACTATTGATGTTGAAATGGTTCAGGTTTGGGTCAAAGGAAGAATAATAATGTATTAGCCATGTTCCATGAGGTTTGTATTGGGGTTTGAAGATAACGACGTTTTGTGAAAACTTAGCTTTTTAGTAAAAAAAACTAAATGATAATTTGGAGGCCACACTATTAAAATCACGATAATATCCTGATCATTGTTGTTGTTCAAACCATAGTTTGGATGTGACCTAAATATATGAAGGGTTTATTTGTATTACGTTTTATTTAATTTTATGCAGCAGCAGATTAAGATACTGCTTCCCAGAGGGTCTCTCCTGGTAAAGGCACTGCTGTGTGGTGTGCAGGGGGAGTCACACAGTCAGAGGAGTGCAGGGGTCCCAGAGGGTCTCTCCTGGCAAAGGCACGGCTGTGTGGTGTGCAGGGGGAGTCACACAGTCTGGGGAGTGCAGGGGTCCCAGAGGGTCTCTCCTGGCAAAGGCACGGCTGTGTGGTGTGCAGGGGGAGACACACAGTCTGGGGAGTGCAGGGGTCCCAGAGGGTCTCTCCTGGTAAAGGCACGGCTGTGTGGTGTCCAGGGGGAGTCACACGGTCAGGGGAGTGCAGGTGTCCCAGAGGGTCTCTCCTGGCAAAGGCACGGCTGTGTGGTGTGCACACAGTCTGGGGAGTGTCCCAGAGGGTCTCTCCTGGTAAACCTGCACGGGTCCAGTCTGGGGGTGTCTGGGAGGGGGGTCCCAGAGGGTCTCTCCTGGTAAAGGCACGGCTGTGTGGTGTGCAGGGGAGTCACACAGTCTGGGAATGCAGGGTCCCAGAGGGTCTCTCCTGGTAAAGGCACGGCCGTGTGCTGTGCAGGGTGTCACACCTGTGCAGGGGGTCACACAGTCTCTCCTGGGGCACATGTGTGGTGTCAGGGGTCCCAGTCAGGGTCTCCCAGAGGGTCTCCTGGTAAAGGCACAGGGGGAGTCCACAGTCTGGGGTGCAGGGGGTCCCCAGAGGGTCTCTCCTACAGTCTGGGAAGGGGAGACATACAGTCTGGGGGTCCCCAGAGGGTCTCTCCTGGTAAAGGCACAGCTGTGTGGTGTGCAGGGGAGTCACACAGTCAGGGAGTGCAGGGGTCCCAGAGGGTCTCTCCTGGCAAAACCACGGCTGTGTGGTGTGCAGGGGAGTCACACAGTCTGGGGAGTGCAGGGGTCCCAGAGGGTCTCTCCTGGCAAAACAGGGTCCCAGGCTGTGCTGTGTGTGCAGGGGAGACATACAGTCTGGGTGGTGTGCAGGGTCCCAGTCAGGGTCCCAGAGGGTCTCCTCCTGGCAAAAGGCACGGCTGTGTGGTGTGCAGGGGAGACACACAGTCTGGGAGTCACACAGTCTGGGGGCAGTGCAGGGGTCCCAGTCTGGGGTCTCTCCTGGGGTCTCCTGGTAAAACACGGCTGTGTGTGGGGGAGCCACACAGTCTGGGAGAGTGCAGGGGAGGGTCACATAGTCTGGGGAATGCAGGGGTCCCAGAGGGTCTCTCCTGGTAAAGGCACGGCCGTGTGCTGTGCAGGGTGTCACACAGTCTGGGAAGCACAGGGGTCCCAGAGGGTCTATCCTGGTAAAGGCACGGCTGTGTGGTGTCCAGGGGGAGTCACACAGTCAGGGGAGTGCAGGGGTCCCAGAGGGTCTCTCCTGGCAAAGGCACGGCTGTGTGGTGTGCAGGGGAGGCACACAGTCTGGGGAGTGCAGGGGTCCCAGAGGGTCTCTCCTGGTAAAGGCACGGCTGTGTGGTGTGCAGGGGGAGTCACACAGTCTGGGGAGTGCAGGGGTCCCCGAGGGTCTCTCCTGGTAAAGGCACGGCTGTGTGGTGTGCAGGGGGAGTCACACAGTCTGGGGAGTGCAGGGGTCCCAGAGGGTCTCTCCTGGTAAAGGCACGGCTGTGTGGTGTGCAGGGTGCAGGGCATGAAGTTAAGGTCATGAAGGGCAAGGCAGTGTTGCCTTCACTGGGCCTGAAAATTCAGGGGCACCAAGGCAGTTCTAGGGGGCAAAAAGGCGAAACATAAATCCAACCCAAGGGCACCAAGGCGATTTCATACACATTCATAAAACAACAAAAAAGAAAAACAGAGAGCCTATTATGTTGATGACATTTGAATTCAAACAAACATAAATCAATGTTTTCTGAGTGATTCACGCACTAATTATTACAAAAATAAAATATAGATCACTTTCCAATGTAAAAATAAAGTGGTATAAAAAATCCAATTTAAAAACAACAAACTTTTATAATGAAAGGGTAATTTGGCAAAAAATAAATATTCATGGTATTTTTACTGAACTTGGTTCGCCTGTCACCAAGGGCTAAATATAGTGCTTGTCTGTGTCCTGTGTCCTGTAATTAAAGCTTTTTTTAAACCCTCTATGCCATGTGTTTCATAATTTAGGGTAAGCACCTTCAACTGGATTTCATGTAACAGGTTGTCCGCTGGTGAAGCGAACGTTTAATCAATGCATTTTTAAATGTTTAAAATAGTATTCTTTTCACAGATAATTGGATATTATTATTATTATTACACGGCACTGGTTCTAATTCATGGAAAAAGTGAAATCCATGCTCACTGTGAAAAAATACAGCCTTAGTGAATACAACAGCACAAATAAGCGATGTTGTTCAGTCTGCAGCCTCTTTGCAACTGTAGTTTTCTAACCGCTATAACCTGTACAACCTGTGCAAACAATGTGGCTTTGGAAAAAAATGATCAAACAGCTGGATGTACATAATGTTAGATGTTTACATTTGAGAGACTTCATATAGTTTCACAGTTCTTGAAATTTACATTTGCAAAGGATTTACAGTTTTGTTATGGTGCATTGCTGGACACTTGATTCAAGAAAAAAAAAAGGTATGCTGTTTTTAAGCAAACACATATAACCCCTTTTATGAAAGCACATGTTTTACTAGTTAAAAAGCAGAACTACGTAAGGTAGTGAGAATGTATTACACAAAAATAATAGAAAACAGAAATCAATGTACTTCTCAAGGTTGTATTTCATTCACTATTATGTTATCTCTCCTACTCGTTTCATAACGCAGAGAGTTGCTACTTGAACCATGTCTAAACCAGTTTTTTTTTGTAAGAATTTGAGCAAAACTAATAATTATCTACCTACTGTGTTTTCATTTTTAGTGTTGGTGTTTTAGGTGGAATAACACCAAATTACAAAACAGCAACGGTCATTCAAATGTCGATATAAATTATCAATTGATGCACTGAAGACATGAAAGGAGTTAAAATGTATATTGCACCGTTGCATTTTTAAGTATTAAGAACATAAGAACATAAGAAAGTTTACAAACGAGAGGAGGCCATTCAGCCCAGCTTGCTCGTTTGGTTGTTAGTAGCTTATTGATCCCAGAATCTCATCAAGCAGCTTCTTGAAGGATCCCAGGGTGTCAGCTTCAACAACATTACTGGGGAGTTGGTTCCAGACCCTCACAATTCTCTGTGTAAAGAAGTGCCTCCTATTTTCTGTTCTGAATGCCCCTTTATCTAATCTCCATTTGTGACCACTGGTCCTTGTTTCTTTTTTCAGGTCAAAGAAGTCCCCTGGGTTGACATTGTCAATACCTTTTAGGATTTTGAATGTTTGAATCAGATCGCCGCGTAGTCTTTGTTCAAGACTGAATAGATTCAATTCTTTTAGCCTGCAATTTTAAGCCCGTTCTGTCACAATTCAATTCACTTTAATTCTGTCTAATCATGTCCTTTCTGCAGTACTGTATGTACTTGACAACTGTAAGTTGTTATTATTATTATTATTATTATTATTATTATTATTATTATTATTATTATTGTCGGGGACGAAATGTTGTGCACAGGTAAATCCTAGAACACTTCGCTGCCTCTTTAGACAGCTGTTCCTCCTTTATTTTTAAATGTTTCTGAGTTGTCATTGTGGCTCACAGACAGAAAAATCACACAGTGAACACGTGTGATTGAAAATTGCTGGAAGCGCGTCATATTGAGCTCAGTCTAACAGCTTCTCTCCCTCTGTTTGCCCATCATTAACCAATGATACAGTACGTCTGTCTCGTGGGAGGTGCACAGTAAAAGGAATGGCAACATTAATACATTATGATAATGAGTCATTTTCTCGCAGGATGAGATTCAGAATTGCCAAGTCCGCTTACAATAAGTGCGATTGGGCTTGTTTTTTTGAGAGTCGCGGGTTGGAATTTGAGAGTCGCGGTTTGGAATTTGAGAGTCGCGGTTTGGAATTTGAGAGTCGCGGTTTGGAATTTGAGAGTCGCGGTTTGGAATTTGAGAGTCGCGGTTTGGAATTTGAGAGTCGCGGTTTGGAATTTGAGAGTCGCGGTTTGGAATTTGAGAGTCGCGTTTGGAATTTGAGAGTCGCGGGTTGGAATTTGAGAGTCGCGGGTTGGAATTTGAGAGTCGCGGTTTGGAATTTGAGAGTCGCGTTTGGAATTTGAGAGTCGCGATTTGGAATTTGAGAGTCGCGGTTTGGAATTTGAGAGTCGCGTTTGGAATTTGAGAGTCGCGGTTTGGAATTTGAGAGTCGCGTTTGGAATTTGAGAGTCGCGGTTTGAATTTGAGAGTCGAATTTGGAATTTGAGAGTCGCGTTTGGAATTTGAGAGTCATGTTTAAAATTTGAGAGTCGCGGTTTGGAATTTGAGAGTCGCGGTTTGGAATTTGAGAGTCGCGGGTTGGAATTTGAGAGTCGCGGTTTGGAATTTGAGAGTCGCGGGTTGGAATTTGCATAGACGCCCATACTCTAACATGGGTTGCGCTTGTTTTGGGCTTGTTTGGGCTTGTTTTGAAGAACGAGGTCGCTATTTTTCTGTCAGAAATCTCACAACCCTGATGACATTAGACAGAATTCAATTGAACGGGTCAGCTGACGCTGAGCAGGTTTGTGAACGGGTTGTGGATCAGATGTGCTGGTGCTGAGGGACACTGACAGCAATGATGGCCGGGCTTACAGGCACCTTTTGAAGTATTTTTTTTTAATTTGAGAGGCATTGCGGCAAGCAGCTTGGGCACTGATGCAATTGCTGCCGGTGCTGTCGGTTATTTCATGCCCTGAGGGTGTCACACAACAGGGTGCGTTGCATTGGCCATGTGCTTGGTGAGGGATACATTCAAAGTCATGATCACAGGAGAAGAAGAGTGTGCAACACAAAGTCAAGATTATTGGTCATCTCCACGTACACTCAATGATGCACCTCTATTATAGCTATTAAGTGACAAGTGCTTTGGCTTTTCAATTTCTTAAGGTTTTAATAGTCTTATACTGTATGTGATTCTTCCACTTCAACAAAGTCAATCAATGGGAAGCTTTGTGATCTCTCATCTAAAGATTGCAGTAAATAGTTACATTATATCTAGGGCTTCTGATTTTCGGTTTTAACTGATAAAACCTGATAAAACACCCCCGATACAAAAAAAAATGAAATCGGTGGATAGCCAATAAACACCGGAAAACACTGGAAATGGTTAATCAATCCACGTTGACTTTACCCTTTTCCCATTAAAAAATAAAACCTACTACAAAAATAATAATAAATACATTTCCCAGTGCTGCTGGGCAATGCCCCGCCTTCCTGACTTGTATCTGTCATTGATTCGTTCTGAACTACTACTGAGTCAGCACATTCCTACATTTCTATTGGAGACTCAGCTTGCGAGATTTAAAATTAGATTACAATCAGGAATGGAGGCTTACACTTAAGATGTGGATTTAAAAGAGAATTGTGGCGAAATGTACAAAAATGCCTACACACAAAAACCCCAGAAGAATGTGCCCGTGACCACAGGGATTTCGTTGTGGAAGACAGCAAAGGAAAGAAGCTACAACTTAAGTGTGCAAGTGGGGTAGGGTCGGTATTTTTCCAAGTACAAAGGATTGCTTTTTCAGCTAATACTAAAAGAGTGAGAAGTAGTTTAATCTCTGAGCGTGAACGAGAAATATCACTAATATCTCCTAAATGCTGACAGATTGGGGGAAGAGGGATATTAATACTACATATTTGGTCACTGTGAAAGAAAACATCAGACCAGAATCTATTAACTTGAGTACGATACCAGATTAGGTGTGTAAATCATAACTTTGTATCAAGCTACATGTATAGAGTTTACAAGGAGTGAAGTAAGCACTGTGGATTATTTTATATTGAACAGTGCTTTGTGATTATAACTTAATATTCGTATTTGTCCTGGAGATTTCTTCGAAGGTAAAGAATCAATAGCAAGGAATATTTCTTTTGCATTATGAAAAAATGATGCATCGATGCATCAGGTCTTTATGAAAACGATGCATCGATAGTAAAAAAAAAAAACACTATCATCCCAGCCCTAAAGTTGACCTTTGCAAGGTCACAGGTCGAAGGGGAAATTTAAAAAAAAAATAGTGACTATCTTTTCTGAACTCAGCGTGTAAACCCCCAGGTGAATTTTTCTAGGAAAATCTGAGACGGACAGGCAACAGCAGTGGTTGAGTTGGCATGGAATGACCCAGTATTATTTATTTCAAGGAATTTATTTCTATCATTATTAATATTCTCAATAAATTGTGAATCATTAATTAGGGAATTGTGGAATCTCCATCTACTGAGTTTTAATACTGACATCGTATAGAGAGTGAGCAGTGAATAGATATTGTGACATGATGAGATATTTGATGATGAGAATGCTAAATTAAATTGTTCCACAAAGTGATTAGGTTTGAGATGAGTTTTTGAAATTCTGTGGTTTTCTGTAGTTTTATCAGTGAAGTTATCTATGGAGGAGTTACAGTCGTCCCTACTGTTAAAGAAGATTAATCCAATCAGTTAATGAATTAATGCCAATATTATTGTACTGTATTAGGAGCATACGCTATAACACCCTTCAATGCAGCATGAACGTCCAAGAATCTACCTTCTTTATCTAATTTTCTATCAATTATTTTAATATTCAGTTTTTTAATAATTAAAAATGATGAAGTATATGAAGAATGCAGTGCTGTGCCCACCCATCCTTTCTTTAATTTGCCACTTCCTATTCAAGTGAGATTCCATTTCAAACGTGAAAGGTAACTAAGAATGTTATGGCGTTTGATTGGGTTATTAAATCCTTTTACATTCCATAAGATCACTTTCAGTCTATTACAAATTATATATTATTAGAAACATTGTAAATCTTAGAGTATACAAATTGTATAGGGTCATAAACTGTACTGTAATTAACCTGGTATCAATCAAACAGAAACATTTTTATAAATCTGAAAATGACCTATAGTAACACAAAGATAGACAAGCAGATACAGGGTATACATGTAATGAAAGCAATGCAATACAGAGCAAAGTACACTAAGCGTGAAGACTTTGAACGTCCTTTTCCATTTGTACCGGTTTATCTTGAGAGTGAGATCCCCATTAACTAGCTTACTCTTCCCTCGTATGAGATCTGTGATCATTCGGAGTAGTTCTCAGCTCTGTTGATGTGTTCGTATGGCCACTCTTCCCTCGTATGAGATCTGTGATCATTTGGAGTAGTTCTCAGCTCTGTTGATGTGTTTGTATGGCCACTCTTCCCTCGTATGAGATCTGTGATCATTCGGAGTAGTTCTCAGCTCTGTTGATGTGTTCCTATGGCCACTCTTCCCTCATATGAGATCTGTGATCATTCGGAGTAGTTCTCAGCTCTGTTGATGTGTTCGTATGGTCCGGGACGCTTCTGTGAACTGTTTTCCTATCTAAGTCGCTGGCGCTCCTATGTTGCATATCCTCATTTTGGTGATGGCTTCCAGGTCCCCTGGTTGCTCTTTTTAAACAGAGTGGTGCCAGTCTTTACTGCAGGATTATTTGAACAATACCTGGGGATCCACTCTGGGAAATGGAAAGTGCTGCTCAGTTGATAAGTTTATTATTGCATTTATAGAGCGCTTTTTATACAAAAGTATCACAGCACTGTACAGTACACAGCAGAAAAAAAGAACAAACCACAATACATTTGTATAGCATGTCACACATACAACTGCCACAGACAGACCATTTAAATAACATAACAAATAACAGTATAAACATAATACAAAGGCGAGAATTTTAAAGTTACATTAAAACCCACTAAGATAAGAAAGCTATTTTATAAAAGTGAGCTTTTTGAAGCACTTTCCCAGGGCATCTGATAAGATGGGTCATAAACCCAGAATGAGAGCAACAGCACTCCGAGTGATTGCACTGTAAAAACAATTGTAAAAAAGTGTTATCTGCTGGCATTGGTTCTGTTGCAGGAGGGCGAGTGCCTATGTGCATTTTCTTATCCCATAATTGGTGCTACACTTCAATTCAATTTAATTTACACAGTCTAAAAAAACGTTTTTACCATTGTATCTTTTGTTTCTAATTTGAAAAGTATTTATAAAAAAAAATACATGCGGCACTACAACAGATTGGAAATCAGTGTGTAATCTGAATGAATGTGTTTGCCATTGCAGCCTCGGTGCCCCAGTTTACAAACTCCCCGACGGTGATTGTAATGGTGGGTCTACCAGCGAGAGGAAAGACCTACATCTCCAAGAAACTGACCCGTTACCTCAACTGGATTGGGGTGCCCACCAAAGGTACACTTCAGATGAGCTTCTAATGAAAACTATCTTCAGTCAGCATTGCTCCTGGAATCTTCCTGCCCTTTCTGTGTAGTGTGGCAATGTGCCCCGCCCCTGTGTGCGTGTTATGTGTTGTATGTTGCGTGCGTGTGTTAATGTTGGTGTATAGTCATTGGTATATCGGGATATAAACGGGTCTGTGTTTCCGTGTATTTAAAAATGTAATTTATATTTAGGCACGGGGAGGCTCAAATCACTTCCGTGCTGGTTAAATGTAATATGTGAGAGCGGGTTGCCGTAATGAATTCCGTGTGCTGGGATTCAAGTGAATAATTAATTAGTAATGAATCCCAGCACAACAGTATATATAGATGCCGCGTTTCTTGCAGTGGGGTTGGGTGTTGGTGAGTGGAGAAGCGGGATTGGAGGCGGAGGGAATTGTAAAAGTAAAAAAATAAGAAAAATAAAGCTCACCGTGTTTGTCTGTGTAGTTACGTTTTGTTTGTCTGTTTATTTATTAAATGCTGGCGAAAGCATTAAGCTCAGCTTCTCAAACTCTACCTCTCGTTTTATTTATTTATTTCCTGGCTCTGGTCTGACGCCACCCACTCCGGCCGTCTTTGTGACACGTGGTGTCCCTGGTGGGATTTACAGCGCCACCAGGACTCAGACCAGGCCAGGAAATAAATAAATAAAGAGGTAGGTTTGGTGAAGCTGGGCGAATAACTCAGCATTTAATAAATAAACAGACAAACAAAACGAACTACACTGAGCACGGTGAGCTTCTATTTTCTTATTTTTTACTTTTACAATTCCCTCCGTCTCCAATCCGTTCTCCACTCACCAACACCCAACCCCGACTGCAAGAAACGCATCTATATATACTGTTGTGCTGGGATTCAATTATAATTAATTATTCACTTGAATCCCAGCACGCGTATTCATTACCCAACCCCTGCTCACATATTACCCCAGCACGTGAAGTGATTTGTGCCTCCCCGTGCCTAAATATAAATCTACATTTTTAAATACACGTGAAACACAGACCCGTTTATATCCCGTATACCAATGACTATACACCAACATTAACACACGCACGCAACATACAACACATAACACGCACACAGGGGCGGGGCACATTGCCACAGTAGTTTAACCCTTTCATTGCCTCTTTGTTTCATTGTGTCTCTGAATGAGCCAGTGACCAGAGGTCTTTCTTCAGGTTTTAACGATGAGCAACCTGCAAAACATCTCCTGATATTTCAGCTTATCAAAACAGGACCAAACTTATTATTTTAAAAGAGGGCTGGCCAACCCTGGTCCTGGAGAGCCACAGTCCTGCAAGTTTTCTGGGTATCTTTAAATCAACAATGGTTAAAGACCAGGACAAAATGTTAGTGTTGACCAATTAAGAAAAGAATTGGTTGAATTTAAGCAGTTGAGAACTTGGGTGGAACGAAAACCAGAAGACCCTGTGGCTCTCCAGGACCGGGGCTGGCCAACCCCTGTTTTAGAACATAAGAACATTTACGAAAGAGAGGAGTCCATTCGGCCCATCTCTGCCTGCCCGGTTCCTAGTTGCTGATTGAGACCCAATTGTTTTTGCATCGTTCTGCTCAAATATCTCCCTGTCCTCTGTGGATAAAACTTTTAAATCTGCAGGTCATTGTGGTTTGTTTTGGTATTGACTGTGTTTTGTTGTGTTCATGTGCTGTTGGTGGAGTTTGTTTTTAAAAATTGAGGTTATCAGTTTTATTATCAACCTTATTTTACACAGGCAGTCTTATAATTAGGGGCAGCAGTGTGGAGTAGTGGTTAGGACTCTGGACTCTTGACCGGAGGGTCGTGGGTTCAATCCCAGGTGGGGGGGACACTGCTGCTGTACCCTTGAGCAAGGTACTTTACCTAGATTGCTCCAGTAAAAACCCAACTGTATAAATGGGTAATTGTATGTAAAAGAAATAAAATAATGTGATATATGTATAATGTGATATCTTGTAACAATTGTAAGTCGCCCTGGATAAGGGCGTCTGCTAAGAAATAAATTATACACACCTATCATGCCACCACCTAATCTTATTATGCATGGCTGACACACCACTATGTGTTTAACCACCCAGCTGGCCACTGATTTTGGCAATTTTCATGTTAAAATTTTTATTTTATTTATTTTTGTTGCAGATTTTTCATTCTTAGCCCTCAAATAAGCAATTTGGACAGTTTTCAAAACAGTTTTTGCTATATTTTTTAAATACACGTTTTTTTATTGTGATTATGAAAAACGGAAATACAGTATTTCAATATAACTTAACTAACAAAATAACAACAATGTGTTTACAATTGTAGCATTATAATATAGATCACAACATAACATCATTTTTTTTTCCAATGGCAGCATTATATAAATATAAATAACATATGTTTTTACAATGGCAGCATTATAATAACATTATAATACTTGTGCAGGCATGTGACCTTTTTAGAAACTATTTTTTGTGTGATAGATTTCAAAGCAGACACACTTCAAACCCTCATCAATGCTAACGTCTTTATCTAGCACATAAACATCAGAAAACTTGCATCGCAAATTTTCAATCACATCCTATACAGTATCTTCCCCAGTTTCAGGCACGGGTGTATGGCGCTGTTATATGAATTATCTTAAGTGTAGGTACAATACATAAATAGTTCGTTTCCACCAGTACCAAACCTCACAAGGCTTCCTTACAACCTGTAACACCAACAAATGAAGAAATCTCCTCGTTTTATTCGCTGTAGATACACAGGCATCCATTTTTCACTCTCAGCTGTGTGTATACAGATGACCCGGTCTGTCAAGCACATTTCTTAGGGACTGCTGCCACCTGCCAGTAAAAAACAAAACTGCATACACTTTTACAATACAGATTTCTTATTTTTTTCATTGAAGCATGTTAAAAAGACGTGTTAAACTTTGCAAATGCACATATAAGAGCCTGCACGTGGAAATCGTGGGATAAACAGCTGGGTGGTTAATAAGACTGTAAAACAGAAGTTTATAGAAAAATGATGGTTCCCCATGTATTATAGTATAACTAAACTCTTCAAGTGGTTGTTTAATAGCGCTCTGTGTTGTGGTGTGTTCCAGTGTTTAATGTGGGCCAGTATCGGCGGGATGCTGTGAAAAGCTACAAGAACTTTGAGTTCTTCAGACCCGACAATGAGGAGGCTATGAAGATACGCAAGTGAGTGCCACACTGTAACAGGGCGACATTACATTGTGAGTTGTCGCTGAATAATACTGAGGCAGACACAGAGCACAGGCCCGCAGATTTAATAACAACACAGGCACCAACAATAGGGTACCAACAATGGTAATCCTAGCACCGGCTTTAATAAAGAAAAGAAAGCTAAAAATAAAAGTTTACACACAAGGCGAGTGCTAGTCCCACTGAAAGGAACGTCCCGCTCCAGGAGCCTACTGCACTACGCATACCCTCTCTACACTGTTTGGGATCATCATCTCCTAAACTGACCTACTTCTGGGCTCCCGGAGTCCCGGCATCCTTACGGCGACTCCAGCCTCTTCAAACGGCCTCGGCTGGGCAGTGCCTTCACGAGCACCGTCTTGGAGTGAAGAGTTTCGCCATGGAGCAGACGTGCTCCTCCTCGATGTCAACACAGCAAGCTTTCGCTCAGCGCCCGTCTGTAGGGCTATGGCCGTGCAGTAGCCTCGAGCTATGACGCAGACCCTTTTTGAGCTGCATGCTGGCTCCCCTGGCACACCCCCAGCCAATCAGGACCTCCCAATCAACTCGGCACCGTGCGAGCCCACCTGCTCAATTAGTTGCTTAGAAACGCATCTCAGCTGCTTCCATAAAGGCACACATGCACTCAAGAACCAGCGACAGGACTCCCCCTGTCACACACATACATCTCTGCTTCTGTTTGTCAGGGGAGGATTTCATGTGATGCCCACATTACATACTTAGAAACAACACCAGGCTGTGGATTATACAATTAGAGTTGTTGGTGTAAGGGGTAGAAGCTAGTACTGTACCCAGTCTTGGAATTTTAGAATTGCACTGTTAGGTATCTTATTTAGCCAGTTTCAGCCATCAGATCTGTGCTAAATAAAGTTTAATTTATAAATAGAAAATATTTTAGGAAAACAAATGTGTTTAATGTACGTTTTTAGAGTTTCTGGCTGATTTGAACTATGAAAGTGGTTATACCTACCAAAATAATTCCATACATGTTACCTGTCATGCCATCTGGTACTACATGAGTTTAATGAAGACTGCATGTGGATAAGAAACACGAGAACATTTACAAACGAGGGCAGACAATTCATCCATCAGCCCTCATCCTGTTCCTTGTAGCTGATTGATCATAGAACTCTCTCAAGTTGGGTCTAAAGAATCTCAGTGATTCTGCCTTAACAACATGACTAGGTAACCCATTCCATACCCTCACCACTCTGTGTGAACAAGTGTCTCCTTCCCTCTGCCCTCTGGTCCTTGTTTCTGTGCTGTCCTATATAAAGTATTGACTAAGGGTTAACTCTGTCAACTCCTTCAAGAGTTTAAAGACTTCAGTCCCCCCTCCTTCTTCAATATTCGAGGCAGAATCGGTTCTTTCAGCCTATCTTCATAGCTCAGTCCAGGAAGTCTGTTACTGCTTTTCTTCCTGGGTCATTTCACCCAGTGGTGTCTTTGGGGTCAAAGCATGTTACTGGCTGAAAGCATGTCAGCCATTACGTGAAACAGCTGGTTACAATTTCACTCTCCATCTGAAATGACCTAGGAAGTGGAAGACAGTGTAAAAGCATGGCTTGCAAACAGAGATTCTTACTCCGTCTGATGAACTGCACACACGATGAACTCTGGTTTTATGGAGGAGGGACACTGACTTTGGCGCTAAAAAATGATTATATCAATGATCTCTGGGTAAGAGATCGGTTTGTTCTCCTGACACAAGCAACATGGAGACCGGGAGTTCACTTTGTGTGTGGAGTTCATCATCCTACGAAGAAACCATACTACAGGTAATCTTCTAATTTCTTTAACCTAGTGTAGTACTTGATATATAACATGTGAATTTTTCAAATTTGCACACTCATATTCCTAGAAATAACAACAGTATTTTAAAAACAGTTTCAAGTGCTTTTGTGCAGTGTTTATTAAAAGTGACCAGATTTTTTTTATCTTGGAATGACTACATTTAAAAATGTCCTCCAGATGATTTGACTTCGTATTTGCAGGGCGTGTGCTGTCACAGCACTCCATGATGTCAGTGCCTACCTCACACAGGAGCAAGGACAAGTTGCGGTAAGTGTGCAGCAGTAAATACGGGACCCTTACTTTATTTAATAGGGGGGACTGAGCCCTGTAATAACCTATTGCCCAAATATTTCTATAATATGACCTTGTTGAGGACTCATTGCTGTCACACAGTGTAGAGCAGAGCTGTGCAATGAGCAGCTCACACAGTGTAGAGCAGAGCTGTGCAATGAGCAGCTCACAGTGTAGAGCAGAGCTGTGCAATGAGCAGCTCACACAGTGTAGAGCAGAGCAGTGCAATGAGCAGCCCACACAGTGCAGAGCAGAGCTGTGCAATGAGCAGCTCACACAGTGTAGAGCAGAGCAGTGCAATGAGCAGCTCACAGTGTAGAGCAGAGCAGTGCAATGAGCAGCTCACACAGTGTAGAGCCGAGCAGAGTTGTGCAATGAGCAGCTCACACAGTGCAGGGCAGAGCTGTGCAATGAGCAGCTCACACAGTGTAGAGCAGAGCTGTGCAATGAGCAGCTCACAGTGTAAAGCAGAGCTGTGCAATGAGCAGCTCACACAGTGTAGAGCAGAGCTGTGCAATGAGCAGCTCACACAGTGTAGAGCAGAGCTGTGCAATGAGCAGCTCACAGTGTAGAGCAGAGCTGTGCAATGAGCAGCTCACAGTGTAGAGCAGAGCTGTGCAATGAGCAGCCCACACAGTGCAGAGCAGAGCTGTGCAATGAGCAGCTCACACAGTGTAGAGCAGAGCAGTGCAATGAGCAGCTCACAGTGTAGAGCAGAGCAGTGCAATGAGCAGCTCACACAGTGTAGAGCCGAGCAGAGCTGTGCAATGAGCAGCTCACACAGTGTAGAGCAGAGCTGTGCAATGAGCAGCCCACACAGTGTAGAGCAGAGCTGTGCAATGGGCAGCTCACACAATGTAGAGCAGAGCTGTGCAATGAGCAGCTCACACAATGTAGAGCAGAGCTGTGCAATGAGCAGCTCACAGTGTAGAGCAGAGCTGTGCAATGAGCAGCTCACACAGTGTAGAGCAGAGCTGTGCAATGAGCAGCTCGCACAGTGTAGAGCAGAGCTGTGCAATGAGCAGCTCACACAGTGCAGGGCAGAGCTGTGCAATGAGCAGCTCACACAATGTAGAGCAGAGCTGTGCAATGAGCAGCTCACAGTGTAGAGCAGAGCTGTGCAATGAGCAGCTCACACAGTGTAGAGCAGAGCTGTGCAATGAGCAGCTCGCACAGTGTGGAGAGCAGAGCTGTGCAATGAGCAGCTCACACAGTGCAGGGCAGAGCTGTGCAATGAGCAGCTCACACAATGTAGAGCAGAGCTGTGCAATGAGCAGCTCACAGTGTAGAGCAGAGCTGTGCAATGAGCAGCTCACAGTGTAGAGCAGAGCTGTGCAATGAGCAGCCCACACAGTGCAGAGCAGTGCAGTGCAATGAGCAGCTCACAGTGTAAAGCAGAGCTGTGCAATGAGCAGCTCACACAGTGTAGAGCAGAGCTGTGCAATGAGCAGCTCACACAGTGTAGAGCAGAGCTGTGCAATGAGCAGCTCACACAGTGCAGGGCAGAGCTGTGCAATGAGCAGCTGCCCAGTATGACTGTATCCCATTCAGTGCTCTTGATGGGTTTGAAAAGACTACAAGGGCTAGTTTTTGATAGAAGGAAGTACAGTGAAAATACAAATCAATTCACACATGTTCAATTAGCACATAGACACTCAAGCTATGTCATTTGAGGTCTGGTTAAAGAAACTGCAATTAACAAAATAATTCTTACCAGCTACATAGGTCTAAATGTCCAGTTTTTAAAGAAGCACACGTTGTAGCAGACAAGACATCGGGTACTACACTAAGTTCCCAGTTTGCTTGCTTTGCCTTCGAGGAAGTGTGTTACCGATTTACTTTCTTGGCTATTTCACCCCAGCAGTGTCTTCTGGCTCAAAGCATGACTAGCTGGAAGCATGTCAGTCAAAAAGGGAAGCAGCTGAGTGGTTATTGACAGGAAAGGGGTGGGGACAATTTCACCCTCCAGGTGACCAAGGAAGTGCAGGACAGTCTAAAACTATGGCTTGCAACAGAGTTTTGTAACCTAGTGTAGTACCAGGTATTGTGTTTTAAAATGAAAATGCATATTTGCTAAAGCATGTGTTTCTTTAGCAACTGGATTAATTGCATAGCAAAATGATACAAGTCATCAGGATAGGGTTGTAAGAACCAGACCTATAGATGCATTCCTGTAGTATAAAATGGGTTACCTAGCCATGTTGTTGAGGTAGAATCAGGGTCTTTTAAGGGAATTTTGAGATCAATCAGCTGCTAGGAGCCAGATGAGCCTAAATGTTCTTCTGTACAGCATTTCAAGATTTGCTTTGAATGTTCTAAATTCTTTATCTAATTTGAATCCCACAGGTTTTTGATGCCACCAACACTACAAGAGACCGCAGGGAGATGATCCTCAGCTTCGCCAAAGAAAACGGCTACAAGGTAAAAGGGCACAGCACTGGGGTGGAACAGTACAATTGTTGAACAGTTGTTCAATGTTTCTGTATAGTTAATGTTTAAAGTTTACTGGTGGCTCAAAAAGCTGTTACCATAACTCTGTATTAATCCTACCGAGAGATTGTCTCTTATTCACGACCTGAAATACTGTGCTATAAAAATACATGGGAAAGGGGTCTGCATTAGAAAAGGTGTGCGTCTTATATTGTCAGCCTTTAGATCAGCCACCGGTAGATCAGATGTTGGCATTTTAGAACATTAATAAATAGTTTTTAAAAACCCAAGCAGTTTTACATTAGTAGTCGTTGTACCCCTGATATTTACATTTTTGTCCTTCTGCACTGTCTACAAAGGTATAAATACTGTTAAAATCGGCACATAAAATAATTGAGTTATTTTAATATGAGCTTGTTCACTAGAGACCTCACTATTCTTTCATTCTTTCATATTTCAGGTGTTTTTCGTGGAGTCCATTTGTGACGATCCAGACATTATTGCTGCAAATATAACGGTAGGCACGTTGCACCAGAAGGTTCTGTATGTATGTTATTCCTGTGCCTTGTGGTGAAACTAAACAAGGCAAGTGCTTGAAGCATCAGTATTTTACATCTGTTCCACATCTGATATAAGAAGTAGTCCTTTTCTAGTATTGACAACTGGTCAGTTGAGCTATTTAATGCTATATCTTGGGTGTGTAAATTAATGAAACTATGCATAGTATTTCTAAGAAGCTGTTTTATCAACATCTGTAAAGTGTAATGTATTTACTCGGTGTGGATATGTATGTAACTGACATACCTTGTTGATTAAGTACAAAGGGGCACTGATATGGTTTTATTTATTTACTTATTGTGTTAAAGCCCCCCCTCCCAGGTCAAGGCTGGTTTGCGCCCAAATGACCCAGACAAAAGAACTGCAGTGTAGCACACTTTTCATAAATCATAAAAACAAACACAGGAACAAAGAAAAGTTTCTAACAAAACACTCCTAAACGCACAGTACAGTAATCCATTGCGTATCTGCCCGTCACATATCAGTCCTAACCGTTTATCCACCATGATCAAGCTCTTCAGCAACGTTAGTTTATTATTAAACAGACAAGATTAGTTCAGGGATTGTAGATCCCACCAAAGTTTTCGTACACTGTGTTGTATGTACTCCGTGCGCTGCCATTGCTGGCAGTGTCACGTGAACTGTTCAGAATCACACACCAAGTTAAGTGGCCTCCACCTGTGTTAAATTGTAGTGATTCACATGATTTCAGGATAAATTCAGCAGTTCCTGTAGGTTTTTTCTGCTCAACAACCAAAGTTGTTCAAAGGCACAGATCAGGGGATGGGTATAAAAAATATCAAAGTACTTGAATATCCCTTGGAGCACGGTCAAGACGATTATTAATAAGTGGAAGGTGTATGGCACCACCAAGACCCTGCCTAGATCAGGCCGTCCCTCCAAACTGGATGACCGAGCAAGAAGGAGACTGATCAGAGAGGCTATCAAGAGGCCATGGCAGAAGTGTTAAAGGGACTAGGAGCTCTCAAAATAAACAATTCCCCTGGGCCAGATGAGATCGTCCCAATAGTACACAAAGAAATGAAAGAAGTTATTTACAAACCGCTAACCAAGATCATGCAACAGTCTCTTGACACAGGGGTTGTACCAACAGACTGGAGAATTGCAAACGTAATACCGATCCACAAAAAGGGACAAAAAACCAAACCAAGTAACTAGACCAATAAGCCTGACTTCTATTATATGTAAACTTGTGGAAACTATAATTAGATCCATAGGTGGTCCAGTGGTTAAAGAAAAGGGCTTGTAACCAGGAGGTCCTCAGTTCAAATCCCACCTCAGCCACTGACTCATTGTGTGACCCTGAGCAAGTCACTTAACCTCCTTGTGAGATGTAGTTGAAAGTGACTCTGCTGCTGATGCATAGTTCACACACCCTAGTCTCTGTAAGTCGCCTTGGATAAAGGCGTCTGCTAAATAAACAAATAATAATAATAACATGGAAAATTACTTATGTGGTAACAGTATCCTGGTCAGAATGGTTTTAGAAAAAGTGAGATCATGTCTAACTAACCTGCTTGATTTTTTTGAGGATGCAACATTGACAGTGGATAATTGCAAAGCATACGACAAGGTTTATTTAGATTTCCAGAAAGCTTTTGACAAAGTCCCACATAAAAGATTAATTCTCAAACAGACCGCAGCAGGGATTCAAGGAAATGCATGCACATGGATTAGAGAGTGGTTAACATGTACAAAACAGAAAGTGCTGATTAGAGGAGAAACCTCAAAATGGAGCGAGGTAACCAGTGGTGTACCACAGGGATCAGTATTAGGTCCTCTGCTATTCCTAATCTACATTAATGATTTAGATTCTGGTATAGTAAACAAACTTGTTAAATTTGCAGACGACACAAAAATAGTAGGAGTGGCAAACACTGTTGCAGCAGCAAAGGTCATTCAAAATGATCTAGACAGCATTCAGAACTGGGCAGACACATGGCAAATGACATTTAATAGAGAAAAGTGTAAGGTACTGCACGCATACAATAAAAGGAGTTTATGGTGACTTAGAATTGTCTTCATCTAGACAATGTGGGGAAGCTAAACATTTTGCCAGTGCTGCATTTGTGCTTTAATAATCCATTGGTTTTCATCATCAATAGCCGTGTTGGTATTTAGTCTAAATTATAGACACAGTTTTCCAATCTTGTCTACCATCTGATGCAAGAGTAGATTTTGTATTAGACAGGAAGATTTTGCAGCAAAAGCAAAATGCTGCTTTTTTGCTCGTTGAGTAAGCAGGCCATGGCCTCACTTCCCAGCATGCTTTAGGGTCATGTATAAAAATGCTGGACAGGCCTGATTGCCTATAACCTGCTATTCCTAATATACATTAATGATTTAGATTCTGGTATAGTAAGCAAACTTGTTAAATTTGCAGACGACACAAAAATAGGAGGAGTGGCAAACACTGTTGCAGCAGCAAAGGTCATTCCAAATGATCTAGACAGCATTCAAAACTGGACAGACACATGGCAAATGACATTTAATAGAGAAAAGTGTAAAGTATTGCATGCAGGCAATAAAAATGTGCATTATAAATATCATATGGGAGATACTGAAATTGAAGAAGGAATCTATGAAAAAGACCTAGGAGTTTATGTTGACTCAGAAATGTCTTCATCTAGACAATGTGGGGAAGCTATAAAAAAAGGCCAACAAGGTGCTATATTGTGGCAGGCTAAGTCGCTCTGCAAGTGATCTGATTCAGGCATTCAAAATTCTAAAAGATATTGACAATGTTGACCCAGGGGACTTTTTCGACCTGAAAAAAGAAACAAGGACCAGGGGTCACAAATGGAGATTAGATAAAGGGGCATTCAGAACAAAAAATAGGAGGCACTTTTTTACACAGAGAATTGTGAGGGTCTGGAACCAACTCCCCAGTAATGTTGTTGAAGCTGACACCCTGGGATCCTTCAAGAAGCTGCTTGATGAGATTCTGGAATCAATAAGCTACTAACAACCAAACGAGTAAGATGAGCCGAATAGCCTCATCTCATTTGTAAACTTTCTTATGTTCTAATTATGGATAGCATGGCTGCTAGAGGAGACCTCAGTGACTTTGAAAGAGGGGTGATTGTTGGGGCGTGTTTGGCAGGAACTTCAGTGACCAAGACAGCTCAACTTGCTGATGTTTCACGAGCAACGGTGTCTAAGGTGATGTCGACATGGAACTCCGAGCGAAAGACATCATCAGCAGAGGGCAACAGTGGGCGGAAGCGCATACTCCAGGATCGTGATATCCGTGCATTAATTCGAAGTGCAAGGCAAAACAGGCGAGCAACTGCAGATCAATTGACTGCAAATTTCAACCTGGGGCGCGAGCAGCCTGTTTCATCAAAAACGGTCCGCCGAGAACTCCACAGAGCGGGATACCATGGTGGCCCAACGCCCCTTTACTTTACATTGGTGTTTCCATTTTTTTGTCCACTACCTGTATATATTTTATTTTATTGTGCAGTGTCTGTTGTTACTGGATTATTTGTATCGTGGTAGGAACTGATTGTGTGTCGCTTTCTCCGTTGTATTTCTTTTCCAGATGCTACATGAGTTGCTGATTTTTCAGCTAGCAGCATTTTCTGGAACCAGACTGTGTTTGCTGTCTTACGCTCCTGTACGAACACTCTGGTGCTCAGCTGGTCGGCTACACCAACCGATTTGTTGGCAAGTGCCTTCCAATCGGAGAGCTTGTCTCTGTGTTCATGCCGCAGTGGTGGGCAGCTTTTTAACACCATGCTGTGAAGGCTGTTTAGCTCTGGCTATCAAGAAGGCACATATAGGCTCTTCTGCGGTACTCCTGTTGTTGTTGCCAGTGGTCTTTTTGGTTGCTTTTATCCCCGGCTGCTACCACCGCAGTTGCCAGCCCGAGCTCCGCACCGACCCCATGCGCCGCATCAGGTCGCAGCTGCCTCATTACCCTGGTACCGCACCAGCCCGTGCACCGCATCGAGCCGTGGCTGCACCAGCAGCACCGGCCCGTACATTACACTGGTACCGAGGTGTGGGTACCCTATCAAAAAAATAATAATAATTACAAAACAATTACTGCATTACGACTGAGCCAGTTTCTGCTAATCTTTCCTGGGGCTGCACCAGTGCTCGCAGTGCAATACAAACATATCCCTCCAGAGGACCGGCATACACTTTGTCCTGCCTGGGGATTGAGCATGTATCTCAAGCTATGAAGCTCTTTTTGCGAGTTCTGCTCTGCTCTCACGAGTCGCTTAGTTGAGAGACAGCATGCGACCCAGGGGACTTTTGTACATACGTACATACCTGTTTCTTTTGAAATGTATATTTTATTATATTTTTTCACTGTTTTAGTCGTGCGTATATGTGCTCATTTTGAAAATAAAGCCTTTTATGTTTATTTTCTATTTAAATACAGTGTTTTTGCGATACAAATGTTAGATATGATAAAACTTTTGAGTTGTATCCGATAGTATGTCGTTCATTTTAATAACGAAGCAGTTTAAAAATGTATGGGTCAAAATGACCCACGTGGCGGTTCTAGGTAGTTTGAAAATCTGGCGGTTCTAGTGTTAAGGACAGTGTTCCTCAGTGGTGGCTGATCGTAGTGCTTAATGCACTCATGAAGCCGCTCTTTAAGCCCCTGCATCAGCTGAGCTGAAGCATCTGTATTTTAAGACAGCATTTTTGCTTGCCATCACATCCGCCAAGCGTGTGAGCGAGATGCAAGCCATTTCAAAAGCTTTCTTACCCAGATGTATTTCTACCTTCCACATCAACCAACCGGTGGAATTGGGGGGTCAACCAAAAAAATAAATAAACAATCTATATTGTGGCAGCCTAAGTCGTTCTGCAAGTAATGCACTTTGCGATGGCTTGGGTATAATTACCCATTATGTAATGGATACAGGATGCATTTTGTACTTGAAAGGGAACGTTAGGTTTATCATAACTCTGGTTCTCTGAAATAGAAATGTCTCCATTACAATCTTCGGTCGCTGCACATGTTACAAGCAGCAGGCTGAAGAAGAAAAAAATTGACTGGCGCTGTTCAACCGTCTTCACGGAGTTTAGTCTCTTCCAGGAGGGGCGGAGACTGGCGTGATGATGTTGCCGGTCACTGCGCGACAGCGTTGGTAAGTCTCACAATTTTCAGGTAAGCAAAGTTAACCCGTTATGTAATGGATACATTTCTATTTCAGGGAACCAGAGTCATGATAATAACCTAACGTTATGAGTATTTGAATGTCATTGTATTCTCTCAATGCACTGTGTTTCTATAAAGCAAGTGAAGCTGACGAGCCCTGACTATGAAGACTGTGACAGGGAGGAAGCCCTGGAAGACTTCCTCAAGAGAATCGAGTGTTATAAAACCAACTACCTCCCGCTGGACGACGAGCGAGACAGGTAACTGGGGGTTACATAAGAGATATAACTCACCGAGCAAGACAGGTAACCGTGGTTACAGCAGAGCTATAAGAGGACATTCATAGCAATGATAGCAGAAGTGGAACTGTGTGACTGGCTTAAAGGGCAATAGGAGTTCAGAGCTAGGATTCAAACCAGACGTAGCACTGAGAAGTCATCTAGTCAAACAGTAAAGTGACAGTTAACCTCAGAAACTGTTGGTCGATTAACCGTACATCGGGTAATTGGGAATCGCTCTTAATTGTATTATTACTTGTACTGTAATACTTGAAATGTATTTGCTTACGATTGTAAGTCGCCCTGGATAAGGGCGTTTGCTAAGAAATAAATAATAATAATAATAATAATTAATCCATATGGGCGGAAGTACAGTTGCAGTGGCAACCATTAATATACAAATGTTAGAACATAAATAAAAGTTTTTTATTCAGTGATAGACCCAGTGGCAAAACTTAAATCAAAGCACTTCAACATTAATGCTTCCCCACCCTAGAGTTATCAGTTAATCTCAATCAACATTGACGCTGCCCTCACCCCCCAGAATGATCAATGAATGTCAATCAACATTGACACTCTCCGCATCCCACAATAATTATTGAATCTCAATCAACATTGACGCTCTGCCCCACCCCAGAGTAATCAATAAATCTCAAGTCAACATTGACGCCCCCACCCCCCCGAATAATCAATGAATCTCAATTTAGTGAAAACAGACAGCCAACGGGGTCCCATCCTAGCAGCCAAGACTAAAACCAAAGTCTGCAGTCTGATTAACGCACAGAGCTATGGAATGATGTATTTTATAAGAACATTTACGAATGAGAGGCCATCCGGCCCATCTGAGTTCTTCCGGTTCCTAGTAGCTGATTGATCTCAGTTGGGTCTTGCACCAGAGTCTTGCTCACTCAAAATACAGTTTCACTGGAAATATCTCATCACTGCTTTGTTTCTTTACCCCCCTCCCCCGTCAGGAGCCTGTCCTACATTAAGATTTTCAACGTGGGCAGCCGCTACCTGGTGAACCACGTGCTGGACCACATCCAGAGCCGCATCGTGTACTACCTGATGAACATCCATGTGACCCCGCGCTCCATCTACCTGTGCCGGCACGGAGAGAGCGAGCTCAATGTGGTGGGGCGCATTGGAGGCGACTCCGGGCTCTCCAGGCACGGGAACAAGGTGAGTGAAACACCAGGGACAGTGAAAGCTCCAGCTCATTTGAAGGCCCTCTTCTCAAAAAACGCCCAACCCACACTTCATTAAAGACATCGTCCCCGCTAGAGAGCAGATTCAGGATGCAGTGGTGCTTGTCTGTAGGGTCTGTGATCTGCTTCTCCATGCTGCTGATGGCTCTCTTTGCTTTTTAATTGTTCATAAAGTGTGAGTTGAGTTATCCTAATAGAGCCTGTACCCTTACTGTTCAATTAAGAGGTCATTCAAAATAATAAAAAAAACTGGAAAACAAAATAACAACTTATTATAAATCTGATTAATGGGGATGGGACTCAAAACGTATTGTCACACAGAATGATTGCAGTTAATGTTGTAGATTTCTTGAAAACTCAACAGGTGTAATCCTTTCTGCTTATAGAATTGGTCTTAGGAACCTACCTCTAAGGCTAATTGTTCTTTAGTGTTCTAATTGTTCTTTTAGTGTTCTAATTGTTCTTTAGTGTTCTGTGCATAGATCTGTAGACAGGGTGAGATGCACTGGAATGCATTAGTGGAGTTTCTTATACATTTATGCTTGTTTGCTTAGCCCCAGTTGTGCAGTTTTGCTGAAACAGTATTAAATGGTTTCAAAATGATCAGAGCTGTTTTTTTTATCCCATTTATTAGAAGTTTAATATCGTCTTTCCTGTGATTTAACTCTAGAATTTGAATATTTACTCTTTGCAGGGGTCTGAAAGAAAGGTATGTTCTTGAAATGTCCTGAGGTTTTAAAGTTGGCTTCCCATGAAATATTGTATTGATTGTAAAATGTTGCTCCTCACTTACAAGGCTAGTCTTGGTTCTGGCCCTGCCTGTCTGCGTGAGTTACTTATTTCCTACAAACCGGCTCATACTGTGAGATCTGCCAGTGATGGTCTGTTGGTAATTCCAAGAACTCCATTGCAAACCTGCAGTGCGAGGGCTTTTAGTGTTTGAGCTCCTTCACTCCGGAACTCACTTCCAGGTTTTATCTGGAATGCTGAGTCTGTCAGTATTTTTAAATCTAAGCTAGAAACATATCTCTTTGATTTGGCCTTTTCACTAGCGAGCACTTTGGAGCTGTTTTGGCTTGCTTTTTACTCTGGGATGCTTGCACACAAAGGACTGTGTAAAATTAAATTGGTATGGTAAACCACTCCTAAAACGATAAATCTAGTCCATTGTGTTGAACTCCTCTAAGCCTTGTTCTCCCTCCCTGTCTCTCCTCTCAGTTTGCCAGTGCACTGGCTGCTTTCATCCAGGAGCAGTCCATCAAGGAGCTGAAGGTGTGGACCAGTCACATGAAGAGGACGATCCAGACTGCGGAGGCCCTGGGGGTCCCATACGAGCAGTGGAAAGCACTCAATGAGATTGATGCAGTGAGTGCGGGGCTCAGCTCATTCTCAATGAGATTGATGCAGTGAGTGGGGCTCAGGAGATTGATGCAGCTCATTCATTCTCAATGAGATTGATGCAGTGAGTGCGGGGCTCAGCTCATTCTCAATTCTCTCAATGAGATTGATGCAGTGAGTGCGGGGCTCAGCTCATTCTCAATGAGATTGATGCAGTGAGTGCGGGGCTCAGCTCATTCTCAATGAGATTGATGCAGTGAGTGCGGGGCTCAGCTTATTCTCAATGAGATTGATGCTCAGCTCATTCTCAATGAGATTGATGCAGTGAGTGCAGGGCTCATTCTCAATGAGATTGATGCATTCTCAATTCTCAATGAGATTGATGCAGTGAGTGCTGGGCTCAGCTTATTCTCAATGAGATTGATGCAGTGAGATTGATGCAGTGAGTGCGGGGCTCAGCTCATTCTCAATGAGATTGATGCAGTGAGTGCGGGGCTCAGCTCATTCTCAATGAGATTGATGCAGTGAGTGCGGGGCTCATTCTCAATGAGATTGATGTAATGAGTGTGGGACTCATTCTCAATGAGATTGATGCAGTGAGGAATTAGTGAGTGACTTAAAATTATACATTTTTATGTCAGTTGACTGACAATATGCCCTTCAAAGAAAACCATTCAGTGCTTGTCTGTGTTTTGTGTAGAACAGGACAGGATGGTTAATAATCCCCAGTGTTATTCAGGGAGGGCAGGGTGTGGAATGGGTTACTTAGTCATGTAGTTGAATCAATCAATGGGATCCTTCAAGCTCCAACATGACAGTTTTAAGATCAATCAGATTCTAGGCCTCCTCTTGTTCTAAAATGTTCTTATGTTTTTGTAACTGTAAGGTTTGTGTGGGAAATGTATATCTAGATAGAATTGTGTATACCACCAGTCTCCTGTATATCTTCTTTTAATTCAGAACAGAAGGTGGAGGTGTAACAAGTCTAATGTACAGCTTATGATGTTGTGAGATTCCTCCGTTAAATATATCATGTGATTTTCAGGGCTGTTAATGGCCTCTCTCTCTGGCTCTCAGGGTGTGTGTGAAGAGATGATGTACGAGGAGATCCAGCAGCATTACCCTGAAGAGTTTGCCCTGAGAGACCAGGACAAGTACCGTTACCGCTACCCGAAGGGAGAGGTACGTGAGCCAGGATGAGATGCAGACTGAACTGCACTGGGGTCCAGCTATAGAGCCATGCGTCTTGCTGGTCAGAGTTCCTACTGGGAATGGAAGTCTCACACATCCACTTTTGAAAGAAGCTCATGTTCTGGTTTTTATTTGTAATGAAATGCTATCTGGTGCTGTACTTGGAATAGGTTACAGGGTCCAAGCTATTTTCGCTTGTTTGTTTTTTTTCTATAAAGGTTCCAGGTACGTCATGCATGAAATGAATGTGCACACACTGGGCTTCCATAAGAAAGTGAAATAGTCTGAGAATCACCCTGTTTAGTGCAGATAACAGAACCACAGAAAAAAAAAAACATTATTTATTGATTATAAAATGTATTTTAGCATGGCCAGCTAAAATCTGACAGTGTACAATGAAACTTCAACATGTAGGGAACATGGACATTTTTTTTTAACTAATTGGATAATAAATAAAGGAATTATGGCCATATATACAAAAGGACCAAAAGCAACCGAAAAAAAAAAAAAACTGAACACTGAAAAATGTGCAAAATAAAAACAAAACAAAAAAAAATTCAAATTATTCATTCCAGGAACCATGATCATGTGGTTCAAGATGGAGCTATTCATTGTGGCTTCAAAGCCCTGCAAGGTGGCAACCATGGCAACTTAACACTAACAGAAGATTTGCATCTGATCCACAAACACGAAAGACAAATATATATGTATCGGAAAATAGGTCCTTGCGCCTTCGATGTCGCCATTTCTCTTGTTTTGTAAAGATTTTGTCTGAAAATGTTTGTTTACTGCACCGAGGTAGGTCAGTGCAGCAGTAACATTGCAAAACACTTGCATTCACGTCTCTCTCCTGACATAGTCCAATGCTGGAAATACACGAATAGGACCTTGTTGTGAAGCCCAGAGTCTCCTCTTTCGAACGGTGCCCCACCACAGGGCTGTGTCTTACAGTGCCTAAGTAAAAAGGTTTAAAGGGCCATGTCGCCAGCTGGATTTTTAAAATAGGGCGGACCCCAGAGTGTTTACACACTAGTGAGATTGTGTTCAGTTCTGGTACACACAGTAAAAAGCAAAGAGCAGACCAGGCTTTAAGGAAGGAGTGATGCCGGTCGAGGAAACTCAGAAAATGAACCCCACCCTAAGCTCAGCACAGAAACCAGGTCCAGAGGACATGGTTGATAATATAAGTGGAGACAGCCTTGGGACAAAGGGCAGGATTCTTTACACAGAGAGTGGTGAGGGTGCAGTGGTTGCCACAGCCAGCTGTTCACATGAAGCGAGAGCACAAATGTCACCGCTATGCAATCCTGTTTTTTCGGACCAGCATTAAATCAGCTGCACTTCATTAGTCCTGCCACCAGATTGTAACAGAAGGCAGAAAATTAATTAACAAAGCGGCAGGGAGCGCTGTGGATAACTCACAAATCACTGAGACACACATTACTCAATTTACTACTTATCATGAAGACTTTAATGGGGTAAAATAGCTTTCTCTTGCAAGTTAGTCTTCAGGAGCTATGAACTGTTGTATGATGTAGCCTACTGTATAATGTTAATTAAGATAATTAAGTCGCAAATCCTGAAACATGACTGAAATTACTCCTTTCGCATTTGCTTTTGTAACCAGGTGAAATGTTCCAGACAGTAAGAGACTACAATTGAACACAATAAATAAATAAACATTTACTGCACTTCTACAAGACAAATACATAAACAACAGTAGAGCCTGTCATATCCAATTGAATTGGTTTCAAAGGTCCATCAAAAAAAATTCAGAGGGAGTCTTTATACTCCATTGTAGTTGCTTTATTAACATCAGGGCATTATAAATGAACAATGTGCGGTACATCGGTGTGTGGAAAACACCATAGTAAATTACTGCACCCATGCTATACAAAGAAAAGCAGTGAAAGTGATTACAAACCAAAGCACTGTAATGCAGTATTTGGCAGTGGTTCTCAGCAGTGCAGCATAATGACAGAGGTTATGTATTTCAGTCGTATGAGGACTTGGTGCAGAGGCTGGAGCCTGTGATAATGGAGCTGGAGCGCCAGGAGAATGTTCTGGTGATCTGCCATCAGGCCGTCATGAGGTGTCTGCTGGCCTACTTCCTGGACAAGACTGCAGGTATTTTAACATGAGAGGACACTGGCATTGCTGGGTTGTGTTACAAGGTAATAATGTGCATTATTTGAGTGAGGGAGTTTGATTATTACCGAGGAGCATGTCACAGCAATGTTGTTAATACTGTTAATATTATTCATTTATTTTTTAGACGCCTTTATCCAAGGAGACTTGCACAGTGTTACAATGCAAGCTTAATATGTAAATGCAGTACAGTTTACAGTCGGTGCAATTCTACAAATTAGGATTACAACAAGTTATAACTACAATGACATAGTAAACTAAAATAAACTGTGTCTAAAATAACTTACATTGTTTTTGGTCTTTTTTATTATTTCTTACCAATCAATACTTATTTGGTGGGCCAATCAATAGATTTTTATTTATGGAAGCTTAAAAATTAAATGCGGTAAAAAAGGGGTTTAGTGTTTGTTGATCTAACGTTATACTATGTTTTTAAAAAAATCATTGTTTTAGAAAACAGAAAAGAACTGGCAAAAAAAGCCATATTTTTCTAAAATTGTAAGTTGTTTTTAAAATCCAAACTACCACTTGCGAATCCAAACTCATTACAAGCTTGTAAACAAGCCTGCCCAAGTTTTCAAACGAGAGGAGGCCATTCGGCCCATCTTGCTCGTTTGGTTGTTAGTAGCTTATTGATCCCAGAATCTCATCAAACAGCTTCTTGAAGGATCCCAGGGTGTCAGCTTCAACAACATTACTGGGGAGTTGGTTCCAGACCCTCAATTCTCTGTGTAAAAAAGTGCCTCCTATTTTCTGTTCTGAATGCTCCTTTATCTAATCTCCATTTGTGACCCCTGGTCCTTGTTTCTTTTTTCAGGTCCCCTGGGTCGACATTGTCTATACCTTTTAGGATTTTGAATGCTTGAATCAGATCACCGCGTAGTCTTATTTGTTCAAGACGGAATAGATTCAATTCTTTTAGCCTGTCTGCATTAGACTCAATGTATGTGTCAGAGTTCAGTTCGAACACAACGCATTACTGTGTTGAACCAGCTGGTCCCAAATCACTCAGATAGAATCGTATTCTTAAATATCCAAAGCACTGCATGAATGAGGTAGTGGAGCAGCCTCACCTGGTAACCTTGGGAACTCTCCCAGCACACGTCTACTAACATCCCGTCAGAAGCAGAGGCTGATACTGATTCCATAGATATCATTCGGAAAGCTTCATCCGAATGCCCACCTGCATTGTCATGTGTCTATCCTGCAGTCTACGCCAGGTGTTCATTCTATTTGTTTTTTCTTTTCAGAAGAGCTTCCTTATCTTAATTGCCCACTTCACAGTGTGCTGAAACTCACCCCAGTGGCTTACGGTAAGAGATCTCCTGGTTCCTAATAAGAGGCCCTGTTGACTATGTATTCAGAAATGCTCGCTCAGGTAAACACTTGTTTCAAATGCCTATTTTGCATATTATAAACCTCATGAAGTGTCATAATGGCAACCTACGATTTAAGCAGTGTGGAGTAGCGGTTAGGGCTCTGGACTCTTGACCGGATGGTTGTGGGTTCAATCCCAGGTGGGGGACACTGCTGCTGTACCCTTGAGCAAGGTACTTTACCTAGATTGCTCCAGTAAAAACCCAACTGTATAAATGGGTAACTGTATGTAAAAATAATGTGATATCTTGTAACAATTGTAAGTCGCCCTGGATAAGGGCGTCTGCTAAGAAATAAATAATAATAATAATAATAATGAAGCGATCCAGATGTAACCTAAAAACCCATTTGTGCACAGAAACTATTGCTTGTTAATAATTGTGTGAATATACTCCACAGCAGTCATTATCTATAGGTGATTACCCTGCCCCGACTCACTGCGGCTTGTTACACAAGTGACACAAGTTCTTCTTCTTCTTCTAAGGCTGCATCTTGGGAACTAGTTCTCTGTTTTGGAAACTGAATCAGCGTTTGTTAATTTTATTCCACTGCCTGTAACAGGTCATGGAGAAACGTCATTTTAATGAAGCTTGCAATATTTTATTTATATCCTTGGTGAAATTATATTTTTAATATATATATACAGTTGTAGTCAAAAGTTTATATACCACAATGGAAATTTATAATTTCTAGAAATTTCTCGAAAACAAAGAATTATAGGACAAATATTTTATGGCAAAAGTTTTGCTTTTGTGGATGAGGAAAAAAAGTTACAAGAAATAGATGTCTACAATTATTTATTTCAGCAATTTTTTTGCAAAACTACAGAAATGCTCATTCAAAAGTATTCATACCCTGACAAGGAAAATTAAATTAATAGCTAGTTGAAGCATGTGCAGTAAATGGTGAGATTGATAAAGGTGTAATGCGTCTCACTCCCTCTCTCACTTGCAGGTTGTAAGGTGGAGTCCATATTCCTCAACATTGAAGCTGTAAATACCCATAGAGATAAACCAGTGGTAAGTGACAGCTTTGATTTAAAGAAAACACAGGTCCTGGAACTAAGAAAATGAAAGAATATGGGTGTTTTTTAAACATTAAGACAAGAACTCAGTGTGCTGCCTCTATACTGCAGAAACGAGTCCCATGCCCTGAGTGTGGCTGTTATAGTAAGAGAGAGCGCAGTTTCGTGGTGCTCAATGCTTGTGTTCTAGTGAGGTTGTATAATGCACGGGTGGACCACATGTAGGAAAAGTTAAATAGTTTCCAGTCTGAAGTATTATTTAAGTTTGGAGAGATCAAGGACTTGCTATGAACACCCACACTAGACACAAGGAAAGTTTAATTAATAGTAGCAGTTTACTGAATACAGAAATATGAAAGAGCAGAAATCTTAGTCATAAATAAATCTTAAGCTTATACTATGTATCTGAGTTAACCAATAGTATCAAACCTTCAATCTAACCTATCTAAATATACTTGTCTATAGATGGCACGTTTACTGAAAAGCTCTTTGTGTACATATAACCCCAGAGGTTAACTTTTCAGTTTCTTATCAAGGTTCATTAAGTTAATCTTCAATGGTTATGTAACTATAATTCAATGGTTCTAGTTATGTGTCATGTGGAGAATGTAACATAGATTTTACATATTGAAATGTTCTATGAAGTCCTCTCTGCGATGATTTTCAATCCCCAATGAATCAACGCAGTCTTTGTTTTTAATTCTTCAAACGCAACTGTGGTCCAACAGTCTTTTGGCTCCTTTGTAATGCAGTAGATTTCTACGTGTTTGTCCAAGCAGTCCTGTTTGATACACAGCAGGGATATGTCTCCCCCTGTCACGGTCTCTCTGTCCCTAACACCATGGTCCTGGTCTCAGGCTGTCACCACCTCCCCTGTATAGCATCTGCAGCTGAGGCCTGCTTTGTAGTTTCCTTCAGTCAAGGAGCAGCACCGTTGGGCTTTTGGAGTTTGAGAGCACTGTGTTCTTTTTGGCTAGGTTTATATAGTCTTTTACTGGTAGGGGTCTGTGGTGCACTCTCCATACAAGGTAGTAATTCAAGTTCTAACGGTTTTAGCCTTTGTAGGTATAACAGCCTTTTCCAAATATGGTTTGGTTCTTAGAAGTCCTTAACTGATTTTCAGAAAGTCCTGTTTCATAATAATTATTGCCATTTGAAACTTTGCCTTCACTTCTTCAAGAAGGATCCTGATCGTTGCTGTGCTTTCTGAGACCTTGTGTACTTGCAGCAAACAAACTCATGAGCTGAAGTCTTTAAAATCTTGACAGTTAACCCTAAACAATACTTTTAAGTGCAGCACAGAAACCATGACCAGAGGACACAGTAGGGAATTAAGTGGAGATTAAGTAGATACATGTCTTCACACACAGTGATGTGTGGGATGGAATGGGTTACCTAGTTGTGATTGTTGATGCTGAATCACTGGGCTCTTTTAACCCGGCTTGACAAAGTTTTGAGATCAATAAGCTGCTAGGAACGGGACGAGAGTAGCTGGGCTGAATGGCCTCCTCTCGTTTGTAAATGTTCTTATTTATTTATGTTCTTTTATCCAAAACTACTGTTAGGCATGTTTTTATACTGCACCTTGCTAGTATGAAAACACGATTGTATGTGCTTGGAAGACGGATCAGTCTTAGAGAATGGACAGCACTTCATCCTGTGTTAGTGGTGCTGTGTGGTCCAGTGGTTAAAGAAAAGGGCTTGTAACCAGAAGGTCCCCGGTTCAAATCCCACCTCAGCCACTGACTCATTGTGTGACCCTGAACAAGTCACTTAACCTCCTTGTGCTCCGTCTTTCGGGTGAGACGTTGTTGCAAGTGACTCTGCAGCTGATGCATAGTTCACACACCCTAGTCTCTGTAAGTCGCCTTGGATAAAGGCGTCTGCTAAATAAACAAATAAAAATAAATAATTAGTGGTGGTGGTGCTGGTGGCCCAGGAGAACAGGCTCGTGAGTCTGATCAGCCCATCAAGTTCAGAGCCTGTTTTTGTTTTGTTTATTTCATTGTTCAGCCCAGTGCTTCAGCCCCCATTCTCTTTTAAGAGTAAGTACCTTCACACCATTTGAATCTCTCTTCCTATTTTATGGTGATTCTGGGTTTTGTTGTGCCAATATTGAATTTTTACAATTTCTCTGAATCTGCCTTGAGCTTGTCAGTAATGAACTGCCTACCTCATTCCTTTCACGTACCACAATGACCTTTCATTTCACACTGATGTAACTTAAAACGTGAGTATCGATGTTTCTTAAGAAACTGCACAGACGCCATTTCTTAATCAGTGTTAAGTTTATTACATACATGCAGGGAGTCTGGTCCCAGGTACAGGACAAACAGAATACTCGTTCTTACAATTGTTGCATGACATTAAATACCCTTCTGTATAGATGGTCCACCTCCTCTTTCTCTAACACTTAACCAATAGAAAAGGTACAACACATTATCCTGTTACCATATATTTCATTTAGTGTGAGTGTGAGTGTGTGTGTGTGTGTGTGTGTCTGTGTGTGTAATCTAGTGACGACCTCTGAACTCTTGCATTCTTCAGGCCCCTGGTGGTGCCTCAAAAAGGTCCATACATCTGGTTTTTGTCATCTTCCTTGTTCCTATCTCTCCGTTTTGCCTGAGACCCTTTGAGTCCAGTGGCATTATCTCTTATTCTCCCTGTGAACCTTTGGGTCCAACGGCAGTCCCTGGGAGCCTTTTAGCTCCTTTATGCTTTGTATTCCAAAGTCTTAGAGCCTGGCCCCTTCTGGTCCACAGCATTGTTATCTTGTTAGCTTGCAGTCAATGTTGGACAAGAAGCTTGTAGACGCAAGGTCTCTTATCAATTGTTAGCAGTACATGCAATTTGAACCAAACAGTCTGCTATCTGCAATATTAGTCTCTTTTCAGAAAAGAACACCAGTATAGCTCTGCCAGTCCACATGCGTAGCAAACTGCTAATCAATTCTCGATCCATGTTTTCCAACACACACCTAACCTGCATTTATAGTGAAGATATTGTAGCAGAATCTCTTTGTTGATCTAGACAGAGAGAGTAGGCGGGGCTGGCAGGATTGAAAGGTTCCATTGTCTTGTGATTGGAATGGAATGGGAAAGGCTGTTCAGTCCCTTGAGGTTCTCCTGAAAAGCTCAACGTCAGGTAAAAACTTTCGCTACATCCAGAACCACTCGGAACTATCACAAAAACTAAATTAAAAAAGCACTTCAAGTGCCTTGTGAAACTACTTCCTCTTTGTGCGTCGTCTTCTGACTGTGTCTGCTTCAGTTTCCCTTGGGCCCTTATTCATTGTGCATTTCTCTCTCTCCCTCTTCTTTCTTTCCTTCATCTCCCCCTGAATTTGTCCTTCAGTCTCAATCTCTGTTCCATCCTCCTCTCGCTTCACTGCCTTTTCTCTCCTCTTTCCCTTTTGTGTTGCACTCTTCTCACTCTCACATATACCCGTATGTCTTGTTTCATCTTGTACTGTATCTCTCGCCTCACTCTTGCACTTGTATCTTTATTTTCCTTGTACTTTCTTTTTTGTCAGTTTCTTCTCCCTTTCACTCTGCTCACTGCATACTTCCTTTTTCTCTGTACATACTTCTCCTCCATCTCCCCATCCTCTCTGATCTCCCTGTATGCTACCCTTTCTCCTCCATCTCTCTCTTCCCTCCCCCCCAACCATCCTCTCTGATCTCCCTGTATGCTATCCTGCCCCCATGTCTGGTCAAATCCATATCCCTCTCCCCAGAGATGCCCCCCTGTACTGCCACCCCCGAGCAGTACCCCTTGCCAGCCCTCCACCAACCAGAACTCCCAAACTAAAGGACCTGGGAAGGCAGGCTCCACCCTGAAGGTAACACTACTGCACTCTTTAGAACACTTCTGCCAGTTCAAATAGACCTACTGTGCAAACCTTTCACCTGAGTGCACTCCAATAAAGACACCCCCACATTCCTGCGTAGCAAGCCGCCCTTAAGAAAACATGTAGGAACTCGGGAGAGGACAGGAGGGAATCTAAAGAGGCATGTAAAATTCAGGTTAAAGTATCCTGCCATTCCCGCTACCCGCTGAGTAAACACAGAGGTGTGTGCTACAGTAACCTTCATCAAATTCCTATTACCCCTGCTCAATCACATGCTCTTGATTGGACCAATGTACGCCTAGGTTTATTTAATGCCAGGTCTCTGTCTAATAAGGCTCTATTAATTAGTGATTTTATTCAGGGATACAACTGAAACTTGGCGTGGACCGAATGACAGTGTTTCCCTGATAGAGGCTTCTCCACCTAACTATTGTTTTTTTCCAGAAAGCTCACTCTACTGGGCAGGGAGGTGGACTTGCTACTGTTTTCTGTAGTGAACTTAGAATCAAACAGGAAATCGTTGAAGGTTGTTCATCTTTTGAAGCTTTAACCTTGACATTAAACAGTCCATTACCTGTTCATATTGTAATTATTTATCGACCACCTAAGTCAAACCCACTATTTCTGACTGAATTTGAGGATCTGCTATCTATATTGACAGTCAGATATGATAGGATTCTTTCATTGGGTGATTTTAACCTTCATGTTGACATTGATTCTGATTCTCTCCTTGGAATTGAGGCTGCTGGATTCCTTAGATCATATCCTGCATGTCATATACATAATCATGGCCATACTTTAGATCTGGTCATTCCTCGTGGTTTAGCTGTTAAGAACGTCACAACCCTAGATCTTACTGTTTCTGATCATCTTGCCATTCTTTTTGAGGTGAATCTGCCAGTATCTATGACTGTGGACCGTACATTTAAATCCTGGGTAATTAATTCTTCATTACTACTCTCTGAGTCCTCATCAGTAGATGAGCTGGTTAATACCTACACCACCACCTTGACTGGTACCTTAGATACTGTAGCGCCAATGAAAACTCCGAGAGTGTCTTTTAAGAAAAGCTCACCGTGGTTCAATGATACAACTCGTAAGATGAAGTATGAGAGTCGTAAAATAGAACGGAGATGGCGGGAATCTAAATTGCATGTTGATTACATCACTGGAAGGGCCACCTGGTTAAATATAGGAAGGCTCAATTTTGCCAACTACACCTATTAATGCTACTATGGGGGCTTTTTCTTTGATTACCTTACAGGAACTGACAGAGCTAGTTCAGCACATGAGAGCTACTACATGCTGTCTTGATCCTATTCCTACAAAACTATTAAAAGATGTTCTTGGTGTTATTAATACCCACATTTTAAAAATGTATAAATGGTTCACATTCCTCTGGTATAGTTCCCTCAGCATTTAAGGTAGCTGTGGTAAAGCCTATGCTTAAGAAACAAAATTTGGACCATAAGGACCTCAGTAACTATAGGCCAATCTCCAACCTACCATTCTTAGATAAGGTTCTAGAGAGAGTTGTTGCAATTCAATTACAAAAATTTCTAACTCTTAATGGTATATTCGAGAAGTTTCAGTCTGGTTTTCGTGCTGCACATAGCACCGAGACGGCACTTATCAGAGTTGTGAATGATCGGCTGATAGGCTCTGACTCGGGCTTTCCATCAGTATTAATTCTTCTTGATCTAAGTGCTGCCTTTTATACTGTAGATCATTCCATCCTACTGCATCATCTTGAAAGCACAGTAGGTCTGTCTGGCCTTGTCCTATCCTGGTTCAAATCTTATCTTTGATAGGTTTCAGTTTGTCTCTATTGGGGAGGTGAAATCGGCATTATCAGAAGTTGTCTGTGGTGTTCCACAGGGCTCCATTCTAGGTCCCTTGTTGTTTTCATTATATATGCTACCGTTAGGTGACAATATCGGCAGACACAGAGTGACCATCCATTGCTATGCTGATGATACCCAGCTATATTTGTCCCTAAAGCCAGGAAATTCTTCTGCCTGGGTGGTATTAGCTTACAGACATCAAGCATTGGATGTCACAGAATTTTCTAATGTTGAATTCACATAAAATGGAGGTTATGCTAGTGGGATCACAGAACCAACTAAAAGGAAATGTGGGATTACATGATCTTGACCCTTGCAGTCTCTCATCAAAACTTAAACTAGAAATGAAGAGTTTGGGGGTCATCTTTGATCCTGATCTATCATTTGAGACACATATTAGGGAAGTTACTAAAGTATCTTTTTACCATTTGAGAAATATAGCCAAACTTAGACCAAATATTTCCGTATCTGATGCAGAGAGACAAATGCATGCCTTTGTTTCATCTAGAATTGATTATTTAATGCACTCCTCTCTGGTGTCCCAAAACGTGTGGTATCCCACTTGCAGCTTGTTCAGAATATCGCCGCTAGAATTCTGACTAAAACCAGGAAAAGTGAACATATCACCCCTGTTTTGGCCTCTTTACAGTGGCTCCCTGTGCAGTATAGAATTGATTTTAAGATTTTGCTGTTAACTTACAAAGCCCTGAATGGATTAGCACCCAGTTATTTGCAGGAGTCACTGACCCGAACTGCACTCTGAGATTACAGGATGCGGGGCTGCTGGTTATTCCTAGGGTCAACAAAAGCAACACAGGAGGTATGGATTTTTCTTGTAGAGCTCCTAAATTATGGATTGCTCTGCCTTCGTTTGTCAGGGAAGCTGTGTACTGTACAGTGCTTTGCGATACTTTTGTATAAAAAGCGCTACATAAATGCAATAAATAAAATAAATAAATGTAGTGACACACGCTTCCTCCATCGTTGAAACCTGCCAGGACCCACATTGCTGGCTTCTGTACAGTGCCATCTGCTGCGTTCCTTGTTCCTTAAAGTCTAAACAAAACAGCATGCAGTGTCAGTGAGTGACTGTGGGTGAAAATCATTTCAGAATGCCACCACCTGGCATATTAAAAAGCACAGTAATGTTACTATATTTGTGGTTATTGAATACATTCTGTGATAATAGTGTGGTCTAAAACTACCAGCTTGTTAAATTCTAAAATGCATCACAATAATATATAAAACAGATAGATATTATAATAAGTACAATATTGGTACATAGGTATTCACTTAGATAATGCAAGTACATATTTTGCTTGTATTTAGGACTTCTGCTTTTTGGTGTTTATTTTTAGGAACTGGAAATATAATCCTGGCAAGGTTACAGAACTAGTGAAGATTAGTTTAGAGCTCTTTGAGTTTACATTACACAAAACAACAGGAAAACGAATCTTTGATTAGTAGGGGCCTCTCTTTGTACTAAACATGTTTCAGTACGATATCTGACTCAAAATGTAAAATAAATTAAACACAATCGATTCCATCGCTCTAAACAGAAGATGATCGAAATGCCACCATAATCTAAATCTAAATTTTCAAATGCTCTAAAGCTGTGCTGTGGGTCTACTGCAACCCCCTTTCAATATACCCCCTTAGTAACATATTCTAGAAATACTGAGAGTTTTAACATTATAGTAATTGTACAGGTATTATTTTTAATCAGATAGACTTTCATAACACAAATGTTTCAGGGCAGTGAAGGCAAAGTGAATGAAAGCTGGTTGATCTGTAAAGTAGTAGCTGCCCAATAGTGAGACAATTTGGATTTCTGTTGAGCAGTTTAATTGACAAGGTCGTCAAGCCACTTCTTTCTGCCAGTTCAAATAGACCTACAATGCAAACCTTTCACCTGAGTGCACTCCAATAAAGACACCCCCACATTCCTGCGTAGCAAGCCGCCCTTAAGAAAACATGTAGGAACTCGGGAGAGGACAGGAGGGAATCTAAAGAGGCATGTAAAATTCAGGTTAAAGTATCCTGCCATTCCTGCCCCCATAGAACTGCTGCACTGATTTTTTATAGCGGAGGTACACGTGTATATTACCAACTGAATGATAACCCCAGAATCATGGTATGAGCTACTCCTAGCTAGCCCTCTCGTCTGTTTCTCTTTCAGAATGTAGAGGTGTTTCTCTTTCAGAATGTAGATGTGTTTCTCTTTCAGAATGTAGATGTGTTTCTCTTTCAGAATGTAGAGGTGTTTCTCTTTCAGAATGTAGATGTGTTTCTTTCTCTTTCAGAATGTAGATGTGTTTCTCTTTCAGAATGTAGATGTGTTTATTTCTCTTTCAGAATGTAGATGTGTCTCGTGAATCAGAAGAGGCCTTGGATACAGTCCCTGCACATGTATGAGAAGACTGAGCAAGGGAGCCAGTGAATGTCTGAACATCTGAACATCTCACTCTTCATCTTCAGAATTGTTTCTCATAGCCCTGCCGGCCACTGTACTCTGGTACCTTTAAAAATATTAACTGTTGCATACTGTCATTAATTTGTACACAACTTTGTGCAGAAGAAAAGTGGACAATTACCACTGAGGAAATAAGTAAGGTCTTGTTGAGTGACTTCAAACCAGAAGTCACTTGGAACACAACCAGTGTGGCCCCCAGGGTGTTTTAGTGCTGTGGTGCACAAACTGGAACTCACTTATATACACAGATAACATGTTCAGGAAATGTTTGTCAATGCAAGATACAGATTCTGAAAGGTATTATTGCTATAACAATGTATAAACCATTTTAATGAAAGTTTTATTGTTAACCATTTCAGGAAGGATGTCCTAAACAAACTTGTCTGTTACAATCATCCCCGCCACGGCTTTGAATGTAATATTAGAGCCGTCTCATGAAAACGCAACTGATATCCACAACGTACAGTTTGCCATGCTCTTAGATTTCTGATGCTCTCAATAGCTTGTGCTTGTGACAGTTTAATCATAACTGAAAGGGTGCTTCACGAGATACAAGTGCAATCACATTGTGGCACAGACCTGTATACCTCCAGGCTTCATGGTAAATCAGAATGGTCATTTCAAGTTTCATTACAATGGAAACGTGGTTTTATAGATACAGTAGAACAGAAGAACATTTACGAATGAGAGGAAGCCATTTGGCCTATCTAAGCTCGCCCAACCCAGTAGCTGTTTGATTTCAAAACATGGTCAATTCGGATCTTAAAGGATCACAGTGATAGGCGGCTCCCGAGTGGCACATCCAGTAAAGGCGCTCCGCGTGGAGTGCAGGATGTGCCTTATAGTCTGGATGTCGCGAGTTCGAGTCCAGGCTATTCCTTTGCCAACCGAGGACGGGAGCTTCCAGGGGGCGGCGCTCAATTGGCCGAGCGCCGCCCGGGGGGAGGGAGTGCTAAGACAGGCAGGGTGTCCTCGGCTCACCGCGCACCAGCGACCCCTGTAGTCTGGCCGGGCGCCTGCGGGCTTGCCTGTAAGCTGCCCAGAGCTGCGTTGTCCTCCGACGCTGTAGCTCTTGGGTGGCTGCATGGTGAGTCCGCAGTGTGAATAAAAGCGGTCGGCTCACGGCACACGCTTCGGAGGACAGCGTGTGTTCGTCTTCGCCCTCCCGAGTCAGCGCAGGGGTGGTAGTGGTTAGTCTAAAAATAATTGGCTATTCCAAATTGGGAGAAAAATAATAAAAAATAATTGGCAACGACTAAATTGAAAAAAAAAAGGATCACAGTGATTCTGCCTCAGCAGCATGTCTTGGTAACATATCTTGTGTATGTCTCTGGATGTCTGCTGACCTGCATAATCGTGAGGACCCGGTTCTTCATCATATCTTAGGAGCCAGTTACCTAAATGTCATGAAACACTGCAGGTACATCTGCTGCAGGTAGTCCTCATACTGTGCGTATGAATGTTATTGGATTGGCATGAAACTTTCTAGTTTACCTTGATGCATTATCTCAGGGATTGGTCGCACTCTATTGTTGGAAGCATTTGTCTGAATTTGATGGCAGGTTCATTACAAGTGAATATACGATCCATGGAAACTCTGCCACTGGAGACATCTTTCAGGATCACTTTTTAATGTTTTATTTTGTGTAATTTTTGTTACTTTTACAATTTTCAATACGTATTACAAAACGTGTAAGGGCAGGAATTAAAGTGTGGAACTGCCTAGCTATACTTTACAACGGAATTTAGATTTAATCCAGGCCTTGTTACAAATTTAAATGTAACAAAAGAGACCCCGGTCGACAAACCTCTACAAAGCATGTTCTTCTGTTTATTTCATAGTTTTCCCTCTGAAGTCATGATTATTCTTAGCAGATGGTAATGAAAGGAATTGGACAAATCTGTTCTTTTCATATTGTATTGAGTTGACTTTTTGATGCCATTGGAAACTCATCCATAAATATGAGCACGCATTATATCCGAAGACACTAATACCACGTTTCCATTGTCATACCCATACGTATGCCGCCCAGGTATGGGTAGGTTCAGGTCGGATACATTTCCACTGCATCAACATGAGGAGGAGATATGAGCTGCTGCTTTGCAAAGAATAGTTTCTTTGAATCCTCAGAATAGACGCCTAAGATGATTAAATGTGTTTTGCCCAGTTACACCCTGAAGTGATTAAGTCATACTTGAAAACCAAGCGCTGCTCATAAGAATATCGCGGGTTTATGAGAACACGTCGGGGGAAATCGGAAGCAGTTGCACATGACTAGAAAGAATAATGTTGAAATCACAAAAGCTGCTGTTATCAGGACACTGCCCCCTTAGTTTGTTGATTGCTGGCTCAATGTTTTCAGCATATCTCCCATCTACAGCACCAAATGCTATCTGTATTTCTAAACTATTGTGCTGTTTGCAGGTGTAAAGCCCAGGAGACATTGGGTATTCTGGATGTTTCTGTGTTTCCCAGAGTATACCTGGGTATCACTTTTTTGCAGGTTTTGACCAGCTGATAAAATAAATAATTGTCTTGGTATGTATGCTGTTCAACGTGAAAAGCAAAGACTACCTTAACCATTATGCTCATGTCTTGCCTGAAAATGCTTTCAGACATTTTGCAAAGGTACATGCTTCTAGAAATATTGTAATCTTCTAAAGTAGGGTAGAAAACAATTACAGCTAGAAAGTATTAATACAAAAATTAGATTATATTGAACACGATTGACTTTTCATTCGGTTTGAATGTGACTTTTTATTGTACATTGAGTTTGGGATCTAACAATGAATGAAGGGGATTATTGTGGTGTATCATTTTGAGTGTATTGATGAATGGAGCGGATTATTGTGGTGTATCATTTTGAGTGTATTGAACATACAGTAAGTCATTAGTACCAAATGGTAATAGATGTAATTTTATTTTTTTAAACAAATATACTATGGTTACACATTATAACGTGTTCCATAGTAAAAGCATAGCAAAGTGTAATAAAGCACGGTGAAAGCATTGTAAATCACAGAGAGGTATGGGGAAGCATATTACAGTATCATGGTAAACCTATGGTAAATGCATGCTAGAAATGCAAAAATACCATGCTAACCATGATAGAAGTGCAGTACATTGTATTACATTAGTGTACTGATTTAACAATGAAAGTGATGGAGTGTATTTAGATGCAACACGGCCTTGTAAAGTATTTTTTCTGTGGGCACTGATTACACACGCACATTTCAGTCCTTTGTGTTAATGTTTTACGAAATACCTTCGTTTACAGTTTTGCATTGCTGCAGAAGCACAGAAAAACAGAATGCAAGTGGAGGTTGAGGTTTGCACACAGCATCGCTCTCTCTTTCTCTGGTGTTCTGATGATGGGAGGTTGCCCAAGGCGATGACTGACTGGAAATCTATGACTGTTGAAATGATTAAACCATTTGTGTCATTTTTTTATGGGTTAAATACCTTTCAATATGAACTGTGTGCCTTTTATATTATTATGATGATAATAAAGGAAATAATTTTAAAACCGATGTTGTTTTTGTAAAGTTATTTTACATAAAAATGTATAAACAATATATCAGGGGTAGTTTCACTCCTATCTCCATACCCACAAGCAAACCCAAAGCGACATAAATACAGTTATTACACATGCAATATACCAGGGGTAGTTTCCCTCTGACTCCTATCCCCGTACCCACAAGCAAACCCAAAGCGACACAAATACAGTTATTACACATGCTGTTGCTTTCAGAGTTCTTCAATGTTTAAGGAGTTTTTTTTCTTTTTCACTAGTCTGCCTTTGCTGACTTGTTACTGAGTTATTTCCCTGCGAAGCTGTAGAATTGCTGTATGTGTGTCTGTGTTAGCAGACCCAAACACTGTTTCACCATTGCAAAAACAAAGCAAATTGTAGCAAACAAAATGAAAGCACAAGAAAAGAAATTAATTGAAAAATAAAAACAAATAATAAAAACTATAGTCATTTTCCATGTAGTACTTTTACAATGGTTACTACTGAGAAGGGGCAGGTCCTAAAGGACTTTGAGTTACAGATGAGCTTCGTAAGAGCAATAGGGAGGCACACAGAATGCTGATGTTAATAATCTCCATCCTATGCAATGCATACCTGCATATATATATCACATGCAGATACTTCAGAAAACATTTTAATTGCATGTGTTCTAAGGCTGACTTTATTTTTGTTTGTTTGTTTTAATTTTCATGTGCCTAATTGTTTTCCCCCTGATATCCTCCCCAATTTGAAGTGCCACTCATTCTTCTCCTCAATGCAGCAGTTCCCCACACAGTTCAGGAACTCAAGAGCGGATGTCAGCAAGCTACCGGCCAGCCCTGCAGGTGTCCACTCTGAGCTCACTAGGCTCCTGGCCAGCAGGGTTCGCTGTAGCGTGATGAGGAGAACCAGTCCCTGCTGGTTTTGCCTCCCTAACCCACAGGAGCACCAGAGCCAATGCAATGCTCCCTTCGTAATCCCCAACGAAGACTGGCCTACTTCACACAGGACATAAACCTGCACAGCACACTTTTACCAGGTGAGCCACTCGGGGACTCTGAATTTGACAATTTGAATCACCGATACAATCAGCATACGCTTTGCTAAGCTTTGCACATCACCATGATACAATATTAAAGTTAGAGTTTAAATCTGGTGTGCTTCCATTGCTTGCAAAGTGAAGTTCCATACAACACGTGTGGTGTGGTACGGTACAGTACAATACTGTGCTTTACCGAGTCAAGATTATGCAACAAAATAACACATATCAATCAATCAATCAATCAATCAATCTTTTAACAAAGCACTTTACATGATTAAAAAACATACTTTATATTGATTTTTGAGTATATAAGAAACTGCACAGACTTTTATATGCAGGGAGTCTGGTCCCAGGTACAGGACAAACAGAATACAATCTTTTGCATGACATTAAATACCCTCTGTATAGATGGTCCACCTCCTTTTCTCTGACACTTAACCAATAGAAAAGGTACAACACATTATCCTGTTAAAAAGTGTGAGGTGAAAATCTAGTGACGACCTCTGAACTCTTGCATTCTTCAGGCCCCTAAAAAGGTCCATACATCTGGTTTTTGTCATCTTCCTTGTTCCTATCTCTCCGCTTTAGACCCTTTGAGTCCAGTGGCATTATCTCTTATTCTCCTAAACCTTTGGGTCCAACGGCAGTCCCTGGGAGCCTTTTAGCTCTTTTATGCTTTGTATTCCAAAGAATTGTTATCTTGTTAGCAGTCAATGTTGGACAAGAAGCTATATATATTATATATATATTTGATAAATATAATATATAAAATCAATAATAAAACACAATTCTCATAGTTTTCCAAATATATAATCAGAAAATAAACACACATAAAAATAAAAAAACACAAAATAAAACACATATAGAAATATATATATTTAAAATCAGCAATAAAACACATACAATTATATACATTATTATACATATTTACAGACGAGAGAATATCAATTTCAAGATATCACATTATTTTTACATACAATTACATTTTTTTTTTTTTTTTTTTTTTACACATTATTTTTGCATAAGCCATTTATACAGTGTGTCTTTTAATAAAGTACCTTCAAAGCAGCAGTGTCCCTACCAGGGATTGAACCCACAACCCTCCGGTCAAGAGTCCAGAGCCCCAACCACTTTATAGAAGCGAGAGAATATCACTTTCAGAACTTAAAGCTAAGCGTGTGTTTTTAAATGAGATTTAAAAGCATCGGCAGAAGGAGCTTCCTTTATAGTACTGGGCAAGTCGATGTTCGCTGCTCAAGCATGATAGAATTGTGGTTGTGGGTGACTTCTATGTGCATGTTGACGTGGACGGAGATTCCTTTGGAAAGGATTTTATGAGTTTGCTGGAGTCTGTTGGTGTTTTTCAACATGTCTCAGGTCCAACTCTCATTCATGGTCATACACTTGACCTAATTATCACCTGTGGTCTTGACATCCAGAATCTGTCAATCAATGATCTTGCAATCTCAGATCATTCTGCTATTATTTTTGAATTAATAATACCTAACCCAATAAAACCCCTAGAATACTGTATTAAAACTCAGCTTTCAAAAGACCATCCCTGTGGTTTAATGACACAGCTCAGAAGCTTTAACGTGCATGCCGTAAGCTAGAACATAAATGGAAACATACCAAATTACAGGGGTCTTCAGGTAGCTCATCATACTACTCAACTATGATAGAAACAATCTTTGAAACAATCGCTAAACTAACAAACACAGAAGGCAGGGACTTCTAGAGTTAAGAAAGAAGCCATCAGCTGCAGGTTACTGTACATTTACCGTTTTGTTTTGTATTGTTTTTAAAAGCCCGCATAGCAACACTGTGTATTTTAGCCTAATTAATCTTGTTTACGTTTATTTCCTTTTAAAGCAAAGAATTCCCCTGTGTTTAAAGCAGTTTGAATGTTGTTTTTGTTCACTAACCTATTTTTGCATGTGTAAATGTTATTTATAGATGTTCACAAATCTGACTTTTTCACATATCCGCCCATACCCCAGTCCACAGAGGGTCGGATCTGCGACGTTGTACTGTACTTACAAAATCAACCCTAGATCCAAATGTTCTTAATAATTTTAGGCCTATCTCAACCCCCCCCTTTTCTCCAAAGTTCTAGAGAGAGCAGTGGCTAAACAACTGAACACATTCCTTGCAGTACATAATTTATATGAAAAATTTCAGTCTGGCTTCTGCCCCGGCCATTGTTCTGAAGCTGCTCTTGTCCGAGTGGAAACGATGTGCTGATGTCTTCTGACAAGGGTTCACCCTCTCTTCTTATCTTTTTGGATTTAAGTGCAGCGTACTCTGCTTTATCAGAAGTTAAATGTAGCATCCCACAAGGTCCTGTTCTTGGGCCAATTTTGTTCTCCCTCTACATGCTGCCTGTGGGTGATGTTATCCGTAGACATGAGGCCAATTTTCATTACTATGCAGATGATGCCCAATTATATTTATCCCTTAAACCAGATGACACCTCAATCGTAAATATCCTTACTATCTGTCTGGCTGACATTTAAGCAATGGATGTCAAAAAACTATTTACTGTTAAACTCTGATAAAATAGAGGTAATGCTATTGGGATCAAAAAATCAATGAAACAATACAAATTGAGATGTTCTGGCAGTTGACAGCTTCCCATTTAAGAAATCTGGGTGTCATTTTTGACCCAGATCTTTCATTCGAACCTCATATTAGAAAAATAACTAAAGTATCTTTTTTTTCATTTTAGAAATGTTGCTAAACTAACATGCTTCCTTATCATGGAAGACGCAGAAATTGAGGCATGCTTTCATAACACCCAGACTGGATTATTGCAATGTGTTCTGGTATTCCCAGATCTGTGTTATCCCCACTGCAGCTTGTGCATTTATACTTCTAAAAATAATACTGAAATATTGGGTTTCACTGATTTAGTGGAACACCGGTCGGTAGCGGGCCAGAACCAAAACAGAACGGAGCAAACAGAAACTCGCAGAAGCAGTTTGATACAAATAGCAAGCAATGTAAAATGGCCTTACCGTAAACATATAACAAGACAAAGAATTTGAATAAATAAGAAACTGAATAATGAATTATAAATCCACTCTAATTCACACAGGCTACACTGCTCCATTTACCCCCTGATCCTTTGCAATCTTTTTAGTGTTTCTGGCAGAACTTGCACATCATACCACCCAATTCCTTGCTGTAAAAAAGTAATTTCCATTTTTTCCCCCACACATAACATCATACCCAGAAACACAATGTTTTGTTTTTTTTAATGCACTGGCCCCTTGCGGTTCTTCCAATTCGGTTTCTACAAGTTGCTCTTCGTATAAATCTGGTTGCTGTATTACATTTTCTTTTTCATCATCCATTTCGATTTGGTAATTACACATTGTCACTATTTTTGCTACGAAAATAAAATCGGTTGTTTAACATTTCAGCCTCTCAAAGTGCTTAAAACAAAACCCACCCCTTCAACTCTCAGATTGGTTAAATGTAGTGACAAGACATAACACAGCTGTCATGCGTTTCCAAGGTTTTCTTTCACCCAGTGTGTTTAAGTAATCTAGTCTGCTAGCAGCGCAATCAATCCTTATTGTTAAAGGCCCAGTAGTATCTGTAAGACGGGCAGCTCAGAGTTTTTCAGCTGGGCGGCGACAGTCACTTAGCCGGGCGACTCTCCCGGCTGAAAAGGCCTGGGGAAGAACCGAGTTTAATTAAGAATCGGAGTTAGAAGAATAGCAAGACCCCCAAAAATATTTCCGCTTAGGGCCCCCAATTATCTAGCATCGCCACTGCCTGTCCCTCTGGATGGCTGCCTTATTGTGGTCATGTGACTTTGGTTCCCGGATGACAGAGACTTTGAAACATTGGTTTGTTGATACTGTAGTTTACTTCATGTTTACGACCTGTTTCATCAGAGATGCAATTCCACTGTGATTCTGTTTTAGATGAAGAGGGAAAAGAATGAAGAAGAGAATACTGTTAAGTGGCTCAGGTACGCATCCCGTTGTGATGTCACCGTTCTGAATGCACTTTGCAGTTTAATGGAATTCAGCTATTATTTTTTAAAAGCAGGTGACCTTGTCAGCTGTGCCGAAATGGAGAATACAGTGGCGTGGGTGAGATCATGAACTGGGCTTCTCCGCATTGATATGTCATCAAATACAGAAGAGGAAAAATGCGCTCTGATTGGCTAAAAGATCCCGAGCAGTCTGTGATGCTTTGATATTGCCTATCATCACTTTCACAACCAGAGATCATTTGGAATTTATTAAGAAATCTGATTATTGGTTTTAAACCTTAAAGCCAGAAAAAAATCTACAATCCACATTGGAAAAAACAAAAACAAAAAAAAACTAACTGGTGTTACTATAACGAAATCTTTCCTGCACTCTCCCGCTGAATAACTATTTTGGATAATGAACTGGATTAAGAAAGTACTTTTTTTTTTTCTTTATTCAATCTTATAAAACATTTTAAACTTATCATAACAAAAAGTCAGCAAATCTCAAAGTTACACAAGTACAAAAAATACATCATATAAAATCCATAAAACCCAAGAATTAACAAAACATCAATAAGTCAGAAGGGTGTCTGAACTATTACACTGCAATCTAAAGAGAGAGAAGACATTATGCATTTTACAATAAACTTATAACTTACTTTCTTGTGCAATCTGTCTTGTTTTTGTAGTTTAATCAAAACATGTTGATGGATATTTACATTGTTACAAACGTCTTCCATGAATCTTACTTGTTGCTCCCTTCATAATGTGCAGTTTTAACGAAATACTTGTTATAGTAACATGTATTTGTAATGTGAGATTTGCTTCTTCTGGTTAAAGAAATATGTTTGCAGGCTCATGCTTGGCCACACATTCAAATCAGCTTTTTTGTCATTAACCAATCAGTAGCTTCTCCCTATTTACAGACATGCTTCCAGCCAGTGAGGCACAATGCCACAGGAAGTGAAGCAGTGATAGACTTCCTGGAATGCAAGACAAGCAAACTGACCCCAGCGTAGTACCGGATGCCATGTTTTAAAATGAAAATGCGTTTGCTGTAACATGTGTTTCTGTGTTCAACAGGTCAGATTTATAAACATATTTCATTCGCTACTTGACGTAAGAAAGCACATACTGTACAGGGAAGAAATAACACAGCTGTTAAGTAAACCAATTAGCACACTTTCATTTTCATAACAGTTCTCCAAAAAAATGGTACAAATTGCATTCTAAAACAGCTTGCATTCTATATCAATTTAATCACCGATTCACTTGGCTTGAAAATCTAGTCCTGCAGCTAGTCCTGGCTTTCAGAACACCCCTCATTTAGGTACATCTTTGAAATGACCAGGATGGGGGAGTTTGAACAGTCAGGCCCCTGGTAAATCTGCTCTGAGCTGAAGACACATTGTGAGTAAGTCTGTAGGGTTACTAACAGGGATTGATGGTAGTTCTGAAATCCAGGACTGGGTGCAGGGCTAGTGTGAGTTTCAAACTATATCTAGTATTTGTGAGCACAGAAAAAACAGACCGTTTTTGTCCTTCCCATAAGCAAAACCTACGGAAACCTGACATTACTGAACAAGCCAAGTTCTAGAAGTGCTACTAAAATGTAATTCAAACTGGTTATTCCAATGTGTCTTATTTCAATGGCTACAATGCATTACAAATTTCTATGCGTGTAAAAACTCCAAAAAAGGACAAGGGGCTACAAGATGAGATTTTTGCCTGCAAGGGGGCGGCAAAAAATGAAATTACTTACAATGGAAGTTGTTTCATCTTTGCAGAAATTAACTTGCATCAAATTCAATGTTTATCCACTACATTTGAATGTGCCTCCATGTTGAAAGGACGTGCCATCTTTAAGAATTTGAGTGTGTTGTTTAGTATGATGAGATGGGATCTATATTAAAAGATTATTTTGTTTAAAAGATGGCGCTCACCTTAAATGGATCCAAAGATGGGAAAATGACCTTAAAATTAGCAAAACGATTCGATACACATGGAATAAACAAAAAAGATATTTGCAAATATACCCTATGGTCGTTCCATTAAAAGGCAAAACAACTTCCATTTTTCATTTCTGGCTGTCACTTGTAGGCAGAATACCCATTTTATCAACCCTTTTACTTTAAATGTGCTTCTTTCCCTAACAGAGGTATTTCTTGTACAAGTATTTTGGGAGGTTTAAATCTGATGCAATGTTAAAATAATTAAATCTATGTACATGTTTTAAGTTTTCTACCACGGCAGCAGAAATAGCCAAGTGACTTGTACAAAGCTGCAGAACTTTGTTCCAACCAGTTCCTTAATAACTGAGCTGACCCTGCTGAAGATCAATTCAATAGCCTGTGACTTGGTTGGAAGAAAGTCTTGCAATGTAATGTAATGCACTGGACTACCCCTGCTGTATACAAAGCTAACAATTAAAATAACCTCCCCTCAATAAAAAGCAGTGCTTTGATCAACATAAAGTCAAAGGCCATCAGTTGTAGCCCAGGTGTCCTAAAATAAACAAACAGTTTCTCTTAAAATCAGTGCGATTCCACAGAGGCCAGTTTCCTGTTGATCTGTGCTGGTGTATCTGGGTTTACTTCAGTTCAGATGTAGCCCCAGATTGTTCTGCTTCTTTGTACTGGGAGGCCCAGATCTTGGGGTCTTGGTCCTGCACCTAAACACAGTGCAAGTTAAAAAGGGATGAGACGAAATGTTAGGTTATTATCATAACCCTGGTTCCCTGAAATAGAAATTTAACCATTACCGAATGGGTATTTACCTCCTAAAGACCCGAATCCTGAAAATTGTATACCAAAACTGCTCTGAGTCTGTGACGCAGTCGTGGCCCCCTCCCCAAGGGCACAAAAAGGACTGCGCTCACAGATCTCAGCGTCATTTTTCCTTCAAGCCTGCTGCAATCATGGACACAGCGACCTTGAAGGTTAATTGTTACATTTCTACTTCAAAGAACCAGGGTTATAATAACCCAACGTTCCCATTACCAAATGGGTGAGTGTACTAAAGCTGTCGCAAGGGCAAGATTGCAGACGACTGGAACGCTACAAGGCTAAGACAAAGGCTGCCTTGTGCTTTACCATTCGGAACCCCAGTAACAAGAAGCTAGGGTGAAAAAATGTAGGGAAATGTTCACCTCTATGCCTGTGTTGTAAGGGTCGATTGAGAAGCCACCCTTAACACTAGTTCCAAATCAAGGGTTTTGATGATCCACGACATTAAGTCTGTAGAACCTAGTGAAGGTATGGGTAGTAGCCCATTGTTGCATTGCAAATGTCTTTGACAGATGCACCCTGGAGTAAAACCCACAAAGTTGCCATGTCCCTGGTGGAATGGGCAGTGAGCTTTTCTGGAGAGGGCAAGTTGGCCAACTCATGGCAGTCCTGACCGTGTCTGATATCCACTTGGACAGCCGCTGCTTCAACAGGGCTTGACCATGGGACGACACCCCTGTAGTCTGGCCGGGCACCTGCGGGCTTACCTGTAAGCTGCCCAGAGCTGCGTTGTCCTCTGACGCTGTAGCTCTGAGGTGGCTGCTCTGAGGTGGCCTGCAGCGTGTAAAAAAGAGGCAGGTCGGCTGACGGCACACGCTACAGAGGACAGCGTGTGTTCGACTTTGCCGCTCTTGAGTCAGCGCAGGGGTGGTGGCTGAGCCTAAAAATAATTGGCTATTCCAAATTGGGAGAATGGAGGTTTCATAAGTGCATTAAACACCACGTTTAGCTTCCAGAAAGGAACAATGTCCTTTATAGACGGCCAAAGCCGTTGAGCCCCTTTCAAAAACTGCCACCAGGAAGTGGGGAGACCGAGTCAATCTTAACATGGCAAGCTGAAATAGCTGCCAGACAGACCTTTAAATGTAGAGAGGGATTCCCCCTCGTCAAACAGATCCTACAAAACTATGTCAGTATTACTGCCATGGGACAAGTCGGGGGCGAACCCACAAGGCAGACACCACGTCTGAAAGACGCCCCACTTGTACTTGTACTGTGAACGCGTGGACGCTGCGCTGGCATTTTGTAGGGTGTCAATAACCCTATTGGACAGACCCAGATGGCTTAAATGCAGCCGTTCAGGGGCCAGACCCAGAGCTGCAGACTCGATGGGTCAGGATGCCATAAGGTCCCCTGTGCCTAACTAAGCAGGTCACAGTGCGTCGGCAGTCTCCACGGCTGGCCGCTCAGGTGCTGCATCAGGGTTGAAAACCAGAGTCTCCTGGGCCAACATGGGGCTACTAGGAGCACCTTGGCCTGGTCCTGCCTGATTTTCTCCAGACACAGGGGGAGCAAGGCGTAGAAAATGTCCACAATTTTCACAGGGCCTTTGTAATAACTGCAGACAGATGGACACACTGATGATGTTTCAGATTTGTAGATGGCAGCTCCACAAAATCAGGAGAATATATATTTTTACCTCCATAATGAATTATAAAGTGCAACGCCAATCACACTGAATATAAAAGTCTGCAAAACATAAACGTGCCTAATTTTGGTTTGAAACTAGAAAATTAATGGTTACCATGCACAGGCATGGTGGAAAATACTGTACAGTGACTGCATCTGTATTTGTCACGTTTTTAATTTCTTTTTTTCCATTTAAGATAAATAAAACCGTGCTCAGTTCTTCTCAGTGCTGTGAAAGAGTGGGCTGGAAATGTCCGCTCCCTCACTCCATATACAATTGGCTCGCTCCGCTTCGCTCACACACTCTGTCCCCAATACAGAGTCGGATTAACCAATATACCAGTAACACCATTCGCCATAATATGCATGGGGCCCCGAAAATATGGGTTAGCGTAGGGCCCCCATGTCCTTTAGCGCAGCCCTGGTGATGACCTCCCTTCAGGTGACACTGCCCAGCGCTACTCCTAAGCTGCTGAGTATCTCAGTCCTGCAAGCCCAGCAGCTGCTCTTGCTGCACGTGTGCTGAGCACCACGTTGCAGACAGGCCTGCGCGTAGTATCTGTAAGAACACAGGAGAAAAAACAACAACTAACAACAACACCTCAGCCACTGACTCATTGTGTGACCCTGAGCAAGTCACTTAACCTCTTTGTGCTCCGTCTTTCGGGTGAGACGTAGTTGTAAGTGACTCTGCAGCTGATGCATAGTTCACACACCCTAGTCTCTGTAAGTCGCCTTGGATAAAGGCGTCTGCTAAATAAACAAATAATATAGAAGCAATAAAGTACTTATCTGAACAAGGCTCTCCGATCAGGTGAGTCTTGAAAGGAAAAATGGCAGAGATCTGTGAACAGTCCTTTTTGCCCTCGGGGGTGGGCTATGACTGCGCCACAGGCTCAAAGAGCAGCTTTGGCATAGAATATTCAGGATTCGGGTCTTTAGGAGGTAAATACCCATTCGGTAATGGTTACATTTCGTACTTGAAAGGGAACATGAGTCTACTTGAGATTCTTATAAGAACATAAGAAAATATACGAATGAAAGGCGGCCAGTCTGCCTATCTATGCAAGTCCGGTTCCAAGCAGCTCATTGATGTTGAAACTTCAAGCTGGGTCTTAAAGGATCTCAGTGATTCAGAATCAACAACAAACAAGGCTTTTCCTGCTTATGTAGCAAGGGTATGGAATAGGCTACCTAGTTTTGAGATCAATCAGCTGCTAGGAACCGGACGAGAACAGGGTGGGAAGAAAGTGCCATTTGTAAACATTCTTCTGTTCGTTTAATTTCTGAAATGTTGAAACATTAGTATTAAATATGTTTAAATTCGAACATTGAGGGTTTTTGTAATTAATCCAAAAAGCCATCATGAGAAGCCTTCATTGCTGTACAACATTAGAATGACTGAGACATGCACACATTTATATGTATCACTGTTCCAACTTAAATTGTCCAATAAATAAAATATCGAAATAAAACTACCTTACACCTGCACACATCTTATGTATGAAAACTACAGCTGTAAATTTGACATGCAAATCCTTAGAATTGATACTAAACATTTAACCATTGTCAAATGTTTAGACTCTAAGCTGAACCCCGCTAGCCACATTACCTTTGAAAAGAACTCCAGCACCTTCCTCTTGGAGACCTGGTTCTCGGCTCTCAGCCCCCAGCGGAACTCAAACTCGACAGGGTCCGTGTGCGGCACGCGAACGTACTCCAGATACCTGCGACACACACACACACAGGAATCAAACACACTGTAAGACTGTGTGCATTAGCATGGCCCAAACACAGCGGCACATACTGATTATTCCACTGTATGGATCGAGCTCTCCACAGGTGAGAGGCGTTGGTGTCAATAGGGCTGATTCACCGTTCAGAGTGAAGAAACAGCTGCTGGGTTTGTGTGGATCGCTGTTCTCTGCAGTCTAAGCAAAGCAGCGATCATCACAAACCCAAGCAGCGGATTCTTCAGTCATTTCACTCTGAACGGTGAATCAGCCCGATCGACACCAGCGACCCTCACCTGATTGTCAGCACCGGATTTCTGTGGAGAGCGCCATCCCAATAAATCAAATAACCAGCCTGTGTAGCACATGCTCATTAACTCTTTGCGGTCCATTGTCGGACTGGGTCCGACATTGCAATTATTCCTCACAGGTCCTTTGTCGGACTGGGTCCGACATCATTATAGCAACGCAATAAACGGGTGTTTAGTCGTTTTTTCTCCTGAAAAAGCCGAAAAAAACATTCAATTGCCGAGTGGGAGCGACAGGAGCCGAGACAAGTCGAAAAAAAAAAAAAAAAAAAAGGCGTATCTCATGATTAGTCATACATGGTATCAGGTATCAGATAACGGGGGCTGTCGTAAGTGAACAAGTTGGCTGACTGAATCAGTGCACAGAAAACACGGACATTTGCAGAGTTTTTTGAGATGTTATAGTAATAAAATAATGACTTGGATCGCATTATTGAGGAGTTTGGTGATAAAACGAGTGATCCGGAGATGATCGATCGGTATGTACGACTATTATTATTATTATTATTTATTTCTTACATAGGTGAACGCTATAGCAAAGGAAAGGGTGGGGCGGGGCTGGAGATGCCTAGTGAGTGCTTTGTTGATATGCAGGGCCATTTAAACCCGTTTGACTGTGAAAAAAATACTTTTAAACAGCGCAGAGTAAAATTAACTGCGTGTGAAAATTAATTAGACCTGGCGTGCCTGACGCGCGATTAATAAATGGACCGCAAAGGGTTAATGAACTCCAGGAACCAGCGATACAGGCTGAGACAGAACTGAGTTTGTATAGACTTGGATTTTACTTTCTCATTTTAAGTTTTGATCGACAAAGATTTATAAAACACCTCCTGAAAAAACAAACCAAAAAAAAAAAAACAAATTCAGTGACAAACATATTGGAAAAGACTTCTGGTTCAAATGTTTGCCACTGAATTTACAGTTTCTTTAAGTACAGCACTCCCTCTAATGATTCACTAATTTGATTAATTCAGTTAGGCCATGTTGACAGTAATATGTACAAGGACCCTTCACTAATTCATGTTTTTAATATTTCATTTTTTTCTTTTTTTAAAATTTAGAGTGACCAATTATTATTTGCATTTATTTTTCCCCCAATTTGCGGGTCCCCACACAGCACAGACGTTCTGAGTGCATGTGAGCGTCCTCTGATCTCACCAGCCTAAAGCTAGAATTGCTTTTACGCCGAGCAATCCAGAGCAGAGGTGGGCGGCTACTGATCCCGGGAACGGAGATCAGCCCTGCTTCTTATCCACTCTGAATGTGCTCAGTGTCTGGCCAGTAGGGTTTGCTGTTGGTTTCCCACCCCCTACCCTGGTAGCATCAGTACCAATCTACCAAATGGAGATTAGATAAAAGGGGCATTCAGAACTGAAAATATGAGGCACTTTTTACACAGAGAATTGTGAGGGTCTGGAACCAACTCCCCAGTAATGTTGTTGAAGCTGACACCCTGGGATCCTTCCAGAAGCTGCTTGATGAGATTCTGGGATCAATCAGCTACTAACAACCAAACGAGCAAGATGGGCTGAATGGCCTCCTCTCGTTTGTAAACTTTCTTATCATCTTAAAAGATCCTGAGTGCATTTTACCACCAGGTGGTGCTGTGTTCTTTGCTAAATTACAAGCAATAAAATACATGAAAAAAAGAAAAAAAGTATTTAAATATATATTTATATAGTTTGGGGAGGGGGTGGACGACACACACATACAAACTGTATTCTCTACAATTGAAAATGTATTGCCACATGGTATTGCAGATCCAGTTATTCTGCAGCTGTTTACCCTTGACAACATTGCTCTCTGGTGTGGTATAAACGTGTAACCTATGGTCTGGGAGGTACCCGCTCTGATCACACCATGGGAAGGACTGGATTAGAACCCACAACCTCCTGACTGCTAGCCAGCGAGCAAACTCAGTGAGCTATCCACACTGCCAGAGACAAAGGCTGGTAAGCTGCAAAGCACCAACAACTGCAGGTGCAGAAAGCAATCCTTCATTTACATAGTAAGAGCTTTGAACTATCAGCATTGTATTATACTACAAATAAAAATGTTTTAAAACATTCCTCCTTCATATACAGTGGAAGTTGATTCAACAGGTTTTTTATCACAACTTATAATATACTACACAATATACTGAAGGCTGCAGTTGTTTAAAGATGATGCTCACATTAAAAATTATATTAAAAAATATCTGTAAATGAGTGAAATTGCATAAGTTGGGCCTACAAAGGATTTGATACACATGGAATGTGGCAAGAGACAAGCTCATGTCTGCATGATATAAAGCAGGTAGTTTTTGAAATGCTGTCACAGTAGGCAGAATCGCACAGACCCTTGTCCTTTGGTAAAGTGTCTCTGTAAAAGCACAGGGAAATCATGGCAAGCTTGATCAGTCATGTGAATGAGCCATTGTAAAATCTACAGTCCCTGCACTGGATACACTGAGAAGTGTTAATTGTGCCGGTGTGTGATCTCTGGTGTGAACTGCCTTCTATTAACAGTTAAATCACAGGCAACCAGACTCCATTGTCTCACTGAGCAATTAATCCATTCATTAAACATGCATGGTCTGCATGGGCCACTTTTAAAAGGATAAATTTTGAAAATGGAAAAGGTCATTCAATAAATTTCTTGGCATTCCTGCTTTCTCACTACACTTCTCTGTCGACATTAAAATTGTTGAATCTTCAGTAATCTTACGTGTCGGGAAGCTGTATTGACTATGCAAGTCTCAAATGTGCGTTTTTGAAAGAAATACCTGATCTCAAAAATGTATTTCCATTACAAACATGGCATCTGCTACTACAGTTAGCAGCCTTGCCTTCCAGGAAACCGTTACTGGCTGCCTGCACTTCCTAGGTCACCTCAGCAGTGTCTCCGGGGTCATGTTACTGGCTGCAAAGCATGCAAGTCATACAGGGAGGCAGCTGATTGGTTACAAAACAGGAAAGGCAGCCCTGAAGGGATAGGGACACTTTCCCATAGATTTCATTCATAAATACACAGTCAACAAGTAAAATAGTGAATTTGTTTGGTATTCTTTATACAAGCTGCAGCATCGCACAATGTTCTTTAGTTTTATAAAGCAATGTTATTCCTTGAGGTCCATTACCACAGTCTTCAAGTTTAGCTTTCTGTGCTGCTTGCCGAGTCCAGCCTGATCTCCTGCGAATGCCACGATCTGGAACGTGTGAATAGCCATGCTGCTCCACGTATGCTATGTCTTTCTGCCAATGCCTTTTTAATAGGATCAGAAAAATATATACACTAGCTTTCCAGACCACAAAGGTCTAAAGTGAAGAGTGGAAATTGAAGGAAAAGAAAATTCTGAGCATTAGTCTGAAAAGTATGCAGTGATAGCAATTTAAAGGGCTACTTTATATCTACATTTTCCTGTTAATTTCTTACCCCTTTTCCTAGTATGTCTGTTGTGTATGATATCTTTGTTTATGCCTGGATCAGTATTTTCCATGCTTACTATCAACAAAAGTTTCCAATGAAGAGCAAACACAAGCTTCAGTCCACAACGCTTCACCTGTGGGCATCAGAGCACAGTGCAAAGCTAACAGCTTCCCAAATTCAGTTCCTCAAAGATCAGGCTGGAGAAATCTTAAGTTAGTAACATGATCCAAGCACGGACATTATAAAAATCATAAAGAACTTGCATAATATGAAACCAGGGAGAATTAAATGTAGATTATATAAAAATATATACAGCATTTAAATGTTCAAATACAGGGCGATTTCATTCAGTGACTGTTGCTAACAAAATCATTCCATAACCACACCTGTTGTGCACATCCATTTGTTACGCTGATCTCAAATGTGCATCCTTCAGAAACACGCGCTGCAGTACACATGTATTTTTATTTTAAAACATTGTATGATCTAAGTGCTGCCTTTGATACTGTAGACCATTCCATCCTACTGAATCGTCTTGAAAGCACAGTAGGACTGTCTGGCCTTGTCCTATCCTGGTTCAAATCTTTGATAGGTTCCAGTTTGTCTCTATTGGGGAGGTAAAATCGGTATTATCGGAAGTTGTCTGTAGTGTTCCACAGGGCTCCATTCTAGGTCCCTTGCTGTTTTCATTAGATATGCTGCCGGTGACATTATCCGCAGACACGGAGTGAACTTCCATTGCTATGCTGATGATACCCAGCTATATTTATCCCTAAAACCAAGAATTTCTTCTGCCTGGGTGGTATTAGCTAGAGACATCAAGCATTTTCTAATGTTGAATTCAGATAAAACAGAGGTTATGCTACTGGGATCACAGAACCAACTAAAAGGAAATGTGGGATCACATGAGCTTGACCCTTGCAGTCTCTCATCAAAACTTAAAACTAGAAATTAAGAGTTTGGGGTTCATCTTTGATCCTGATCTATCATTTGAGACTCATATTAGGGAAGTTATGAAAGTATCTTTTTACCATTTGAGAAATATAACCAAATTTAGACCAAATATTTCCGTATCTTATGCAGAGAGACGAATGCATGCCTTTGTTTCATCTGTGGTATCCCGCTTGCAGCTTGTTCAGAATACCGCTGCTAGAATTCTGACTAAAACCAGGAAAAGTGAACATATTACTCCTGTTTTGGCCTCACTACACTGGCTCCCTGTGCAGTATATAATTGATTTTAAGATTTTGCTGTTAACTTACAAGGCCCTGAATGGATTAGCACCTAGTTATTTGCAGGAGTTACTGACCCTGTATCTTCCAAACCACACTGTGTGATCACAGGGTGCAGGGCTGCTGGTTATTCCTAGGATCAGCAAAAGCAATACAGGAGGTAAGGCTTTCTCTTGTAGAGCTAAAATTATGGAATGCTATGCCTTCGTCTGTCAGGGAAGCTGGGACTGTTACAGTTTTCAAGTCAAGACTAAAAACGCACTTTTATAAAATAGCTTTCTTATCTTAGTGGGTTTTAATGTAACTTTAAAATTGCTGCTTTTGTATTGTGTATACTGTTACTTAAATGGTCGCTCTTCTTTGTACTCTTTCTAGAGCAGCAATATCCTTTTTGTAACAAGGTGACCAGAACTGAACACAATATTCTAGATGAGGTCTTACAAATGCATTGTAAAGTTTTAACATTACTTCCCTTGATTTAAATTTGACACTTTTCACAATAAATCCCAGCATCTTCTTGGCCTTTTTTATAGCTTCCCCACATTGTCTAGATGAAGACATTTCTGAGTCAACATAAACTCATAGATGCCTTCTTCAATTTCAGTATCTCCCATGATATTTATAATGCACATTTTTATTGCCTGCGTGCAGTACCTTACACTTTTCTCTATTAAATGTCATTTGCCATGTGTCTGCCCAGTTCTGAATGATGTCTAGATCACATTGAATGACCTTTGCTGCTGCAACAGTGTTTGCCACTCCTCCTATTTTTGTGTCGTCTGCAAATTTAACAAGTTTGTTTACTATACCAGAATCTAAATCATTAATGTAGATTAGGAATAGCAGAGGACCTAATACTGATCCCTGTGGTAGTCCACTGGTTACCTCGCTCCATTTTGAGGTTTCTCCTCTAATCAGTACTTTGTTTTCTACATGTTAACCACTCCCTAATCCATGTGCATGCATTTCCTTGAATCCCTACTGTGTTCAGTTTGAGAATTAATCTTTTATGCAGTACTTTGTCAAAAGCTTTCTGACTCTAATTAAACCATGTCATATGCTTTGCAATTATCCATTGTCGATGTTGCATCCTCAAAAAAATCATGCAGGTTAGTTAGACACGACCTCCCTTTCCTAAAACCATGCTGACTGTCTCCCAGGATACTGTTACCATATAGGTAATTTTCCATTTTGGATCTTATTATAGTTTCCATAAGTTTACATATAATAGAAGTCAGGTTTATTGGTCTGTAGTTACCTGGTTCGGTTTTGTCTCCCTTTTTGTGGATTGGTATTATGTTTGCAATTCTCCAGTCTGACATGCTTTCTTTCAGCCACTAACGTGACCCAGATGACACGGCTGAGGTTTAGACAGATCACCTTAGTGTAAGGCTTGGAAAGCGAGAACCAGGGTTAATACACTTTTTCAACATCAAAATTCCAAACTTTTTCCATACTTTCATTTGTTTTTCCCAGACTTGTGTTTTAGTTAGTTTCTACTAGTTTTGCACCTGGTTTTCTAAAAGTATGTGTCAGAATCTGGAGGTGAATATCTAGCAAGAGACAATGCAGGTATGGACAAGAGAAGTAAGATACAATCTAAGAAATGTCCAATATTTGAGAACTATGTTGCATTATTAACAAAAGAAAATATAAAAAGTTGTATACTGCAAGTATACTTGTAGACATACTGAACTATGTGAACTACTGATTAGGCTGAGTGGACAGTTATTATGTACAGATAATTCACACATGCAACAATTGTTTTGACGCAAGGAAGACAAACTAGTGATGTCCCGGTGAAAAAGAACATTAACCCTTTGTGGTCCTATGTCGGACCTGGTCCGACATCATCAAAAAACGTAAAAAACAGGTCTCTAGTCCTTTTTTCTATGGAAAAAGCCGAGAAAACCAGTCAATGGCTGAGTAAGACTGATAGGAGACGAGAGAAGCCCCCCCAAAGAAGGGGCGTATCCGAGCAATACAGATAGCCCCTGCACCACAGAGATAACACGGACATAAACAAGATAGCTGCTTCTGCATCCAGCGCTCAAAGAATATCATGGACATTTGCAGAGCTTTTTGAGATGTTATAGTAATAAAATAATGACTTGGGTCGCATTATTGAGTAGTTTGGTGATAAAACGAGTGATCAGGAGATGATTTATCGGTATGCACGACTATGAAGAGGTATGTGAAAAATACAGCGAACAAGGGGTTGGGTGGGGCTGGAGATGCAGTACTGAGTGTCCTGTTGATATGCAGTGCCTTCTAAACCTGTTTTACTGTGAAAAAAAATACTTTTAAACAGCGCATCTAAAATAAACTGAAGCATGGTGGTGGCAGCTTCATGCTATGGGGATGCTTTTCATCAGCAGGGACTGGGAAGCTTGTCAGGGTAGAGGGCAAAATGGATGGAGCTAAATACAGGCAAATCCTTAAGGAAAACCTGCTTCAGTCAGCAAAAGACCTAAGACTGGGATGGAGATTCACCTTTCAGCAGGACAATGGCCCCAAGAACACAGCCAAAGCGACACTGGAGTGGTTTAAAAAGAAGAAAGTGAATGGGCTAGAGTGGCCCAGTCAAAGCCCGGACTTGAATCCGATTGAGAATCTGTGGCAAGAGTTGAAGATTGCTGTCCACCAACGATCCCCATCCAACATGACAGAGCTTGAACAATTTTGCCAAGAAGAACGGGCGAATATTGCACGATCCAGATGTGCAAACCTGGTAGAGACTTACCCCAAAAGACTCACAGCTGTAATTGCTGCCAAAGGTGGTTCTACCAAGTATTAACTCAGGGGGGTGAATATTTATCTAACCAAGACATTTCGGGTTTTTTTCTATTTTTCATTAACTGTTGTTTCACAATAAAAATTCTCTTGCCTCTTCAAAGTGTTGAGTAGGTTGTGTAAATCAAAGGAAAAAAAATCAAATTTAAATGCATCAAGATTTCAGGTTGTAACACAACAAACTGTGAAAACGTCCAAGGGGGGTGAATACTTACTATAGGCACTGTACATATGACTGCCTCCATTATATCCCCTTCACAGGGAGTTTCAGGGTAAATTAGTCCTTCTGCAGCAGCATCAACAGTTAAATTCCAACTTCCAGTGAAGCACAGATATTGTTTTGGGTTAATCAAAATCACTGGTTCCATCTCAAAACTGATGTTAAATGAACTATGAGCTAAAAAGATAGGTTGAAGGAACTGAATCTAATCAACTTTAAACAAAGAAGAATCAGGAGGGACTTGATTGAAGTCTTAATCTTACAAGGAATTGACACAGGAACACAGAAACCAGGACCAGAAGACACAGTTGGAAATTAAGTGGAGACAGACTTAGGACAGAGGGATGGAGACACTATTTCATACATAGAGTGGTGAGGGTATGGAATTGGTTACCAAGGGTTACCCTTTCATATTGTTGATGCTGAATTATTAGAATATTTTAATTAATTCTAGCTTTTCAAAATTGAGGCACACTGGATGAGAACTGATGGGCTGAATGGCTTCCTCTCATTTGTACAATTTATTAAAGTACTTTTGTTCTTAATTAGATAAACAAAGCACATCATTTTCCAAATTTGTGTTGGGAAATAAATCACACACACACACACATAAAAAAAAATACCATAAAAACTTACTTTTGCCTGACAAACTCGTCGACTACCAGCTTCCTGACATCTCCAAAGTCTTCATGCCTCTCTCTACAATGAAAGCAACCAGTTTACACATGTGGCAACTTCACTAGGAATTACTGAAGGGCTCCTCACGCTAAACTAATACAACGTGAAGCACCGGTGCTAGTCACACATTACATTTCTATTTCAGGGAACCAGGGTTATGATGATAACCTAACGTTATCTACAATCCACATTTTGTGATGAAGCTTTCCATTTCCCAGCGAGTAGCAGACTGGTGATCCAGCAGCCTTGCCTGAGTCTGTATTAAGAAAAGATTCAGTCCTGGGAAGCACAACTCATATACATTGCAATGTGTACATACTGCCAGCATTTCTGATTTCTTGAACATATATTAATATGTTTTTATAGAAACAGGTGCACTTACCCTGGCTCCACTCGAAGTTTCTTCAGTGTGCTCCAGATGAGTGCTGTGAACACAAAGCACAGAACACTAAACTCTCTGCCAGCTCATTCATAGGGCACCTTATACAGATTTCCACTTCTTGCACATCCATTTGTTATATAGATCACAAATGTGTCGAAAGCTATGTTTTAGCAACAGAAAAAAGCAGGCCTTGATTTCTAATGGTCTTTCACAGGGACTGCTTCCTACTCCTTCAGGAACTTCTTTCCTGTCAGTAACCAACCAGCTGCTTGCCCTGATGACTGACGTGCTTTGCAGCCAGTAAGATGTTTTGACCCTGAAGACACATGTGAAATGACAGTTTCCTAGAAGGCAAGCAAATTGCATTTGTGTGTTTCTTTCAAAACTGCCCATTTGAACCCTATATAGTGAATGTGTTTATACATGTTTGATTTCTAGCAAGAAACACTTTAAAACAAAGAATGACCTGGGACATTGTACTTACACTCTTTCACCACACCACCCCTCATAAAGATGATGCCTAAAATAACCAGGAGAAGACCGGTCTTTGGTGAGCCCCCTCTGAAATAAGAAAGAAGAGGTTTAAGACGTCAATGTACTTTCATACACAATAGCTGATTTCATTTTAATATCATGTTATAAAATACTCTTCTGCAGAAACCACTAATCTGTCTGCAGTGCATACAGAGATTCATTCAATACATTATAAAATCTCCAGAATTACTGCCAATATTACTCACAAGCCAAACAGAATCTTCCAGTACTGAGTTGTTCATTTATTTATTTTATTAACTCCGATTTTGGGCTGTCTGCAGTTTAAATCCAGATCTTCTCACAGATCCATCTCACTTCTAACCAGGGCCAAACAGAGGCAGAGGCATTAGCTCATGTACAATTTGCCAGAATTAAAAGTACAGGCTAACTTCACTAGAACTAACCCTTCTTCTAACAAACCCCCATTAACATTCTCGACAGCAAGAACGTTAGGTTATTATCATAACCCTGATTCCCTGAAATAGAAATGTAACCATTAACTCATGGGTAGTTATCCTTTAATACCGTCTAACCTGAATAGATATATCAAAGCTGCATGTAGTGTTTGTGACAAAGTCGTGCCTGCCCCCAAGGGCTTAAATGACCACTGACACAAGTATTGTCATCATTTTTCCTTCAAGACTGCTGTAATCATGGACACAGCAACCTTGAAGGTTAATGGTTACATTTCTATTTCAGGGAACCAGGGTTATGATAATAACCTAACCTATGATAATTCCCTATCAAGTTCGAAATGTAACCATTACCTCATGGGTAAAAATACCAAAGCTGTCGCAAGGCAATACTGCAGACCAACTGCAATGCCACAAGATCTGCTAATTTCTCGTGGTTTAGCAGTTAGAAAGGCCAAGAGATAGAAATGAGCATTGCTAAGGGGGCTAAAACCAATTCCAAGAAGTTTTTCCAATATTATAACAGCAAGAGACCATTCAAAGAGGAGGTAAAATGTCTAAGGAGATACAAATGGCAAAATCATAGATGAAGAGAAAAAAATAGCAAATATATTAAATGATTACTTTTCACAAGTTTTTTCAAAAGGAGGATACAGACAACATGCCCCACGTCGACATGTTCCTATCCAGTTTTAAATAACTTTAGCATAACAGAGGCAGAAGTGTTAAAGGGACTTGGAGCTCTTAAAATAAACAGATCCCCTAGGCTGGATGAGACATGAAAGACGTTATTTACAAACCGATAACCAAGATCATGCAACAGTCTCTTGACACAGGGGCTGTACCGACAGACTGGAGAATTGCAAACGTAATACCGATCCACAAAAAGGGAGACAAAACCGAACCAGGCAACTACAGACCAATAAGCCTGACTCCTATTTTATGTAAACTCATGGAAACTATAATAAGATCCAAAATGGAAAATTACCTATATGGTAACAGTATCCTGGGAGACAGTCAGCATGGTTTTAGGAAAGGGAGATCGTGTCTAACTAACCTGCTTGACTTTTTTGAGGATGCAACATCGACAATGGATAATTGCAAAGCATACGACATGGTTTATTTAGATTTCCAGAAAGCTTTTAGCATAGTCCCGCATAAAAGATTAATTCTCAAACTGAACGCAGTAGGGATTCAAGGAAATGCATGCACATGGATTAGGGAGTGGTTAACATGTAGAAAACAGAAAGTGCTGATTAGAGGAGAAACCTCAAAATGGAGCGAGGTAACCAGTGGTGTACCACAGGAATCAGTATTAGCTCCTCTGCTATTCCTAATCTACATTAATGATTTAGATTCTGGTATAGTAAGCAAACTTGTTAAATTTGCAGACGACACAAAAATAGTAGGAGTGGCAAACACTGTTGCAGCAGCAAAGGTCATTCAAAATGATCTAGACAGCATTCAGAACTGGGCAGACACATGGCAAATGACATTTAATAGAGAAAAGTGTAAAGTATTGCATGCAGGCAATAAAAATGTGCATTATAAATATCATATGGGAGATACTGAAATTGAAGAAGGAATCTATGAAAAAGACCTAGGAGTTTATGTTGACTCAGAAATGTCTTCATCTAGACAATGTGGGGAAGCTATAAAAAAGGCCAACAAGATGCTCGGATATATTGTGAAAAGTGTTGAATTTAAATCAAGGGAAATAATGTTAAAACTGTACAATGCATTAGTAAGACCTCATCTAGAATATTGTGTTCAGTTCTGGTCACCTCGTTACAAAAAGAATATTGCTGCTCTAGAAAGAGTGCAAAGAAGAGCGACTAGAATTATTCCGGGTTTAAAAGGCATGTCATATGCAGACAGGCTAAAAGAATTGAATCTATTCAGTCTTGAACAAAGAAGACTACGCGGCAATCTGATTCAAGCATTCAAAATTCTAAAAGGTATTGACAATGTCGACTCGGGGACTTTTTTCGACCTGAAAAAAGAAACAAGGACCAGGGGTCACAAATGGAGATTAGATAAAGGGGCATTCAGAACAGAACAGAGCGTCCTCTGATCTCACCAGCCTAAAGCTAGAATTGCTTTTACGCCGAGCAATCCAGAGCAGAGGTGGGCGGCTACTGATCCCGGGGAACGGAGATCAGCCCTGCTTCTTATCCACTCTGAATGTGCTCAGTGTCTGGCCAGTAGGGTTTGCTGTTGGTTTCCCACCCCCTACCCTGGTAGCATCAGTACCAATCTACCAAATGGAGATTAGATAAAAGGGGCATTCAGAACTGAAAATATGAGGCACTTTTTTACACAGAGAATAGTGAGGGTATGGAACCAACTCCCCAGTAATGTTGTTGAAGCTGACACCCTGGGATCCTTCAAGAAGCTGCTTGATGAGATTCTGGGATCAATAAGCTACTAACAACCAAACAAGCAAGATGGGCCGAATGGCCTCCTCTCATTTGTAAACTTTCTTATGTTCTTAACCCTAGATCTTACTACTTTTGATCATCTTGCCATTGTTTTTGTGGTGAATCTGCCAGTATCTCCAAAGACTGTGGACTGTACATTTAACCCTTTCCGGTCCGATGTCGGACTATGTCTGACATCATCGAAAAGACATCAAGCACAGGTCCCTAGTCGTTTATTCTCTGGAAAAAGCTTTCAATGGCCGAGAGAGGCCGATAAAAGCCGGGGAAAAAAAAACGGGAGGCGGCTACTACATGCTGTCTTGATCCTAGTCCTACAAAACTATTAAAAGATGTTCTTGGTGTTTTATAAAAATTATAAAATTATTTCACTTTCCTCCGGTATAGTTCCCTCAGCACTTAAGGTAGCCTGTGCTTAAGAAACACAATTTGGACCCTAAAGTCCTCAATAACTAGGCCAATCTCCAACCTACCATTCTTAGATAAGGTTCCAGAGAGAGTTGTTGCAATTCAATTAAGAATTTCTAACTCTTAAATTATATATTTGAGAAGTTTCAGTCTTGTTTTCGTGCTGCACATAGCACCGTGATGGCCCCGTCAAAGTTGTGAATGATCTGCAGATAAGCTCTGACCTCGGGCTTTCCATCAGTTTTAATTCTTCTAGATCCAAGTGCTGCCTTTGATACTGTAGACCATTCCATCCTACTGCATCATCTTGAAAGCAGTGGGACTGTCTGGCCTTGTCCTATCCTGGTTCAAATCTTATCTTTCAGACAGGTTTCAGTTCGTCTCTATTGGGGAGGTAAAATCAGCATTATCAGAAGGTGTCTGTAGTGTTCCACTGGGCTCCATTCTAGGTCCCTTGTTGCTTTCATTATATATGCTACTGTTGGGTGACATTATCCGCAGACATGGAGTGAACTTCCATTGCTTTGCTGATGATACTCAGCTATATTTATCCCTAAAGCCAGGAATTTCTTCTGTTATTAGCTACTTGCCTTACAGACATCAAGCACTGGATGTCACACAATTTTCTAATGTTGAATTCAGATAAAACCGAGGTTATGCTAGTGGGATCACAGAACCAACTAAAAGGACATGTGAGATTACATGAGCTCGACCCTTGCAGTCTCTCATCAAAACTTAAACTAGAAATGAGAAATGAAGAGTTTGGGGGTCATCTTTGATCCTGATCTATCATTTGAGACTCATATTAGTGAAGTTACTAAAGTGTCTTTTTACCATTTGAAAAATATAGCCAAACTTAGACCAATTATTTCTGTATCTGATGCTGAGAGACTAATGCATGCCTTTGTTTCATCTAGAATTGATTATTGTACTTTTTCTGGTGTCCCAAAACGTGTGGTATCCCGCTTGCAGCTTTTTCAGAATACCGCCGCTAGAATTCTGACTAAAACCAGGAAAAGTGAACATATCACCCCTGTTTTGGCCTCTCTACACTGGCTCCCTGTGCAGTATAGAATACATTTTAAGATTTTGCTGTTAACTTACAAGGCCCTGAATGGATTAGCACCTAGTTATTTGCAGGAGTTACTGACCCCAACTGGATGTGGGGCTGCTGGTTATTCCTAGGGTCAACAAAAGCACACGGGAGGTAGGGTTTTTTCTTGTAGAGCTCCTAAAAATGATGGAATGCTCTGCCTTCGTTTATCAGGAAAGCTTGAACCGTTACAGTTTTCAAGTCAAGACTAAAAATGCACTTTTATAAAATGGCTTTTTTTCTCTTAGTGAGTTTTAATGTAACTTTAAAATTGCTGCTTTTGTATTGTGTATACTGTTTAAATCTGTATTTAATTGGGCAAGTGTGGCAGTTGTATGTGTGACATGCTATACAAATGTACTGTGGTTTGTTCTTTTTTCTGCTATGTACTGTACAGTGCTTTTGATACTTTTGTATAAAAAGTGCTATAATAAATAAATACTATAATAATATAATATATATATATATATATATATATATATATATATATATATATATATATATATATATATATATATATATATATATATATTATATATTTATAATATATATATATATATATATTTTTTTTTTTAAAATGTCTCAGTCCTAAAATTCTTGGTGATGCTAAACGTTTGTCCGTAGCTGTAGATGCTCCGAGGTCCGAAAGTTTGAGGTGTTTGACTTACAGGCTCAGGTTGTCATCTTCCACGTGTTCCAGTTTGTTAATCAGGATATAGCAGTGATGTTTAACATCAATCTCCACCAGTTTTAAACCAAACACCTGAAACAAAGATAGAGTAGATTTACTTGGTTCCAGGGGCCATCGGATATGTGAAAATATCATCTGAGGAAGTCGTTATACTACATTGAAGTTGCTTTATTAAATGTTGTCAGGTACATCAGTTTGTCTAAAAAATACCAAATACGGTAGTGTATGTATACCATACAAAGAAAAATCTGAAAACCATTGCAAAAGAAAGCACTGCAATACAGTATTTGGCCATTTACAAAACAGCACTTCAAAAACAGATCTTACCATGCATTCTCAGCCCATGCCCAAGAAATAACACAGGTTTATTTGCACTGTAACTGTGTGTTAATACACAATGCAATTAAAAAAACAACAATCATGAAAAAAAAGCGTGCACACAAACTGGCTTGTATGTCGGTGAACAAATCTTGTTTCAGCTTTAACAGTATAGTAATTAATCCCTTGCTTTCTTTTTAACAGTACAGCAATTACATGAACCCCTTGCTTTCTTTTTTTCTTGTTTTTTTACTGAACATGGTTAAACTAGGCAGTTTGTTTTATGTGAAGTGACAGCATGTAAAAAGGTAAACTATCAAACACACTCTTCACTTGTGTACTATTTGACAGCTGTATCAAGAAGTATATGGAAAGCGGTATGTAATTCAATATGGTAACTTTATGAAACAAAATTAGGAGGGGATCCAGTGCACTGGGGGAGACAGTTAACAGAGTAATCAGGCAGAGTTTAAACTAGAGACTTGAGGGGCAGGTAGGATAGAGCCAGGGGGAGCTACACTACAAACTACACAGCAAACAAAACATAGTGCAACCAAATTGTTGCAGATGTTCATAAACTGAAATGCAAGGCTCGAAGTTAATGTTTATTTGGTAGCATTTTGCTGGATCCACACAGGACGTGAGCAAATAATTTAGAAGTCACTGCAGTCAAATGGGCATATCCACGCCAGCAGCAAGAAGAATTTTGCATCGCAAAAATAGAACCTGTTTCTATTTTTTTTTTCGTCTTGCTACTGGAATGAAACTGACCAGACCAATCGGAAGCAAGGTTAACATCTTTGACATACGTCAAACACACGCCTCAAAGCACGCTGCACCTCAAAACAATGACAAAAAGTTAAATTTATGAGGTGCAGCAGTATCCATTATTATATGATTGCAAATTGAACGACTACAAAGACATCCAGAAGAAAGACAATGCCTGGTTGTCTTCCAGGTGGTGCATTTAGCAGCACCGAGACATTGTCTTTGTTGATTTACCAAACAAAAACATTAGAGGTCCTACTATTTTATACTTTGTAAAACAAAGCCAGCAACACGTTTGTATTCTATGTGACACATCCCAACATTACCAAGCCCATACATACATGAAGATTATGAGCCATATTTATAAAAGCATTCTGTCAAGTTCACCAGACTGTTTTAAAAGGAAAAACTAAATGAAAGTAAATACAAGGTAAGTGGTGACCTGCGCATAATGACACAGATTTTAACAACAACAACAACAACAACAACAAGAATAATACTGAAGGTGTGATTATGTAGTGCTTAACAACAACGCAATAACAACACAATAATAATAAACACTTAATGTTAATAAACAAAAAGTATCAAAGAAGGAATTTGTAAAGAAACACAATTCCGATTGCAGCAAGTTGTATATTTTAATGTATAACAATAAAATAATTTTGTTGAAAATATCAGTTCAACTATACTACTATTGTCCAGCTGTCTTCTTACAGCTGGAGATGTACCGGGCTTCAAAAATCAGACTAGTACTACTACTGGTACCACGAAGAAAAATACGACTACAACTCTACAATTACTACTTATAATAATGACAACAATACAACTGTTGGATATATAGGGATGTTCAATAAGTCTGATCTGTAGATTTTACAAGTCCAACCTTTATTTTACAATGGAGTTGCTGGAGGTCAGGGTGGTAACCTTTTATAAAACAAGCTCTGTTTTGTAATGGGACAGCCCATCTCTAGCATGTCCAATAGGACTGCATGGGCAGGGTCATGTATTTATTTCCAGTCTCTCGGATCGTTTCCAGGTCGTGTCTGGTGTGGACTGACATTTGGCGACTTCGCTCGCGTCGCTCTGTCCAGTGTGAATGCAGCTTTATGGTAGCTGTGGTAAAGCCTATGCTTAAGAAGCACAGCTTGCTATTCGACTAACCGGAAAGGTCACGTGACCATTCACACCTTTTGCTAAACTGGCGAATGATACATCCGATATGAGTACTTCAGCATCAAAAGAAACGCAACAAACTAGTGTGGAAGTACTTCAAAAAACAGGAAGACAAACGTGAAGTACAATGCACACCTTGTCAGAAAAGTGCTAAAATACAACCAAAGCACATAGTCTATGCATGCGCACCTCAGAGGAAAACATCTTAAACCTGTCGGGTGAAAGTCAAGCAACGAGTGGTACTGCAGTCAAGTGACACGCAGAAAAGGCAGTCACATTTTTTAATTTTCGAAGCGTCCAATAAGTGAAAGACGAAAGAGGAAATAGCGGAAAAACTAAAATAGCATTCGTTCTGAAAGATATGTACGTCAAGTTTCAGCAATTCATGGGCAGGGATTTCAGGATCTTATCCATTTTTTTGAACCCGGGTACACAATTCCATCCCACGCTGGCATCTGGAAACACATTCAATGTGAGTATGACAACGTAAAAAGCCAGCTTGCTGCAGAAAACAGAGTGTTTCTCTCACACCTGAAGAAGAACATAAGAAAGTTTACAAACGAAAGGTCGAAAAAGTCCCCTGGGTCAACACTGTCAATACCTTTTAGAATTTTGAATGTTTGAATCAGATCACTGCGTAGTCTTCTTTGTTCAAGACTGAACAGATTCAATTATTTTAGCCTGTGTGCATACGACATGCCTTTTAAACCCAGGATAATTCTGGTCGCTCTTCTTTGTACTCTTTCTAGAGCAGCAATATCCTTTTCGTAACGAGGTGACCAGAACTGAATAACAATCTGAATGAACAACCAAACGAGAAAGATGGGCCGAATGAGGTCCTCTAGATTTCAAACACTTGATTTTACCGTTTTCAGAAGTTTGTTTGTGTTGCATTTTCTAAGCATTAAATCGATTTCTACAGTAAGTTGTATTTTTTTTTCTTTTGTTTAATATTTTTTTTTAGTTCTTTAACTGTTGCTTGATTAAAATAAATACAAATAACAATAAATAATGTATTGGCATTTACTTGAACAACGTAGCTTAAAAGTAAAATTCCAGGAAATAAAATCAAGTTATAGGTATATGAAATGGAAAAACATGGGAAACTTCTTCAAATGGAAAAGAGTAATGTTGAAATGGAAAATCACTTTGGCATATAAATTACACATACAAATGGTTTATTAACATAGACTGCATACACTCTATTTAAGACTCTCAATGTAATACTGTTGTAGCTCAATTTTGCCAGAACGTGTCGCCACGAGAGGCACTCGGATCGACGAGCCAACATACAACTGGTGAGTGTGTAGGAGTACAAAGTTTCAAAGTGAAAGCAAACACAGAGTTAACCCATTCATTAATGCCTACAATATTATACTGTGTATCTATGTTTGCATCATGCCTTTTAGCAGCCTAAAGGGCCTGGACACCCCAGCGCTTCACGTTGCGTTGCATCGCTTTTTTTTTTTTATTTTTTTTTTGACGCACAGCAGACAGTGCCACACCAGCGTGTCTATACCCAAGCGTTACCTTTCCGGGTAAAAAAAAAAAAAAAAAAAAAAAAGTCTAAATTGTCAATAGGCCTAGTATTAGTTTACCACAGTTTTACAGCAACTGATTATGCAGAAAAAGGTCTGACTGGTACATCTGTTGCTCATAAGGTCATATTTTTCATTTAATAAAGACTGAAATCAGCAAAACAAAGCACTTAAATAAAATAAATCAGTCTGTACTCACCTCTGGGCTGCAAGAGCGGCCACTAAATAGACCGATGCACTCATTGAGACTCTCATTATCATGATTGCGGATCATTACTTGTGCATGTTCAGTAATTTGCATTGCTCTTAAGCTTACATAGGGCGCAGTGCAAAATAATTGCCTGGCCACAATGCAATTTGAATTTTGCATCTGAAATTATTTGCACTGCGCCTATACTTCCATCTACCCCACAGACTCCATATTTGCTGTACCTGCTCAAAGGTTTTGCTGACCCTCTTCATTATCTCATTGTAGATGTTCTTGTATTCCTTCACCACGTGCTTCACGATATCTGGAAGTGGCAGAGGAAGACAGCTCATTGTATAGTGACACAAGATTACTACTATCCACCCACCCAGGCCTGCAGAACAGCTTACACACACAGAATGTGCGCCAAAGGATTCGTTTGGGACCCAAAGATTTTCTTCTAGCTAGAATTGTTTTGGAGCTGACAGGAACTCATAAGTCAGCTGATGTAGAATTCCCTGTAGCTAGTTTAGGTTTATTTATTTGTTGCATAATGACAAATGATAGACTCCCCCCCTGTGTAAATAATGTTACTAGCATTTTGTTTAATGTTACGTTTCCCCCGGATATTGCTTTTCACAGATAAAGCTTGTGAGAATTCAGAGTAATGTGTAAATGTTAAAATAAAACATACCGTAGCAGAAAAAAAAGAGCAAACCGCAATACATTTGTATAGCATGTCACACGTACAACTGCTATAAATCAGACCATTTAAATAACAGTATGCACAATACAAAATTGTAAAGTTACATTAAAACTCACTAAGATAAGAAAGCCATTTTATAAAAATGCATTTTCAGTCTTGACTTAAACTGTAACAGTTCAAACTTTGTTGATAAATGAAGGCAGAGCATTCCATCATTTTTAGGAACTCTACAAGAAAAAGCCCTACCTCTCGTGTTGCTTTTGTTGACCCTAGAAATAACCAGCAGCCCTGCATCCTGTGATCTGAGTGCAGATTGGAAGATACGGGCTCAGTAACTCCTGCAAATAACTAGGTGCTAATCCATTCTGGGCCTTGTAAGTTAACAGCAAAATCTTAAATTTATTCTATACTGCACAGGGAGCCAGTGTAAAGAGGCCCAAACAGGAGTAATATGTTCACTTTTCCTGGTTTTAGTCAGAATTCTAGCGGCGGTATTCTGAACAAGCTGCAAGCGGGATACCACACGTTTTGGGACACCAGAAAAAAGTGCATTAGAATAATCAATTCTAGATGAAACAAAGGCATGAATTAGTCTCTCGGCATCAAATACGTAAATAATTGGTCTAAGTTTGGCTATATTTCTCAAATGGTAAAAAGATACTTTAGTAACTTCCCTAACATGAGTCTCAAATGATACCCAAACTCTTCATTTCTAGTTTAAGTTTTGATGAGAGACTGCAAGGGTCGAGCTCATGTAATCTCACATTTCCTTTTAGTTGGTTTCGTGATCCCACTAGCATAACCTCGGTTTTATCTGAATTCAACATTAGAAAATTCTGTGACATCCAATGCTTGATGTCTGTAAGGCAAGTAGCTAATAACACCCAAGATAAAGAGATTCCTGGCTTTAGGGACAAATATAGCTGGGTATCATCAACATAACAATGGAAGTTCAATCTGCGGATAATGTCACCTAACGGTAGCATATCTAATGAAAACAGCAAAGGACCTAGAATGGAGCCCTGTGGAACACCAAAGACAACTTCAGATAATGCAGATTTTACCTCCCCAATAGAGACAAACTGAAACCTGAAATCAGAAAGATAAGATTTGAACCAGGATAGGACAAGGCCAGACAGTCCTACTGTGCTTTCAAGACGATTTAGTAGGATGGAATGGTCTAATAACACCAAGAAGATCTTTTAACAGTTTGGTAGGAATAGAGAGAGAGCACGTTGTAGCTCTCATATGTTGAACTAGCTCTGTCAGTTCCTGCAAGGTAATCAAAGAAAAAGCCCCCATAGTAGCCTTAATAAACTAATTGGAATAATATGATAATAATAAGAAAGTTTACAAGATTCAGATCTTGCTCGTTTGGTTGTTAGTAACTTATTGATCCCAGAATCTCATCAAGCAGCTTCTTGAAGGATCCCATTCAGCTAAACAGCCAATGCCAGGCTCTTCCCAGGTGGCTGTAATGAACATGCAATTTAGATTCCCACCATCTCCATTCTAGTTTACGACCCTCACATTTCATCTTACGAGTTGTATCATTAAACCACTTTAAGATGCTCTCAGAGTTTTGATTGGTGCTACAATATCTAAGATACCAGTCAAGGTGGTATTACCCAGCTCATCTACTGATGAGGACTCAGAGAGTGGTAATGAGCTCAAGACATTAGAAAAGACCTAGGAGTTTTAAGACCTAGAACCTAAAAAAAAGGAGTTTATGTTGACTCAGAAATGTCTTCATCTAGACAATGTGGGGATGCTATAAAAAGGCCAACAAGATGCTCGGATATATTGTAAAAAGTGTTGAATTTAAATCAATGGAAGTAATATTAAAACTTTATCAATGCATTAGTAAGACCTCATCTAGAATATTGTGTTCAGTTCTGGTGACCTCGTTACAAAAAGGATATTGCTGCTCTAGAAAGAGTGCAAAGAAGAGAAACCACAATTATCCCAGGTTTAAAAGGCATGTCATATACAGACAGGCTAGAAGAATTGAATCATTCAGTCTTGAATAAAGAAGACTGAATCTGATTCAGTCTTGATTGACAAAGAAGGGACTTTTTCGACCTGAAAAAAAAAAACAAGGACCATCACAAATGGATTCATAAAGCATTCAAAAATAGGAGGCACTTTTTACACAGAAATTGTGAGGTCTGGAACCAACTCCCAGTAATGTTGTTGAAGCTGACACCCTGGGATCCTTCAAGAAGCTGCTTGATGAGATTCTGGGATCAATAAGGTACTTGAGCAAGATGTGCCGAATGGCCTCCTCTCGGTAAACGTTTTAAAAGAAACAGCAGGAAGAATTTTAATTTAAATGTACAGTTCACTTTCCTCTGGCAAGATGATAGTTCCGTTCTCAGTAAATTACTTAGAAATTACCAGTGTCTTGTCCTAAAAAACTTTTAAAATGTGTTTCTGGTGCTATTGTTACCCACATTTTAATTAACACAATTTCTGGATAGTTCCCAGTAAAGTCCTCAATAAACTTTGGATAAAGTCCTCAATAACTATAGGCCAATCTCCACCCTACCATTCTTAGATAGGGTTCTATAAACAGTTGTTGCAATTCAATTACAAACATTTTTAATTCTTAATGGTGTACCTGAAAAGTTTGTCTGTTTTTTTCGTGCTGCACATAGCACCGAGACGGCCCTTGTCAGGGTTGTAAATTATTTGCTGATAAGCTCTGACTCGGGCTTTCCATCAGTTTTAATTCTCTTAGATCTAACTGCTGCCTTTGATACTGTAGACCACTTCATCTTATTGAATCGTCTTGAAAACACAATGGGACTGTCTGGCCTTGTCCTATCCTGGCTCAAATCTTATCTTTCCGATAGATTTCAGTTCATCTCTATTGGGGAGACAAAATCAAAAGGTCTGAAGTGTTCCTCTATTCTAGGTCCTTGTTATTTTCATTATATATGCTACCATTAGGTGATATTATCCGCACACACAGAGTGAACTTCCATTGCTATGCAGATGATACCCAGCTATATCTGTCCCTAAAGACAGGAAATACTTGTGCTGGGGTTACTTGCTGCTTGTCTTGCAGACATCAAGTGTTGGATGTCTCAGAATTATTTAATGCTAAATTCAGATAAAACAGAGGTTATGCTAGTGAGCTGTCAGGACCAACAAAAATGTGATCTTGCATGAGCTCGACTGTAGTAATCTCTCATTAAATCTTAAACTAAAAATGAAAAATGTGGGGGTCATCTTTGATCCTGATCTATCATTTGAGACTTATATTAGGGAAGTTACTAAAGTATCTTTTTACCATTTGAGAAATATAGCCAAACTTAGACCAATTACTTCTGTATCTGATGCCAAGAGACTAATGCATGCCTTTGTTTCATCTAGAATTGATTACTATAATGCACTTCTCTCTGATATCCCAAAAGGTGTGCTGTCTCGCTTATAGCTCGTTCAGAATACCGCCGCTAGAATTCTGACTAAACCTGGAAACCTAAAACCTTTCTCTATTAAATGTAATTTGCCATGTGTCTGCCCAGTTCTGAATGCTGTCTAGATCATTTTGAATGACCTTTGCTGCTGCAATGGTGTTTGCCACTCTTCCTATTTCTTAGCTTATTTTCTCTATGTGTGTCTCAATATATCGCTGCCCTTGCTACACTGCAGATTTATATTGGGCCCCGACACCCCCAATAAACCGAGGGGGTGGGGTATTTTATACATTTGCACTTTTCTGAGTTTTGTACAAGCTTGGGAGTTAGTAGCTGGTTCTCTTACCAGCTCGTTTGATTGGTACTTTCTTCTGGTCCTTAATTAGAATGAATTGCACAACCTCGGCCATCTAGAAAAGACACACAAAGAAATCAGTATGAAAGAATCAATACAATACCTTTCAATTATTTTAGTCATTTAGTAACCTGACACACTAGGTCTATTAGTTTTTTCTGTGCACTAGATGGCGCTTACCATGTCTAAGGCAGGCAACTCAAAATAAAGAGCAGCTCCTGACCTCACACAGGACTTCAGTCTCCATGCCTTCAGGAAACCTGTTACTCTTGCACTTCCTGTGTCATTTCACCTCAGCAGTGTCAGGGTCATTTGGCACCTCAGCTAGATGACTGATGAGTCAAGGGTCCCTCCGAAAATGACATGCAACACCTATCTGAAAGCATGGTGTGCAAATGTGTGTTTTTTTTTTTTTTTTAAATACATGTTTACTATAACAAGTTCACATTTTAGATCTATATAACAAATGAAAGTACACAACAGGTTAGATTTTTGGAATTATACGGTTAGCTAAGATCATCATTTTTTTTGCAATGGCTTTTACATAATCTAGCGTGTTAGATATTTGTTTAACATACTGGAACAAAAAAAAGTAAAAGACCCCAGATCTCAGCCCTGACTCCCTCCCACCTTGCGGTCCACCTGCGCCGGGGTGAGTCGAGCGAGGCTCCTCTGCAGCTGGGTGGAGCTGGGCTGTGTCAGACTCACGTCCTCATCACTGTCCATCTCTACATCCTGCGTCTGTGGGTGAGGGAAAGGAAGGAGGGTCAGTAACTCAGAGGAAGCCGGCTACAACACTCACACTGGATACTAGCCTTTCTGTAGGATCAACAACATGACTAGGTATCCCATTCCATCCCCTCACCGCTCTGTGTGAAGAAGAGACGACTCCAACAACATGACCAACAATCCCCTCATGACTCTGTGTGAAGGTATCCTTCATTCCATCCCCTCACCACTCTCTGTGTGAAGAAGAGTCTCCTTCAACAACATGACTAGGTAACCCATTCCATCCCCTCACCACTCTCTGTGTGAAGAAGAGTCTCCTTCAACAACATGACTAGGTAACCCATTCCATCCCCTCCTCCTTCAACAACCTAGGTAACCCATTCCATCCCTGTGTGAAGAAGAGTCTCCTTCAACAACATTCCCATTCTGCCCTAAGTGTGAAGTAGCAATCCTTCCACTGCCCTAAATACCAAAATACCAACGGTGTTCTCTGGTCCTGGTTTCTGTACTGCGCCTAAAGTAATGGTTTACATTAGCTACGTCAACTCCTTTTAAGATTTTAAAGACTTCAATCAATTTCCACCCCCCCAATTATTTTTTGTTCCAGGCTAAAAACATGCAGTTCTTTCTGCTTATCTTTAAGCCCCGAGATGAGTCTGGTTTCTATCTTTTGGACTCTCTCCTTGGCCACAATGTTCAGAACTATATAGATCTTAAAGATGTAAAAAGCTTTTTCTTTTTTTTTTTTTTTAAAACAGGATTATCTGGTCCTACACTAGATAAAATATATCTGTTAGCAGGCTTTGTTTTCTTTGTCATTTCACCTGGAGAGTGGCATTGCTCCCAAACTTTCTTTCCTGTCAGTAACTAACCAGCAGCTTCCCCTGAAAAGCCTGAAGACACCGCTGGGGTGAAATGACAAGTCAAGCAACAACAGATTTCCTGGAAGGCAACAAACTGAGAATTTTATTTTACCTAGCACAGTACCAGATGCTTTGAAATGAAGATACATGTTTGTGAATAACAAGTGTTCCTTTAAAAACTGAAGTGATTCTGTTGGGTGTAACCACCTGAAGCTATTAAAGCAGGACAACATGTCTATGTAATGTGAACCCTAACCACCCTAATGTCTGGTTCTCACTGGAGTGGTTGTAAAAGACCTTTCCCCAGATCGACAGCTCCCCCTCCTCATAACACATTTCAAATGGACTTCTCACATTTTAAAACATAGAAACAATGGATTTCTCTGCCGAAACAGACATGTAACAAAATTGCCAAGACTGAAACGAACCAGAATATACGTACCTTGGCTCCTTTTACTTGTGAACTCTGGCTGGCCGAAACTCTCTTCTTATTTTTCTGCGACATCCTTCCACAACAGAGAAATGGGCATTATTAATATTATATAAATCAAGGACACTGCTCTCCCATAATTAATATTATATAACCAGGGACACTGCTCTCCCATAATTAATATTACAGAACCAGGGACACGGCTCTCCCATTGTTAATATTATACAACCAGGGACACGGCTATCCCATTGTTTTCTATGGAGGTCAACTGTTCTGTTATTACTCAATAACACACGGCTGGGAGATGACACTAGTTCTAACACCACTGCACCCTTGAATCCACATATGAACATCGTGCAAGGTGTCAACATTGTCACACATCTTTAATAAAACTTAGTAAATGAAAATAATACAGTATAATTTATACAGCAACTATTTTTGGTGTTGACGGGATTCTAACCGGATTTGAATAGACACCTAGCAACTAGGGCAGGGTTTCCCAGTCCTGGTCCTGTGGGACCCATTTGTCTGCTAGTTTTCATTTCAACGTAGCTCTCAATTACTTAATCAGACCCTTAACTGAACTAATAATGTGCTTAATTAGACCTTTTTAATTGTTCTCAGCTCCTAAAAAGTAGCAGAATTCAAGGTACTTATAAAATTGTATAGTTAACTTGAAATCTCCAACTGTTTAAAAGCTTAAAGCACATTATTAGTTCAATTAAGAGTCTGATTAAATAACAGAGAGCTCAGTTGGAATGAAAACTAGCAGACACAGGGGGACCCCAGGACCTGGGTTGGGAAGACCTGAACTAAGGTGACCCAATTTTCAAAGCTCAAAATCAGAACACATTGTTAAATAACTGATCAGACTAATCAAACCTGTTCAATAGGCTATTTTAATAGTTATTTAAATAGCCATCCTCTCACTCCTCTGTGTGTGTGTGTGTGTGTGTGTGTGTGTGTGTATATGTATATATATATATATATATATATATAATTTGTATGTATAATTGTATGTATGTATGTATGTATAATTTGTAGCTAATACAAGTTTACGTAGCCATGTTGTGTTTTATGTATTGCAATCTTGTATTTTGTTTATTATTATTAATAATAATAATAATAATAATAATAAATAATAATAATAATAAATTAACGAATTAAATACACATTTACGTTTTGGCATTTCTTTCTTTCTTTTGACTAACTGCATCTGGCTCTACTTATTGACGTTGTTGATGTCGGTTAACCTGGTGGATTCGGATGTTGCAACCTATCGCTGCTGTCTGGGCTAAATCCCGCCGAACCCAACACTACAAAAGGAGGCTGTGTGGTCCAGTGGTTAAAGAAACAGGCTTGTAACCAGGAGGTCCCCGGGTCAAATCCCACCTCAGCCACTGATTCATTGTGTGACCCTGAGCAAGTCACTTAACCTCCTTGTGCTCCGTCTTTCGGGTGAGACGTAGTTGTAAGTGACTCTGCAGCTGATGCATAGTTCACACACCCTAGTCTCTGTAAGTCGCCTTGGATAAAGGCGTCTGCTAAATAAACAAATAATAATAATAATAATAATAATAATAAAATGATGGTATTACACACAATTATAGAGTCCTATAAAACTGAATGAAAACGCATGGCGCACCGAGGAGAGGCATGTTCTTGATTACCCTAGTACCTTGTTGTTACATTTTATTTAGTTTTTCACTGCAGGTGCCATAAACTAAGCGGTTGTTTAGACAAAAGGTATTACAGGAAGTGGCTGAAACCGAGACTTTTTAAAGATTTTGAGCAAAATTTCGGGATACCGGAACCTTTGATGGAAAACCGGGACGTCTGGTCACCCTGCTACTAGCAACACAATATGAACCGTATATTATACAGTATAAATATGCGATTCAATTCGTATTGTGTTGGGTCTGTCAATTCAAATACGGTTATAATCCCGTCAACACCAAAAATAGTGGCTGAATGATTTTATATACCGTACTTTGCGTACACATATTTATGTCATATAGTTATTTGAGAAACTGTAACAGAAAATAAATAATAATAATAACTCACGTATATCTTCCCGCTGAAGTGATAAAGCTACCGTATCCGTCGTAACCGCGCAGTTTGATTACGTACTAATGTACTACAGACTTTCCTATACATAAAGGCTAGGTTGGCTATCACGTGTCAACAGAACTGGCGACCAGCAGCCATTTTTGCGAGGGACAAACTTGTATTTTAAAATAGGATTCCTGTGCAACAAGCTGTAAAACGTGGTTTAATTGTCATCTGTATTACCTGTGTGTTCATTAACGCGTGGTAATTACAGCATTTTACTCACCCTGCAAACCACTTAGTTCCGTATCCACTGACTGTGAGCTAATCTAGGTAGTGTCTGAATCTTATATCCATGGTATGTAATTTGACTGGACATTAAGTAAAACTGTGTTTTTCTTAATCATCATACAGAAATTATTATACTGGCCTATTATATTTTTTGTATGTAGTAATATATTTAATTCAATGCATTGTATATGAATCTGAAATATATGTCTAGTCAGTGCTGACGCGCTGCCTGGGGTGTCACGTGCACAGTGCAGCTGTATGTAGATAGGGGCTGCGTTCACGACGATGCTTCTGCGCAGCCTCTGCAGCTGCGGGCTTCAGAGGCTGCACAGCTGCGCAGCTTTGTGAGGGGTAGTGCGCTGGGGCAGTCACGGCTTCAAAACAACAGAGTAGCACTAAGAGTGCAAGAGGGGTGCAGAGAACGAAATGCAGTTATTAGGGAACGTGTACTGCCACCTAGGATGGGGGTGTGAATAACACAGAAAGGAGCTTATATAAATTACAACTACGTATTGTGAATGACAGATATTCTATGATTTTGCATTACAAGTTTCAAACGGGACTAGTAAAACTGTTAAACAGTCTTGAGGTTACTGAAATAACTCCAAATTTCCAAAGCAACTGTAAGCAGGGTAGATTGCTATAGTTATATATATATATATATATATATATATATATATATATATATATATATATATATATATATATATAGTATTTATTTATTGCATTTATATAGCACTTTTTATACAAAAGTATCGCAAAGCACTGTACAGTACATAGCAGAAAAAAAGAACAAACCACAGTACATTTGTATAGCATGTCACACATACAACTGCCACACTTGCCCAATTAAATACAGATTTAAACAGTATACACAATACAAAAGCAGCAATTTTAAAGTTACATTAAAACTCACTAAGAGAAAAAAAGCCATTTTATAAAAGTGCATTTTTAGTTTTGACTTGAAAACTGTAACGGTTCAAACTTTCCTGATAAACGAAGGCAGAGCATTCCATCATTTTTAGATTTTTAGGAGCTCTACAAGAAAAAACCCTACCTCCCGTGTGCTTTTGATATGTTGATTTATAAAATGCATTTTTGAAAATATACTTTGTGTTTATTATTTTCTTTTATTTTCTTTTGTTGGGCTGTGTTCCTCATTTGATCTGTCATTATAACACTCGAGGATCATGAAGGAAACTTCAATTGCTTAATATCTCTTCTGCTATCAGAATTCAGAAAAGTCAATCAAGTCAGCTGACGTCACATTTTTGCTCCGTCTGCTCTGCTGCTGCCTGGGAAATCTCCCAAAACTGTCCGCACTCCGTCTGCATAGACCGGTGACGTGAGGGTGACGGCGCTCGGCCAATTGTGAGCCACCCCCTAGGAACCCCCGGTCACGACCGGCAATGACATAGCCTGGATTCGAAACCTGCGATCTCCAGACTATTGGGCGCATCCTGCACTCCACGCGGAGCGCCTTTACTGGATGCGCCACTCAGGAGCCATTTCTTATGTTCTATAAGAAGCAACATTCTCAAAGATCCAACGCTTCAAGAAAATGGCCCCAGTCACCGATCCAATCAGCCTACCAGTTTCATACTTCCAGAGCCTAATCATATAAATAACCTTCCCAGCCCTCTACTCTCTTCAGCCTGTAAACTCATGATGAATTCCCTAGCCCCCGGACCCTGACTTCATACAATACAGGTTAGAAATCCTATCTCCACTTATGTTCCATTTACCATCTATCCAGCCACACTGAGTCTTCTGATCAGTTCCTGGTCTTCTGACCCCACCATCCCCTCCCGTATCTCTACCTGTCTGTCTGCTATCTCCTCCTGGATGCACTCGCATCACCTCAAACTCAACCTCTCTAAATCTGACCTCCTTTTCTTCCCTCCTCATCTTCCCCCTCCTCTGATCTCTCTATCTCCATTCCTCTGGAATCTACCATGCTCTCTCCCTCCTCCTCAGCCAAGAACCTTGGAGTAACCCTGGACCCCTGCCTCTCCTACTCCCAGCACATCTCCACTCTAGCACGCACCTGCCGATTCTTCCTGAGCAACATACCAAGAATACGACCCTTCCTCACCAACTACTCCACGCAACTCCTCGTCCAGGCCCTGGTATTCTCCCGCCTAGACTACTGCAACTCCCTCCTGGCCGGCCTTCCTGCGTCCGCCACCCGTCTGCTCCAGCTCATCTGGTGTTCTCTCTGCCTAGCTTCTCCCATGCTACGCCACTGCGCCGCTCACTCCACTGGCTCCTGATTACCGCTCGCATCCAGTTCAAGACTCTTGTACTCGCCCACCGATGCCTTGACTGGACTGCACCCACCTTCCTCCAGACCCTCATCTCTCCCTACACCCCCACTCGACCTCTCCGCTCCGCCTGCACTAGAAGACTGGCTGTACCTCCTCTACGCTCCCCTGCCTCCACAGCCCACGCCTTCTCCACCCTCGCCCTGCAGTGGTTGAACGACCTTCCTACGGATGTCAGGACTGCCCAGTCCCTGACCACCTTCCGGTGCCTTCCCAAGACACACCTCTTCAGACAACACCTGTAAAACTCAACTCTCCCCTTCTGGACAATAAAACACTCTGCCTTTAATGCACTTTAACTTGCACTTATCTGCTCCCTATTTTACTGTATTTAGTCCTGCACTTAACCCAATCTGTAGTATTTTGTATTTCACTTGCACTCGTATCTAACCCTGATATCTACACTGTTATCTGCTCTTGAACTGCCCTGATATCAAATCATACTGTGTTTTTGTATTTGCTCTTATTAGGACTGAAGTCATTGTATTTTCTATCTTGCTCCTAATTGTACTGTAACTCTTGAGATGTATTTTTTGTATACAACTGTGTTGCCCTGGGTAAGGGCGTCTGCTAAGAAATAAATAATAATAATAATATCCACTTTCATAAGATTCCTTCTAACCTTTGCCCCTACAACTCCATCTACAAGTACACTTTAGCCAGGATTTGCAATAATGCTCCTCAAGATCCCTTGTTCATAACAAAAACAAATAAACCAGTAACTCGATCATGGTTTTCAGTCCACCTATCCATGCTATTACTTATGCAGGTTTCTCTTCCACAAATTTTTCAGGTCATTCTTTCAGGATTGGAGCAACCACTTCAGCAGTCGGACTTTGCCATCACGGATCAAACACCTTGGCAGATGGGCCTCCAATGCTGTAGAACAGTATACTAGAACTGCTCCAGAAGACATAGCTGTTGCTCAACTAGCAATGAGCCATTAGAGTTTGGGGGGTTGGGTATATTTTATATCCATTTATCTAGTTCATTCCTGCACTTAAGTGAAGTTGGCAGACCCGCTCGGTTTTGACCTTTGGTAGGAAGGACGTAGCTTCGTCACAGTCCACACTGCTGATCCTGGCATCTTCAGATCAGTTTCTCTTTCAGAGGGCGGTGACTTTCTTCTCCCCTTAACAGACAGGACCAGCGTCAAACAGTACACCATCACCTCTCACCATACCAACACAAGCAGTCATGATCCCGACATTGAATTAGAAGCTTAGGCTGAAATTCGGGGGAGAGATTATTGAATGATTGTTCTCCCATTCAGTACAATTGAATAACTGTCTCATTAGATCACTCCACATGATATTTAAATCACAGCAAACTTACCTGGGCGTTGCTGCCTTTCCAGTTGCAATCCTCTCATAGCCTGTGGAAATGGCATGGTGCCCTGTTGCACTGATCAGTTTAGCGATATAGGACAGGGCTGTGCAGATACTCAGGTCATCACAGTAATTCCCTTTAACATGGTGTGTGTTGTATTAATTGAAACTGTAAACAAGCCATTTAAAACATGTTAATTACACAACCCTCATTATCCCTCATTAGCCCTAATCTATATAACTGAGTACCAATCAACAGCAATGAACTTCTACACTGAGTGATTTAAAAGCTGTTAGAATTAAACTTTTCTTTCATCCGTTGACACTATCAAGGCTGTAAACTGATGTGAAATGTAATAACCCACATGTGACCTTTCTTTAGAACTACTAGACATTTACAGCAATGCGTTGTGGGATATGTATGTTTTTCCAGTTTAATCAGAGGTTAAATCTTTCCCAAGATTACAATCCCACAATTCACTGCATAGATGATACATTTCTGAGGAAATTAAATTAAATTGATTTGATATCAAATGTATAAAAGAAAGGTAGTACACACAGAAGGTGCTGAGGGTATGGAATGGGCTACCTAGTCATGCCGTAGAGGCAGAATCATTGGGATCTTTTAAGAAAAAGACAAAGTTTTGAGATCAATCAGCTACTAGGAACTGGATGATCTTAGATCTGCTGAATGGCCTCCTCTTGTTTGTAAATGCCCTTATGTTCTGCTGTTTACCTCTTTCTAATGATAGCCCTTGAATAAGGCACATCAGTGAATCAGACATCTTTTCACACATTCTGTTGGTTTATTTTTTAGTTTTCAAACACATGAAATGAAAAACACCCATCACTGACAGATACCCTTTTATTTCACTTGTAATTCAGAATTGGAGAGGGTGCGCAACACAGACATACAGGCCCATCTCGGGGAAGAAGCATTCATGATTTGACAGCTGAACTCTGTGAATAACAATCAGAATTGTTTGAAATAAAGTGTGAACCACTATACTGTACCTCTGAACTCTATGGAATTATACCACCAGGGGAAACTACTGTAGCAGCTCTTCAAACTGCTTTGTAATATCTGCTATTAATGTGGATCACATACCACTATCTGTTATGTAACAAATGTCCTGTAGATGGCAGTGGTGTATATATGAGTATGGTGGTGTAACCATTGGAAACGGTATGGGTAAAATACATATGAACAAGAAATTCTGATTGGACTAGATATTGTGTCCACAAGGCCTGATTCAGGATACATTCAGAATAAATCCATAACAATATGACGTTCGATAGTGGTACATTCAGAAATACTACATAAAACATTTCATTTGAAAGTCTTTCTCAGTTTCAGTGTTGAAATAAGTTCTGGTAGACATTCTTGTTTATCCAGCGCACCAAAACTAATTTCAACATTGAGATATTTTAGATTTTTAGTCGAAACGTTTGGCATGAATTTCTTTTCCCTGGTGATGTGAAATGGTCATTTTGTACTTTGCAAGCACAGTCAGTTCTGATCATTCTTCTGGAATGGTGTGTATGTGCTGAGTTCTGTTCAATCTTCTGGAATGGTGTGTATGTGCTGAGTTCTGTTCAATCTTCTGGAATGGTGTGTATATGCTGAGTTCTGTTCAATCTGCTGGAATGGTGTGTATGTGCTGAGTTCTGATCATTCTTCTGGAATGGTGTGTATGTGCTGAGTTCTGTTCAATCTGCTGGAATGGTGTGTATGTGCTGAGTTCTGTTCAATCTTCTGGAATGGTGTGTATGTGCTGAGTTCTGTTCAATCTGCTGGAATGGTGTGTATGTGCTGAGTTCTGATCATTCTTCTGGAATGGTGTGTATGTGCTGAGTTCTGTTCAATCTGCTGGAATGGTGTGTATGTGCTGAGTTCTGATCATTCTTCTGGAATGGTGTGTATGTGCTGAGTTCTGTTCAATCTGCTGGAATGGTGTGTATGTGCTAAGTTCTGTTCAATCTTCTGGAATGGTGTGTATGTGCTGAGTTCTGTTCAATCTGCTGGAATGGTGTGTATGTGCTGAGTTCTGTTCAATCTGCTGGAATGGTGTGTATGTGCTGAGTTCTGTTCAATCTTCTGGAATGGTGTATCTGCTGAGTTCTGTTCAATCTTCTGGAATGGTGTGTATGTGCTGAGTTCTGTTCAATCTGCTGGAATGGTGTGTATGTGCTGAGTTCTGTTTAATCTGCTGGAATGGTGTGTATGTGCTGAGTTCTGTTTAATCTTCTGGAATGGTGTATCTGCTGAGTTCTATTCAATCTGCTGGAATGGTGTGTATGTGCTGAGTTCTGTTTAATCTTCTGGAATGGTGTATCTGCTGAGTTCTATTCAATCTGCTGGAATGGTGTGTATGTGCTGAGTTCTGTTTAATCTTCTGGAATGGTGTATCTGCTGAGTTCTATTCAATCTTCTGGAATGGTGTGTATGTGCTGAGTTCTGTTTAATCTTCTGGAATGGTTTGTATGTGCTGAGTTCTGTTCAATCTGCTGGAATGGTGTGTATCTGCTGAGTTCTATTCAATCTTCTGGAATGGTGTGTATGTGCTGAGTTCTGTTCAATCTGCTGGAATGGTGTGTATGTGCTGAGTTCTGTTCAATCTTCTGGAATGGTGTGTATGTGCTGAGTTCTGTTCAATCTGCTGGAATGGTGTGTATGTGCTGAGTTCTGTTCAATCTTCTGGAATGGTGTGTATGTACTGAGTTCTGTTCAATCTTCTGGAATGGTGTGTGGTGTGTGGTGTTTTTTTTAAATTTGTGCTTATTCTCCAGAATTTTTTGTAACATAAAGGTTCATAATCAATCTAAACTTTGAATTAATACAAAGCACTAAAGCAAACCCTGCGTTTTTTACTTCACTGTACCCATCTCAAACTCATCCAAGCACACTCTGCAGGTTTTCTTACTATAGGTGTTAGTGAGATTTCAATCAATATATGGAAATAGATAATCAGCTTCAAAAGTTAGCAGATATAATATTGACCTGTGATATGGAAGAATATTTGACGTGTTTTGTTACACATGTCAAAGTGTCTTAATTAAAGCAATGCCCCACAGAAGGCTTTTAATGTCATTAAGCAGACAGGGGCTGGAATTGGGGGACACAGTGTCCATTGTTGTCGTACATAGCATTCCAGTTACTACCATTTGCCGAGCAATCACACAATCTTATATTTTGTTTGTGAAGATGACTTCACACAAAAAAGGTTATTATCTGGTTGTGTTTCCATTCTAAATAACACATACATCATTTTGTCACTGCTATTTCCACAATTGTTGTGTGTCTGTTTTTATTATTTTCCACAATACATTAGGTAATGTTCACATACTAGTATTCAAATGATGCCACAAGCAAGCTACTTGTAAGTCCAAATAAGTTAAGACAATTGTAAGAGGCCATAAAAAAAGAAATAAATCAAAGCTGCCCTTTAAAGTCAAGACCTGTTGTAATTTTGTAAATGGACACTACACCATAAAATAACTAGTTAAAAAATCTCAAAACGTTGTCCTTTTTAGTTCTTCTATGATGTCCTACAAATCATAGGAGGTACAGTAATAGGAATCCCTAAGGTTGCTGGGAGTTCCATGTTTCCTAGCAACTACGAAATAGAAGGCAAATACAGAGCTGAAAAAGATTTAGTCTGTTACTAAAAAAAAAAAAAGAGCTTTCTTAGCTTAGGTTCTCGGTACAGTTAAACATTGTTTTCATTAAAGAGCAGCTTTTTATTTTTTTCTTTACAAACAAAACTTGCGACAACGAAATTGTAAGACGCACACAAATAAAGATGACAACACCAAGGTGGGAGGAAGCAACGTTCAGGGTTGCTTCCGCTGACACAAGAGACTCAAAAGTGTTTGAGGAATGACTAGGAAATCTCAAACGCAAGGAAATGCATGTCGGCGGTACACAGGAAGGCTTTGGAAGAGGGAGGGAAGTTAAAAGGAGGGCTCTACAGGAATGCATGTTCTGTGCTGAGCAGTTTGAGATTTAGGTTTTCTAAGAAACCATATTCTTCCAGAACAGAGAGGCTTCTATACTAACTGTGCCATAGCGTATAATTGTGCGAAAAGACTATGCTTAGTAGTTGTAGCAAACAAAATAATTTCCTAAATCTTTACACTTTATAGGTTTCTAAGCTTGAAAGAAACACATTTTATAGTGACAATCGATTTTCTTTTCAAGACATCTGGTCCTAAACTAGGTTAAAGAAAGTCTCAGTCTTCATGCAATGTCTTCAGGGTCAAAGCCTCTTGCTGACTGCCAAGCCTGTCAGTCATTAGGTTTGTGAAGAGTGAAAGAGTCACAAGAGCCATCACTCAAGGCTTTGATATTGGCTTCTATCCCTGGTTTAGGCCTTTACTAGAATGTCTCATCTTGGCCATTTTAGTCTTGGGCCAATATATGAAACTGCATTTTCACAGAAAACAGCTCCACCCAATAAGATAAGCGTACATGCCTCTCTGTGTGGATATACGATACACTCTTACTTCAGAGCAGATGTCAGCTCTAATACTGACTTACAGCTAGAACATGCATTCAGAATGAGCTGATTTGTGATTTCACCAATGGTAAAAATCTTATCAGCACAGTTCTTTTCTAAAATATTGCACTGGTACCATCTGTAGTTGTTGTTGCTACAGAACCCGTTTTTAACTTCCGATCCTCTGTGTTTTGCATTGGTGTTGGACTTTCACAACAAAAAGTGGTCAAGAAAATAAATCATATTATAATGTCTTTAATCAAGGGGTTAGGGATTGGTCTTAACTAGAGTGGCCAACCCTTTTCATCTCAGAGCTGAAGCTATTGTAGTAGACACTGCCATGTAATGGACATAATTGGTATTTATTTTTCAAGATACACAGGCTGAAGTGTTTTATTCACCATATCTAATCAATGTCCAAACAAACCACTATGGTATATGCAGGACTTATTTCTGTGGCGGTGTCATGAAATCAGGACATTTTTATTGTAATTGTACTTCAGTATACTTCATTCTTGTAAGGTTTTATCATGACCCACTATGATATGTAAATGAATCTTTCTTACAGTAAACTGAGTCAACTATGTAGGCTTTTCCAAGTCAATCAGCTGTAACCACTAGACCACACCGTCTTCCTTCCTGCCTCCCAGTTCCTCATCTCTAACCACTAAGCCACACTGTTCACTCAGCTCTAACCACTAAGCCACACTGTCTCCCGCCCTCCCAGTTCCTCAACTCTAACCACTAGGCCACACACCCTGCTCTCTCCCAATCCCGCTATGCCCTTTAGGCTGATTCTCTCCCTCAGTGCCTCATTCTAACCCCTAGGCTGCATCGGTCAGTGCCCCAGCTCTCATGACAAGGCCATAGTACTTTGTAATTGCCCTCAGCTCTAACAACTTCACTGCTCCCTCCCTTGCCCTACCCTACGCGGCTTTTACACTTAAAAAATATTTATATTAAATAAAGTCTTTTTGTTGTGAAATAACACCCCTATTTCAAGCTACAATGTAAACAATTACGAAAATAATAGTTAAAAATAATAACAATTATAGTAATTTTCTTAACAATGACAATAACAACAATGTGAAGAGGAAAAATAAAGCTGTAGCTCTCTATTACAATAGAATATTGAAGCAATTACGTGTTATGTGCGCTCTCTGTTTTAGTGTACCTCTAGCCCAGTTCTTTAAAAATGGGAGTCAACAGAATTGAAACACGGAGAGTTAGGAGAGAGATGTAGAGTTAGGAGAGAGACGTAGAGTTGGGAGAGAGACGTAGAGTTGGAGAGAGAAGGATAGTTGGGAGAGAGACGTAGAGTTGGAGAGAGAAGGATAGTTGGGAGAGAGACATAGAGTTGGGAGAGAGATGTAGAGTTGGGAGAGAGAAGGAGATTTGGGAGATGTAGAGTTGTTGAGAGAGATGTAGAGTTGGGAGAGAGAAGGAGAGTTGGGAGAGAGACATAGAGTTGGGAGAGAGAAGGAGAGTTGGGAGAGAGAAGGAGAGTTGGGAGAGAGACGTAGAGTTGGGAGAGAGACGTAGAGTTGGGAGAGAGGCGTAGAGTTGGGAGAGAGACGTCGAGTTGGGAGAGAGACGTAGAGTTGGGAAAGAGACGTAGAGTTGGGAAAGAGACGTAGAGTTGGGAGAGAAGGAGAGTTGGGAGAGAGACGTAGAGTTGGGAGAGAGAAGGAGAGTTGGGAGAGAGACGTAGAGTTGGGAGAGAGACGTAGATTTGGGAGAGAGGAGAGTTGGGAGAGAGGCTTAGAGTTGGGAAAGAGGCGTAGAGTTGGGAGAGAGAAGGAGAGTTGGGAGAGAGACGTAGAGTTGGGAGAGAGACGTAGAGTTGGGAGAGAGGCGTAGAGTTGGGAGAGAGACGTAGAGTTGGGAGAGAAGGAGAGTTGGGAGAGAGACGTAGAGTTGGGAGAGAGGAGAGTTGGGAGAGAGATGTAGAGTTGGGAGAGAGAAGGAGAGTTGGGAGAGAGACGTAGAGTTGGGAGAGAGAAGGAGAGTTGACACCCGTCCTGGTTTTTCCTGGAATGTATTTATCGCGAGGCTGTTTGGAGGTGCTGCTTTCCAATGACTGCTGTGGGTCAGTACTGAAAATTGTACAAGTTATAATAATACATGGAAGCCTATAATCAAGTTGAGAGTACACATACACAAACCCTTTTAAAAGACATAAAAACAGACCCATACTAATGTATTTAATCTGTTCATATATACCGTGTTGTGGTTTAAACATTTACAGAGCTTTGTCATTGACATTATGGGTGTGAAATCTAGTGTAATTCTAAGTGTAGTTGTTGCTAACAACTAAAAAGTGACTTGTATGTGTTTAATTTGAATCTGGGTTTGGTGGATGTGATTGTTTTAGTTCTTCAGTAATAGCCAGTGCTGAATTTGCAGCAAGCAATTCTGAAAGGTGATTTTAACCTGATCCAAAATAGTAAATGAATGTTTTAAACTGTATATTAAAGGAAATTGCTAATATAGATTATAACATGTAATGACATAGCTGGTATTTATTTTTATTTATTTTTTATCAGTTTTCAACGCGGCCGTATGCTGAAGCTTGACTTGCACCCAGACTTGTGCTCTTGGGTGTCTACACAAACAATCAGTGCAGGGCACTACATTATTTAATTGTTTGATTAGAAATACGAAGTGACAATAAATTCAATGGCAAACGTTTCTCCTAGAAGTCTTTTTCCATGTTGAAATGTTTGTCACTGACTGTATTAAGTTTCTTTTAGTGTTTCTATATTCAGCACGACTGAGTATGTGTAGTTGTTGGTGATTGGTGTCAGGTTTCTAAAGGAGGGCTAATGCTAAGCGCAAACAATGCAGCAGATAAGTGTCTGTCCAGGTAAGAAAGTGCCAGCTCTATGAGTGGAATGGAGTCAGGGGTGTGTTTGAGATGACATCACCGTGGGGGGGCAGCCCCCTCTCTACTGGTGTGTTTGAAATGACATCACCGCTGGGGGGCAGCCCCCCTCTACTGGTGTGTTTGAGATGACCTCATCGCGGGGGAGCAGCCCCCTACCGGTGTGTTTGAGATGACATCACCGGGGGGTAGCCTCCTCTCTATTGCGCATCCTCCCCGAAGACGTCGTTCTGTTTGCGCTTCATGTTCTCGAAGTCGAAGTCACTTCCTGTCATCCTCTTGTAGATGTCTTTGATGTCGTTGCAGGTGGTCTCGAAATGAGTGGTGGCATCGTAGGAGCGAGACGAGAAGATCTGAGGAAGAGCAGCATTACTGAACGACCCACCCACCAGGGAAATAAGAGTTCCCACAGTGCAAGCACAGCAAAGTCTAATATAGCTCAGTGAAAGCATGGCAAAGCATAGCTAAGCACTGTAAAGCCCAGTCAAGCGTATTAAAACTGCTGTTAAAATGTGAAATGCATAGTATACCATGAGAAAAGGGTGCGAAAGCTAGAAAATGATGGTGAAAATGGACAGAGGTAAACTTTTATAAGATAATATGCAATCAAGAGCATCTATTAAGCATTCATCATTCAATTAATAATCTGGATCCCCTTCTCTTATGTAGCTGGCTACTCAGTACCATCATTATTTGATTCGACGTCCTGTCCCCTATTGCCTTGTGTAGCTGGCTGCTCAATATCATCATAATTCGATTCATGGTCCTGCCCCCTATTCCCTTGTGTAGCTGGCTGTTCACTAACGGAGGCTGTTCTTGTACATTGCTGGACTAAAGCTCTTCTGCTTGTATTAGCTTTGTGATGAGAAATGTGAGAAACAAACAGAAATCTCTTTCCACCCTGCACTGTGGCATGGTTTTGAGAAACAGACAAAGAAAGACATACAAAGTTACTGTTTACACCAGTATGCTGGAAACAGACATTCCCTGCCATGGCTCAAAATCGACATTGAGAGCTGTCAGTATGATGTCTATGACCATGATGTATATCAACACCATGTAAAATATAGGAAATGGCTATTCAAAGTTTCCTGAAAATTGATTTCCAAGACAGTGTGACGTATCCATCAAGGGATGTACCTTCACATGTGCTCTGATTGTGTCACTCTCTATAACTTATGCTAGAGAATTAAGAACTACTTTATTGTGGTTTAGACCAAGTGCCATCGAAACCAGTCCCAGCATCCACTTGTAACAGATCTCCTCCTAGCGGCTCATGAGTTAACAACACTAACATCAGTGTGAGACTGCACCTGCCTCTCCACTGCAGAGCTTGCGCTTCAGTTGAATGGGAAGACATTTGTCTTTTGAGTTGAACGAGTTGCACTTTGTCTTCAGCCCTTTACTTTCCGTTCACTTCAGTGGTCTGACATGCCAATTCATTATAGCTTCCACTAAGTCCCTGTTGCCTGGGATTTCATCGTCTTGATACAAATAGCAGACAGTAGGAACAGAAGCATGAATGACAGCTCCAAGCATGCAGAGAGACCTACCTGACTCTCACTGCCATCGTCTGTGGATTCGTACAGGTCACTGATGGCCACAAACCTGTCAAACACACACCCAATACTGTTTCATTCAGATTCTTTTACTTGTATCCAAATGCACTAAAATATACTGAATACATACAGGTAGACTAAACTGTGGGCAGAACTGTCTTGAATGTTTAAGATATAAAACAGAAATGAACAAACATATTTGGCATATATTTTAAATACACTATAGACTTTTTGTGTTGTAGTTCAAACTCGCTCCCATGACCCTAACCCTGACCCTAACCCCCTGACCCTAAACCCAACACCAACCCTAACCCTAAACCCTAATCCCCCAACCCCAACCCTAACCCATTGACCCTAACCCTGACCTATTGACCCTAACCCCCTAACCTTAACCTCCTATCCCTAAGCCTAACCCAAATCCTAACCCAAGTATAACCAATGCACCAATGTTCATGTGTTTACTGTTCACACTGAAAATGTGAGTCTTCCTGATAGTAGAGCGGATAACAGAGATTATTGTTCAAATGATGATACAACATGAACATGTCCATGGGGCCAGTCAACAAGAAAAAAACGTTAGGCACCTGAAAATCCAAGATGACTACCATTTTTCAAGACGGCCACTGATTTTCTATGCTAATAAGAAGATAAGAAAGTTTACAAATGAGAGGAGGCCATTCGGCCCATGTTGCTCGTTTGGTTGTTAGTAGCTTATTGATCCCAGAATCTCATCAAGCAGTTTCTTGAAGGATCCCAGGGTGTCGGCTTCAACAACATTACTGGGGAGTTGGTTCCAGACTCCCACGATTCTCTGTGTAAAAAAGTGCCTCCTATTTTCTGTTCTGAATGTGATTTGGTATCTGCACCATGTTTAAACTGTGATTTGATATCTGCACCATGTTTAAGCTGTGATTTGATATCTGCACCATGTTTAAACTGTGATTTGATATCTGCACCATGTTTAAACTGTGATTTGATATCTGCACCATGTTTAAACTGTGATTTGATATCTGCACCATGTTTAAACTGTGATTTGATATCTGCACCATGTTTAAGCTGTGATTTGGTATCTGCACCATGTTTAAGATGTGCTTTGATATCTGCACCATGTTCGAGCATGCACATGAACTGAAGAAGTGCTGGTGGAATGGACTCTTCAACACATCCTTTATGCAATGTATTGTCAAACATCTGTCTGCATATGATTTCAGCAGCTTTGGCCAGGTGAAAAGCATCACTGTATTCACAGGCTTGTGACAGAAATGAGCCTGATCTTTTCTGAAGGCAATGAGCACATCCCTTCCTTTCTGATGCGCTTCTAGCTGGGGCATGTAACTGGTTCTTTAACCTAGTCGAATTCACATCTAGTTCTGAAAGCCAGAATACGAGTCGACCAGCACCTTCACTTGTAGCCTTTGTCTCAGTGATGTAGGTGACAAGTTTGCAAAAAGCAACCGGATACACTTCCTTACCAGTCACACTTTGAATACTCTTCTCATATTTTTGGCATTCAGATGGGCGCACTCTCTCTTGTATAATGCTGCTAAGCAGACAAGATGGTACTTTAGCTCCTGTGCCACAACATCTCCACCACTTAGTTTTTAAGGAGCCGTGCATTATTACGAGTCGTAACACTTTGGTTTAATCTGTCATTTAATTGTATAGCCGTTGCTTCTCTTAAAGCTGATGTTGGGGCCTGTTTCTCACATAAATATTCTGATGCTTTTGTTTGTTGAGAAGTTCATTTTACCTTGCTACAGGTCTCCTCTGTGTTTGTTGAGAAGTTCTTTTTACCTTGCTACAGTTCTCCTCTGTGTTTGTTGAGAAGTTCATTTTACCTTGCTACAGTTCTCCTCCGTGTTTGTTGAGAAGTTCTTTTTACCTTGCTACAGGTCTCCTCTGTGTTTGTTGAGAAGTTCTTTTTACCTTGCTACAGGTCTCCTCTGTGTTTGTTGAGAAGTTCATTTTACCTTGCTACAGTTCTCCTCCGTGTTTGTTGAGAAGTTCTTTTTACCTTGCTACAGGTCTCCTCTGTGTTTGTTGAGAAGTTCTTTTTACCTTGCTACAGTTCTCCTCTGTGTTTGTTGAGAAGTTCATTTTACCTTGCTACAGTTCTCCTCTGTGTTTGTTGAGAAGTTCTTTTTACCTTGCTACAGTTCTCCTCTGTGTTTGTTGAGAAGTTCATTTTACCTTGCTACAGTTCTCCTCCGTGTTTGTTGAGAAGTTCTTTTTACCTTGCTACAGTTCTCCTCCGTGTTTGTTGAGAAGTTCTTTTTACCTTGCTACAGGTCTCCTCTGTGTTTGTTGCAACAGTAGACTTTCTTTTTTGAGCACTTCGTAGCTTTGTGTTGCTGAACATGTCTACAGCTTTGATGATACTTTGCGGTGTTTCTTCTCACAGTATTCTCTATGCCATCACCTTCATCTAGTCTGGTTGGGTCCAACATGATTGGTAGACCACTGATAGCATGAAACAGAGGAATGTTTGTTGCAGTGTTGTTATAGCCATCTTGTTCTCTTTTGTAGGAACTTGGTGGTGACTTGAGGTCTTCCTTGTCCTGTTGACAAAGGCAGCGTTTACCACAGTCAGTTTCCATTTAGATTTGGTAGGCGTAGCCATTTTCCTTTTACTGTAGTAGATCAACGGTTTAAAGCAGAGGGTTTATCCTTTTACCACCTTATATTGTATGCGCTTTGAAGTTTGGGATACTACTAGGTTCGTGCCTTTGCCCTACACCTAGCCCGATCGTTCATCCAGTGTCATTTAAGTCCCGTCCGATCTCTACACCGTCCGGATAACTGAAACCCCGTCATCCTTAGCTCGGCTCGGCTCTCCCGCGCTGCACATCCTGTCCATTCAGGTGCGGCTACCTAACCGATATGGGGTTGGTTAGATGGCATTTGGGACACTAAATTATTGCTACATGTTGAGCAGAAATCATTTAGCTGACACTGAGCCCCATGCTGAGTTCCACAGCAATGATGTCACCAGTGTGCGGCGTAGTGCCTTGACATCACTCTTTTGTCTGTGTGACAATGTTTTGTCTCCTGAACATCTGACTGCACTAGCAACTACTTGGAGCCATAGGTGAGAGTTGGGGTGAGTAATGAGGACCAGTATAGGTAGTCCAGCCACAGGATGTGGCTGACTGCTGAAGCAAAGCTACTTCCTCTATTACTATATACAGTGCCTTGCAAAAGTATTCAGACCCCTGACCAATTCTCTCATATTACTGAATTACAAATGGTACATTGAAATTTCGTTCTGTTTGATATTTTATTTTAAAACACTGAAACTCAAAATCAATTATTGTAAGGTGACATTGGTTTTATGTTGGGAAATATTTTTAAGAAAAATAAAAAACTGAAATATCTTGCTTGCATAAGTATTCAACCCCTGTGCTCCCAGGAAGCTCCCAGTTTACACCAATGAAAAAAATTGCCCTAACGAGGACACAATTACCTTACCACTGACCTCCACCTGTGAACCATTAAAGTTGCTGTCACATTTTCTGGATAAAAACCCCACTGCTGAAGGATCATTGGTCAGGCTGTGAATCTGAAGGAATATGAAGACCAAAGAGCATTCTAAAGAAGTTAGAGATAAAGTAATACAAATGCATAGATTAGGGAAAGGGTACAAAATAATATCCAAGTGTTTGGATATCCCAGTGAGCACAGTTGGATCAATAATCAGGAAGTGGAAGCTGCATCACACCACCCAGGCACTGCCAAGAAAAGGCCGTCCCTCAAAACTCAGCGCTCAAACAAGAAGGAGACTTGTGAGAGAAGCCACAGAGAGGCCAACAATCACTTTGAAGGAGCTACAGAGTTCAGTGGCTGGGAGTGGAGTAATGGTGCACCAGTCAACCATATCAAGAGCTCTGCATAACACTGGCCTGTATGGGAGGGTGGCAAGAAAGAAGCCGTTACTCAAAAAGTACCATCTGAAAGCACATCTGGAGTTTGCCAGAAAGCATGACAGTGACCCAGCTGCGATGTGGGAAAAGTTTTGTGGTCAGATGAGACCAAGATAGAGCTTTTTGGCCAAAACTCAAAGCGCTATGTGTGGCGCAAACCTAACACTGCCCATGTCTCAAGACACACCATCCCTACAGTGAAGTATGGTGGTGGCAGCATCATGCTGTGGGGATGCTTCTCATCAGCAGGGACTGGGCATCTTGTTAAAATTGAAACAAGAATGGATGGAGCAAAATACAGGGAAATACTGCAAGAGAACCTGCTTTAAAAAACTGGAGCTTGGGAAGAAATTCACCTTTCAGCAGGACAATGATCCCAAGCACAAGACCAAAGCAACATTGGAGTGGCTCAAGAACAAAAAGGTGAATGTCCTACAGTGGCCCAGTCAAAGTCCTGATCTCAATCCCATTGAGAACCTGTGGCACTATTTGAAAATTGCGGTCCACAAGCGTCGTCCAACCAACCTGAACAACCCGGAGCAAATCTGCCAAGAAGAATGGGCCAAAATCACTCCGACACTGTGTGCAAAGCTGGTACATACTTACCCCAAAAGACTTAAAGCTGTTATTGCAGCGAAAGGTGGCTCTACCAAGTATTAATGTGTGGGGGTTGAATACTTATGCAAGCAAGAATCGGTCAGGGGTCTGAATACTTTTGCAAGGCACTGTATATATATATATATATATATATATATATATATATATATATATATATATATATATAGTGCCTTCATGCCTTCATTCGGCCCCTTGAACTTTATGACCTTTTGCCACATTTCAGGCTTCAAACATAAAGATATGAAACTGTAATTTTTTGTGAAGAATCAACAACAAGTGGGACACAATCATGAAGTGGAACGAAATTTATTGGATATTTCAAACTTTTTAACAAATAAAAAACTGAAAATTGGGCGTGCAAAATTATTCAGCCCCTTTACTTTCAGTGCAGCAAACTCTCTCCAGAAGTTCAGTGAGGATCTCTGAATGATCCAATGTTGACCTAAATGACTAATGATGATAAATAGAATCCACCTGTGTGTAATCAAGTCTCCGTATAAATGCACCTGCACTGTGATAGTCTCAGAGGTCCGTTTAAAGCGCAGAGAGCATCATGAAGAACAAGGAACACACCAGGCAGGTCCGAGATACTGTTGTGGAGAAGTTTAAAGCCGGATTTGGATACAAAAAAGATTTCCCAAGCTTTAAACATCCCAAGGAGCACTGTGCAAGCGATAATATTGAAATGGAAGGAGTATCAGACCACTGCAAATCTACCAAGACCTGGCCGTCCCTCTAAACTTTCAGCTCATACAAGGAGAAGACTGATCAGAGATGCAGCCAAGAGGCCCATGATCACTCTGGATGAACTGCAGAGATCTACAGCTGAGGTGGGAGACTCTGTCCATAGGACAACAATCAGTCGTATACTGCACAAATCTGGCCTTTATGGAAGAGTGGCAAGAAGAAAGCCATTTCTTAAAGATATCCATAAAAAGTGTCGTTTACAGTTTGCCACAAGCCACCTGGGAGACACACCAAACATGTGGAAGAAGGTGCTCTGGTCAGATGAAACCAAAATCGAACTTTTTGGCAACAATGCAAAACGTTATGTTTGGCGTAAAAGCAACACAGCTCATCACCCTGAACACACCATCCCCACTGTCAAACATGGTGGTGGCAGCATCATGGTTTGGGCCTGCTTTTCTTCAGCAGGGACAGGGAAGATGGTTAAAATTGATGGGAAGATGGATGGAGCCAAATACAGGACCATTCTGGAAGAAAACCTGATGGAGTCTGCAAAAGACCTGAGACTGGGATGGAGATTTGTCTTCCAACAAGACAATGATCCAAAACATAAAGCAAAATCTACAATGGAATGGTTCACAAATAAACATATCCAGGTGTTAGAATGGCCAAGTCAAAGTCCAGACCTGAATCAATCGAGAATCTGTGGAAAGAACTGAAAACTGCTGTTCACAAATGCTCTCCATCCAACCTCACTGAGCTCGAGCTGTTTTGCAAGGAGGAATGGGCAAAATTTCAGTCTCTCGATGTGCAAAACTGATAGAGACATACCCCAAGCGACTTACAGCTGTAATCGCAGCAAAAGGTGGCGCTACAAAGTATTAACTTAAGGGGCTGAATAATTTTGCACGCCCAATTTTTCAGTTTTTATTTGTTAAAAAAGTTTGAAATATCCAATAAATTTCGTTCCACTTCATGATTGTGTCCCACTTGTTGTTGATTCTTCACAAAAAATTACAGTTTCATATCTTTATGTTTGAAGCCTGAAATGTGGCAAAAGGTCGCAAAGTTCAAGGGGGCCGAATACTTTCGCAAGGCACTGTATACACAGACGTGCTCAAATTTGTTGGTACCCTTACAGCTCATTGAAATAATGCTTCATTCCTCCTGAAAAGTGATGAAATTAAAAGCTATTTTATCATCTATACTTGCATGCCTTTGGTATGTCATAGAATAAAGCAAAGAAGCTGTGAAAAGAGATGAATTATTGCTTATTCTACAAAGATATTCTAAAATGGCCTGGACACATTTGTTGGTACCCCTTAGAAAAGATAATAAATAATTGGATTATAGTGATATTTCAAACTAATTAGTTTCTTTAATTAGTATCACACATGTCTCCAATCTTGTAATCAGTCATTCAGCCTATTTAAATGGAGAAAAGTAGTCACTGTGTTGTTTGGTATCATTGTGTGCACCACACTGAACATGGACCAGAGAAAGCAAAGGAGAGAGTTGTCTGAGGAGATCAGAAAGAAAATAATAGACAAGCATGGTAAAGGTAAAGGCTACAAGACCATCTCCAAGCAGCTTGATGTTCCTGTGACAACAGTTGCAAATATTATTAAGAAGTTTAAGGTCCATGGAACTGTAGCCAACCTCCCTGGGGGCCAAAGAGGAAAATCGACCCCAGAGTGAACAGAAGGATAGTGCAAATGGTAGAAAAAGAACCAAGGATAACTGCCAAAGAGATACAAGCTGAACTCCAAGGTGAAGGTACGTCAGTTTCTGAACGCACCATCCGTCGCTGTTTGAGCGAAAGTGGGCTCCATGGAAGAAGACCCAGGAGGACTCCACTTTTGAAAGAAAAACATAAAAAGCCAGACTGGAATTTGCTAAAATGCATAATGACAAGCCACAATCCTTCTGGGAGAATGTCCTTTGGACAGATGAGTCAAAACTGGAGCTTTTTTGGCAAGTCACATCAGCTCTATGTTCACAGACGAAAAAATGAAGCTTTCAAAGAAAAGAACACCATACCTACAGTGAAACATGGAGGAGGCTCGGTTATGTTTTGGGGCTGCTTTGCTGCGCCTGGCACAGGGTGCCTTGAATCTGTGCAGGGCACAATGAAATCTCAAGACTATCAAGGCATTCTGGAGCAAACGCACTGCCCAGTGTCAGAAAGCTCTGTCTCAGTCACAGGTCATGGGTCCTCCAACAGGATAATGACCCAAAACACACAGCTAAAAGCACCCAAGAATGGATAAGAACAAAACATTGGACTATTGTAAAGTGGCCTTCTATGAGTCCTGATCTGAATCCTATTGAACATCTATGGAAAGAGCTGAAACTTGCAGTCTGGAGAAGGCACCCATCAAACCTGAGACAGCTGGAGCAGTTTGCTCAGGAAGAGTGGGCCAAACTACCTGTTAACAGGTGCAGAAGTCTCATTGAGAGCTACAGAAAACGTTTGATTACAGTGATTGCCTCTAAAGGTTGTGCAACAAAATATTAGGTTAGCGGTCCCATCATTTTTGTCCATGCCATTTTCATTTGTTTTATTATTTACAATATTATGTTGAATAAAAATCAAAAGCAAAGTCTGATTTCTATTAAATATGGAATAAACAATGGTGGATGCCAATTACTTTTGTCAGTTTCAAGTTATTTCAGAAAAACTGTGCATTCTTCGTTTTTTTGTGGAGGGTACCAACAAATTTGAGCACGTCTGTATATATATATATATATATATATATATATATATATATATATATATATATATATATATATATATATATATTTTTTTTATATTTATATAGCACCTTTCATAGTGGGCCACCATATCACAAAGCGCTTTACAGAGGTTGTGAAACTGTGCACTATATGCAGAGTCACTTACAATAGGACTCTGATTTAACATCTCATCCACAGGATGGAGAAGGTTAAGAATACTACAAATGACATTGAACGTGCCATGCAACAACAATTATTTTACATTATTGCATCTTTAGATGATAAAAATGAACACTGGAGGCATTTATAGATAGCAGAATTAGCTTCAGTATGGTCAAAAACATATAAATATGAATTCATGTGTCGAAAACGGACATTGGCAGGGAAAATTAACGGCCATCTTGGATTTTCAGGTGACTAACGTTTTTTTCTTGAATAATGACCCCATGAGAATATCTGTGCCAGGTTTCATACTTGTATCATCACTTGAACAATTCCTCCACAACACCTCTGTTATCCGCTCTGCTGTGATTGCAGGGGCAAACTGGAGGTATTGTAAAGAGACCGTTACAAAAGGATTAACGATAGTATTCATTTTCAGTGCAGTGCAGTGCAGTGCTGCTCCCCCTAATGCAGACGGGGTCAGTAGCTGAGTGAGTGTACTGACTTGTGGTCGATGGGCTCCAGTAGCTCCAGGGCTGGCTCAATCTCTTTCTCCGGCTCGCTGGTCTCCACTGTGGTGCTGACAATGGCAATGTACTTCCCCTGGGCCGCCACGTTGTGAGCATACGAGATCATACATACATAGATATCTAAACAAGGAGGAGGGGAGAGATTAGAGATCATACATACGTAGATATCTAAACAGGGAGGAATGGAGGGATTAGAGATCATACATACATAGATATCTAAACAGGGAGGAGGGGAGGGATTAGAGATCATACATACATAGATATCTAAACAGGGAGGAGGGGAGGGATTAGAGATCATACATACATACATATCAAAACATGGAGGAGGTGAGGGATTAGAGATCATACATACATAGATATCTAAACAGGGAGGAGGGGAGGGATTAGAGATCATACATACATACATATCAAAACATGGAGGAGGGGAGGGATTAGAGATCATACATACATAGATATCTAAACAAGATGGAGGGGAGGGATTAGAGATCATACATACATAGATATCCAAACAGGGTTGAATGGAGGGATTATTAACCCTTTGCGGTCCATTTATTAATTGTGCGTCAGGCACGCCAGGTCTAATTAATTTTCACGCGCAGTTAATTTTAGACGCTGTTTAAAAGTATTTTTTTCACAGTCAAACGGGTTTAAATGGCCCCTGCATATCAACAAAGCACTCACTAGGCATCTCCAGCCCCTGCCCCACCCTTTCGCTTTGCTATAGCGTTCACCTATGTAAGAAATAAATAATAATAATAATAATAATAGTCGTACATACCCGATCGATCATCTCCGGATCACTTTCGTTTTATCACCAAACTCCTCAATAATGCGATCCAAGTCATTATTTTATTACTATAACATCTCAAAAAGCTCTGCAAATGTCCGTGTTTTCTGTGCGCTGATTCAGTCAGCCAACTTGTTTACTACGACCTCCCCGTTATCTGATACCTGATACCATGTATGACTATTCATGAGATCGCCTTTTTTTTTTTTTTTTTTTAGACTTGTCTCGGCTCCTGTCGCCCCCACTGGCAATTGAATGGTTTTCTCGGCTTTTTCCGGAGAAAAACGACTAAACACCCGTTTATTGCGTTGCTATAATGATGTCGGACCCAGTCCGACAAAGGACCTGTGAGGAATAATTGCAATGTCGGACCCAGTCCGACAATGGACCGCAAAGGGTTAATAGGGGTTTACACAGCAGTGTAACAAGTGCAAAGCCAACATCTCGAAGCATTAGGTCTTAACCTGTACAATTTTCCCTTTCCGGTCCGATGTCGGACCCTGTCCGACATCATCAAAAAGATGTAAAGCACAGGTCTTTTTTTCTCCGGAAATGTCGAGAAAACCTTTCAATGGCCGAGTGAGACCGAGAGAAGCCGAAAAAAAGGAGGGGGGGCGGATCTGAGCAATACACATAGCCCCGGCACCACAGAGATAACAGCGTGTGTAAAATAAACTGCGTGTGTGAAAATAAATTGGACCTGACGCACCTGTGAGGCACTGAATAAATGGGGCGCTAAGGGTTAAGAAAATCAAAAAGTCCCATGACCCCATTATGGCGGCTATCTTGGGTCTGAGGTCAAAATGAACAGTACCGTTAGAGGAGTTTCCCTGACACTGAAATCCAAAGCTGGATTGGTTATGAGATCTCATGAGCAGGAGCCTGGGGCTGGCAGCACATACCTGACTTGCGGTTGACCTGGTTCTGCGGGATGATGATCTGACAGGAGTTGGCCTCATTGGTGTTCTTGATGGGGTGACTCAGCACACAGATCACCCGGATCACCTGACCTACCTTCCGCACACGATCCTGCAAGTAGCTGGGGTCGCAGATAAGCTGTTTGCAGCGTGCCACCTGTGACAGAGGGGAACAGGGCTTAGCAATGTGACTCCAGTCCCGTTTACAGAGTGCCCCACCTGTGACAGAGAGGGACAGGGCTTAGCAATGTGACTCCTGTCTTGTTCTTATTGAATAATGATTTAAATCGTCACTGTGGCAGAGTGCCCCACCCGTGCGTAGTTTGTCGTGGGTTCAATCCCAGGTGGGGGACACTGCTGCTGTACCCTTGACCAAGGTACTTTACCTAGATTACTCCAGTAAAAACCCAACTGTATAAATGGGTAACTGTATGTAAAAATAATATGTAAAAAATAATGTAATTGTATGTAAAAATAATGTGATATCTTGTAACAATTGTAAGTCGCCCTTAGTGTCTGCTAAGAAATAAATAATAATAATAATGTTGTATGTGGTGTGTTATTGTTGGGGTATATATAGTGGTGCACGGGATATAAATTGGGCTATGTAGCACGAGTGTTGTAATATGTATTTAGGCACGGGGATTGCACAATCACTTCATGTGCGGATAAAATGTGTATTAGTGAGCACGGGGATTGCACAAATTAGTTCACGTGCTGGGATTCAAGTGAATGATTAATTAGTAATTGAATCCCAGCACAGCTGTGTATATATAGAGGCACGGATCACTCACTCAGGGTCGGGTGTTCAGGGTTAAAGAACGGGAGAGAGAAGGAGAGTAAATTAAATAGTAAAAACAATTGCTACCTGTGCTGGAGGACCAGCATGATACTTGTTTGCTTGTTTCGTCCACTGTTTGTTAGTGTCTGTTCATTTGGCCAATGTGCCCTTTATTTTGTCAAAGTGTTTTTCGTTTGTTCAAACCTTTTTATTTTGTTCATTTAATAAAAGTACCGCAGTGCATTCATTAGCCCAATCTGCTGTGGATTCCTTTCATTGTACCCACAGTGCTGTGTGTTTGTTCCGGTCTGACGTCACCGCTCAAGCCAGCTTACCACAGTCACTTATTCACAATGCTGTTGTCTACCTGGCTTGCATTGGCTGATTATTGCTGTTGCTTTGGAGCACAAGGGAAAACTACAACATGTGAAAGTACTTCCTGTAAGTCTGTGATTGAGATTTGGGTTTGCGTGTAGTGACTCTGTTTTTGGATTAGGGATGGGGTCATGGTTAGCGTGCTAGTTCAGGGTTACCTCTCCCTCTGACTTGACTCCGATGACATGACCATTCTCCGTAACGATCTCCTCCACAGGCTTGTTCAGCATGTATGTCCCTCCGTAAATTGCACTTAATCTGAAACACATACACGCGTAGGTCAGGTTACACTGCGTCTCCAGTAAACCCTGCAGAGATGATTCTGATAAAACACCTTCACTTTCTTACCTGGCAAATCCCTGAGGCAGCTCCCCCAGCCCATACAGAGGGTACAGGTACGGGCTTTTGCCATAGCGTGCCAGGGACTCGCTATACAGCTTGATGCGGTTAATAGTCTCCAGGCAAGGCTGGTCCAGGTAGCTGTGATTGAGAAAGAGGAAAAGTGTTCATCATGGGTTCTCCCTCAACTCTGACCACTAGACTAGGCCACACTGTTTCCCTCCTGCTAGTCCCTCAGCTCTAACCACTAGACTAGGCCACACTGCTTCCCTCCTCCCAGTCCCTCAGCTCTAACCACTAGACTAGGCCACACTGCTTCCCTCTTCCCAGTCCCTCAGCTCTAACCACTAGACTAGGCCACACTGCTTCCCTCCTCCCAGTCCCTCAGCTCTAACCACTAGACTAGGCCACACTGCTTCCCTCTTCCCAGTCCCTCAGCTCTAACCACTAGACTAGGCCACACTGCTCCCCTCTTCCCAGTCCCTCAGCTCTAGCCACTAGACTAGGCCACACTGCTTCCCTCCTCCCAGTCCCTCAGCTCTAACCACTAGACTAGGCCACACTGCTTCCCTCCTCCCAGTCCCTCAGCTCTAACCATTAGACTAGGCCACACTGCTTCCTCTTTTCCAGTCCCTCAGCTCTAACCACTAGACTAGGCCACACTGCTTTCCTCGTTCCCAGTCCCTCAGCTCTAACCACTAGACTAGGCCACACTGCTTCCCTCCTTACCAGTCCCTCAGCTCTAACCCCAGCTACTAATCTGAATGCAACATATATTAACATATGTATGCAAGCCGCACTGTATGTAAATGCCAATGCAAAGTTTCATCCAGTTTGCGTGAGCTGTTCCCTTAGCCTTCACTAGCCCAACAAACAATAACCTGGATTCTAATTGTGCTACCCCCCCTAGGGGTTCAAATAAAATAACAGTGCCGTTCTCGTCTGTGGACTGTCAGTTTTGGTCCGCATTGCTCGGTCTTGCACAGCCTAACAAGTGGGATAGCCATTGGCTGTGCTGTGGTTGCTAGGCGATCATGGCATGTACACAGGCTTGGTTATTATGGGATGTCTTGACTGCTGCTTGCTTTGAGAGCACATCAAAACGGTTACTTTTGATAGAAAAATCATTCAAATATAAAGAGATAAAAAAACTGTGTTCTCTTACTGTGATGATTGTTCATTTTTTTCAACAAATTTGTGGTCTGCATTTACCCAAAGGGTTCATATTATGAAGTCTGCATTGTTTACACTGGCCCACAGACAGATCTGTGGACTACGTACTTGAATATGGAGGTAGACATATTTACAGAGGTAGCAATGTTGGTAGAGGTCACTAGTTCCACTCACTCATCTGTCCTGTAAAGCGCCAGTGCATGGCCAGTGAAATCAATCACATCCTGACCCAGGTCAAACTTCTTGTAAACATCCCTCATGGTGGTCAACTTGGGGTCCACTCCCTCATAAGTCTTGGGGTCATTCTCGTCAAAATTGGCCACAAACACCAGGAACTTCCTGAACCTGCGTTTCTCAAACATTCCCATCAAATCTGGAGGTCAGAAAATAAAAGTGGTCAGATCAGCTGTGCTAGGTCCATCTCTAGTGGTCAGATCAGACTCACCTCCATCTCGGAGTTCATCAGTCATTAAAATAGCTAAGGTAATAGTTAACGCACCGTAAACAATTTACTCACATGACTTGATCATCCAGTTCCTACACATACAGTACATCTACTGTGGCTTGCGTCACATGACTAGAACAGAACAGCATGCTGTATTCATTAAGAATGCTGTGCATTTTGAAATGATTAAGGTTGACAACACAGTGTCACCACTAAGTTGATGGAACATATCTGACCATCACTGGCAATAGTAGGGATGGAATTATACATGATTATTGTGATGATAACAATCCTTTATTTCGTCTTCATTATTTATTGTACTGCAAAATGATTAGCTATAATTATATTCTCATGAATAACCTTTCATCTGAAGATTCAAGGGCTCAGAGCCACGGCTACCAGGATGTTTTGTCCTCCCTGCAGACAACTGGTTTGTTCATTTAGAGAAGTTGCGGGAGAGAACAGCTGTATGGCTTTATTTTAAAAAGCCAATAAGCAAAGAGCAGAGTGAGAAAGAAAAGAAAAAGGTTGTATGATAGAGAAAAAACTACTAGGGAGAAAGTCGCAATTAATGGGAGTTTAAGGCATCATTTTTGGCCACTAGCGGCTCTGCGTCCAGCCTCAGTGTGCAGCACACTTACTGGAGGCCAGCGCCTCTGTCTCTGTGGACGGCACTTTGTAGATCTTCCCCCCCTTGTAGACGAAGCTTCCTTCCACCACCTTGAAGTCGAGGTACCGGGTCACCTCCGTGTACAGCAGCATCTTCACCAGCTGGCCTGTGACGTCACAGAGGCAAAGACAAACACAGGTGAGATGCCAAGGACTGGACTGACCACCGACAATGAACTATTTACACCTTCACCTTCCACAGGGTATATTAGCAGAAATGAACTAGTATTTCCCATGTGTATCTTATCGTATTTTATGTAGGCCCACTTGTGCAATTTTGCTCATTTTAAGGTCAGTTTTTAATGTGAGCGCTTTCTTTAGACAATGTCATGTTTTAATATTTATCAAGTCTCAAGATGCTAACCAAAAGAGTTGTTTAAAGATGGTGCCCATGTTAAAAAATGGATGCAAACTAGAAAAAATGACCAGTCTTTTAGTTTGCCTGGTTTTGCTGGGTCCTCTCTTTCTTGTTTCACACTGCTTACCTCTGAATTTCTTAATGATCTTGTCCTTTGAATGAAACCCACCTCATGCTTACTGGATCCTACTCCCTTTGTTCTTTTTTCATACTTGTCTTGCAAATCTTAGCCCCTTGGTGTTAAATATTTTAAATGACTCCCTGAGCTCTGGAGTGTTGACGGCTGCTTTTAAAACGAAGGCAGTCACTCCTGTGCCTAAAAAAGTTATCATTTTAATAATCGTCCCATCTTAAAATATTAGAGCGAGCTGTCACTTTGCAATTAAATTGCCATCTAACTGCAAATAAACTCTATGAACCTTTGCAATCTGGTCTGACAACTTCACAGCACTGAAACTGCCCTTGTTAAATTACAAACTATCTTCTTATGGCAGCTGACTCGTTATCAATTTTAATTCTTTTGGTTCTTAGTGCTGCATTCGACACTGTAAATCATGCTATCCTACTTGATAGGTTAGAGAGTTTGTTTGGCATTTCTGGCATTGCACTAAAATGGTTTCAGTCTTATCTTACTGGGCATCAACACTTTGTTGTTATGCCCCAAAAGAGATCAGGGATTCTGCCACTCTTAATGCTTTTAAATCTAGCTTAAAGGCCTACTTTTATAGAAAGGCATTTTTATGACTGTTTTTGTTTTCTGTTTTGTTTGTTTGTAAAGCGCTTTGAGATGTTGCTTTTAAAGGCAATATATAAAATAAAGTTTATTATTATTATTATTATTATTATTATTATTAAAATGAGCAAAATTGCACAATCGGGCCTACTAGACAAGTTCATTTCTACAGATCCTCACTATAGTAGTTCCATTACAGTGTTTTAATACAAGGCAAGGCTGAGAGGACACAGATGAGAAGAGTTCAGTGGGCCTCTTTTTTGGAGTTAGCGCGTATGTAAAGTAGTGAGCCTAACGTGCGCGATTAAACTAAATTTACTGCCCCATTTATTAACAGAGAACGCATTAATTTACATGCACAGTGTTTGTAAGGTGACCAGATTTTTAAGTCCTTAAACTGGGACAGTATGGAAATATTGTGAATAACTTCCAACTACAGGGAAGCTCTGAGGTTTTTATTTTCACTTTGGCAATGTTTGACCTAATATCATATTGATCTGATTCAAGCATTCCAAATTCTAAAAGGTATTGACAATGTCGACCCAGGGGACTTTTTCAACCTGAAAAAAGAAACAAGGACCAGGGGTCACAAATGGAGATTAGATAAAGGGGCATTCAGAACAGAAAATAGGAGGCACTTTTTTACACAGAGAATTGTGAGGGTCTGGAACCAACTCCCCAGTAATGTTGTTGAAGCGGACACCCTGGGATCCTTCAAGAAGCTGCTTGATGAGATTCTGGGATCAATAAGCTAATAACAACCAAACGAGCAAGATGGGCCGAATGGCTTCCTCTCGTTTGTAAACTTTCTTATGTTCTTATGTTCTTATATCAAACATCTGCCCAGCCGAAACACTGTGTTTAAATGAACAATTAAACATAAAAGGCTTTATTTTCTAACTTACCAAATATAAAGCACTACTTCAAAAAATGAAATATTAGAAAAAAAACCACATTTCAAAAGAAACTAGTGTGTAAACAGGTATATGTACATACAAAACTGTAAAAACGAATGTATTTTGTAATTTAAACAAAAGTAACGTGTTCTGTGCGTGTGTCACTCGGTGCAGCACTGAATCCAGGTTGAGCTGCTGCAGCCTGCAGCTTTACAGTTTAAATGTTTCTGATCTAATAATAGAAAATACTACATTTTAACAGAAGTAATTTCTATCTGAAATACGGTTGTTCATTACTGTTAATATTTTATGTCCAAAAGCAAAGCAAAACATTTGAATTAATCTCACAAATCCGGACTAATTTAACTATTGTACTAAATTCAGCTTCTTTTTATAAAATTGCCATATAACCCAAACACAATGTGCTTTGAAACGAAGCTAAATTGGTACTTAATAGATAAAAAAACAAAAAACAAAACATTTTGCCTTAATTTTTAAATCAAGAAATCATGAATACAATGCCTACTTCTGATTTGGCTTGTCCAACGCGAATGTAGAGGCCTGAAGTGTGTATCCTAGCAACGCGCACATCTACCGTAGTAGCACTAAAAGAAGCGCACTCTCACACACTCAAGGTTTTAATACAAACCGGCAACAGGAGACTTCAAACTGGGTTCTAATTTGATGCATCGATTCACCAATATGTAATCGAAGCTCGGGAAATAAGGACAGATGACCAATAATCAATGCATCGATTAATTGTTGAACCTCTAGGTATTACATTTCAATTCAATAATATTTCTCAAAATACATTTCTTCCCATTTAATATGACATGGTATTTGTTCTGTATATTATTTCTATTGCGGTTTCTGCTTGGATCATTAGTGTGCCGTGATAAATAGATACTAGGATTTTTTTTAGCCACGTTCTGCTATTAAACTATTACTATTATGGAATGTGTTAAATATCCTCTTTTGACTGTGTGCAACAAATAAACCCTAATCAGCTTTTCTGAGTTTTGCTGCCCTGATTGCAGAAACAGGAATTTCCTTCTGAAGTAGTTATTAAGTATGATAAATAGTAATCCACACAGACAAACACTTTGTTTCTCCGAACAGTTGCATTTCCAAATCCCCCCTTTATCATGCTGCAAGCTGACGGGCATCGCTTAAACAGAAAGGAACCTCTTAAACTTTGCCTATTCCATTTTTTGGTACCAATCAATGATCATGAGAAAGCGTCTGACAATCTAAATGAGATAACTACACATTTTACGAAGGCTAATTTATTTGCTGATCCTGGCTATTTTTTTTTTTTTAGTCACAGTATTGGCTAAGACATGGATCAAGGTGTAATACGATTCAATCGTATTCCTTTTCTAATCAAATGTTGTCCCTTCTAGAAAGGAATACTATTTAATCTTCCTTAATATACGGATAAGCATTAGCCTGTGTAAAATGCGCAGAGATGCTTTCAGATTGTCAGGCGACGCTTTCTCATTATCATTGACTGGTACTGAAAAACGTATCTTTGATTGGTTCGGAAAAACTGCATAGACAAGGCGGGAAATGTCAGCATACAATTAACACGTTTTCAACAGGTTCCTTTCTGTTTTAAGTGATACCTTAAAACGTGTTAAAAAGGAAATTTGGAAATCAAACTATTTGGAGAAACTTAAAGGTATCGACCTCACCCCTGCCCCCCAGTAATTCGAGCCCTGACCTTTGTCTCTTTTGCTGAAGGAAAAATATGTTTTTATCCAGGTGTGACAGGGCGAGGAGCCCTGCACATGAAAAGGGGGCAGGGCAAAGCCCTGCCGTAAATGTATTGTTTATTTTTAGAATGGGGTACCCCTCCGCCCCTGTGCAATTTATTATTTCGTGTTTGTTTTGTTGTATTTATTATTATTTATTTATTTATTTATTTATTTATTTATTTATTTATAAATATGACGGTGTAGCTGTGTTGTTTTGTTATTGTTTTATTTATAAATGTGACGACGAAGCAATGTATTTTGTATCGTCTTACAGCATGGATGGGTAGCCCCATCAGCATTTAAATAAACCTTGTGCAGAAGGTGACCATCTCCCAAGTTAATTAATTGTTGCTAATTGGGAGATGGTCACCTGCATATAAGCCTGCAGTGGGTGGGTTGTGCAGAGGAGAGAACGGAGCGAGGGAAAAAGAGGAGAAAGAAACGAAACAAAAAGTAAAAAAAGAATCAAGGAACAGTGAAGGCGATTTGCCTTTATTTTTGCTCTGTGAGCAGTGTTTTTGTTTAAATATTGATTTTATTTCTGTTATTTAAATAAACGGCGCACGCCGCGTCTTTTGCCCTGCAGTACTGCCTGTGTGTTTTCTTCAGGCATCAGGTCTAACGTCACCACATAGCCATCCTGTCACACGATGTCTTGTTTTTCTTCCATTAAACTAATAGCTGTGATAAAGTAAAATACCTTATATAACCATCACACGTATGAAACAGATCTATTTTTTTCTCAAACTTTGCAGAATAAAATATACTTCTTCTAGAACAAATTTAACACAGAATTAAAAATAAGGGGTCACCAAATTAGAAAGAGATTTATCCTCCCTCTAAGGCAGCTTATTTAAATATTTTGTTAAAGGTCAAATGAAACAAGTACACTGTTCTTTTTTTGTAATTGTTTTAAACTATTTGTATCATATACAGAACACAACTATAAATGTGCATTTTTTTAAAGAAATGAAATTGTCACCGGCAGACCTGAAACTACTGTATTTCATTACTGCTATAAGCATAAGATGCATACTTAAAGAAAGAAATGTTCTGAAACTTGAATTTCACAAATGTGAAAACAACTAGTTCATAAATATTGTATTATTCACTAACATACGTTTCTTAGAGGGTTACCTGTGTGGTGAACTGTAAGTGAATATAGACTTATTTCAATAGAAAACATGTTTCCAATTACATTTGCTATATTTTACAGCCCTGCTATTGTTGTGGTGGGCTATTTTGATGCACAAAGTGTTCAAACCACGACAAGGTTCAGTGTACTGCGTTGTAAATATGGTACGGTGATGTGACAGGACAGCGTTTTTTTCACACACTTGTTGCCTATAGCTACACACGAAAAAAAGCTGTTTGCACGCAGATATACAAATATCATGGATGAAGAGAATAGGTCCAACACAAATGTACCTGTGTGAGCCGTTATTATTAGACTACAGTAAGACCATAAGAACATAAGAATGTTTACAAACGAGAGGAGGCCATTCGGACCATCTTGCTCGTTTGGTTGTTAGTAGCTTATTGATCCCAGAATCTCATCAAGCAGCTTCTTGAAGGATCCCAGGGTGTCAACTTCAACAACATTACTGGGGAGTTGGTTCCAGAACCTCACAATTCTCTGTGTAAAAAAGTGCCTCCTATTTTCTGCTCTGAATGCCCCTTTATCTAATCTCCACTTGTGACCCCTGGTCCTTGTTTCTTTTTTCAGGTCAAAAAAGTCCCTTGGGTAAACATTGTTTATACCTTTTAGGATTTTGAATGTTTGAATCAGATCGCCGTGTAGTCTTCTTTGTTCAAGACTGACTAGATTCAATTCTTTAAGCCTGTCTGCATACGACATGCCTTTTAAACACGGAATAATTCTGGTCGTTCTTCTTTGCACTCTTTCTAGAGCAGCAATATTATGCATTACCATACATATCACATATTCATTCTGATTACCATAGTGTGGCACAATACAATTAGTGTGCACCAGAATATGCCCACTACTTCGCGCAATAATGAATACAGTTGCAATAGTAAATATGTCATTAACATGCACATTAATTGCAATTATCGCGCACCATAAAGTTTAGCGCCCTTTCATAAATGAGGCCCAGTGAGTGACTGACCGTTTGCCATGAGGAATTTGGGGATGAGGTCAACATTCCAGTCCCGTCCTCTGCCCATGGATTCCGGAGGGCCGTCAGGAATTCCAAACCGCTTGTACAGCTGCCAGGAAGAGGAGGGAGAAGAAGGAAAGTGAAGTCAGAAATGGGAGAACATGACACAGCCGATCAGGTGGGCCCAGTCTCCTGGATTGTGATCCGGTCTCAGTATATAAACTGTTCCACTCTTATAGCTGCGTGAGCAACTCCTAACAGTAAGCAGGGTTTGAATGGTGGCACTGTGGTGTGGAGGCACCAAATATTTATTCAGCCCCCAAAATTGCAGAACCGGTAGGCCACCTTAAATTTTGCCTGTTAAAGAAATTGACAAATGGCAAAAGGGTAAATTAAGGGCTTCACAACCTATTCTTCTGGATATTTTTTACTGGGCTACACATAATGGATTAGAATCCCGTATTTGTCTCAGCACATCATAAGACAGATTGTGCTTGAAGTTTTGACAGTAAGCAGCATTACATTTCTCGTGACTGATTCATGTTTTGTGATATACATTTACTATTTGAGTGCAGTACCATGATTTTCAAGTAATACTTAGTGAAAGTATTTATTGTGGCTTTCTCGCCTCCTGATCAGTTTAAAGGTGTGATATTCTTCTGGCAAAATCAAACACAAATTGGTTTGCTTCGCTTATTTAGTTCTAACACATGCTGTGACGCATTTTAATTGCGCATTGAGTCGCGACCCTTCCAGAACTGCAGAAGGCAGAACACAAACAGGGCCCCGTAGAATGAATGAATGAATAAACAGACAAACAAACAAATAAATAAATAAATATGTAAATAAATAAGCTAGTTGGATGGCCCTGAAAATGAATGCATTGATTACATAATGATTGAAACTTTCCAGCCTGCCGTGCGTGGGCCCCAGTGCAGCTGCACCTGCTATTCCTCCGCCACTGCAAGCAGTAATCTGTGTGGGATTGGTTTGCATCACATGATGAATCTGTGTTCACTGAAAAGAACACCCAGTGCAATACATGCAATAGTAAGGGTACTCCAAGTCAAGGTACGATAATAACTAATCTTATTGCTATGTGGACCAACATGGAGGATAGGGCTGCTATGTTGTTAACCTTTATCAGAAATATATGTTATTAATATTGAAACACATTAGAAAATGAGGATGTCAGATTCTGTTTAAAAAACATAAGAAAGTTTACAAACGAGAGGAGGCCATTCGGCCCATCTTGCATGTGTGGGAAATGGGGGAGGGAGGTTGTTATTTTTGTAAAGACTATGTCCCTTTTTTTGGCTCCTGCATCACTGTGGCAAAGAGGTAAGTGAATACAGGTGAGTGCATAAGAACATAAGAAAGTTTGGTTGTTAGTAGCTGATTGATCCCAGAATCTCATCAAGCAGCTTCTTGAAGGATCCCAGGGTGTCGGCTTCAACAACATTGATGGGGAGCTGTTCCAGACTCCCACGATTCTCTGTGAACATACTGGAACATTTTGTAAGTAAAAAAGCCATCATGAGAAGCCCTCCATTAGTCTGCTGTTCAATCACGTCTTCAATCACGTCTTCCCTGATTCTTCTTTCTTTGAGGCTTAATAGATTCAGTTCTTTCAGCCTTGGGGTTAGTCTGGTTGCTGTTCTTTGGGCTGTGGTGGCCAGAATGGGGCATTTATAACACTGATGTGAATAGGAGTACACGTGTGTAGGAAATGACTTAGTAAAATACCTAACACTGCACACACCCTACTGTATTAACACTGCACACACCCTACTGTATTAACACTGCACACACCCTACTGTATTAACACTGCAGCTGTGTTGACGTGCACATCTTTGACAATGACGGTTTATGAAGAATTCGAAACGTCCAACACTCTGAAAATGCTGATACTCTAAACTATTCACACCTGTTAGAAAAAGCTGAACTAAATAATGGTAAGAGAGTAGTGAAAAGGTGATGAACTTACTGAACCTTGAAAGTGTTACAGAACACCCTGCAGAGTTTATAAGAAACACTGTTCCCACAATGCACCAGTCATTTCAATCACAGCACTGCTGCTGCAGGATGCTTCTCTTTCTCCTGGTGAACACTCTTGAGTAAACTTGAGAAACACTAATTCTCGAGTTGATTAACTTATGATGTGTGAATAAAAATATCAAAACAATCAGGAATATTTAAGAAGAAAATTCTACAATATCAACGTAGGGTACAGCAAAAGTGAAGTACTGTGTTTCTTATAAAGACTGCATGGGGTTCTAGAACACTAAAGTTTACACACTAGTGACACCTGGTGGACGTTGAGAACATTACAGTCACAGTGAAATGAAAAAGCCGATGGTCAGGCTGCAATTAGAGAATGAGTCCAGTCTGTCACACATCTCTTACCTCTTCAAGGGGCGTTATTGAAGAGCTCTCCCCTCCATAGTAAGGATTCCGATCCATGTGAAGAACTTTCTTGCCATTCACAGACATGATCCCAGAGAGAATACATTCCTGGCAACGACAAAAAAACACACAACTCAGTTCTAGCTCCTCACAGTCACCCCTGTGCTAATTAAAAATGAGCACTGGAAGAAAAGGGAATCCTGCAGCCCTACTTTTCACAGAACGTGTGATAACAAATTTTAAAGGAGTCGACAATATGTTTAAAAATATAACGCTGTGATATGGACTACCTGGGACACAGCAAAGGTAATGTAATGTGTTTCTTGTAAATGGTGCAGGGGGTTCCCTAAAACTTTAAGCCCATATCATACAGGTGCAAATGAGGTGCAGAATGTATTCAAATGCATGTGTGTGACCTGTCTATACTTGTATGAAACAGAAATGAAACCGAAATAAACTTTCTGAATGGTATATACATTTGAAATGGAAAATCATCAGTCATTATTGGGAGATTCTCACTCAATAGACCACTGCAGCTTCTTCCTGTGTACAACTTTTTCTCCTAAGTTCAGAATCTGTGCTTTGCCACTGTAGTACCACTTAAGAACCATGGACTTTCTCAAGGTTCAAAAGAACGACTTGCAGCAGTGAATTGTTTAAAAAAAACATTTCCTTTGTTGAAATTTTGTTTAAAATACCAGAAAACTAGCAACACTTAGTTACCATTATTTAATATTAATGCGTGGATGAAATTACCAGTAATACCTTCTGATATTTGATATTCTTAGTTTATAGGAAAACTGTGTGCTCTGATGGGCTGAATAGCTTATTCTCGTCATAAAATGTCTTATGATCTTGTAGCTTTGTAGTATTTTTTATTTTTTTTTGGTAACAGAAAAAGCTAGGGAAACAGGGTTGGAGGTGTATCGCATTTTGTACAGATTTTGCTAGGAGTAACACTGTCAAAGTAAACTAATTTTAAAACATTATTCTGTCTTTGTAATATATTTTATTGCATACATCCAGTAAACGCTAATTTGGTTTACATTAATAGTTTCTGTATTTTATTCATGCATTCTAGTCACACGCAATGACATCTCATTTATCCGTGGATTTCACATATCTGTGGACCTATGTCCCCCAAGTGCGAGAATAAACGGCGATCCACTGTATTAATAATGTTTTAGCAAATCTGTGAACTATAAACGAACATAGCTGACAAGTTTCTGTACTGCAAAGAATGGCATTCTGGTCCTTTATTAAACAAGCTAGCCTCGTTTTGCAAAAAGGCTGTATGTGTATTTTTCTTTATAGCAATGTGTATAAGAGCCTGTTAAAAAAAAAGAAAACTACAGCCCCCACAATACACCTGACTGGACTCCATCAACTTCCTGCCATATGAATACTCTGAAACTCAAGTGTGAAATGGAATGCTTTTCATGCTGCATCAGTCAATGGTTTTTCCTCTCCACTTGGTTTTGGCATATTGTTCCAATCTGCTCTTAAGCATAACCCCGCCCAGTCCTTGCTGCAAAAAGACTGTTGAGAGGTCCTTCACAGAGTATCACTTTGGGAATCTGCATGTCCTACGATCAAACAATGTGGCCATGAAATGCTAACTACCCCAATATGATCACAGGTAAGAGTGCAGGGTGTCTGCTTTCCATAACACTGGAATGATGAAATGGCCATAATGGTGTATGAGATATGTGGCGTATAAGAGACAGTGGATTTGAGATATCTGCAGTATAGAGACAGTGCATTTGAGATATCTGCAGTATAGAGACAGTGCATTTGAGATATCTGCAGTATAGAGACAGTGCATTTGAGATATCCGCAGTATAAGAGACAGTGCATTTGAGATATCTGCAGTATACAGACAGTGCATTTGAGATATCCGCAGTATAGAGACAGTGCATTTGAGATATCTGCAGTATAGAGACAGTGCATTTGAGATATCTGCAGTATAGAGACAGTGCATTTGAGATATCTGCAGTATAGAGACAGTGCATTTGAGATATCCGCAGTATAAGAGACAGTGCATTTGAGATATCTGCAGTATAGAGACAGTGCATTTGAGATATCTGCAGTATAGAGACAGTGCATTTGAGATATCCATAGTATAGAGACAGTGCATTTGAGATATCTGCAGTATAAGAGACAGTGCATTTGGGATATCTGCAGTATAGAGACAGTGCATTTGAGATATCCGCAGTATAGAGACAGTGCATTTGAGATATCTGCAGTATAGAGACAGTGCATTTGAGATATCTGCAGTATAGAGACAGTGCATTTGAGATATCTGCAGTATAAGAGACAGTGCATTTGAGATATCCGCATATAGAGACAGTGCATTTGAGATATCCGCAGTATAGAGACAGTGCATTTGAGATATCCGCAGTATAGAGACAGTGCATTTGAGATATCCGCGGTATAGAGACAGTGCATTTGAGATATCTGCAGTATAGAGACAGTGCATTTGAGATATCTGCAGTATAGAGACAGTGCATTTGAGATATCCGCAGTATAGAGACAGTGCATTTGAGATATCTGCAGTATAGAGACAGTGCATTTGAGATATCTGCAGTATAGAGACAGTGCATTTGAGATATCTGCAGTATAAGACAGTGCATTTGAGATATCCGCAGTATAGAGACAGTGCATTTGAGATATCCGCAGTATAGAGACAGTGCATTTGAGATATCCGCAGTATAAGAGACAGTGGATTTGAGATATCCGCAGTATAGAGACAGCGGATTTGAGATATCCGCAGTATAAGAGAAAGTGGATTTGAGATATCAGCAGTATAAGAGACAGTGCATTTGAGATAGCTGCAGTATAGAGACAGTGCATTTGAGATATCCGCAGTATAGAGACAGTGCATTTGAGATATCTGCAGTATAAGAGACAGTGCATTTGAGATATCCGCAGTATAAGAGACAGTGCATTTGAGATATCTGCAGTATAGAGACAGTGCATTTGGGATATCCGCAGTATAGAGACAGTGCATTTGAGATATCCGCAGTATAGAGACAGTGCATTTGAGATATCCGCAGTATAGAGACAGCGCATTTGAGATATCTGCAGTATAGAGACAGTGCATTTGAGATATCTGCAGTATAAGAGACAGTGCATTTGAGATATCTGCAGTATAGAGACAGTGCATTTGAGATATCCGCAGTATAGAGACAGCGCATTTGAGATATCAGCAGTATAGAGACAGCGCATTTGAGATATCTGCAGTATAGAGACAGTGCATTTGAGATATCTGCAGTATAGAGACAGTGCATTTGAGATATCCGCAGTATAGAGACAGTGCATTTGAGATATCAGCAGTATAGAGACAGTGCATTTGAGATATCAGCAGTATAAGAGACAGTGCATTTGAGATATCCGCAGTATAGAGACAGTGCATTTGAGATATCCGCAGTATAGAGACAGTGGATTTGAGATATCCGCAGTATAAGACAGTGTGCATTTGAGATATCCAGCAGTATAGAGACAGTGCATTTGAGATATCTGCAGTATAGAGACAGTGCATTTGAGATATCCGCAGTATAAGAGACAGTGCATTTGAGATATCCGCAGTATAGAGACAGTGCATTTGAGATATCCGCAGTATAGAGACAGTGCATTTGAGATATCCGCAGTATAAGACAGTGCATTTGAGATATCCGCAGTATAAGACAGTGCATTTGAGATATCCGCAGTATAGAGACAGTGCATTTGAGATATCCGCAGTATAGAGACAGTGCATTTGAGATATCCGCAGTATAGAGACAGTGCATTTGAGATATCTGCAGTATAGAGACAGTGCATTTGAGATATCCGCAGTATTAGAGACAGTGGATTTGAGATATCTGCAGTATAGAGACAGTGGATTTGAGATATCTGCAGTATAGAGACAGTGCATTTGGGATATCTGCAGTATAGAGACAGTGCATTTGAGATATCTGCAGTATAGAGACAGTGCATTTGAGATATCTGCAGTATAGAGACAGTGCATTTGAGATATCTGCAGTATAAGAGAAAGTGGATTTGAGATATCCGCAGTATAGAGACAGCGGATTTGAGATATCCGCAGCATAAGAGAAAGTGGATTTGAGATATCTGCAGTATAAGAGACAGTGCATTTGAGATATCCGCAGTATAGAGACAGCGCATTTGAGATATCCGCAGTATAGAGACAGTGCATTTGAGATATCTGCAGTATAGACAGCGCATTTGAGATATCCGCAGTATAAGAGACAGTGCATTTGAGATATCTGCAGTATAAGAGACAGTGCATTTGAGATATCCGCAGTATAAGAGACAGTGCATTTGAGATATCCGCAGTATAGAGACAGTGCATTTGAGATATCCGCAGTATAGAGACAGTGCATTTGAGATATCCGCAGTATAGAGACAGTGCATTTGAGATATCTGCAGTATAGAGACAGTGCATTTGAGATATCCGCAGTATAAGAGACAGTGCATTTGAGATATCCGCAGTATAGAGACAGTGCATTTGAGATATCCGCAGTATAAGAGACAGTGCATTTGAGATATCCGCAGTATAAGAGACAGTGCATTTGAGATATCCGCAGTATAGAGACAGTGCATTTGAGATATCTGCAGTATAGAGACAGTGCATTTGAGATATCTGCAGTATAGAGACAGTATTTGGAGATATCTGCAGTATAGACAGTGGATTTGAGATATCTGCAGTATAGAGACAGTGCATTTGAGATATCCGCAGTATAGAGACAGTGCATTTGAGATATCCGCAGTATAGAGACAGTGCATTTGAGATATCCGCAGTATAGAGACAGTGCATTTGAGATATCAGCAGTATAAGAGACAGTGCATTTGAGATATCTGCAGTATAGAGACAGTGCATTTGAGATATCCGCAGTATAAGAGACAGTGCATTTGAGATATCCGCAGTATAAGAGACAGTGCATTTGAGATATCTGCAGTATAGAGACAGTGCATTTGAGATATCAGCAGTATAAGAGACAGTGCATTTGAGATATCCGAGTATAGAGACAGTGCATTTGAGATATCCATGCAGTATAGAGACAGTGCATTTGAGATATCCGCAGTATAAGAGACAGTGCATTTGAGATATCCGCAGTATAAGAGACAGTGCATTTGAGATATCCGCAGTATAGAGACAGTGCATTTGAGATATCCGCAGTATAGAGACAGTGCATTTGAGATATCCGCAGTATAGAGACAGTGCATTTGAGATATCCGCAGTATAGAGACAGTGCATTTGAGATATCCGCAGTATAGAGACAGTGCATTTGAGATATCCGCAGTATAAGAGACAGTGCATTTGAGATATCCGCAGTATAGAGACAGTGCATTTGAGATATCCGCAGTATAGAGACAGTGCATTTGAGATATCTGCAGTATAGAGACAGTGCATTTGAGATATCTGCAGTATAGAGACAGTGCATTTGAGATATCCGCAGTATAGAGACAGTGGATTTGGGATATCTGCAGTATAGAGACAGTGCATTTGAGATATCTGCAGTATAGAGACAGTGCATTTGAGATATCCGCAGTATAGAGACAGTGCATTTGAGATATCCGCAGTATAGAGACAGTGCATTTGAGATATCCGCAGTATAGAGACAGTGCATTTGAGATATCCGCAGTATAAGAGACAGTGCATTTGAGATATCCGCAGTATAGAGACAGTGCATTTGAGATATCCGCAGTATAGAGACAGTGCATTTGAGATATCCGCAGTATAAGAGACAGTGCATTTGAGATATCAGCAGTATAGAGACAGTGCATTTGAGATATCAGCAGTATAAGAGACAGTGCATTTGAGATATCTGCAGTATAGAGACAGTGCATTTGAGATATCCGCAGTATAGAGACAGTGCATTTGAGATATCCGCAGTATAAGACACAGTGCATTTGAGATATCCGCAGTATAAGAGACAGTGCATTTGAGATATCCGCAGTATAGAGACAGTGCATTTGAGATATCCGCAGTATAAGAGACAGTGGTTTCCGATATCCGCAGTATAAACTCACAGTGCCTTTGAGATATCCTATAGAGACAGTGCATTTGAGATATCCAAAAGATGTTTACAGTGCATTTGAGATATCCGCACATTAATAGACAGTGCATTTGAGATATCCGCAGTATAGAGACAGTGGATTTGAGATATCCGCAGATAGAGACAGTGCATTTGAGATATCCGCAGGTTTGCCAGTGCATTTGAGATATCCGCATATAAGTTCAGTGCATTTGAGATATCCGCAGATAAATAGTGCATTTGAAATATCCTTAAAAAGAGAAAAATATATTTGAGATAAATCCGTATATATAAGAAAAGTGCATTTGAGATATCCGCAGTATAGAAGCAGTGCATTTAGATATCCGCAGTATAGATTGAGTGCATTTGAGATATCCATGTTATAAGACAGTGCATTTGAGATATCCGCAAAATAAGACAGTGCATTTGAGATATCCGGACATATATGTATGCATTTGAGATATCCGAAGTAAACAGACAGTGCATTTATAGATATCTGCACTATTTAGTTAGCATTTGAGATATCCGCAGTATAGAGACAGTGCATTTGAGATATCCGACAGTATAAGACAGTGCATTTGAGATATCCAAAAGTATAAGACAGTGCATTTGAGATATCCGCAGTATAGAGACAGTGCATTTGAGATATCTGCAGTATAGAGACAGTGCATTTGAGATATCCGCAGTATAGAGACAGTGCATTTGAGATATCCGCAGTATAAGGTGTGGTGTCTGTGGATTTGCAAACTCACACAAGCTCCCCTCACAGGGATGCTTAATACCAAGTAAAGAACCAAAAGATGTTTAACTGGCTATTGATCATGCTGCCTACATTAATATAAGCTGGATTTTAACCCTTGGTTAGCACTCATCACTGGACTGTGGATTACAAGCAGATGGAGACATTATCAGGAGGGATATTAAGCAGGTTTGCCTGTTCTAATACAAACATATGGGTTCAGATCATTATCAACTGTGCTAGGATAAATATTCAAAAGCAAATATGACTTAAAAATGACAAAAATATATTAATAAAAATGTGTATATAATAAAAACGTATTCTGTATTAATATTAAAAGCTAATGAATGTATAGGCCTAACCATTGAAGCCTGCAGCTGTATGCATGTTATAAACTGTGCATACCTTTGATTTGCAAAATGTCGCTCAGTGCAGTACAGTCATCATTCATGCATGTGCTGACTGTGTGATGCAGTTGAAGTGAAACAGACATGTCAAGCTTATAGAATCGCACTGTTTACTTAGTACTGGTGCATGAGCAAAGTGCAGTACAGTCAGCATTGAAGCTCCAAAAGCAGAAATCTTTCTTCTGACGATCCAGAAAGTGAGAGGAGAACAAAGCAGTAAAAGCACCGAACCATCTGTTTCTGGGAAACATGTTGGCAGAATCGAATGTCAGTGCAGTACAGTCAGCATTCACATATCCGAGTGCTGACTGTACTGCTGCATGAGCTCAGTGCAGTACAGTCAGCATTCACATATCCGAGTGCTGACTGTACGAGCTCAATTCTGCTCTTCCAAGATTGGGAAGTGCACATTTAAAGTTTAATTTGTATTTTACATTTTCCTAATCATTAACACATAATTGACAAGTTATTGACAAGTTGTATTATTATTATTATTATTATTATTATTATTATTATCAGTAGTAGCTGTTTACAGCCCTATAGATTATATTAGAACTCCTGTAGTTTACAGTCTTCTTATGTACAGCTGTAAGATATAAGGTTTATTATGTACAGGTCACATGTGCATCTTAACTGACTTCACCACAGCACACAAACTGGCAGTTTAATGAAAATGATGCCCAGATTTCAAAATGTTACTGATGAAAGCAGACACGTGTTAGTTGAAAATCAGGAAAATGCTGCCACACGAAAAAAGATGTTGAGTGATATAAATGTACTAAAACTTTTACTAAAAGTGTAACTGGAAGAAAATGCAGAAAACAGGAAAATTCATCAAATACCAGTACAGCAACTCAACAACATGACGGTATACTGGGAAGCCAGGTATTTAACACGACAGAAATATGAAAGTTCAATTTGCTATGTAATCAAACAGACTTCACAAAAACACAAGAAAGTTTAGCAGCAAAACAAAAGCATTAAAAAAAATCAGAGAAGGGAAATGGTCATATATGCTACTTTTCAAGATATTGTAAACTAGTACAACTAAATATAACAACTAATGTACACCAAAGTGTGCAATAAAAAGCCTGTAATTGTATCTCAGGCTTCTGGTGACATGGATACTACACCCTCGGTCTGGAACCAACTCCCCAGGAATGTTGTTGAAGCTGACACCCTGGGATCCTTCAAGAAGCTGCTTGATGAGATTCTGGGATCAATAAGCTACTAACAACCAAACGAGCAAGTTGGGCCGAATGGCCTCCTCTCGTTTGGAAACTTTCTTATGTTCTTATTAAAAAAAAAGTTTATTTTATACTCCATGCTACGGGGATGAGTAATGATTAGTTGTAGTGATTGTGAGTGTAAAATGATTAGAAATGGAACCAGATGGCTCCTTCCATCAGGAGGAGGAGGGAGGGACAGGTCCAGGAGCTGACCTTTGAGACGGGTCCCCGCTCCAAGACAACCTCCCCCCTCTTCAAAGCTCGATCCCGGCACTTGCAGAGCGAGCCTCCAAGTTCCTGCAGGTACTCTGTCTGTTTAGGATGCAGGCAGCATTGCCCCGCCTCCAGCACTTCCCGGTGTTCCGACTTCCTGGAAGAGGTGCGGTCCTCTTGGAACCATCCGGCCTCGTACAGAGTGTCGTGACTTAGAAGGCGTGGGGGCGCTAGGCTTGGCGGAATTCCCACCAGTGGACTCAACCATCACGCCCCTGGTGTGAGCCCTCCAGTAGGGGGTTTACCGAAACACCCTGCATGCCCTAATGGTCAATGCAGGGTAACGGAGATCCACTTGAAAAAGGCCTATGCGGCAGAAGCACAGGTCATGCGCCTGGCCAACACGGCAGGCTTCTTTTCAGTCAGCACCCCTCCCTGAGCCGGTGGCTTCAGACTGGTTTCAAGTACGCTGCTCCTGATCTCCAGCTTCCAAGGGCAAGCCCTGGGCTGGCACCCGGCAAGCCTTGTAGTGGCTCACAGGCAGCTTTGGCTGTCCCAAGAGAGAGTCCCTGATGAGGACAAGGCTGCATTGCTTGCCGCGCCAATATCCCCTGGCCATACCTTCAGGCCAGCTGTCGAGGAAATACTGCAACGGTCCCACACGTGGCGTCTCGACAGATAGCCTCAAAGCTCTATTCCCGTACTCTGGTACGGGAGAGAACAAGACGCTGGCGTCCACCTGTCACACACACAGTGACTCGGACAGTCCCGAGCCCCACTGCCCCGCGTGACGACCTGAGGCACCGCCTTTAGGCTTCCACAGCAGCTAACAACTGGGCCCACCCACAACGACGGGACGTGGGATCCCAATGCAACAGCGCTCCCGGAGGCAGTTCCAATGCCGCCCCAAGCAGCCCCTGCAGCAGGCCCCTGAAGGCTTGCGGCCTCAGACCCAATCCTTCACACAACACCAGATACAGTATTGGCGCACTTGCACCTCAGACAATTGGGTGCTCGCCACTGTATGCACCGGTTACGTGCTTCAGTTCCGCGCAAGTTCTCCTCCTTTTCGAGGGATCATGGTTACATCCGTGAGCGACCCTCTCCAGGTTTCGGCCCTCAAGCAAGAAGAAGCGGCACTACTTTTCAAGCAAGCCATCCGACCCGTAGAGCCCACCTCCCAAGAGGAGGGGTTCTACTCAAGGTATTTTTTGGTGCCAAAGAAGGACGCCGGCCTTCGCCCCATTCTAGACCTGGACACCTCAACAGGTTCTTGAGGGACAGGAGGTTACAAATGGTCACACACCGTCACCTCCAGTCTGTCCTGCCGGGCAACTGGTTTACTACTGTGGACTTAAAGGACCTGTATTTTCACTTCCCTATTCGTCCCGCGCACAGGAAATATCTCTGCTTCGCTTTTTAGGGAAGCGTGTTAGGAGTTTTCTGTCCTTGTCCGGACAGACGAGCCCAGGATGCTCTTTTACGCATTCCCGCCAATACCATTAATCCCGGTCTTCATGGAGAAGGTCCGGAGAGAGAAGGCGACAGTTCTTCTGGTGGCCCCCAGATGGCCCAGGAGAAATTGTTTTTTGACCCTTTGCCAGCTAATGCAAGGCCAGCCCTGGGAGATCCCGCTACACCTGCACAATTAGTAATACGCTACCTAGCCCCGTGTACTACACAAACAAACCGTTTACCTCCATTCCCCTCTTGCACGGCAGCCATATCTGCATGCCATGTCCTCAGTGTCCCAAGGCGCTCATTTCCTGGCGACCCGTTTCCTGAAGGGTGCTCGGCGGTTAGGTCCTCCTAGAAAGGACATCCTCCCCGAGTGCAGTCTAGATGTGGTATTGGAGGCTCTCACTAAGGCCCCGTTTGAGCCTATGTATTCCATAGAGTTGGATAAGTATCTCTCTATGAAGGCAGCCTTTTTGTTAGCCATCACCTCTGCTAAGCAGGTCAGTGAGCTACAGGCTCTGTCTGTGCGTGCTTGAGATGACGGAAACAGGGTATCGTTATGTCCGAACCCCGCATTCCTCCCTAAGGTGGTTACAGCTTTCCACTTAAACCAGTCATTGGAGGAGGATCGGAGACTAAATTCCCTCTGCCCAGTTCGGGCATTGAGATGTTATGCTGGCAGAACGAGAGCTCTGCGACAGTCTGACCAGCTCTTCGTCTGTCATGGTGTAAGGACCCTGGGTAAGGCCCTCTCAAAGCAGTGTCTGTGTCATTGGATTGTGGACACAGTTTTAACTGCATATACTAATGCCGGCCTACCCCCACCTGGGCGGGTGGCCACGCATTCTACCAGAGGAGTGACTACATCATGGGCCCTCTTTAGAGGAGCCTCACTGACTGACATATATACTACTCCGCTGGGCTACTCCACATACTTTCACCAGGTTCTACCGATTAATGTGGTACATCTCTTGGTGCCTTCTTTGGGCACAAGGGTCCTTGAGGTTGCACACTCACACTGCTAACTGTGGTTTTGCGGTCTCGAGACATCCCTTGTATGCTGCCTCTGCTCACGCTCCCTCGCGACGACTTTGGTATACTTTTCCCAAAAGTATTGTTGGTGGTCATCTTTGAATTGAAAGAGAATGCTAGGTTACGGATGTAACCCAAAACTCATTATTCAACGATGTGGGAGAAAAAAAAAAGTCAGCCCCCTGCGACGCTGTAAACCCCCGTCCCAACCAATGTAAGCACTCGACAAATTTACAATGAAAAACAGGAGGATGGACCAGGGATCTAAACATCAGGTATGGCAGGTTATTCTTTCTGTTATTTAATTTGTATGTTTGATAACTGCATAGTAACGATAAATGTCATTGTAAGGTGAAACAGCACAGTTCTTAATAGGGCGATTTCGAATTAACTGGAGTGTTGTTCATTTTTACTAACAGAAACATTTTTATAAATTATTACTAGGCTGTCAAGCGATTAAAAAAAATTATTCGCGGGGCTCCCGAGTGACGCATCCAGTAATGGCGCTCCGCGTGGAGTGCAGGATGCGCCCTCTAGCCTGGAGATTGCAGGTTCCAATCCAGGCTATATCACAGCTGACCGTGACCGGGGGTTCCTAGGGGGGCGACACTGGTGGCGGCGCCGCCGGGTAGGGAGGGCTTAGGTCGGCAGGGGAATCCACGGTTCACTGTGCATCAGTGCCTGTGGTTCTGCAGTGGAGCCATCAGATCTGCATTGTCCTCCGGCACTATAGGTCTGGTGGCCTCGCTGTGGATCCGCAGTGTGAAAAATGTTTCGGAGGATGCGTGTTCCAACCACAGTTTCCCGAGTCTGTGGGGGGGTTGCGAGCGGTGAGCCGAGGATACAGATAGTAATTGGGCATACAAAATTAGGGAGAAAAACTGGGGTAAAAAATTGGCGACGACTAAATTTAAAAAAATAAATAAATTAAAAATTAAAAATTATTCTCAATTAATCTTCAGATTAAAAAAAAAATGAATCTCAGTTGATCTTGGTTTCAATCGCATATTTAATTGATGCAATTACTGCATCCGTCTCATTTATTACTGTTTTGTTACTGATGGAATGTATTTTCTATTGTTTTGGCCAGGTTATAGTATTTGCACTGCTCAGATTATTTTACTGATGTTATTAGTGTAGAATTAATACAGCAAAAATGATTCGTTGGAACTCTTTTTTGTACTGCACAGCCCTAATCATTACCCATCTGCAAAAATGCCACTGCTTGTGGCTATATAATGAGACTGTCACTATAATAATAAATAAACGTTTATTTTTATAATTGTTTTGTCACTAGGATGACATTGTAACAACAGTTTAACAGCACTGTATGAGACAGTAATATCTGTATGTTAATAATCGATAGATAGATCTAACTCAGCATAATATATAGTTTGTACCATTGTAGTCTAGCATCACTAACAATCACATTCACAATGGGAACCGCTTGCAGGCTGAGCTCTGTTTTCCACCAGCACAGTGCAATCTGGGATATCTCCGGTCATCCAAACCCCACCCTGTTTTTTTTTAATAGAAAGACGGCCAAGGATGTGCAAGTTGCATTGCCAAAATCAAACACGATTTGTGTACACATATCCAATATAGCGAATAAAACGACTGATAGCGACTCCGTGACTATCTGTTACATTAGAAGTGTGCAAGATAGTATCTCCTAATATTAATATAGATAGATTTTAGGTTTTAATCAAGATATCATTTTTAGATTTTTTATTTTATTTTAAATATATTTTTTATTTTATTTTATTTTAAATATAATTTTTATTTTAAATATAAAATGTCGTATTATAAGCAGCAATGTTTTTATTGTTAACTTAATAATTGGTAATAACTCATTTTAATTATTATTATTTTGAATGTTAATAACTGTTGAATGTTAATAATACAGCCTACGTGCTGTTAAATAATAGCGATTATTATTATTATTATTATTATTATTATTACCTGCTTTAGTAAATGCATCTGTTATATTGTATTCAAACCCCACCATCATAGCAAACAACCAAGCTAGATATAATGCCGAGTTTGGCTACAGCACGTTTAAAAAGCGTTTAAATCGCTCAAATTATCTCAACATTATTTTGTGTTGCCCCGTAGACTCAATTTAACAGCCTGCATTCTCCATGGATATAAACGCTTTTCAATAACAGGTAAGTGTTTAAAATAGTGGTTTCCATTAGAGCCCTTATTTTGAACGCCTCCTTGTGTGTACTGAGCTCAGCAGCATATGAGAATTCAAGCACCGGTATTATAAATTCAATTCATTGTATATCATAGAAACCGACAATAACATGTATTTACATTGCACACAAACCCTCCATTATTACAGTCTATTTGTTAAGCAGTATTTCTGACGATCTATTAACAGATTATTCACTACCTGTCGCTGTTTGCGTAGCAAGGATTATTTGTATAGTCACTGCATGGGCGTGATACCTGATATTCTATTGAGTCTACGGCAGAAATCGTTTTATTATTAATAATTTAAAAATGTTGTTGTCCACCCTTTCTTTTTTTAGTGAAGGGCTGGTCTGTTTTGGCCACTTTAATATGTTTTTTAAATTATTTTTTTCTTGATTAAAACACATATATTTAATGGATGAGACAAAAGTTGATGTTATAATTAACTGTGCAAATGTAATTGGACGGTAAAGCTTACTAAACAAACAAACAAAAGGGTTTTAATTACATAAAAAGTACACGTACCACTATAAATGCTGTATAATTTAAAGCAATGATGTTTGCATTCCTATTCATTATTAGGATATTCCCTTTTAAAAGCAATATACTTACCGTAAGACCAGTACCCAAAACAATAACATCATATTCTTCATCCATGGTTGTTGGTAGGCTTTATTATTAAGCAAATACGAGAAAACAAGGAAACGGAGTTGATTCTTCAAAAAATGGTTTCAGGTTAAAAAGACACTAGTTTCAGAAATGTGTCCAGCGAGAACGACCAAAGATGGCCCTGTGCGTGGAACTACTCATCCAGCTGGTGTCGCCAACTCCGCGACCGAAAATAGTCCCTCCCACTAACGCAAAATCCCCATCTTAATATAATTAGAGTCGCGGGTTTATTTAACCACCATTTTAGGTTTTTTTTCTTTTTAAAGAATGGATTTGACAGTGTAGTTTTAGGTGTAACAGGAGACGACGGGCTTGTTTTCATGTATTTATTCAGCCCTTTTTTTTTCTTTGCTGTGAAAACGGTACTGCCTGTGACCTTGGTGCAGAGGCAGGGAGATCACTCCACCGGAGCCTGCATCACTGGATGGAATGAGAAATTGATACCTCGAAGTGAGCAAAGATGCTGAGGATGAAACAGAGGAAACGGGTGTGTGTGTGTGTGTGTGTGTGTGTGTGTGTGTGTGTGTGTGTGTGTGTGTCTGTGTGTGGCACTGCATGTCTGTGTGTGTTTTGTGCGTTGACACTGTCACACTATGTGTGTGTGTGTGTGTGACACTGTCATAGTGTGTCTGTGTGTGTCATAGTGTGTGTGTGTCTGTGGGTGTGTGTGTGTGTGACACTGTCATAGTGTGTCTGTGTGTGTCTGTGGGTGTGTGTGTGTGTGTGTGACACTGTCATAGTGTGTCTGTGTGTGTGTGTGACACTGTCATAGTGTGTCTGTGACACTGTCATGTGTGTGACACTGTCATGTGTGTGTGTGTGTGTGTGTGTGTGTGTGTGTGTGACACTGTCATAGTGTGTCTGTGTGTGTCTGTGTGTGTGTGTGTGACACTGTCATAGTGTGTCTGTGTGTGTGTGTGTGTCATAGTGTGTCTGTGTGTGTGTGTGTGTGTGACACTGTCATAGTGTGTCTGTGTGTGTCTGTGGGTGTGTGTGTGTGTGTGACACTGTCATAGTGTGTCTGTGTGTCTGTGTGTGTGACACTGTCATAGTGTGTCTGTGTGTGTCTGTGTGTGTGTGTGTGTGTGACACTGTCATAGTGTGTCTGTGTGTGTCTGTGGGTGTGTGTGTGTGTGTGACACTGTCATAGTGTGTCTGTGTGTGTCTGTGGGTGTGTGTGTGTGTGTGTGTGTGACACACTGTCATAGTGTGTCTGTGTGTGTGTGTGTGTGTGTCATAGTGTGTCATGTGTGTGTCTGTGTGTGTGTGTGTGTGTGTGTGACACTGTCATAGTGTGTGTGTGTGTGTGTGTGTGTGTGTGTGTGTGTGACACTGTCATAGTGTGTCTGTGTGTGTGTGTGTGTGTGTGTGACACTGTCATAGTGTGTCTGTGTGTGTCTGTGTGTGTGTGTCATAGTGTGTCTGTGTGACACTGTGTAGTGTGTCTGTGTGTGTCTGTGTGTGTCTGTGTGTGTGTGACACTGTCATAGTGTCTCTGTCTGTGTGTGTGTGTGTGTGTGACACTGTCATAGTGTGTCTGTGTGTGTCTGTGTGTGTGTGTGTGTCATAGTGTGTCTGTGTGTGTCTGTGGGTGTGTGTGTGTGAGAGTGTGTCTGTGTGTGTGTGTGTGTGTGTGACACTGTCATAGTGTGTCTGTGTGTGTCTGTGGGTGTGTGTGTGTCATAGTGTGTCACTGTCATAGTGTGTTGTGTGTGTGTGTGTGTGTGTGTGACACTGTCATAGTGTGTCTGTGTGTCTGTGTGTGTGTGTGTGTGACACTGTCATGTGTCTGTGTGTGTGTGTGTGTGTGTGTGTGACACTGTCATAGTGTGTCTGTGTGTGTCTGTGTGTGTGTGTGTGTGTGACACTGTCATGGTGTGTCTGTGGGTGTGTGTGTGTGTGTGACACTGTCATAGTGTGTCTGTGTGTGTCTGTGTGTGTGTGACACTGTCATAGTGTGTCTGTGTGTGTGTGTGTGTGTGTGTGTGTGTGTGTGTGTGTGTGTGTCTGTGGGTGTGTGTGTGTGTGTGACACTGTCATAGTGTGTCTGTGTGTGTCTGTGGTGTGTGTGTGTGTGTGTCATAGTGTGTCTGTGTGTGTGTGTGTGGGTGTGTGTGTGTGTGTGACACTGTCATAGTGTGTCTGTGTGTGTGTGTGTGTGTGACACTGTCATAGTGTGTCTGTGTGTGTCTGTGTGTGTGACACTGTCATAGTGTGTCTGTGTGTGTCTGTGGGTGTGTGTGTGTGTGTGACACTGTCATAGTGTGTCTGTGTGTGTGTGTGTGTGTGTGACACTGTCATAGTGTGTCTGTGTGTGTCTGTGTGTGTGTGTGTGTGTGTGTGACACTGTCATAGTGTCTGTGTCTGTGTGTGTGTGTGTGTGGTGTGTCTGTGTGTGTGTGTGTGTGTGTGACACTGTCATAGTGTGTCTGTGTGTGTGTGTGTGTGTGACACTGTCATAGTGTGTGTGTGTGTGTCTGTGTGTGTGTGTGTGTGTGTGACACTGTCATAGTGTGTCTGTGTGTGTCTGTGTGTGTGTGACACTGTCATAGTGTGTCTGTGTGTGTCTGTGGGTGTGTGTGTGTGTGTGACACTGTCATAGTGTGTCTGTGTGTGTGTGTGTGTGTGACACTGTCATAGTGTGTCTGTGTGTGTCTGTGGGTGTGTGTGTGTGTGTGACACTGTCATAGTGTGTGTGTGTGTCTGTGTGTGTGTGTGTGTGTGACACTGTCATAGTGTGTCTGTGTGTGTCTGTGTGTGTGTGACACTGTCATAGTGTCTGTGTGTGTCTGTGTGTGTGTGTGACACTGTCATAGTGTGTGTGTGTGTGTGACACTGACACTGTGTGTCTGTGTGTGTCTGTGGTGTGTGTGTGTGTGACACTGTCATAGTGTGTCTGTGTGTGTGTGTGTGTGTGTGACACTGTCATAGTGTGTCTGTGTGTGTGTGTGTGTGTGTGTGACACTGTCATAGTGTGTGTGTGTGTGTGACACTGTCATGTGTCATAGTGTGTCTGTGTGTGTCTGTGTGTGTGTGACACTGTCATAGTGTGTGTGTGTGTGTGTGTGTGTGTGACACTGTCATAGTGTGTGTGACACTGTCATAGTGTGTCTGTGTGTCTGTGTGTGTGTGTGTGTGTCACTGTCATAGTGTGTCTGTGTGTGTCTGTGGGTGTGTGTGTGTGTGTGTGTCATAGTGTGTCTGTGTGTGTGTGTGTGTGTGTGTGACACTGTCATAGTGTGTCTGTGTGTGTCTGTGTGTGTGTGTGACACTGTCATGTGTGTGTGTGTGTGTGTGTGACACTGTCATAGTGTGTCTGTGTGTGTCTGTGTGTGTGTGACACTGTCATAGTGTGTCTGTGTGTGTCTGTGGGTGTGTGTGTGTGTGTGACACTGTCATAGTGTGTCTGTGTGTGTGTGTGTGTGTGTGACACTGTCATAGTGTGTCTGTGTGTGTCTGTGGGTGTGTGTGTGTGTGTGTGACACTGTCATAGTGTGTCTGTGTGTGTCTGTGTGTGTGTGACACTGTCATAGTGTGTCTGTGTGTGTCTGTGGGTGTGTGTGTGTGTGTGTGACACTGTCATAGTGTGTCTGTGTGTGTCTGTGTGTGTGTGTCATGTGTGTCTGTGTGTGTCTGTGTGTGTGTGACACTGTCATAGTGTGTCTGTGTGTGTGTGTGTGTGACACTGTCATAGTGTGTCTGTGTGTGTCTGTGGGTGTGTGTGTGTGTGTGACACTGTCATAGTGTGTCTGTGTGTGTCTGTGTGTGTGTGTGACACTGTCATAGTGTGTCTGTGTGTGTCTGTGGGTGTGTGTGTGTGTGTGTCACTGTCTGTGTGTGTCTGTGGGTGTGTCTGTGTGTGTGACACTGTCATAGTGTGTCTGTGTGTGTCTGTGGTGTGTGTGTGTGTGTGTGACACTGTCATAGTGTGTCTGTGTGTCTGTGGGTGTGTGTGTGACACTGTCATAGTGTGTCTGTGTGTGTGTGTGTGTGTGTGACACTGTCATAGTGTGTCTGTGTGTGTCTGTGTGTGTGTGTGACACTATCATAGTGTGTCTGTGTGTGTGTGTGTGTGTGTGACACTGTCATAGTGTGTCTGTGTGTGTCTGTGGGTGTGTGTGTGTGTGTGACACTGTCATAGTGTGTCTGTGTGTGTCTGTGGGTGTGTGTGTGTGTGTGTCATAGTGTCAGTGTGTGTGTCTGTGGGTGTGTGTGTGACACTGTCATAGTGTGTCTGTGTGTGTCTGTGGGTGTGTCTGTGTGTGTGACACTGTCATAGTGTGTGTGTGTGTCTGTGGGTGTGTGTGTGTGTGTGTGACACTGTCATAGTGTGTCTGTGTGTGTCTGTGTGTGTGTGACACTGTCATAGTGTGTCTGTGTGTGTCTGTGGGTGTGTGTGACACTGTCATAGTGTGTCTGTGTGTGTCTGTGTGTGTGTGACACTGTCATAGTGTGTCTGTGTGTGTCTGTGTGTGTGTCTGTGTGTGTGAGACACAGTCATAATGTGTCTGTGTGTGTCTGTGGGTGTGTCTGTATGTGTGTGACACTGTCATAGTGTGTCTGTGTGTGTGAGACACAGTCATAATGTGTCTGTGTGTGTCTGTGTGTGTGTCTGTGTGTGTGACACTGTCATAGTGTGTCTGTGTGTGTGAGACACTGTCATAATGTGTCTGTGTGTGTCTGTGGGTGTACTTGGGGACCACTATACTGCCACAGGATATATTTGCAGACATTAACTTGTCTATTACCTCATTGTTTTTGTCCATGTCTATTGATTTTTATGTAGGTCTTCTTGTGTGGATTTTTGCTAATGTTAAAGATATTTGAAAAGATGGTCACATTAAAAATGGATGCAAAGTAAGAATCTTAAAATGACCAAAATTGTGGTCCTACATGATTGTATACACATGGATATGAATGTGGTAACAGGGTCAGGGTGAGGTCAGGGTTAGGGTCAGGGGCTTGTTACCAAAAAGTTCCAGGTTCAATCCCAGCCACTGACTCACTGTGTGTGTGACCCTGAACTAGTCACTTAACCTCCTTGTCCTTTGGATGAGATGTAAAGCCAAGGTGTAAGTGATTCTGCAGCAGCAGTTGTTATGCTTACTTTGCTTTGGATAAAAGTGTCTACTAAATAATAATAATAATAATAATAATAATAATAATAGAAACGCTAATTGCAGAAAACCCTATTGTAGTTCTGTTAAAGGTGAAACATCTTACTTAGTTAATATTACTTTTTGGCCACCAAGTGTAGGTAACATGTTTAATTTCTATGGCAAAAACATAATCTGATACAAAGACATATTCAGTTTTAGGAACCTCCCAGTATCAATGAACTGCAGCGATCAACCAGCAGGGGGAGACATAGTCATACATGATTTACTGGCTATGCCTGGCACAGAACTACACTTCATTTTGTGTTGCCCACAGGCCCGGATGAAGCTATTCTGAGGCTCTGTGCCCAGGGTTGCCTGATCTGTATGACGTTTGTAGCCAAAAGCTCAACCCAAATCTGTGAAATATCGATGAAAGCTGATTCAAAAATAGCCAATTTTATTTTTACTACATTTTACACAATATTAACCCAAAATTAACTAATTTGCCTTAAACTGTACTCATTTAGGACATTCAAGTATTTTAAATGAATAGTAATAAGGAACAAAATTAAATAGATATATCAATAACATTTTTTAAAAAGACTTCAATGCTTACTTTACATTCTTGGTGAGTTTTGAGAAGAAGCTGACTGGAGAAGCTAGCTGGCTGACTGGAAGCTAGCTGTGTTATATAGGAACATGTAACACACACATAAAAGGGTTGTGCTTAGGATGATTGTTGTCATTACCAATAAGTCGATATGGGGAAAAAGTAAAGCGTTATCTGAAGAACGTAGGCAGAAAATGATTTTTTGTCATAAAGCTGGAGAATACAAGATACAAAACATAATGTATCAGTGTGACAGGACAGCGTTGCGGGCCCAGATGGCATCGGCAGGGACAGACTCCGAGGCAAGAAAACTGCAGTTCAAGCAATGTTGCGCATTTTTAATGAACACCAAATAAAAAGGTTGTACAAACAAAAACACTACTGCTCACAGAGCAAAAATAAAAGGGTAAACAAAAACAGGTCTCACACACAATAAACAGGAACAAAATAACTGGCTCAAGGGCCAAAACAAGAGGTTTAAACAAAATCCAAAAACTGTAGGCTGGGCATTTGCCTTCACTACAAAGTTTTCACAATAATAACAGCATCACAAACACGCATGACAAACACACACCAAAAACTCCTTCTCCAAACAAAGGATTTTTCTCTCCTTAAATACCATGTGGCTGGAGCCTAATTATCATCAATTATTCAATTTAGCTCCAGCCACGTTCTCACATGTATTTTAGTAGGGATAGGAAATTAACCCCATCCCTGCCAACCACCACCAAAACACCACAAAACAACATTATTATTATCAATGTAATATTTTATAAAAAATGTATAAAGCAGTTTATATTTACAGTCTCAAGATAAAAAAAAGCAAGACTTGAGACTGCTAAAAACAGGAAGCAAGCCCCAGAGAATCATGGTAGAGATTTGTAATATTTTATCTCAATTCTTGAATATGTGAAGCTATTTAATCGTAAAGTCACCCATCTATTCCCATCTAAGTCGATCAGTCTGGAAGGCGGCGAGACTCTGTTGCAGGAACGTATTGACCTGGAAGGGAAATGACGTAGCAGCTGCGGATAGTAGAGACAGCTGCACTCGTTTACCAAGGGGTCATGCGTGATAGCATAAAAGGGAGATCGAAACTTGAAGGACCGGGAGAAACCCTAACAAAATTAAAAAAGGATTTGTAAGTGTTTTTTTTTGTCTGTTTGTTGCTGTTAGTAATTGTCTTTTGTTTTGTAAATCGCTAGACAGCTAACACGTCTCCAGAGCTATCGCCTTGGGCCAGCACTACCCGGAACAACAACACCACAGTCACTGTATAATTATAATCACCCATCACGAGCACTACTGCACGCACCCAGGACTGGTGACCGTGTATGTATATTGTGGGATGGATATTAGTGTTTATTGTTTGGGACTGTAACCCTGTTGTTATTTACTCCGTGCACTACACATCGCTGTGTATTGCCAGACCTGGATACAATTAAAAACGGTTCCAAACTGGATTATAACTCTCTGTGTTTCATTACTGCACTGCATCACCCCTGCGCCTGCACGTACCACTTACCACTTTGCCACAGTTCTGTATTTCTGTAACACCTTTGTTACCTTTCATTGCTAAATGTGTTACTCGAGAGCATGCAGCAGGCTTCCAAACAAGTCCACTGCAGTTGTAGGATTGGATGGCAAACACCATTCATGAAGCAGCATACCTTCCAAAAAGAACTTGGCAAAATCATCTGAGCATCCCCATTCTGGGAGAATACTGCAACACAAAGTCTCACAGTTATCACAGTATCCGATTCTCATAAGCTAGCTTGTAATCAATAGCAGCATGCAGTTCCAGTTGGATTGATGGTGTTACGCATTTTTCATACCCGATGCTGGTTCCATGTATGAATAATGTCCTGCAACTCCTGTTTAAGTAAAGTAAGAAAGCAAAATAGCAGTGATTGCCTGTGAAGAAGATTTTCTGCATTACACAAGCCTCAGTCCCTTATATCTTTGAAGAAATCCATCCAAAATTGTGTATAATTTTCTTTCAGGTACAACCAACATCTTTCAATTCTTTGATTGTGTACAGATCGAGAAATGAGAAATGCTGGTCGATCACACACCTGATCATGTCTTGAATGTGTACATTTTCTGTCCCTGCATCCATACGGATAGCTTGTGGCAACCCTTCGCTCGATCTAGTAGAAAACGCACTCATGACAAGTACTTGCATTGTTGCACATAACCTCATTGATAACTGCACTGAGTGTAACAACAATAAATGGAAAATAATACAGCATCCGTATTTTAACAGCTCAATCTGCAGGAGGTAATTGCTGTTAATCTTGGCCTTTTTTTCCACTCTGCTCAGCAGGTGACTCGGCGGGTAAAAGTTCAAGTCTTTGGCTCTGGGGCTGGTTAAAAAAAGCTACTATGGATTTTTAGTGTCCTGTCTTCATTTATTTTTTCTTTAGTATAGTATGCACTTCCGATGATAATAAAAAATAACAGTTTGAAATACAGCAACTGAATGATGGTGACGTAGTTGATTTTCATTGGTTAATTTGCCTTGCTACGGTGCACACACCACTACTGTTGCTGTCAATGACGGGTGAGTGGAATCCGAGCTTGATCCACTTTATACAGCCAAACTTTATGATCCGGCTCCAGTGAAACCAAACTCCATTCCTTTTTTTAAAAAAAAAAATCATGTTACTACATGTGCTACTGTGTCACCATATAATCACCTGTACTCATTGACACAGGGGCTGTGTCACCGTATAATCACCTGTACTCATTGACACAGGGGCTGTGTCACCGTATAATCACCTGTACTCATTGACACAGGGGCTGTGTCACCGTATAATCACCTGTACTCATTGACACAGGGGCTGTGTCACCGTATAATCACCTGTACTCATTGACACAGGGGCTGTGTCACCGTATAATCACCTGCACTCATTGACACAGGGGCTGTGTCACCGTATAATCACCTGTACTCATTGACACAGGGGCTGTGTCACCATATAAATACCTACCTTTCCCAGTTGACACAGTTGCTGTTCAGTTAAAAAATATTGAAACAATGTAAAACAATGGGATATACAGCCTAGTAAAGGTACTTTCGTCACTTTGTTAACTATTTTAATTGCGCTGCTCTTATACTCATTACGGTACACTTGAATGCACTGCGCAGTGTGCTTATCCCTCCCAGGAAAGAAAAAGAATGCAGGAAACAAACTGGTAATAAGTCTTACTTTATTTATGCACATTTGTAATCACGACAGAGTAACATCAGAACTCACTGATGATACAGCATTGGCAATGACGTTAACATGTCACAACCGGCGTTACGTCGGTATACCTTGTGGCGTATCTACGGGTGAAGCCCAATTGAAGTTTGCATTTTGCCAGTAGTGCGCCTCTGGCGGGAGGAGGCACGAGCAAGGTTTTAAAGTCCACATATTTGTCTACAGAAAAATTACTCGGGTCGCATTGTGGGTATATATCATGCCATATATTTTTGGAAGTGCGCTTTTGAAGTTCTATTGAAAGAAAGTGATTGTTTCTGGTAAAAATGGGAGAACCATGGAAAAAAGAACGGGTGTCTCCTGTCAAAAACTTTTTTGCTGGAGGAGTCGGAGGAGTATGTCTGATTTTAGCTGGACATCCGTTGGACACTATCAAGGTAATTCAAACATACACAAACGTACAGTACCCGTTTAAATTCAATAAATACAACTCCTTAACGTGTCTGCTGCAAAATACGAACTAGTGTTGTATTTCCATTCTGGAATGTTATTATTATTATTATTATTATTATTATTATTATTATTATTATTATTATTATTATTATTATTTAAGCCGGGTGTGTGGTTCGGTTACATACATAGATTTTACGTGTCAGATGTCATAAACTGATGCATTTTAATGAATTCATTATTAGCTTTTGAATGCTTAAGCACAGAAAGAAAGCTATAGCTATAAAATACCTGCTAGTGATAATGAAATACGGAGTTAATATGTATGTATGAGTTCGTGAGCTCGAATATGAATGTACGTTTTCTTAATGAATTCAGCAGAATAACCCATTTTGTATAATAATAACTTTTTATTTACCGTACTTCCTGATTTCCTAAAATTAAAAGTCGCCTGAATTAAGCGAAACTCTTTGAAACATATGTTACCGGTACCCTAAAAACCTGCGACATATGCTATACTGTACCCTCCAGTTTTCATAGGCTACTGTATTTGGGGTACTTTGGTAACCGATGCAGAAGACTTTATATGATCAATTATCGTACTGCAATAAAATACATTATTAAATAAATAAACTGCAAGTATACTTTTTTAACATAAAAGTGTTCTTCAGTTTGAATGGTTTTATATTCTTTCAGTTAGTCAAAGTACAGTAAGCACCAGGGGGTGGACGAAACAATATGGTCATTATATATCTCCCGTTTCCTAGGGATCAGCGCTGCAGCTTGAGATGTGAGCGGGATACCAAGCAGTTGGTTTGTGGTGTTAGTGGGCTGGAGGATACAGCATGTTCTGTATTGGAGAGTACTCCACTCTGGGAGAAGTTGAACAGTGTGCTTGTGATGCAGTTCTGGAGAGTTAGCAGTCAGCCTTCAATCTTCAATACCCCAAAATGCCCAGTGCCAAATCGTGTGGTTTTGTTTGTACAAGGAGCTGACAACCCAAACTTTAAGGAAGCACAGAAACCAGAGGAAACAGCTGGAAATGATGTGCAGATAGACAGGGTGAGGGGAGGAGACACGTTTTACAGAGTGTTGAGGGGATGGAATGGGTTACCGACTCATGTTGATGCTGAATCACTGGTTGAAAAAGTTTTGAGATCAATCAGCTGCTAAGAACCAGAGGAGCACTGATGAGACGAATGGGCTCCTGTCGTTCGTCATTTGTGTTCTAATACAACAAGCAGGTTTCACTTTTGGGAATGTATACAAACTGGATTGCAAACCAGACCCACATTTTGGCAAAGTTGAGTACACAGATAGCTAAACTATGGACTAATGTGGTAATTTTTTTTTTTTTTTTTAGTTATTAATATATTTTTTATTGATTTTCAAAAGAACATTACATCCAATATAAAACTAGTAACAATAATTTATTCACTAGACTTCATACATCTTAATACATATAATGGAATCCCTCCCACCCCACCCCGTACAGTCATATAACAAATAGGTCATAATATAAACTAACCCTGACATGCACATATCATGTCCCTTCCTAATTGAGAATCACAGAGAACGCTGCTGAATTGTGAGCAGTTCTTATTGGAATTACTGATCCTCTGTGTGTTTGTGTTAAGGTGCTTTGACTCTGAGTTCAGTTGCATTGCACAGATACGTAAGGTGTGTGTGTGCATTGTCAGCAAAACAAAGGCAACTTGAGACAAAGTAGCAGATCACTAGAGGGCGCTGGTTCTTTTTTTAAGATGCATTGGACAGGTTTCTACAGCAGGCAAATAGAAGTAAGGAGAAGGCCCTGGAATCAGGTGAAAGCCCAGTGTTTGAGTCAGCACCACTCAGTGATTGAAAACAACACAGAGGGGAAGGGACAGTAAAAACGTATGAAAATGAAAGTTCAAGATCTCCATAAGCTGTGATTGTTATCAGTGAGGACAGTGGCCCTGTGGTTGGGTTCACCAGCCTAGCCCTCTCTTATCTACAGTAATTCACTGCGCATTTCTACTGAGTCATGGCATTGTGTACTGTATCTCTCTTCTGGCAGTTTGTAATTGTCAGTAGGAATGATGTCATATACTAGATCCCGAGCAGGGGGTGAAGGCTGTTGTTCGTAGGCATGTTTCCATATATCTAGGAAACTGCTCATCCAATTGTGAGGAAACTTAGCATTAACATTATCTAGCATAAGCTATTGAGAGCATTCAGTGTTGAGGATATATAGGGGTGTCTCTCTGGACGTGTACGTATTCATCCGCATGTCACACTTGCATGTTTGAATATAAAGTGGAACTCTGTTTATCCGTGCGCTTGGGGGGACATAGGTCCACAGATGTGTGAAATCCACAGATAAATGAGGTGTCATTGCGTGTGACTAGAATGCATGAATAAAATACAGAAACTAATAATGTAAACCAAATTAGCATTTACTGGAGATGTATCCAATATAATATATTACAGAAACAGAAGAATGTTTTAAAATTAGTTTACTTTGACAGTGTTACTCCTAGCAAAATCAAAATGCGATACACTTCCAACCCCATTTCCCTAGCTTTTTCTTACATTTCAACAAAATACGTACCAACACAAGTGTTTTTTTTTTTAACAGCTTTTTAAAAATAATTCACTGCTGTAAATCGTTGTTTTGAACCTTGACAAAGTTCATCATAGTCTTTTGTTTCAGTGAGGCAAAATATGTTTGCTTGGGATTCACAGGAGAACTAATTTTACAGACTCATCATTCTGCTGCTCATGAAATCCTCCCATCTGCTGTCTGTGCGTTGACTGCACAGGTTTTAGACTGAAGCATACGTCGTTATGTGTGTGTGTGTGTGTGTGTGTGTGTGTGTGTGTGTGCAGGTATTACTATCAATGTGTGGACAAAATTTGAGAAAATGTCCCCACAAAGATAGTAACTCCTGAAAAAATGACGTAGTGGGGACGTCCCCACTTTGTAAATCACCTTTTTAAGAACTAAATATGCCTTCAAAAGAAAAAAAAAGTGCCAAAATATTTAGTGTGTTGTCGACTTTCACCCTGTGTGGAGTTTTGTCTGACTGGAGTTAGAAATAGTAAATAAAAATATAGTGGGAGTCAATGAGAAGTCCTCACAAATATAGGAATGCAAACGTGTGTGTGTGTGTGTGTGCGTGCGTGCGTGCGTGTGTGCGTGTGTGCGTGCACCGCGGGCGGTAAGTCTACAATAACGTACTGTATTTCAGAGATAAAACTCGTCAGGGAGCCGCGGATAATTGAAGACATGAATGGGGTGCAGATAAATGAGGTTCTGCTGTATTAGAAAGCCTTCATTCAACTGTGATGAAACTTGGTATTTAGCATAGTTGGGATTATCAGATTGTGGACATAGTGTATCTCTGTACGTACGGCACACTTCTTCACATGTGTTGTACGAGCACACAAAGTTATTCCACATACTTTACCATGGCGTGGGATGTATGTTACGTGTCTTGTGAACTTTTACTGCAGTTACAATATCATTATAGTAAGGTGGCCCAGAAGGGAAAAACACCTTGCATGAAAAAATAGACCAAGCAAATGAAAATAAAGTGTTTGAGACGAATGCATTGCATGAGCCTTACATCTCATCAAGGAATGTGTGGTGAAGACGCTCTGTCTTTCAGTAGGGTGGGAAGCAGCTTGTATCTTACAGCAACCTATACAATATATTGTATAATGTCTTGTTAAATAAGAATGATTAAACAGTATAGCCACAGGTATCTGTTTACCGCTGAACAGTTCTGTGTTTTTGGAAATGTCTGTCTCAGCTACCTGCTATACCTCTGTGAGATTCAGGTTGGTATTCTTAACCATCTCTGTTGCGGACAAACTGGAGTAGAATTGCCCAGGACAGGATTGAGCTCCACTGGGGGAATTTCATGACTTTACCTGTTCTTTCAGGTTTCTTTTTTGATCTGATTGTAGTTTATTTAGGTTTTATTTCAGTTTGTGTTTGGGGCTACCTCGATCGAAATGTTGTAAATCTTACCTTGACTCCACCTGATACAAAGGAACGTCAGGTGGCTGCATCACATCAATATCAGGGTCTACTGTATATTATATAAAGAAGAAAAAAAGTGTAAAAGTAAGGAAGGACTTGCTGTCTTGAAATTGCAAACATAGCATAGTCGGCACACAGCGATAAGACACCTGTAGTCAGGTCCCGTCGAGTTTGCGGTGGGTTGAAAGGGTTTAGAGTGGTGACGGGATGGAATGGGTTACCTAGCCATGTTGCTGATGCTGAATTACAGGTATCCTTTGAGACCCGACTTGGCAACGTTTTGAGATTAATCTGCCCCTAGGAACCGGACCCAATGACCTCTTCTTGTTCCCAAACGTTTCTTGTGTTTTTTGGTGACAGGTGCGTCTGCAGATCCAACCGAAAGCTGCTCCCAGCCAGGTGGTGCTGTACTCTGGGACCATCGACTGCTTCAGAAAGACTGTGGCCAGAGAGGTGAGGAGACCTTTATAAAGTGATTGCTGATAAAAAAAAAAGGGGGCTCCATACATCTCCATGTAATTTAAAATAATATTTGATCATCTTTTACTAATTTCTCAAAATGGTCTTGATAACTATTAAACTTTTTTTGTTGTTTTTATCTGTAAAGCGCTTTGAGGCAATTCATCATGAAAGACGCTATAAGAAATATAAAATGGACTGATTGTTTTTAAAACATTATATCTGATACGAGACTAGATTAAATACATGTCTGTTTGCAAGCCATGCTTTTAGCTGTCTTGCACTTCCTGGGTCACCAAGATAGTGAAAATGTCCCCACCACTTCACTGACCTCTTTCCTGTAAATAACCAGTCAGCTGCTTCCCCTATTGACTGACATGCTTTCAGCCAGTAATATGACCCAGAGGACACTGCTGAGGTTAAATGATCAAAGCCACCTTGGAACTTTCTTTAACTCAGTGTACTACCAGGTGTCTGTTTCAAAATGGAAACACATGTTTGCTAAGACAAATATTTCTTTTAAAACTGCTCCTCTGAGACATATGTAGTTAATGGAAGTGAACAATTGGTAAGATTTATGGAATTATTTCATTATAAGAACATAAGAAAGTTTACAAACGAGAGGAGGCCATTCGGCCCATCTTGCTCGTTTGGTTGTTATTATTATTATTATTATTATTTATTTCTTAGCAGACGCTCTTATGCAGGGCGATTTACAGTCGTAAACAAAAATACATTTCAAGAATCACAGTACAAGTATTAATACAATTAAGAGCAAGATAAAATACAATGACTTCGGTTCTAGCAAGTACAAGTATATGACAAAATATGATTCAATAACAGAGCAGATAACAGTGTCAGTGATAGTTACATCAGGATATAATTAAATACAAAATACTACAGATTAAATAAAACTTGTGACAGATTACAGTACTCTACAGGATTAAATGCAGTAAAATAGGGAGCAGATAAGAGCAAGTAAAGCACATTAAGGAAGAGTGATAAAGTGTCCAGAGGGAAAAGAGGAGTCCTACAGGTGCTGTTTGATCCCAGAATCTCATCAAGCAGCTTCTTGAAGGATCCCAAGGTGTCAGCTTCAGCAACATTATTGGGGAGTTGGTTACAGACCCTCACAATTCTCTGTGTAAAAATGTGCCTCGTATTTTCTGTTCTGAATACCCCTTTATCTAATCTCCATTTGTGACTCCTGGTCCTTGTTTCTTTTTTCAGGTCGAAAAAGTCACCTGGGTCGACATTGTCTATACCTTTTAGGATTCTGAATGCTTGACTCAGATCATCACATAGTCTTCTTTGTTCAAGACTGAATAGATTCAATTCTTTTAGCCTGTCTGCATACGACATGCCTTTTAAACCCGGGATAATTCTGGTTGCTCTTCTTTGCACTCTTTCTAGAGCAGCAATATCCGTTTTGTAACGAGGTGACCAGAACTGAACACAATATTCTAGGTGAGGTCTTACTAATGCATTGTAAAGTTTTAACATTACTTCCCTTGATTTAAATTCAACACTTCTCACAATATATCCGAGCATCTTGTTGGCCTTTTTTATAGCTTCCCCACATTGTCTAGATGAAGACATTTCTGAGTCAACATAAACTCCTAGGTCTTTTTCATAGATTCCTTCTTCAATTTCTCATATGATATTTATAATGCACATTTTTATTGCCTGCGTGCAGTACTTTACACTTTTGTCTATTAAATGTCATTTGCCATGTGTCTGCCCAGTTCTGAATGATGTCTAGATCATTTGTCATGCATTCGAGCAATGCTTATTGCCACTTTGGTGAGGCTAAAGAACCACATAGTTCTATCCAAACTGGCTATTTCTTCCATTGTGCATTCTCTGAGGACTGATCTACAGAAAAAGTAACCATGTGGGCTTCTAATGGCACTAGCTTGGAGCTGAGGGGTTGTGAACTTGCATATGGGACTTGGGACTTTGTTGTTATGATGACACATTTCAAACTACCAAAACCTTACTTTGTTGGAAATGTCCCTTTTCGGGTTGAGTTGGCGTGGAATGACCCATAATAGTCTATTTCTTTTATTATAGTACTTCATTGTTATAAAATTGTTATTAACACTATAACGACTGTGTTTATAGGCATACCTAGAACATAAGAACATAAGAACATAAGAACATAAGAAAGCTTACAAACGAGAGGAGGTCATTCGGCCCCTCTTGCTCATTTGGTTGTTAGCAGCTTATTGATCCCAGAATCTCATCAAATAGCTTCTTGAAGGATCCCAGGGTGTCAGCTTCAACAACATTACAGGAGAGTTGGTTCCATGACCATTCAATTTGACCAGCATATTAAAACATCATAAATATTATAATGAAAGGACAAACAATTGAATATGAGCCGTAGTTTTATTCAGGAACGTCATATAAAGCATCTACACAACCAAAACATTGTAAATAAACAGACATTTGAACAGAAATGTGTTTGTGTACAGACATATTTCATAACGTGCAAACTGTTGCGCATCTGATTTTAAGTCTTTGCGCATCTTTTTTAAAACAATTTTATAAGAAAACGGGTTAAAATCTTAAAATGAAAATAGAGAAAGGCATGTCACACAAATAGGATCTACATGAGTGGTAATTTTCATTTTAATTAACCTGGTAGTTTTAGAGAACCACGAGGATGAATTTTTTTGTAATGTTACTCTATGGAAAAATACTTTTTTCGACGTGTCAATAAAACAAAACTACCAAACAGAGCTGCACCCCATTTATGGGGAAATATTGTGCCTGCCAAACGACCTGAAATTAAAAAAAATTCAGCCAGATTGATTAATGTTAACCCCCTTTTTGAGCTGTGCAAAAAACAGGTTTAACATGGGAAGCTCATTTTAACTTTAACTATAGTGGGGCTACAGTATTAAAATAAGTAAAATAAAGACGGAACAGAATGCATTGTACAAGTGATGTTTACATTTAACAAAAATAATGTTAACAACTCAACTCCTGCTAATTATTTGAACAATGTTGCATGACTCTCGCAAGGTATACGCTAAGATCTCGCTAAGAAGACACAACAAATATTTAAATGAATTGCTGCTGTCTTCATTAACATATTTTCTCTTAGTACATATGACAAAATGTTCACTTTGTTATAACTTTGTAATACCCCCACTAGAATTCTGACTAAAAGCAGGAAGAGTTAACATATTACTCCTGTTTTGGCCTCTTTGCACTGGCTCCCTGTGCAGTATAGAATTGATTTTAAGCTGTTTCTGTTAACTTACAAGGCCCTGAATGGATTAGCACCTAGTTATTTGTTACTGACCCCGTATCTTCCAAACCCCACTCTGAGATCACAAGATGTGGGGCTGCTGGTTATTACTAGGATCAACAAAAGCAACACGGGAGGAAGGTCTTTTTCTTGTAGAGCTCCTAAATTATGGAATGCTCTGCCTTTGTTTGTCAGGGAAGCTGGGACCGTTACAGTTTTCAAGTCAAGACTAAAAACGCACTTTTATAAAATGGCTTTCTTATCTTAGTGGGTTTTAATGTAACTTTAAAATTGCTGCTTTTGTATTATGTGTATACTGTTATTTAAATAGGTTCTTTAAATGGTCTGACTGTGGCAGTTGTATGTGTGACATGCTATACAAATGTATTGTGGTTTGTTCTTTTTTTTCTGCTGTGTACTGTACTGTGCTTTGCAATACTTTTATATAAAAAAGCACTATATAAATGCAATCCCTTAGAAAATGAAAAACAGTGTTAAAGTAATCACAGCACACAACATCGTTTCATTAGCTATACATTGTAGCTATACATTGGGCTCAAATGTGCAGTTTTAAGAAAAGCAGGTTATAGCAAAAACATATTTTCATTTTAAAATATGCTCTACTGTACATACTGTTGATATGTGTCACGGTAATCAACTATTTCATCATACTGACAGCTCTGATTCACAGCCATAGTGGGGGCTGGGTGCTACTGACAGGCTTGTTTCTTGCTGTAGACTGTTACAGTCCTCTCTGACAATTTGTCTTGGCCTCTGCACTTCAGAATAGGACCCCAAAGCTGCACTGGTTACTGGTTTGTATTATAGGGATCCACGGACACCTCGTATTAGGGCTCTTTTTGGTAAATGATGAATAGTAATGAAAGCGCGGCTGTCTGCTGCACACGCCAGCAGAACACTCCCAGCATTCCTACCCCAGCATTGTGTTTCATAAGAACATGAGAAATGTTACCAACGAGGAGGCCACTGGGCCTGTCTCTGCTTGTCTGATTCCTGCAAGCTGATTAATCTCAAAACTTCAGCTCCCTTCAGTATTCCACCCTAAGCACTTTCCCTGTTGATTCGGTGGCTCCCTGCTAACTGGAGGTCATTTGAATCAAAATGGTTTTGTTTTCGCAAAATAACCCAATTTCAATGTTAAATTAATCCAGAAATACCAAAGAGCTCACAGGAACATAAAAGAATAGTGATTAAGCAGTAAGCAGCACACTGCCCTCTTTACTATATTACAGCGCTTGATCACTCGGAGGGCTCTGGGTTCAGTTTTTCCAGTACTGAATCTTTCCTTTTTCTCTAGATCTGCCTTTGCCTGACTTTGTCAGTGCTGCCAGATTGTTTTCAAAATCAATTCTAATTCCATTTGTGCTGATACCGTTCTTAAATTGGTGAGGTGTAAAAAATAACTTTTTAAATTTTTTTTATTTTGCAATTTAAACAAGAACCCCGGTCAAACGCATATGAGTGTCAACCATGTGTAAGAATCCCCATATTAACCAGTCCTGAGGAAAGAGGTAGGCGGATTCACAATTTTCAATAATGTGTGATTAATTTGTCATTATTGGATGTTGAGCTCCAGAAAGCACACTGCCCTCTTTACTGATTTATACCTGATTTTTAGTCTACTCAGTATTTTCTGGTACTATGTTTTAGGAAATCCCTAGGAGTTTATGTTGACTCAGAAATGTCTTCATCTAGACAATGTGGGGAAGCTATAAAAAGGCCAACAAGCTGCTCGGATATATTGTGAAAAACGGGGTAATGTTAAAACTTCCTTCTTCACAGAATTTTCAGTTCTGGTTTGTTTCTGCCTTTGATAGACTTTTCCTGCTCTAGAAAGATTGTTTTTTTTAAATCAAATATCCCGGTTTAAAAGGCATTTGTGCTGATAAAAACTTAAATTGGTCAGTCTTGAACAAAGAAGACTTTTAAATGATTTTTCATTTTTTAAACAAGAACCCTCAAGGGACTTTTTTCGACCTGAAAAAAGAATCAAATGAGTGTTGGAGATTTTAACCAGTCCTGAGGAAAATAAGAGAATTGTTCACAATGGAACCAATTCCTATAATGTTGTTGGAGCTGACACCTGATCCTTCAAGAAGCTGCTTGATGAGATTCTGGGATTTAAGTCATTAACCAAACAAGCAAGATGGGCCAAATGGCCTCCTCTTTGAAACAAGGGGTTCTTATGTTCAATGCTCTATAAAGAGGCTCTGTGTTTAGTTTATTCTCCTTTCCGGCTCTGTATAAAGGAATTAATGCTCTGAACCTGGTGTTTAGAACATTTTAAGAACATAAGAAAGTTTACAAACCGGCCATTTTTTGCTCGTCTACTCTTATTATTTTCCTGGTACTATGTTTTTCCAAACCCTCACAATTCTTTTGTGTAAAATGCTCCTTTTTTTGTTCTGAATTGTAATTTATCTAACACTCCATTTTATGACCCCTGGTCCTTTTTTAGACAGAGGATTTTGAAGTCAAACAAAAGGGCAAGATTGACATTGTCTATACCTTTTTGGTTTTGAATGTTTGAATTCAGATCACATTAGTCTTCTTTTTCAAGACTGAATAGATTCAATCAAAGTTAGCCTGTCTGCAAGTAACTAGCTTTTAAACCTATAATTGAATGCTCTTCTTTGAAAATATTATATTTTCTAGATGAGCAATAAAATTTTGTAATTTTAACAGTGACATTAGAACTGAAAACAATATTCTAGGTGAGGTCTTACTAATGCAAATGTAGAGTTTTAACATTATAAGGCAGAGATTTAAATTCAACACTTCTCACAATATATCCAAGCATCTTTGTTAGCAGATAGCTTCCCCACATTGTCTAGATGAAGACATTTCTGAGTCAACATAAACTCCTGGTCTTTTTCATAGTTCCCTTCTTCAATTTCAATAAGATCCCAAATGATATTTATAATGGTAATTTTTATTGCCTGGGATGCAATACTTTTTACATTTTCTCTCTATTAAATTTCATTTGATTAGTGTCTGCCCATAATTGCAAAATGCTGTCTAGATTATTTTGAATGACCTTTGCTGACAAAGTCAAAAAGTGTTTGCTCAAACTGAACCTATTTTTTCAAGTCGCATGCAAATTTATTAGTTTGGTTACTATACCAGAATCTAAATCATTAATGTAGATTAGGAATGGCAGAGGACCCAATGGTGAAAATTGGTCACCACTGCTTACCTAATCTCCATTTTGAGGTTTCTGGTCTAATCAGTAAACTTTCTGTTTTTACATGTTAACCACTCCCTAAATCCATGTGCATGCATTTCCAAAGAATCATTCAATTTAGTTTGAGAATTAATCTTTTATGGGGACTTTGTCAAATGACATTTAAAATCTAAATAGACCATGTCATATGCTTTGGGAGTTATCCATTTTCAATGTTGCATCCTCAAAAAAACCTAGGAGTTTATGTTGAGTTAGAAATGATCTCCATTTCCTAAAACCATGTGGGCTGTCTCCCAAAATATTGATGCTCATATATTGTAAAAGTGTTGAATTTAAATCTTATTATAATTTTAAAAAGTTTACAATGCATTAGAAGACCTCACCTAGAATATTCTGTTCAGTTCTGGTACATGGTTCGGGATATTGCTCCTTTAGAAAAAGTGCAAAGAAGAGCAACCAGTCTTATTCGGGTTTAAAAGGCATGTGTCAAGAGACTGTTGCATGAATCTTGGTCAGTCTTGAACAAAGAAGACTACTAACTTCTGATTCATTTTTTGAATACTATTATTGGAGGATCTCATCTGGACTTTTTTTAGAGGGAAAAAGAATATTTTAAGACCAGGAGTCCCAAATGGACACTTCTGCCTATTTAGTCAGGGTCCCTCTTTTACATTGCAGGGTCTGTAACCAACTCCCCAGTCTGTATAAAGGAATGGGGATCCTTCAATGCTTGATATAAATTGGCTTGGATCAATAGTCTGGGTCCCTCTTGTTCCAGATGGGCTCTGGGGTCATTTGTAAACTTTCTGGATGTTCTTATGTTCAATGCTCTATAAAGAGGCTTGGTGTTTAGTCTGGGTCCCTCTCGTTCCAGGGGCTCCGGGGTCTGTATAAAGGAATGGGGGCTCCTCTGGCAGGCGTCACCCCCATGACAGCGATCAGCTTCTTCGGTTTTGGACTGGGCAAGCATCTCCAGCAGAGGGAGCTAACTGACACACTCACGTGAGTCAATTACATGCAATCATTGTGTCAGTCATGTCAAACCTGCAGTACAGCACAGTGCTGTCAATTACAGCAATCACTGCATCAATCATGCCAAACCTGCAGTACAGCACAGTGCTGTCAATTACAGCAATCACTGTGTCAGTCATGTCAAACCTGCAGTACAGCACAGTGCTGTCAATTACAGCAATCACTGTGTCAGTCATGTCAAACCTGCAGTACAGCACAGTGCTGTTAATGTGTCTGCACTTCCATTCACTATCCAGGTCTTAAATAATGAATGGGTGGGGGGGTTCAATAAAAAATAGGCTGCATTTTTGGGACGGTGAGCAATTTTATTGTTTCACTGCATTTCTCATTGCTTGTTCTGTGCTAGTAGCAAAAATATTTTCAAGATAAGCCTAGATATAACCTGGAGCAACTTTATGTCAGCCCTGTATTGAACATATTGTGATTGCATATCATACAGTGCTATATCATACATAGGACCAGTAGTTTTTCACACCTTGTTTGCTTACCTGTAATTTACTCTCCTATAGTCACACAATATCAGGTGAGACTCAGCATCAGTTAATAATAAGTTTAAAAAGCACCCTGTGACCGGGTCTCACGTCACGTGCGTGGATAGCCGCTGTTTACAACACAGAGAGACAACTGGGAGGTGGATTTGAAACGCCGGCACAGGCGCGCAGGATTTATTAACACAAACAGAAAGTAAAGAAAAGGTGGTCATGTGACGTTACCAGCCATGGTAACGCACAGAGGACACATACAGCAAGCTGTACAAAAGGCAAAATAAAACACAGTACAAAAACTACAAATAAAAGGTGCCCCAGAGGGCGAAAAGCTAGCCTTAAAACGAGAGGCGCCCCGCTCCAGGAACCGCTACACCACGTAACCCTCTCTATACATCACATGGGATCACTATCCCCTAAACTAACCTACTGATGAGCCGGTATTCATACAACGACTTGTGCTGCTTCATACGGCCTTGGCTGGGCATTGCCTTCACAAGCACCGCTTGCAGTCTCAGGGTTGCGTAGCTGTCGTTCCTGCAGAACGAACCCTCTCCTCCCGAGTACACGCCGCTCCCCTCTGGCAATGGCGTTGCAGTCGCCTCGAACCATCTCCCGCAGATGCTTTTGAACTGACGGAGACTCGGTCAAGACCCGCCCACCTGCTGATTGAGGTCCAGCACAGCCAATCACTTGCTGCCCTTCCCCTCAACCAAACCTAGCAGGCAGCAAGTCTCAATCGAGCGCCCATCTGTAAAACAATAATTCAATTAAACAAATCAACTCCAAAACGACACACAATAAACCCATTTCCCCATACAAATTATGCCAACACTAAATACACACGTGCAGGGCAATCGCCCTGCTACACACCCCATTACTTAATGACTGTCATTTAGTGAATTGGTCATCAAACTACAAACTATTAGGAGTTTATTAAACAAAACGCAATCAACTTGTTGGTTTCAGGAAAATTAGTTGTCCAGATGAGGTGAATATGAAACACAGACTAGACTTAAACATGTTGAACTTCATGCACATGTTCTTGCTCTTTAGTTTCATCAAATCTACAACTGGAAATGAGGAATATGGGGGTCACCTTTGATCCAAATTTATCATTTGAGTCTCATAATCTTTAAAAATTTAAATATATTTTTATCAATTGAGGAATATAGCCAAACTTAGACCCATTCTCTCTGTACCTGACTCTGAAAAGCTAATGCATGCCTTTGTTTCATCCAGAATAGATTATTGTAATGCTCTTTTTTCTGGTATTCTGAGTGGAACAAACGTGTGGTGTCTCGTTTACAGCTAGTTCAAAACACTGCCGCCAGAATTCTAACTAAAACCAAAAAAAATGAACATATTACTCCTGTGTGACAAGGATGGTTTTGCAGGGGTGACATCCGACCAGGAAACACAAACCAAAAACAAGGAATGGCGGTGAAAACGGAGACGCTATGGCACTCAGCGTTTTATTAAACATACAAAAGTAAATGTTTTAACAAAACAAAAACACTCAAAACAAAAGTGCACGTTGGTATATAATCCAGCACGCTTAGCAACTGTTATCTTTCTATTCCCTCCTTTCTCCACTCTCGTTCTCCACTCTGAACACACTTCTTGTGCAGCCAAACTGCGGGTCTTTTTATATTATAGCCGAGGGGTTAACTAGTAATTATCTTATCACCCCTCAGCCATAGTCTGCACGAGTTTAATAAAGATGCGTGACTGTCGGCTAGTTAGATAATCAGTAGCTGACAGTCAGACATTTTCACGAGGAATTTAAAACAAACAATAAATAATACAAAACAATACCATGGTGGACGGCGTCTCGCTCGTCTGACCAAACAATACATAATAAAAATACAAATAATATTGGCTTTTTGTCGTCATATATATAATAATAATAATAATAATAATAATAATAATATATATATATATATATATATATATATATATATATATATATATATATATATATATATATATATATACAGCGTGCTCAAATTTGTTGATACCCTTACAGCTCATTGAAATAATGCTTCATTCCTCCTGAAAAGTGATGAAATTAAAAGCTATTTTATCATGTATACTTGCATGCCTTTTGGTATGTCATAGAATAAAACAAAGAAGCTGTGAAAAGAGATGAATTATTGCTTATTCTACAAATATATTCTAAAATGGCCTGGACACATTTGTTGGTACCCCTAGAAAAGATAATAAATAATTGGATTATAGTGATATTTCAAACTAATTAGTTTCTTTAATTAGTATCACACATGTCTCCAATCTTGTAATCAGTCATTCAGCCTATTTAAATGGAGAAAAGTAGTCACTGTGCTGTTTGGTATCATTGTGTGCACCACACTGAACATGGACCAGAGAAAGCAAAGGAGAGAGTTGTCTGAGGAGATCAGAAAGAAAATAATAGACAAGCATGGTAAAGGTAAAGGCTACAAGACCATCTCCAAGCAGCTTGATGTTCCTGTGACAGTTGCAAATATTATTATATATATATATATATTTTTTTTTTTTTAAATTTAGTCGTCGCCAATTATTTTACCCCGATTTTCACCCCAATTTAGCATGCCCAATTATTATCTGTATCCCGGCTCACCGCCGCAAACCCCCCGACTGGAAACGGAGGCTGGAATACGGCGTCCTCCAACGTGCTCCTGCCAAGCCGTCATTTTTCGCACTGCAGATCCACAGCAATGCCACCAGACCTATAGTGCCGGAGGACAACACAGATCTGGCGGCTCGCTGCAGAGCCACAGGGGTCGCTGATGCGCGGTGAGCCGTGGATTCCCCGTGCCGACCTAAGCCCTCCCTACCCGGGCAGCGCCAGCCAATTGTGCGCTGCCCCTAAAACTCCCGGTCACGGTCAGCTGTGACATAGCCTGGATTCAACCTGCGATCTCCAGGCTATAGGGCACATCCTGCACTCCGCGCGGAGCGCCTTTACTGGATGCGCCACTCGGGAGCCCAGTTGCAAATATTATTAAGAAGTTTAAGGTCCATGGAACTGTAGCCAACCTCCCTGGGCGCGGCCGCAAGAGGAAAATCGACCCCAGATTGAACAGAAGGATAGTGCGAATGGTAGAAAAAGAACCAAGGATAACTGCCAAAGAGATACAAGCTGAACTCCAAGGTGAAGGTACATCAGTTTCTGATCGCACCATCCGTCGCTTTTTGAGCGAAAGTGGGCTCCATGGAAGAAGACCCAGGAGGACTCCACTTTTGACAGAAAAACATAAAAAAGCCAGACTGGAATTTGCTAAAATGCATATTGACAAGCCACAATCCTTCTGGGAGAATGTCCTTTGAACAGATGAGTCAAAACTTGAGCTTTTTGGCAAGTCACATCAGCTCTATGTTCACAGACGAAAAAATGAAGCTTTCAAAGAAAAGAACACCATACCTACAGTGAAACATGGAGGAGGCTCGGTTATGGTTTGGGGCTGCTTTGCTGCGCCTGGCACAGGGTGCCTTGAATCTGTGCAGGGCACAATGAAATCTCAAGACTATTAAGGCATTCTGGAGTGAAACTTACTGCCCAGTGTCAGAAAGCTCTGTCTCAGTCGCAGGTCATGGGTCCTCCAACAGGATAATGACCCAAAACACACAGCTAAAAGCACCCAAGAATGGATAAGAACAAAACATTGGACTATTCTGAAGTGGCCTTCTATGAGTCCTGATCTGAATCCTGTCGAACATCTATGGAAAGAGCTGAAACTTGCAGTCAGGAGAAGGCACCCGTCAAACCTGAGACAGCTGGAGCAGTTTGCTCAGGAAGAGTGGGCCAAACTACCTGTTAACAGGTGCAGAAGTCTCATTGAGAGCTACAGAAAACGTTTGATTGCAGTGATTGCCTCTAAAGGTTGTGCAACAAAATATAAGGTTAGCGGTCCCATCATTTTTGTCCACGCCATTTTCATTTGTTTTCTTATTTACAATATTATGTTGAATAAAAAATCAAAAGCAAAGTCTGATTTCTATTAAATATGGAATAAACAATGGTGGATGCCAATTACTTTTGTCAGTTTCAAGTTATTTCAGAGAAAATTGTGCATTCTTCATTTTTTGTGGGGGGGTACCAACAAATCTGAGCACGTCTGTATATATATATACAAAGGGTCGGTACAACCCGCCACACCCTGTCTTAGCTTCTTTGCACTAGCTTCCTGTGCATTTTAGAATTGATTGATAAGATTTTGCTTTTAACTTAAAAAGTCCTAAATGGATTAGCACCAAGTTATTTACAGGAGTTGTTGACCCTTTACAATCCAAGTCATACTCTAAGCTCGCAGGATGTGGGGCTGTTGGTTGTTCCGAGAGTGAATAAAGATGTGCAGGAGGGAGGGCCTTCTCTTGTAAAGCCCTAATGTTGTGGCATGCTCTACCATCTTCAGTCATAAAAACAGCGAATCTTTCTATTTTTAAAACAGCATTGAAAACCCACTTTTATAAAATGACTTTTTTTTACCATAATTGTATCTCTGACTATATATTGTTATATATAGGAATTATCTTTGCCTTTTAAATTTTGTGTTATATTGTAAACTTTTGTACAGCGCCTTGAGGTCCTGTGATGAAAAGCACTATATAAATGTAAATAAATAAATAAAGGGAAGGTGTACTTATATTAATGATTAGGAATCAAGAAGCAAGAAGCCTGCACTACACATTAATGACATAATAGGTCATGTTTTGAATTAGCCAGTAGTTAAGGTGTGAATTACCTAAGTATTCTTTGGGTCAGTCGATTGGAGTTGCTATACAGACACCTTGAGGTATTGGGCTCAATTGCAGGTTAGTCAGTTTGTGTAAATTATGAATTTCTCATGCTTCTGACCCACATGTACTCCACTGTACCTGTAATGCATCTCTCTGCTCTATCAGGTGGATTTCTCATGCCTCTGACCCACATGTACTCCACTATTCCTGTAATGCATCTCTCTGCTCTATCAGGTGGATTTCTCGTGCCTCTGACCCTCATGTACTCCACTTTACCTGTAATGCATCTCTCTGCTCTATCAGGTGGATTTCTCATGCCTCTGACCCTCATGTATTCCACTGTACCTGTAATGCATCTCTCTGCTCTATCAGGTGGATTTCTCATGCCTCTGACCTCATGTACTCCACTGTACCTGTAATGCATCTCTCTGCTCTGTCAGGTGGATCAGCCTCTGACCCACATGTACCCACTGTACCTTTCTCTCTGCTCTGTCAGGTGGATTTCTCATGCCTCTGACCCTCATGTATTCCACTGTACCTGTAATGCATCTCTCTGCTCTATCAGGTGGATTTCTCATGCCTCTGACCCTCATGTACTCCACTTTACCTGTAATGCATCTCTCTGCTCTATCAGGTGGATTTCTCATGCCTCTGACCCACATGTACTCCACTGTACCTGTAATGCATTTCTCTGCTCTCACAGCTACCCGCAGGTCTTTGCTGCTGGCATGCTGGCTGGTTTCTTAACAACATTCATCATGGCGCCAGGAGAAAGAATCAAGTGTCTGCTGCAGGTACTGAACAGCTTTTCTGTGGATAGTATTATTACATGCTTATTTTGTCCTTAACATTTGATTTGGGAATATCTATTAGTGACCGGAGAGAGCACTCTTTCTCTTTGTGCTTGAATGAGCAGTTCAGTCTCCGTGCATGAAGCCTGCCCTGGACTGGAGGGAGTACCCTTTCTCTTAGAGGGCAAGGGAGGGAGGGAGCAATTCAGTCTCCATGCCTGAAGCCTGCCCTCGACTGGAGGGAGCACCCTTTCTCTTAGAGGGCGAGGGAGGGAGGGAGCAGTTCAGTCTCTGAGGGCCCTGGAGAGTCCAACAAAGATCAACCAGACTAATCCCAGGAATTAAAGGAATGATCTACGAAGACAGGCTAAAATCTTTAAATGCAGCACAAAACCAGGTTCAGAGGAAATTAAGTCGAGATAGACTCAGAATAGAGGGTAGGAGACAATTCTTTAAAAAGAGAGTAGTGAGCAGCGTTCCCTCTAAAGGCTAAAATGCACACATTTTTCACAATAACTGGCAACAACCTGTCATTTTGAGAGAATTCTTGCAAAGCATTAACAAGCATATTCGCATCTGTCTTGCTGCTGATTCTCTGTAAAAATGCACGTCACATTTGCGCAGAGCTCGCTCGGGCGCCAGTGAATCTGGTACAGGGCGGGCGAAGCAGGCGTCTGGCGACTCTGCCTCTATGGAGAGGGCTGCTCGGTGCTGCTCATGAACTTTACAGTATTTTTTTCTGCACTATTTAGAAGTATAAATACTCCGGTAAACATCAATAAAAATCATAATACTCATACTTTGACATTTTTTGTTTTATTTCCCTTTTGAAAAACAACCATTTCAGAAATGTCATCATCTCAACATTTTGAAACTGGTATAAATTTTATCAGAATATTAGAGTCAAAGGGAGGTCCTTTGTGGGGGGTGGTTTTTGTGGAGAGTGGTTTGGGTGGGGGGGGGGAAGGTGGGGTGCAAATGTACAACTTGGGGAATTATTGTATCGTATTTAAAAGTATATGTTTTTGTATTCTCCCCAATAAACATTTGATCACAAAAAAAGAATATTAGAGTCGAAAATACACATTGAAGTGTGTAGTAATTGAAGAAGACATACCAAGTACATTATTCTTTTTGCAAGTTGAGTTTATTCATCATGTGACTTCACTCACGTCTCTGCTGAAACTCAACATGGCATCTGCACCAACGAAGAAACAAAATGCAATGTTTCAGTAAAAGATTGAGCTAAAAAAAAATCTGATTATCTACATGAGGATGGTGGGATACTGTTCAAGTTTTGCTGTAATTCGCTTGATCGAGTCAATACCATTAAACATCATAATGCCAGTTGTAAACACGTAGCGAATAAGAAAGCAATAAGATGGCAACAATTTTGTAAAGAAGAATGGTCAAATATCGTCAAATCTAGGTGTGCAAAGCTGGCAGAGACCTATCCCAACAGACTCACAGCTGTAATTGCTGCCAAAGGTACTTCCACCAAGTATTAACTCAGGGGGGTGGAGACTTATCCAATTATGATCTTTCAGTTTTGTGTTTTTAATATATAATTTTTTTCTCAATAAGAACTTTTTTCTCCTTAACAGTGTGGAGTATGGTGTGTAGATAAGTGGAAAAAACCCCCTCATTTAAATGCATGAAACTCCGAGGCACTGACACAACAAAATGTGAAAAAGGTTCAAGGGGGTGTAGACTTTCTGTAGGCACTGTATATAAATAATCAGAGGATGCTTCAGAATCAGGCAATTGAGGCAGAGCCACAATAAATGTCTTGTTTACATTTAAAGTAAATTGTAAAATTGTTGAGATACTTGTGCTGGAATATTGTTTTCAAATTTGTATAATGCAACAAAAATACATTATAATGGTTAATTCGTGGCCGAAGGTTTCTCACTGGTAATTTACCCTTTCTCAGTCAAGACAGCAAGTTTCTCAGTATTTAAAAAGCTTAGAGGGAACGCTGGTGGTGAGGTTATGGAAAGGGTTACCTAGTCCTGGTATTGAGGCTGAAGCACTTGGATGGTTTAAGACCCTGTTTACTACTAGGAACCGGACGACAATGCAGGTTGTCAAAACTCCTCCTCTTATTTGTGAATGCTCTTGTGCTCTTCTGCTGTTCCAGGTGCAGACTCACTCTGGCATCCGGAAGTACTCTGGGCCGGTGGACTGTGCTACGCAGCTTTACAAAGAGATGGGAGTCCGAGGAGTCTACAAGGGCACTGTGCTGACACTCATGAGAGGTGCCAGCAATTGCACTTGGCTTTCTGTTTTAAACTTGGAGTGCCCCAATCATTGCTTGTGATTTTCTATTCAACTGCATAAAGTACTTGAAAAGGATACGTTTAGAAGTTAAATGTTTGAAAACTGTCAGAAGTGTCTCCTTCCCTTTTTCCTGTCTGTTTCTGTGGTGTGCTTAAAGTATTGGTTAGGGTTAACTATGTCAACTCCTTTTAAGATTAAGACTTCAATCATAGGGGCTCCCGAGTGGCGCATCCAGTAGAGGCGCTCCGCGTGGATTGCAGGATGCGCCCTATAGCCTGCCGACCATGACCGGGAGTTCCCAGGGGGCGGCGCACAATTGGCCAAGTGCCGCCCGGGTAGGGAGGGCTTAGGTCTGCAGGGCAATCCACGGTTCACCGCGCACCAGCGACCCCTGTGGCTGATAGAGCGTCTGCAGGTCTGCAGTGGAGCCATTCAGATCTGTGTTGTCCTCTGGCACTGTAGGTCTGGTGGCTTTGCTGTGGATCCACAGTGCGAAAAAAGACGGATTGGCAGGAACACGTTTCGGAGGACGCGTGTTTCAGCCTCCGTTTCCCGAGTCGCCAGGGGGTTGCAGCGGTGAACCGGGATAAAAATAATAATAATTGGGCATTCCAAATTGGGGAGAAAACTGGGGTGAAAACCATTGGCGACGACTAAATTAAAAAAAAACAACTAAACAAATAATAATAAAAAAAAGGCTTCAAATCATGTCCCTCCAATTCTTGTATGTCCAGGCTTTATTCAGCCTATCTGCATAGCTCTTTCCTTTAAGCCCTGGCTCTACGTTGGAATCTCCACAGCCAGAATGTCCTTTCAGCAATGTGGTGACCAGAACTGAATGCAGTGTTCCAGTGCGGTTTCAATCCTGCTGGGCTTGTGCATTATTGAGCCGCACCACTTCTGTAGTAGAATGACAAGGTATTGAATGTCCTCTCATTGTTAAACATACCAGCATGAATTTTTTTAGCTAAACCAATCACTTCTCTTCCAGACGTCCCTACCTCTGGTGTTTACTTCATGAGCTACGAATGGCTGAAAAATATCCTGACCCCTGAAGGCCAAAGGTGAGTTGTTGTCCCTTCTCTTAGCCCCTTGCCTGTCAGAGGCATTCTCGTTGTCCCTTCTCTTAGCCCCTTGCCTGTCAGAGGCCTCTTGCCTGTCAGAGGCCCTTGCCTGTCAGAGGCATTCTCGTTGTCCCTTCTCTTAGCCCCTTGCCTGTCAGAGGCATTCTCGTTGTCCCTTCTCTTAGCCCCTTGCCTATCAGAAGCCTACTCATTGTCCCTCACACTCACACTGCAAGGTATATACAGTACCTGGGTTGTGCACATACTCAAAACACCAGAGCTCAACAAGTAACAACCCCATTCTGTCTTTTTTGTAATCTGATTTTTTTACCCCAGTGTATTACAGTGCTTATTATTTCAACACGTGCATAATTGAAATAAGACTCTCCTTGCATAGAAGTTTGAAGAACCATTTCAGGTTTTACGAGCTGCAGGCGCCGTACACATTGTACTGATGCAGCAGAAAAAAGCAAGTGCCTGCAGCTCGTAAAAACTGAAATGGTTTTTCAAACTTCTATGCAAGGAAGTCTTATTTCCATCCCTGTAGTCTGTATTATGTTCTTGAAAAACAAATTTGTCAATACAGTTGTCTCTGAGAACACCCCTCGGGAAGCAAGCGAAGTGTTCTTACAGTTGACCACCGGACACAATATGCCAAGGGCAATCACGATATGAATCAATAAATACAAATGTATATATTACTTATGTCATGACACACATGCATCAGCATGTGAAATGCACAGAATAAGTAAGAGCAAAGCAATAGGCAAGCGTATGTTAATAAACTATAATAATAAAGTAACAGACAAACTAAACTAACTGATGACAAACTAAATTAACAAAGCACCCGTACATACAAGCAGCAGCGACTCTAACAGGAATTATGAATACAGGAGCACTATTCAAGACAAGCATACATTTTAACACATTAACACAGCACCCCTACACACATTACAAAATGCAGCAGCAGCTCTAGATTAATTATGAATACAGGAGCAGTATTCATGACAATTCAGAAATGGAAGATGAAGCTCTTCAGTTAGTTTTTACTTCTGAAGAAGACGACAACGTCGTAAACATGCTTATATGCGAGAAATCCACCTCAAACGACTCAATTTCTGAAAAAATACATCTCTGGTCAATTGGACGCTAACAATGTGTTGATCGGGCGATAATCTAGTGACAGATTTTCAGTTGAGCAACCGGCCTTCACCCAAGTATTACACAAAAATGAATGACGAAACAAGCATTGGTGTGTGATGTTGGTAGTCACTGTAATTGTTAATTATATACAAGTAGGTATTTAAGAAGAAAAACGTACCAATTTCTTTCGGAGCAGTTTTTATCACCTCATGCGGTCCAGTCTTCTTAATCACAGGACTCTTCACAGGAATTGAGTGAGCTCAGCTCCTCCTCGTGTGTGTGTCTGTGTGTTTCAGTGTGTTTTTTCAGTGTGTGAGCTGTGTGTTTCCCTGTGTGTCAGCTCTGTGTGTTTCAGTGTTTCAGTGTAAGTGAGCTCAGCTCCTCCTCATGTGTGTGTGTCTGTGTGTTTCAGTGTGTGAGCTCAGCTGTGTGTTTCAGCTCAGCTCCTCATGTGTGTGTGTGTGTGTCCTCATGTTTTTCAGTGTGAGTGAGCTCAGCTCCTCCTGTGTGTGTGTGTGTGTTTCAGTGTGAGTGAGCTCAGCTCCTCCTCATGTGTTGTGTGTCTGTGTGTTTCAGTGTGAGTGAGCTGAGCTCCTCCTCATGTGTTGTGTGTCTGTGTGTTTCAGTGTGAGTGAGCTGAGCTCCTCCTCATGTGTTGTGTGTCTGTGTGTTTCAGTGTGTGTCTGAGTGTTTCATCCTCCTCATGTGTGTGTCTGTGTGTTTCAGCGTGAGTGAGCTCAGCTCCTCCTCATGTGTGTGTGTCTGTGTGTTTCCTCAGTGTGAGTGAGCTCAGCTCTCCTCATGTGTGTGTGTGTGTTTTCAGTGTGAGTGAGCTGAGCTCCTCCTCATGTGTGTGTCTGTGTGTTTCAGCGTGAGTGAGCTCCTCCTCCTCATGTGTGTGTGTGTGTGTTTTCAGTGTGAGTGAGCTCCTCCTCATGTGTGTGTGTCTGTGTGTGTTTCAGTGTGAGTGAGCTCAGCTCCTCCTCATGTGTGTGTGTCTGTGTTTTTCAGTGTGAGTGAGCTCAGCTCCTCTCCTCATGTGTGTGTCTGTGTGTTTCAGTGTGAGTGAGCTCAGCTCCTCCTCATGTTTGTGTCTGTGTGTTTCAGTGTGAGTGAGCTCAGCTCCTCCTCATGTGTGTGTCTGTGTGTTTTCAGTGTGAGTGAGCTGAGCTCCTCCTCATGTGTGTGTGTCTGTGTGTTTTTCAGTGAGTGAGCTGAGCTCCTCCTCATGTGTGTGTGTCTGTGTGTTTCAGTGTGAGTGAGCTCAGCTCCTCCTCATGTGTGTGTCTGTGTGTTTCAGTGTGAGTGAGCTCAGCTCCTCATGTGTGTGTGTCTGTGTGTTTCAGTGTGAGTGAGCTCAGCTCCTCCTCATGTGTGTGTGTCTGTGTGTTTCAGTGTGAGTGAGCTCAGCTCCTCCTCCTCATATGTGTGTGTGTGTGTGTGTGTGTGTTTCAGCGTGAGTGAGCTGAGCTCCTCCTCATGTGTGTGTGTCTGTGTGTTTCAGCGTGAATCTGCTTTTTTCCCCCTCAGTGTGTGTTTCAACACGTGCATAATTGAAATTTCCTTGCATAGAAGTGAAGAACCATTTCAGGTTTTACGAGCTGCAGGCTCCATTGTCATGCAGTGAAAAAAGCAAGTGCCTGCAGCTCGTAAAAACTGTGGTTTTTCAAACTTCTATGCAAGGAAGTCTTATTTCCATCCCTGTAGCCTGTATTATGTTCTTGAAAAACAAATTTGTCAATACAGTTGTCTCTGAGAACTCCAAGCGAAGTGTTCTTACAGTTGACCACGGACCAATATGCCAAGGGTCACGTGTGTGAATCAATAAATGTGTATATATTACTTATGTCCTGACACATGTGCATCAGTCTGTGTGTGCACAGAATAAGTGAGCTCAAAGCAATAGGCAAGTGTGTGTGTTAATAAACTATAATAATGAAGTAACAGACAAACTAAACTAACTGATGACAAACTAAATTAACAAAGCACCCGTCCATACAAGCAGCAGCGTGTCTAACAGGAATTATGAATACGGGAGCACTATTCAAGACAAGCATACATTTTAACACATTAACACAGTGTCCCCTGTGTTTCAGTGTGCAGCAGCAGCTCTAGATTAATTATGAATACAGGAGCAGTATTCATGACAATTCAGAAATGGAAGATGAAGCTCTTCAGTTGTTTTACTTCTGAAGAAGAGCGACAACTCCCTCATCAGTAAACATGTTATGTTTCAGAAATCCACCTCAAACTCCTCCTTTCTGAAAAAATACATCTCTGGTCAATTGAGTAACAATGTGTTGATCATGCGATAATCTGTCTGACAGATTTCCAGTTGAGCAACTGGCCTTCACCCAAGTATTACACAAAAATGAATGAGCAAGCATTGGTGTCTGTGTGTTGTGTGAGTCACTGTAGTTGTTCATTATATACAAGTCTGGTATTTAAGAAGAAAAACGTACCAATTTCTTTGGGTGTGTTTTGTGTTTCACCTCATGAGCTCAGTCCTCTTCATAATCACAGGACTCTTCACAGGAATTGAGTGAGCTCAGCTCCTCCTCTTGTGTGTGTCTGTGTGTTTCAGTGTGAGTGAGCTCAGCTTTTCATGTGTGTGTGTCTGTGTGTTTCAGTGTGAGTGAGCTCAGCTCTTCATGTGTGTGTGTCTGTGTGTTTCAGTGTGAGTGAGCTCAGCTCCTCGTGTGTGTGTCTGTGTGTTTCAGTGTGAGTGAGCTCAGCTCCTCCTCATGTGTGTGTGTGTGTGTTTCAGTGTGAGTGAGCTCAGCTCCTCCTCATGTGTGTGTGTCTGTGTGTTTCAGTGTGAGTGAGCTCAGCTCCTCCTCATGTGTGTGTGTCTGTGTTTCAGTGTGAGTGTGCTCAGCTCCTCATGTGTGTGTGTCTGTGTGTTTCAGTGTGAGTGAGCTGAGCTCCTCCTCATGTGTGTGTGTCTGTGTGTTTCAGTGTGAGTGAGCTGAGCTCCTCCTCATGTGTGTGTGTCTGTGTGTTTCAGTGTGAGTGAGCTGAGCTCCTCCTCATGTGTGTGTGTCTGTGTGTTTCAGTGTGAGTGAGCTCAGCTCCTCCTCATGTGTGTGTGTCTGTGTGTTTCAGTGTGAGTGAGCTGAGCTCCTCCTCATGTGTGTGTGTCTGTGTGTTTCAGTGTGAGTGAGCTCCTCCCTCATGTGTGTGTGTGTCTGTGTGTTTCAGTGTGAGTGAGCTCAGCTCCTCCTCATGTGTGTGTGTCTGTGTGTTTCAGTGTGAGTGAGCTCAGCTCCTCCTCATGTGTGTGTGTCTGTGTGTTTCAGTGTGAGTGAGCTGAGCTCCTCCTCCTCATGTGTTGTGTGTCTGTGTGTTTCAGTGTGAGTGAGCTGAGCTCCTCCTCATGTGTGTGTGTCTGTGTGTTTCAGTGTGAGTGAGCTGAGCTCCTCCTCATGTGTGTGTGTCTGTGTGTTTCAGTGTGAGTGAGCTCAGCTCCTCATGTGTGTGTCTGTGTGTTTCAGTGTGAGTGAGCTGAGCTCCTCCTCATGTGTGTGTGTCTGTGTGTTTCAGTGTGAGTGAGCTGAGCTCCTCCTCATGTGTTGTGTGTCTGTGTGTTTCAGTGTGAGTGAGCTGAGCTCCTCCTCATGTGTTGTGTGTCTGTGTGTTTCAGCGTGAGTGAGCTGAGCTCCTCCTCATGTGTGTGTCTGTGTGTTTCAGTGTGAGTGAGCTGAGCTCCTCCTCATGTGTTGTGTGTCTGTGTGTTTCAGTGTGAGTGAGCTGAGCTCCTCCTCATGTGTGTGTGTCTGTGTGTTTCAGTGTGAGTGAGCTGAGCTCCTCCTCATGTGTTGTGTGTCTGTGTGTTTCAGTGTGAGTGAGCTGAGCTCCTCCGCATGTGTTGTGTGTCTGTGTGTTTCAGTGTGAGTGAGCTGAGCTCCTCCTCATGTGTGTGTCTGTGTGTTTCAGTGTGAGTGAGCTCAGCTCCTCCTCATGTGTTGTGTGTCTGTGTGTTTCAGCGTGAGTGAGCTGAGCTCCTCCTCATGTGTTGTGTGTCTGTGTGTTTCAGTGTGAGTGAGCTGAGCTCCTCCTCATGTGTTGTGTGTCTGTGTGTTTCAGTGTGAGTGAGCTGAGCTCCTCCTCATGTGTTGTGTGTCTGTGTGTTTCAGTGTGAGTGAGCTGAGCTCCTCCTCATGTGTGTGTGTCTGTGTGTTTCAGTGTGAGTGAGCTCAGCTCCTCATGTGTGTGTGTCTGTGTGTTTCAGTGTGAGTGAGCTCAGCTCCTCCTCATGTGTGTGTGTCTGTGTGTTTCAGCGTGAGTGAGCTGAGCTCCTCCTCATGTGTTGTGTGTCTGTGTGTTTCAGTGTGAGTGAGCTGAGCTCCTCCTCATGTGTTGTGTGTCTGTGTGTTTCAGTGTGAGTGAGCTGAGCTCCTCCTCATGTGTGTGTGTCTGTGTGTTTCAGTGTGAGTGAGCTGAGCTCCTCCTCATGTGTGTGTGTCTGTGTGTTTCAGTGTGAGTGAGCTGAGCTCCTCCTCATGTGTGTGTGTCTGTGTGTTTCAGTGTGAGTGAGCTCAGCTCCTCCTCATGTGTGTGTGTCTGTGTGTTTCAGTGTGAGTGAGCTGAGCTCCTCCTCATGTGTGTGTGTCTGTGTGTTTCAGTGTGAGTGAGCTCAGCTCCTCCTCATGTGTGTGTGTCTGTGTGTTTCAGTGTGAGTGAGCTCAGCTCCTCCTCGTGTGTGTGTCTGTGTGTTTCAGTGTGAGTGAGCTGAGCTCCTCCTCATGTGTTGTGTGTCTGTGTTTTTCAGTGTGAGTGAGCTCAGCTCCTCCTCATGTGTGTGTGTCTGTGTGTTTCAGTGTGAGTGAGCTGAGCTCCTCCTCATGTGTGTGTGTCTGTGTGTTTCAGTGTGAGTGAGCTGAGCTCCTCCTCATGTGTGTGTGTGTCTGTGTTTTTCAGTGTGAGTGAGCTCAGCTCCTCCTCATGTGTTGTGTGTCTGTGTGTTTCAGTGTGAGTGAGCTCAGCTCCTCCTCATGTGTGTGTGTCTGTGTGTTTCAGTGTGAGTGAGCTCAGCTCCTCCTCATGTGTGTGTGTCTGTGTGTTTCAGTGTGAGTGAGCTCAGCTCCTCCTCATGTGTGTGTGTCTGTGTGTTTCAGTGTGAGTGAGCTGAGCTCCTCCTCATGTGTGTGTGTGTCTGTGTTTCAGTGTGAGTGAGCTCAGCTCCTCCTCATGTGTGTGTGTGTCTGTGTGTTTCAGTGTGAGTGAGCTGAGCTCCTCCTCATGTGTTGTGTGTCTGTGTGTTTCAGTGTGAGTGAGCTCAGCTCCTCCTCATGTGTGTGTGTCTGTGTGTTTCAGTGTGAGTGAGCTGAGCTCCTCCTCATGTGTGTGTGTGTGTTTCAGTGTGAGTGAGCTCAGCTCCTCCTCATGTGTGTGTGTCTGTGTGTTTCAGTGTGAGTGAGCTGAGCTCCTCCTCATATGTTGTGTGTCTGTGTGTTTCAGTGTGAGTGAGCTGAGCTCCTCCTCATGTGTTGTGTGTCTGTGTGTTTCAGTGTGAGTGAGCTGAGCTCCTCCTCATGTGTGTGTCTGTGTGTTTCAGTGTGAGTGAGCTCAGCTCCTCATGTGTGTGTGTGTCTGTGTGTTTCAGTGTGAGTGAGCTGAGCTCCTCCTCATGTGTGTGTGTCTGTGTTTCAGTGTGAGTGAGCTGAGCTCCTCCTCATGTGTGTGTGTCTGTGTGTTTCAGTGTGAGTGAGCTGAGCTCCTCCTCATGTGTTGTGTGTCTGTGTGTTTCAGCGTGAGTGAGCTGAGCTCCTCCTCATGTGTGTGTGTCTGTGTGTTTCAGTGTGAGTGAGCTCAGCTCCTCCTCATGTGTGTGTCTCTGTGTGTTTCTGTGTGAGTGAGCTCAGCTCCTCCTCATGTGTTGTGTGTCTGTGTGTTTCAGCGTGAGTGAGCTGAGTGTCCCCAGGATCCTCTTCGCTGGGGGGATGGCTGGTCTCTTTAACTGGGCTGTGGCACTACCCGTTGATGTGCTGAAATCCAACTTCCAAACAGGTACCCCACAGAAAAGCACAACAGCACACTTCAGGGTGTTCAAACATGGTCTAAAATCCGCAAGCCAAATCCTTTTATTGGCACGGCTTCTCCTTGTACCCACCAGGCGTGTGGATGTTGGACTACATTTTAACACCCCGTCATGTGTTATGGCTTTCAAAGCAGCTACCTCTGGGCATATTCACACCAGCACACTCAAACAGACATCTGGTACTACACATAATGGATCTCCTCCTAGCAGCTGAGGAGTTAATAATACTGACATCAGTGTAAGACATGTACTTACCAATCCACTGCAGAGCTGTCTCTTTTATTGAATGGTAAGATGTTTGTCTTTGAACAGTATGGTTTGTGGTTCATGTCCAGCCCTGGTCTTTTCATTCAGTTCAATGGGCTGAGATGCCAATTCATTAAACACTAACCATGGAATTAGCAAGTTTACTGAGGTAAAGGGATATAACAGGAGGTTATATGCCATCTTGTCTCTTTTAATGTTTCTTTTTTTAATGAATAATAAAGAATGATAGTAACCTTTTTCAATGTTCTTCAAAATAAGCGTCATTCTTTACACTAGAAATAATATATTTAGTTGTTTTAAAATGTGTGATTATTAAAGGAATGCCTGCACCCTCCCTGCTTGTTTGCGCAGCTCCTGAAGGGAAGTACTCTGGTTTCCGAGACGTCTTGAGAGAGCTGATCAGAGAGGAGGGACTGGGTTCGCTCTACAAGGGCTTCAGTGCAGTGATGCTGAGAGCATTCCCAGCCAATGCGGTAAAACTGACTGTCTTTCTTGAAAAGGATATCACAGTGCCCACAATACCTTTAGAAATGGTAGGAGAACTTAAGAACAAAAGAACATTTATGAACGAGAAGCGACCCCTCTATGCTTGTCCATGGGTGAGGGGATGGAATGGGTTATCTAGTCATGTTGCTGAGGCAGAAGTTTTGAGTTCAAGCAGCTACAAGGAACCAGACCAGGATTAATGGGTTGAATGGCTTCCTCTCATTCGTAAATTTTCTTGTGTCCTTATGTTCTCAAAAAAGTTGATCTTCATATCACTGCTCTGAGAAATAATAGTGTGTGGGGGGGGGGGTGCTCAATCAATATTGATGATCATAAATTGCCATTAATTCAGCAACAAACCTAGAAGAATGTTGTATTTTCAGATGACACCCAGGATAAAACCAACAACCCACACACACTAGTCTCTCCCTCAATAGTTAATTTAGTCCATTGCTTTTGCCATTGCCTGACGTGAAGTTTTTGCATGCAGCAGAAGAAAAAGTGCTTTTCTTTTTAACCAGAGCTCCATTTCTTTTTTTTAACTCTTTACACTCAGCCCTATTCTGCCTGTTTTTCACAGTTTTCATTTATGTATGCTTAACTACTGGATAGTTTGTACTGCATGCATGTAACATATCAAATGAAAGGCCACAAAATGTCCTTTCATATTATGTAAGTTGCAACTGGATCAGGCATATGTGGTAGAGATGAGAATATATGTAAAAATGTTTTTCCAAAATAATCATATTTGATCACTGCTATATATATTGTAAATATTTATTCTCCTATCCAAAGAAACTCAGGATTCAGGTTGATTATCAGCTCCAGATATTTTAATCAATGTATACAAGGGAAGAGTCTACAAGAGACTGTTAACACAAGTGGGTTTATAGCTGATATTTAGACAGTTTGTACAAGCTGGAAAGTAGGGTGTGACTGGTGCCTGTGTTACCAGAAAGTTCAGTAGAACGATGGGATGGCCAGTAGCACAAGATAAGACCAAAACAGAGCCAGTAAGAAAGTCCAAAACAGAGCCAGTCAAGATAAGATCAAAACAGAGCCTTGGGTTGGGTGGGGGTAATATTGTCCAGAAGCTTGGGGGTTCAACTGTTAGGCTTCAGCTGATGTAATCACTGTCTGTTGTAGACTGAAAGACACTTAATTTTCCTCCACAGCTCAAAAAACAAACAAACAAAAAAAAACACTGCACCATTGAACCTCAATATGAAATTAACATGGGGGGGGGGGAGCTGAGCTTCTAAGCTTTCCAATGATGCCACCCCTTTCTGCCTAGCTGCTACAGAGAAATAGGCTCAAAACGAAGCCTAAGCTGTGAACTCTGTCACATGGCAGATGATTAACTTCAGGCAATCGTAGTAGGAGTACCGCATACACACAATGAATACGTCTTTGGAAAGCCCTGAGTCTGTACTTTTAAACAGGCCATGAACCAGTTAGATGGCTTTTACTGTGCCTGAGCGTAACCTTCGGTGCCCGGTGTTAAAGCGAAAGTCACCACTTGCAAAACAACACCTAGATAGAATTAATATCATCTTTTTTTTTAAAAAAAAACTGTTTACTTACTGCAGTGTACTGAGTTTCTATAAGATAGCGTCCGAGAATCACGTACGAGAGAAAAAAGTCTTGCGGTACTTAAAATATCCAGCACTACTTTTATTTATTTATTTATTTTAATCAGAACTACTCAGAATGCTGCTCATAGTGCTTTCATCACTGACACCCACTTCCTTATAGATTGGTGTAGCGTTTCAGGCATTCTAAATTGGGTGAAAAATACAGTAGCTTGGTGTCTTAAAATATCTCTGCGAGATTTTCCCACAATGAAAGTTGCAGATATGTGGGAGCAACTTGGAAAATGCGCGATTCCCGCAATCCCGTGCTGAAATTCAAGCCCTGCACGGCTGTGTATCTTTGGTATTTCTACAGAATTTCTACAGAGCCACTTCAAACCGAAACCCTGCCACCTGTAAGGCATTGTGGGCAACTGCTGAAAGATCAATTCTTCAGAGTGGGCCTCAGGTCTCATTCCTCACATTGTAAAAGCATTCTCACTTGGAGTGCAAGGTGCATGTGTTGCTTAGGTTTAGTCGGTGAAAAGAGATTACTGGCTTTGTCTGTCCTGTTCTTTCCACAGCCTTGTTTTCTGAGATGAGAAGTCACACATTGCATAAGAACATGAGAATATTTACAAACCAGGTTCCTACTGGTGGAACTAAAAACTTTGTCAAGCGTAATACAAAGACCAGGTCCAGAGGACACAGAGGGTAGGAGACACTTGTTCACACAATGGTGAGGGTATTGAGTGGGTTACTAATTCATGTTCTTGATGCTGAAGCACTGGGATCCTTTAAGATCCTTTAAGACTTGACAATGTTTTGAGATCAATCAGCTACTAGGAACCAGATGAGCTCCTCTCATTCATACACAGGGGTGTCATTTGGGGGGCAACAGGGGTGGCCGCCCCTACCAAGCTCTCCAGGGGCCCCCAAATGGCAGTTTCTGTGAGAAGTGAAAAGGCTTCATGCTTTGGGAAATCGAAAGTGCAGCGACTAGCCTGACAATGCAACTCTGTTGAATGAAACATTCTCTTTTTTCTTGCCAAAAGTTGCAATTCTACTGTTTTAAAAATGTTTTAAAATTGTTCTGCCTAAAAAAATCGTCATAGCAACAGCCTCTCCCAAGTTATCGCGATAATTTGCATTTGCTGCAATTCAAAATTAACGATAACAGCTGTTGTGTTATGAGCAAAAGAGAAAGGTATGTTTTACTAATAATTCTGTTCAAGAGTTTAAGATGTGTTCTGGGAACTTGTCAGTAAAAGTGCTTAGCTTATAACATCTATCACGTCACAGCAACTAAGCAAATAGCAAAACAATAGCCAGGGCCGACGTCAGCACCATGGCAACCCGGGCAAACACCCGGGGCCCCGACGCCAGAGGGGGGCCCACACATACATACAGAAATAAAACTGGAAATATGAGTAAATATACTATTTCTGTGCCAGCTATCCTACCCCAGCAGCCTTTAGGACTAGAAATGTTTTCTTTTCACTCAACTAAACTAAACTGTTTGCGTGCAGTGAAACTTTTCAAATCTCTCCCCTTTTTTCCTCTTTTCTTTGACAAGCATTTTGTCGTGCCTCACTATCATAACGTCTATTATTATCAGAACGCCTGAATGCCTATTATAATTATACGATTTTAAACCATAAAAAATGAAACCTGCTGAACCTCTGTAACCTCCAAGTAAAAAGCAACTCAAATCTGAATGTCAAAATCGGAGGGAAAAGACTACAAAAAAAAGGAAAGCAACTGCAGTAAGTAGACATATTTTTTAGTCAAATTTTCTATACCGGTATGTAAATTTAAAAAAATATTATTTCTGTAAAGTGTGTGTTCTGTTTTCTGTTAATTGTGTACTAAGTAAGCTACAGTAAAAAAGAAAATGCGCTAAAATCATATACCGGTAGCTTTAATTAAACATATATATATATTAATAATGACTTACTCTAAACTTTTGCCCAATATTTCTAAAATAGTTTGGAAACACTTGCGGATTCTACATAATTCAGAAAAATTAAAAAAAGTATTTCTTAAGGCCCCAGTTGTAGCATTCAAAAGAGAAGCTAATTTAGGTGATATTTTAGTTCACGGTAAACATAAAAGAATAATTGACAAAATAGGTTCTACGAACATGTTCACTAGTAGATGTAAAGTGTGTAAATACATAGACAAAAGTAAAAATATAATTAAACATAAGAACACCACATATCCACTAAAAACTAATACCTACTGTAAAAATAGCAATGTTGTTTATGGAATAGCCTGTGAAAAATGTGATGAAATCAAATATGTTGGAGAGACTGGAACTACTTTATATAAAAGAATTCAGAACCACCTTTCATTAATTAGAAATAAAAAAAAATGAATGAACCAATAGTACAGCACTTCACCAGTCAGGGACATGACATAAATGATGTAAAGTTGTAAAATGATGTATAGGAGGCTGTGTGGTCCAGTGGTTAAAGAAAAAGGGCTTGTAACCAGAAGGTCCCCGGTTCAAATCCCAGCTCAGCCACTGACTCATTGTGTGATCCTGAGCAAGTCACTTAACCTCCTTGTGCTCCGTCTTTCGGATGAGACTTAATTGTAAGTGACTCTGCAGCTGATGCATAGTTCACACACCCGAGTCTCTGTAAGTCGCCTTGGATAAAGGCGTCTGCTAAATAAACAAATAATAAAAAGTTTGTAGTATTAGAACAGCTCAAATTAGACAATGCGACATATAGAAGAATAAAAGAAAGTAAATGGATAAATAGGCTGAACACGATTATGGTAGCGGGACTCAACAGAAAAGAATGAACTAATTAACTTCAATAAATATATAACATTTAAATAAATAAACAAAATTCATTCAAAAGTTGTGCATACTGATTCGCTGAGGAGGCCAAATCTAGACTGATCCTCAGAGCCAGCATTGCATGATATAATAAAAATATAAGTTTATATAAAGTAGTGTTAATTAGAATTAATACAGATTCAAAGATAGAAGTAAAAATGATGTCACAATATATAGAACACCATTACATCATGTAAGAATAAATCATGGATTTGAATGTAAACAATAACAAGTAGTTGTCATGCCAAAAAACCTATAAATACCTCCAATGTTTTGATTCAAACACAGGCTCCTTTGAGAAAGATATGTACAACATATCGAAACGTTGGGCAGCTGGCTCTTTGAGCTAAAATATATATATATATATATATATATATATATATATTGTAAGTCAGCGGGTTGTGTGTGACAGCAGGGAGGGGGTTAAAACCTCCCTGAAGAGAAAATGCACCTTTTGTTTAATTGTCTTGCCTTTTAGTTAATCATTTGTTAATTGTTTTATTATGTATTATCCCCTGCACCCGGGGGTGATTAAAAATTAGAACCGGGTGCAGGGTATTTAAGACGTGCAGCCAGGCTGCACGAGGCAGCTGAGTAGAAGGAGGCAGAAGGAAGGTGCTCTGCTTCCGAGCAGTCCTAAAAGTAAGTGCTGGAGATTTGAATAGTTTGTTTTTTGTGTGTGACAGGTAAACGGCTTAGCCGTCCTGCAAGTTAGCCAGGGAAATACCTGTTTAGTAAGCGCTCCAAACGGAGTTAGGTTTTGTTTTGTATTTTGTTTATTTTTGTGTTTATTAAAATATAGCGCAACCGCGCTTAAAAAAAACCAACTCCATTTCTGACGTGTTGGGTCTATTTTTAAAGGGGCAACGAACCTGAGTGGGTCCAATCTTTTACAATATATATATATTTTTTTTTTACTATTTTCACATTGTACAGTAATGTGTAACGAGTCCATTGCTCGAGGCCAACAAAAACCTGCTGCCGGCCCTGATACTAGCCAGTGCCATTTTAACTAAAGAACAAGTTACTGAGTCGAAGAGAGGAACGAAAAGCTAAACTCATGTCACCGGTAGTTTTTATTCTTGTTTTGAGCTGGTACAACTCTAAAAGGATACTTGCTATTGCTTACACTCAGGGCTTAAATTCAGCAGGAGCTGAGCGCTGGTAAATATTTCCATATCTTGACTTCAGCCTGAGGCTGTTCTGTAGTGAAAACAATACAAAATACAACTTTAGCATAAATAATTATGAACATTTATTTTCACGAGGACTGTAGCAATTTATTTTCATGGCAATTATCACAAGTAAAAATATTTATGTACAGTATATGGAGAGCTGCGTAACAGGAGCACCAATTCTGTATCTGTATGTGTCCTTCCTTTCCCTGGTTGTTGCTAGTGCTGTGCGTGTGTGTGTGTATCATGTGCAACTGTAAACGAGTTAACTGCTGTGTAAACCTGACATAATGTATTTGCTTTGTTTCCGTGATTGAAATAAGTCACTACTATCGGCAGATCTGAAACAAGATATTGGTTTGGTTGCCTGAGAATGTACAAGCTTAACTAGTTTGAAACATTAAGGTCATTCAAAATGATCTAGACAGCATTCAGAACTGGGTAGACACATGGCAAATTACATTTAATAGAGAAAAGTGTAAGGTACTGCACACAGGCAATAAAAATGTGCATTATAAATATCATATGGGAGATACTGAACTTGAAGAAGGAATCTATGAAAAAGACCTAGGAGTTTATGTTGACTCGGAAATGACTTCATCTAGACAATGTGGGGAAGCTATAAAACAGGCCAACAAGATGCTCGGATATATTGTGAAAAGTGTTGAATTTAAATCAAGGGAAGTAATGTTAAAACTTTACAATGCATTAGTAAGACCTCACCTAGAATATTGTGTTCACTTCTGGTCACCTTGTTACAAAAAGGATATTGCTGTTCTAGAAAGAGTGCAAAGAAGAGCGACCAGAATTATCCTGGGTTTAAAAAGCATGTCATATGCAGACAGGCTACAAGAATTGAATCTGTTCAATCTTGAACAAAGAAGACTACGCAGTGATCCGATTCAAGCATTCAAAATCCTAAAAGGTATTGACAATGTCGATCCAGGGGACTTTTTTGACCTGAAAAAAGAAACAAGGACCAGGGGTCATAAATGGAAATTAGATAAAGAGGCATTCAGAACAGAAAATAGCAGGCACTTTTTTACACAGAGAATTGTGAGGGTCTGGAACCAACTCCCCAGTAATGTTGTTGAAGCTGACACAGTGGGATCCTTCAAGAAGCTGCTTGATGAGATTCTGGGATCAATAAGCTACTAACAACCAAACGAGCAAGATTGGCCGAATGGCCTCCTCTCGTTTGTAAACTTTCTTATGTTCTTATGTTCTTATTATAACAAATTTAAGTACCTGACTGAATGGCCAGAAACGATTTAGAACTCTGCCAGCACTAGTTTATGAAAACCTGTTTATTTTCTTTATAGCAATTTGTGAATCTAAAACTGAGAATGTAATGCCTGTGTTTTTATAGCAATGCAATTTACTTAATGTGTTGGGAATCAGAGACCTTCTCTGTGGATGGAAGTCCAGAGTTGTACCTGCGGTTGATTCGCACACCTGTATTTTGGAGTTTTACTTATTTAAAGTTTGAAGTTTTACTTACAGTGCCTATAGAAAGTCTACACCCCGTTTCAAATGTTTCACCTTTTGTTGCTTTATAGCCTGGAATTAAAATGCATTAAAATATATATTTTTTCATTTATCTACACATCCTACCCCACAACTTCCAAGTGAAAAAAAAATTCTAGAAATTTGTAGAAAATTAATTTAAAATAAAAACTGAAATAGCTTGGTTGGATAAGTGTCCACCCCCCATTGTAATAGCAATCCTAAATTAGCTCAGGTGTAACCAGTCGCCTTCAAAATCACACACCAAGTTAAGTGACCTCCACCTGTGTTAAATTGTAGTGATTCACATGATTTCAGGATAAATTCAGCAGTTCCTGTAGGTTCCCTCTGCTGGGTAGTGCATTTCAAAGCAAAGACTCAACCATGAGCACCAAGGCGCTTTCAAAAGAACTCCGGGACAAAGTTGTTGAAAGGCACAGATCAGGGGATGGGTATAAAAAAATATCAAAGGCCTTGAATATCCCTTGGAGCACGGTCAAGACCATAATTAAGAAGTGGAAGGTGTATGACACCACCATGACCCTGCCTAGATCAGGCCGTCTCTCCAAACTGGATGACCGAGCAAGAAGGAGACTAATCAGAGAGACTACCAAGAGGCCAATGGCAACTTTGCAAGAGCTACAGGAAAATGAATGGAGCAAAGTACAGAGAAGTCCTTGAGGAAAACCTGCTGCCCTCTGCAAGAAAGCTGAAACTGGGACGGAAGTTCACCTTTCAGCATGACAACGACCCAAAGCACACAGCCAAAGCTACACTGGAGTGGCTAAGGAACAAAAAGATAAATGTCCTTGCGTGGCCCAGTCAGAGCCCCGACCTAAATCCAATCGAAAATTTGTGGCATGACTTGAAGATTGCTGTCCATCAACGCTCCCCAAGGAACTTGACAGAGCTTGAACAGTTTTGTAAAGAAGAATGGTCAAATATTGCCAAATCTAGGTGTGCAAAGTTGGTAGAGACCTATCCCAACAGACTCACAGCTGTAATTGCTGCCAAAGGTCCTTCCACCAAGTATTAACTCAGGGGGATGGAGACTTATCCAATTATGATCTTTCAGTTTTGTATTTTTAAAATATAATATTTTTCTCAATAAAAACTTTTTTTCCACTTAACAGTGTGGAGTATGGTGTGTAGATAAGTGGAAAAAATCCTCATTTAAATGCATGAAACTCTGAGGCACTGACACAACAAAATGTGAAAAAGGTTCAAGGGAGTGTAGACTTTCTATAGGCACTGTAAGTGTACTTGTATGTCATTTTCTAGTTGGTGACTGAAACAGAAAAACAAAACGTGGAAGAAATGCTTATAAAACCTTTCAAACAAATTGCTTTGGTTTAAAATAAAATACATGTAATTGCTTTAAATGATCCTGTTTATTTTTTTTTTTTTTGGGGGGGGGGATTGTGGCGGTTGGGCTCTGGGAAATGTTCCATGAGAATTTACGCCCTGCTTATACTTATATTATATATTACTAAAAATTATCACTCTTCCAGTAACCACTGCAAGCAATGAGCGTCTGTTTTCTGTTTTAAGTTTGGTTAAAACCTATTTACGAACTTCCATGACCAATCCTCATCTGAGTGATCTGCTTGTTAAGGCAACTGAAAAATCATTGGTAAAAAAAACACAACTTGATTTTGATGTCCTGGTTGATATCTTTGCAAAAATGAAGCCTAGGCGATATCCCCTGCTTCACTAGGTTTATTTATGCAATGCCAGCGATTTTTTTTTCTTTTTTTTATGTTTGTTGCAGAGTTTTATTATTATGGAGAGGGGGCCCCTAAATGCATCCCCTCCCCCCCAAGCCTTTTGTGAAGTGACACCCCTGTTCATACATTTTGTGTTATGTTCTTAAGTTAACTGAAATAGAAGGCTTTACTATTGTCAACATCTACAAACCACCTAGTACCCAGTTCTCCAGTCTTCCAAGCTACCCGCATCCTGTCATCTATGCTGGTGATTTCAATTGTCAACACACCAACTGGGGCTATCGAAAGAGCACACCGGAAGGTGAGGCCCTAGCCGACTGGGCATCCATTCAAGGTTTAACTCTGCTGTTCGATAAGAAACAAGCCAACACTTTCTTCTCTGCCAGGTGGCAAAGTGGAACAAACCCGGACTTGGTGTTTTTCAGCTCAATAAACAACCACATGCCTTCACCACAACGCTCAGTGCTGAGCAGATTTCGCAGCACAGACCAGTAGTCACATTCCACCCAGCACTTGTGACACCAACTCCAAGTCGTCCATCCGCTCGCTGGAACTTCCAAAAAGCAAATTGGACCGAATTCACCAAAGAAACCAGCCCCTTTCCGCTTAAACTTCCAGATCCAAACTCAACTGATGTTAACGACTCGTACTCAAGGTTCTGCAATATGATTATCTCCACATCTAACAATCATATCCCATGAGGTTTCCGAAAGACCTACATTCCCGGCTGGGATGAAGAATGTACGACCTTAGCCTCTGAACTTGATTCAGCAACCACAACAGAAAGAGCGCAATCCATCGGCTCGGCTCTAATAGAATACCTGGACAACAAAAGGAAACGAGTGGAACAATATGGTCTCTGAAATCGACATGAAGCACTCCAGTAGAAGAGCCTGGCAAACCATCAACCGACTGACTGGCCAAAGCCATAAACCACAAATCCAAAACCAGGTCAAAGCCAAAGACGTCGCAAAGGTGCTTGTTGACAATGGCAAACCAACCCACATAGACAAGCAGTTTGCCAGGAAAGTTAAACAAGAGATTCACGACAGCTGGCGAGCCAGCTCAGCAGATGATAACAGTCACAGCAGCTTCACCTATCCAGAACTGATTGCAGCGATTTCCACCCTCAAGGCAGGGAAAGCTCCAGGACCTGACCACCTGCATCCTGAACAGCTTACCCACCTCTCTGCACCTGCATTAGAATGGCTACTAGCATTTTTCAACAACTGTCTATTACTAAACAAAATGCCTAAGATCTGAGAACAGCAAAAGTCATCGCTATTCTTAAACCAAACAAACCACTTGATGACCCAAAAGCTACCGCCAATCAGCCTCCTCTGCATCAGCTTCAAGCTTATGGAAAGGCTAATATACAACAGAATAAGCTCTATCGAGACCCACAGCTCCCAAATGAACAAGCAGGTTTCAGGCCAAATAGATCAACAACCGACCAGGTCTGTTGTATGGTCGATGATATCAACAATGCTTCCAAGAAAAAAAGAAAGCGGGTGCTGTTTTGTGGACTTAACAGCAGCTTATGACACGGTCTGGCATAAAGAACTCATACTCAAACTGCTTCAGATCATCCCAAACAAGAAATTGGTCCTCTTTATCCAAGAACTAATCTCTAACAGATCATTTACCTTAACACTGGGCAACGACACCTCCAGGAAATTCTACCTTAAGAATGGCGTCCCAATAAGGCTCGGTGCTGGCGCCAATGCTGTTTAACATCTACACAGCTGATCTGCCATGTACAACTGCCAAAAAAGTACATATCACGAGACGACATCGCTATTATGCATTGCTCTACAGACATCAAAGCAATAGAAACTACATTATCGATTGACCTGAACAAGCTGAACTGCTACTTCAAAGATTGAGGTTAAAACTTAGCTTTGCCAAGACAGTGAGCAGCATTTTCCACCTCGCCAATCGCCTTGCTAACATAACAATCAACGCCAAGTGCGAAGACAAAACTATCCCATTTGAGAAAAGCCCGAAATATCTAGGAGTTGTCCTTGACCGCTCACTGACCTTCAAACAACATCTCGAACAAACAGCAGCAAAAATCCAAGCAAGGAACAACCTCCTGCAAAGACTAGCTGGCATTAGCTGGGGTGCAAATTTCACCGTATTACGCACCTCTGTGCTTTCTCTAGCCTTCTCCGTAGCTGAGTACTGCTCTCCTGCCTGGCACAATAGCAGCCACACGAAGAAGGTAGACACAGTCCTGAACAACAGCATGCGCATTATCACCGGGTGCATTAGATCTACGCCCACTGAGCTGCTACCGATTCTCAGCGGCATCTCTCCACCAAATCTTCGCAGAGAAGCAAGTTGCATCAGCCTTGCACTGAAAGCCTTGGATGACCCCAACCACCTGCTGCACGATGCCATCTGCAACCGGAACACCACGATCCTCCGCCTAGAAAACCGGCACCCACCTTCTAACACAATGAGGCACCTTATGAAAGAAGCAAATAACGACAATGGCACCAATTGGGCTAACAAAAAGTGGCAAGACGCGTGGAATAATAACAACCACAGACTGAAACAGTTTATCGACAAAGTATCTAACAAATCCGCTGGAAATGACCTACCCAGACAAGCCTGGGTCAAGCTGAACCGACTAAGAACTGGACATGGCCGTTTCCGGGCCACCCTACACAAGTGGGGTCTCACTGATGACCCAATTTGCGAATGCGGCGACGGCAAGGAGCAGACGGCCGACCACATTCTATACTCCTGCCCTTGCTTCAGGTGCCCCGGCAACTTCACCCATTTGGATGATGCCAGCCTTGACTGGCTGAGGCACCTGACTGTGACAATATAACTATGTAATTTCTGCATGCTAAGCTCATACGAAAAAAATAAAATAAAAGTTAACTTTTAAATCGCCAGCTTACTAAGAAAACCTTCGAATGAGAGGAGTCAATTCGACCCATCTATGCATGTCCTGTTCCTAATTGTTGACTAATCTCAAAACTTTGGTCTTTAAGGATCTAAGTGATTCAGCCTCAACATGACTAGGTAACCCATTCCATCCCCTCACCACTCTCTGTGTGAAGAAGAGTCTCCTTCAACAACATGACTAGGTAACCCATTCCATCCCCACCACTCTGTGTGAAGAAGAGTCTCCTTCAACAACATGACTGTAACCCATTCCATCCCCACCACTCTCTGTGTGAAGAGTCTCCTTCAACAACATGACTAGGTAACCATTCCATCCCCTCTCACCACCCTGTGTGAAGAAGAGTCTCCTTCAACCATGACTAGGTAACCCATTCCATCCCCTGTGAAAGAAGAGTCTCCTTCAACAACATGACTAGGTAACCCATTCCATCCCCTCACCACTCTCTGTGTGAAGAAGAGTCTCCTTCAACAACATGACTAGGTAACTGTCACAAAGACGGCCGGAGTGGGTGGCGTCAGACCAGAAGCAGGAAATAAACAGACAGAGACTTGTGGTTTGGTGGAGCTGAGCGAATGCTTTCGCTCAGCATTTAATAAACAGCACAGAAAATAAAAGGTTTGAAACAAAAACACAGGACACGGCACTTGCGCCAAAATAAATAGACAAACAAAACGTACTAAACACTTAAACAGACAGACGAACAAACACGGTGAGTGAAAACTCTAACTATTCACTTTTATATATTCACAATTACCTCCGCCTCTCAATCCTGCTCTCCACTCACCCCAACACCCAACCCCGACTGAATGAAATGTGCATCTATATATACTGTTGTGCTGGGATTCAATTACTAATTAATTATTCACTTGAATCCCAGCACGTGAATTAATTCTGTGCAACCCCGTGCTTACATATTACATTTAACCAGCACGTGAAGTGATTTGTGCTCTCCTCGTGCCTAAATACAAATCTACACTTTTTAAATCACACGTGAAACACAGACCCGTTTATATCCCGTGTACCAATCTATACACCAACATTAACACACGCACGCAACATACAACACATAATATGCACACAGGGGCGGGGCACATTGCCACAGTAACCCATTCCATCCCCTCACCACTCTCTGTGTGAAGAAGAGTCTCCTTCAACAACATGACTAGGTAACCCATTCCATCCCCTCACCACTCTCTGTGTGAAGAAGGCCCTCCTACTCTTTGTCCTCTGTATATTTGCACTTCATTTTCAATTGTGTCCACTGGTCCTGGTTTCTGTGCTGTGCTTAAAGTTTAATTATCACCCCCTAATTCATCTTTGTTCCAGTCTAAACAGATTCAGTTCTTCCTGCCTATCTTCAGCCTGCGGCTCATTCCTAGGAATTAGTAACCAAAGCTTTGTCTGTCCTTTTCTTTCCACAGGCTTGTTTTCTGGGATTTGAGATCACCATGAAATTCCTCAACTGGCTTGCACCGAATGCATAACTGCCAAGATCATGAGCCGCTGTCTCTGGGTCCCTCTGTAACAGATCATAAAGGATGAGGCTCAGCTCCTGGGGAACTCCTGCACGTGGTCATGTGCTTCCTGAGGCAGGGTGTTAGTTTTAGGAAGCAGATTAGGAACATACACTGCCTGAACAATTTAATAGGACCTGAGTTGGGCCACCATTTGGTACAGCCTTGTTACAGGGGCTGGAAGGGGCCTCGAAGGATCCTTTTTGTGATTTATATTGCACACAATCAATGCAGAGATAATTTATATTGCACAGAATCAGTGGAGAGAGAATTTTATACCTGCGGACCAACATGGAGGAGAGGGATTGAGATGCGCTTTCAGACAAGTTCCAACCTAGCTGTGCAGAGCGATTGTTTATTTTAGCTGGAGAAATCCTCACATACACAGTACTGTGCAAAAGTTTTAGGCAGGTGTGAAAAAATGCTGTAAAGTAAGAATGCTTTCAAAAATAGACATGTTAATAGATTATATTTATCAATTAACTAAATGCAAAGTGAGTGAACAGAAGAAAAATCTAAATCAAATCCATATTTGGTGTGACCACCTTTTGCCTTCAAAACAGCATCAGTTCTTCTAGGTACACTTGCACAAAGTCAGGGGTTTTGTAGGCATATAGTCAGGTGTATGATTAACAATTATACCAAACAGGTGCTAATGATCATCAATTCAATATGTAGGTTGAAACACAATCATTAACTGAAACAGAAACAGCTGTGTAGGAGGAATAAAACTGGGTGAGGAACAGCCAAACTCAGCTAACAAGGTGAGGTTGCTGAAGACAGTTTACTGTCAAAAGTCATACACCATGGCAAGAATGAGCACAGCAACAAGACACAAGGTATTTATACTGCATCAGCAAGGTCTCTCCCAGGCAGAAATTTCAAGGCAGACAGGGGTTTCCAGATGTGCTGTCCAAGCTCTTTTGAAGAAGCACAAAGAAACGGGCAACGTTGAGGACCGTGAGACGCAGTGGTCGGCCAAGAAACTTACTGCAGCAGATGAAAGACACATCATGCTTACTTCCTTCGCAATCGGAAGATGTCCAGCAGTGCCATCAGCTCAGAATTGGCAGAAAACAGTGGGACCCTGGTACACCCATCTACTGTCCGGAGAAGTCTGGTCAGAAGTCGCCTTCATGGAAGACTTATGCCAAAAACCATTCCTCCGACGTGGAAACAAGGCCAAGTGACTCAACTATGCACGAAAAAACACAGGAACTGGGGTGCAGAAAAATGGCAGCAGGTGCTCTGGACTGATGAGTCAAAATTTGAAATATTTGGCTGTAGCAGAAGGCAGTTTGTTCACCAAGGGCTGGAGAGCGGTACACGAATGAGTGTCTGCAGGCAACAGTGAAGCATGGTGGAGGTTCCTTGCAAGTTTGGGGCTGCATTTCTGCAAATGGAGTTGGGGATTTGGTCAGAATTAATGGTCTCCTCAATGCTGAGAAGTACAGGCAGATACTTATCCATCATGCAATACCATCAGGGAGGCATCTGATTGGCCCCAAATTTATTCTGCAGCATGACAACGACCCAAGGCAAAGGGTGGTCACACCAAATATTGATTTGATGTAGATTTTTCTTCTGTTCACTCACTTTGCATTTTGTTAATTGATAAATATAAACTATTAACATGTCTATTTTTGAAAGCATTCTTACTTTACAGCATTTTTTCACACCTGCCTAAAACTTTTGCACAGTACTGTACATTCCCATTAAAGTGGTTGCAGCAACAGAACAGTTCCAGAAATCTGCTTTGCACTTCCACAAGCTACACAGGTCTCAAAGGTGCCATTATGAAAGAAACAGGTTAATGCAAACATGTATTCATTTTAAAATCATGAGAGCTGGTAATACATCAGGTTAAAGAAAGGTCTTAGTTTCTGTGCCTCAGGAAATATGTTTGCACTTCCTACGTCATATTACATCAGCAGTATCTTCTTTGTCAAGGTATGTTACTGGCTGAAAGAATGTCAATCAATAGGGGAAGCAGCTAGTTGGTTAATGACAGGAAAGTGGCTGTTAAAGGGGTGTGGACAATTTCAACCTCTAACACTATCTGAAAGCATGGCTTGAAAACATGTTTCTTTCAAAACGGCACTTAGAGAAATATATAAAGAATGAAAGTGGAACATGTCAAAATTAATATTTGTGGAATACATTTTGTTAGCTACAATCCCTTTAAAAATACCTAAAGGACACATACAACATCTCAAAGCAAACAAGCTCTTTCAATATAGATAACCCTTTGATTCAATGTAAGGTTTAAATTTTTACATGTATTATATAATTACACCTCCAACTTGAATTTGCCGTGTCTCAAAGCTATTTTCAGCTGTTCAGTAAATGATGATTTGTTGTGTTTTATTCAATGTTTCCAGCAGTCTTTCTGTATCAGAGACAAAGCCATTTGTTTGGCCTTCTGTTACATCAGCAGTATAGGGGGTTCTACCATTACATCAGCAGTATAGAGGTTCTACTATTACAACAGCAGTATAGAGGTTCTACTATTACAACAGCAGTATATGGGGTTCTTCTGTTACATCAGCAGTGTAGAGGTTTTTCTGTTACATCAGCAGTGTAGAGGTTCTAAAGGATCGACCTTAAAGCATTTCTATGATGTCACCCTTTGATCTTTGAATTGATTCAGTTTCCAATTAAATTGAGAACTGGGTTATTGAAAGAGAAAGCTCTTATAAACATTTCCCATAATAAAAGCACAGCAAAGTGAGATAAATCATAGGTAAGCATTGTAAAGCCCAGAGAGGTATGGTAAAGTTTATTAGAAAACATGGCAAACCATGATAAATGCAAGCATACTGTAAGCATGGGAAAAATGCAAAATTACTGTGGTAGATACCTTTGGAAACGGTGGATTCATCAAATTTAGAACATAAGAAACTTTCCAAAGCTTTTGACAAGGTCTTGCATAAAAGATTAATTCTCAAACTGAACGCAGTAAGGATTCAAGGAAATGCATGCACATGGATTAGAGAGTGGTTAACATGTAGAAAACAGAAAGTACTGATTAGAGGCGAAACATCAAAATGGAGCGAGGTAACCAGTGGTGTACTACAGGGATCAGTATTAGGTCCTCTGCTATTCCAAATATACATTAATGATTTAGATTCTGGTATAGTAAGCAAATTTGTTAAATTTGCAGACGACACAAAAATAGGAGGCGTGGCAAACACTGTTGCAGCAGCAAAGGTCATTCAAAATGATCTAGACAGCATTCAGAACTGGGCAGACACATGGCAAATTACATTTAATAGAGAAAAGTGTAAGGTACTGCACGCAGGCAATAAAAATGTGCATTATAAATATCATATGGGAGATACTGAAATTGAAGAAGGAATCTATGAAAAACACCTAGGAGTTTATGTTGACTCAGAAATGTCTTCATCTAGACAATGTGGGGAGCTATAAAAAAAGGCCAACAAGATGCTTGGATATATTGTGAAAAGTGTTGAATTTAAATCAAGGGAAGTAATGTTAAAACTTTACAATGCATTAGTAAGACCTCATCTAGAATATTGTGTTCAGTTCTGGTCACCTCGTTACAAAAAGGATATTGCTGCTCTAGAAAGAGTGCAAAGAAGAGCGACAAGAATTATCCTGGGTTTAAAAGGCATGTCATATGCAGACAGGCTACAAGAATTGAATCTGTTCAATCTTGAACAAAGAAGACTACGCAGTGATCCGATTCAAGCATTCAAAATCCTAAAAGGTATTGACAATGTCGACCCAAGGGACTTTTTCGACCTGAAAAAAGAAACAATGACCAAGGGTCACAAATGGAGATTAGATAAAGGGGCATTCAGAACAGAAAATAGGAGACACTTTTTTACACAGAATTGTTGGAGTCTGGAACCAACTCCCCAATAATGTTGCTGAAGCTGACACCCTGGGATCCTTCAAGAAGCTGCTTGATGAGATTCTGGGAACAATAAGCTACTAACGACCAAACGAGCAAGATGGGCCGAATGGCCTCCTCTTGTTTGTAAACTTTCTTATGTTCTTATATATAATAGAAGTCAGGCTTATTGATCTGTAGTTACCCGGTTCGGTTTTGTCTCCCTTTTTGTGGATCGGTATTTCGTTTGCAATTCTCCAGTCTGTCGGTACAACCCCTGTCACAAGAGACTGTTGCATGATCTTGGTTAGCAGTTTGTAAATAACTTCTTTCATTTTTTTGAGTACTATTGGGAGGATCTCATCCTGCCCAGGGGATTTATTAGGTAACTTCCACCTTCAGCTTGAGCTGACGGTGGGCTAGCATTGGCATGGTAAACCAGGAGCTGCACAATGTCTAAATTAGCTCTGTTTCAGGTCTATCAGCCTCCCTGAGGAGTGCAGGCTGGTAGAACTGAAACAGAGCTCTACCAGCCTGCACTCCTCAGGGAGGCTGATAGAACTGAAACAGAGCTACCAGCCTGCATTCCTCAGGGTGGCTGATAGAACTGAAACAGAGCTCTACCAGCCTGCACTCCTCAGGGAGGCTGATAGAACTGAAACAGAGCTCTACCAGCCTGCATTCCTCAGGGTGGCTGATAGAACTGAAACAGAGCTCTACCAGCCTGCACTCCTCAGGGAGGCTGATAGAACTGAAACAGAGCTCTACCAGCCTGCACTCCTCGGGGAGGCTGATAGAACTGAAACAGAGCTCTACCAGCCTGCACTCCTCGGGGAGGCTAATAGAACTGAAACAGAGCTCTACCAGCCTGCACTCCTCGGGGAGGCTGACAGAATTGAAATGGATTTGATCTCGCTCTGCTTAACAAGTCTGATTTCAGTGAATCCCAGCAGCTTTAACATAGCTTTATCCAGGACAGAAATGTATTAAGCTCTAAAAACATGATGGGCCATTTCATGAGCTCTGTGAAGATCCTCCACTGCAGGGCCCCTGACATTGTGCAGCTCCTGGTTTATCATGCCAATGCTAGCCCGGTGCAGCAGGCAGTGTTGTGCGCTGCACTGCCGCTACGCATGCTGTCCCATCAGTGACATGAGGTTAAACGCTCTGTAACCACCAATCTATACGAGCCCAACTCTTGCATAATGATAAAGATGCTCACTTGTTATCATTTAGAGTGCCCAATTATTTTACACTTGATTTTCTATCCAATTTAGAATGTCCAATTACGTTCCCTCACTGCAGCAATTCACTACACAACTCAGGAGAAGGTCAGAGGGCGTTCTCCCATCCCATCACCAAGCCCAGTCTATTGCCTCTTTACACCCAGGTACTCGAGAGCGGATGTCAGTGAGGGACAAAGGCCAGCCCAGCCAGTGTCCATTTGAGCTCACCAGGCACCAGGCCAGTAGGGTCCGCTGTAGCGTGATAAGGAAAAACAGTCCCATACGGTTTCGCCTCCCTAATCCCGTACCAGAATGCCACACTCGTGGCTGAATTTTGGTGGCTGTTTGAACACAACATAAGAAAATACGAACGAGAGAAGGCCCTTTGGCTCATCTATGCTTCACTTCATTTGCGCTGCTAATACTGTTGACTTGTACATTTTGTTTCATTTATTCAAAGCTCGCACAAGTATCTGCTACTTACTATCACAGCGACACCTACCGTACCCTCACGCACCACACTCTCATAAAACTGTGTTGTCTGAAAAATTCACAGAATTTCTAATGTGAATGCAAGCAAAACATAGATTGGCATATGACTTGGCGGTCTGGTCAAAATGTACTTGCCATCCGGATTCGGACCCCTGCCCTATGAGATATTCGGATACAAACAAGCCCAGCATAAAGCTAATTTGATACGAAGCATATGCAAAGTTTGAAATAGGTCAGTACATCGTACACGACATCGTAGCAACCTGTTAATTGCAAGATAATACTTTACTTTCAATGTACGCATTTCTTCAGTACCAATCAGTAATAATGAGAACGCGTCTTTGAATTGAATTAGATAACTTATCTGAACACTTTACTTTTTTCTTTGCCGATCATAGGTGGGCTGAGGCTTGTTAAACTGTGTAAACATTTATTGCCTTGTGCCATACGACAGAAATCACATGCACGTGATAATAATTAAATCTCACTGTTGTTAATGATCATTTTAATTAACATTCAAACATCTGTAGGATAGAACACAACATGATCCAATATGGATCACAGACATAAACAAAACAAAAAAAAGCTTCAGTCCCAGGCAGTAAAGCATTAGCAAGTACATAATATAACATCCACTGCTTTTACCAGAAAGAAAATTCCAACCCCCAAATAAAAAAGGAACATTTGTAAATTGTAAAGAGGCATACTGTGCACATTTGAGACAGGACAGGTTTTAAATTGCCCCTAAAATGAATACGTAAATTGAGTCTGATTCATACATTTTATCCTGCAGACTGATGCCTCTGACTTAGTTAATGCAAACTAATATAGTATTTTATTTTTCTAAAACAGATTCGAAATGGATATAAGAGTTATTTATATCTATATATGGCTTTGGTTGCAAACTAGTGCATTTTAGAACTTTACCAAACTGAATTTTGTGCAAAAATATAATAAGTCAATTCGACATCAATGGCCGTGTTTTGAAAGAAGTAAAAGGCACAGCAAATTGTCAGAAGGATTTCTTTGAGGTTATGCATCCTTCGTGCAGCTGTTTCATGCTAATTCATTACACCGTTTGCCATGTATTCTACTTATGCATGTTATTTCGAAACTGGGATGGACAAACTAGAAACACAAGTCGTATTGCTGTCCTCAGGGTGCAGAGACACCATGCCAGTCCTGGCAGAGCTCACGTGTTTCAGTGTTCCTCGGTGATTACGTGTACACACGAGGTTCTATTCTCTGACTAGGCAGCTATTTTCATGGTCACAGTAACCGACCTTTAACAAATCTGCGCCTTTTTTTCGCGATTTACGGTAGAGACTCGACGTACGCAGTGAGTGACGAGCTAAATGACACCGTGAACTCATGGAACTACATCTCCCAGAATGAAATCTTTCATTTTTAATAGTTAAACATTGCTTAAGACAATAAATATATTTTTAATATTATTGTTAAATATGTATTGTTATTATTGTTATAATTGTTAATGATATTATTATTTTTTGTATTGTTTCCTGTGTCGATTATACTAGACTACAATTCCCAGCATTCTCAGTTTTTGACGTGGTTTTTTTTTTTCAACGAAGCGACGCTGTTTGACTGTCAACGGAAGGTGACTATTTTAGTTTTTCTGTTACATTTATAACTTTTATAAACTAAATACCAACTTTAGATAGTTGAACAGTGTGTGTATACCTCAAAATACTGCCACGTGTACTGCAATATTATACAGCGAATAATGAGTAGCAGTTTAAGTATATGTAAGCATACAGTGTATTAATTAAATTTAAGTCCAAGTATAGGAAACTGAAAACATGCAGTTTCCCAGTTCTGGTGTGTGTGACTGAAAATGCATTAATTTCGAACAAAAATCTGTTTCAGAACACCAAAATAGTTAAACATCGCGAATTAATATTAAAAAGTATCTAACGCATAATGTATTTCAGGGGTGTCAAACTCCAGTCCTCGAGGGCTGCAGGGTCTTGTTTTCATTCCAACTTAAGTTAAGCGCTGAATTAACGTAATTGATTTGTTCAAATAGACATTTGATATTTTTCAAGGTCTTTTACAGTTGATTTAAAAAAAAATGCATTTGATTCAAGGTACACTACCCATGAAACATTTTGAGGGCTGGAGAGAAGTGTTAAATCTGTCCAATTAAATCAAATTAGATTAATTAAGTGTTTGAGAACTCAGATGGCTCGAAAGCCAGAAAACACTGCGGTCCTCCAGGAACTGAGTTTGATACCCCTGATGTAGATGATTTTTTAAGAGTAGTCTTTAAAAAATCTCCACACACCAGACGCGATGCGTTTTTCTTTTAATTGGAGACGAGACACTTTCGTAGCGACATGACCACACACACACCAAAAGCGACACAGAGACAGGTTTGAAAACTGCCAGATCTATATAACTGTTAAAAATTGCTATTGACAAAACTGTATGATTCAAGACTGGTACATATTCGTCAACATGAAGTGGAGATTGAGTGTCTTCTCTGACGGTATTTCGACATAAGCCCCTTTCACACTGGCACCCCGACCTGGGGGGTTGACACGTGAAGATCTCCAAAATAAGGAACACATTTGTGTGTCGTTAACAAATTGCCATATTATGTAGGGTTACCATGTGGCTCCAGATTAACCGGACGCTGTGAGACAGAACGGGATTTCAAACTTGCCCCTAAATTGAAATAAATGAAGGTGTAAATGAACCATCCTTAGCCACAATTAAGAATGGTGCTTAAATACCCGCATGCGCGTCAAATAATTGTATTAAACTAAGAATGAATTGCAGCCAGTCGCTATTTTTTCTGTTTGTTAAAATTCAATCGGCCATATTATTCTGCAAATACAATCGCATCATCATCTCGTTGCTCTATCGATAAATTAGCTATTCGTTCATTAAGATCTGATCAGAAGCAGCTGATCAGTGTGAATTGTTTGCTGCGCCCAAGCAATTCCACCACAGCAGGATTAATCTCAGCAAAGGTGGAGCTCATTTATACGTGAATTACTTTCAATTTAGGGGGAATTTTGAAATCCCGGTCTGTCTCAAAGCGTCCGGTTAATCTGGAGCCATATGGTAACCCTATATTATGTGCTTCAGAAACTTAACAGTACTTAGTCATTGTAAAGTATTTTGTTAACAATTTTTTCCTTTATAACACATACGTTATTGGGTTGTTTTGTACTTGTTTCATAACATTTCTTTAAAAATGGTTCAACATTTGCTCTCGAGTTGTAGTAAATGATAAACCAGACCCTTTAGGCCCTGAAATACGAATTATGAGATGATGCATTACTGAACCTCTCGGTTTTTGGTAACGTTTTGAGTCATAAATAAGAGCTTAGTAGATGTTTAATTGACTGATTAGTTGACATTTTCTGACATGACTTGAGTCAACAGTTTTATTGCTTGCCGTTTTGTGGAGTGGCAACTTAGCCATATATTCATTGCAATAATGTTTTAAATGTACATTACTGATGCTGTATGTTATTAGTAGTCGTATCAGTATTATAATAAGGGTTTAATTTGTGCCGGATCTCAGATCCAGTACCTTTTTGTATAACTGGCGAGAATCATCCAGTTTGCAGATCAATGTTTTGAAAAATAAAATCGCTAAAAAATAAATAAAAACAAAAACTTTATTTAAGTAAATAAATTAAGCAGCACCACTTCCTCTTTCGTGATTGAATGACTAACCGCAACATAACAGTACATTGTAGGATGTGACGTATGATAATATGCGTCGCATCCTACAACGTATTGTAGCGTTTTCGAGTTCTCCTGGGACAGAAATGATACTGCAACCGTGAGTAGGTGAAGGCTTAAGCCGTTTATTATTTACAGTAATTAAAATGAGCACAGAATAAAACCGTAAAGTGAGTGGAAGGGGACTGCGAGTCGAAAATGAAAATAAATAATTTTATATTGCTAGTATTTGTTTCCTTTGATCCCTTTTCTCCTCTCTATCTCTCCCCACACACACCCTTCTGTGTCGCTCTTGCTGTCTCCACTCCCGGGTTTTTCCCTGCACTCCCTTATATGCCCTCGCTTCTCCCGCCCCCCATCATTCGTGCCAAACCTGCACCCACGTTCTCCTCCACATGCATCCATACAGATACACCCAATGTAACGCCTGCACGCACATGCACAACATGCAACCCCTGCACGCACACGCAAAGCATGCAACCCCTGCACGCACACGCACAGCATGCAACCCCTGCACGCACACGCACAGCATGCAACCCCTGCACGCACACGCACAGCATGCAACCCCTGCACGCACACGCACAGCATGCAGCCCCTGCACGCATACACCCACCATGCAACGACTGTTTACGACTGTAAGTCGCCCTGGATAAAGGCGCCTGCTAATAAATAAATAATAATAATAATAATAACAATAATACTAATAATAATAATGCAACCCTTGCACACACGCTATACTATCCTGATTCTCTCCCCCCCCCCAGGATCGCTACAGTATATATCCTTTGTGCCCCCTCATAGCTGCAAATCTGAATGGGATATAGTTTGTGTAATAATAAGCAGGCCTATCATTCGACAATTTCACGAATTCATACAAGGTGGAGGGAAGGATGCTCAAATGCATCCAGCATTAATAACATTGCAGTGAACTGTGGAGTTGATTCCTGTTTCATCAAGTGAATGTGTGCGAGGATTCTCTCAAACGAACTTGATTGTCTCCTCAATAAGAACCACACTATTAACAAAAACAGTGTTTTCCCTCCTCTTTATCTGATTGGTGGGCCCCCCACTGGCACTGTTCAAACCTGAAGAATATGTCAAAACTTGGCTAGGCAAAGGTCGGCCTGCAGCTACCGACACCAACAGCAAGGCCCGAAACCCTGATCCACAAGCAGAAGATATGAAGCATATATGGAAACTACTGTAAATTAAGGTCAGTACATTCTGTCTATAAAAAAATGCAATAATCATTTTCTTAATTTTGAGATCCGGGACCTTTTTTTTAAAATTTGTTTTATAAATTAACCAGAGTATAATTATTAGCTTGCTAGTGTTAAAAAAAATGTATTCAAATATTAAAAATGATGTTATTAAATTAATAGACGCACAGTTGTTAATTTAAATTCTTAATATCCAACTAATAAATGTGGAAAAATACTTTGTCTTAATACGGTTTTATTTAAAAAAAATCATGTATAGCTTGTGGATTTCCATTTCGATTTGCATAAAGAGCCCATATACTATAGAAAATATTTTACTTAAATAGTAGGCTTAAAAACAGTATTGTGCACTTTATTTACAGTAACCAAGAGAACGTTAGGTTATTATCATAACCCTGGTTCCCTGAAATAAGAATGTAACCGTTACCAAATGGGTATTAATTCTTTCATACCGTCTAACCTGAATCGATATTCCAAAGCTGCACGTAGTGCCTGTGACGCAGTCGTGCCCACCCCCCGAGGGCATACATTTTTCCCTCAAAAGACGCAGCGACCTTGAAGGCTAATGGTTACATTTCTCTTTTAGGGAACCAGGGTTATGATAATAACCTAACGTTCCCTATCAAGTTCGAAATGTAACCATTACCTCATGGGTAGAAATATCAAAGCTGTCGCAAGGACTATTGCAGACCAAGTGAAAAGCTACAAGGCTCGGACAAGGCCACCTTGCTCATTACTCAGTTCCAGAATATTTATATCCAGGAATTCTGGAAAAAAGTGTGGAAAAATGCCAAACTGATTTTCAGGGCTTGAAAATGCTTGAAAAACCATGTCTCTGTTATGAAAGTCTTGAAAAAGTCTGGAATTTTACTAGTATCACGGGAGAGTGAAAATAATTCAGCGATTATTTTGTATTATTAATAATAGCTGTAGCGGCAACTGTCTGTGCAATTTACTAGTAGCAACTACATCGCTTGCGACCAAATCCCACGTGGACAACGTCCTGACAACTCAAGCAATCCTATCCAGTCGGCGCACTGGTATATGACTCTGTCTGCTCCAGTGAAACGAAGGGCAAAATGGACACTACGACAGCCAAAATATATAAATTTATATTGACTATGATTTTTTTAAACAGTTATAAACTGGAATTACAAGCTACTCTACTGTACATTTTGTTATCTTGTTGTTACCTTTGTTAAATCGTTAATGTTATTTCCCAACACAGGAAAAAAAATCGAATACGATAGTTATAATCACTGACTCAGATTAAAAAACAAACAAACAAACAAACAAAAAACAAACCCTGTAGCCCCTATGGTGTGTACAAATGTAGCATGTTAACATCGCTTTTTCCATTTCTTTAATGTGATTAATAAAATGTACAGGTAATTTTATTTTAAATGTATGGTGCTTGCTTGTAACTTGCAGCAACAGTCTCGGGTCCAAACCATCAGCCGAGTGTAGATATACTATTTACATCCTCGCTATATGGCCTTCATTATACGATTTAAAAAATAAATAAATAAATAAATAAAACAAACTGCTGCTGATGTTGGTTCGTACAGCTGTGTGCAATCGGCACGGCAAAGCAACATTGATATAGCCCGAATACTGGATGCAGCACGCCACAAATAGGTACTGTACTTGTAATGCTACTTTTATTCACAGTCTCATTGCGACTAAAACAGTACTAATATTATTAATAATTTAGCTAATGCCTTGATCCAAGGTGACTTCCTTAACTTACTCCAGCAGCTTGTTCGTTTTGGGTTGGCCTTTTACTATATCGAACAAAAAGCTTTGGACCCAAACGGTTGTTATAGCGAGGGTGTGCTGTATTTAGTATTTGACTTGTATGTTTAATATACGACACTTGCACATTTTAATATATAATGCGTGCACATTTGTTATTTCATTTGTTATATTTCACCTCCCGTAGTGTTCAACATTTATCAGAGGATATAAAGAAGTTTGGATCAGAATCCAATCTCATCCCCTACAAAAAAGTAATATACTGCAAGTATACTTGTGCCAAAATTGTCTGGTTTTAGTATACTATTGGTACCATTATACTATCCTATTTTGGCACAAGTATACTTGCAGTATACAACTTTTTATATTCTCTTTGTAAATAATGCAACATAATTCTCAAATATTGAACATTTCTTTGATTGTATCCTACTTCTCTTTTCCATACCTGCATTGTCTCTTGCTAGATATTCACCTCCAGATTCTGACAAATACTTTTAGAAAACCAGGTGCAACTTCTGCTCTGGATCAAAAAGCTATAATGCTCTGCGGCTGCCCGCCTATGTGGATAACTATCGAAAAACTAGTAGAAACTAACTAAAACACAAGTCTGGGAAAAAGTATGGAATTTTGATATTGAAAAAGTGTATGAACCCTGTATATGGAGATCCTGCCACGGGGGTCGGGACGATAGCATCTTTATTTAAAAGCGTTAACTTTGGGGCTTGCACCAATGATGCGATAGTGGCATCTACTGGTGGAAAATCAGCCAAGTTTTGCTGCCTCATGCAGGCTGTACAGCATTCCCAAAGAACGTGAAGCAGCAGGTGCTGGAGCTGGGTGACCCCAGGATGAATGCACCTCAAATAGAAAATATAGGTGTACCGGAGGAGGAGAGGGAACAGGATCATCATCAAAAATGTGTTTCCGTTTGTCATCTACAGGCCATGAAACATTCAAAACATCCATGGCCCTTTTTATCAGTGTCAAAAGCTCAGCTGATAATGACACATGCGCTACTGGTGTTGTGCCATCTGAGTCACCCTCCTCAGAGGGGAACTCTTGATCGACTGCCTCCCCAGAAGCAGCGATAGACAGCAGATCCTCTTGCTGGCACTCTGCACATACTCCTCCCTGTTACTGTAATGGTGCAGAGGGAGCAGGTGTAGCAGTGCGTTCATGCAACAGCTCCCCTAACATGTTTCCCTGTTGAGAGACCGCCTCCCAGAGCTTATCCAGCTGCTCCGAGCTCTCCGATCTATGAGACCAGTGGCTCTTTATCCTCCTCTTCTTAGGAGGGGAAACCGGAGGAGGGAAGGAGAGGATGAGGAAGACCGTGAAGCCGGTCTCCTACGTGATGGTCTCCTATCTTCCCTAGGCACAGCGTTCTCATGAGAGGATACAGCTCTCTCCTTCTGAGCTGAGGAAGGGGCCTTGTCCAGGTGGAACAGACAGAGAGCGCTCTCGAGAACTGCGTGACACTCGTTTTTCTAATGTACGCATAGAGAAGGACGTGCAAAACTCACAATAACTGCGGTCGGCAGTGCCTCTTTAGCATGCTCCGGACCCAGACAGGCAGCGCATCTGCCATGCCTGTCCTCTGTGGGGAGACCTCTATGTCACAAGAATGAAACCCCGGCATAATGTAGCCGCAGTAGTACGTAATGCAAACAATCTTTAACTGTAGTCGCTATAACAGTATAGCATATATTATTAGTACCCAAGGAGACTGCTGAACATGTACGCAGCGATGCTGCTATGTAGCTGGCAGTGCTAAATGACTCTAACCAGTTGCTGATTAGATCAAAGATGGTACTGTCTTGTATCAAATGCTTAACATCTGCACGGTTTACTATAGTGCAATGTACTGTACGCACAGAACGTGTCTATAGTACACAAGCACAGTACATACAGTACAGTGCGACAGTATGGTACACTGCACAGCTGTGCACAGTATAAGCAGTACAGTATGGTGGGCAATGCACGGTATACACAGTACGGTATAAACAATATGGTATAGTGCCAATATGGTATGGAGCACAAGACCGCTGAGGGACGAACGAACAACCACAGCTAAGTGCACAGTAGGTGAAGTAAATTTTTTAAAACACGGAAATTAACCGCAATATGTGATAAACACACGCAAACAATCAGATATAACACTATGTGTGCTTATCTGTTCGTAGATCTATCTCTCTTAGGTCAGTGAAAGGCAAGATTCTGACGTTTTGAGTGTCAGCAGTCTCTTTTATGCCCTCGGGGGCGTGGACGACTGCGTCACGGGCACTATATGCAGCTTTGGAATATCGATTCAGGTTAGACGGTATCAAAGGATTAATACCCATGAGGTAATGGTTACATTTTGTACTTGAAAGGGAACTCCTTTTCCCATTCTCCCCAATATTTTTAAATTAATCTGCTTTTTTTTGTGAAGCAGGATGCATCACAAATTTAAAAAACAGTTTAATAAAAACAAGTCGTCAAGGATCACTCCCCAGTGCAGAAGCCATGAAAAAACTGTCTCAGTGGCAGTACAGTAAAACGTAAAACAGTGGAATGGAATTCAGTTTGGGTGTGCTGAGTCTGTCCAGCACTGGATGGAAAATCTGCGTGGCAGACAGCCAAGGCAAAATAAGGAACAAACTGCACTCTGTATTAATTTGAAATGGAACCCTACATTTTACTATTCAATATGGAATGGTTCCTAAAATAAGTAACGTGTGACAACCCTACTCCTACCCAGGTCCGGACCCGGGTCTTGGCTAACCGGGTCAAATCATGCGTAGTGTGAAACCACGTACCTGTGAGACAAATTGTTGTCGACGCAAACAAACAGCCACGTCCTTCCGCGTGAACGATTCTGTTTACCTTTTGGTGCTTGAGACACACCATGAGCCAGATTGCAGCAGGGATGAAGAAACATTTACTCTAATCAACATCTGGACTGACGGTTCAATCCAGAGAAGCTTGAATGGAAGCATCCGTAACAAGCTGATCCGGGGCATTGACACACCATTTTTTCAACGAGCCATCATTTTGATTCTTGCTGGACCACATGATGAAGCTGTTCTCTGATTGTTCAACATTTGGCAAAAAATAAGATTCAACCCTGTTCATTTTGGCTGCTGCTCCTGCGTCTGTGGTGTGAAATATAATTATCAGAAGTATAGGTTCTATTCATTCTGACAGATTCCGTTAAATCCAGAGAAAGGTCTCTTTAATTGGAGGAGCATCCGGGTGAAAATTAAGCTGATCCGGGCATTGATATACAACACCCGAGAAGTTGTTTACACAACCTGCTATTTTTGGCTCACACTGTAAAAAAACAGCATTCTTTTTTGTCCATCATTTTAATTGGATGGAAATAACATTCTGCCTCATAAAATAATTCCTGTTTTCCATTTACAACTGTAGTAAAATGGATACCATTCCTGTTAAAGCGAGTTAATAACAATAGGACTTCTGAAGTTCTGTATGTATGCTGTGAACACATTGTTGGCAGAGTTGAACTGTGCATGTGACAGTATATTAATGTTACAGCTCAGGATCGGTTCATTTAAGTGTCTGTTTAAGGCCGCTCTGAGCCCCATGTAACTGCTTATGCCATACAGCTCTCCTGAGCTATTTCTGGCAAAAATAAATTGTCCTAGAACTTATTAACCATTTTTCAAGTCTATATTTGTGTTACTCTCACTCATAAGCTTTGACTGCCCGTGGATGCTTCATTTGTCAGATTCTGTCTTGTCTAGTCCCTCATAGTCCTCCAAGTTTTTTTTTTTGGGGGGCTGAAATATAATTTTCTTTGAAAGGTTCGGATAGGTTCTATTCATTTTACTGACACCATATCTACTAGTTTAGATTTGATTGAAAGTCCTATTAATCTTACAGGTAAGCCATGTCTTCTGATTGGTTGCTGTAGAGGTTGCTGGCCAGGAAGTGCCCCTCAGAACATCCAGTATAACTGAACTGTCAGAAGCATACAAACCCATGAAATAATGGCTGTAACAGGTCCCAAAAAAGAGTCCTCTATAAACAATCACTGGCTCCATCTCTATCCAACAAACGAGAACGGTCTTCACATCTTTCCAGTGTCTCAAAACCAGCCGTCAATAAACTGCAATAAACTCCAACATAAGAACATAAGAACATAAGAAAGTTTACAAACAGAGGAGGCCATTCAATCTTGCTTGTTAGTAGGTGATCCCAAATCTCATCAAGCAGTATAAGGATCCCAGGTGTCACAACAACATTACTGGGAGTTGGTTCCAGACCCTTACAATTCTCTGAAAACATTTTCAATGCCCCTTTATCTAATCTCCATTTGTGGTGGTCCTTGTTTCTTTTTTTCAAGTCAAAGAAGTCCCCGGTTGATTGTCATCCCAGAATGTTTGAATCAGATCACAACCTGGAGTCTTCTTTGTTCAAGTATTCATACGATGCCTTTTAAACCGGGATAATTCTGGTCGCTCTTTGCAATGGTTGCAAAAAAAAAACAAAATCCTTTTGTAAGACCAGAACTTTTATTCTAGTATGTTAAAATTGTAGATTTTTAATTGGACAAATATGGAAATCTTGTTACATTCTGCCTCATAAAATAATTTTTTCCTGTTTTTCCATTTATTTATAACTTTTATTGTAAAATATTAAAATTTCATTTTGGCATTTTAATAGATATTTTGAATGACCTAAAGTGTTATTCCTGTTAAAATTTAACGCAGAGTCTAAATCATTAATGTAGATTAATAACAACCCTGTGGTACACTTTACTCCATTTCGAAATCAGTACTTTCTGTTCTGTTAACTCCCTAATCCATGCTGTGAACACGCTTTTGTTGGCAGTGTTGAACTCCATTGCATGTGACAAAAAGTATATTAATGTTAAAACCATGGTCTCCCAGGATATTGTTACCATATAGGTTCATTTATCTTATTGTTTCTAAGTTTAATATAATAGAAGTCAGGCTTATTGGTCTCTGAGCCCCATTTTGTAATTGGTATTACGTTTGCTATTTTCCAGTCTGTTGGTACAACCCTACAAGAGACTGTTGCTCCTTAGAGCTATTTCTTTGACAGGGAGGATCAATTGTCCTTTTAAACTGTCCCTTAAGGTGTTCTAAAGTTATTTACATTTTTCAAGTCCTATTTGTGTAATCATTTACTCTTCATCTATGATTTTGCCATTTGTTTGGTTTAACCTCCTCTTTAAATTTTGCTGTTATAATATTGGATTTTGCTTCATTTGTTTCTATTCTGTCTTGTCTTTATCCCTTTTACTTGTCCTTCCAAGTTTTTGTTTTTGTTTTTGGTCCTTTTAAACGCTTTGTAAAGTGCCTTTTTAAGCAATTTTTTTTAATTGACTGAAAACCATTTTGGAACATTTGTTACTTTTGGAAGGTTTGAACCATTTTTAAAAACAGATGGTGTTTTCTCTATTTTAATTTTCATAATTTACTGGTGATGTCAACCATAGCTACTAGTTTAGAAAATTTTCAAATGAGACCATGTTGTGGTCTGAGTTTGCCAATGGCTCTGACCTCTGTTTTAATCTCTTCATTATTTGGCAAATCCATGTCTTCTGATTGGACAAATTGCTGGAGGGTCATTAATTTCCAGGAAGTGCCCCTTTTATACAGAACATCCAGTATAACTGAACTGTCAGAACCATACAAACCCCATTATTCTGAAATAATGGTCCTGATTTAACAGGTCCCAAAAAGAGTCCTCTATAAACAATCACTGGCTCCATCTCTATCCAACAAATGAGAATGGTCTTACCTGAGTTGTTGCCCTTGTTTTGATGTAGTCTTTCTGTTTTTTGTTTTCCCCTTCCATCTTTAAATGTCTTAAAGGATCTCCTGATTGGTTCAATTGTATAGATAGTCCACCAAGTGCTCCAGTGTTCAAGAAAGGTCCTGTGTGCACCACGATTTCAGCCATATTTTGTTTTGTATTTCCAGCTGTCCATATGGTCAGCAGTATCAAAAATACCTTTTGGTCCAACAAACTGCAAACCTGCAAAAGCACATTCAAAAACTTGAAATAAATAAACTTAACAAAAAAACAATGAACTTTACAAAATAAATATCTCAAATATTTAAATTACTAACAGTCTTTTTATTTCCATTTAAAGTAGAAGGCAGGGGGGTATGGGGGTCCTCCCCAGCGCGGGTGCAGGGGGGTGTGGGGGTCCTCCCCCAGCGCAGGTGTCGGGGCAACACCCCCCACTGAAAATGAATTACAGAGTTTTGCAGGGGTCCAAATCCTGCATATCCTGGGCCTAAATATGTGCCTTAATAGGGCCCAAAAATTCAAAATAAGTGTATAACTGTTCTTTTTTTATGATTTTAAGTATCCAGAGTTAAAGAGATTTAAAGAGCAAGTAAAAGTTACTTCTATGTGTCTATGAAAAGAAATTCCAAAATAATATATTAGAATTTTAAAACCACAAACTTGTCTTAGCACACAGTACATTTCAAAGTAAGTAAAGTCCACATATTTAAAAAAAGTGGGGAAAGAAAGACAACCAGACACCAATGAAACAGAAATTATATTTCAGGCATAAAACACACCATGTCACATTATATAGATACCATGATACCAAGTGAGACAGAAGAGAAAAATGTGAAGCAATTTCTAAATTAAAGACATTAGATAAGAAGCAGTATTAATTGGTATTACATTTGAATACAGAAAAGCAAAGTCATGAGTTTTGTTTTCTATTTTTTCATGTATTCCATTTGTCTTTTGCATTTTATACAAAAAACACAAGACCAGTTTTAAGTTTCTAAAAATATTCATGGAACCAGCAGTCCTTACATTTATTTTCAGTCTTTCCAGATTCTGAGTGTACATGCTTTCCCATGATGTCGTTTCTCATTAACTAAAGAGTCCGAGAATGCACAAGTGCATTAATAGATAGATAAATAAATAAATAAATAAAAAATACATAAAAATGCGAGTGCGAGAACTGTGATTTCGAACACTGTTTATTTTACAGTTTTCAGAAGTTCGTTTCTGTTGCAATTTCTGTAAACATTAATGCGATTTGTACAGTAGGTTGTATTTTTTTCTTTTGTTTAATATTTTTTTCAATTCTGTTAACTGTTGATTAAAATAAATAAGAAAATAAATATAAATAACAAGAATGTATTGGCATTTACTTGAACAACGTAGCTTGAAAATAGAAGTACAGTACATAAATATCAAGTAATAGGTATATGAAGTGGAAAAACATGGAAATGACTTAAATGGAAAATCACTTTGGTCTACAAATTACATTTATACTGCATATGTACCCACATGGTTTTGGATATTTCTTATTCATTTTATTAATACAGATTACCACAATCCGACATACCACTTCCTTAGGATGAGCTACTATAGGAAACTGTGTTATTGACAGCTGTGGCGGATTGATATGTTTGTCTGGGTTTTCAGTGAGGAAGTTGCCGGTACTAGATCCGTGACATTATGCTGGGATAACATCACGGGTCAAGTGCAAGGCTGACCAGTCAGAGCTCAGGAATTTTTCTTTCCATTGTATAATTAGGAATGACTGGAAGGGAAAAACAACTTGGAGAGGGGGAGGGTGGAGGGTTCAGTCTGTAGAAACATGTATAGGACACCTCTAATGCCTACCAACGGTGCAGTGTGCTGATTCTGCAACATGTGTGGAATATTGGGATGGAAAAATGGTATACAATGTTATTATACTCCTATGTAATGGAGCATGTACTCCATGTGATGCAGACGCAAGAATTCCTAGCTATGAACTGCTGATAGTCTTCACTTCTTTCCAGGGGCCGGTTGTACTAACGAGATCAAAAAAACAGGATCGGATCCGGGCTCACCTGAGCCGGATCATGAAAAGGCATTGTACTAAGCGGATCAGGATCAAGCTCCACTGATCCGAAATCTTGATCCGATCCTGGAGCTGCGCAGCCGTAACTAGGGAAACTGACCAATGAGAAGCGAGTATGCGTGGCGCAGAGATTGAAGATTCTGAATGTCAGAAAATGAAGTGCATTTAATTTAAACATAAATCAGAAGCAACTACTGTACATGTATAATTTAAAACTTCAGCGATTCTCTAAAAATAGATCGAGTATATTAATACCAGTATCTTTATTTATACTAGTATCTAAAAATGTTTTAATAAATGTTACCATAATCACGGCCGTGTGTATTTTCTGACGGACACACAGATATTTTACAGCGGTATAGCCACCATACACACAAACATCGAGCTGCAGCATCGGTTCAGGGCAAATTATCAACACATTTTGAGCAAATGTAATCAAGTGCTGACAGACAGCTGCAACTGGAAAATGTCGCGGACGGGGAGATTGAGGCTGTGAAAAGGTAACCCTAAATTATTGAGAAAAAAAAAGGGAATTGGGGGGGGATGATATGCATTAAAAAAAAAAAAAAAAACTACAACGTTAAATCTAATAAAATCAATGATTTAATTGTAATCGATAACATGAGAATGCCAGTATGATTTTGTCAACACAGAAAACGTAGAAATATTATTTATGAAACCTCATTATGCAGTCAGGTCTATTTTTTTCTGTAGCTATACGGTGAAAACAGAAATGTCAGATATAGCTAAACACAAACTAATATTGTAAAAAATTTATTTTTTCTTCTAATTGATATTATCTTAATACAGTTCTGTTACAGCTACTTTTAAATGCATTGTTGCTTAATGTTTTCTGAATCGTTAAATGATCTCCGTTTCAATCTGAAGGAAATCTTTTTGGATATCCCTGTAAGCAGGTTGTAAAGTTTATTAAGTTATCGTTACAATTATCCAAATTCAGTATAGTGCTTATTTAAATATTATTTTAGCAATTTTAAAAAGGTTTCAGTTTTGTATTTTGATGATGCACGGTGCATTTTAAAAACGTTCGATCAAGCTCTGATCCGATTCTGATCTTGGTCTATAACAAACATGGTTGATCCGATAGTTACTTACTTCTTCCTCGCTGAAAACCTCAAGAGGGTTTTGCCTATATTTATAAACCCGAACTATACGTACGTGTCTGACAGTTTTGAATAAAACGAATTACGTTTAGTTCCTCAATTTTTCAAAAGTGGGATCAAGTTCTAATCCTGCTCAAAAGCAAGATCAGGTTTGAGCTCAGATTGAGCACTGATCCATTTAGTACAACACAACTAGGATCAAGATCAACATCTGAGCCCGGATCCAGGATCGGATCCCGGATCGGATCCCTTTAGTACAACCGGCCCCAGGTGACTTGCTCCATAGGGAGTTTCATTGAGGATATGATTGTCTTCTCTTCTTTCCAGACGGCTTGCTCCATAGGGAGTTTTATAGAGATTACTTGTAAGTCAAGTAGCAGTGGACAGCTGTATGAACTTCTACCAAGTGAACAGCAGCTGATTGAGCTATGAGTGAGGGGGTTGCTGGAGCCAAAGTTGGTGTGTTGACGACCGAAAAAATTTCCCAATTATGCCAGCCTCCAAAAAGTGTTGTGACCCAAAGAACTTACACCCTACCAAATATATCAACTACAGTGACACAATGCAACGAGCCTCCTGATCCCATCAAGATCGCAGGCTGATTTATTGTACAGACTTGGAGGCTGACGTGAACTTCAGTATCCAACCTTGATTTTGGTCATCCATGTTGGGGCTTGGTCATCCAGTTGCGGTCAAAGGTCAACAATTCAAGGTCAAAATTCTTTGTTGTTCAATATAAAAAAAATGGCATATTTAGGTACAGCACAAAGAGAGCTTTCCAGCAATAGTTTACTTTTTACTGTAGCATTAACAATAAAAAAAGTTATTGGTACTTTTATGTCATTGGTCTCATCTGGGAGCCATTTCGGGTCAAATATTTGGTGACCTCTCACATAACAACTGTTTGACCTAGAAACGTGAAACTTGGGGACATCATATATCTATAGCACCAACATCCCTGCCAAACAGCATCAAAATCCATGAGCCTTTGGTTTCGAGTGTGATTGACCTGACATGGACTGACCAAATTAGCAAATTAGCAGTCTGACTTTTAAAACCTGCGTCTCACACCCTTCACCATCAGTTGGAGGGATCGAGCTCTGACAACCTGTAATCCTAACTGGGGCTCCCACTTCGATTGGATCTGCTACTGGAAATGAACGAGTGTGATTTAGGTTTCAGGTCAATCGCAGTGGTTTGCTCGTGTATGCACACTTGTAATGTGATCTGTCAGTAAGCTGTGTGTTGGTGTCTCTCAGGTCTGGTCTGGATGAGAGCAGGCTGTCAGAGATGCCCCTGGAAGTGAGATGGCCTTTCCCACAGCGCCCTGGTCTGCCCCTGAGGATCACCAGCACCGTGATCACGGGCCTGGTGGGCTCCTACAGCCGCTTCTGGACCAGTGAGTTCAAGATACATTGGGGCTGATTTATCAAGCTTTTCATACCAAAATGAAATTTTATATAATTTTTCGTGAAAGGACAATAAAACTGGTAATGTTACATAACTTGAGAGGAGGCAATTTGCTCCATCTATGCACGTCCAGTTCCAAGTATCTAGCTGATCTCAAAACTCTGTCAAGCTGAGTCTCTAATTCCTCTTTGTTCATGACTAAATAGATTCAGTTCTCTCAACCTAAGGCCTATAATATTCCAAAAACATGAACTTAAAGGATCCCAGTGATTCTCCATTCCATGCCCACACCACTCTGTGTGATGAAGCGTCTGTCCTGAGTCTGTGTATCCTGTTCTTGGGTTCTGTGTTGCACTTAAAGTAAATAAATAGCATGGAACATGTTTTAGAGTAAATTGACCTTATGAGTTGTTTGTGACATTAGCAGTTTCATTTTACTTAAACAAAACATTTCGAGAATTCATCTTGGAATAAAAACCTCAATATACAGTACAGTACCACCTGTTTGAAGACCACCTTTCTTGTTATATGTCATAATATAAAGCATCTTGTGAAAGAGTTTTGAAATCAAATCCCTTTGAGATATTGGCTTCATATTTTGTATTCAATGAAGAATGAACCCTTTAGTGGCAGTAATTGTACAAAGTTGTTGTCATACTGTTGAGACTCCTATCTCTGAGGCCACAGCTAGTGACCTCATATTTACAGGCTATAGTAACCAGACTTTGAACTCAATTGCCAGTGTTGTCGATGATTTACATTCATATCCGGTCAGAAGAACACAAGGTACCTCCATATAGCCACAGATACCAAAGCTTTTAATAAGAACATAACATTTTCAAACGAGAGGAAGCCATTCGGTCCATGTCTGGTTCCTCGTAACTGATTGATTGATCTCAAAACTTTGTCATGTTGGGTCTTAAAGGATCCCAGTGATCCTGGATCAAAATCATGACTAGGTAGCCAATTCCATCCCCTCACCATCCTCTGTATGTAGTTTCTCCTTCCCTATGTGCCAAGTCTGTCTCCTCTTAATTTACAACTGGTCCTGGTTTCTGTGCTGCACTTCTAGTGTTGGTTCGGGTTGACTATGTCAACTCCTTTTAAGATTTTAAAGACTTTAATCAAATCAACTAATTCTTCTTTGTTCTTGACTAAGTAGATGCAATTCTTTCAGCCTGTCTTCATAGCTCATTCCCTGAGCCCCAGGATTGGTCATATCAATGAAACAGATGGTTTTCACGATTTTCTTTATAAATGATGTTTACAGGCCATTTATTCAAAGATGCTATTTCACCTGGGATGCCTTTTGTATTTGTTCACACAACATTTCTAGTTCAATTACAAACTATACCTGCACTTCAGACATTCTTGGCAGTTTTGTGTGTGCAGCGAGTGTCAAGAAGATATCTTGAATACCCATAACTTTAAAAATAATGAGAGCTGAGAGAGAATATTTTGTGATTCTTCTTAAAACACTTCCAGGGGTTTACAAATGAGATATCGAGAGAATCTGAGACGTTGAGGTGGGGAAGATCCAGAAATGTAGTTCTTTTGAGGTGTAATGAGCCTGGGGCGTTGAAGTTGAGTTAATGAATGTGGGGTTTACCCTCGTCTCTCTTGTCTTTGCAGAATACATGAACTATCTTACTGTTTACAACCAGGACGTCCTGTATGAGCTGATTGAGAAGCGTCCCGAGGGCACCCCACTCATCACCCTGTGTAACCACCAGTCCTGCATGGACGAACCACTCCTCTGGGGTAACACAGGGCTGTTGCTAAATTCACACAAGAAATGGAATGCATGCATTTCTATTAAATGCATGTTTCTATTAAAAAAATTATGTATATATATATATATATATATATATATATATATATATATATATATATATAAAAACTTTCGTTAAAGTAATTGTAGCTAACTAAATTTTGCACTTCCATTACCACATAGTTCTCAAATGTGCAGGTTTGAAAGAAACACATGTTGTTGCAAACATGTCTTTTCATTTTTAAAACAGACATCTGGTACTTCAGATCAGAAGTTCTCAGTTTGTTTGCCTTGCCTTCCAGGAAGTCTGTTTGCTTTACTTCCATGGTCATTTCACCTCAGCAGTGTCTTCTGGGTCATGTTACTGGCTGAAAATATGTCAGTCAATAGGGGAAGAAGCTGATTGGTTATTTACAGGAAAGAAGCCACTGAAGGGTGGGGACAGTTTCACCCTCCAGGTGACCCAGGAAGTGTAAGCATGGCTTACAAACAGAGATTTATTTAATCCTTTATTTAAGTACTATCAGTTATCATGTTTGCAAAAGCATGTGTTTCTTTCAGAACTGCACAGTTTAGACCTATATAATGAATTGATGTGCTGTGGAGGCTGTGTGGTCCAGTGGTTAAAGAAACGGGCTTGTAACCAGGAGGTCCCCGGTTCAAATCCCGGCTCAGTCACTGACTCACTGTGTGACCCTGAGCAAATCACTTAAACTCCTTGTGCTCCGTCTTTCGAGTGAGACGTAGTTGTAAGTGACTCTGCAACTGATGCATAGTTCGCACACCCTAGTCTCTGTAAGTCTCCTTGGATAAAGGCGTCTGCTAAATAAACAAATAATAATAATGTGCATGCTAGAGAATTCTTGTAACTTTGTTAGCTACAATTACTTTTGACTTTTTAAGGGGACGCAGATTGCAGTTTCCGTTCTGCATTGCCAGTGTTTACAGACACTGAGGACAAAGCTCTAAGAGTTTGCCTACTAGTAGAAATACTTCCTATGGAAGTTGTTTCACCTTCAATGGAACTATCAGACGGTATATGAGAAGCTCAAGATGTAATGTACATTCCATCCAGAATTCATATTTTATATTTGTAAACCCCCTGGAACACAACAAGTGTGGATCACTAGATGTATTTTACCTTATTTAGGTGTCTTGAAGCTGAGGCATCTTTGGAACTTCAATAAAATGAGATGGTGAGTGAAACAAGAATTAAAACATGTAATCTTTAGCTGGCTGGAAACAGCCAGAAAGCAGAGAGGTGTTGAGAAGAGAGGAAATGAAAGGGAGTAGAGCAGGGGCAGCAGCCTGGAACAGGTGAGTGGGGAGGGGGTCCAGAGCACACGGGGTGGGTTTATGGCTCTGGAGCAGGGAGCAAAGATCGGAGTCCGAGAGGGGCAAAAAGAAGGGGTAGACTAGTAGGGGTTGCAGAGGGTGATGGGGAGTGAGTGAGCAGAGGACAGGAGGTGGGTGGGGAAAGGAGGTGAGGTAGTGAAGAGTTTGCAGAGGTCTGTGATTTTGGAGGAGAAGGCGATGGCAAAGTCATCAGCTAAGATAGGTGGGTGGAAGGGAGGGTGTAAGGAGGGAGGAGAAGGTAGAGAAAAGTTTACAGTGATTGTTAGTGGAAGACTGAATGATAGAGTGGAAGTAGGAGCGTTTGGAAGAGGTGAGTGTTCTATTTCTTTTCAGCAGAGCGCAGTTCGGTACAAGCCGAGAGGAGCACGGAGGAGAGCCAGGGCTGGGGCAGGGAGGGTGCGGGCAGGTCGAGAGGTGAGGGGGCAAAGGGGGTCGAGGCAGGAGGTGAGGGAGAAGGAGAGGGTGGAGGTAGCCGAGTCTACAGAGACTTGGGAGAAGGGAGTCAATAGAGAGGAGGTGCGAGAGAGCAGCAGAGGAGAAGATAAGGAGAGAGGGAATGGAGGTTTCGACGGAAAGTGACAGAGGGAGTCAGCGGAGTAGGAAGGGATGGGAGCGACAGAGAGAAGGAGATAAAGTAGTAATCGGAGATATCGAGAGGAATGACCGAGAGGGCGGGGGGAAAGCAGTCCCTGGTGAAGACAAGGTCCCGTCAACTGGGACACCCACTGTGAGTGGGGGGCGGGGGGGCACGAGGAGAGGCTGAAGGCAAAAGAGTGAAGAGGAAGAAACCCAGCAGAGTGGTTAGGGTTGGAGAGGTGGATATTGAAGTCACTTAATAGAACAACAGGGGTGGAGAGGGAGGGGAGGAGAGGAGGAAGTCAAGCTCATCAAGAAAGTGAGTAAGGGGTCCAGGAGGGCAGTAGAGAACAATGAGGAAGAGCAACAAGGGAAGTTGATTTCAACAGCATGAAACTCAAAGGTGCTAATAGAGGGAGAGAGGAGGGGGGACTGAAAAAAAAGCAGGGAGGGAGAGAGCAGAAATCCTGTTCCCCCCCACCCCGTCCAGAGGGTCGAGGAGAGTGGTACAGGACATAGAGAGAGGAAAGGGTGGCCGGAGTGGTAGTGTTATCAGGGGAGATCCAGGTTTCAGTGAGAGCTAGGAAGTCAAGAGAGAGGTGAGATGCAAAGGCAAAGATAGTCAGCTTTGTTGGAAGCTGAGCGACAATTCCAGAGGGCAAAGGGCGCCAGAGAGAGAGGTGGGGGGGGTTAGGCAGGGAGATCAGGTTAGAGGAGTTGGATTTGCAGTGGCATGGAGAAGCAAGAGGACGTGAACGAGAGGAGAGGATCACAGGGATATTAGTTAGTCATGGTAGGGAACAGTAGAGGAAAGGTAGTAGAAATGGCTATGGGAGAGGGTGGTGCCGAGAGGGAGGCAAAAACAGTAAGGTACAGGAGGAGCGAGAGCATTAATTAATAAAAGAAAAGAAAGAAATGTATGCAAACCTGGTTTGGAGTGGAGCCATCGCGTTCTATGCTTGGGTGGAAGATTTTGCAGTCAGTCCACGTTGGCCTGTCCTCATTTGGACTACCACAGTTTAGACTACCGGTCCTTTGGTGAGCTTGCGCTGAGTGCTGGAGCACTAGGTTAGGGTGAGCCTGTTCTCGCAGCATTACCTAATGCAAACCTGACAGCTGCTGAGATATTTAAAGCTCCTTTCTTCAAACAAACACTGCAGTCGGTTCCAGAATTTACCACCAGATTTAACCTTTCTTGTAAATATGTTATTGAGATGTTTTTTCATTTTTTCCAGGGCGCTGGCAGCAGCCGATATCTGTTTCACAAAGGAGGCCCATTCGAGGTTTTTCAGCATGGGGAAATGTGTACCTATCTGCAGAGGTAACTTCACTTTATGACTGACTTCTCATTTGTTTTGAAACTAGCTGAATCTCAGATCCTCAGTACTGTATCGTGAGTCAACAGGATAGTCACTCCAGACAAGTAAGAATAAAGGATGCAGGAAAGCTACCATAAGTACATCTACCGACACAGGACTGAACTTCAGGGGAATTCTAGGGTAGCTTTATTATTTTGGTAGCATTCTGATTATTTTTCTGGACAGCGCTAAACACTGTAACATCATACTCAAAAAAACTTGTTAACGTGATTCACCCAATTTTTAAAACAAGGGTGCAGTGTAAGCAATTAACCCTTGTTTTTATTAAAACCTATGAATGTAATCAAAATTAAGTGCAAAAAGGTAATGCAAGTGCAGAAATGTACTGTACAGGTAGGCTACATTACTGCAAATTGTTTCCAGTGAAGAACTCTGATATACGCATCTGGATGATCTTTTTCTGCAAGTATGGACGGCAAGCTTTGTCAGCATTTTCAAAAATGTCACAATTCGGCTCTATATTCGGATGCTGCTCCATAGCACGCCGCAGTGTTAAAAGCGCAGCACGCACATACATAGCCTTTCAGAATACACTTCCCCAGTCATCCAGACGGTTCTGTTTGCTGGTAAACCACAGGCAAGTGGTGAACTCCTCTAAAACAACGTGGGGCTTTCATATTTTTCACTGACATCCATATTAGAGCAAAGCAGGACTGGAATTCTTTCCTTTTCTCTTTCCAGCCATGCATGCTTGCTGTTGCAGTCAGTGCTGTATTTTCAAACTGTAACCCCGACACTGCGTACAGGGATTAAATAAGCAGTGCTTTAGTTATTTAAATCAATGTGAATGGCACATAACGAGATCCAAACAGCTGAGTTTGCCCAAAATATACAGCGTGCTTAACACGGTGTAAGTGATGCCGTTATTGAAATCAATGGGAATGGCAAACGCTATTTGTCCGATATAAACGGAAGCCTGAAGTAACCCTGTATGGTGTAAATGGTGGATACTGTGTGTGTCTGCTTTTGGAGGGGTCTTGTTAAAGAGCACGCTTGGTTTTGGAGGGGGTCTTGTTAAAGAGCACGCTGGGTTTTGGAGGGGGTCTTGTTAAAGAGCACGCTGGGTTTTGGACGGGGTCTTGTGAAAGAGCACGCTGGGTTTTGGAGGGGTCTTGTGAAAGAGCACGCTGTGTTTTGGAGGGGGTCTTGTTAAAGAGCACACTGGGTTTTGGACGGGGTCTTGTGAAAGAGCACACTGGGTTTTGGACGGGGTCTTGTGAAAGAGCACACTGGGTTTTGGACGGGGTCTTGTGAAAGAGCACGCTGGGTTTTGGACGGGGTCTTGTGAAAGAGCACGCTGTGTTTTGGAGGGGGTCTTGTTAAAGAGCACACTGGGTTTTGGACAGGGTCTTGTGAAAGAGCACACTGGGTTTTGGACGGGGTCTTGTGAAAGAGCACACTGGGTTTTGGACGGGGTCTTGTGAAAGAGCACGCTGGGTTTTGAGGGTCTTGTGAAAGAGCACGCTGGGTTTTGAGGGGTCTTGTGAAAGAGCACGCTGTGTTTTGGAGGGGGTCTTGTTAAAGAGCACACTGGGTTTTGGACGGGGTTTTGGAGGGGGTCTTGTGAAAGAGCACACTGGGTTTTGGACGGGTTTTGTGAAAAGAGCACACTGGGTTTTGGACGGGTCTTGTGAAAGAGCACGCACGGGTCTGTGTTTTGAGGGTCTTGTGAAAGAGCACGCTGTGTTTTGGAGGGGGTCTTGTTAAAGAGCACACTGGGTTTTGGACGGGGTCTTGTGAAAGAGCACACTGGGTTTTGGACGGGGTCTTGTGAAAGAGCACACTGGGTTTTGGACGGGTCTTGTGAAAGAGCACGCTGGGTTTTGGAGGGGTCTTGTTAAAGAGCACGCTGGGTTTTGGAGGGGTCTTGTGAAAGAGCACGCTGGGTTTTGGAGGGGTCTTGTGAAAGAGCATGCTGGGTTTTGGAGGGGTCTTGTGAAAGAGCACGCTGGGTTTTGGAGGGGTCTTGTGAAAGAGCACGCTGGGTACACTTGCTGTGACTGATGATCATTTTGGACGACCCTTAATAGGATTGATTGTTTTTTATTTAACCCTTTGCAGTCCATTTATTAAATGCGCGTCAGGCACGCCAGGTCCAATTTATTTTCACACGCGCAGTTAATTTTAGACGCGCTGTTTAAAAGTGTTTAAAAGGCCCTACATATCAACAAAGCACTCACTAGGCATCTCCAGCCCCGCCCCACCCTTTCGTTCGCTATCGCTTTCACGTGTGCTAAGAAATAAATAATAATAATAATAACAGTCGTACATACCGATCATCTCCTGATCACTCATTTTATCACCAAACTCTTCAATAATGCAATCCAAGTCATTATTTTATTATTATAACATCTCAAAAAAGCTCTGCAAATGTCCGTGATAGTCTCTGTGCACTGATGCAGTATCAGACAGCTTGTTTCCTTATGACCGCCCATATGGGATGCCAGGGGCAGGGTCCGACAATGGACCGGATAGGAATAATTGCAATGTCGGACCAGGTCTGACATAGGACCGCAAAGGGTTAATAGTTTGGCACTGTGCTAATATTAGGAGATATATCCATTCAACGTATATAAAAACCTGTTCATCTTGTTCTTCTTGAAGAGGCAAAAAGTGTAGTAAATGAAGGTGGATCGCATGAGAATATTTCTTTTATTCATGTAGCTGCTTGTTCCTTCTGCAAGGTTTCCCCAATGTGTGTGTCTTGTTAACTTGGCCACTTTTACATTAGATTTTTACAGGGCTGATCCTTTTTTCTATGTAAATTGACCCCTTATACCTTAGGATCATACCTTAGGAACAGAGTTTCACTAGTTGAATGGGGCAAAACGCCCCTATTAAAAATATCAATAATGCATATGATTTCTGAAATAACAATTTTAAAAATTATGTTTACAACTTCCACCTGTGCGTAAACAAGGCAGAAATAATTAAGAAAAATAAATAAAAGAAAAAAATCCTGCAGAAACCTTGTGTATTCACATTTCCAGCATGGTGAAACTGCACCTGCGTCATCCTACCCTGTGTTACTTCCATTATGTACCACTACTTAACACTAGAAGGACCAGAGATATACTCATACCTAGAAGCCCCGCAGCAGGCAGTCTTTCTGACGGCTGTATTCAAAACACTGTAAATAGTATAACGAAAGGAGAAACAGTCGTATGTAATTCGTTTTTTTTTTATTGAGTACATCACGTAAACATCTGAACAACCGAAGCATATTATTTTACAAATCAAAACAAGAAAATGTAAATAAACATCTGAACAGACATCGGTTTACAACATACATATTTATATAACTGAAACGATAGCAATACATTTTTTAACTTTTCAACAGCAATCAGTTTATTATCAGATGAGCAAAAGCAACTGAACAACGTAGATAAATAAACTTAGAAAAAAAAACATTTTACAGAAGCGCACAGCACAAGAAGTTATAAAGAAAAGTCTAAATTTTGTATTTTATTTCGACAAAACAGTATTCCTTTACCTTGAGTCTAAGGCTGTTCACAATCAACAGAGATAATGCGCTTCTCCACGCCGTCTTTCTACACTGGGCACAGCTGTCCGAAGTTTTATTTTTATTGCACTTACCAACCTGGCGTTGGCGCCTCATTTGGCTCTCAGCGGGGTTGCCAGCTTCAGATGTGGGTACACACTTGGCAGTCTCCCTCTGTTCCATATGCTTGTTGAGAAGTTCTTGTGCCAACTGTAAAATATATTCTCTCCTTGGTAAATTCTTCTCCGTGCATTCTTTGTAAAGTACCCAGGAGTCGATGGCTGCTAGGTCCAATACATTGTAAAACGCCTGAACAGGCCACCGTCGGGAGCCAGCTTTCACGGAATAACTGTTTTGAAAGCCCATAATAAACAATACATTCAGTTGTATTACAGTTGCAGGCAAAACTATAACCACAATTTTTTTTCTGTCAGTAATGATTTTAAAATGTATAGCAAAGCCAAGAAATGAAAAAGTCCACGGTATCAATCATCCAGTAAATGGCACAGCTGGTAAAGAGACACTTATAACAGGACATGCTAATCTTTCCTTTTGATCTACTTATGACTGAATTATTTTAAAATAAATGATATTGTACAGCCTTTGAATGAGGCAGTCTTTTGGGACTGGTTCACCCTCGAATGAGGCGATCTTTGGGGCTGGATCACATTCAATACATTGTAAACATGCACATTTATCCTCATTCATTCTGTTCTTTTAAAGATTATTTTAAATACAGTACACCCTCGCTATAACGCCCTTCATTATAACAAACCTTTGGCTATAACAAACCTGGCCCCCAAATAAAAAAAATAAATAAATAAGAAAGATAATATAAACACACACGGTCAACATCGCGGTCTGTATGCATGGGCTGCCACCTCGGCAGTGAACTCTTTTGCTTTAATAAAAAGTGTGCACTGTGTAACTATAACTCGGAAAACCTATATTCTCTGTCATGAATATAGGTTTTCAAAAAGCACTGTTTTTTTAGGCTTGTTCAGCAACTATGCAGCAAAGCAAAATTGATTGAAGAAAAAACAACAACAAAAAACTTGAGGATCTGATGGTTTTCATGTCGATTTGATTTGGAATTAAAGCCCAGTTTGAGATTCTTGCTTGTTGGATTACAATTTGGTGCACTTTGAAAGGATTCATGTCAGATTGCTTTTGAATAAAAGTTCAGCTTCAATTCGGGATTTTTGCTTTTTGCACTGCGTTTAATTCGTTGCATACATGAAACGAACAAGGACATGTAGTTCTACTTTTATTCACAATCTCATCTCATTAACTTACTCTAACAGTTTGTCCTCCATTTTGATTGTCCTTTCGTATAACAAACCCCTCGATATAAAGAACAAAAGGCCTGTATATAGGGAGGGTGTACGGTTTACTGTGTGGAGTCGGTGGTGAACTGTTTGGCAGGTTCCCACGTATATCCAGCCAGTCAACATAGGAGTCACTTAATCAAAAAAAAAATCTCACCGGATTTGCACAAATTGCATGACCCCGGCACCTGGCAAAATTTTTTTTTTAAAATTTATAATAATTTTAAAAAGAAAATTGCATGACTCAATCCTGACGGGCGACTGAGGCAGGCAGAGATGAGACCAGAAGGTTAACCCACATTCCCTTATGAAGCCAATCCAAGCTCCCCGTGTGGTCTGGAGCCGACTAGCACTCATGAGCTGATCTCTGTTCTCAGGTGACGGTGTTTATCAGAAGGGCATGGATTTCATTTTGGAGAAGCTCAACAGAGGTGAATGGGTGCATATTTTCCCAGAAGGTAATCAGAAGCTGAAAGCTGGTTCCCAAACCCTTTAAGCCTATTTCAATATTCATTTCAACGGTTATAACTAGTGCTGGGATAAATATTCAAATAAACACTGCTTGAAATGTATTTGCTGGACACATGACCATATTTGTTCATATATAAATCACTGTAACAAATCATGTAATTACTTAAATAATAATTAACATACGCAGAATACTTTCTCAGTTCTTTAATAGATAATGTGATGGGATACCTGGTTTGTTTTTATTGTGATAGGGCAGAAAAAATGGAAATATACTGTTTTACTAGTGCTGAATGATAGGATATTTGAATTTGAAACCTGAGTTTGTCCCAGCACTAGTTGTATCACAGCACAGCTCATTTATGTGTTTTTAGTTTCTTACCTGTTTCATAGCCTATTACAGTATGTGTGTTCTGTAGAATTGCATGCTTACTAACCATTCCAACAACTCCTCAGTGCTGATTGTGGGTATGTATATTAGAGTTGCGCTGTGCACTGAAGCCCATAGTTGAAGCATTGGGCCTGTGCAATGTTGATATGCTTCCTCATCTCACAGGACAAAGGGAAGGAGACACTTCTTCACACAGAGTGGTGAGGGTATGGAATGGATTACCTAGTCAAGTTTAGAGATCAATCAGCTAATAGGAACTGGGTGAGCTTGGATGGGCCAAGTGGTCTCCTCTAGTTGGTAAATGTTCTTCTGTTCCTCACAATCCGCACTGAAGCGTCTTTGCAGAAGCTTGGCAAATAATAATCAAAGCAGAAACAGCAGCAAAGAACTGTCCACAATTAACAATATACTACACAGGCAAGGTGTATTTAATTTTTTTCAAGGTCAGTAAAGGTAATATTGATCAGATCCATAGAAGAATGCCTGTGGACTAGCACTATCAAATAGTGGTCAATAAAAAGAATCAATACTTTGATTCTTTACATTGATACAATCAATGTTTCTTGTATCTTCCAGGAAAGGTGAACATGACTGAGGAGTTTATCAGACTGAAATGGGGTAAGGGCTCCCTTTGAGAAGGAGGGATTTCATTGCATGAAAATATAACTGCATCCTAGCTAGGGACTTTAACTGTAACGATAAACAAATCTTTTTAAAGTATTACATCTTGTTTTTGTTTTAGGCATTGGACGTCTCATAGCAGAGTGTAATTTAAATCCAGTAATTCTGCCCCTTTGGCATGTCGGTAAGTTGCACCCTTTTTCAAACCTCTTTTCCCTCTTTGTATTACCCGCTACCTTCACTGCTAGGATTGATTGCCCCTGGTGGTCACATGTAAACTGTTGCAAAGAATGCAGTAATCAAACCCTGTTTTGATTAGCACATTTTCAACATATTTCTGATAGTTTTGATTTTTTTTTAAATTCACACATTAGGTAGGGGTCTACCTAATTTGTGATTTCGTGGAAATCGGGAAATTGAGGGATCACCGTGAAATTCATCTCTTTTAGGGGCCAATGCAACCGGACCGGAGAGAAAAAAAAATACATATTTAAATGAACTGCTGCACAGCACAAGCGACGCAATAAGTGTCTTTATTCTGTAGATAGCCTTTTTATTACTCCTTCGCCATCCTATGTGCAAAAAACATCCTTAGACAGATAACATTTTTACAAAAATACTCCAAAGCGGTTAACTTTCTTGTTTACTGTTCACATGACAATGATGTTTTAATCAGCCTATTGGTGCGTCTGTACTGGCTTTTCTGGGACAAAGTCAGTGTTGCATTGTTATTTTGATTTAGGTTGCTAAAATCAAGTATATTTTGGCTGAGGATCGTGTGAAGAAATTTTCCAAAGAAACTTTACATGCAGATGGAGGTAAATTGTTTTGAACATCTTTAATGTGACTTTGGAGAAAATACGATCGATCGCTATTTGGATTCAGAATCACACATTAAACGAAAGGCTACAGAGGCTGCTAAACAGAACGTAAAACAAATAACTTTCAGAAAACAAAAAGTATTCTTGTCGGTTGTAGCCAAGTCAAATCAGCAGTGCAGGTATGATCCAGCACAGCCACCTCGCTTCAAACAACCTGCTGCTTACTTTTTAAACGCAGTTAGAATTTGAGACCCGAATTAGGCATGTTTTCTTTGTTTTGACTCGGTATTAAAAAAATAAATTCCTGGATGGGACAAACAGCATGACAACGAACGTGCTGCATATATGACCTTTATTAAAGTATGTCAGATGCCCTTGAGGGTAACCGAGTTTTGGGACTGTTTCTAATCGATTTCCACATCTGTTTAACTTGGCAAAGCTTTGCCTTACACTTCCAACCAATCCAGTGGATGCAGAACGTGCAGTCTCAATGTATGGGCAAGTATTCACAACACAGACAGAGAATGTCGGCAGCAGGGGGATGTTGCATGCTTGCCTTTAACAAATGACAGCACTCTGTTTTAGTAAGGAAGCAAGTACCACTATTTTTAGGCTTTTATAGTACTCTGAAATATTATCTACTTAGGTCTATTTAATGTTTAATCTGTCTAAGGATCACAGTGTATCCAGATCACGCTCCCTCCCGCAACAATTCTGATGATTGAAATGAGTGGTGTATTGTGGAAACAGAAACCAGCATTGCTGTAGTAGGGAGTGTGATCTGGATACACTGCGATCCTTAGACATTTTTACCATGTTGAAATTATCCGCAGATCCTCGTTTCTGTAAAATGTTCCCAATCTTTAGACAGGCTACTGGGGGTGTGCCATTCATTGCTTATTGAATGCCACCCTTGGTTGCTAAATATTTTGGTACCCCTGAATAACGAAATGTGAGATATAGGCAAAGGTTTTTAATAAGCTAGGCAGTCGTGCAAGCTTGTTCAACTTCCTGTTCATATTCATATTCAGTTGCGATGAAATCTGGGATTTGAGAGAATCAGAATCTGGGGGTATAAGGAGGGGTGTGTATGTACTGTTCTGGAGGTATAAGGAGGGGTCTGGATGTACTGTTCTGGAGGTATCAGGAGGGGTCTGGATGTACTGTTCTGGAGGTATAGGAGGGGTCTGGAGGTACAAGGAGGGGTCTGGATGTACTGTTTTGGGGGTATGTGGCAAAGTGATTTGCAGTGTGCAGGTGTAGAGGTGATGCAGTGCTCAAACAATGACAACAAACAGTGTTCATGGTCCAAATGTTTCTTTCATTTGTTTTCATGGTTTGGCACCGTTAAATAATAATGTTGACAACTACACAGCAATGTGTAATTGCACAGCCAAACGATACAGGGTTTCAGTCCCGAAGTAATAATAGTAAATAATAATAATAATACACAAAGGCAATGTACAGGCATGGCTCTGCATCCTTTCGTGGTGCTCCCGTGCTGGTGGTGAATACACAGTTAAGTTTGACTGGTGCAGGGTTTGTAATCTGGGTGGATGCTGGCTTAAGAGCGACAGCTCCCGGTTTGCTTAGCCGTCTAATAATTACAAATAAACAGTTAATAACAAACACAAATACAAAACAATCACGGTTACTTTCAGTTTCGCTCGTCCTTTACAGGTCTTTTCATAACCATAACAAAGGAACAGATTGCATCGTCACATCCCCTGAAGTCACACCCCCTCTGACACCTAGTTCAATCACGTCTCCTCCAATCCATGACTGGCACATCGCTTAACGTACTAGGGCGATGACTTCTGGTATTGTGACTCCGTCCCCTTCCTGGATGGCCGGCTTCCGACTGACCCTGGAATGAACTGCCGAACCATCCAGTATGGGGCACTCTGTTCCTGTTATACAGCGCCCTCACTGGTCGGGAGGGAGATTGTTGACTAGGATTCATTTGCTCTCTGTCACATATCCCACCACTCAGAGTGGAGCTGAAAGAACATTCGGCTGAATCTACTTTCCCCATTACACCCCCCTCCCAGGAAAAGTAATCCGCATTTTGGTGATCTTCCCCTGCATGGTGTGTCATAAAATGCATAAAGGGTTGCAGCGCCAGATACCACAGAGTTATCCGAGTGTTGCTATCCTTCATCGTGCTTAACCATCTGAGTGGTGCGTGGTCAGTGACGAGATTGAATGAATGTCCCAACAGGTAGTAGCGTAAGGTTCCTCCTCTATGACGGAGTAATTACTCTCCCAAGTGAGCATGTTTTTTACTTACGTAAATGATGGGGAGTTCTGCCCCCAGACCAACATCCGAAGCGTCGGTGTGGAAGATGAATTAGTTATCAAAATCTGGTGTGATAAGGGTAGAGTCTTTGCTTAATGGTATAAAATGCCCCTGACATTCTCCTGTCCATTTAATTGAATTTGGTGCACTTTTCTTAGTGAGGTTTACTAGAAGATTGATCACTGTGACACACTCAGGGATAAATCGTCGGTAATAACCGGCCAGCCCCAAGAGAGACCTCACCTGGGACTTGGTTTTTGGGATTGCCGTGTCCATCAAAGCCTGGACTTTGGTGGCGACGGGTTTCACCTGCCAATGTCCCATAGTAAATCCCAAATATTGTGTTTCTACTTTGGCAAATGCACATTTACCCAGGTTGGCTGTCAGCCGGGCTACCCTCAGAGACTGCAGGATGGCCGTGAGCCTAGCCAGATGCTCTCGCCAGGTGGAGCTGTAAATGCTGCATACTCATGATGTGGGCGTAAGTCCTGGTCCATTAGTCTTAGAAAGGCAGCAGGCTCTGGTACCGGTAAGGTGTCTCTTGAACCGTGGTACCTGGGGGAGTGATCATGTCATTTTCAACAAGGTTAGTTCTGCCGGGCACGTCAGAAAAAACATCCTTGAACTCCTCAATTAACTTACGCAGATCTCTCTGCTGATCTGGAAGTAACTGTTCCTCCATCGAAATGCTCTGTATGCTTGGGGCCTCTACCTTGCTGGGGGCTATAAATAAGGCCTCCCTTGCCTGCCAGGGCTTCAATAAATTGACATGGTAAATTTCCCGCTCATTGCAGCGATTGGGCTGCCAAATTTCATAATTCACTTTCCCTATAGCCCGAATCACCTCATGTGGCCCCTGCCATTTAGCATACATTTTGGATTCCGATGTGGGAAGAAGCAGGATTACTTTGTCTCCTGGCCGAAAGGTCCAAATTCGTGCATTTTGGTTGTAATGCTGCTGTTGCCGGTGCTGAGCCGATTTTAGATTGTCCTGGGCCAAACGACCGACCAAATCCAGGCGATTACGGAGTAGGAGCACATGCTGCACTACATTTTTGGACGAGCCTTTGTGCTCTTCCCACCCCTCTCAACAGATCGAGGATGCCGCGGGCTGTCGGTCCAAAAGAGCTCGAGGGGAGAGCCCTGTCGAACTCTGCAGCACCTCTCTCACTGCAAAAAGGAGGTAGGGAAGGAGCGATGCCCAATGTTTCTGCTCTTGGTTCACAAACCATTTTAGCATCTGCTTTAATGTCTGATTAAAACGTTCCACCAAACCGTCCGTCTGTGGGTGATAAACAGATGTCCGGATGGGACGTATTTTTAATATTTCATACACCTGCTGTAACATTTGAGACAAGAAGTTAGTTCCGTGATCAGTCATTTTCTCTTTGGGGATCCCTACTCTCGACATAATCTGCACTAGTTCCTTGGCTACTGCAGCTGCACTAGTGGACCTCAATGGAGCTGCCTATTGTGTGTATCGCGTTGCAGATCTACCACCACTAATATATCGCGTATACCCGGAATCAGAAGGTAGCAAAGAGCCGACTATGTCCACTGCAATGCGTTCAAAGGCAGTAGAAATGATTGGCAGTGGGACCAAAGGGGTGGGGCGCACTCGACCCGGCGCTACTCGTTGGCAGTCTGGGCATGTGGCTACATATTTCGACATTTCATTATGAAGCCCTAACCAAAAAAAATGGAGCCAATATGCGTTCCCTTGTTTTATCAGCTCCGAAAGGGATGTCATGCGCCAGCCTCATAAGCTCGGGCCGACAAGACGGGGGAACTAATAATTGTATTACAGGCCTGTGGCAAGGTTTACCCTCTACAGTAATTGCCCCTTGATAATGAAGTGCAGATATACTAGCGCCCCAGCGCCTTCAACATCCTTACCTTCAACAGGCCGAACCTGTCCCCAAGCGTGCACCAGTGTGGGGTCGTTTTTCTGGTCCCACACTAGGTCCGCGCTTTGGTCCCACATGTCCAGTATATTGAGAGGGGCCGGAGTAACCTCTGCCCTGGATGGTCCAGTAACCTCGCTGTCTCGGTCACACTGCGTACCGACTCCCTTTGAGTGGCGTTTGGTACCATCCAAGCTCTCTCCCACCAGGCCCCAGCCTCGAATGCATGGGTACTCGCATTACCGACAGCCACATGGGTACTCGCATTACTGACAACAATACAAGGCCCCTCCCAACCGTTTCCCCGTCTCTTACCTACTTCCGATGACAGATAACATGCCGCCATCTTGTACTTTATTGTTGGGGAGCACAGCCGGGCGGTATGTCCTGTGGGATGGCACCTGAAAGAGAAAGGAGGGACAGAAGGCATTGGGGTTACCTATCTGTCCCGCTGCTGATAAGGCAGCGGGTCAGGGGCATTGAATCTACCCTAGCTGGGGGCCAGCCGTCGCCTCCATGGTAGGGAGGTTGGGCTGCCCATTGGGGTCGGTGATCTGGGAGGTCAGGGTCTGGGTCCCAGTGTGGGTGGTGTGGTGGGTTGTGGTGATGTGGGGTGTGAATCCAGCCCCTGATTTGCTCTGTGGTACTGGAGAGGTGTGTAGTCCGGCTCTGGATGAGGTCGGGGAGTCCTCTTAGTCCTCCACCAGCTTGATGGAGGCTTCCAGGGTGTCCGGATTGTGGCACCGTATCCACGCCTGCGTCTCGGCGCCAACCACATGATGGCCTACCCTAGTTGTACTCCTGTTTTCTGGATGGGGTTGAACCAATGAGTCATGTGGTCGCATAATCGCTGGGCGGCCACCGTGGGGCGGGTATCTTGCGGTCTTTGGTACTCCCTGAAGCGCACGCGATGAGTTTCCCCTGTGATGTTCAGATGTTGGAGGATGGCCTGCTTCACTAACCCGTGCTGGCGGGCGTCGGTGTCAGTCATGGCCTGACAGGCTGCTTGGGCCTCCCTGATTAGCCCAGAGCCCAGTTGGCTAGCCCAGTACTTCTGGGCCATGATGCGGTGGTAGCCAGGCGCTCAAATGCCACCAGATAAGCCTCCAACTCATCCTCCGCCGTCATTTTCTGCACCCGTGCCTTGGGTATGGTCATCACGGGTCCCGCTGGTGCACCGTTACTGATACCAACCCTCTCGATCAGAGCCGTGTATCTCTCCTCTCTCATTTTCTATGCAACCAGCTATCCTCTAGCGCTTGCAGCAGCCGGATAGTGCAGTGACGTCCATATCCGTGTTCTGACACCACATGTGGTAAAGTGGTTTGCATTGCGCAGGTGTAGAGGTGATGCAGTTCTCAAACAATGACAACAAACAGTGTTCACGGTCCAAACAGTTTCTTTTAATTTATTTTCACGGTTAGGCACCGTTAAATAATAATGCTGGCATCTACACAGCAATGTGTAATTGCACAGCCAAACAATACAGGGTTTTAGTTCTGAAATAATAATAATAATAATAATAATACACAAAGGCAATGTACAGGCATGGCTCTGCGTCCTTTCGCGGTGCTCCCGTGCTGGTGGTGAATACACAGTTAAGTGTGACTGGTAATCTGGGTAGATGCTGGCTTAACAGCGACAGCTCCCAGTTTGCTTAGCTGTCTAATAATTACAAATAAACAGTTAACAACAATCACAAATACAAAACACTCACAGTTACTTTCAGTTTCGCTCGTCCTTTACAGGTCTTTCCATAACTATAACAAAGACACAGATTGCATCGTCACATCCTTAGAAATACCCTTCAGTCACGCCCCCTCGGATAGCTAGTTCAATCACGTCTCCTCCAATCCATGACTGGCACATCGCTTACCGTACTAGGGCAATGACTTCTGGTATTGTGACTCTGCCCCCTTCCTGGAGGGCCGGCTTCCGACTGACCCTGGAATGAACTGCCGAACCATCCAGTACAAGGCACTCTGTTCCTGTTATACAGCGCCATCACAGGTCGGGAGGGAGATTGTTGACTCGGATTCATTCGCTCTCTGTCACAGGGTATAAGGAGGTGTCTGTATGTAGTGTTCTGGATATATAAGGAGGGGTCTGTATGTAGTGTTCTGGAGGTATAAGGAGGGGTCTGGATGTACTGTTCTGGATGTATAAGGAGGGGTCTGTATGTACTGTTCTGGAGGTATAAGGAGGGGTCTGTATGTACTGTTGTTGGGGTATAAGGAGGGGTCTGTATGTACTGTTGTTGGGGTATAAGGAGGGGTCTGGATGTACTGTTCTTAAATATGTGCGTGTCATTTATCCATGTACATATTGTAGGCCATGGGGATTTCTGAAGCATGTGATACCATGGATGCTGCATTATACGTGTTTATACAGATTACAAAGACCAGTACTTCACGATACAAGTTAGGGGCCTGTATGAGCTTTTAGAACATGTTTTAAGTGCTGCTTGTTCTCACAGGCATGAACGACGTCCTTCCTAACGAGCCTCCGTACATTCCACGATACGGGCAGGTAAGATCAGCCAGCCTCCGTACATTACAGGATACAGACAGGTAAGATCAGCCAGCCGTACATTACAGGATACAGACAGGTACGATCAGCCAGCCTCCGTACATTACACGATACAGACAGGTAAGATCAGCCAGCCTCCGTACATTACACGATACAGACAGGTAAGATCAGCCAGCCTCCGTACATTACATGATACAGACAGGTAAGATCAGCCAGCCTCCGTACATTACACGATACAGACAGCTAAGATCAGCCAGCCTCCGTACATTACATGATACAGACAGGTATGATCAGCCAGCCTCCGTACATTACACGATACAGACAGGTAAGATCAGCCAGCCTCCGTACATTACACGATACAGACAGGTAAGATCAGCCAGCCTCCGTACATTACATGATACAGACAGGTAAGATCAGCCAGCCTCCGTACATTACACGATACAGACAGCTAAGATCAGCCAGCCTCCGTACATTACATGATACAGACAGCTAAGATCAGCCAGCCTCCGTACATTAAAGGATACAGACATGTAAGATCAGGTATTTTGCAGCTGTGCTTCTGTGGAGCAGCTTGTCTGTCCATGCCACAACTTCTAATTAAAGTAGTAGCTGACTAAATAATTCCATCAGTCTTGGCCATCTTGCACTTAGATTTGCTACATGGGTCTCAAATGTGCAGTTTCATAGGAACATGTGTTTTCATCTGGTACTACACTTGGCTAAAGAAAGTTCTGTTTGCTTACCTTGCCGTCCAGGAAGTCTGTTTACTTTACTTCCTTGGTCATTTCACCCCAACAGTGTTTTCTGGGTCATGTTACTGGCTGAAAGCATGCCAGTCAATAGAGGAAGAAGCTGATTGGTTATTAAAAAGAAAAGTCAGTGAAGGGGTAGGAACAATTTCACGCTCCAGGAGACCAAGGAGTGCAAGACAGTCTAAAAGCATGGCTTGCAAACAGATTTCTTTAAACTAGCGTGGTACCAGATAGTTTTTTTTTAATGAAAATACAAAAATATGTGTTTCTTTCAAAAGTGCACATTTTATACATATATAATGAATGGATGTGCATGGCAGAGAGAATTCATGTAACTTATTTGTTATCTGGGCACATGGTAGGAGATACTGGTCTTGAATAGATCAGAGGGTAGGAGGCACAGAGAGGTGCGTGTATGGAATGGGTTATTAGTCATGTTTTAAGATCCTTTAAGATCAGCTTCCAGGAACCGGACAAGCACTGATGAGCCGAACAGCCTCCTCTCATTTGGTCCCATATTTACTAAAATTGTTTTTTAGATGAGCCCTTACAGCAAGTAAAGTACCTACATATTGTTTACATTTAATTTCTTGTTGTTTTCTGTTCTAGAGAATAACCATTTTGGTTGGAAGACCATTCACTTTAAAGCATCTTGTGGAATCACTGAAGTCTGAGAACAAAACTCCAGTAAGTATCACAATGTAAACACACACTGGAATCGGGATGGGATAATGACGTTTCCAGCTATCGATTGTTGTCTCTAAATTATCACAATAATCGTGATTATCGGCCAAATAAATAAAATATTTAAAATTCTTGTAATTTATCAAGTTTGTACTTGAGCAGCATGACAACCGCCAGTCTAAGTCACTGAGTTTAGAAGAAAAAAAAAAACTAGACCGTATTATATGTGCCGAGTTTAAAAATTTCTGGTGGGTGCCCAGAACAAACATGAATATAAAAATAGATCTATTGTAATTTGTATATAAATAAATGATGTAGTTTTCCTTTAAAATAATAGATATATTTTTTCTTATTTAAACATTTGTTAATTCGGGAACGTTTACTTTCAGAAAAGAAAGTGCCACCGAGTGTATTTAATATAACAAAACAAAACTGCTAACGTTACCTGGAAGCATTTGTTTTCTTAACTTGTATGTCGAATCTGCCATTAAGAGAATCACACTAGGGTTAAAAAGAAAACGCTATTCGGAACATAATGAGTTTTGCACATCGCTGCTTGTATGCAGACAGTTTAATAAAATAAACCGCGTAGCCTTCCATTAAAAGTGAACTTTGTTCTATTTATGCAACTACCCTTTCTTATAAAAATGAAACCATTACGTAAAGTTGAAAGCATATTATTTCAAATCAATACTTCACTTCCCAGTGTACACAGTGCTCACACAGATCATGTTTTACGCCTCACGCAGACCGTTCAGTGCTGCTTCCTGCTCCATTGGGTCACGGATGATAATTATAATTATCGATAATTCTTTGGCAGTTGAAACATTATTATCGTGGTTATCAATATTATCGAGTATTGTTCCAACCCTACACTGGAATAGATTTTCTACAGGGGAAGCAGTCTAGCAGTGTAGCATATCACTCTGTCACACTATCAGTCTATCAGAGTTTGTCTTTCCTAACTCTCTCTCTGTGCCAGCACCGTCTGTCTTTCCTAACTCTCTCTGTCTGCAGACGGAGATGCGGAAGGCAGTGACGGATTTTGTTCAAGAGGAGTTCCGCAGTCTGAAAACTCAAGCGGAGGCCCTTCACCAGCGCCTCCAGATCACTGGCCAATAGCAGGACCCAGGCCTGTGTGTGAGTGAGTGAGCGAGTGTGAGTAGAAGTCTGCCTGGCATCGGTGACAACACTTCTGGAAAAAGAGGAAGCACTCTAAATCTTTAAAGTAATTGTAGCTCTCAAAATAATTCTGTAAATCTCACCCATTATGCACATTCATTAGCTACATAGGCCTTGCATTTTGAAGAAATACATTCATTTTATAACAGAAAGCTGGCACAGCACCAAACTAGCTTGTCTTGTCTTCCAAGAAGTCTATTACTGCTTTACTTCCTTGGTCATTTCAGCCCAGCTCACAGCATGTTACTGACTGAAAGGGAAAGCAACATATTGTTTATTGACAGGAAAGAAGTCAGTGAAAGGGGGGGGACAACAAATTCACCCTCCAGGTGACCCAGGAAGTGTAAGACAGTCTAAAAGCATGGCTTGCAAACAGATTTCTATAACTTTTGGTGAATACCATATATCGGGTTTAAAATAAAAATACATGGTTGCTAAAACGTGTTTCTTATGTGTTTACAGAACTGTACCTTCATGACCTGTATAATGAATGGCTGTGCATGGTGGAGAACATTCATGGAATATTTTGTTAGTTAAAATCACTTTTTAAATTAGTAATATTATTGTCACCCGGTTGCGTATGTTGCACTTTTTCATATATCTGCAGACCCGCTCGTCCAATCATGATGAAACTTCCTAAGGACCTTCTGTGGAGGCTGTCTGTCTGCCACACTTACATTTTTACAAATATCTAATTAATGTAAATGTAAACAGGGCATTCTTTAGCACAAGTTTAAAGAGTACCCGTTTCAGACTGGCAGTGCATCATTCTGTCACGCCTCTGTTTTTACCTGTAGATGGTTTTATTCAGCTGTGATGATAGAACACTCTGAGCTCAAGTTATTGAGGGTTGTGGAATCTGGGGTGATGTAGAGGCAGGTAGATTCCTGGGATGTACTTCTTCATGCTAGTGATAGCTGTAGCTCTATTGTGATGCTGGGGCTGTGTGCAGTGACTGGGATATAATGAAGCTTGGGATAGACAAAAGCACCAGTGCTTGAACAGTAACAGTTATAGAAACCAAATTCATTTGAGCTTGTTAAAAGTATTATTGTGTTGTTTTCCGTTTTTATGAGTGAATAAAACCTGGCCCAGGCATCACATAGCCTGCCTCAGTCAGTCATCTGGACCGTGCCGTCACAGCTATATTCTCTGATTGGTCTAGATTAGTGGTTCTCAGTCTTTTTGGGCCGCATCCCTCTTCCTCTTGTCTGTGGTAGTTGATGCCCCCCCCAACACACACACACACACACGCGCACGCACACACATGTACATACTGTAAAACTTAAATTAAAAGCCTCTGCCGTTTATTTACAGTATTTGCCAGCAGACCCAGCGGGTATTGAAGACCAGGGATTATATTAGATCTCTACTTCACATGCTTCATGCGGTCTTTGAGAAGCCGCTAACACACAACCTTGTAGCAACATTGTAACTCAATTTAAACATTCCAGCAACTTTTGTTAAAAGGTTGTGTGTCAGTGGGAACTAAGTAACAGTTTTGTTCTATAACAAAATTACATTGTATTGTACACCCTCAAGTATAAAACGAAAGTATTATTAGTCTTTTTATATGCACTGGTTAGTAAGGATACAGTATGCACAACATTGGAAAATGAACAATCAGAACTACAAATGTGTATTTAAAAACACCCCTCCAATGTGTGCGGTTCTTCTTTAAATAAGACATGAATCCAGTATTGAACGTAACTTGTATTTAATATCAAGTATTCAAGAACACATTTGATGAACTCTGTTGCAGCTCTCAACTCCCTATTACTGGTGGCGCACACACACACATCACGCAGCTGCTGAATGCAAACATACCCCCGTTTGCAGCAGCACATCACATCACACTTTTCATGGAGTAAAGTTATGCAGTAAACCTGTAATATACAGTAACGGCAAACTGTTGTAGACTTTTGTGCTTTGTTGCTTTGTCTGTGAAACGTGTTCTAGAGATCATACTGAGATAAAAAAAAATGGTGCACAGAAATATATATTTTTTGTAACTTTACAACTGTCAGATGTGCAAGACGTTGTTGAACAATATGCTTTAGTAAATGACATTTTACGTCATTGTAATGTGCCAATACATGTTGAACCATTTGGGAACTGCTGTGTTTTATTAAAATAATTTTTAAACTATTCCGTAGCCTATTTGATAGGTGTTACACACACGGTGCATTTATATCAACGTGGGTTTTATTTCGCAGGGAGATTCAGGTCACTCACTGTCATTTTTTCCTCATAGCTCTCAGATCAGTTGACACGGGTTGAAACGTCATTAAAGAAAATAGTGGGTTAGGCAAAGATGCAGCTCTCCTTTCTCGTAAAGGTAAAGTAAACGGATAATGACACCGACCTCTGATCCAGTAGAGCTGCCACATTGAAATGGCTTTTCAGGATTCCTGATGGAGTTGACACACTTTGAGATTATGTCTTCACATCGATTCTCTTCATTTGCTGATAACTAAAAAATAAAGCAACTGAACTCTACAACCACTGCTTTCATATTCATTTTACTTCATGTTTACAAGCCATTCCTTCTGAGGTGCTTTTCCTTTTAAGAGTTTGAAAAGTTTTGAAAAGTTTTTTAAAAAGTTTGAAAAGTTTTTTAAAAAGTTTGAGTGAGAGGCCATTCAGTCCATCTCTGCTCGTCCAATTCCTATACATGTTTCTGTTATTTTTTTCAAGTAACAAAATGACATTGGACTAGCAGTTTCCAAGATGTAGCCAAGTAGGTAACAATGGCCTTGTGCAAAGGAATGTCCATACCAAGTTTTATTACAGTTAAATGAAAGGTAGACATAATGTACGTGAATATGTAAGTGTGGTTACAGACATATGAAAGATCTAGAGTTGCAGACCTTTCTTATTCAATGCTGCTAAGTTACGAACTGTATTCAGCAACATTTACTAACTGGTTTCCAAACATGCTAATTATAGAGTCCTGACTCATCTTTGCAGTAAGTTGCAAACTGAAGGACAGGGGTTTATAAGATGGGAATTATTGCAGCCAGAAATGAAATCTGTACAGTACTATGCAGCTGTTTCACCTTGTATAGAACTGCAGTGTATATTAGCAGAACTTGTCGACTGCCACATTCTTTGTTTCATGTGAATCCTGTGTAACCTCAGATTTGATAAACACCCTTTGGTAGTAGTGTGTAATATATATATATATATATATAACACGGCTTGGAAAAATAACAACCTCTGATTGGTTAAAAATCATCACGTGATCGTGCGTATATATAGCGTATAGCACGGCTTGCATACTAAATAAATCACTACGCACCACTGCATTCTAAATTCCATGACAAACTGCCATTTTATTTGTTTAGTTACAAAACCACAGCCAAAAATGAGTCCCATTTCATCTATTTCCTTTAATATATTTGGGGATGAAACTCCACATAACTGGTACAACACCAACTTTCTGAATGAAGACAGCAGTCCATCTGAAATAAATAAATAAATCAAATAAGGGCACCAGCAAGAGTAGACACATAACAGTAGATGAGGAACAGCTAAATGAAATAGAAGAAAACAGAGTTTAAAACCAACAGGAACGTATTCCTGTCAGTCATGAAAACTCTTAGAAAAGCAGGTAATGACCAAGCCAGAGACCACCCCCCCCCCCCGAATTACCAGCCTGGATCTGAAGCATCTGCGGGAAACTGAGGCACTGTCCCCTGACAGTGCGGTCGGATTGGTGCGTAAAGTCTGGTTCGATCATCAACTTAATCTGGCACGATTTGGACGCGAGGGTGTCTGACAACTAACAAAAACATATTTTGAGATCCAAAAGGATGAAAACGTACTAGAATATGTGTTCCTCGCATATAACGAGTTAACAAACTCACTTCAAGATCCAGCTTCAGTCTCCATCGCAGCTGCTCTCCTTACTTCCTTAGTGTCATTTGAAACGCCGCCCATCATCACAGCTTGTGCTCAGTCCTCCAGTTTTTAGTGAGATGGCACTTTCGATGCAGAAATTCACAATAAACTAAAGTGTGCAATTTATTTTTAATAAGCGAACAATTAATTAAATTTGGGACTATATTACACTGCAGAAACTGTTATACACAATAAAAGTTTCTGGTTTTGTCTTAATTTAAATGTGTTTTAATTATTTTTCTTCCCACAAATGACAGGTAGCCGTGTTATTAGCGATATAATCCACTTCGGGCCGTGCGGTTCCGATGATATATATCACTTCTGGGGTGGTTAAAGGCCCTCGGGACCACCCCAGGCATGGTATGTATCATGGTAACCGCACGGCCCGTCGTGGTTTATACCTTACATATGCTGTATGGGTGGTGTGCAGTTTCTTGCTATTAAAGGGCCCCTGTCTGTACAATCCTTGTTAAAACACATGAAGTGTTTCAAAGTGAATCACACTGCAGGGTGAAAGTGTTCACCTGGGCCAATTATTAGACATCTACCTCACAAGCTGTAATTACGCTATTCAAACTTATGTGGAAAGATTTTTAAACTTGTTTAGAAGTTATTTAAAAAAAAAAGAAAATAACATTAAAATTAAAAAATAATAATAATAATAATAAAATGTATGATGCTTGCTATGCTTTTTGTATGCAGCATTGCGTTTCCCTTTTAAAAGTCCCCCATAGTAAAAGCACAGCAAAGTGTAATATATTAAAATGCACGGTAAAGCCCAGAGAGGTATGGTAAAGCATATTAAAACGAATGGTAAACCATTGTAAACTATAGTAAATGCATATTACAATTTTTGGGAAAGCATGGGAAAAATGACTTTTTAGGGCTCTCAGCACAAAAAGATCTGGTTTCTGTGATTTTATTTTTTATTTTTTAAATTTGTTTGGCATATTCAATTGTAAAATCAGTTGAAACACAAGTGAAATAAATATTAAGGTTCTAGGTAAATACTCACCGTTTCAATGTTAACATGGCGACTACAGCAGAAGAAAAAGTATCTACAATTATGATGTTTCTGTAAGAAAGTCTGTATCAATCAAAACTCAGTGCTGGACTGATGTTAGTGTTAAAGTAATTTGATCTCTGTGTAACTATACTTACTAAACTTCTCTCATACAAATCGGATTCATTCCCATGTTTCCAGTTGTCTCTTCTGCTGCCTACAGCTCTGGCCAGTGGTTTTGCATCGCCCTATAGAATTCACTGTGCTTCATGAAGTCGAATGAACCCTGCTGAATAATCTTACGTTAACCTATTTCATTACATACCGCTTTGTAGTTTTCCACATACTTAACGAAAAACTGACAAATTGAAAACGTTTTGAAATCTAACACGAAATACTGTACTACTATTATGGCTTCTGGCAGACTTGTGAAATCATTTTGTAGTTTCTATTATTACATGATGTCTCATTCCTAAAATTCTAGGTGATGCAAAACTTTTGGCCATAGCTGTTTACTGTACCCTTCAGTATTATTTTGTTTCATTTATTAGTTTCCATTTTGTTTGCCTCCATGCTCTAGTGCAGTGGTTCCCAACCCTGGTCCTGGGGTCCCCCCTGCGTCTGCTGCTTTTCAACCCAACTGAGCTCTCAATTACTGAACTAGACCCTTCATTGAACTGATAATTTGCTTAATTAGACATTTTTAATTGTTTTCAGCTCTTAAACAGTTGCAGAGTTCAAGTTACTTATAAAATGTTACGGCAAACTTGAAATATGCAACTGTTAAGAGCTGACAATTAAAAAGGTCTAATTAAGCAAATTATCAGTTCAATGAAGGGTCTAGTTAAGTAACTTGAGAGCTCAGCTGGAATGAAAACCAGGAGAAACAGGGGTCCCCAGGACCAGGGTTGGGAAGCACTGCTCTAGAGCATTCTTAAGTGTGTGTGTGTGTGTGTGTGTGTGTGTGTGTGTGTACGTGTATCTCATTTTGTAACAGTAATATGATTTTTTTTTTCCTTCTTTCAACTAAAAATAGGTGTTAATTAAAGTATAGAGGAAATGATTTGAAAAGGCCTGACATGCTACTACACTAGGTTAGAAACCTAATATCAGTGTTTTCAGACATGGTTATCTGCAGGGTGAAATTGTCCTCAATCTTACCTATCAATAACCAATCCACATCTTCCCCTGTTGACTACTTTCAGCCAGAAGACACTGCTGAGGGCAAATGACATAAGAAGCGCAAGTCTAACACATTTCTTAAGAAAACAGAAAATTCCTTTAAACTAAAGCAGTAACAGATGTTTCAGTACATGTTGCTATAACATGTTTCTTTCTAATTGAAGTGCAAAATAGGTCAGATTTGAGGAATTATTTTGCCAGTTACAATTAATTTACAGGAGTACTACCCAAGGTTTGGATAAAAGTCTACATTTTTCTGGGTATCTCATCACTTACTCTGCTGTAGGCTATGGATTGCAGCTTTAACAGAAAATAACACTGCTAGTGAAAACAGGTGAGAAATGGATTTAAAACCCTGGTTAGCACAAATGCAAACGTTGTTAACAATGTAAGCTCCCATCAGAATGCTGCTCACTCCTTTTGGAGAATAGCTTGTGCCTGAGTTTCTGAAGCACAGGACAAAATAAGAGATGATTGGAATGGTGGTGAACAGGGCGGAGTTTGATCATTTATAATTAGTGCAGGAACATGTGTTTTTTTCATGTTTGAATATTATTATAAAATGTAATCGAATGTTGTTCAATTTGGATTTATGCTAATTCAGTCAGTTTCCATCGGGTTTGGCTCACTTTTTTTTTGTTTTAAGCTCATAGATTAAGCTAATACAATATTTTAATCTAAGCATAGCCGTAGTCCCTATGCATTCAAACCTTTTATGCTCAACACTATGTTGCAAGTACAATCTGCAGCTTTGTCCTGCTTGGACTGTATTTTACAGTATGCAAGGTTAAACTGTCACAGCTGCAAGACATAGGGACTACAACATCCTTTACATAAGGCTTTGGCAGCTGATAATTCTTGATTCTGAAATACTGTATTGAAACGCATGCTTTATAATCAAAGTATGAGAGCTGCTATTTGTATGTATTTATTTTAGCACTGATTGCAAATATACTGTTTTGTAAGAATACCCTTCTGTACCTGTAACTGAAGTTAAATATGTATTGCCTTATTGGAAATAATCCCTGGGAAATGTTTTAATTTCAATGAATAAAGCTTGGACTTTGTATGATCTTGCATGGTTCCTAGTAGCTGATTGATCTCAAAACGTTGTCAAGTTGGGTCTGAAAGTGACTCAGCATCAACAACATGACCATCCCCTCACCACTCTGTGTGAAGAAGTGTCTCCTTCCTTCTGACCTAAGTTTCCATTTAACTTCTAACTGTGTCCTGTGGTCCTGGTTTCTGTTTGTCCACTCCTTTTAAGATTTTAAAGACTTGAAAGCACTTTAGGTGGTAATAGTTTCGAGTTGAAATGTTTAAACGTGATCAGAAATGTACATGTGCAATATTGAAGATGGCCTTACTGTTCATACAGTAGTAATTATTCAGTGTTAAGGTTATTCATTTAATATTCAGTATTTATAGGATGAAGAATCCCTGGAACGTGACATTATTTAATTCATTTTGAGCATGCCAATCTGTATGCCCCTCTTGCTATAAGGGTAAACTCATGTTATTGCTGTATGTACTGTCTGTTTGTAGTCACTGATTTTACCTTTTTTGATTGAAAGAGAATTCTGTTTGCCAGAGAAACTGTTTCTGTGTTACAGATGAGCCTTTTTTTTTACAGTTAGCTGTTAAACTTCATTTATGTCTGTAGGTTCTTACCAAACAACAGTAAACATTAAAATAATAATAGTACTTTCACATTCCAGGCAACTGGGTCAGGGCAGGGTAGGAGGGCACATATACCTATCTATCTATCTGTCTGTCTATCTATCTATCTATCTATCTATCTATCTAAAAATCCCTTCCATTACCTTTTATTAACCCCGACAGCAGAGACGAACGGCTGGGGCATCACACTGCAGTGGGGCATTATTATTATTACTGAAGAAAACTTCTACATGCCAGATAAATTTTGTTTCAATGGATTTCCTAGTTCACCACGGACAGAAGTATTAAATAATATAACACTAAGGGGTAGATGGGCCTGTTGCATTTTCGTTATGACAACAACACAAAGTGCACATACACACAAGGGTGCAAGAAACAAAATAACATTGTTTTTGTTGAATTAAACGTCATCTGTACAATTCATTCTCTTCTGTCTTCATTTTACCTATTTCAATACTGTTATGTAAAAAATGAAAGTCAGTTTAATCCCATCAGATTCTATAGTGGGGGTCCTCACCTTCACCCCCCAAAAGCTTTTCATAATCATACAGTAGCCCCTCGCTAAATCGGACATGTTTGTCCGACATAAGGAGGTGTCGGGTTTAAAAACAATACAATAAAATCGCACACACATACAGTGCCTATAGAAAGTCTACACCCCCTTTCAAAATGTTCACCTTTTGTTGCCTTACAGCCTGGAATTAAAATGCATTAAAATAGTTTTTTTTTTCATTTATCTACACATCCTAGAAATTTGTAGAAAATTAATTAAAAATAAAAACTGAAATAGCTTGGTTGGATAAGTGTCCACCCCCCTTGTAATAGCAATCCTATATTAGCTCAGGTGTAACCAATCGCCTTCAAAATCACACACCAAGTTAAGTGGCCTCCACCTGTGTTAAATTGTTGTGATTCACATGATTTCAGGATACATTCTGTAGGTTCCCTCTGCTGGGTAGTGTATTTCAAAGCAAAGACTCAAACATGAGCACCAAGGTGCTTTCAAAAGGACTCTGGGACAAAGTTGTTGAAAGGCACAGATCGGGATGGGTATAAAAAAATACCAAAGGCCTTGAATATCTCTTGGAGCACGGTCAAGAAGATTATTAATAAGTGGAAGGTGTATGGCACCACCAAGACCCTGCCTAGATCAGGCTGTCCCTCCAAACGGGATGACCAAGCAAGAAGGAGACTGATCAGAGAGGCTACCAAGAGGCCAATGGCAACTTTGCAAGAGCTACAGGCTTTTACGGCCAAGACTGGTCAAAGTGTGCATGTGACAACAATATCCCAAGCACTCCACAAATCTGGCCTGTATGGTAGGGTGGCAAGAAGGAAGCCATTACTCAAGAAAGCCCACCTTGAATCCCGTTTGAAGTATGCAAAAAAACACTCAGGAGATTCTGTAGCCATGTGGCAAAAAGTTTTGTGGTCTGACAAAACTAAAATGGAACTTTTTGGCCTTTTTGGCGCATCACCCAAAGAACACCATCCCTACTGTGAAGGTATGGTGGTGGCAGCATCATGTTATGGGGATGTTTCTCATCGGCAGGGTCTGGGGCACTTGTCAGGATAGAAGGGAAAATGAATGGAGCAAAGTACAGAGAAGTCCTTGAGGAAAACCTGCTGCCCTCTGCAAGAAAGCTGAAACTGGGACGGAAGTTCACCTTTCAGCATGACAACGACCCAAAGCACACAGCCAAATCTACAGTGGAATGGCTAAGGAACAAAAAGGTAAATGTCTTTGAGTGGCCCAGTCAGAGCCCCGACCTAAATCCAATCGAAAATTTGAGGCATGACTTGAACTTGACAGCTTGAACAGTTTTGTAAAGAAGAATGGTCAAATATTGTCAAATCTAGGTGTGCAAAGCTGGCAGAGACCTATCCCAACAGACTCACAGCTGTAATTGCTGCCAAAGGTGCTTCCACCAAGTATTAACTCAGGGGGGTGGAGACTTATCCAATTATGATCTTTTGGTTTTGTATTTTTAATATATAATTATTTTCTCAATAAAAACTTTTACCACCCTTAACAGTGTGGAGTATGGTGTGTAGATAAGTGGAAAAAAATCCTCATTTAAATGCATGAAACTCCCACAACAAAATGTGAAAAAAGTTCAAGGGGGTGTAGACTTTCTACAGGCACTGTACATTTACAGTTCTTGATGTATTGCGATGAAATAACACTAACGTGTTTTGGGTAGGCTACACATTATATTATGTAAAAATATAAATATGTACAGTAGGCCTGTACAGTACACAGTATTATTATTATTATTATTATTATTATTATTATTATTATTATTATTATTATTTTAACTTGGTCTACTTAGTCGCCAAGACAATTAACACACAATAGATCATGGTCCTATACAGATGCTGAGAATGAGCTGGAGGGGTTAGTGGCACGTGTGCAGTCTACTGCTCCCAGCACGCTGGAAAAACCAGAAATGTCATAGAAATTTGTTTTCAAGGCTTGGAAGTACACCCTGACTTTAGTGAAAATTAGGTACTTGTGTGCTCGTCTCAAAAATAGATTGAGCACAACTTGCAACACACTAGGAAAAGCGGATTGGGAAATGACAGCAACAATCGCGACTGTTTTAAACATGATTTCAAAAGTTCTTAACAAATTGATGCAATTATAAGTGTCGCAACTGCCCACATCTTTAGTACATCTCATTACAATATTTTTTATCCCTTATTTGCACTCTCTCCACCCTGTTTGCGAATTTCTGCAGGAACGCCCCGAATTACATATTCATATAAGGCTAAAGCGCAAATAAGAACTGCGGCTGCAAAGTATTCGTTAAAATGATGCTGACAGCGTTGCATTTGGTTAGTACATTTCATGCTACACTTCCGACTGGTTTGCATGTGGTTTGCAACGATTGCTACAGACGCAACACTTAATACATCTACCCCTAAGTATGGTAAAACCCACAAATTTGATAAAAAAATACAGCAATTACTAGCACAGCGCCCTCTGCTGGGTCACAACACACCCTTCATACGCGACATCACAGCTGAGGAACCTTGAAAGGGGGAGGATCTCCCGTCCACTCGCCAGGCGGATCACAGTATTGACAGCTAAGGCTAACAATTAGCATTCATAATATAGTCTTCTCCGCCAATGGGTGCTCAGAAGGCGGTTCCTAGCCGACGACAGCCTCACAGGACAGTCAGCTGGTGAGCGAGCGAGTTACCAGAATTGTGAGAGGAAACGGAAGATGGCGGATGTGAAGATGCAAAGCCGAGTAGGACTGGCGTTATGTTCTATTTTATTCGCCTTTTCGTCTCTGGGGCAGTGCAGCGACCAGGTTCCCGTCGTTATCTGGTCAAGTGAAAGGTAAACACTTTTTTTTTGGTGCTAGTTCTCTGTGAAATGTATGGTGAAGACATTTTCAAGCAATTTCGATGTCCAAACCACCCCTCGTCGCTTGAATTTTGACTGCATTGACAGTAACGTGTTATTAAATTGTGTTGCAAATGTGTACTCGGCTTAATTACGCGTTACTTATAATAAAATCAGGCATTCATTTGATTTTTCATGGTTCAAAATGAATCACTAGTGTTTGTCAGTGTCTTGTTATCGAGGTCATCGATACTGGCTGAGCTCTTTACAATAAATGAATGTACCATGACGTTCAGTTTGATACTATTTAATTAATATTGTACAGTAATGCGTTAATTGGTATACATTGCGATTTGTCTTGCGGTTCTTTAACTCGAGGCAGTTTTAACTGAAGCCAGGTAGGTAGACGGTTTGCCTGTGTGTTACTGGCACCTTGTTAAAATTGGAAGGGTATGTATTTATCTTTTCTTTTCAAACTGTTTAAACATACATTTTTGTAACCAGGTGACCTTGATTCGTCTAGTGTCAGGCAGTGTTATTATTATTATTATTATTATTATTATTATTATTATTATTATTACATTGGGTTTCTGAGGTACAATTTATGCTTCGTAAATATGTTGAGGGATCACTGGGATTATGTATGTATATATTTGGTTTTCGGTACACAACTCACACACTCAAATAGAAATTGTTAACAATTTTGTGTCGTTAAGCTTTAAGAGGTCATTTTAATAACAATAAACTCAGGAAAATACAAATTCTGAAATATAGGTGAAAACATTACTGCGTATTACCTTTCAGTTCAGGGCGGTGAGCGTCAGATGTAATAGCCACTAGAGGTCGCCAGAGGGTGCAAAAGAACTTAACACAACTCGCACACTCAAACACAAAATTCTACCAAATTTCTCATCCTTGACCTTTTATTTATTATACTACAAATATAGTAAAACAAAATACAGCTGTACGGTTATAATACATACAGCTAGTTGCACTCGTGCAGGAAATGCATGTTTAACATGTGTGCATCATTCATATAGGAGGGTAATACAGGCAAGATGTACTGGTATTATTTTGTTAGCCGTGTGCTTTAATACAGTCATCATGCAGTAGAGGTGTTTGCATTAATGTCTGTTACTGACAGCCTGTGTGTGTTCCAGCTCTCTGTGGCAGGTGCAGGACGCCCCTGCCCTGGGTCATGTTGTTTCTGGTTCTCAGCTGGTTACCTACCTGAGCTCTGCAATCAGCAATGGACCTCGCAATGTGATTCTCTTCCTGCAGGACAAGGTACGTTAACATCAGCCCCTTCCTTATCAACTGAAAGCATGTTTATTCAGTGATTTTCGAAAGCTTTATTAGCGAAGACCCTTTCTTGACTGATGTACAATAATTCATGGCACTCTTGGGGTGTTCGTTTCCTTTCAGTTTAAGACTTTTCTATTAAACCCATTTAAAGTGATTGTAGCTAACAAAATACAGCACATCCTCGCTGTAACACCCTTCATTATAACTAGGCTTGCTATTTTTCAATTGTAACCGGTAAAGGTTGTTAAATGTCGAATTCCCCCAAAAATATGAGTTCGACTGAAATAAATTTATATAGGATAAACGTCGGTAAAACCACTCGCTATTTTTTCTTAACAAATAATAATTTAGAAATCCTCTCATCTGTGTAGTTTTTATACTTGCTGTCTCCCGTCTCCGTTCTGCTCTGAATGGCTAGGGGTCGCTGTCAGTCAAATCAGTGGTTCCTTAATAGGCTAGTGTAGTTTCACCGTCAGTCATTTCATCCTGTCCTGACAGATCTCGTTAGCTGAAGCAGCGCTAGACTGCTCTCATTCGTTTATAAATGACTGTCAATCATCAGACTGACTGTGCACTTTCATTTGCCAGCTATAGCCTGTCATTCAAAGCGCCTGCTTTGAAATTAGCGGGTTTAGGTGTAGGTGAGCGTTTGCTATTATAGGTATATACAGTGACAGTTACTAGTTTGATTTGAAAATGGGGCGCAAGAGGAAACACTTAATGAGTATTGTGCACAATCCCCTGCTCGACGGCAGAAGAGTCTGCGGCAGGACGAAGCGGGCCCGTCTGCCTTGCCTCCAGTGAGTCCAGCTGTGCTTAAGGAGAGGGACGGAGCTCAGAATAAGTGCAAGTTAGTTTTGTTCAACTGTAATGTTGTGTTCTGTGCATATTGTTTTTACTTGTAAATGTATGATATAAAAGTCTGTGTAATACACTTTATATGCTGTGTTTTCTACAGTTTTTTTGAGACATTTTTTTTCATTTGTGTAGGATCTACAGGTAGTAGACAAAAAAATGGAAATGAGGGACACCAAGTATATTGAAAGCAAGGGCTTCCACACAGGTGTGGCTCATGCGTTAATTAAGCAAATAACATCCCAGCATGCTTAGGGTCATGTATAAACATGCTGGACAGGCCTGGTTGCCTATAATTATGGCCAGCATGGCTGCAAGAGGAGACCTCAGTGATTTTGAAAGAGGGGTGATTGTTGGGGCGCGTTTGGCAGGAGCTTCAGTGACCAAGACAGCTCAACTTGCTGATGTTTCACGAGCAACGGTGTCTAAGATGTGGTATGGAACTCCGAGGGAAAGACATCATCAGCAAAGGGCAACAGTGGGCGGAAGCACATACTCCAGGATCGTGATAACCGTGCATTAATTTGAAGTGCAAGGCAAAACAGGCGAGCAACTGCAGATCAATTGACTGCAAATTTCAACCTGGGGCGCGAGCAGCCTGTTTCATCAAAAACGGTCCACCGAGAACTCCACAGAGCGGGATACCATAGTGGCCCAATGCCCTATTAAGTGACTTTACATTGGTTTTTCCATTTTTTTTTGTCCACTACCTGTATATCTACAAGGTATAGCTTTGCTGTGACCAAACGTTATTTCAATTAGAATGTTGGTAACCATGGTTTTGTTGCATGTAGAATATGATCAAGGAGTTTCTCAAAATGAGACTTTTCTCAATGGCATAAAAAGTCTTTTTTCTTTTTTTTAAGCATAAAGGTCGATTTCACCCATGCTCTGCTTGAATTGAAAAATAAAGGTCGAAAAAAACCGGTAAATTCTTTCAAAAATAAACGTCTATATTAATTGTTGATTTGGCAAAAAAGTAAAAATCGAATAGTAGTAAGCCTAATTATAACGAACGTTTGGCTGTAACGAACCTGGCCCCTGGACACCAAATAAAATATATATATATATATATATATATATATATATATATATATATATATAAAAAAATAAAAAATATAACACACTGTCAACATCCCGGTCTGAATGCACGGGATGCCTCCTCCGCAGTTAAGTCAATTCTTTTGTCTTAATAAAAAGGCACCTCTCTGTCGCATATATAGGTTGTCAAAAAGCACTTTTTTTTGTTTGTTTAGCAACCATGTGGCAAAGCAAAATCCATTTAAAGAAAAAAAAAAAAAAAAAAAACTTTTGATGAACTTTTCACGTCAAACTTTTCATGTTGATTTGGAATAAAAGCTCAGTTTGGGATTCTTGCATGTTGGATTAAGATTTGGTGCACTTTGAAACGATTCGTGTTTGATTTGGAATAAAAGTTAAGCTTCAATTCGGGATCTTTGCTTTTTGTACTACATTTTTAATTCGTTAACGAATAGGGTAAAGCAAAGGCAGAGTACTGCATACATGAGACGAACGGGTAGCCTACATGTAATTCTACTTTTATTCACAATCTCATTTCACTTACTCCAATAGTTTATCGTTCATGTCCTTTCACTATAACGAACCCCTCGATATAACGAACAAAAGGCTTGGACCCCAACAGGTTCGTTCTAGCAAAGGTGTGCTGTAGTTCCAAACATTTTGGTTTTTTCCAGCTAATTCAAAATGAAAGAATATTCAATAACATTTTGAAAGAATAATTGAACAAAACCCATGTTTGTCTCAGCACTAAAATAACATTAAACTGTTCACTTATTATTATTAGTTTATTTAGCAGACGCCTTTATCCAAGGCGACTTACAGAGACTAGGGTGTGTGAACTATGCATCAGCTGCAGAGTCACTTACAACTATGTCTCACCCGAAAGACGGAGCACAAGGAGGTTAAGTGACTTGCTCAGGGTCACACAATGAGTCAGTGGCTGAGGTGGGATTTGAACCGGGGACCTCCTGGTTACAAGCCCTTTTCTTTAACCACTGGACCACACAGCCTCCTTATACTATGTATACTATGTACACATATAAATCCTAAACATTTAACACTTGGCTGATGTTTAAACGTTCAAACCCTAAACTGTTGTATTGTTTTATGTGGTCTTAGTTCAATCTGGTTCTTTTAGATGTATTAATAGGCATGTATGCTTTTAAAAGGTTGCAATAGCAGGTATTGCAGATTTAAACTGGTCTGAAAGCAGTCTCACGTAGTGGTCATCTTGTGTTATATTCTGATCCCCCACAATGAGTCCACGTGATTGTGCTGGTTTCATCACAGTGGCGTGATCATGTGGTCATGCACACACTGTCATTCCAGTAACAGGTTTCTTTCACTTCCTCAATCTGTAGTTCCTCTTAAGCCCGCCGCACACAGCTCGACTCAAGCCGTCCCGACTCATCTCATCTCAACTGGCCGTACAGAGTTTGGATGAATCGTATCAGTGTGCGTGCCCTTAAAACCAAGATTATGCAGATTTGTCGGGATGTCTTCAGATTTGAAGATTGAACATGTTGAATCTTTTTCAGACGCAGTTTTGTTCAGATGTGATCAGTCAGTCTGTGTGTGGCGGTTGCCGACCAAGACTGACTGAGACCTATTAGTCATAAGGGTGTCAACCAATGGTGAAGCAGGTTTAAGTGACGTAGCTTGTCATGTAACTTGTCATACAAGATGGCGGAATATTGACAGCTTTAGTTCCACAGGTAAAAATACATTAGTCTTGAATTTCTCCAAGTGTCCTGAATTAAAAAATACCGGATATGTGCACATTGAATAGTTTTTTTTTTTTTAGGCGTTTACTAATCAAAGGTAAATGATCAATTTACCTTTTTATTACCAATCTGCTGGCAGCCTATATTTTTTTACTGTGCTAAAACAGAAGTAACCGGTGCGTTGATCTCAGTAGGTCACAAATCACAAGCCCCTAGATCCACACGCTGAGAAAAAAATGCCAAAGTCAAATAAAAAATCAACAGGTGAAACGTTTGCACGGTGTAAATGGTCAAAGATAACATAGGGTTATTGGACTTCACAAAAAAAAACCCGGTAACCTTTGCACTTCCTTTTAGCTTTTAATTATTGTGCTTACTGCTTCGTTTAAATTGTTTTCTTTATAAAGTTTTCAGGGCATTTTGTCTATTTTTGTTTTTCATTGTTCTACATTTTTTGAATGCAACTGTTCATTTTAACCATATGTTTAACACACCAGTACTCGCACACGTTTGGTCATCATAACTGTTGCATGAAACCGCAGTGTAATAATCCAGCACCTCTGCACTTAAGGATTTGTATGTCAGCTCACAAAAGCTGATATTCCATCACGCTTTTCTTCTTAAAGGCATACAGCCTCTATAAATGAACCCGCAATATCTCTCACAAGCACCTGGGTACATATTGTTACGATAATCACAACAAAAGGAATACCCCCCTTTTTTGTGCATATGTATAGCTATTATGTACTATATCACCTTACAGTACAATAATACGACAAAAAATGGACTGAATGATAATACCCGAAAATAATATTTTTTTTAATAAAGTAGCCGGTGCAAATATAGTATTAGGCGGTGGATTGCGCCGATTGCTGGTTTATTTTGACCCCCTGCATTCATTGTCACTATTTTTGCTTTTAAAATAATTGGTTATTTTTTTAGCAGTCATCTAAGGTTTTAGCCTCTCAACACAGAAAACCCGCCCCTTCAACTCTCTGATTGGTTAAGTGTTGTGTCAAGACATAACACAGCTGTCATGTGGTTCCAAGAATTATTTTTTTCACCCAGCAACATGCAACTGATTTAGTCTGCTAGAAGCACAATCAATCCTTATTGTTAAAGGCACAAGACGGGCGGATCGTGTTTTTTCAGCCCGGCGACGACAGCCACTTTGCCGGGCAGCCCGTCTGGCTGAAAAGGCCTGTTGAGAACCCTGGTTACCTATTTCTAAAGCAGGTTTGTCCAATGAATGGCTTTAGGTTTTTGCCGTAAGATCATAATTAGAAGTGCAAGAATTTACAAACGAGACCATTCGGTCCATCTGTGCTCATCCGGTTCCTGGTAGCTGCTTCATCTCAAAACTTTGTCAGGATGGATCTTAAAGGATCCCAGTGATTCTGCATAAAAAAGATGACAAGGTAGTCCAGTCCATGCCCTCCCCACTCTCTATAGTATTTGTATTTGTTGCATTTATGTAGCACTTTTTGTACAAAAGTATTGCAAAGCACTGTACAGTACATAGCAGAAAAAAGAGCAAACCACAATACATTTATATAGCATGTCACACATAACACTGCCACAGTCAGACCATTTAAATAACATTTTAAATAACAGTATACACACAAAGCAGCAATTTTAAATTTGCATTAAAACCCACCAGGATAAGAGCCATTTTATAAAAGTGCGTTTTTAGTCTTGACTTATAACAGTCCCAGCTTCCCTGACAAACGAAGGCAGAGCATTCCTTAATTTAGGAGCTCTACAAGAAAAAGCCCTACCTCCCATGTTGCATTTGTTGAGCCTAGGAATAACCAGCAGCCCCGCATCCTGTGATCTCAGAGTGCGGTTTGGAAGATACGGGGTCAGTAACTCCTGCAAATAATTAGGTGCTAATCCATTCAGGGCCTTGTAAGTTAACAGCAAAACCTTAAAATCAATTCTACAATGCTGTTTACCGTTTGGTATATTTGTCTGAGTTTGGAATAACAGCCCACCAGTTTGGACTGCTGTTTTAAAAATATGAAAAGCCTTTCTTGTGTTTTGTTTGCAGCTCAGTCTTGATGACTTTACGATGTACGGAGGGGCTTACGGGAACAAGCAGGACAACGCCTTTCCAAACCTGGAGGTGAGGCTTTGCTACAGGGAAACCGCAGTTCAGTCATCTATTGCAATGCATCTGTACATGACAAGTCCTTTTGAAATGCCTGTTAACAAGAACAACATGCCTAAATTAAAACATCACAGACTGCAATGTACTTGCACTGTTTGAAGTAGTCCTGCTATGGACTGATGAAGCAAAAATAAATGTTGGAAATGTTTGTAACCAATCATAAGTGCTCCATCAGTTTTGTAAATTATTGTTGGGGTTGTCAGTGTGGTTGATTGGCTTTTGTGTGTTTCAGGCTGCTCTGGAGATGGCTCCCTCCTCCCTGGTGCTGCCCTCTGTAGACTGGCACGCCTCGAGTGCTGTGCCCGCCCTGCTGCAGGAGAAGCTGGAGACCAGCCCTGTGTACCTGGAGCCCTCCACACTGCGCCAGCTCCGACTCAACCACTCCATCTCCTCCCTGCTGGTGCTGAGGCTGCCCTACACCACCAGGTATAAAAAGAGAACTCCTGACACACAGTGAGCTGACCTTGGCGCTTCAGGAATGGTAATATGATATGTTGTCGGGTTCAAAAAATAATTGAGCAGTTCTCGTATGTAGACCGGTCCATATTGAGATAGAATAACTGCATAGTAGTGATCCGCACACACTCAACTAGCCCCTGTCACGTTCCTGAATGCTTTTATTTGTTAAGGTTCTTTTTTTTTCCCCCCAAATAATTGTGGTCCACTTATTTAAATCCCTGTATACTGTTAGGACAAGGATTTGGGTAAAATCTGTATTCTGCTGAGTTCCCCAACAGGAGGCTAGCCTGAGAATGTGTTTGGACTGGGTTCAGTGTGCAGGGAAACTGAAGAGCCCTGTGAGGATGTGTTCAAGCTATATTGGATAGTTGATTGCTGATTTAGCTTGGCTACGTGTGTGAAGGAGAAGCTGGAATTCCAGTGAGAGTACTTGCGCTCTCTCCTGGGCACTGAGAATACCTTGGGGAGGTGGTGGGGTATGATTCCTTCTGATCCAGCCTTCCTGTGCTCTTTGTCCTGGGCACTGACATTATTTTGGGGGGATATTATTACACCTGATCCAGCCTTCCTGTTGTGCCTGCCTGTCACGCTGCATTGGAGAGCAGGACTCATCACTGACTTAGCTGAAACAGCCCGACACCACCCAGTACCACCTGAAAGTGGTTTTAGCTACAATAATCACTCCAGTCTGGCCTGTTGTGCACTCCCATTCACTATATAGGTCTGAAATGTGCAGTCATTTTAAAACAAGACACCTGGTACTACACTGTAAAATGCAGTTCTGTTATTTAAAGCACACGGATTGTCCCCTGTGGTGACCCCTGTTTTACATGTATCTAGTGAGCTGCTTCTCCCGTAACTAAGGATGTTATTTAGAGTTACTGATCAGAACCAGGGGACCAAGGAGGCTTGGTGGTCCAGTGGTTAAAGAAAGGGTTCCCAGTTCAAATCCCGGCTGAGCCTCCTTGTGCGCCGTCCTTTGGATGAGACTTAAAACCAAGGTCCTTTTGTAAGTGACTCTGCAGCAGTAGTTGCTTTGGATAAAAGTGTCTACTAAATGACTAATAATATATTCAGCCCCGTGTGTGTTACCCGTACATTTTCCATGTATATTCTGTGGTCTGGTGACTTTTTTTATCAAGCTAATTACTCATATTTTGTATTTGCAGCTCTGTATGTTACTGATAATCTCTTTTTTTTTTATATTTCAGCACCCAGTTTATGTCTCCTAAGGAGATGCTCAGTGGCAATGGTAGGTTTAAAAAACATTTGATACAAATCTATTATATAATTAATAATAATCTATTAATTTGTTTTACAAGGATATCACTCCATGACTGAATTACTGGTGATTCAAAAGCTGTTTAGAATCAGCGGTGACCAAAAGGAGGGCTCTTGGTTGAAATGCCCCCACCTATAAGGGAAGCCAGCGTTTGTCTAGATTGAAGATATTTGAGGGTAGAGTAGTCAAATAATAAATTAAGTTGACCTGAAACTGGTGGTCGACTAATCGCACGTCACGAAATTTTGAAGCGAGGATGGAAGTGGGATTGCGATCCATTAACACATAAATGACAGTTTAGAACATTAATAAATAGTTTTAAAAAATTCTGTTTTAAAATAGTGCTCAAACAGCAATATTACGAAACAGTATGTTCACAAATAACAGGCTATGTCACAGCCGACCGTGACCGGGAGTTCCTAGGGGGCGGCGCACAATTGGCTGAGCGTGCCCAGGTAGGGAGGGCTTAGGTTGTCAGGGGAATCCACGGCTCACCGCGCATCAGCGACCCCTGTGGCTGATAGGGCGCCTGTGGTTCTGCGGTGGAGCAGCCAGCTTTGTGTTGTCCTCCGGCACTATAGCTCTGGTGGCATTGCTGTGGATCTGCAGTGCGAAAAATGACGGCTTGGCAGGAGCACGTTTTGGAGGACGCGTGTTCCAGCCTCCGTTTCCCGAGTCAGATTTTTTGTGCTGTACATTGACATCTACCTCCATATGCAACTTTGAAAATAGTAAACGAAATGCCAAGTTCATTAACATTTGCAATATTTTTTTCATTCCACTGTATGTAAAGATTCAGTGTTAGTTTGCCTATTTATGAAGCTTTTTTCAATTGCAGTCTAGTTGTGAAAAAAATCTGATGAGGAAACTCACCCTTACTTGCTAATAAACTACCCCACCCTTACTTACTAATAATCTGCTGTTTTCCTGCTGACCAACTATTCATTGTTTAAAAATCAATTTCTGCTTTCCGATGGAAATGAAGAAGATTGTAGTTTGTAGCTAATGTACATTTGTTTTCTTTGAGCTACATAGCATACTATTTTATACCACTTGTGTCTAAATTTCCATGAGTTATTTTTGTTATGAAAGGTTAGTGACTGAATCACCTCTCTACACCCAGGGACAAGCTCAGTACTGCAAAAAAAAAAAAAAAAATCAGAATACAGTAGTTTGAGATGAGTTTGGGGTATTCTTACCGGCATCTTATTTATACAGTATGTAAACATTCGTGGCAGAAGCCAGATATGTGATGAAAAACCCTGGCACATGGTATTAATACAGGGCAGCAGTGTGGGGTAGTGGTTAGGGCTCTGGACTCTTGACCGGAGGGTTGTGGGTTCAATCCCAGGTGGGGACACTGCTGCTGTACCCTTGAGCAAGGTACTTTACCTAGATTGCTCCAGTAAAAATCCAACTGTATAAATGGGTAATTGTATGTAAAAATAATGTGACAACTTGTAATAATTGTAAGTCGCCCTGGATAAGGGCGTCAGCTAAGAAATAAATAATAATAATAATAATTGTCAGTGTTGAAGGGTTACAGACTCAATTGCGTATTTATCAGTGTGCCTGCCCGTGACATTAATACAGTATGTTGTGTTTTTTTATGACCTATCTTCTTATGTATAAGTCTTAATAAAATACCTTATCTTGATGATGATGAATGTTTTAAACCATGGACCTGTACTGCATAAAACCCTATGGACATAATTTCAAAACATTTCATCCAGATATAGGAGATATTTTCATGTAGTCACAAATATATAAAAGTCAAATGAACATTTCTCAATAGGTGCAAAAGTCCCATAATGTCCTAGAAAAATCTTAATTGACATGCACATTAATCCAAGACTTAATATGATTTTATCATTTGTTTTGCTTGTGAGCTGATACTGGAGTTTTTGCCCTTCTCTACTTTTCAGAGCTTTGCAAATGCTGTTTTTAACTCTTAGTAATCACATGCTCCACTAGCCCCTTTTGCTCCATTACATCTCATTATCCGTGCACCTGTTGCTGAGGTCAGATTTTTCAATCTGAAATGAGGAGCAAAAGTCCATTAAACTCCCATTGATTTTTTTTAATAAGAATCAATTGAAAATAGTACATTCGAGAGAAAGTGAGGAGCATATTGGCGTACAAAAAATGGAACAGAGCAAAACCTTTGAAAGCATTGCCAACGGGATGTGTAACTAATCCTGTTTGTCTCTGCTCTTCCAGATGAAGTGATTGGTGAGGTGCTGAGCATTCTGAAGAGCCAAGCCGTCCCCTACACTGCGGTCTTCACTGCTCTCCGGCCGTCCCGGGTAAGCAAGGACTGTGTACCTGAACTTGTATGAATGAGAGGAGGCCCATTTATGCGCATCCTGTTCTTTTAGAAGTTGATTGATCTCTGGGTCTTAAATGTTCCCTGTGATTCAGCATCAGCAATATGACTAGGTATCCCATTCCATAAACTCACTACACTGTGTGAAGGGGTCTCCTTTCCTCTGTCCTGTCCACTAAATGTCCAACAATGTCCACTGTTCCTGGTTTCTGTGCTGCACTTGAAGTATTGATTAGGGTTAACTATGGGGGTTAACATGAAGACATGGCATTCTGAGAGATTCCTGTGTTAGAGGTTTTCGGTGTCTTAATAAAAGCAAGAGCCTGCACCATCTAGTAATTGGCCTTTTTTGGCAAACAATTAAAACAACGCCAGTACGTCTTGTCAAAACACCTATTAAACAGATTTAACAACAAAATAACATAGTATTTGAGTAAATACAAGCATCTTAAATGGTAAGGGAACGGTTACAAATACAACAGAGTTTCATTTGAAGCTACAGTGAAACCTCTCTATTAAGGACCTGGTCCGACATTGCAATTATTCCTATCAGGTCCATTGTCGGACCCTGTCCGACATCATCAAAAAAACGCAAAAAACGGGTTTCTAGTCGTTTTTTCTCCAGAAAAAGTCGATAAAACCATTCAGTGGCCGAGTGGGAGCGACAGGAGCCGAGACAAGTCGAAAAAAAAAAAAGAAAAAAAGGCGTATCTCATAGTCATACTTGCCCCTGGTATCAGATAACGGTGCGGTCATAAGTAAACAAGCTGGCTGATACAGCATGAGCACACAGAGAACATCACGGACATTTGCAGAGCTTTTTTGAGATGTTATAGTAATAAAATAATGACTTGGATCGCATTATTGTGGAGTTTGGTGATAAAACGAGTGATCAGGAGATGATTGATCGGTATGTACGACTTATTATTATTATTATTATTATTATTATTATTATTATTGTTTATTTTTCTTACATAGGTGAAAGCTATAGCGAACGAAAGGGTGGGGTGGGGCTGGAGATGCCTAGTGAGTGCTTTGTTGATATGCAGGGCCTTTTAAACCCATTTGACTGGAAAAAAAATACTTTTAAACAGCGTGTCTAAAATTAACTGCGCGTGTGAAAATAAATTGGACCTGACGTGCCTGACACGCACTTAATAATGGACTGCAAAGGGTTAAAGGGACAGCCCGACACTGGGGGCTGGTGTAATGCTTGTCCAGACACTGAGGGCTGGTGTGATGCTTGTCTCGCAGGTAATTCCGGACGTGTCTCTGGCTGTGGAGAACCTCGGCCGCTCTCTCCTCCAAGCCCCTCCGAAGCCAGCCGCAGCCCCCCACCCTCCCGTGATGTACAACAACTCAGTCGGGCCCTGCATCCTGCTGTGGGCTGAGAATCTGACCATGAGCCACGTCCGCAGCGGGGGGGTGCTGGTGCGCTTCGAGCTCACCTCTCGCACCTTCGGCCCCGGCGCCAATGTATCTCTGACTGACTCCATGTGCAACCACACTCATTCCAGGTGAGAGCACGGCTCAGTCCAAGCTTGCTAAACCACACTGCTTTACCATCCCTCTGTTCTCCTCTTCGATTTATTTAATGTAGGCGGTCGTACCTACGTACTGAAGAATCTCTTATCCAGTTGCCATGAAGGTTGGTATTAAAGAGTAAGTAGCAGGGTTCTGAAAAATATAGCGTCTCCACGTGTTGCTACACTGTTTAAATAACGTACCTGTAATTTTTCTTTTTATTAACATCCTGACAACTTTTTACACTTAGACCCAGGCCATTTCCACCTGTTTTTGCCTGTTAGATTTGTGCTCATAACTATAAGTATAAATGTTACAAGTTAATGCCATACATGAAATGAAAGTGCACAAACTAAGCTTTCAAAATAAAAATGTTACCCAGGCTAGCAAGCACCATAGTTGGCACAGATATTAAAAAAACACACAAAAAAAACTAAATACGTTTTTTTTTTTTTTATACAACACCCTAAATTATTTATTTTTGAAAATGTGTTTTACAGCTCCATTCCAGCAATGGATATTGTAAGTGCAACTTGTTTTGAACTTTGGGAAAAAAAAAAAAAATTTGATACATGAACAAGTTATATAAACATATTTACAAGAGTAAAATAAAAAAGTAACAAAAGAATCAAGTCTCTCTGTGCCACTTAGTCTGCATAAGTTATTTGTGCCATAAAACAGTAAGAAAACAGTTTCATTCTTGAATATGTGCTTGTAGCATTCAATTGAATACCTGGGATCCTTGGAGGGGCAAAATGTGGCTGCTTTGGTGCTGTGTTCACATCTGCTTCTATATTCCACTTCTCTGTAGTAACAGCTGCTGCCTCCTCAGAGGTAGTAGGTGTGGATGCTCTCCTCCTTGTAGCTGGAGGAGGGGTGTTTGTTCTCTTGTGTGGTGGGTATGGGGATGGATGCTCTTCTTTTAGCTGGAGGAGGGGGGGTGTTCTCTGTGTGGCTGTTGACTGAGATTCTATTGTTTTTCTTGTGGAATGTATTCTTCCACTTCACTGTAATGAAGAAAAAATTGAGATTGAGTTTATCATCACTAAATCTTTTTAGAATAACAGCCTATTTACAAAAAGTTATCAGTGCCTCTTGAACAGGCTGCTATTTGACAGACAGCTGTGCCCTTTTCTCAGCAGTGCACACACACAGACAGAAAGGCACCTTCTCAAAGAACAGAGAATCACGTCTGTCAACAAACTGTCCTGGTAAAAAAAAAATATGTTTGGCTAGAAGTAAATAGTGGAATATGTAGTCAAAACCGTGTTCTACTCAAAAATCACATACTGTACAAATGTAGAAACAAATAAGAGGATCAAACTATAATAATTTTTACGCACGCCATTTACAAACGAAACAATTTCATGCTGTGCATACACGCAACTTTTTACCTCAAACATCATAAATATAACTCAGAATTAGTCAGAACAATTTTGTTTATATATATGTGTGTGTGTGTGTAAAATATATATACCAGATCTGATCCTGAACTGTCATCATCTTCTATTTTTTGAAGGACATCTTAAGCAGTAAAACTTTTTTTTCCCTGAAGGTTTGGAAGGTCCCTGTGCTTTTTGTGATGCCATTTTTCTATTAAAAGCTTGCTGCCCAGAGGGATCCGGTTTCCATGGTTGCTAGGGATCCCCACAGGCTCCAGGCCATTCAGCACAGCCTCATGCAGCAGATTATTACCATAAATACATGAATAAGGGCAAAGAGCTAGGATTTTAGATGCGCAAGTTATTTAACTTTACGTTTGATTAATGTCGGCTGTTTCAAAGCGCGTTTAAATATGCCCGCTGTAGTGCACTAATTATGTAAGAATTATTGCCCACATTGTCAAACTGGTAACACAGCAATAACGATCTATGATATGGTACGGAACAGAAAAGCCAGAGCGCTTACTGTGGTGTGGTGTGTGTGTGTGTGTGTGTGTGTGTTTTTATTTTTTATTTTATTTTTTTAATCTCTCTTCCTACAGTGATTTTAGAGGACAGATCTCCAACCCAATTGGACTAGAGCAGACATTTTAAAAAGCGCTTTGAAACAGACTTAAGTTGTCAGGATGTTAATGAAAAGAAATGACAGGTATGTTTTTTTAAACGGTGTGGCAACATATGGGGGACTGTGGCAAAATGCTGAGTGAATACAGGTGAGTGCATTACAGAGCAGATACAAAACACAGACAATGATTTCCAGGTGCAAGGGTGTTTATTGATTTATTAACAATGTCCAGAGCTTTATGGCAAACACGTGTAAATAATAATGGAGTGATACTGCAGCGTGTATCACTCGGTAATTGTAATCCCCGGGTTTGACCCGTAACCAAAAGTCCAGTTTCATACACCAACACAAAACACAAACACAGTTTTTAGTGACAGGAAATAGGTGCTAGTGGTGTAATACAGTTCTCCGTGAATGCAGGGGTGAAAGTGATGTCTAGGTTGATGCTGGCTTTCACTACAGCTCCGGATCGTGTTATGGGTAGTCTAGTTTGAGACAAACAGACAGGTATAACAAACACTAATACACACAAGACAAACTCACTGTTTTCAATACTAACACGGACTCCTTGTAGTTTGCATCTAACCATTTACCAAGGAACAGATTTCTTTGCTACGCCCCTATTTTATACCCTCCCTCATGACCCCCTTGGCTTCTCCAATCCGCGGATGCCACGTAGTTTCCCATCTGGGTCATAGAGTTTGGGTACCGTAGCTCTGTCCCTTTTCTAGCCGGCCGACTTCCACCTACCCACGGGAATAAACTGTCATGTCTTTTAGTCCAGGGTACTCTGTTCCCTTTACCTAGTGCCCTCACAGGTCGGGAGGGAGATCTAACACCAAGTGTCATTCGATCTGTCACAGGGACGTATAACGGTATATTTTTCGGAACTCCGCTACTTAATTTTAACATGGTTTAACATGAGTTGTCAGATCCTGGAGATATCAGGGGGTGTCTATCTGTCCGTACATACATACGTCTGCATGTCACACTTGCATTTTTGCATATGTCGTGAGAGCCGTGTAACTTGCTAAACATTATTAAGCGGAGTCATACAGTTGGGAGCGCAGGGGTCCCCGAGGTCTCCCCTGGTAAAGGCCCGGTCGTGTGGTGTGCAGGGGGAGTCCTATAGTGAGTGGAGCGCAAGTTCTGGATGTGCACAGTTGTGGGTCTTTGGTGGGGATTCCAGAGGGATTGTTGCATTGGCTCTCACGCGCCTGTAGGTTAGGGACTGTTTTTCCTCATTGTGTTAGTGTACCCTACTGGCCAGGCGCCTGGTGAGCTCAAGCGGACACCATCCACTCTCGAGTTCCTGGATGTAAACTGTTTCTTTTGGAGAGCTTTTTTTTCCCCCACAATATTTATTTATTTTTCTGCTTTTCCCAGGCTTGTCCTTAATTATGGAGATGTGGAGGGTTACAAGGACTTCAAAGTCATGTAAGTAATCTTATACATAGTGTGTAGGGGAGGGGGCTGTCTGTGTGTCACACCTACATTTTTACATGTGCATACACCGTGGATGTAGGTTATAGTGATCCTTTTTATGTAAACTGGATTTCTTTTGATCACATTTTTTTGCCCCACAATATGTAGGTTATAGTTTTTTTTTCATTTACCAGGCTTGTAGGTTATAGTGATCACATTTTTTATGGAGATACACCGTGGATGTAGGTTATAGTGATCACATTTTTACATGTGCATAACCGTCATGTAGGTTATAGTGATCACATTTTTTAATAGTGTACACCGTGGATGTAGGTTATAGTGATCACATTTTACATGTGCACCTACATTTTTACACATTTTTACATGTGCATACACCGTGGATGTAGGTTATAGTGATCACATTTTTTACATGTGCATACACCGTGGATGTAGGTTATAGTGATCACATTTTTACATGTGCATACACCGTGGATGTAGGTTATAGTGATCACATTTTTACATGTGCATACACCGTGGATGTAGGTTATAGTGATCACATTTTTACATGTGCATACACCGTGGATGTAGGTTATAGTGATCACATTTTTACATGTGCATACACCGTGGATGTAGGTTATAGTGATCACATTTTTTGTGCATCACATGTTTATAGTGATCACATTTTTTACATGTGCATACACCGTGGATGTAGGTTATAGTGATCGCATTTTTACATGTGCATACACCGTGGATGTAGGTTATAGTGATCACATTTTTACATGTGCATACACCGTGGATGTAGGTTATAGTGATCACATTTTTACTGCAACTGATGTTTCAAATTTAGAGTTGACTGCAGTCGCAGGGGATGAATGTGACATGCTTATTGAAATCCTTAATAATTGATCATGGTTTTAAACAGGACCTAAAAACTATTTACAAACCAAGAGGGGCAAAACTAAATGCCTCAACAACCACACTCCCTCACAGAATTATAACCCATAGCAGAAGATGAATTGGAAGCAGTTGGATATATATGTACATTTTCAGGGCATGAAAAGGTCATAAAGGGCAAGGCAATATTGCCTTCGTTGGGCCTGAAAATTCAGTGGCACCAAGGTAGTTCTAGGGGGCAAAAAGGGAAAACAAATCCAACCCAAGGGCACCAAGGTGATTTCATACTCATTCATAAAACAACAAAAAAGAAATACAGAGCCTATTATGTTGATGAAATTTGAATTCAAACAAACACACATCAATGTTTTCTGAGTGATTCACACACTAATTGTTACAAAAAATAAAATATAGATCACTTTTCCATTGTAAAAAATCAAATGGTTTTTTAAAAAAAAAAAAAAAAAAAATTAGATTTAAGAACATAAGAACATAAGAAAGTTTACAAACGAGAGGAGGCCATTCGGCCCATCTTGCTTGTTTGGTTGTTAGTAGCTTATTGATCCCAGAATCTCATCAAGCAGCTTCTTGAAGGATCCCAGGGTGTCCGCTTCAACAACATTACTGGGGAGTTAGTTCCAGACTCCCACAATTTTCTGTGTAAAAAAGTTGTAACAACTTTCTTAGTTAAAACTAACCCTAAATGTATCATCAAACATACAGGACTCAGCAAGTAAATAGTTACAGCGTAATAGAGAATTTCAAGGGTACAGAGGGCGTAGTTACCACGCAGGGTTTATTGTAAATGAATGCTAGAGCAAGTACGGCCTTCTGTTGAATTAAACACACAAAAAACAAATAGCTCATAGCACAGGATAGAAAAATAATTAAAGCTAGAATTTACTAGCAAGGGGGCAGCGCAGCTTAGAAAAATAAACGGGTATCTCCACAATAAAGATATACCTAATATGCAGTGAACATGATATCTATATCAGTTCAATGTCCCAATCCCGTTCAGACACCAAACAAAAACAAATCCAAAAAAAAGGGTTTGATTCAGTTCAAAAGTATTCCAAACAAACTTAACAAAAAAAAACACTGAATGGCCATTCAAACATGTGTAATCCACTGGAGCTGTTAAATAGAAAAGGTTGGATCTCACCCGGTTATCTGCAATGCCATCCCCAGCGCTGATTCCTTCTGTCCATATCCTGCCGGTAAGGCCATGTGGTTGAATCTTTCCTTGATCCAGAAAAAGTTTGAAAAAAGGACCAAAGTAGCAACTTAAAAAAATATAAAACTGAAAAAACAGGTTTGAACAAGAATAGAATAGGTGAACAAGCAATGTTAGTATTGCTGCATATTGCTGAGCAACTATTGTCAACTATCGTCTTTCCAATGGAAATGGAATGAAAAGAAAATACGGCTGACAAACAAAATTACACATGCAACGTACAGACCAACAAACTGCTGATTCCTGTATGTTTGATAGTTGTTGGGTCAGTTTTAACTAAGAAAGTTGTTACAAAGTGTCTCCTATTTTCTGTTCTGAAATTCCCTTTATCTAGTTCCCTGGGCCAACATTGTCCAATACCTTTTAGGATTTTGAATGTTTGAATCAGATCGCCTCGTAGTCTTCTTTGTTCAAGACTGAATAGATTCTATTCTTTGCCTGTCTGCATACGACATGCCTTTTAAACCTGGGATAATTCTGGTTGCTCTTCTTTGCACTCTTTCTAGAGCAGCAATATCCTTTTTGTAACGAGGTCACCAGAACTGAACACAATATTCTAGATGAAGTCTTATAATGCATTGTAAAGTTTTAACATTACTTCCCTTGATTTGAATTCAACACTTTTCACAATATATCCAAGCATTTTGTTGGCCTTTTTTTATATCTTCCCCACATTGCCTAGATGAAGACATTTCTGAGTTAACATAAACTCCTAGATCTTTTTCATAGATTACTTCTTCAATTTCAGTATGTCCCATATGATATTTATAATTAACATTTTTATTGCCTGCGTGCAGTACCTTACACTTTATTAAATGTCACTTGCCATGTGTCTGCCCATTTCTGAATGCTGTCTAGATCATTTTGAATGACCTTTGCTGCTGCAACAGTGTTTGCCACTCCTATTTTTGTGCAGTCTGTAAATTTAACAAGTTTGTTTACTGTACCAGAATCTAAGTCATTAATGTAGATTAGGAATAGCAGGGGACCTAATACTGATCCCTGTGGTACACCACTGGTTACCTCGCTCCATTTTGAGGTTTCTCCTCTTATCGGTACTGTTTGTTTTCTACATGTTAACCACTCCCTAATCCATCTGCATGCATTTCCTTGAAACCCTACTGCGTTCAGCAGGGCTTGCATTTCAGAACGGGATTGCGGGAATTGCGCATTTTCCAAGTTGCGCCCATATCTGCAAATTGCAGTGTGGGAAAATCCTGCAGAGATATTTTAAGACACCAAGCTACTGTGTTTTTCACCCAATTCCGAATGCCTGAAACGCTACACCAATCTATAAGGAAGTGGGTGTCAGTGATGAAAGCACTATGAGCAGCATTCCGAGTAGTTCTGGTTAAAATAAAGAAATAAATAAATAAAAGTAGTGATGGATATTTTAAGTGCCGCAAGACTTTATTCTCTCGTACGTGATTCTCGGCCAGCTATCTTTAAGCATTATAGAAACTCAGTACACTGCAGTAAGTAAACAGTTTTGAAAAAAAAAAATATAATATTAAGTCTATCTAGGTCTATCTAGTACTCCTACTACGATTGCCTGAAGTTAACCATCTCGCCATGTGACAGAGTTCACAGCTTGGGCTTCGTTTTGAGCCTATTTCTCCGTAGCAGCTAGGCAGAAAGGGGCGGTATCGTTGGAAAGCTTAGAAACTCAGCCGCCCCCCCCCCCACTATTTTAATTTCATATGGAGGTTCAATGGTGCCGTGTTTTTATTCTATTTATTCTAATTTATTTATTTATTTATTTATTTATTTATTTATTTATTTATTTTTTTTTTTTTTTTAAGACATCTAGGATTACAGTATATATAGCAATGACCAAACATGATTATTTTGGAAAAGTTTTATTTTTTCATATATTCTCATCCCTACCACATATAGTATGCCTGATGCAACTTGCATAATATGAACGTTAATTCTGTGGCCTTTCATTTGATATGTTACATGGATGCAGCACAAACTATCCTGTAGTTAAACATATATAAATGAAAACTGTGAAAAACAGACGGAAATGAGTTTAAAAAAAAAAAAAAAAAAAAAAAATGGGCGCTGGTTACAAAGAAAAGCACCCTTTTCTTCTGCTGCATGCAAAAACTTCACATCAAGCAATGGCAAAAGCAATGGAGAGTGCTCTATCTCACAGTGATGAACAGCTGTAGGTCTCCTGAAAGCAGCTTTTATATGCAAAAGTGCCTTTTTCTTTTGCCATTCCCCCCTAAAATGTTGTTATCCCACCACCCATTGGCTGCAGCATAGGGGAGAAATCCCCCCAGCACACAAAAATGAAATTCAAGCCCTGCTTCAGTTTGAGAATTAATCTTTTATGCAGGACTGTCAAAAGCTTTCTGGAAATCTAAGTAAACCATGTCATGTGCTTTGCAATTATCCATTGTCGATGTTGCTTCCTCAAAAAAATCAAGCAGGTTAATTAGACATGATCTCCCTTTCCTAAAACCATGTTGACTTCTCCCAGGATACTGTTACCATATAGGTAATTTTCCATTTTGGATCTTATATAGTTTCCATAAGTTTACATATAATAGAAGTCAAGCGGATTGGTGTGTAGTTACTTGGTTCGGTTTCCAGTTTGTTTGCAAAAAAATAATGTGTAATTAATGGTAAATGTACCTCATTTTGACAATAGGAAAACACCCATCAGATTACAATTGACTAGTACCAAAATCTGACAGCACACCACTTGCAATCTGACAGCGTACCACTTTCTGACATTACACCGGCTCTATAGTCCGGGTCATGGCTTCTATCAAAGTGAAAAATAACGTCCACTAACTTGAACTTAAAACTTATCTATAAACTCCAGGTAGATTCAAACAGTATTCCAAAAGAAAAGAAGATAGTGACAGACAGATACATACATTTTTTGCTCTGTTTTGACATTCATTATTCCCTCTGTCCAGATTTGTGATGAACAGTCGTCTCTACCCAGTCTCTGCCCAGCACTGGTTCACTCTCGACAACATTGAGATTGAATACAACGGTCTGAAGGCCAGATTTAACGGCAGCAGGCAGATCTACGCACCACAAAACTACTCCTTCCACTGCCAGTCTGTCACCAGCTTCCGAAACCCCCTGCTGGTGCCGTTCAGCAGCAGCGACAACGCCACCAACTGGAGAGTCTCCTTCACAGAGTTCCAGGTAACGAGAGCCATTCATCTCTACCAGGGAGTGCGCTGACGCATACTAGTGTCCTTCACAGAGCACTAGTAGAGATGAATGTTGATTAGAGCTCAAACATTGAAGGGTATTTTTTATCTAAACGTTTAGTCAAAGATATGCAGGCCTACTATATGTGTTAGACTTTACATAGTATTAAGTGTGTGTAGGCCAATTTTATTTCATATTCAATAGTTCTTCAGCCTTTTCCATTTACTGTTACATTCTGTACAGCCTAATATTGCGGTGTGTTTTGGTGATGGTTGGCAGGGATGGAATTAATTGCTGTCTCTGCCAAAAACATATGAATGTGGCTGCTCCTTAATTTTAATAATTAGTGGTAATTGGGAGCAGCCATATCCTATAAAAGGAGAGCTCAAGGCTCCATTAGGAGAGACTACCAGGGAGCTGGAACCAGAGAGGAAAGGTACAGTGTTTTTGATCCACTTCTAAACAATAAATGTTGTTTTTTTTTTTACAGGAAACAGCTTAGCTGTCTGGTATAGCTAGACCTGCAACAGTTTAGTTAGTACTGGAAGGAGTTAAGGCTTTGGTTCCCTATCAAGTACGAAATGTAACCATTACCTCATGGGTATTTATCCTTTAATAGTGTCTAACCTGAATAGATATATCAAAGCTGCACATAGTGCTTGTGACATAGTCGTGCCTGCCCCCCAAGGGCATAAACGACCACTGACACCAGTATCGTCATCATTTTTCCTTTCGCCTTCTGGAGAGAGAGATCTATGAACAGAATAGACACAAAGTGTTATATCTGACTTTTCGCTTGTGTTTTAACACTTATTGCGATTTTGTTTTCACATGGTTTTAGTGAAATTTACTTCACATTTTTGTGCACTCAGCCATGGTTGTTTTGTTAGTCCCTCAGTGGCCTTTTGTCCAGCGTGAAGCCGGCACTCTGCTGCCCCTTCCCTGGCATCGGACGTCTTCGGCTACTGGTGCTCTCTCTTAAGCTTCGGTTGCTTGCAGAATTAGCGTGAAGACGCAGTGTTTCGTTGCCGCTCTGGTTTCTACTTGGAGTGCCACAGCGAAGGCTGTCGCAGCTTGACAGCAGACTTCCTCCAGTCTTAGGGCTGTGTTGTGTTAAGCCAGAAGCTATTCAGGTGGGCATCCCTGCATATTGCTTCCTCAGTAACTGTAGATCACTGAACTACCACCGTTCTTAAGTGAACAAGGTTACTGTAATGGTAGTGTACTGTACTCTGCACCTTACTTTGTACCGTGCACCGCACTGTACCGTGCATTGGGTACTATACCGTACTGTGCATACTTTACCATGCTCAGTACACCGTACTGTTTGACCCGTACCATGTGTACTGTGCATTGTGACTGCTGACGCATTGTTGGTTGCATAGCAACACTGATGCATGCACTGTTCAACAGTTTCCCTTGGGGGGTACTAGTAATATATGCTGTACTGTTATAGCAATTACAGCTGATGATCGTGGGTCTCCCCACGGAGGACAGGCATGGCAGATGCGCTGCCTGTCTGGGTCCGGAGCATGCTAAAGAGGCACTTGCCGACCGCAACTCTTGTGAGTTTTGTGTGTCTTTCTCTAAGCGTACATTGGAGAAGCGAGTGTCACGCAACTCTGTAGAGCGCTCTTCGTCTGTTCCACCTGGACAAGACACCCCTCCTTATTTGGCTCAAAAAGAGAGGGTTGTATCTTCTTATGATGGCTGTGTGCCTAGGGAGAGTAGGAGAACCTCACGTAGGAGACCGGCTTCACGATCTTCCTCATCCTCTCCTTCTCCCTCCCCTTCTCTGGTTTCCCCTCCTAAGAGGAGGAGAAAGAGCCACCAGTCTCGTAGATCGGAGAACTGCCACACTGCTACACCTGCTCCCTCTGCTGTTAGAGCATCAGGGAGTAGTACACGCATTGCTGCTTCTGAGGAGGTGGTCGATCAAGAGTTCCCCTCTGAGGAGTGCGACTCGGATAGCGCAACACCAGTAGCGCATGTGTCATTGTCAGCAGAGCTTTTGCCGCTGATTTAAGAGCCACAGATGTTTTAAATGTCCTATGGCCTGTAGATGACAAGCGGAAACACTCATTGAGGATGATCCTGCTCCTTAAAGCGCTTTGTGATGGTGGTCCACTATGAAAGGTGCTATATAAAATAGATTCTCTGGTGTCTCCTCCGGTACATCTGGATTTCCTTTTTGAGTTGCATTCATCCTTGGGTCACCCGGCTACAGCACCTGCTGCTTCACATTCCTTTGGGACACTGTACAGCTTACATGAGGCAGAAAAGCGTGGTTTGGTTGATTTTTCCACCAGTAGATGCCGCTGTTGCATCACTAGTGCAAGCCCCAAAGCTAGTGCTTTTGAACAAGGACGCCTCCTGCTCGAATAAACAATGCAGGGTTTCGGAGTTTATTCTTAAGAAGGCTTACTCAGCTGGTGCATTTGCTGTGCGGCTGGACAATTACAACAGCATCTTGGTGGCTTACCAGAGCTGTTTGTTAAAGTCTCTTTCACAGACCCACAACACAGCAGCTCGAGGAACTGCGGCTGGAGAATAAGAACATGCTCTGTATATTACAATTCAACGGGCAGGCAGTGGGCAGGAACCGTGCTGCATTAATAGCTGCAAGACGTCAGCTCTGGCTGACTCCCTGAAAAGGGGACCTGGGGAGAAGGCAGTATTGCTGGATGCTCCCATTACTCCAGGACACACTTTTGATCCTGCGGTAGATGTTATGCAGCGCTCTCATCGGGCGCGGGAGTCTACAAAGGAACTGGTGCGTCTGCTTCCCAAGAGACCTCCCCCAGTGAGTAGAACAGTTTCTGGCTGAGCTGGCTCCGGCTAAAGCTAGAGGAGGTTTCCACGACCGACATGAGGCTGTGCAAAGAGGAAACTTCAATAAGTTCCACCGTCAAGCGCAAAGGAAAAAGCCTCAGGCTAAGCCTCAAGCAAAACAGCAACCCTAGTAATTTGTTGCCACAGGCCCAGGGCACCTTTTCAGGGAGTCACCTGGAGTACTGGCATCAATGCACCTTGGACACCTGGGTGCTCAATACTGTACAGACTGGCTATTCTCTACAATTCAGACACAGTCCTCCTCCATTTTGGTGTGTGACTACAAGGTTAGTTGGTGTTGTCTCAGGAGGTGACCGCCCTGCTGCAGAAGCGAGCTATTTGCATAGTTCATCCTCTTCACGTGGATGAAGGGTTTTACTCCAGGTACTTTTTTCCTGGTGCCCAAACGGGATGGTGGCCTCAGACCAATCCTTGACCTCAGACAGGTCAATATCTGAGTCGACGGAGGTTCAAATGTTAACTATGCAGCAGCTATTTCAGTCAATAAGGCCAGGCAACTCGTTCACTACGGTGGACTTAAAGGACACTTATTTTCACTTCCCGATTTAAAATCGGGGCACAGGAGGTACTTCAGGTTTGCTTTCCAAGGGAAAGTTGTCCACTCTGTCGGAAAGGCAGAATGCAGAGAATAGCTGCTTGTCTGAAGCTTTTTCAGCTCAACAGAAAGCTTACAGTAGTGACGTTTCAGCAGCTCCTGGGCTTGATGGCAGCAGCTTCCCAGACCCCTCCTTTGGGTCTTCTGCGCATGCGCCCGCATTGAACCACGGCTGTCTGCTGAAAGTGTCTCGGCACTATCTGCAGGTGCTATCCTGGTGGACACAGCCTGCTCACCTATGCTTGGACGTAGCGCTGGGCAGCGTTAACAGAAGGGAGGTTATCACCACAGATGTGTCCACTCAGCTGGGGCACCGTGTGGAATGGCAGGGGAGCACAAGGAGTATGGAGACCCCCGTGGCAGGGTCTCCGTATAAATATTTTGGAACTGCAGGCAGTGTTTCTAGCCTTGTAGAATTGTTTACAGGAGATTCAAGGGAGACATGTGCTTGTCCGGACGGACAACACTACTGTGCTAGGTTACGTAAACCACCAGGACGGCCTCAGGTCCCCCAGTCTCCATCGGGTAGCCTGCAGGCTCTTGCTTTGGGCGTACCATCACCTCCTATCACTGCGGGTAGTACATCTGGCCGGGGTGACAAATTGGGCAGCGGACCTCCTTTCAAGGGGAGTCCCCAGTGCCTCAGAATGGAGGCTTCACTCAGAAGTGGTGAGCCTCATTTGGCAACGGTTAGGGAGAGCACAGGTGGACCAGTTTGCCTCCCAAGAATCAACCCATTGTCCCCTTTGGTTCTCAATAACGGCAGTTGGGGACCCGCTGACAATAGATGCCTTGGCACACCAGTGGCCGAGGCAGCTTCTCTATGCTTTTCCACCACTCCCTATGCTCCAACTGTGCCTGGAAAAGATCAGGCAGGACAGAGCCAGGGTACTATTGGTACCCCCTTATTGGCCCAGGAGAATATGGTTTTTGTCCCCGATACAGCTCCTGAAAGGCCTGCTGTGGAGCTTGCCGAAACGCCGCAACCTGCTCAGTCTGGCTTGGGGGACATTGTGGCATCCCAACCAATCAAGCCTGCAGCTCTGGGTCTAACCCTGAATGGCACAATTTGAGCCATCTGGGGCTTTCTAATAGGGTCATTGACACCTTACAGAATCCCAGTCTGGGTACAAGTGGGACGTGTTTCAAATGTTGTGCCTGCCTAAGGGTTTTGACTGCAACCTGTCCCATCGCAGTTGTACAATTTCTACAGGACCTAATTATTTGATGAGGGGAAATCCCCCTCTACATTTGAAGGTATATTTGGCAGCCATTTCGGCTTGTCATATTAAAATTGATCGTCTCCCCAGGAGCACGTTTCCTGTAGGGCAATTTTTGAAAGGAGCTTGGTGGCTTTGGCCACCTATGAAGGACATGTGGTGCTGGAAGAGCTTATGAAGCCTCCCTTTGAGCCCTTGCATTCAGCGGAGCTGAAATATTTATCTATGAAAGTGGCTTTTTTGCTTGCGATTTACATCTGCTAAGCGGGTGAGTGAGATGCAAGCATTTTCAGTTGCAAAAGCCTGCTTAATTTTTGCAGAAGCTGGGTGAAAGCCACACTTCGCACTAATCCTGCTTTTTTGCCAAAAAACATTTCAGCTTTCCACATGAACCAGACGGTGGAGCTTGAGGCTTTTCATCCACCTCCTTTTCCAGTCTGATAGAGCGGCAGCGCCATACGCATTGCCTGGTGCAGGCACTAGCATATTATGTGGACAAAACTCAAAGTTGGAGGCAGTCTGAGCAGTTTATCTATTATGGGGCTAAGTCCCATGGGAAAGCTCTGTTTAAAGAGGCTATCAAGATGGATTACAGATACGGTTAAGACTGCAAATGAATGAGCAAACTTGCCCCTCCAGAGAAGCTCACTGCCCATTCTACCAGGGGCATGGCAACTTCGTGGGCTTTGTTCCAGGGCGCATCTGACAGGGACGTTTACGATGCAGCATGTGGGCTACTCCCCATACTTCTACGCGGTTCTATCGGCTGAAATGTCATGGATTCACAAAAACCTAGGTTTGGAACAAGAGTGTTAAGAGTGGCCTGGAGCTCAACCCTTGCAGCATAAACATAGAGGCGAGTTCTCCCTTAATGTTACAGCCCTATCTATTTGTACTGGATTCTTCATGGTAACGCACAAGGTGGCCTTTGCTGAGCCTTGTAGCATTCCACTTGGCCTGCATTATTGCCTTGTGACAGCATTGGTATTTCTACCCATGAGGTAATGGTTACATTTCGTACATGATAGGGAACATTAGGTTATTATCATAACCCTGGTTCCCTGAAATTCGAAATGTAACCATTAACTTTCAAGGTCGCTGCGTCCTTGATTGCAGCAGTCTTGAAGGAAAAGTGATGACAATACTTGTGTTAGTGGTCGTTTATGCCCTTAGGCAGGCACCACGTTTGAAACACATTTGGGGTGGGTTAGACGGTATTAAAGGATAAATACCCATGAGGTAATGGTTACATTTCTATTTCAGGGAATCTTAAAGGAAAAATGATGACCAGGGATCCTAGTTTTCTAATGTTCTTGTAGAGCTCCTACGTTATGGAATGCTCTGCCTTCGTTTGTCAGGGAAGCTGGGACCGTTACAGTTTTCAAGTCAAGACTAAAAATGCACTTTTATAAAATGGCTTTCTTATCTTAGTGGGTTTTAATGTAACATTAAAATTGCTGCTTTTGTATTGTGTTTACTGTTATTTAAATGGTCTGACTGTGGCAGTTGTATGTGTGACATGCTATACAAATGTATTGTGGTTTTTTTTCTGCTATGTACTGTACAGTGCTTTGATACTTTTGTATAAAAAGCGCTATATAAATACTATATATATAATATCTCGATCTCGCTCTCGCTCGCTCTCCAGATCCAGGGTTTCAATGTGACCGGGCCCAGCTTCTCCTATGCCAGTGACTGCGCTGGTTTCTTCACTCCAGGGATCTGGATGGGTTTGCTCACCACTCTGCTGATGGTGCTCATCCTGACCTACGGGCTTCACATGCTCATGCAGCTGAAGACCATGGACCGGTTCGACGACCCCAAAGGAGCCTCCATCTCCGTGCCCCAGACAGAGTAACCAGCCTGGGAAGCACACACAGTCCACTGAGGGATTCTAGGGTTTACAGTTAGACATTTATGCACATCATTGTGTTTTAGAGATTGTCAATGGAAATATTTGATTTGATGCCAGAAATTACAGATTTATTGAAGGTTATTTTTAAAACTTCATTTGAAGATTGGGTAGATTTATCATCCAACTATTAAACATTCAATAGCACTGAGTTTAGAAATACATTTCAATTCAATGGCAAACGTTTCGACCAGAAGCCTTTTTCAGTATCTCTTTCAATAACTACATTTGAAGACATTGAACGACTTCTTGCCGGAACATTTGTTGTTGGTTAGAAGATAAACTTTTTTTTAATCGTAGTTATAAACCTGCATTGAATTTGAATTTAACATAATGTGTGTTCAGTTCTGCAGTGTGTACATAATGGGATTTGCTCCACATATGTACCTAACTTTGAAAATAACCTCCCTAGTGACTCAATATATTAGGAAATAATTTGCTTCCATTTACTGAAAATACAATTTCCCAGGATAGTTTCTCTAAAACTTCAATACAATACTTCAGCACTGTTTTCTTCTGGGTTAAGTCTTACAATCCCATGTACAAGGCCTTTCCTGCAGCTCTACAGCAGTGAATTCATTCCTGTGTGGAAGCTTGAGAATCACATTGCAGTAAGCATGCATTAGAAAGGCGTGTGCGTGCACCTCTGTGTTTGTATGAGTAAGGCTTTATTAAACATGCCTGTGTGGAATCACAGCTACAGGAAGGGTGGTACCTGCACACTTCCTGTGTTTTATGGACCTGAATTGATTTTTTTTTTTTTTTTTTTTTTAATCCAAAATGACTCCTGCATCTTACATGGGGGGTGCGCAAGACTAAACTTGGGATAAGGTTGGGTTGTAGTAATCCTTTCTAAATTTAGTTATTTAGGAATGAACAGTTTAATTGCAGAGACACAGTAGGGGTAGGTCTGACTATTAGTTTGTGGGTCAGTCCTTTCATGCTGGATGGTTCTTGAGATTGAGAGATGCATATATTTTGTGGTGGTGTTATTATTTTTATTCCCCTGGTGCTAAATCACTAGCGATTGTCCCCTGTTGTGTCTCTCTTTATAGCAGTGTGGCTATGTATTGTTTTCTTGTTTCTTACACACACAGTATATGTAAATAAATTGCTGTAATTCAGTAGCTTATGGCACTGTTAACAGAATGTATCAATGACCGCAGTTACTGCTGGCTACCAGAAGGGGCAGTGGTGTTTCCTGTCAGTGTCGGCCCCTCTCTTAGGTGTCTTTGATTATGTAGTAGAGGTTTAGGCAGAGAACTTGAAAAATAAATAACTTATTTAAATTGATCAGTAGCATGTTTCAGGCATATTTATATATACAGGTGAAAAATGTACGTAGGTGATTTCTATGTATTTGTGATGGTCCTGTGTCCTTTTTTTTAATTGTGTTTTTTCCAATACTTGAGTGTTCTGAGTTCTGTGAAGCCTTTCCAGTCCAAAAGTATTGTAATCTGAACTTGGGAAGGATGTTTAATTCAACTGGTTTTCCTGAGTATTTATTTTGCCATTTTATAATCCCCTTAAAGAGTGTTTGAATGACAGCCCTATAATAAAATGACTAATACAGATATTTAAGTTGTTCTTTTTGTTAGGGTATATTTGCTGAGAGTATTGGACAAGCATTGACTGGTCAGATGACCTCTTGTTTGTGAATTTGGCACCACCCCCCCAAAAAAAGAGTCGCATCAAAGTTAATGATAAATGCAAACTATAAGCAGTTTTTTATTGAGATTTAAAAACTGGTCTAATGTGTCCTTATTAATTATCTTCAAATTAATTTTGAGGAAAACTAGTAGGCAGTCTTTATGCTTAGAATTCCAGGATGGCCAAACAAAACTTCGTATTTGTATTTTCCTGTTAGGCTCCTATTTTATGTTGGTCTTTCTGTTTTATATCTTTAAATAACTTTAAACCCAAAGTGTTGCACAGCTCTGATTTTAAAGGAAAGCAGTTGCATTTGACTTATATTTATAAAAGTTTTGAAATGTAGCTTTTGATCAGAATCATCCACTACACTTAAACTATGAATTAATAAAATAACATGCTTGTAATTTTGACCCCTACATTTCCAGAATGACTGGAAGGGCTGTGAGTGAGTTTCTGTCTATTCACTGTGGTTCTGTAACACTATTCATTTACTGAGATTTACTGTATTGGGAGTGAATGCAGAATAAACTGTGTAAAAAGAACAGACTGTCCTCCCTGGGGAGTTTGTGTGGCCAGAAAAGCTTGCAACACACTGTACTGAACAGTAAAACCTGTCTAATCCAGCCCTCCTGCCGACCAGATCCCTATTGAAATGAATAGCATGACCCCCTCTACAATCTGGAACCCTATTCTGGAATCCTGATTTGTAAGTCTTGTCTGCCTAAAATCACTGGAAATCTCACTGTGTAGTCGGGCACCATTTTTTTTTTCTCCCTTAGATTATGTTCCCCAATTCACTTTGTTATTCATATTGAGTATTGATTATTTCTGTCTAAAAGGAAAAGTACAAACTAAAAACCACTGTCTTGGTGGTTTTAACCCTACCAAATTCTGTTTTGTATTGTATTCATAAACTAGAAAATGAATTATTGCCAAAGAGATTTTTATCCATTTTAGGGGGAACCTGGTGGATTTTTAAGCACATTGGTTTTATAATTAGAATTTTAAAAACAAAACATTGCACAAAACAAATTGCATCAGTAAGTGTGTTTAATTGGTAGGTGTGTGTGCTTAGAAATGATTTCCATTACATGAGAGTAGGTGTTAAAACTTCATGCTGATATCGGACTCCGCTCTCGCCAAGATAAGCACCAACTAAGACATAGCTTCTTTTACTGTAAACTAATGTGATCCATCTGTGTTTCCTTCCATCTGGTGATGTAGATATCCTTCTGCCTGGTGTTGATGGCTGAAGTGTAATGCTGGCTCCAGGGATCAGCCTATTTTGCCTCCCTGGCGCATCAGCACACACAACGGCAGCAATGCTGGCTCCAGCGATAAATCACAGTGCGGCCTCCCTAGCGCATCAGCATGACAACCGTCTGGACTGAGCTGAGTAGAGTACTTCTCTGGGGTTTTCAAGTGGGTACCTTCCATCCTTTTGTTCGTCGACTAGCCCACGACACCTTAAGAGGGCACGACAGTGATTCTGGAATCCCAGCATCTCCCCCCTCCGTCCCCCACTCAGCTAAGCCCAGCTTACTTACATTCCTTTACAATCGACTTTTTTTTTTTTTTTTTTTTCTACTGTGCCTGGGATCCCCAACCAGAATCTGTGTCTCAACCAGAGCCAATTACTGCTCCTCTGCTGCTTCAGATAAGTTCTTCACTAAGCGTCGCAACTCTTGACCACTGAATCATCCATTGTCTCTGAGAAACAGAGTTGTGGAGTGCCACAAATCCTCAACAGCCCACCTCCACTGGGTAAACCTGGACTCTCCATCCTCGCTGTTCCGCTTCAGCAGCCAGCTGAGCGTACAGCAGTTTTTTTCTTTTTCATACTCTTCATCCACAGCATCCTCCCATGACACGGTTAACAACCAGGTAAACAAGGCGTGCTGATCCAGACAACAATACAATATCAGGTCGAAGATTAGTGGTGGCAATCTCAGGTGGGAAAATAAGCTGTTGTCCAATGTCTGCCAGCATTTTACAGTCTAGCAAGCAGCTTCCAGTTGTCCTAGACGAGTTTTGGTTTTAATACCTTTACTGAGACTGGCAACTGCAGTATCCCTTTACCATACAATCCCACTCTGCTAAGGCAGCGTGGAACTGCTAACTTTTTTTCCTGATGTATGAACTGATTAACGCCTCCAGCTTCTCTACTGTTGTCAAGGAAACCTCCTACACAGTGAGTGGTCACAGCAGCCTTGGCAGTAGACCAAACTGAAAGCACCAGAGTTTGTTTGCCTGGTTAAGCACTGCTGTCTATGCTCTTCAACCCTTCCACTGCTTGTTGTCTCACTTCTCCCACATGAACTGTGTCCTTTAGATCCCCGTCGTACCATCTCCCAAGACTTTTCACAGGCTTCTCCCACACTGTTGGTATTGCCTGACCATATTGCTCTATTTGTGAACATACTTTTTCATAAAACTAAGTTTACGTACTTTTATTTCAAAACTACTTGGAATTAAAAAAAAAAAAAAAAAACGTATTTAATGTTCTAAAATACAATTTGTATGGTAATGGTTGCAAATGCATGCTTCACAATGACTCAGCCATGTGAAAAGGGTGAAACTGAATTTTAATTTAATTTTTTTTATTTGTTTTTATTATTTTTCATTTTTTCCAAAAGTAGCATTTTAGGAGTTTTACCCTATTAATACAGCAGTTGGATAGTTGCTCTGCAGAAAATGTGTTAGTGCATACTGCCACCTACTGACAAAGATGGGCAAATGTACCTGAACATTTGACCCATTAAATGATATTGTGCTCATTTGATGACAGACTACCTTGTAATCTTTTGGAGCATTTAACTGGTTCTACCTGTTTGAAATGTTTTCTTTAACTATATTGTTATGATAACTTACTCTAATTCCAACTCTAACCGTTCATTTAGCAAATAAAGCTCTTTTGATGCTTTTATGACGACACCTCAATATAAAACAAGAAAATGAAGCCTAAAAATAATACATTTCTTGATGTATTCCTACGCAGTGATGATAAAGCTCAATTTTCTATGTGTTGGGCTTCACAGCCGGCGTGAAGTTTCACTGCTCTGATTACGCGACACGTCTAACTTGACAGTCCTCAAAACAGAACTATATGTTGTAAATATGCCTGTCCGTTCACACTTCTAATAGATTGGAAGCTTTTAGAATGGAAGCATTTTGCTGCACAGCCAGTAGGTTACGTCTCAAGCTACAGATTGACAGAAGCATTTGTGTGGTCCTGTCACAGTGATGGCTGGAGTGGTGCGTGGGTGGTGATGTCAGCGTCCAGCAAGCAGCACAAACAGACAGAAGCACGGGGCTGAAACTGCTGGTGCAGTATATTTATTAATTAAACAAAATAAACCGTTTGAATAAAACACAAAATATGCTTTCTCGTGACAACGAGTACCTTTTTCGCTGGTCGGTAGCATTCGCTCATTCTCTCCACCTAATGAGCCGACAGTGGGTCCTTTTATATTTGTGGCTGGAGCCTTAATTACCCATTAATAGATTACCTTAAAGGGGCGTTCACACCGGACTCGACGCGCATGCCCCCTCCTTGCAGTGGCCGCAGACCACGTTTCACACCGAACGCGACGGGGGAAGTCCGTGGGCGGTCTGTTACGTCACGGCTGCGTGTACAAGCAACAAACAGTAAGTGCCAGTGGGAACGGAAAACTCTTTATACAGAAGACACAACGCTTAGTAAAATAATAATAATAATAATAATTCAAGTAATGGGGAGCGAAACATTATATATATATATATATATATATATATAACCTAATTTTAACCCCCCACAATTACCCAAATATCAGGCAATTGTGTTTAAAATAAAAAAAATTGAGATTTTCTTTCTTCCTTTCTGAGTTTTGTCTGGTTTGCTGGGTATAGGCAAAGAGAAATATGAGTTAAAGTCATCATTATACATTGATATTATTTTGCATTATCATATACACATGATTAAAAAATGCAACTACTGCCATCCCATACATGCCAACAGTCCCGATTTCCTAGTAAATGTCCTGCGTCCCGAAGCATAGGAAGAAAGTCCCGATATTTACCCATAGGGAAAAAAGTTGAAAATATTTTATCTCCTGCGCACCGCTCTGCCGCTGCGTGTGACCGCCTTCATTGAAAACAATTGCTTTTACCGCGCCGCGTCCGGTGCGAACGCCCCTTAAGGCTCCAGCCACGTTCCCACGAGAGTTTTTAGGGATGGGGTATTAGCCCCATCCACACTGACTATACAAGATTGGCTTTTATATTAGGATATTTGTGGCTAGAGAAAAGCCAAGTTTGTTAAACACATTTATACATAAAGCAAAACCAGTCAATTGAGAAAACACTAAAAAATGTGTTTTTACTGTTGAGAAGGAAATCTATTTTATACCAAGACTAGAATAATTAAGCTGTTAAACATCGCTCTATATATACTTATATCTTAATAGGTAATAAGGACTTTGTGTATCTGGGAAATATGTTATCAATATTATCTCACATATTTTAGAGATTAGAAAAGGACATGAGGTCATATCCAGGTAATTTTTAAGAGTTGTACAACAAACCAAATAATTTGATTTAATTGGGTCTTCTGGCGCAGTGGTGTAGTGGTAAATAATAAAGTGGGTAAACTCCCCTGTTTGGTGCTCGAGGCCAGGCAATGGCATGGTAGGGACTTCGGTTGACCATTGTTTCCGGGGTTTTTTTAATTGGGTTTGGACAGAGGTGAAAGTAACTTTAATTTCTTACCGGTACTGTATAATTGTTCAACCCCACCCCCCCCCCCCCGTAAACATTTTTGTAAGCTACAAGGCACTGTTAAGTTATGGAGACCAAAGCTAAATGGAGAGGGAAGGGCATTTTTGTTTTAAATAATGGTTTAAAAAAATCAAACATTATAATCAAAAATAAAAATGTAACACCGGCTGTATTTATCGAAGATGATAACAACTCATTTTATTTTATATTAAGAAAGAACATAAGAAAGTTTACAAACGAGAGGAGGCCATTCAGCCCATCTTGCTCGTTTGGTTGTTAGTAGCTTATTGATCCCAGAATCCCATCAAGCAGCTTCTTGAAGGATCCCAGGGTGTCAGCTTCAACAACATTACTGGGGAGTTGGTTCCAGACCCTCACAATTCTCTGTGTAAAAAAGTGCCTCCTATTTTCTGTTCTGAATGCCCCTTTTATCTAATCTCCATTTGTGACCCCTGGTCCTTGTTTCTCTTTTCAGGTCGAAGAAGTCCCCTGGGTCGACATTGTCTATACCTTTTAGGATTTTGAATGCTTGAATCAGATCACCACGTAGTCTTCTTTGTTCAAGACTGAACATATTCAATTATTTTAATTAATGAATTCAGATTAATTAACAAATACATTTATTAATTTCTGTATGAATTGACGAATTTATGGACAAATTACTGCACGGATGGACCAATTCATGAATTGACAAATTAATGGCTGGATAGTTTTGGCACAAATGCGCTCCATAGTGGTGCAGCTGGAGTTTATTAGGTGAAGGCATCACGCTAAATGTATTTTTGTGTACACCAAACCAAACATTCACCTATATGTTATGTTAACTCAGCATTGACACATAACTCTTGCATTATTAATAGCACCACATTACATTTTCCCAATACCTACCTGTTTGTTGCGCATAGTGCTTACACACCAATGTCTCTAATATGCATTATTAAACAACAGTGAAAAGAACCCAGGTCCCATATCTCTCCCTTAGTATTGTGGGGTGCCTTGAAATCTACTGAGCGGAGAAGTGGGGTCACACACTGATGTAACTTAAAAAAGAGGATGGTGAGTAAGTAGATTCAAGAAACTGCACAGAGTCCTTTTCTTCAGTCAGTTGTTATGTTTATTGAAATATGCAGGGAGTCTGGTCCCAGGTACAGGACACAGAATACTCGTTCTTACAATTGTTGCATGACATTAAATACCCTTCTGCATAGGTGTCTCTCTCCTCCTCTTTCTCTGACACTTAACCAATAGAAAAGGTACAACTCATTATCCTATTACCATATATTTCATTCAGTGTGAGTGTGTGTGTGTGTGTGTGTGTGATCTAGTGTGAAGATCTCTGAACTCAGTGCAGTCTTCAGACCCTGGTGCCACAAAGGTCCATACATCTGGTTTTTTTTCATCTTCCTTGTAACTATCTCTCCGCTTTGCCTAAGACCCTTTGATCCCAGTGGCACTATCTCTTTGGATCTCTCTGAAGTCTTAGAGCCTGTCTCTTCGTCCCCTTGAAAACTAGCTTTATGACCCGTCATAAACCCAGCTGTATTTTCTAAGCAAAAAACCTGTTAACTAGTTTTATACCCCAGTGGATTCCCGAAAAGGCTTCTTTCATGTCAGGGCTGGAGATCAAAGGACTTGTTTGTACAGCCGCAGTGCTGGCCAGCCATTTGCTTTGACACAAAAATAATCTTAACTTCTCTACCATATTGCAGCCTTCATCTATCACAGCAGTGCTTGTATTTTGAACTAACAGTTTTTCTATCCAATGTTAAATCACTTTTCAGAAAAAATAACATGAATACAGCCGTCATTCCTCATGCGTAGCAAACTGCTATTCAATACTTGTTCCATGTTTTCCAACATACCCCACTTTTAAAATATAAGATGGAGGGGGTGACCCGCTACAACCAAGTTGCTTACGTGATCCCGAGCCCTCAGATGTCCTCTTCGCTGGTTCTGAGTAGTCACATCAAGTACCGTGTTTGTATAATATATTATAGTGAAGTATGTTCCTCTCATTCTAAGTCTCCCATTATGTGTAGGTATCTACCTTTGCCTTTGCTGTTTCTCCATGTTAGTATGTCATGAGCAAAAAACAAAAAAAAAAAAAAAAAAACAAACAAACATACATAAAAATAATACAAAAAATGAAAAATAAACATACAGTAAACATACAGAAAAATACAGTAAATACAGTATCACTGTACACAGGTGTTATTTCTTATTCATGGTGGCTCCCAGTAAGTTTACAGTTTCCCATCTGCCAATGGTCCTTTCTAACTGTCGATGTTGTTTTTCCACCAAAAACACTGAATGCTATTCCATAAAATCAATACTATTACTATTAACAGTATTATTAAAACAACATAATCCCCAAAAAGTGTGCCCTAAGGCCTGCCCTGACCATCCATATCGTTTCAATACGGTGGCTTTTAATTGTGCCAAATCAACTTCGACCTTAGCTTTGAGCAGCTTCTGTTCCGCTCTTTGTAGGGCTATTTTAAACCAATTTGTGCACTTGAGAAAAATGACCGAATATGAATCTAGATATGTGTCATCCCACCAAGCAGTAATTTGGAACTCCTCTGCTTCAGGTTCAGGTATATATATATCTCCAATCTGAACTGCATGTGTTGGAGCAAAACAAAATCCTGGAGAAGTCTGACAAGTTAAATCACCATACTTAAAATTGGTATGGTTACTCAACACGCACCATTGATATTTCCCAACCTGCACTGCTTTTTTTTCCCCCTCTAGTGGATGTACCTCTAATTCAGTGCTTATATTTCTATTAATTCCGGTGATTGCAGGACACCGCAAACTACATGACTATTTGTTTCATAACAACATGCTTCATGCACCACACCACTCCAGTTCCCCGCTGAACTTTCCATGTAGCCTTTTCCCAAACTATCACTGTCTCATTGTGTAGTACTCCTATCGGTCTAATCTTCAAACTGTCTTTATACTGGTTATTAGGATCCAGGTATGGTATTGAGAGATAGAACCCTATGTGACCAGGTGGTTCCTTGCCATTCTCCTTTTGGCCACACTAAACTAGCTCCCCAGGAGGTCAGTCTGATCAGGGTGGATCATTGCCAACCCTCAACCTTTCCTCCTGTGCATGTCTAGGGTACCACTCTTAGCCTAATGTCCATTATTTCTTCCTTCATTGTTTTTAAAAGGTCACCCATAAATATTCTACAATCTATTGCTTTGGTCAAATGCGAGGGCTCCCTCTGTTTCCATCCATTAGCTCATATATAGCTGTACCCTGAGCCTAATCCCTTGATTTACATACATCTGTCCATTCCCCAATCTTTCTATTCCTTCTGCCACAGCACTTGCTATCCAAGTTTGCCTTTTGACATTTGATAAATATCCCAGCTGTTTGCAACAGAATTTCCTGCACCAAACCATCCTGCTATTTTATCAAAAAAGTCCCCCCTCTTCCTACGCTTTCTCATTACCTTCATACATTCGTTCGGCTATTCCCTTTTATTGTACTACTTATTTCCCTTTGAAGCCAATTCTGGATATTGGTGTTGTTTTGCAATGCTGTTCAAACATAACAGTTAGATTTGTGAAATTATACATTACATAATGATAATACTATATTCACATCATCCAAAACAGTTTTTCTTTCTGGTCCCAGAATGATACCTTCCCGAGGTAGGCGGTGCAAAGGGGACATACTTTCGTAGTGATTTTACCTCGATAGTAGCGGTTTTACTGCTGTTTCAAGAAATTGGATCACCCTGCATGGAACAAGTGTAAATTACTGACGTCAATTCCTTACAGCAATCTAGGCCTCCCCAATTTCACCCACCCGTCCTGCTCTTTAGCTAGCGGTGCAGTGTTGGTTTAACTCTGTAAGCTCATAATCACATCTTCTATTCGAAACTACAGTACTCTCAGAATAAACTCTATGTTCCAGCTGTGGATCCCCATCCTCGATCAGAACCACACTCATGTTGCTCTAACACATTTAGGTGCATCATTATTTTTAACCCGTATGTTAAATTACATCTTTCTAGAATCCATATTCTAGACCATCTCAATCTTATGATGCACTTAAGACTGATTAAAACCTAAAACTATAACTTCAAAAAATGATCACTATGCATTGAACAAGTACTAAAATAGTGCCTCATTTTAGACATATTCAACACTACAGCATATCATTCAAAGTTCACATGATTTCCACAATTAATGTCTAATATAGGTAACCATATTTTTCAGTAGAACAGCTGTTTTCAATTGGTATTTCCATTCAACATAGGATGTACCATTACCTTACAAGTACATATTAATATAGTATTATGTTCCTAATAACACTCCAAATAATCCATTGCAAGACACCAACCATTTTACCTCCCTATCATGGATGGCAGATACAATGTCTTAACAATACCACTCTCAAGTGTCATGAACAACACAAACTCCATACTCCCAGTGCCTCTAGAGGTCAATGGTACAACCTTTGCAGTTTTTGTTATTTTACTGAATGTGATTAGTAAGAAATTACATGAGACCTTCCATCTCTGCACTCCAGGATCGCTGACATATTACCTTTAGTATCTTTAAACTAAGACAACTCTTTTCACCAATCATACATCTATACCCCAAGTTTATAATATGTAGTTTCATTATCAGGTATGTTAACTGAAATTAACAGTCCCCATTACATCCCCAAAATGTCACTTTAACGCCATCATAAATATTTCTTCTTTTGATATGCAGACCGGAATGGTTCCCCATATGTAAGAATGTCTCTGTGGTTTCAGATACCTCCTCATGACCGTTCTCTCAGTGCACTCTTGTTCCAGATATATGGTAGAGCTTAATTACTACATATCATGGACAAGCATTGTAAAGTTCTGCAGGTTAATATGTACAGTTCCTGTTTGCATATCCAAATTGTCCCAATAAGTGTACTGGAACTTTCTGCACAAACTCTTCTGAAATGGTCCTCTCAGTTCCGATGAACAGCATTGTGCTTCCATTCCACATGAACGCCATCAGTATTATCCCGAACCTGTGGAGAACAAGTGCAGTATTTATTCTTTTGATTAATATCTGATTTAATTTTTGTTATTCAAAAGGATTAATTCTTGAATAGTCTCTTTTTCATCTGCATTGATAATGTTATTGCAATTCTAAGAATCGCCAATGTCTGTTAATTTATCTTGTATTTTTCTCTGTAGCCTATGTCCACCCCATATTGTGAACATAATATAAAATATCAGTTCCAGCATGAACCTGTAGGAGAAGAGAAAGCCTTAGACCTGTGTCTGTACTCTGAAAACTACAAATCTCTATCTGCTTCATTGCTCACAACTACTACTCTAACCTAACTGCATCAGTACCCTTAGAATTTCCGTTCTCCAGCAGGCTTGCTTATCAGTGAAACTAGTTTTCAAGCCAGTTTTCACTCCCTCATTTTTTGTATTGCCAATTTCAAATTGGTTTCTCCCAGTTTGTCCATTATCTCATACGGACCTCCCCAATCAGCCTTCCAACCCCCCCCTTTTTTTTTTTTTTAATTTGAATGGAGACCCTGAGTGGGGGCTGAATCGGTGCCTGTTTTAATGCCTCAAACAAGGCATGTGACCTTTTAATCCTATAGCAATGTCTTGCTTGCCTGGTTACCATTCAGGTGTTCATAGAGGGTGACAGCTAGTTCGCTGTATCCTTCCATGAAGTCCTGACAGAATCCAAATATGCCCAAAAAAGGATCTAAGGGCAGATTTTTAATCAACTTTTATTTTCAACTTTTTATTTCCTGGGTCAGATGTGTCCTCCAGCTTCCACCTGTACTCCTAAGAAACAAACAGATGATTTCATTAATGCAGCTTTCTTTAGATTTAATTTGAGAGCAGCGTGCTCCTCCAGCAACAGATAGTGCTTCTCCGCGGTTCCGTTGCAACAGTATGTCGTCCACATACTGTATGATATTACCTAGTTGAGAACAGTCCTGTAAGATGTTAGTCATACATTGATCTCTCCTTCTTGGCAAGACGCCCAGAGCACATATCCCAATAACAGTTGAAAAGAAAGTTTACAAAGAAATGTATTCAAACGTTAATGTTTCTCAATAACGATACAGAAATAAAAGTACTGCCTATTCTTGCTGCAATTAATAACAGCATCCTTTTTAGCAGATCAAAATAAATCAGGATCTATTATAGAAATAGTCCAGTGAGAAAAAGAAAATGTGTGCACATAAACCTGACCTTCATGAGCACCTGTTTATGATGCTTCCTTTTAGAATGTGGTCCACAAGCTCTACCAACCCAGAGCTCTTTTGGGTGGCAGAGGACATGGAATCACTGTATAACCAGGGCGCAGGTTGCTTCATGCTTAAGCCAGCGAATATATTCTTTATTTGATTAATTTACACGGGCGCTTTCCCCATGGTCAATCCTACCAAGTGCATTTGTATTACTGTGAGTGCATAATTACTTTTGCTACTGCGACTGTCTGTTCTGTATTAGACAGTGAGAAGTTGACTTTATTTTGCATCACAATATTTCCATTAGCTCAGCCTCCTGTGCTGAACTTCCACAAAAGAGTATTCATACCCTATATTCACAGACAAACACACAAACATTAACCAACAGACTGTCTATCATACCAGTATCACAATCCATCAACCCTGCAGTCCTATACTGCACCATCAATAATCTCATGTCACTCGCGATTTATTCATGTTTCAGTTATCACATTAATCTAATTATCATCACCTCTCCTGCAAGAAGCTCCGTAAATACTAATTGTAACCAACATAAACAAAACACATCGTAAACATGTGTGCAAACATCCCATTTCACATCACTTCCTAAGCGTAGCTCTGAGTGACACTGCTTTTGTCTCCTGCATCACTGCATTCTGATGCCTTAGCAGAAGTTGAAAATCCTTGTAGATCACTCTGATATTGATTGTGACCTCTTTTCCCCATTTGAATTGTATTTTATGCTCTCTAACAATTCAACTTTTTTTTCTTCTACTACTGTATGGTAGTGTGCTTTAGCAACATCAGAATAAACCCAGTTAATACTGATAACATCAGTGCTTTATTAAACTACGTGTTTTCCATTCAAAGAGAATGCAATCTCCCTGTTTAATTCAACATGAACTAAACAATCATTAATAAACAGACCCTTAAAAATAAAAAACATCATTTTAACTCTGCACTTTTTTTGCTACACCAATAATACAAATTCTACCACTCATGTGATCTTGGTTTCAAATATGTATTCATAGGTGATTCATAAAATTCACCCCGTCTTAAACATAAAATTCACTCTCAAACAAACACTTAACATTCATTCATGAAAAATATTTTTAATAAAATATTTCCAGGTCGATAATTTAATTTGTTTCAGATTTATTGATCTCCAAAAACATTTGTTCTCTTCCTAAAAGTCTTTTTATTTTTTAGTCTGTCTAACAGTGATCTATTCTCATTCTCTACAGTCTTTTCTCTCTCTGCCCAAATATGGTCACGCAAAGTTTTTTTTTCCCTATTCCTCCCCTGAATCTGTGACCAGGGAGACACAGACCCCATGCATCAAAAATAATACCACCACTTTCTTTTCAAGTAAACCCTCTATCAGAAAGACAAAATGTTCCTCTTGTTTACCAATATAATCCTGAACAAACTATTAATTGTTGCTTTATATATTTGTGTTATTGTTTTAGTTCAAAGGTTGGCCATTCCTTTGCATTCAAACACTAACACAATACAAAATAACTCATCAGTTAACATGGGTCTTTTCCCTTATCAAACCCTCTTATGATCGAGGCAAGACAATAAGTATTCATGCTGGTTCTTAGTACATAGTTTTTCTAAGATGTTACTTTATCTCCACGCTTAAGCAAAATCAGAATTACTCAAACAATCATTAATAAGCAACTTCTTAATTACATTTTAATGTGACCTTGTAATTTTACAGTTTTTTTGTTTTGTTTTGTTTTTTGTGGGCTACCAGTTTTGAATCGCCTTTTGTCTTTTTCTTCTTCTTAGACACACACTCCTGACCTGTCACATGAACATGTACATTACTGTTCTGTACATAGCTTCCCTTTTTGCCATGTTTTAACACATAGTCTATGTTCCATATTCTCCAGCCATCCATTTGATGACATTGAGGGTCAGCTTCTAACATATTTGGAGTTGATCAGACTCCCAACAAAACACAAAACTAACAAAACAACTTGTTTTTAGTTTTGTCTTGTTTTTACCAATATTCTGTGTTTAAAGCTATGCTTAACGAAGCATAGACTTTTATTTTGGTTTATTGCACATTTAATTTACACTTTTGTATGTGCTATTTGGGCTTAACTGGAACTTATTGTCTGATTGTTCCTTATCTGTCCACCTAATGTGGACAGTTCAATAAGAGGCTTATCCTATTGCCCCCTTATCGTGACTTATAAACCAAACAGTAAAAACAAAGACAAAACAGGTGTACCAAACCCTCTCAAACAAACATAAAACATAAATCCGAGTATGCCCGTACCTGTTGAGCTATACAAGTCCGTGTAACTAGTCCAATAGACTCTACTGGCACGTTGTGACAGGAACGGCCGACTGGTCTGACGTCACGGCAGAAGAAGGGACCACAACAACAAAAAGGTATTGTGCAGTGGCGGCTACCGCTTTTATTTAATGAATCCAAAAAATAAATAAAATATTTAAACAGAAAACAGTCGCTCACAGAGCAAAATAAATAGTTAAACAAAACAAAATCACGAACACAAAAATAATAACTGCAACACAGGTCAGGCTGGGCAGATTGCCTTCACTGTTCCTATGTTTACTTTCTCTCTCTTTCTCCGTCACTCCCCTCCTCGCACACTCTCCTTCTGACACCCACCCTGAACTGGAGAGTTGCAGGCTTTTTATATTCAGGTGACCATCTCCCGATTAGCAACTAAATTAATCACTTAATTAATTCGGGAGATGGCCACCTTCTGCACGAGTTTTTTCATTACACCTGGCAGAGGACGAGCACCGATCTCGCCTCTGCCAGGACATGTTTTAAAAATAAACAAAACACGGCGCTACGCCGTCATAAATATAATACAATAAAACTAAATACAAAAGAAAAACACACTGCACAGGGGCGGAGGGGGAGACCCCGATCTAAAAATAAACAAACAATGTACAGGGCTGCTCGCCCTGTTACATATCCCCCTCCTTGTGCGAAGCACACATGGCCCCAACGGCCACCTCCCCTCAGTCTCAATGTCCTCGGAGGGGGAAGCAAACCAGCCTTCTGGGGTGGCCATGGTGGAATCTCCAGCACCCCCAATTCTTTGTGGCCGGCTCCCTCTTCTGGGGCTCCCTCCACACTCTGTCCTGCCAGCGAAAATTGCGGCTGGGGAGCTGGTCTCCTGACCTTCCCCTCCTCTTCATGGCCAGCAGTTCCCCTCCGTGGGGCTCTGACCACACAAACTCCTGCCGCGAAAGTGCGGCTGGGGAGCTGGTCTCCTGACCTCCCCCTTCTTGATGGCCGGCAGCTCCCCTCCGTGGGGCTCCGACCACATGACCTCTGGCCGCGATGAAGCGGCTGGGGAGCTGGTCTCCTGACCTCCCCCTCTTTTCTTGATGGTCGGCAGCCCCTCCATGGGGCTCCCACCACAGTGGGGACCCCAGGTGAAGCATAAAAGGCAGCGGACCCTAAGCGCCTGCAGCGGACCGGAGGCTTTTCCCTAGCGACCCTGGAAGCGACGGCAGCGGACCTCGGGAGGCGACGGCAGCGACCCTCGAGGCGAAAATAGGCGATGGCAGCGATAGGCGACGGCAACCGGAGGCAATTGACGGCAGCGATGGGAGGCGACGCAAGGCGACGGCAGCGACCCTGGACAGGACCGGCAGCAACCCTAGGAGATGCAAGGAGACACCTGCTTAGGGCGATGCCGACGGGCGGGAGGGGAGCCCTGGCCATGAAGGCGCAGCAGGAACTCCCAATGGTGGTGGAGGTAGAGGTAGCTCCTGCTCCTCTCCTCCTGATGGCAGGGCTCCTCCTCTTCTGACGGCCAAGGTGGCAGGGGCTTCTCCCTTCTTATTTTCTGGCGCCAGGGCGGCAGGGCTTCCTCCCCTTCAGGCGGCCACCTTCCTCCCTTCAGGCGGCCAAGGCTTCCCTCCCTTCAGGCTGCCAAGGCGGCAGGGCTTCCTCCCTTCAGGCGGCCAAGGCCATTCCTCCCTTCAGGCGGCCAAGGCGGCAGGGCTTTTTCAGGCGGCCATTCCTCCTTCAGGCTTCCTCCCCTTCAGGCTGCACGGCAGGGCTTCCTCCCTTCAGGCTGGCCAAGGCGGCAGGGGCTTCCTCCCTTCAGGCGGCCAAGGCCAGGGCTTCCTTTCAGGCGGCCAAGGCAGCAGGGCTTCCTCCCCTTCAGGCTCTATCCCCTTCTGGCAAATGGCTCCTCCCCTTCTGGCAGCGGCGGCTCCTCCCCTTCTGGCAGCGACAGGGAAACCAGCAGGCATGTTCCTCTGCTGGTTGTGGTGGAAGAACCAGCAGGCATGCTCCCTCTGCTGGTGGTGGTGGTGGGAGCAACATGTCGTCCTCCCACGGAGACGGAGGTGGCACCAGCAGGTATGCTCCCTCTGCTGGTGGTGGGAGCGACACGTCGTCCTCCCACGACGGTGGAGGTGGAACCAGCAGGAATGCTCCCTCTGCTGGCGGTGGAGCAACACAGTCCTCCCATGGAGACGGAGGTGGAACCAGCAGGCATGCTCCCTCTGCTGGCGGAGGTGGGAGCGACTCACAGTCCTCCCACGGCGGTGGAGATGGCACCAGCAGGTATGCTCCCTCTGCTGGCGGAGGTGGGAGCGACTCACAGTCCTCCCACGGCGGTGGAGGTGGAACCAGCAGGTATGCTCCCTCTGCTGGTGGAGGTGGGAGCGGCTCACAGTCCTCCCACGGAGACGAGGGTAGCACCAGCAGGTATTCTCCTCTGTTGGCGGAGGTGGGAGCGACTCACAGTCCTCCCATGGAGATGGAGGCGGCACCAGCAGGTATTCCCCCCTCTGCTGGCAGGTACCTGGGCTGTGGACCTTGACCTTCCCCTTCTTGGGCCGTGGACACCGACTCCCCCTCTTGGGCCGTACCGACTCCCCCTCTTGGCGCAGGGACGCACCGTAAGGGCGCACTGACTCCCCTCTTGGGCGCAGGGCGACCGACTCCCCTCTCTTGGGCGTGGACGACCGACTCCCCCTCTTGGGCGTGGACGCACCGATCCCCCCTCTTGGGCGCAGGGAGTCTCCCCCTCTTGGGCGCAGGGCGCCGACTCCCCCCTCTTGGCGCAGGGGCGCCCCGGCTCCTCCTTTTAGCGCCCAGGGCGTTGGGCTCCTCCCTTTCAGGCGCAGGGCGCCAGGCTCCTCCTTTCAGGCGCAGGACGTTCTCCTCCCTTTCAGGCGAGGACGCCTGGGCTCCTCCCTTTCAGGGCGCAGGGACGCCTGGCTCCTCCCTTTCAGGCCCAGGACGCCTCGGCTCCTCCCTTCAGGCGCAGGACGCTCGGGCTCCTCCCTTTCAGGCGCAGGACGCTCGGGCTCCTCCCTTTCAGGCGCAGGACGCCGGGCTCCTCCCTCAGGCGCAGGACGCCTGGGCTCCTCCCCTTCAGGCGCAGGGACGCCGGGCTCCTCCCACTCAGGCGCAGGACATTCAGTCTCCCCTCCAGGTCTCCTCTCTCAGGTGGTGGTGGGACCAGCAGGCACTCTCCCTCTGCTGGTGGGAATGGGAATAGCAGGCACCCCTCTGTCAGGAGAGGGCAGTTGAGTTGCCCCGCCACCGCAGATAGGGCACCAGCAGTCATGCATGACCGCCTGAGGATGGCATCCCAGCTGCTCTCCGCTTGGTGGTCAAGGCTGGTAGCTCCCCCGCTTTCTGGGGTCTCCCCCTGGTATCTGGTCCTGGCTCGCTTGGGCAGCCCACCTCTCCCCTGGTATTGGGTGGGGCAGATGGCCACTGTGTGCCCAAACTCCCCACAACCAGGGCACCACTCCTCCACCACAACAACCCCTGGTGGCCGCTGTTGCAGCTCCTTTTGCTGCCTTCTGCAGCTCTTCCTCCTCTCTCCTCTCATCTTTCTTCCTCTCATCCTCCTCTTCACTCTCCTTTTCTCCACACAATCAAAAAAAAAAAAAAAAAATGAAAAAGATGCAGTACCCTCTTCTGCCTGCGTCCTGGAGGCGCTGCAATCCCACGCAGGACACCACGTGACAGGAACGGCCGACTGGTCTGACGCCACGGCAGAAGAAGGGACCACAACAACAAAAAAGTATTGTGCAGTGGCGGCTCCGCTTTATTTAATGAATCCAAAAATAAATAAAATATTTAAACAGAAAACAGTCGCCACAGAGCAAAATAAATAGTTAAACAAAACAAAATCACGAACACAAAATAATAACTGCAACACAGGTCAGGCTGGGCAGATTGCCTTCACTGTTCCTATGTTTACTTTCTCTCGCTTTCTCCGTCACCCCTCTCGCACACTCTCCTTCTGACACCCACCCTGAACTGGAGAGTTGCAGGCTTTTTATATTCAGGTGACCATCTCCCGATTAGCAACTAAATTAATCACTTAATTAATTCGGGAGATGGCCACCTTCTGCACGAAGTTTTTTTTCATTACACCTGGCAGAGGACGAGCACCGATCTCGCCTCTGCCAGGACATGTTTTAAAAATAAACAAAACACGGCGCCACCGTCATAAATATAATACAATAAAACTAAATACAAAAGAAAAACACACTGCACAGGGGCGGAGGGGGAGACCCCGATCTAAAAATAAACAAACAATGTACAGGGCTGCTCGCCCTGTTACACACGTCATAACACTACACGATTTACTCCGACTTTTTTAGGAATCCAGAGGTCCTCTTTCATACCTAAAGTCCTAATAGTCAATACACTTTTAGTTCAGCGGTCAATCTCTCTTGACTTAACTAATTGTGTCCTCAATGTACATGAATTATCAAGAAGTCCTCTTTCATATTCTACCCTTGATTCTCACTACATTCTAAACACTGCATATAAAACAATAAACCAGTAACTACTCACCAATGTACGTGGTTATATGTTCGAGCTGAAGTCCTGATTCAAAGATTCTCTCAAACCGTCTGGTCAGAAGTTAGAAGCAGTCTCTGTCCATTCGCTTTGTCCTGGTCCTGTGCACAGGATTCAGGCTGGGCAAATGGGTTTCTCTGCAGTCAGGTAACAAACCTCCCCGGTTTTTTGAAAAAAAAAGTATCAGGAAACAGTCCACAGGTGGCTCGCCAAATGATGTAACTTAAAAAAGAGGATGGTGAGTAAGTAGATTCAAGAAACTGCACAGAGTCCTTTTCTTCAGTCAGTTGTTATGTTTATTGAAATATGCAGGGAGTCTGGTCCCAGGTACAGGACACAGAATACTGTTCTTACAATTGTTGCATGACATTAAATACCCTTCTGCATAGGTGTCTCTCCCTCCTCTTTCTCTGACACTTAACCAATAGAAAAGGTACAACTCATTATCCTATTACCATATATTTCATTCAGTGTGAGTGTGTGTGTGTGTGTGTGTGAGTGTGTGTGTGTGTGTGTGATCTAGTGTGAAGATCTCTGAACTCAGTGCAGTCTTCAGACCCTGGTGCCACAAAGGTCCATACATCTGGTTTTTTGTCATCTTCCTTGTAACTATCTCTCCGCTTTGCCTAAGACCCTTTGATCCCAGTGGCACTATCTCTTTGGATCTCTCTGAAGTCTTAGAGCCTGGTCTCTTCGGTCCCCTTGAAAACTAGCTTTATGACCCGTCATAAACCAGCTGTATTTTCTAAGCAAAACCTGTTAACTAGTTTTATACCCCAGTGGATTCCCGAAGGGCAAGCTTCTTTCATGTCAGGGCTGGAGATCAAAGGACTTGTTTGTACAGCCGTGTGCTGCTGGCCAGCCATTTGCTTTGACACAAAATAATCTTAACTTCTCTACCATATTGCAGCCTTCATCTATCACAGCAGTGCTTGCATTTTTGGAACTAACAGTTTTTTCTATCCAATGTTAAATCACTTTTCAGAAAAATAACATGAATACAGCCGTCATTCCTCATGCGTAGCAAACTGCTATTCAATACTTGTTCCATGTTTTCCAACACACACTGATACTAGAAACCGATATCAGAGCTAATGTCTTGATGTGCGATTGTCACCTGCCAGCCCTGTATTAACTGCCTTAAGCACCCGCTGACACAAGATAAACTACATTCTATAGTATTGTACCTCTATAAGTGTTTGTGCCCGTGCTCCCGTGGCTCTTAATTGTAATTGTGTTATATTCAACAGTAAGTTATCGCTTTCAGTGCCTGACTTTAAATGTACTTGTGTTAAATTGTATTTGTTCTTAAATCCAACAGCAACTTGTTGCTGTATTCATCTTACTGTTAATATACCTGCCTTAATTTGTACTAGCTTTTAATGACATTGTAAATATATTGTAATAACTTCTCACCTCTGTAAGTCACCCTGGATAAGGGTGTCTGCTAAGCAAATTAATAATAATAATAATAATAATAATAATAATAATAATAATAATAAATAATTGAAAAAAACCTTTAGGAGCTTTGGTTTGTTTCAATAGAATAATAAGTTGTGTGATCCCACTGAAGTGTATTGGAACTACTGTATTGCTTAAGTATTGTCTTTAGGGGGTGGAGCCTACTTAAGCTGAGTGAATCTACTAATGGTCAGTCTACAGGTAACCAGAGTCAGAGGTAGATAGGTAAGTGATCCTGCTTCAAGTAATTAAAATTAGCTGTATTTAAGTAACATTAAAAAGGTGGTGTTGTTTTAATTAGGTGATTTACTATTTGTGATTAGTACCAGGTGAGAGTGGTTAAATTGAATAGAGGTTGATTTGCAATTTGATTGGTTTACACACAGCTTTTATCCATCTAGTTAGTATAATAGACAACTATCCTATTTGTGCGTCAGCCAACCGAAGAGCCTCTCTAACAAAGAGCCGGGAGTCTAGCTGTGGGAGTCCAGCGAGGAGAGGCTGTTGGAGAAAATCCGAACCTAGCAGTGCTCTGGAAGACGTCAACTACTAGACAGGTCTGTACCCTCCCCCCACCGCTCCTGCCCTCACTACAACTGTACCTATCTGTCTCACCTGTCCTGCTATGACTGTCTCTCACATCCCCGTTATTCTGTCCTCTCACTCCCACCCTCTGTCCTCTCTCTGTCGCTGCTCCCCTAACCCCTCTAACCTCATCCCTCTGCCTCCCCCCTCCCACTCTCTCTCCTCCCGCACTCTCTCTGGTGCACTCTGGAACTGTCACTCTTCTGCTAACAAAGCTGATTTCATCTCTGCCTTTGCCTCCCACCTCTCTCTCGATTTTCCTTGCTCTCACTGAAACCTAGCTCTCTCCTGATAACACTGTTTTCTCCTTACTCTTTTCTGTCCCCTCTGACCTCTCCTCACTCTCTGTTAACACCTTTGAATTTCACGCTGTCCAACTAACCTCTCCCTGTCAGCTCCTGCTATTTATTATTATTATTTTTATTATTATTATTATTATTATTATTATTATTATTATTATTATTATTATTTCTTAGCAGACGCCCTTATCCAGGGCGACTTACAATTGTTACAAGATATCACATTATTTTTACATACAATTACCCATTTATACAGTTGGGTTTTTACTGGAGCAATCTAGGTAAAGTACCTTGCTCAAGGGTACAGCACTCCTAATACACTCTCCGCTGAGGGTAGAGAGCTGCAGGTTTATATACAGTGACCATCTCCCGATTAGCAACAATTATCAATTAATTAACTCGGGAGATGGTCTCCGTCTGCACGAGTTTAATAAGGATGCATGACTGTCAGATAGCTACATAAATCACTAGCTGATCAGTCACGCATCCTACACGCATTAAACTATAAAAACAATAACAAATACGCGTTGCTTTTATCTGCGCTGCAAACAATAATACAAATCATAAAAACACAGTGCACATATATAGGGGCGGGACACTCCGCCACAGGCACCCTGCTGTTTTGTTTTGTATCAGTGTTCTATTAGTTCAAACCTTTTGTTTCTTTACCCCAGTCCTGTGTATCTCCCTCCTGGTCTGACATCACACGCATGCGATCTTGCCGCAGCCCAGTTAGCGGGAGCGTGCTGCAGCGGCAGCATATTTATTGGCAGATTGTCCAGGAAGAGAATGCAGTCACCATTTGAGAATTTTATTCTGCAGAGAATGAAAAATAAGGTGAGTAGCAATTTCAAATATAAATTGAAAATCAGATTTACAAAATCTGATTTTTCCAAGGCTGTGCAGCATTACGTGATGGCTTTTGCGAATTTGGAGGCAAGACAGCTTTGACCAGCAGCATTGAAGGTATAATAGTGAGCAACGTTTTTCAGCTGTGCTGTGACAGGCAAACAAAAAATGCAAGACAGAGCAAACTCATGCCTTGGGGTTTAAATAGGGGTTTAGATTTTATTGGTAGGAAGAAAATATGGGGGCGCAGCCCTCGCTTACTCACCCTGAATCACACACAAGTTTACAATTAGTTGCGTGGTTCAACGTTTTGAAAACATATATTTTAATGCATTATATTATTTTTTAAAGTGTAGGTAATATAGCTCTGAAGAGTTTGATTGAGCCAAATTTTCTGTCTGATCTCCTCACTCATGCCATGCTTACCTCCAGTGTGTCAGAGACTGTAACACTGGTCCCTCCCCCTTCCCCTGGATTTGCTCTTTATTGCTAGACTTGCTGATTCAATGCATTTGTTTTACTTTTTTCTTGCTGAATAACGAGTAATGGTCAAATTATACGTGGTCATACTAGTTACGAATATGTGTTTGCAATTGTACTCGGGACAGCTCTCTTGTTAATAATATTACACTGCACCATTAGGCAGCAGTGTGGAGTAGTGGTTAGGGCTCTGGACTTTTGACCGGAGGGTCGTGTGTTCAATTCCTGTTGGGGGGACACTGCTGCTGTACCTTTTAAGCAAGGTACTTTACCTAGATTGCTCCAGTAAAATAATAAAAACCCAACTGTATAAATGGGTAATTGTATGTAAAAATAATGTGATATCTTGTAACAATTGTAAGTCGCCCTGGATAAGGGCGTCTGCTAAGAAATAAACAATAATAATAATAATAATTATTTGCCAGTTAGAGACCTCCACACTGACCATACCTGTTTTTCAATTACTTGTAAAGTGCTGCCCCCTCCACCCCCATTTATCTATTGAAAATAGAGAAATAAGTAAACAAAAAACACAGGTTTAAATGCAAACGTTTATTTTAATGTGTTATAGTGCCCTTTCCTACATATAAGTTTATTAAACAAAGCCATTAATTTTGATAATGTGTGACTAGATAAGCACAGAAATAATAATTTGTATATTTGTTTAGATTAAAAAAAATAAAAGAATTGCAAAACAATGGGTTAAAAGCTACTCATACAGTGCGCTGACAATAACACGTCTGACTGTAGTCTCAATCTCATATTAAACAGTTTTTTTAAATGCTTCCATATTTCTGATCTCAACATAAGAGTTTGAAATGTCTTCAGATAATTGATCTTGTGAGATACTGAGATTATATCTTGTGATCTTAACATAAGTTAAACATATCAAGGTTTTTTTTTCCATGTCCTAATGAGCCAGTATAGTGTCTAATGAAGCACAGAAGGCTAAACAATGCAATTAATTTACTAAACATTCACCCAGGAATCACATGTCAATATAATGCTAATTCTGATTATAGGATCTAAAGCTGAGGTGTTTTGCATATTGAGTTTAGATGATCACATTTCTGCAGATTACAACTTATTGGATGCTAAAAGAAATGATCTTGAACCCTCCTATCACATCCAGGAATGATAGTTTCCAATCGGGACAGCGGTTTGGAAAGTTATAAACATATCCATCAGGAACTTGAATCTGAAATCTGTCCTGATAGTAATGGACAGCAATCTGAAGGGCAACAAAAAAGAAAAACCTTATTTTAACACTTGATCTTTGTAATTATTATTTTTGGTTCTTAGATTTGTGTTTCTTAAAAGGTCCTTGTAACGGGGGGGGGTCTGTGCTGACTGTCTGGTGCATGCGTGGTTCTGCAGGAAGAGGGCAGCAGCCTCGTAGAGGTGGGGGAGAGGGTGGGTTGGCTTTCCCTCTCTCTGAGTGGCTGAGAGGCGGGCCTTGGGGGATTGTTCGGCCCATAAGTACTGCGCTTGGTTGTGCATTCGGGTGGCTTGACAGGCTTGACACATAATTAATAAATAATTACGTACCCGACGGGACGTGTGTAGTGGGAACCTTGGCCACCCCAGTGTATAGTGCACAGCGAAGCATAGGACGGAGACCCGAGCTGACCGGCATAGCGGCAGTGGGGGCAATGCCTAAGCAGCACTTTTGTTTTGTAGTTTTATTACTGTGTTTTATTTTCCATTTTCATTTCGCCTTTGGTTTTCATTATTATTTTTGTGCACCTGTGAGCACGCCTGCAGCTACCTGTGTTGGTAAGCTGTGGTTCTGATTACCGTTGCCGGTATACAGGCCACAGACAACAGCGCCCTCGTGGGCTAAAAGAAATCAAAAAGAAAATAAATAAAACTGGGCACCTGTGCCGTGTTGGCAAATATAATCTTCCGTCTCCCATGTCAGTGAATACCCCCACCCTTCCACAGTCCTATTAAGGTGCTTTGGCTGCAAGTTCAGGAGCGGCTCTTCAGTTCTAGTTGCCTGTCGTAGACATGTAATGTAGGCTAGATCTACACCGCAGCGTTTAGCTAGTAAAATGAAAGAGGCAGATCACTAGATGATGCTGGTTTATTTAGATCAAGACAGTTGGTTGAGCTAGCCTAGCTTACATGTATCTATGATAGATAACTAGAATGAAAGAGAACCTCTTGAAGTCAAAGTTAAAACACCTTACACAGGCTTATACAAAAGTGTCCGAGTTATTGCAAACATCATAGAAAGGTTAGTGAAAAGCAAAGACAGATAAACAGAAGGAGATATGATACCTTTTATTAGACTAACGAAACATAATTAATCACAAGCTTTCAAGACCTCAAGGTCTCTTCTTCAGGTGAACCTAGGAAAATCTCAATCTCTCTTTCCAAAGGAATGTGAGTTTATCGTCAAACTACAAACCCTGGAATCTTAATTATTTAGAGATATCTCTAAATGAACAGGTAATTATTTTTAGATATCTTTAAAGGAGCTTTAAAAGACATCTAAAATGCATTCTGAGATATTGTGAATTAAATTTAACATATCAGAAAATGCATTTTGAGATATCTTTTAAAGCTCCATTTAAAGATATCTGAGAATCATTTGCAGATATCTCTAAATGTATGTTAGATATCTTAAAATTTAGAGATGTGTACTTTAATTTGACATGTCTCGAAATGGTATTTTGGCTTGCCATATCAAAATGTAAATATTTCCCCTGTGTACAATACGAATCGTAATGCATTTTTTTCAGAAGACCTGGAGAAAAAACTGTAATAGCTACCAAGTACTCAAAACTGTAATAGCTACAGCTATAACAACTCAAAACTGTAATAGCTACAGCTATAGTACTCAGTGTTGAGGTAGCAGCCTGTGCTGACTTCTCCAACAGTGGTTAGAATTTGATTAGATTGATACTTTATGTTGTTTTTGTGACATGTACATTAGAGTGGAACTTATTTTGGATTGGGGGTATCTGGGTGTGGACTTCCATCCCAATTGGCAGCTTGGTGTGTTTTCTCTCTCTCTCCTGCCACACCCAGCAGCCTGTCCTTCTTAAGGCCATTGCACACTTGATCCGTTAACGAATCCAAATTTAACTTGTGTCTATACAGAAAAAAAACAATCATGTGCATTCCATATTGCACCTTGCACACCGAGGCCGTAATTGTTGTACGACAGTGATGCGTCCATTTTGGAATCGACAAACAAGTTTGATTTGATCCGATTTGACGTGCGTCAAAAATGACATTGACCAATGAAAAACGACTGGGAAGACATGTGAGTTCTTGCAGTACCCTGAACAAAATGGAAAATCGAATTGTGTGTCGCCAAACAAAAATTATTTTATGATAAATCCAACAAAGATTACAAAGACTTTGTAAAAAAAGAACACATATGGAAAGACATTGTCATGGACTTGGGCATGAATGATATGTATTATAAAACATGAAAATGTGGATTTTATGTAGTATAGGTTATTACATATACTTTTTATTTCAATTGTAGTCGAGGAAGTAAAGAAACAATGGCCTAACCTGGAGACACATATCAGAGAAAGAAGCGTGACAGGACAAGAGCGGTCAGGGCTGAACAGTCAAAAAAGAGGGGCAGTACATGAAAGCGATGGAAAGTATTTTCTGTAGCTCATTGCTAGCTTCCCAACTTTTAGATACTGTATAGATTTATTACAGGAGCAAATGTTTGAAAAATTAAATATTGGTCATATGGTTCCTGATGCTATGACAACCGTGTTGTGTAATATCATATGTTTTTTTTAATATATTGTGTAACAACATTATTGTAGAAACGTAATTAGCAAACGTTTTCCATCATTAGGGCAGCAGTGTGGAGTAGCGGTTAGGGCTCTGGACTCTTGACCGGAAGGTCGTGGGTTCAATCCCAGGTGGGGGACACTGCTGTGTACCATTGAGCAAGGTACTTTACCTAGATTGCTCCAGTAAAAACCCAATTGTATAAATGGGTAATTGTATGTAAAAAAATAAAATAAAATAATGTGATATTTGTATAATGTGATATCTTGTAACAATTGTAATTGGATAAATGAAATACCGGAGCACGGGAAAGTATACAGTATGAATGAGCTAGCAAATTTAGCATGTACTGTACATTCCTAGGCTACCACCCTACCTCCAGCGACTCCACTCACCTTGGTCAGCTGGCCATATTCGTAGGGGAAGTCCTTGCTTTTCACCTCATCACCAAACTGACCATCTACCCATGAGTTCATTACGACAGTTTTCATGTCGAAATAGTTGAAGCGAATGTCAAAATGAAGAGCAAGCTCTTCTTCAGATTTTCCAAGATTAAAGGAGATGCTGGGAGAGAAAACAAAAATACAAGTATGCATGACTACAGGCATTCTTGATCTTGTTAGGGAACTACACACACTTTGTAATAGTTGGTTGCTTATTAAACATGGTTTTACATGGTTTGGTTCTGTGCACGTACTCCAAGTAATTTCCTTTAAGCTGTTTTAACATTGGTTTTATATTAATTTAAATTACTTTAAGGGCAATACGGATGTCAGCTGCAGTGCTGCCAAATGGGCGTTTTTTCTGCAAAATTTGGCTATTTTTAATTACGTTTTGTGGGAGAAAATGATGCTAGGTGGGTTGTCCATTCTTGGGCGGTTTTAACATGAAATCTCTGCCATGATTGACACAACATGATTAAGATAACACATCCAATCAGAATCGGAGTAAGAGCAGCACACACACACATACACAAACCCCGGCCCCACCCCCTGCCCTGTCAAGTATCCGCCAATAGGACTGTTGTTGTTTTCCTGGGGGAAAATAGACAAAGTTATTTTTAAGTGATGAACAGAAAACCCTCAGAATCAGATCCCGCAAAGGAAAGATGCAGAAGTCGTGGGCAAAATATGGTAAAAAATAAATCCTTCCTGAGAACATGAAGCAGTTTTTTAGGGTGAGAATGTGTCTATTGTTGGAGCTCAGCCCTTCTTGCATATTGTACGTAACATTGTTGCTAGGTAGTTCACTCCCATTGGCTCTAATGTATACCAAACACTGCAGGAGTTTGAGGTGCTTTGTTGGGATGAAAATCATTTCTTAAGTAATTCATTTAAAGTAAAATTGTATTTTTTTAGAAAGCCAGTCATTTAAGCATTTAACAGCCCAATGTGTTTGTTTTGTGGTATTCATTTCATTTAGAGTTTTTTTTTTTCCCAGCACATCAATGTTACATATTTGAGTGAGTGTGCTGAAAGGAGAAGAGAGAGACAGTGAAGAAAGCTGAGTTGGATGGTTAAGACATTGCGTGTAGTAATGTAAATACTGTTGAAAAATATAAAAATAGCCAGACTTAAAAATGAATGTTGCACACCAGCACTTGAACTGCAGCTTACCTGTAATTTATCTTTCATCCCGACAGCTTTTTACACTTATAAAACTTCATCTGTTTCAAAGCTCTTTTCAAAATGTCTGTTAGAGGTTTGCTCTATCATCAAAATTAGACCCCGAGACTTTTTAAAGAGTTTAATGTTACCGTTCTGTTCCTTTCACAGGAATGCCATCAATTGTTATCACTTGTCCCAGCTTAATCTCAGCGATTTTAAATTTCAGTCTCTGTTGAGAAAGAAAATAACTTGATTTTAATATAATCACTCTTGACACCCCAGTAACCCATTATGCGCCTAAAAACTGCAAAACCAAATAATCCAAAGTGATAGATCACTAGACTGTGCTGGCTTTTACAACCATCATTTTCCTCAAGAGTTTGCTAGCTCTCCATTTAATAAATATTAAAAGAACTGCTAGACTGTGAGACTGTAGGCAGCATTGCACACAGACGATTAATAACACGCATAATAATCAGTATTGTGTTAAAGTCTCAATAACCCCACAGTGCTTCAAAAGAACTCCTGAACCTTTCCTGGCATATTTTGGATCATACCAAAGCATGTGGATCAGGTGCCACACTGCAAAAATGCATTTACAAAAATCAAATTTTACTTTTTAAATAGAATAAAAAAATCATTGTACTTACAGAGACATACATGTCATTCTGTTTGAATAAAAGAAAAGGAAAATAAATTATAACAATAGTATGTTTGCTGGCAATTCATTTTGTGCACCATAAATACCCATTTATTGATGTTCAGGTACATTAATAATAATAATAATAATAATAATAATAATAATAATAATCTTTATTTTATAAAGCACCTAAATGCACGCATTTCAAAATGCTGTACAAACACAAAAAAAAACAGAGAACCATATATACATACAGCATATTAAGAGTATACATAATATTAAAAGAAATTACACAAATCAAAAACCAAATCATGATAAAAAATGTCTATTAAGGTTAATAAACATTTAAAAGACATGCAACAAGTGTGCTTGTGTGTTTCCACAATTATACTGCAATTACAATTCTGTGCTCATATTTTATATTGGTAGTTTCCTGGTTCGATAAATATTATAGACATGTGTTATTAAGTTTTGAAATACAACTGATATCTTGTAATTTGTATATGGTTATATTACTCTATTGCATGTCTATTGACTGCTTAACATGTAACTGTTTTGAGAATTTTTAAAACTATATTAGTCTCACATTTACATTTTTAATATAAAAAACCCTTGTTTGTACTCACCGCCATCCTGAGATATTGATTGTTTCTGATGTCTTTAAACGGCTTCGGTTGGCTTCAAACTATGTGCTCCTTTAGTTAGGCAGAGTTTAAATACTGGACTGTTGCTGATTCACGATAATCCTTAGCCAATCACAGTCAAAACACTCCCATTTAACACCGATTTAGTGATGTAATCACGTCTCATGAAGACACAGTGTGACAGGTTGACCAAGGTAAGGAGACTCAGAGTCAGGATGTGCAGGGAAAATAAAAGACTTTTATTTAAACAAAATACACAAAACAAAAGGCACGATGGCCAACCAAAAAGACAAACACAAAAACAGGCTCTAAACAAACTATACCAACAAGAATCAATCTTTTTCTCTCTCACTCACACACACACCCACCCACACTCCCTTTTATACAGGTGCCTGGGCTAATTGGGCAATTTGCACCTCACACACGGGTATGGAATTGACCTTGCAATGTGATAGAAACCAGGAACACTGCACAGGGAAGTGTAATGTGGTTTCGCTGCGCCTTTGTGATCATCAAGATCAACATCAAAGTTACTCAAGCATTTTACAATAGCTTGTAAAATGCTTGAGAACGTGAAACGGTTTTGTAATTTACAGCCTGTAGATAAAATCTATCTGCAAGGACAGCTTTCAGTTCTAGTACGTCAGGTGCATGTTCACCATTTCCTTGCGAAACAAATACAATGTGTAACCCATACTGATCTTGTGCATCAGTCGACTCGTCAGTGACCACTGACAAGCAACCAGACTGTTTTACCAATTCCATAATCTGCTTGTGATACTCGGCAACTGTAGGTAAATATTAACGTCTCAGCTGGGTTGATGAAGGAATCACTTCACCTTTTAACTTTTAGTTGTCCAATTTTTCAAGAGGGATATTTACGCAAACAAAGGCCTCTGTCAGGTCAAAATGTAATGTGTTTCGTGTGGACTTCTGGAACATGGACATCACCGTATTTTGTTTCTTTGCAAGTAAAGCAGTCACAGTACTGCTTTGGAGTTCCGCCTTTCTCTTTCGGTGAATATACTTGAATCTAAATGTCTGTCAACAATTGATTCTCGGTAGTGATCTACAGTAACGTTGCAGGACGTACAGAAGAGCTTCCCTCCATCGCTGTGTAAAACTCCTGCTGGATATTGCTTTACACTATCTGCTGCAGAAACATTTTTAGCCTTTTTAGAGACATCCATTTTCTAGTTTACAGTGTGTTGTATTTTAATTTCCCACCAAGATTGCATATAGTCACATGACATAATCACTGCACAGCTCTACGTGCATGGCGAATAGTATACGCTGACACACAGCAGAGCTGTACAGTTTTGTTAATGTGATTTTTTTTGTATGAAATACATAATTATGATATTTATTTTTATTTCTTAAGAATATTGTAAAAATATAACGGCAGGCAGAAACTTGTTTTGACTTGATTTTGTTTGAAAAGGGATCGGGATATTTCATTTCCGTCGATGGAGAATGTTTGAAAAATCAGAATAGTTTTTAATTTACAGAATCGCAAAAAGTATTCGTTTTGGTAAATTAGTCACAGTTTTTTTTTCTTTGCGCTAAAATAACTCAGAAACAACTGCGTGTTTAAACTAAATAAATGAACACTGTAAAATTAATTTGCTAAATTAGGTACTGAAATGTTGGATTCTGTTCTGAATGGGAAGTTGAATTAATTCTCGTGCATTTTGATATGAAACATGTTATATACCATATTTAAGTTCTACATGATCCAGAACTTAAATATGGTGTATCTCATTTATTACATTTTGACGTCCCTGAGTGGGCTACTAGAGACTAATTTATACTTAAATAAACTGTATACCTAATTCACTACACTTTGCCCTTAGGCAAGCCACGCAAAACGCTAACGCGCCCACCATTAAATCCTAAAACATCCAATATATCACTCCCAGTGCAGACGATCAGCGGAGTCCTTTTGGCGGGGGAGTCAACAGGGAGCGGAGCTCTGTGTGACGCGTGCCTGGTCAAAAAGAAACAGCTAACGTGCCTGTCTCGAACTGTATCTGCGCTCGGCCAGGGCGTGTTTGAATGTCGTGAACTCAGTTTATATATTCCAGTTAAGGAATGTTTAGTTAGTTAGTATGCGCTGCACTGTGAATTTCAATAAGGAGAAGACACACTTCATCTCCATTTTATGTGCACGCTCTGTCTAGTATGAGACGCCATGGAATACTGTTAGGTTTGCACTGAATAGAGAGCTGTGTTTGTGAGTCAATGTTTTCTAAAGCAGGGTTGCTGTTTATGTTTCTGGGCTTTACACAAAGACTAGCTGAAGAGGACTATAACTCTGTAAAAAGGAATACTTTGCTTGCAAGATTGTTGCATGTTGTGATTTAAGCTCAGCAAAATAAAAGCCAAAGGCTACCACTTTATGACTAATAAAACGATTATTGACTCAACTGTTTCACTCTTATTTGAACCACCGCTGATGCCAAGAAGCAAATACTAACACTGGTAGAGGGTGGTTACGATATATATTACATCACATATCATTACATACATATGTGTGTTTTTTGCTCAAAGAGCCAACTTCTCAACGTTTCGGTATGGTTAACATACCTTTGTCAAGGGAGAGTGTGTTTTAAAATAAACATTGGAGGTATTTATAGGATTTTGATGCCATGGTAACCACACATTTATTTCTCTTTAAAAAGCTAATGTATTTGTGATGTCATGCACTATATAGCCAATGATGTAACAATCTGTTGTTCCTTTCTATTTAAAACTTCAGGTGTCATGATATCTGGTCTACTTGTCCACTTATTTTACTTTAGCCTTCTATACTGTACATTATCTAATTTTAGTTTTTCTAAAACCACAAACTTTAGGTCATCCATGGTGTGTCTTTTCCTTGTAAAGTGCTAAACTAGTGGTTCATTTACTTTTTATTTCTTAAATTTGATAGGTGGTTCTGCATTCTTTTACATAATTGTGTATATATATACACAATAACTGTATATTGTAGTGTAGTTTTCATTAGTACCACGCAGAAATGATGATATACCATGTTATCTAAAACTTACCAACACATTTGGCTAATTCTCAGAAAGAGTCCTTGACATCATCTTAAAATTGTCAAGTGAAATAATCTCTGCAAATTCACCATCTTTCCCTTACAGTTCCCAAGTTAATTGGGGTTAATCTCTAATATATTCAAATATAAATAGGTGGTGACTTCATAAAGCTCACGTTTATTCATGTTCTATTGACTTAATGAAAATCGTGCTTTTCATGTACTACTAGTCGTGTGAGTGTCATATACTAACATGTACATTATCTGAACTGCTCTGTGACATTTGACCAGTCATACTCTCTATGTCACTGCTGACAATCATGTGTCTGCTTGCAAGTAAAAACGTGCCTTTTAACTGTATCCAGCGTATTCTTAGTGGAGTTTCTACACACACTAATTGTGTTATTTATATATGTGCATATCGCGCATTTGAAATACTGTTCATGTTGTACATTTCTAATATCGAGATTGAAGTTATGATTTAAGCAAATGTTGCACAAAAAGGAATGCTGCTTCCCCTCAACACGGTTTGGTGCCTCTAACACTCACAGCAGCAGCACTTGTCGTTGTCTTTGTCTCAGAGGGAGGGAACCGCGACTGGACGCCTGTAAAAACCTGATGCGCATCTCAACCCAAATTATTATTATTTGTTTATTTAGCAGACACCTTTATCCAAGGCGACTTACAGAGACTAGGGTGTGTGAACTATGCATCAGCTGCAGAGTCACTTACAACAACGTCTCACCCGAAAGACGGAGCACAAGGAGGTTAGGTTACTTGCTCAGGGTCACACATTGAGTCAGTGGCTGAGGTGGGATTTGAACCGGGGACCTCCTAGCCTCCTAAATATCGTACAAAACCGCACCTAATATGGTCATAACAGGGCAGCTCGGCGCTTGACCTGCAAATTTCCAATCAACCAGACGAACTTCCCTGCAAACTTCCCAACTGTAGTAGGGAAAGCCCTGCACCCAGTGTGAAAAGACTATTGACTCCACTCGGCAGTAGTTCAAGAAGCTTTATTTCAATGCGCGCAAGGGAAGAGCAACAGTGACAACAACGCACTCTCTCTTAGTTATTGTCAAGGTAGCACAATATTTATACACTACTAGTGTAGCAACAATAGGGAGAGTAACACGTCAGCATGGTTATAGAACTTTCTCAAAAATGAAGATTTCCTTATAAGGGGTTGTTTTTCAGTTAGGCAGTTTCGCCTCAAAGTAGACATAACAGCGCCCTAACCACATCCCTTTCTATCTCTTGAGAAACACATTTCAAGCAATTTCACTAGAATATACTGTGCTCAAAACACCACATGATTCTTCTTAACCCTTTAGATATCACATCACATATTAGCTGCCTCTTAAGTCCCTCCTTTGGACCTTCGAACAATCCGGGCCGAGATGGTCCAAGTGTTGAGACAGAGGTTACTAGCACATGTCTTTACACAGTCACATCGTCCTGGGGAAGTGACTCGTAGCAGGTTGTCAGTCCCATTAACCGGACACGAGAACAAATGGATTCAGTTACCAGTCCCTGGAGGAGGTGTCTTTGCTTCTTCATCACTGTGACAGGGTCTCATGTCACGTGCGTGGTCACCGCTGCTTATACACCACAGAGAGACATTGGGGGTGGAGTTGAAACGCCGGCACAGGCGCGCAGGATTTATTAATACAAAACAGAAATTAAAGTAAAGGTGGTCATGTGACGTTACCAACCATGGTAATGCACAGAGGACACATACAGTAAGCTGTACAAAAATACAAAATAAAACACAGTACAAAAACTACAAATAAAAAGTGCCCCAGAGGGTGAGTGCTACCCTTATAAACAAGGCGTCCCACTCCAGGAACCGGCTACACTACGTAACCCTCGCAATACATCACATGGGAACACTATCCCCTAAACTAACCTACTGATGAGCCGGTATTCATACAACGACTCCTGCTGCTTCATACGGCCTTGGCTGGGCATTGCCTTCACAAGCACCGCTTGCAGTCTCAGGGTTGTGTAGCTGTCGTTCCTGCAGAGTGGACCCTCTCCTCCCGAGTATACGCCGCTCCCCTCTGGCATGGCGTTGCAGTCGCCCCGAGCCATCTCCCGCGGATGTTTTTAAACTGACGGACACTCGGTCAAGACCCGCCCACCTGCTGATTGAGGTCCAGCAAAGCCAATCACTTGCTGCCCCTCCCCTCAACCAAGCCTAGCAGGCAGCAAGTCTCAATCGAGCACCCGTCTGTAAACAATAATGTAATCAAACAAATCAACTCCAAAACGATACACAATAAACCCAATTTCCCCATACAAATTATACCAACACTAAATACACACGTGCAGGGCACTCGCCCTGCTACAATCACACATTTCAAATAACACAACAGCAGTACAGAACTCAATAATGCAAGTACAGATAATACTGAGGACACATGTCCTGCCATATTCCACCAATCAGCCCAGTCCACACCAGCTGATTCCCCTGTTAAACCACACAGAATACCCCAACCGCAAGAGCGGGCGTTAGCTAGTATGAGTTGACCAGTGTTGCCAGCCAACGACGCCTGTATCCTGGCCACGATCAATCGGGAGCTAATATCTGCCAACTGGGCCCCAACATGCCCCAATGCCAGTAGCACGCCTGTATGGTTGATCGTCTTCATCCAGTCCTCTGTCTCCAGTAGAGTTGTGGAGATATTTATTGGAGGGGTCGGATGCAGGCTCAGGTGGCCCACAGTCACCACCCCACTTGGGTCAAAACACACGGTAGGGGACATCGGGCACACCTCGCCACCACCACCCACCGTCATACTTGCCACTGAGGTTGTGCTTCGGGTGTACAGTGGCATCCATCACCTGTGCTGACAGGTTTGTGCTACCGGCATGGTCACATAATATGGCATCCCCGAATTCAATACATTCAGCTGACCTCAGATACAGCGTGACATTAGCGGCAGTCCGGCCCACACAGGTAATTTGCGGAACAATAACCCGCTCTCCAATTACTACCCCGATACTATTTACTCTCATTCCGGTGCTGTGTTGGTTCTGACTGGTGGTGTATGGGACAACTAGAATAAAACATATATCATTATTACAATGTTCTGTCCGAATGACCATATTATCTCGGAATTGGCGACGTACAGGGTATCCCGTTCGTGGCAATTTCTGTATCACCTCCCGTTTGCATGCTCCCCCTAACATTCCTTTGTGCAAATCTCTGATGGCTATTATACTATCTCTGGTTAGTGCTGCTTGCATTCTATAACATCGCTCTTCCCTGTTGTTAGATTCAAATCTTCAGATATAGAGTGTAATATAACACATAACACATTTACAGTAATATCAACAGTTTCCCGTGTCATCTGTTCCGCCATGGCCAGCTTTTGAATGGCATCTCCCATCTTCAAAAACTGCCCATGGTTCTCCTGTTGCTGTTCAATGTATATACATGGCTACCCTTTTGTTGTCCCAATGGTTGAACCACTTTCACCACCGCAAGTAGCACAGGGGTTCCTGAGGGTATCACAGTTTGGTATGTGATATTGGTAGTGTGGTACAGGCCTCGATATGGGCGGGTGAGGACAGTGTCCCGTACCTCAGCAGCCCATTCAATACCTAACCCACCCACCTTAACATGTTGGAGAGACTCCCTATGTGACATGGGGAGGCGTCCAGAAAGGAGATCAGTTATATCCTGGTTAAAATGGTTCACCATTTCCACGCCCATGCGATAGCATCTTTCTTCATGTTGAGTAGTATTTACATCATCTCTAATTGCCTGCAAGAGGATTTTACAGTTAACTGTATTGCATTTGCAGTATGATACACTCCAGTGGCAGAGTGCATCATACCCATAGCATTCCATGTATTAGTACCATCATTATCACGCTGCTGGAATTCTGCATTGATCCCATTTATTGTTGATTGAGCAGCCCCGAACCACCCTGACAGTTCAGATAATACTTGCTTATGCCGGGTCCTACTGACCGTTGCTATAGTGCTTTTGCTGGACATATCTTAATAAACCTTCCATCATTTGTTGTGTAAAGAGTGTAACCAGTGACGGGAAGTTAGAACAGTGACGTACAAATATGGGCACTGAGTAGTTGCAATGCACTGTGACCCTATGCCATACCACATTTTCCAATAACTGTAGTGGATCCCCAATTTCAACTAACCCGTGACTAGGAGGAGGATAGGTTAATGGGCATGGGAGGCATTTATTTTCCTGTGGACCTGAAGGTTACAAGCCCCTTCCAGCTTGCTAGGCCCACTACTAGCATTTTTTTATACCTGGACCCACGGCCGATTACTATCCCATTGTGTCCTTATGACATTTTCTAAATGTTCATGTGCCAGACCTGAATTTGTGCTGTATGTAGAGCAGTTGATCTGCCACATGCCTAATCGCCACACCCCATACGGATCCTCAGGACCGCAGGAGTGAGGCAACCAGCGTAAAACTTCCTGGGTGTCGTTCCCCCCTTGGCAATGAGGGTATCTCAGGATACTCCCTGGACATGCCGATCCATTGAGGAATGGATTCTACTTTCAGACCTGACTGACAATCGTTGGAGCTCACCCTGTGGGGACAAAATAAAGTAAGTACAGGACACCTGATCCATCCCACCTCCTCGTGAGATTCGTTCCATCCCAGGTCCATCACTGTCACCCTGTAAACACAAGGAAGTCATTATACGTTCAAGCTGGCCCCCTGGCGGAAAAAAAATAATGAATGTTTATACAGTTTAGTTTGCATCTTAGGAACCAACCCACTGTCCCTTATTTTGTCCAGGAAACTCTGGTATAAATTAGGATCATTTATTGTTCTGAATCTCCTTCACCTCCAGTACTGAAGGCATTGATATAAGCACAGGGCAGACCAACACAGGGCTCCATTGCTCATCTGTTCTTGTTTGGCAGCCCGATCAACGTAGTTGTTGCATTTCCATTTCTCAGCTTCAGTACCCCACTTTGTTGCCATTCCATTCCAGCTTGATGTTTGCTCCCGTTGTGATGATAAACCCTGTTTAGCCCAGGTGGCCGTATAGTCATACACCACAATACTGCCACTGGCACCGCAACTCCACCTCCGAGCTGCTTCGGCTGTACTGCTCGGTTCTAAGAGAATATTCATATCCCATATTCACCAACAAACAACTAACAAACAAACTGGTCCCCACGCCAGTATCACAACCTAAAGATCTGTAATCCATTATTTTTAATAAGCTTGCATTCCTGCACTGTACTGCCTTTCTTGTCAGCACTCTGACCTGTCCACAAAGCACTGCAGTTGCCCTGTGACCTTCACATGTCCCACTCACCCTGGGGAATCAAAATGAACCCCCGTCTTACCAGATCCTGCAGCTCCCAAAGCTTTGGTCTGTACCACACGTGGTCCAGCTTGTGCAACTCAGTAGCCACCCAGTGATCAGATCCTGATCGTATCAATAATGCTTTCCACCATGCTCAAATAATCATAGCAACTTCCTGTTGCCTGTCTGTAACAACTCAACCATAATCATACATACTTATTGCTCTGGTGCTGCCTGCTCTGTCCGACAGTGGATATACCCAATTCACTGTCTCCGTAGCCTGTTGCTGCAGAGTCGAAACCCCATCACCTAACCTTAGTTCTGTGCTCGATTGTGTAACCTCTTGTTCCCTTCACATACATCCATGCCATTCTTTGTCAGCTAAACTGCTTCATCCCATACAAAGGGCCTGCAGAAACTTCATAGTTTCCTAGGTTCCTAGGAGCTATCTGAGCTCCGTCACCATGTTAGGGTTAGGGATCAGTGTAAGAGCCTTTTTCGGTCTGTGCTGACGGCTTTACTGTTGTAGCTGAGTACATGTCCCAAACATGTTACCTGTTGTTGAAGTACATGTGTGTGATGGGGTGCAGCCTATTTTGTGGTGGTTTTGTGTTTTTTGTATTGTTTAGAGTGAGTTTGGGGTGTGGTTCAGTGAGTTTGTGTGAGGAATGTGTGGAATGTGCCTGGGCTAATAAGGTGCGAATTGCCCAATTAGCCCAGGCACCTGTATAAAAAGGAGTGGTTGGGTATGTTAGTGGGTTTGTGAGAGTGAGAAGACCTGTGTGAGAGAGTGAGTGGTTCTTTTTTGGTATAGTTTGTTTAAAGCCTGTTTTTGTGTTTGTCTTTTTGGTTGGCCATGGTGCCTTTTGTTTTATGTATTTTGTTTAATTAAAAGTCTTTTATTTTCCCTGCACATCCTGACTCTGAGTCTCCTTACCCCAGTCAGCCTGTCACAATGTGCCTTCTTTGGATTGTACCTGTATCCATTCTCCTTTAGCACCGCAAGAGTGGCATTTAACAGGAGCTTCGCGTCTGTAAGAGAAGAACTACACAATAGGTCATCAACAAACATTCTGTCATCGTCTTCTTCACCCCCTTTGCTCCAATCGAGGCCACCGTATGTCACTCCCCTATCTGCGCCTGCAGCCATCCCAACATTCTTATGCATTCACTATAATCTCCTTGCGGTTCTTCTGCTGTTTCAGACTTTCCTGTAGTCTACTGCCACTTTCCCAAGAAGTTATCTTTAAGTATCAATACGGCCACAAGCATTGCTTTAAATTTTATTCATTCAAAAACTCGTTCTGAGTTGTGTTGTGACTGTGCAGCTGTGAGATGAGATTGAGATATGCCTTCAATATCTACTATTAACACTTCTCTGCTGCTGGACAACTGCCCAGACACTTTATCTGCATATTTGCCCGTTCTCTGGCAACACGCCCAGAATCTTATCTTTTGCTGCTTCTTTGAGCTAAACTTCTAGCTTCCAGTCCTTTTGCATCGCCTTTGCGATCCATATTTTATTTTAATCCACTCCATTATATCAATTTCTGAACTGAAGCTGGCTTCCGTTCTCAAACTGTGACAGATCCTGTCCCTTTTCACAGTCTGAGCTGCACTCTGCTATTTCGTGAACACAGTTTACGCGTTCCCACTCATCCTTATGTAAAGGTCACTGTCACAGATAGATGAGTTGGGTGGAGGTGTAAAAATAATAAAATCCAGACAATGGTGTGATATTCCACAAGTTCTTTTCTTTTTTCCTTTATTCTTGTCCACTAACAGTGGTAATCAGGACAGGACAATAAACAAAAGAAAATGTCCAAACAAAGGAGAAATGCTAACTGAAATGTGGAGAGACAAAAACAAATAAACAACAAAGTAAAATTATCCAGGCTCTCACGGCCCCCTTTTATGTGTGGCAGAACGCCCCCTAATCAGCGGAACACCAATCAGCGATCGGCATTTTAATCTCCTCCCAATTCTGGGACTTTCCAGCACATTCTGTGTTGTTGCCCTCAACAAAGATGGCAACTGTCCTTTCGGGACTTCTGCCCCAAAGGTGGAACTGCCACGTCGCACCATCTCTGTTGGGGCCTTCTAGGCTGGCTCACAGCCCCCTGGCGGCTGGGAGGGTGGATTACAGCACGGGATCGCTTTACCTTGTCACAGTCACATAGTGTTAAACACCTGCCTTTTCTAAAATGTTGCTTTATCTTTTTGCTTAAGCAAAACCCTAATCCAAGCAATTACTAATAAAATGATCATTCTAAACTGACTTTTTACCAATATAATTTTCAAATATGACACAGAGAAAATGGAACGTTGTTTTATCAATGTTTTGTTTTCCTTTGCACCTTAAATTTACATGTTTGTTAGTGCGCTCATGGACTTTAACTCGGGTTTTATGCCAATACCCTCATCCGTCCCACTTTTGTGACGGTTTGTGTAACAGGTTTTACCTATTAACAGGCTATCCTAACTCACAAGTAGGTCAACATGTAATAGCCAACAGACAAACATATATTACATACATATGTAACACCCAGTTCAGAGACTCTATATTACGCTCAACTGTTGTTACCTAAAATATGACTATAGTCTTACGTGTATGGTATAATCTTCACAACCAAAATGATACTTACGGCCGGCCACAAACACAATACAACATAAACACAATACAACTGTCCTTTACAAGAGACACACAAGTATCTCAGTCACGAAAATATTTTTAATATTCTTGTCTAGATCCCTTAGTTTGTTTCAGATTTGGTCTGTCTCACCACACGCTGACTTATACTACAGTTGCAATATCTGCAGTTCACGACTGCACCATCAATAATCACATGTCATTCACGATTTATTACTGTTTCACTTATCACATTAATCTAGTTATCATCACCTCTCCTGCTAGAAGATCCGTAAAACATTAATTGTGACCAACATGAACAAAACATATCATATATGTGCAAACATCCCATATCACATCACTCGCGTAGCTGAGTGACACTGCTTTTGTCTTTTATGCTACACTCGACTGACGCCTGTTACACAGTTGAAATCCTTGTAGATCACTCTTACCTCTTTCTGCCTTATTCCCATTATCAATGGCCAGTCAATTTGCGCACCTTCGGTGGCATCCTCTATTGCCACCTTCAAGTGTGCTCGGTTATCACCCACAATATCATCAGCCAAATATGCTCAGTTTTTTGGTTGCCGGGGGTGTTTTAGCCAGCACCCCTGCATCACACGCAGCCATTGTAAGGGTCCAACATCGGTTTCTGTTAAACCTTGTGACAGCACCTGTTGTTCGACCTTTGCCCAATAGTCTTTAGTAGCATACTTGCGTTTAATTTTGGGCGGGCACGCCCCTAACGACTGCTTCTCAAGCAGAGTCAGGGGGTGAATCACCTTCTCTTCCTCCCCTTGCTGATTCCACCTAACCCTAAATGGCCCAATGTGAGTACGTGGCACACCCCTACCTCCCTGCTCTCGTTTCTGTTTGCTCCGCGTCTCTGGAATGGCGCCCTTAAGGGATGTACCCCGTCCCCGCGTCAGCCGATTCTGGATTATTCTCGATCATTGATTCTACTCCTGCTCCTAATTCCTCCTCAGTATCCTCATCGTCATCCTCACCTGCATTCTCCTCCTCATCTCCATAAAAGTCCCAATCATCCTCTTGATATCTACTAAATAAAAGGTTATAAGGTCCTTTTAGGAAAAAGAAAGTATTAAAAGTACTAAAAACACATTTTAAAGAGTAGTTTGCTGACAATCCTCCTCCTTTTTCTGCTGGATTACAAATACTTTTATTGTTTTTTGATGGAGTTTTTCTGGTTTTGTTTTGGATGGGCAGCAACACCAAGGACTTTCTACACTAACAGCTTCATCAGACCTGGTGAGATCAAACCAATCTTTTTTTTCTAGATTTTGGATTATTTTTGTTTTTCTTGTTTTTTCTTGTTTTTCCATTTGTGGGGTGTTGGTTTGGGGTTATTTTTGGTCACTTGTAATTGTTGTATCTACATCGTTAATGTTTCTGTACAATACACTTGTTTGTTGGTTAATTGAACTGGGTCCAGAATCTATTTATTTTTCTGACAGTATTCCATAAATTTTGGGAAACCGTTACAATAGAACCCTGCATAAACTTAAATTGTTCCTTAAGTAAGGCGTTCTCTTGCTGACACACCTTTAACTTTTCTAACGCTGTAGTCAGTGCTCCCTGCACCTGGGGCAGCACACTACATATGATTACAATCCCTTTATCAGTACGATGTTTGTCCTGCTTCGTCCACCATTCTCGGTGCTGTGCTGGGGTCCACATGGGATCCCAGCCTTCATCCAACATTGACTTTTGCCATTTGCTGTGCTTTGTTAACACATAATCAATAACCTCAGTCATGTCTATTAAATATATTCTGGTGCCTCTCGCACCCCTGCTACAGCCCTATTCCGATGACTGCAACACAGCCTCCCCTGCTACAGCCCTATTCCGATGACTGCAAGACAGCCTCCCCAGGCTCCCTTTTGGGACACCCTGAGCGAAGCCACAGTACATACTACTCACTCAACACCTCAAGACCCCTGCTCACCGGTATACAGTGGCTCTCAAAAGTATTCACCCCCCTTGGACTTTTCCACATTTTATTGTGTTACAACATGGAATCAAAATTGATTTAATTAGGAGTTTTTTCCACTGATCAACACCATAAAGTCCATAATGTCAAAGTGTAAAATAAAATCTACAAATTGTTCTAAATTAATTACAAATACAAAACAGACCATAGAATCTTCTTCCACTTGGTCTCAGAGTCTCCCACATGCCTTCTGGCAAACTCTAGCTGAGATTTGATGTGAGTTTTTTTCAACAATGGCTTTCTTTTTGCCACTCTCCCATAAAGGCCAGTTTTGTGAAGCACCCGGGCTATTGTTGCCGTATGCACAGTGTCTCCCAGCTCAGCCGTGGAAGACTGTAACTCCTTTAGAGTTGCCATAGGCCTCTTGGTGGCCTCCCTGACTAGTGCCCTTCTCGCCCGGATACTCAGTTTTTGAAGACGGCCTGTTCTAGACAGATTCACAGTTCTGCCATATTCTCTCCATTTCTTAATAATGGACTTTACTGTGCTCCGGGGGATATTCAATGCCTTGGAAATGTTCTTATATCCTACCCCTGATTGGTGCTTTTGAAGAACCTTATTCTGGATTTGCTTTGAATGTTCCTTCGTCTTCATGATGTAGTTTTTGTTAGGAAATGTGCTAACCAACTGTGGGACCTCCCAGAGACAGGTGTATTTAACCTGAAATCATGTGAAACACCTTAATTGCACACAGGTGGACTCCATTCAACTAATTATGTGACTTCTAAAAACAATTGGTTGCACCAGATCTTATTTAGGTGTGTCATAGCAAAGGGGGTGAATACTTATGCAATCAATTATTTTCTGTTTTATATTTGTAATTAATTTAGAACAATTTGTAGATTTTATTTTTCACTTTGACATTATGGACTTTTTTGTGTTGATCAGTGGCAAAAACTCCTAATTAAATCCATTTTGATTCCATGTTATAACACAATAAAATGTGAAAAAGTCCAAGGGGGGTGAATACTTTTGACAGCCACTGTACATCAGTCACAACATGTATAAGCCTTTTAGTTGGTCTTTTATTTCACCTCATGCAGTTTTATCAATCGAGTCTGCTAGCGGCTTAACCACTAACTATGGAAGGTGGTTTTCCATAAAATTCTCACCCCCCTTCGCAGGCCAGTACCAGACAGGAAAGAATATACACTGCAGTGAATCCCATCCTCGTCACCAAGTTCTGTAGTAGGGAAAGCCCTGCACCCAGTGTGAAATGACTGATGACTCCACTCGGCAGCAGTTCAAGAAGCTTTATTTCAATGTGCGCAAGGGAAGAGCAACAGTGACAACGACTCACTCTCTCTTAGTTATTGACAACGTAGCACAATATTTATACACTACTAGTGTAGCAACAATAGGGAGAGTAACACGTCAGCATGGTTATAGTATCTTTGAATATATATATATATATATTATATATATATATATATATATAAACTATATATATATATATATTCAAAGAGGAGGAGACGTTCAGGAGGACATAAAGATGCTTCCATCTCTACATTCTCATTCCCATCATCAGTGGGCAAAACCATTTTAACTGAATCTGGGTCCATCATAGAACCGCACACCCTTGCAACCGAGGCCTTCCATGCAAAAGGATCTAATGACTTATAGCACAAAAGGGACGTGCCAGAACCGTCTGTGATGATAGAACTTTCTCAAAGATGAAGATTTCCTTATAAGGGGTTGTTTTTTAGTTAGGCAGTTTTGCCTCGAAGTAGACACAACAGCGCCCTAACCACATCCCTTTTTATCTCTTTAGAAACACATTTCAAGCAATTTCACTAAAATATACTGTGCTCAAAACACCACATGATTTTTCTTAACCCTTTAGATATCACATCACATATTAGCTGCCTCTTCACAACAAACAGACAAACTTCCAACTGTCAATCTCGCACTGTGCCGAAAACACTACAACCTTTCTAGCCAATGGGAGCACGCACTAATATTTCAACCAATGAAAATCCAGCCTCACTCAAAACTGCTTCAGCCAATAATATTGCAGTTTATTTGAAAGGGCGTTTCAAAAGATATTCTATTTAACAAGCTACTCAACTCTGCTGATTTTCAATGGAGACGTCCATCTCGCTGCATGCAAAGCATTGTGGTATATACAGAGTTCGGCAAACAAAATTCTATGGAGAGTCAATGGAGGCGTAAGAAATGTTGCTGGTTTTCGCCATGTTAAAAAATGCATCAAACTTTTGAAATAGGTCTTTTGAAGAAAACAGTAACATTAGCAAATTGTGACAATACGTAATTATTATGAATAATGCTATTTTCTGAGCACTGTCATGTTCCGTGGCACATGCACAGTAAATACAGTTACTGCTGATCGCACATGTCATCGATGATAATATCTAGTGACAGCTTTCGGAAGCAGGTAACGGGAAATTTAAAAGCTATATCATATCAGATATATTTTATTACTATTTTTGTGTATGTTAATTATTTGTAAAATCATTTTAAATCAAATATACAGATGTACCTTACCTTTTTTTTTTACCTACTTTGTCCAAGTAGCTACCCGTAGTTTGTTTACTGTACTATATTGCTGTGTCTTGGTAATATTTTATGTTGTAATGTTATGTATTTCTAAAAGTAACCAGTGTAAATGATTTAATGAATACGCTTCTTTAGAGAGATGTTTCTGCACATGCGCCACCGAATGGGACAGTGCTCAGAAAATAGCTTTTTTCATAATAATTACGTATTGTAATAATTTGCTAATGTTGCCGTTTTCTTCAAAAGGCCTTAGACAAATGTGAAATCTACTTCAAAAGTTTGATGCATTTTTTTAACATGGCCAAAACCAGCACAAACCAGCAAAATTTCTTACGCCTCCATTGACTCTCCATAGAAACAGTTCTGCCGAGCTCTCTGTATATACCACAATGCTTTGCGCGCAGTGAGATGGACGTCTCCATTGAAAATCAGCGGCGTCGAGTATCTTGTTAAATAGAATATCTTTGGAAACGCCCTTTCAAATAAACTGCAATATTATTGGCTGAAGCAGTTTTGAGTGAGGCTGGATTTTCATTGGTTGAAATATTAGTGTGTGCTCCCATTGGCTAGAAAGGTTGCATTGTTTTCAGCACAGTGCGAGATTCACGGTTGGAAGTTTGTCTGTTTGTTGGGAAATTTGCAGGGAGGTTCGTCTGATTGGAAATTTGCAGATCAAGCGCCGAGCAAACGCTTCACACTAAAATCCATACAGCCTTTCGTATTAATGAATTGACAAATTAATTAAGAACATAAGAACATAAGAATGTTTGACAAATTAATGGCTGGATAGTTTGGGCACAAATGCGCTCCATAGTACCCAGTGGTGCAGCTGGAGTTTATTAGGTGAAGGCATCACGCTAAATGTATTAATGTGTACACCAAACCAAACATTCACCTATATGTTATGTTAACTCAGCATTGACACATAACTCTTGCATTATTAATAGCACCACATTACATTTTCCCAATACTTACCTGTTTGTTGCACATTGTCCTTACATACCAATGTCTCTAATATGCATTATTAAACAACAGTGAAAAGAACCCAGGTCCCATATCTCTCCCTTAGTATTGTGGGGTGCCTTGAAATCTACTGAGCGGAGAAGTGGGGTCACACACTGATACTAGAAACCGATATCAGAGCTAATGTCTTGATGTGCGATTGTCACCTGCCAGCCCTGTATTAACTGCCTTAAGCACCCGCTGACACATGATAAACTACGTTCTATAGTATTGTACCTCTATAAGTTTTTGTGCACATGCTCCAGTGGCTCTTAATTGTAATTGTGTTATATTCAACAGTAAGTTATCATTTTTCAGTGCCTGAATGTAAATTTACTTGTGTTAAATTGTACTTGTTCTTAAATCCAACAGCAACTTGTTGTTGTATTCATCTTACTGTTAATATACCTGCCTTAAATTGTACTAGCTTTTAATGACATTGTAAATATATTGTAATAACTTGTCTCCTCTGTAAGTCGCCCTGGATAAGGGCGTCTGCTAAGCAAATTAATAATAATAATAATAATAATAATAATAATAATAATAATAATAATAATAATATATAATTGAAAAAAACCTTTAGGAGCTTTGGTTTGTTTCAATAGAATAATAAGTTGTGTGATCCCACTGAAGTGTATTGGAACTATTGTATTGCTTAAGTATTGTCTTTAGGGGGTGGAGCCTACTTAAGCTGAGTGAATCTACTAATGGTCAGTCTACAGGTAACCAGAGTCAGAGGTAGATAGGTAAGTGATCCTGCTTCAAGTAATTAACATTAGCTGTATTTAAGTAACATTAAAAAGGTGGTGTTGTTTTAATTAGGTGATTTACTATTTGTGATTAGTACCAGGTGAGAGTGGTTAAATTGAATAGAGGTTGATTTGCAATTTGATTGGTTTACACACAGCTTTTATCCATCTAGTTAGTATAATAGACAGCTAGCCTATTTGTGCGCCAGCCAATCGAAGAGCCTCTCTAACAAAGAGCCGGCAGTCTAGCTGTGGGAGTCCAGCGAGGAGAGGCTGTTGGAGAAAATCCGAACCTAGCAGTGCTCTGGAAGATGTCAACTACTAGACAGGTCTGTACCCTCCCCACTGCTCCTGCCCTCACTACTACTGTACCTATCTGTCTCACCTGTCCTGTCTGAATTTGTGTAAAATTCACAACTTTGCAAAGCATGCATTAATCCCATGGAAGAATCAGTGGTCAATTGTAATGTAATCCAATGGACAGATTGGTGAAACTGAATGACATTTTCTTAAAAAAAATGGATGGTGTTTACATAAAATCCAACAAAACAAAAGATAACAACAGTAAAAAGAACTTCATGTTATGTTTAGTAAAATGGCATTCTCACGCACAACTGGAGAAATGACCTAATAAACGATGTGAAATGCAGAAGAAACTAGCTGTTGTAACACGTTATTGATAATAGCACACACACACACACACACATTATGGGAATGGCAGCATTTGGATAGGGTAATTAAATAGTCTGTTGAAAGGGTTAAGATGTGAATGTGTGTAGCGTAGAGGTTATGTAGTTGGAGTGAAAGTATGACTAGTTAGGTTCAAATCTTGTAATTGTAAACGGGCCGTCACTCACGGTCGTTCGTTGCCCCTTTAAAATCAGACCCAGCACACAGGAATGGATTTGTAAACAAAACAAACAAAACTAAAATCCTAGCTCCAGCTTGGAGCGCTGACTACACACGTCAGTATATAAAAGGAATAAACCACGACGGGCTGTGCAGTCCCCATGAAATATACCACGCCTGGGGTGGTGATAAGGCCCGAGGCATCGGCCCAGGGCCTTTGACCACCCCAGAAGTGGTATATATCATCGGAACTGCACAGCCCAAAGTGGTTTATACCACTTATACCGGTCATTTGTGGGAAGAAAAATAATAAAAATAATTAATACACAATTAAATTAAGACAAAACCAGAAAATGTTATTGTGTATACATCCGCAGTGTAATATAGCCCCAAATTTAATTTAATTTAATTCAGTGTTCGCTTATTAAAAATAAATTGCACATATTTGTTTATTGTGAATTTCTCCATCGAAAGTGCCATCTCACTAGAAACTAGAGGACTGAGCACAAGCTGTGATGATGGGCGGAGTTTCAAATGACACTAAGGAAGTAAGGAGAGCAGCTGCGATGGAGACTGAAGCCGGATCTTGAAGTGAGTTTGTTAACTCATTATATGCGAGGCACACATATTCTAGTACGTTTTCATCCTTTTGGATCTCAAAAGATGTTTTTGTTAGTTGACTATCAAACCGGACTTTACGCACCAATCCAACCGCGGTGTCAGGGGACAGTGCCTCAGTTTCCCGCAGATGCTTCAAATCCAGGCCGGTAATTCGGGGGGGTGGTCTCTGACTTGGTCATTACCTGCTTTTCTTCTTCATCTTCTTCTTCGTCTTCTTCGTCTTTATTTCTTAGCAGACGCCCTTATCCAGGGCGACTTACAGTCGTAAACAAAAATACATTTCAAGAATCATAGTACAAGTATTAATACAATTAAGAGCAAGATAAAATACAATGACTTTGGTTCTAGCAAGTACAAGTATGACAAAATACGATTCAATAATACAGTAGATAACAGTGTCAGTGATAGTTACATCAGGATATGATTAAATAAAAAATACTAAGAGTTTTCATGACTGACAGAAATACGTTCTTGTTGGTTTTAAACTCACTGTCAGCAGAGATTTTAAAACTTCTACTGTTAACCCTTTGCGGTCCTATGTCGGACCTGGTCCGACATTGCAATTTTCCCTTTCCGGTCCAATGTCGGACCCTGTCCGACATCATCAAAGAGATGTAAAAAACAGGTCTCTAGTCGTTTTTCTCTGGAAAAAGCCGTGAAAACCATTCAATGGCCGAGTGAGACCGATAGGAGCTGAGAGAAGCTGAAAAAAGGGCCGTATCTCATGCATACAGATAGCCCTGATACCACATAGATAACACAGACATAAACAAACAAGATAGCTGCTTCTGCATCCAGCGCTCACAGAATATCACAGACATTTGCAGAGCTTTTTTTAGATGTTATAGTACTAAAATAATGACTTGGATCGCACTATTGAGGAGTTTGGTGATAAAACGAGTGATCAGGAGATGATTTATCGGTATGCACTACTATGTAGAGGTATGTGAAAAATATAGCGAACAAGGGGTGGGGTGGGGCTGGAGATGCAGTACTGAGTGTCCTTTTGATATGCAGTGCCTTTTAAAGAGATTTATTCATTGTGAAGCGGCTCATTAGTATGCAAGCCGTGCTATATGCTATATATAAGCATGGTTCAGTGGAGAGGAAACCTCTCGTGGTCCCATCGGAGAGATGGCTCCCACTCCAGGCATTATTATTTATTTATTTCTTAGCATACTAACAAAGTCAATTGTGCATAAGATATATCAGGGAGAACAAGCACAGATTCCACTGCAGTGGAAAGCCTGTTGACCTTGACTGTGGCATCTATATGGAAGGAATAAATATTATGTTTAAATCGAGAAATCTTCAAATAGATATTTTAAGACTGTGAAATGCTGTGAATAAGCTTCCTGGAGAACTGAAGAGTTTCACTCTTGGAACATGGGAGACCTCTAACATCAGAAACTGGCAGTTGCTTGACTTCTGACAGTAAGCTTGTGGCTTCAGTTGAGAGTTCATGGCTACTGCTGAAAGAGAAAATATATTGCTGAATAGATTGTCTGGTTGAGGTCAGCGGAATGGGTAGAGAGCATTAGTTAATAAGAAACAAGATGAGATGAATATGAAATATTTGCAGCTGTGAAAGCAAAAAAAACAAAAACTTTTTGAGAGCTTGTGACAGAGATCGAATGATTCATAAGAAGAACATAAGAACATAAGAAAGTTTACAAATGAGCGGAGCCCATCTTGCTCGTTTGGTTGTTAGTAGCTTATTGATCCCAGAATCTCAGCAAGCAGCTTCTTGAAGGATCCCAGGGTGTTAGCTTCAACAACATTACTGGGGAGTTGGTTCCAGACCCTCACAATTCTTTATTCTTGGTGTTAGATCTCCCTCCCGACCTGTGAGGGTGCTGTGTAAAAGGAACAGAATACCCTTAACTAAATGGCATGACAATTTATTTCTTAGGGTAGGTGGAAGTCGGTCATTTCGGAAGTGGGCAGAGCTACGATACCCAAACTCAATGACCCGGACGGTAAATGGCGTGGCATCCGAGGATTGGAGGAACGGATGCGCTCATTAACCTAGGGGTCATGAACGAGGGTATTAATAGGGGTCATAGTGTAAGTGATCTGTTCCTTTGTAAATGGTTAGATCAAACCTAGAAGGAGACCGCTCTGATAAGAACCGTGAGTGCTGTGTTTGTTTTGTTTTCTAAAAGACTTCTAACACTATCCGGAGCTGCAGTACAACGTACTGTCTTTTCACCACGAGCACAGTTTCATGCACTAAATAAACACTGTGTTTGTGTTCTGTGTTACGTGTGGGTGAGGAAAGAACAGGACTTTTGTTATTGGTTTCGGGTCAAACCCGAGGATTACAAACAAAGTGATACATGCCGCTGTATCACTTCCAACGTTTATTAGTCACAGGTGTTCGCCATAAGGCTCTAGACATTGTATAATAAATCAATAAACACCCTTGCACCTGCAAATCATTGTCTGTCTGTTTTTTGTATCCGCTCTGCACTGCACACACCTGTAACCACTCACCACTGCCACAGAGCTACAGTGATGGCTGGCATGGTGAAGCGAGGATAGGACAATCCTTCTCATGATTCAATGCATGTATCCATGACTCAATACGTGCATCCCAACAAACCTCTTGCTGAACTGCAGGGAGCAGCTGGACCGCAGGGCTCAGCGGGAGTGAGAGGATAGTGAGAGTGAGTGGATAATAGCTTCAGAAGCCTGTATGCCCATGTTACAGGGTACAACCTCGTCTCAGTGTGTATATATATTATTTTGTATTTGTGTTGTGGTATTATTTAAAACATATTATTTAATTTGTAAAAACACTGTGCTTTGGTATTATTGTTTTACAGCCTGGGTAGGGTTAAATGCTAATATAAAAGGGGCTCCCGAGTGGCGCATCCAGTAAAAGCACTCGCTAGAGTGCAGGATGCGCTCTATAGCCTGGACGTCGCCGGTTCGAGTCCAGGCTATTCCACAGCCGACCGTGGATGGGAGCTCCCAGGGGGCGGCGCTCAATTGGCCGAGCGTCGTCCGGGGGGAGGGAGGGTTAGGTCGGCCAGGGTGTCCTTGGCTCACCGCACACCAGCAACCCCTGTAGTCTGGCCGGGCGCCTGCGGGCTTGCCTGTAAGCTGCCCAGAGCTGCGTTGTCCTCTGACGCTGTAGCTCTGAGGCAGCTGCATCTGCAGAGTTGAAGCGGGCGGCTGATGGCACACGCCTTTGTTCATCTTCGCTCCTCCCGAGTCAGCACAGGGTGGTAGCGGTGAGCTGAGCCTAAAAATAATTGGGCATTTCAAATTGGGGAGAAAATAATAAAAACTAATTGGCAATGACTAAATTTAAAAAAATTAATAATAAAAAAAAATGCCAATATAAAAACAAGCAGCTTTAGCTGAGCGGGGTAGTGTGTTCAGAGCCAGAATGAGAGTCAGGAGGTAAAGCAAAATAAACCATAAAAATAACCATCACTATGTGTGCTGGTTGTAAACCAGTGTGATTCTTGTTTCATTTAGTGTTTGTTCTGTGTCTCTTTTGGGCACCTTGCTGTTTTGTTTTGTATCAGTGTTCTATAAGTTCAAACCTTTTGTTTCTTTACCCCAGTCCTGTGTATCTCCCTCCTGGTCTGACGTCACATGCAAGCGATCTTGCCGCAGCCCAGTTGGCGGGAGCGTGCTGCAGCGGCAGCATATTTATTGGCAGATTGAGAGTCACCATTTGAGAATTTTATTCTGCAGAGAATGAAAAATAAGGTGAGAAGCAATTTCAAATATAAATTGAAAATCAGATTTACAAAATCTGATTTTTCCAGGGCTGTGCAGCATTATGTGATGGCTTTTGCGAATTTGTAGGCAAGACAGCTTTGACCAGCAGCATTGAAGGTATAATAGTGAGCAACGTTTTTCAGCTGTGCTGCGACAGGCAAACAAAAAATGCAAGACAGAGCAAACTCATGCCTTGGGGTTTAAATAGGGGTTTAGATTTTATTGGTAGGAATTAAATATGGGGGCGCAGCCCTCGCTTATTCACCCTGAATCACACACAAGTTTACAATTAGTTGCATGGTTCAACAAACACAAACTGAAGAATTAGCCATTAATCCCCAACTTAACACCAACTAAATATAAAAAAACGTTTTTAAAACATATATTTTAATGCATTATATTATTTTTTAAAGTGTAGGTAATATAGCTCTAAAGAGTTTGATTCAGAGCCAAATTTTCTGTCTGATCTCCTCACTCATGCCATGCTTACCTCCAGTGTGTCAGAGACTGTAACACTGGACCCTCCCCCTTCCCCTGGATTTGCTCTTTATTGCTAGACTTGCTGATTCAATGCATTTGTTTTACTTTTTTCTTGCTGAATAACGAGCAATGGTCAAATTATATGTGGTCATACTTGTTACGAATATGTGTTTGCAATTGTACTCGGGACAGCTCTCTTGTTAATAATATTACACTGCACCATTAGGCAGCAGTGTGGAGTAGTGGTTAGGGCTCTGGACTTTTGACCGGAGGGTCGTGTGTTCAATCCCCGTTGGGGGGACACTGCTGCTGTACCTTTAAGCAAGGTACTTTACCTAGATTGCTCCAGTAAAATAATAAAACACCAACTGTATAAATGGGTAATTGTATGTAAAAATAATGTGATATCTTGTAACAATTGTAAGTCGCCCTGGATAAGGGCATCTGCTAAGAAATAAACAATAATAATAATAATTATTTGCCAGTTAGAGACCTCCACACTGACCATACCTGTTTTTCAATTACTTGTAAAGTGCTGCCCCCTCCACCCCCATTTATCTATTGAAAATAGAGAAATAAGTAAACAAAAAACACAGGTTTAAATGAAAACGTTTATTTTAATGTGTTATGGTGCCCTTTCCTACATATAAGTTTATTAAACAAAGCCATTAATTTTGATAATGTGTGACTTGATAAGCACAGAAATAAGAATTTGTATATTTGTTTAGATTAAAAAAAAATAAAAGAATTGCAAAACAATGGGTTAAAAGCTACTCATACAGTGGGTTGACAATAACACGTCTGACTGTAGTCTCAATCTCATATTAAACAGTTTTTTTTAAATGCTTCCATATTTCTGATCTCAACATAAGAGTTTGAAATGTCTTCAGATAAATGATCTTGTGAGATACTGAGATTATATCTTGTGATCTTAACATAAGTTAAACATATCAAGGTTTTTTTCCTTGTCCTAATGAGCCAGTATAATGTCTAATGAAGCACAGAAGGCTAAACAATGCAATTAATTTACTAAACATTCACCCAGGAATCACATGTCAATATAATGCTAATTCTGATTATAGGATCTAAAGTTGAGGTGTTTTGCATATTGAGTTTAGATGATCACATTTCTGCAGATTACAACTTATTGGATGCTAAAAGAAATGATCTTGAACCCTCCTTTCACCTCCAGGAATGATAGTTTCCAGTCGGGACAGCGGTTTGGAAAGTCATAAACTTTTCCATCAGGAACTTGAATCTGAAATCTGTCCTGATAGTAATGGACAGCAATCTGAAGGGCAACAAAAAAGAAAAACCTTATTTTAACACATGATGTTTGTAATTATTATTTTTGGTTCTTATTGCAATTATTCAGATTTGTGTTTCTTAAACGGTCCTTGTAACCGGGGGGGGATCTGTGCTGACTGTCTGGCGCATGCGTGGTTCTGCAGGAAGAGGGCAGCAGCCTCGTAAGATCCGCCTGTCAGTCATGGCGATGATACGGAGAGGTGGGGAGAGGGTGGGTTGCCTTTCCCTCTCTGAGTGGCTGAGAGGCGGGCCTTGGGGGATTGCTCGGCCCATAAGTACTGCACTTGGTTGTGCATTTGGGTGGTTTGACAGGCTTGACACATAATTAATAAATAATTATGTACCCGAGGGACGTGTGTAGTGGGAACCTTGGCCACCCCAGTGTATAGTGCACAGTGAAGCGTAGGACGGAGACCCGGCTGACCGGCATAGCGGCAGTGAGGGCATTGCATAAGCAGCACTTTTGTTTTGTAGTTTTATTACTGTGTTTTATTTTCCCTTTTCATTTCACCTTTGGTTTTCATTATTATTTTTGAGCACCTGTGAGCATGCCTGCAGCTACCTGTGTTGGTAACCTGTGATTCCGATTACCATTGCCGGTATACAGGCCACAGACTACAGCGCCCTCTGTGGGCTAAAAGAAATCCAAAAGAAAATAAATAAAACTGGGCACCTGTGCCGTGTTGGCAAATATAATCTTCTGTCTCCCATGTCAGTGAATACCCCCACCCTTCCAGAGTCCTATTAAGGTGCTTTGGCTGCAAGTTCAGGAGCGGCTCTTCAGTTCTAGTTGCCTGTCATAGACATGTAATGTAGGGTAGATCTACACCGCAGCGTTTAGCTAGTAAAATGAAAGAGGCAGATCACTAGATGATGCTGGTTTATTTAGATCAAGACAGTTGGTTGAGCTAGCCTAGCTTACATGTATCTATGATAGATAACTAGAATGAAAGAGAACCTCTTGAAGTCAAAGTTAAAACACCTTACACAGGCTTATACAAAAGTGTCCGAGTTATTGCAAACATCATAGAAAGGTTAGTGAAAAGCAAAGACAGATAAACAGAAGGAGATATGATACCTTTTATTAGACTAACGAAACATAATTAATCACAAGCTTTCAAGACCTCAAAGGTCTCTTCTTCAGGTGAACCTAGGAAAATCTCAATCTCTCTTTCCAAAGGAATGTGAGTTTATCTTCAAACTACAAACCCTGGAATCTTAATTATTTAGAGATATCTCTAAATGAACAGGAAATTATTTTCAGATATCTGAAAGACATCTAAAATGCATTCTGAGATATTGCGAATTAAATTTAACATATCAGAAAATGCATTTTAGATATCTTTTAAAGCTCCATTTAAAGATATCTGAAAATCATTTGCAGATATCTCTAAATGTATGTTAGATATCTTAAAGTTTAGAGATATCTGTACTTTAATTTGACATGTCTCGAAATGATATTTTGGCTTGCCATATCAAAATGTAACATATTTTTTCAGCAGACCTGGAGAAAAAACTGTAATAGCTACAGCTAAAACTACTCAAAACTGTAATAGCTGCAGCTATAGTACTCAGTGTTGAGGTAGCGGCCTGTGCTGACTTCTCCTACAGTGGTTAGAATTTTTATGTTGTTTTTGTGACATGTACATTAGAGTGGAACTTATTTGGACTGGGGGTATCAGGGTGTAGACTTCCATCCCAATTGGCAGCTTGGTGTGTTTTGTGTTTTGTCTCCTGCCACACCTAGCAGCCTGTCCTTCTTAAGGTCATTGCACACTGGATCCGATAACGCATCTGAATTTAACGTGCGTCTAAACAGAAAAAACAATCATGTGCATTCCTTGTTACACCTTACATACCGAGGTCGTCAATTGTTGTACGACGGTGATGCGTCCATTTTGGAATCGAAAAACAAGTTCGATTTGATCTGATTTGACCAATGAAAAACGACTGGGAAGACACGTGGGTTCTTGCAGTACCCTGAACAAAATGGAAAATCGAATTGTGTGTGTCGCCAAACAAAATTTACTTTATGATAAATCCACAAAGAATTTGTAAAAAAAGAACACATATGGAAAGACATTGCCATGGACTTGGGCATGAATGATATGTGTTATAAAACATGAAAATGTGGATTTTATACAGTATAGGTTATTCCAAGCATATACTTTTTATTTCAATTGTAGTCGAGGAAGTAAAGAAACAATAGCCTAACCTGGAGACACATATCAGAGAAAGAAGCGTGACAGGACAAGAGCGGTCAGGGCTTAACCCTTTGCAGTCCATTTATTAAGTGCGTGTCAGGCACCTCAGGTCCAATTTATTTTAACACGCGCAGTTAATTTTAGACGCACTGTTTAAAAGTATTTTTTTTCCACAGTCAAACGGGTTTAAAAGGCCCTGCATATCAACAAAGCACTCACGAGACATCTCCAGCCCCGCCCCACCCTTTCATTCGCTATAGCTTTCACCTATGCTAAGAAATAAATAATAATAATAATCGTACATACCGATCAATCATCTCCTGATCACTCGTTTTATCACCAAACTCCTCAATAATGCGATCCAAGTCATTATTTTATTACTATAACATCTCAAAAAAGCTCTGCAAATGTCTGTGATATTCTCTGTGCGCTGATTCAGTAACAGCCAGCTTGTTTCCTTATGGCCGCCCCTTTTTTTTTCGACTTGTCTCGGCTCCTGTCGCTACCACTCCCGGAGAAAAAATGACTAGAAACCCGTTTTTTGCGTTTTTTTGATGATATCGGACAGGGTCCGACATTGGACCGGATAGGAATAATTGCAATGTCGGACCAGGTCCAACATAGGACCACAAAGGGTTAACCCTTTTTTAGACAGAACGATATTTGAAACTAAAAATATCTATTTGATTTCATGGGATTAATAATATGTTTTAAGTATTTTGGTCTAATAAGAAAACATATTATTTAAACTGACGAGTGTTATTGCTTGTTCATGACTTTACTGTAGTGATAGAGGACTAGAGAAGCCGGAGCAGTATTCAGTTTAATTAATTGGGGAATTGGTTCAGTTTCTTTCTCCTTCTATTAAATAAAAAAGTCCTTTAGACATTATAATATCCATTAAATTACAGAATTTAAATGTATTATGCTATGTTCTTTGTGCTAGTATGTAATAATATACTATAATGTACCTTGTTATTAATCCACTATACTATTGTTTAATGATGGTAGATGGAGTCGTTATAATATGGTTCTTTGAGAAACTGCTGCCTAGCATAAAGGGGCCTCTTTTCTTATCAAGATGTAAGGGCTCTGAAAGAAAGGAGGGGGTCTTCTTTCACATTCCACTTTAGTAAAAAAACTGCAAGTATTAAGGTTTATGGAATTAATGGTTTAGCACAGATAAAAAAATATATCTTGAAATAATATGCAAAAATTATGGCATAACAGACATTGATAGGTCATATATCTGAAAAAAGTGCTTGCACAGACTTTGGCCTTGAAGAAACAGGGGACTGTGGAAAAGTGCTTACAACTGCATATTCTCAGAATCAGATACATGTCAGAGCCTTGTAAATACAAGACTGTTATTGCTACTTAAACTTAATGAAACTAATTGACTTGAATATTGTATGAGGCAATCTTTTGTCAAATACTCTGTTAGACATTAGTATATAGAATCAAAACTGACTCATTAACCCTTTGCAGTCCATTTATTAAATACGCGTCAGGTCCAATTTATTTTCACACGCGCAGTTAATTTTAGACGCCCTGTTTAAAAGTATTCTTTTTTCACAGTCAAACGGGTTTAAAAGGCCCTGCATAACAACAAAGCACTCACTAGGCATCTCCAGCCCCGCCCCACCCTTTTCGCTCGCTATAGCTTTCACCTATGTAAGAAATAAATAATAATAATAATAATAGTCGTACATACCGATCAATCATCTCCTGATCACTCGTTTTATCACCAAACTCATCAATAATGCGATCCAAGTCATTATTTTATTACTATAACATCTCAAAAAAGCTCTGCAAATGTCCGTGTTCTCTGTGCGCTGATTCACAGTCAGCCAGCTTGTTTACTTATGACCGCCCCGTTATCTGACATAGGACCGCAAAGGGTTAAAAACATATTGAAACACAATATGAGGTTAAAATAAACACAGGGGCTTGGAGGAAAACAAGGATGAGATCATAGGTTCGGAGTTGGATTTATTGGTACATGACTCCAATTAATTCTGAAAAGTTGGCCCGGATCTTTTGAGAACTATTATTTGTAAAAAAGTTAAGAACTGTCTAAACAGATTAATGATTGGATTTAATTGACGTGTGCCATGTATCCCAATGAGAAGAAAAAACTATATAACTCCTAAGTAATCATAATGGAGTACCACACTCACACCTGGCAGTGTGAGGTGGTCCATCCTCTGCAGACTTACACAATTAAGCTGATTGAACTCAGTTTCATTTGCTTGGTGAAGACAGTTCTTTTCTTTTACGCTGCATTTATATTGTATTAAAAGGGTAAGCATTTATTTAATTATTCTTTTATCTCACATGTATTGAATGCATTGCTATAAGGGATTCACACTATGTTTCAGAATTAAGAGAGTATTCTGTTGAATGTGCTGAAATATAGCATTGGGTGCTTTGGGTGATGTGTTCTTGGCCTGCCCGCAGGCCTTGCAAATACATATAAATGTATTAAAGTGTTAACGTTGATATCTGTTAAGACACTGGACTGCCCAGAGCGTCTATCAGCTGGGGATTTGATGTAGACTGTAACTACTCAATCCAATATTTAACTGTTAATAAACCAAATGAGTACTAATTATACTCTGATTCGTAAAACTTCAAATACATGAGTCTGTGTGAATTTCTTGAGTACTAAAAAAGTCATCTGGATATATTGCGGGTCCAGTGCATGAACAATACCCCACTAGGAGTAATAACATCTCTGTCCTCCTGACGTCTCCCCTGAGATAAGAGTGTGTGCTGAGCAAATAAAAAGAGTACGTATGAAATCTGAACCCTCAGAATTCGTGACACTAGGCTACCACCCTGCCTCCAACGACTCCACTCACCTTGGTCAGCTGGCCATATTCGAAGGGGAAGTCCTTGGTTTTCACCTCATCACCAAACTGGCCATCTACCAGTGAGTTCATTACGACAGTTTTCATCTCGGAATAGGTGAAGCGAATGTCAAAATGAAGAGCAAGCTCTTCTTCAGATTTTCCAAGATTAAAGGAGATGCTGGGAGAGAAAACAAAAATACAAGTATGCATGACTACAGGCATTCTTGATCTTGTTAGGGAACTACACACACTTTGTAATAGTTGGTTGCTTATTAAACATGGTTTTACATAGTTTGGTTCTGTGCATGTACTCCAAGTAATTTCCTTTAAGCTGTTTTAACATTGGTTTTATATTAATTTAAATTACTTTAAGGGCAATACGGATGTCAGCTGCAGTGCTGCCAAATGGGCGTTTTTTCTGCAAAATTTGGCTATTTTTAATTACGTTTTGTGGGAGAAAATGATGCTAGGTGGGTTGTCCATTCTTGGGCGGTTTTAACATGAAATCTCTGCCATGATTGACACAACATGATTAAGATAACACATCCAATCAGAATCGGAGTAAGAGCAGCACACACACACACACACACACACACAAACCCCGGCCCCACCCCCTGTCCTGTCAAGTATCCACCAATAGGATTGTTGTTGTTTTCCCGGGGGAAAATAGATAGTTATTTTTAAGTGATGAACAGAAAACCCTCAGAATCAGATCCCGCAAAGGAAAGATGCAGAAGTCGTGGGCAAAATATGGTAAAAAATAAATCCTTCCTGAGAACATGAAGCAGTTTTTTAGGGTGAGAATGTGTCTATTGTTGGAGCTCAGCCCTTCTTGCATATTGTACGTAACATTGTTGCTAGGTAGTTCACTCCCATTGGCTCTAATGTATACCAAACACTGCAGGAGTTTGAGGTGCTTTGTTGGGATGAAAATCATTTATTAAGTAATTCATTTAAAGTAAAATTGTATTTTTTTTTAGAAAGCCAGTCATTTAAGCATTTAACAGCCCAATGTGTTTGTTTTGTGGTATTCATTTCATTTAGAGTTTTTTTTTCCAGCACATCAATGTTACATTTTTGCCAGCGAGTGTGCTGAAAGGAGAAGAGAGACAGTGAAGAAAGCTGAGTTGGATGGTTAAGACATTGCGTGTAGTAATGTAAATACTGTTAAAAAATATAAAAATAGCCAGACTTAAAATGAATGTTGTCAGTTTCACAAAACGACGGCTGATCCCAACTAAAAGGAGGATAATAAAACGGAATATCTGAATAACTGGATGCAACCGAAGTTACAGAAAATGATTGGTATGTACTACCAATCATTGGGGCAGCAGTGTGGAGTAGTGGGGCAGCAGTGTGGAGTAGTGGTTAGGGCTCTGGACTCTTGACCGGAGGGTCGTGGGTTCAATCCCCAGTGGGGGACACTGCTGCTGTACCCTTGAGCAAGGTACTTTACCTAGATTGCTCCAGTAAAAACCCAACTGTATAAATGGGTAATTGTATGTAAAAATAATGTGATATCTTGAAACAATTGTAAGTCGCCCTGGATAAGGGCGTCTGCTATGAAATAAATAATAATAATAATACAAATAATATACCAAAACAGCGCCTCGTTTAAAATAGCAAACTGGTTCGTAGTGCAAATTAATATAAACTGGAAAATATGAAAAGACACTTTGATGTCTTCAGTATCTTCCCTGACAGCAGGTATTTTGACAGGTGTTTTCTTTGATTTTGGGGGAGCAGTGATACGTGGTTAGTACAGGTGCAGTGATTTGCCTTTGTTCCTAAGTAGTTCCTAATCATGACATTGTGCTGGATATTGTGCAGTTATAAACATATTTGCTTTGCATTTGTATTATTAAATGGCCCCTGATACTCACATCATGAGCACCCTCCCCCAAGATTTGGACATTGCCTTTTCTGGCCCTCCAGTGAATGTAATTGAATACCACTGGTGTATGGAATGAGCTATCTAGTCATGTTGTTGAGGCAGAATCATTGGGATCTTAAGACCTACCTTGACAAAGTTCTGAGATCAATCAGCTACTAGAAGCCGGACAAACTTAGATCTCATTCGTAAATTTTCTTCTGTTCTCATGTATTCTCCAGTGACGCAAAAAATGTCACTGTGGCAGGGCAGAAGCTGTAAATAGTGTGTGTGTGGGAATGTAAAGTTAGCAGGAATGGGGTTAATCTCTCCCTACCAGCAATCACAGGTGTGGGGTAATTGGGGAGATGCCACATGCATAAAATGAAGGAGAAATCCTTTGTTTGTCAGAGCAGTTTGGATTGGATTGGATTGGATTGGATTTGTAGTGAAGGCTAAAGCCCAGCCTACAAGCACTTTATTCTTTTCTTTGAAGACTTTATTTTGGCCCTCATGCCAGTTTATTTTGTTCCTGTTTTTGTGCTTGTTCTGTTTATAAAGGTGCGCACCAGCACTTGAACTGCAGCTTTTCTATCTCTGAGACTAATTCCTGCCAGTAGCAGTCTGGGCCGTGACGCTACCCTGTCACAGTCACATTGCTAAAATCCTATTTATGCTAACGGCCCAGAATAAGCTGTACTTCACTATTCCAACCAGCTGGTGACAGAAGGAAACAGAAATGTATAAAAAAAAACAGCCGGGGACACTGCACTATACCATCTGGTCAGGCCCCTGTCGTGCAGTTAAACAGTAAGTAATGGGGTTCCGAAAAATATAGCGTAACATGTCCCCACTTGTTGCTACAACTGTTTAAATAATGTACCTGTAATTTATCTTTTCATTCATAACATCCTGACAGCTTTTTGCACTTATAAAACTTATTCTGTTTCAAAATGTCTGTTAGAGGTTTGCTCTATCATCAAATTTAGATCCTGAGACTTTTTAACTAGTTTAATGTTACCGTTCTGTTTCATTCATAGGAATGCCGTCAATTGTTATCACTTGTCCCAGCTTAATCTCAGCGATTTTCAAATTCAGTGTCTGTTGAGAAAGAAAACTTGATTTTAATATAATCACTCTTGACACCCCAGTCTCTGCTGAGAAAGAAAATAACTTGATTTTAATATAATCACTCTTGACACCCCAGTAACCCATTATGCGCCTAAAAACTGCAAAACCAAATAATCCAAAGTGATAGATCACTAGACTGTGCTGGCTTTTACAACCATCATTTTCCTCAAGAGTTTGATAGCTCTCCATTTAATAAATATTAAAAGAACTGCTAGACTGTGAGACTGTAGGCAGCATTGCACACAGACGATTAATAACACGCATAATAATCAGTATTGTGTTAAAGTCTCAATAACCCCACAGTGCTTCAAAAGAACTCCTGAACCTTTCCTGGCATGTTTTGGATCATACCAAAGCATGTGGATCAGGTGCCACACTGCAAAAATGCATTTACAAAAATCTAATTTTACTTTTTAAATAGAATAAAAAATCATTGTACTTACAGAGACATACATGTCATTCTGTTTGAATAAAAGAAAAATAAAATAAATTATAACAATAGTATGTTTGCTGGCAATTCATTTTGTGCACCATAAATACCCATTTATTGATGTTCAGGTACATTAATAATAATAATAATAATAATAATAATAATAATAATAATAATAATAATAATAATCTTTATTTTATAAAGCGCCTAAATGCATGCATTTCAAAACGCTGTACAAACACAAAAAAACAGAGAACCATATATACATATAGCATATTAAGAGTATACATAATATAAAAAGAAATTACACAAATCAAAAATCAAATCATGATAAAAATGCCTATTAAGGTTAATAAATATTTAAAAGACATGCAACAATTGTGCTTGTGTGTTTCCACAATTATACTGCAATTACAATTCTGTGCTCATATTTTATATTGGTAGTTTCCTGGTTCGATAAATATTATAGACATGTGTTATTAAGTTTTGAAATACAACTGATATCTTATAATTTGTATATGGTTATATTACTCTATTGCATGTCTATTGACTGCTTAACATATAACTGTTTTGAGAATTTTTAAAACTATATTAGTCTCACATTTACATTTTCAATATAAAAAACCCTTGTTTGTACTCACCGCCATCCTGAGATATTGATTGTTTCTGATGTCTTTAAACAGCTTCGGTTGGCTTCAAACTATTTGCTCCTTTAGTTAGGCAGAGTTTAAATACTGGACTGTTGCTGATTCATGATAATCCTTAGCCAATCACAGTCAAAACACTCACATTTAACACTGACTTAATGATGTAATGACTTCTCATGAAGAGAAGTGGAATAGAATTGACCTTGTAATGTGATAGAAACCAGGAACACTGCACAGGGAAGTGTAATGTGGTTTTGCTGCGCCTTTGTCAGAATTATTATTATTTATTTCTTAGCAGACACCCTTATCCAGGGCGACTTACAATTGTAACAAGATATCATATTATTTTTTACATACAATTACATTATTTTTTATACATTATTTACAATTACCCATTTATACAGTTGGGTTTTTACTGGAGCAATCTAGGTAAAGTACCTTGCTCAAGGGTACAGCAGCAGTGTCCCCGATCTGAGATTGAACCCATGACCTTCCGGTCAAGAGTCCAGAGCCCTAACCACTACTCCACACTGCTGTCCAGAATCAATGGGCAAAAGGGATGAGCCTCTAGAACATCTACCAGCTGTTCAGACTAACTTGTTTCAGCTAGTATTCTCTCTCTCAAGTACAGACACTGATCTTATTCATTATAACTAAGGCACTGTGAAAATCGTGGAAATTCTTTAAAATTCACGACAGTGTCAAGGGTAAAGTGTCGTATTTCGCGGAATGTGCACTATTTTATAAATTATGTGTACAGATTATTATTATTTTTTAAACAGCAAATTTAGAGATTAATACACTGATATCATCAAAATCAACATCAAAGTTACTCAAGCATTTTACAATAGCTTGTGAAAGGTTTTGTAATTTACAGCCTGTAGATAAAATCTATCTGCAAGGACAGCTTTCAGTTCTAGTACGTCAGGTGCATGTTCACCATTTCCTTGCAAAACAAATACAATGTGTAACCCATACTGAACTTGGGCATCAGTCGACTCGTCAGTGACCACTGACAAGCAACCAGACTGTTTTACCAATTCCATAATCTGCTTGTGATACGCGGCAACTGTAGGTAAATATTAACGTCTCAGCTGGGTTGATGAAGGAATCACTTCACCTTTTATCTTTTAGTTGTCCAATTTTTCAAGAGGGATATTTATGCAAACAAAGGCCTCTGTCAGGTCAAAATGTAATGTGTTTCGTGGGGACTTTTGGAACATGGAAGTCACCGTATTTTGTTTCTTTGCAAGTAAAGCAGTCGCAGTACTGCTCTGGAGTTCCGCCTTTCTCTTTCGGTGAATATACTTGAATCTTAATGACTGTCAACAATCGATTTTCGGTAGTGATCTACAGTAACGTTGTAGGACATACAGAAGAGCTTACCTCCATTGCTGTGTAAAACTCCTGGATACTGCTTTACACGATCTGCTGCAGACACATTTTTAGCCTTTTTAGAGACATCCATTTTCTAGTTTACAGTGTGTTGTATTTTAATTTCCCACCAAGATTGCATATAGTCACATGACATAATCACTGCACAGCTCTATGTGCATGGCGAATAGTATACGCAGACACACAGCAGAGCTGTACAGTTTTGTTAATGTGATTTTTTTTGTATGAAATACATAATAATTATGACATTTATTTTTATTTCTTAAGAATATTGTAAAAATATAACGGCTGGCAGAGCCTTGTTTAAACTTGATTTTGAGGGGTACAGACGTGCTCAAATTTGTTGGTACCCTTACAGCTCATTGAAATAATGCTTCATTCCTCCTGAAAAGTGATGAAATTAAAAGCTATTTTATCATGTATACTTGCATGCCTTTGGTATGTCATAGAATAAAGCAAAGAAGCTGTGAAAAGAGATGAATTATTGCTTATTCTACAAAGATATTCTAAAATGGCCTGGACACATTTGTTGGTACCCCTTAGAAAAGATAATAAATAATTGGATTATAGTGATATTTCAAACTAATTAGTTTCTTTAATTAGTATCTCACATGTCTCCAATCTTGTAATCAGTCATTCAGCCTATTTAAATGGAGAAAAAGTAGTCACTGTGCTGTTTGGTTTCATTGTGTGCACCACACTGAACATGGACCAGAGAAAGCAAAGGAGAGAGTTGTCTGAGGAGATCAGAAAGAAAGTAATAGACAAGCATGGTAAAGGTAAAGGCTACAAGACCATCTCCAAGCAGCTTGATGTTCCTGTGACAACAGTTGCAAATATTATTAAGAAGTTTAAGGTCCATGGAACTGTAGCCAACCTCCTGGGCGCGACCGAAGAGGAAAATCGACCCCAGATTGAACAGAAGGATAGTGCGAATGGTAGAAAAAGAACCAAGGATAACTGCCAAAGAGATACAAGCTGAACTCCAAGGTGAAGGTACGTCAGTTTCTGAGAACGCACCATCCGTCGCTTTTTTGAGCGAAAGTGGGCTCCATGGAAGAAGACCCAGGAGGACTCCACTTTTGAAAGAAAAACATAAAAAAGCTAGACTGGAATTTGCTAAAATGCATATTGACAAGCCACAATCCTTCTGGGAGAATGTCCTTTGGACAGATGAGTCAAAACTGGAGCTTTTTGGCAAGTCACATCAGCTCTATGTTCAGAGACGAAAAAATGAAGCTTTCAAAGAAAAGAACACCATAGCTACAGTGAAACATGGAGGAGGCTCGGTTATGTTTTGGGGCTGCTTTGCTGTGCCTGGCACAGGGTGCCTTGAATCTGTGCAGGGCACAATGAAATCTCAAGACTATCAAGGCATTCTGGAGCGAAACGTACTGCCCAGTGTCAGAAAGCTCTGTCTCAGTCGCAGGTCATGGGTCCTCCAACAGGATAATGACCCAAAACACACAGCTAAAAGCACCCAAGAATGGATAAGAACAAAACATTGGACTATTCTGAAGTGGCCTTCTATGAGTCCTGATCTGAATCCTATCGAACATCTATGGAAAGAGCTGAAACTTGCAGTCTGGAGAAGGCACCCATCAAACCTGAGACAGCTGGAGCAGTTTGCTCAGGAAGAGTGGACCAAACTACCTGTTAACAGGTGCAGAAGTCTCATTGAGAGCTACAGAAAACATTTGATTGCAGTGATTGCCTCTAAAGGTTGTGCAACAAAATATTAGGTTAGCGGTCCCATCATTTTTGTCCATGCCATTTTCATTTGTTTTATTATTTACAATATTATGTTGAATAAAAAATCAAAAGCAAAGTCTGAATTCTATGAAATATGGAATAAACAATGGTGGATGCCAATTACTTTGTCAGTTTCAAGTTATTTCAGAAAAATTGTGCATTCTTCGCTTTTTTTGTGGAGGTACCAACAAATTTGAGCACGCCTGTATGTTTTCTCGGCTGTTTGAAAACGGATCGGGATGGCATTTCATATGTCCGTGTGATGGAGAATGTTTCGTGAAAATCTGTGCGGTAGTTTTTAATTTACAGAATCGCAAAAAGTATTCGTTTTGGTAAATTAGTCACAGTTTTTTTTTCTTTGCGCTAAAATAACTCAGAAACAGCTGCGTGTTTAAACTAAATAAATGAACACAGTAAAATTAATTTGCTAAATTAGGTACTGAAATGTTGGATTCTGTTCTGAATGGGAAGTTGAATTAATTCTCGTTCATTTTGATATGAAACATGTTATATACCATATTTAAGTTCTACATGATCCAGAACTTAAATATGGTGTATCTCATTTATTACATTTTGACGTCCCTGAGTGGGCTACTAGAGACTAATTTATACTTAAATAAACTGTATACCTAATTCACTACACTTTGCCCTTAGGCAAGCCACGCAAAACGCTAACGCGCCCACCATTAAATCCTAAAACATCCAATATATCACTCCCAGTGCAGACGATCAGCGGGGTCCTTTTGGCGGGGGAGTCAACAGGGAGCAGAGCTCTGTGTGACGTGTGCCTGGTCAAAAAGAAACAGCTAACGTGCCTGTCTCGAACTGTATCTGCGCTTGGCCAGGGCGTGTTTGAATGTTGTGAACTCAGTTTATATATTCCAGTTAAGGAATGTTTAGTTAGTTAGTATGCGCTGCACTGTGAATTTCAATAAGGAGAAGACACACTTCATCTCCATTTTATGTGCACGCTCTGTCTAGTATGAGACGCCATGGAATACTGTTAGGTTTGCACTGAATAGAGAGCTGTGTTTGTGAGTCAATGTTTTCTAAAGTGGGGTTGCTGTTTATGTTTCTGGGCTTTACACAAAGACTGGCTGAAGAGGACTATAACTCTGTAAAAAGGAATACTTTGCTTGCAAGATTGTTGCATGTTGTGATTTAAGCTCAGCAAAATAAAAGCCAAAGGCTACCACTTTATGACTAATAAAACGATTATTTACTCAACTGTTTCACTCTTATTTGAACCACCGCTGATGCCAAGAAGCAAGTACTAACACTGGTAGAGGGTGGTTACGATATATATTACATCACATATCATTACATACATATGTGTGTTTTTTGCTCAAAGAGCCAACTTCTCAACGTTTCGGTATGGTTAACATACCTTTGTCAAGGGAGAGTGTGTTTTAAAATAAACATTGGAGGTATTTATAGGATTTTGATGCCATGGTAACCACACATTTATTTCTCTTTAAAAAGCTAATGTATTTGTGATGTCATGCACTATATAGCTAATGATATAACAATCTGCTATTCCTTTCTATTTAAACCTTCAGGCGTCATGATATCTGGTCTACTTGTCCACTTATTTTACTTTAGCCTTCTATACTGTACATTATCTAATTTTAGTTTTTCTAAAACCACAAACTTTAGGTCATCCATGGGTCTTTTCCTTGTAAAGTGCTAAACTAGTGGTTCATTTACTTTTTATTTCTTAAATTTGATAGGTGGTTCTGTATTCTTTTACATAATTGTGTATATATATACACAATAACTGTATATTGTAGTGTAGTTTTCATTAGTACCACGCAGAAATGATGATATACCATGTTATCTAAAACTTACCAACACATTTGGCTAATTCTCAGAAAGAGTCCTTGACATCATCTTAAAATTGTCAAGTGAAATAATCTCTGCAAATTCACCATCTTTCCCTTACAGTTCCCAAGTTAATTGGGGTTAATCTCTAATATATTCAAATATAAAGAGGTGGTGACTTCATAAAGCTCACGTTTATTCATGTTCTATTGACTTAATGAAAATCGTGCTTTTCATGTACTACTAGTCGTGTGAGTGTCATATACTAACATGTACATTATCTGAACTGCTCTGTGACATTTGACCAGTCATACTCTCTATGTCACTGCTGACAATCATGTGTCTGCTTGCAAGTAAAACGTGCCTTTTAACTGTATCCAGCGTATTCTTAGTGGAGTTTCTACACACACTAATTGTGTTATTTATATATGTGCATATCGCGCATTTGAAATACTGTTCATGTTGTACATTTCTAATATCGAGATTGAAGTTATGATTTAAGCAAATGTTGCACAAAAAGGAATGCTGCTTCCCCTCAACATGGTTTGGTGCCTCTAACACTCACAGCAGCAGCACTTGTCGTTGTCTTTGTCTCAGAGGGAGGGAACCGCGACTGGACGCCTGTAAAAACCTGATGCGCATCTCAACCCAAATTATTATTATTTGTTTATTTAGCAGACACCTTTATCCAAGGCGACTTACAGAGACTAGGGTGTGTGAACTATGCATCAGCTGCAGAGTCACTTACAACAACGTCTCACCCGAAAGACGGAGCACAAGGAGGTTAGGTTACTTGCTCAGGGTCACACAATGAGTCAGTGGCTGAGGTGGGATTTGAACCGGGGACCTCCTGGTTGCAAGCCCTTTTCTTTAACCACTGGACCACACAGCCTCCTAAATATCGTACAAAACCGCACCTAATATGGTCATAACAGGGCAGCTCGGCGCTTGACCTGCAAATTTCCAATCAACCAGACGAACTTCCCTGCAAACTTCCCAACTGTAGTAGGGAAAGCCCTGCACCCAGTGTGAAAAGACTATTGACTCCACTCGGCAGTAGTTCAAGAAGCTTTATTTCAATGCGCGCAAGGGAAGGGCAACAGTGACAGCAACGCACTCTCTCTTAGTTATTGTCAAGGTAGCACAATATTTATACACTACTAGTGTAGCAACAATAGGGAGAGTAACACGTCAGCATGGTTATAGAACTTTCTCAAAAATGAAGATTTCCTTATAAGGGGTTGTTTTTCAGTTAGGCAGTTTCGCCTCAAAGTAGACATAACAGCGCCCACCACATCCCTTTCTATCTCTTGAGAAACACATTTCAAGCAATTTCACTAGAATATACTGTGCTCAAAACACCACATGATTCTTCTTAACCCTTTAGATATCACATCACATATTAGCTGCCTCTTAAGGCCCTCCTTTGGACCTTCGAACAATCCGGGCCGAGATGGTCCAAGTGTTGAGACAGAGGTTACTAGCACATGTCTTTACACAGTCACATCGTCCTGGGGAAGTGACTCGTAGCAGGTTGTCAGTCCCATTAACCGGACACGAGAACAAATGGATTCAGTTACCAGTCCCTGGAGGAGGTGTCTTTGCTTCTTCATCACTGTGACAGGGTCTCATGTCACGTGCGTGGGTCACCGCTGCTTATACACCACAGAGAGACATTGGGGGTGGAGTTGAAACGCCGGCACAGGCGCGCAGGATTTATTAATACAAAACAGAAATTAAAGTAAAGGTGGTCATGTGACGTTACCAACCATGGTAATGCACAGAGGACACATACAGTAAGCTGTACAAAAATACAAAATAAAACACAGTACAAAAACTACAAATAAAAAGTGCCCCAGAGGGTGAGTGCTACCCTTATAAACAAGGCGTCCCACTCCAGGAACCGGCTACACTACGTAACCCTCGCAATACATCACATGGGAACACTATCCCCTAAACTAACCCTGATGAGCCGGTATTCATACAACGACTCCTGCTGCTTCATACGGCCTTGGCTGGGCATTGCCTTCACAAGCACCGCTTGCAGTCTCAGGGTTGTGTAGCTGTCGTTCCTGCAGAGTGGACCCTCTCCTCCCGGTATCGCCGCCCCCTCTGGCATGGCGTTGCAGTCGCCCAGCCATCTCCCCGCGGATGTTTTTAAACTGACGGACACTCGGTCAAGACCCGCCCACCTGCTGATTGAGGTCCAGCACAGCCAATCACTTGCTGCCCCTCCCCTCAACCAAGCCTAGCAGGCAGCAAGTCTCAATCGAGCGCCCGTCTGTAAACAATAATGTAATCAAACAAATCAACTCCAAAACGATACACAATAAACCCAATTTCCCCATACAAATTATACCAACACTAAATACACACGTGCAGGGCACTCGCCTGCTACAATCACACATTTCAAATAACACAACAGCAGTACAGAACTCAATAATGCAAGTACAGATAATACTGAGGACACATGTCCTGCCATTTTCCACCAATCAGCCCAGTCCACACCAGCTGATTCCCTGTTAAACCACACAGAATACCCCAACCGCAAGAGCGGGCGTTAGCTAGTATGAGTTGACCAGTGTTGCCAGCCAACGACGCCTGTATCCTGGCCACGATCAATGGAGCTAATATCTGCCAACTGGGCCCCAACATGCCCCAATGCCAGTAGCACGCCTGTATGGTTGATCGTCTTCATCCAGTCCTCTGTCTCCAGTAGAGTTGTGGAGATATTTATTGGAGGGGTCGGATGCAGGCTCAGGTGGCCCACAGTCACCACCCCACTTGGGTCAAAACACACGGTAGGGGACATCGGGCACACCTCGCCACCACCACCCACCGTCATACTAACCACTTTCACCACCGCAAGTAGCACAGGGGTTCCTGAGGGTATCGCAGTTTGGTATGTGATATTGGTAGTGTGGTACAGGCCTCGATATGGGCGGGTGAGGACAGTGTCCCGTACCTCAGCAGCCCATTCAATACCTAACCCACCCACCTTAACATGTTGGAGAGACTCCCTATGTGACATGGGGAGGCGCCCAGAAAGGAGATCAGTTATATCCTGGTTAAAATGGTTCACCATTTCCACGCCCATCAGCGATAGCATCTTTCTTCATGTTGAGTAGTATTTACATCATCTCTAATTGCCTGCAAGAGGATTTTACAGTTAACTGTATTGCATTTGCAGTATGATACACTCCAGTGGCAGAGTGCATCATACCCATAGCATTCCATGTATTAGTACCATCATTATCACGCTGCTGGAATTCTGCATTGATCCCATTTATTGTTGATTGAGCAGCCCCGAACCACCCTGACAGTTCAGATAATACTTGCTTATGCCGGGTCCTACTGACCGTTGCTATAGTGCTTTTGCTGGACATATCTTAATAAACCTTCCATCATTTGTTGTGTAAAGAGTGTAACCAGTGACGGGAAGTTAGAACAGTGACGTACAAATATGGGCACTGAGTAGTTGCAATGCACTGTGACCCTATGCCATACCACATTTTCCAATAACTGTAGTGGATCCCCAATTTCAACTAACCCGTGACTAGGAGGAGGATAGGTTAATGGGCATGGGAGGCATTTATTTTCCCTGTGGACCTGAAGGTTACAAGCACCCTTCCAGCTTGCTAGGCCCACTACTAGCATTGTTTTATACCTGGACCCACGGCCGATTACTATCCCATTGTGTCCTTATGACATTTTCTAAATGTTCATGTGCCAGACCTGAATTTGTGCTGTATGTAGAGCAGTTGATCTGCCACATGCCTAATCGCCACACCCCATACGGATCCTCAGGACCGCAGGAGTGAGGCAACCGGCGTAAAACTTCCTGGGTGTCGTTCCCCCCTTGGCAATGAGGGTATCTCAGGATACTCCCTGGACATGCCGATCCATTGAGGAATGGATTCTACTTTCAGACCTGACTGACAATCGTTGGAGCTCACCCTGTGGGGACAAAATAAAGTAAGTACAGGACACCTGATCCATCCCACCTCCTCGTGAGATTCGCTCCATCCCAGGTCCATCACTGTCACCCTGTAAACACAAGGAAGTCATTATCGTTCAAGCTGGCCCCTGGCGGAAAAAAAAAAATAATGAATGTTTATACAGTTTAGTTTGCATCTTAGGAACCAACCCACTGTCCCTTATTTTGTCCAGGAAACTCTGGTATAAATTAGGATCATTTATTGTTCTGAATCTCCTTCACCTCCAGTACTGAAGGCATTGATATAAGCACAGGGCAGACCAACACAGGGCCCCATTGCTCATCTGTTCTTGTTTGGCAGCCCGATCAATGTAGTTGTTGCATTTCCATTTCTCAGCTTCAGTACCCCACTTTGTTGCCATTCCATTCCAGCTTGATGTTTGCTCCCGTTGTGATGATAAACCCTGTTTAGCCCAGGTGGCCGTATAGTCATACACCACAATACTGCCACTGGCACCGCAACTCCACCTCCGAGCTGCTTCGGCTGTACTGCTCGGTTCTAAGAGAATATTCATATCCCGTATTCACCAACAAACAACTAACAAACAAACTGGTCCCCACACCAGTATCACAACCTAAAGATCTGTAATCCATTATTTTTAATAAGCTTGCATTCCTGCACTGTACTGCCTTTCTTGTCAGCACTCTGACCTGTCCACAAAGCACTGCAGTTGCCCTGTGACCTTCACATGTCCCACTCACCCTGGGGAATCAAAATGAACCCCCGTCTTACCAGATCCTGCAGCTCCCAAAGCTTTGGTCTGTACCACACGTGGTTCAGCTTGTGCAACTCAGTAGCCACCCAGTGATCAGATCCTGATCGTATCAATAATGCTTTCCACCATGCTCAAATAATCATAGCAACTTCCTGTTGCCTGTCTGTAACAACTCAACCATAATCATACATACTTATTGCTCTGGTGCTGCCTGCTCTGTCTGACAGTGGATATACCCATTTCACTGTCTCCGTAGCCTGTTGCTGCAGAGTCGAAACCCCATCACCTAACCTTAGTTCTGTGCTCGATTGTGTAACCTCTTGTTCCCTTCACATACATCCATGTCATTCTTTGCCAGCTAAACTGCTTCATCCCATACAAAGGGTCTGCAGAAACGTCATAGTTTCCTAGGTTCCTAGGAGCTATCTGAGCTCCATCACCATGTTAGGGTTAGGGATCAGTGTAAGAGCCTTTTTCGGTCTGTGCTGACGGCTTTACTGTTGTAGCTGAGTACATGTCCCAAATATGTTACCTGTTGTTGAAGTACATGTGTGTGATGGGGTGCAAACTATTTTGTGGTGGTTTTGTGTTTTTTGTATTGTTTAGAGTGAGTTTGGGGTGTGGTTCAGTGAGTTTGTGTGAGGAATGTGTGGAATGTGCCTGGGCTAATAAGGTGCGAATTGCCCAATTAGCCCAGGCACCTGTATAAAAGGGAGTGGTTGGGTATGTTAGTGGGTGAGTGTTTGTGAGAGTGAGAAGACCTGTGTGAGAGAGTGAGTGGTGCTTTTTTGGTATAGTTTGTTTAAAGCCTGTTTTTGTTTTTGTCTTTTTGGTTGGCCATCGTGCCTTTTGTTTTATGTATTTTGTTTAATTAAAAGTCTTTTATTTTCCCTGCACATCCTGACTCTGAGTCTCCTTACCCCAGTCAGCCTGTCACAATGTGCCTTCTTTGGATTGTACCTGTATCCATTCTCCTGTAGCACCGCAAGAGTGGCATTTAACAGGAGCTTCGTGTCTGTAAGAGAAGAACTACACAATAGGTCATCAACAAACATTCTGTCATCGTCTTCTTCACCCCCTTTGCTCCAATCGAGGCCACCGTATGTCACTCCCCTATCTGCGCCTGCGGCCATCCCAACATTCTTATGCATTCACTATAATCTCCTTGCGGTTCTTCTGCTGTTTCAGACTTTCCTGTAGCCTACTGCCACTTTCCCAAGAAGTTATCTTTAAGTATCAATACGGCCACAAGCATTGCTTTAAATTTTATTCATTCAAAAACTCGTTCTGAGTTGTGTTGTGACTGTGCAGCTGTGAGATGAGATTGAGATATGCCTTCAATATCTACTATTAACAGTTCTCTGCTGCTGGACAACTGCCCAGACACCTTATCTGCATATTTGCCTGTTCTCTGGCAACACGCCCAGAATCTTATCTTTTGCTCCTTCTTTGAGCTAAACTTCTAGCTTCCAGTCCTTTTGCATCGCCTTTGCGATCCATATTTTATTTTAATCCACTCCATTATATCAATTCCTGAACTGAAGCTGGCTTCCGTTCTCAAACTGTGACAGATCCTGTCCCTTTTCACAGTCTGAGCTGCACTCTGCTATTTCGTGAACACAGTTTACGCGTTCCCACTCATCCTTATGTAAAGGTCACTGTCACAGATAGATGAGTTGGGTGGAGGTGTAAAAATAATAAAATCCAGACAATGGTGTGACATTCCACAAGTTCTTTTCTTTTTTCCTTTATTCTTGTCCACTAACAGTGGTAATCAGGACAGGACAATAAACAAAAGAAAATGTCCAAACAAAGGAGAAACACTAACTGAAATGTGGAGAGACAAAAACAAATAAACAACAAAGTAAAATTATCCAGGCTCTCACGGCCCCCTTTTATGTGCGGCAGAACGCCCCCTAATCAGCGGAACACCAATCAGCGATCGGCATTTTAATCTCCTCCCAATTCTGGGACTTTCCAGCACATTCTGTGTTGTTGCCCTCAACAAAGATGGCAACTGTCCTTTCGGGACTTCTGCCCCAAAGGTGGAACTGCCACGTCGCACCATCTCTGTTGTGGCCTTCTAGGCTGGCTCACAGCCCCCTGGCGGCTGGGAGGGTGGATTACAGCACGGGATCGCTTTACCTCGTCACAGTCACATAGTGTTAAACACCTGCCTTTTCTAAAATGTTGCTTTATCTTTTTGCTTAAGCAAAACCCTAATCCAAGCAATTATTAATAGAATGATCATTCTAAGCTGACTTTTTACCAATATAATTTTCAAATATGACACAGAGAAAATGGAACGTTGTTTTATCAATGTTTTGTTTTCCTTTGCACCTTAAATTTACATGTTTGTTAGTGCGCTCATGGACTTTAACTCGGGTTTTATGCCAATACCCTCATCCGTCCCACTTTTGTGACGGTTTGTGTAACAGGTTTTACCTATTAACAGGCTATCCTAACTCACAAGTAGGTCAACATGTAATAGCCAACAGACAAACATATATTACATACATATGTAACACCCAGTTCAGAGACTCTATATTACGCTCAACTGTTGTTACCTAAAAAATGATACTTACGGCCGGCCACAAACACAATACAACATAAACACAATACAACTGTCCTTTACAAGAGACACACAAGTATCTCAGTCACGAAAATATTTTTAATATTCTTGTCTAGATCCCTTAGTTTGTTTCAGATTTGGTCTGTCTCACCACACCCTGACTTATACTACAGTTGCAATATCTGCAGTTCATGACTGCACCATCAATAATCACATGTCATTCACAATTTATTACTGTTTCACTTATCACATTAATCTAGTTATCATCACCTCTCCTGCTAGAAGATCCGTAAAACATTAATTGTGACCAACATGAACAAAACATATCATATATGTGCAAACATCCCATATCACATCACTCGTAGCTGAGTGACACTGCTTTTGTCTTTTATGCTACACTCGACTGACGCCTGTTACACAGTTGAAATCCTTGTAGATCACTCTTACCTCTTTCTGCCTTATTCCCATTATCAATGGCCAGTCAATTTGCACCTTCGTGGCATCTTCTATTGCCGCCTTCAAGTGTGCTCGGTTATCACCCACAATATCATCAGCCAAATATGCTCAGTTTTTTGGTTGCCGGGGGTGTTTTAGCCAGCACCCCTGCATCACACGCAGCCATTGTAAGGGTCCAACATCGGTTTCTGTTAAACCTTGTGACAGCACCTGTTGTTCGACCTTTGCCCAATAGTCTTTATAGCACGCTTGCGTTTAATTTTAACTTCTCAAGCAGAGTCAGGGGGTGAATCACCTTCTCTTCCTCCCCTTGCTGATTCCACCTAACCCTAAATGGCGCAATGTGAGTACGTGGCACACCCCTACCTCCCTGCTCTCGTTTCTGTTTGCTCCGCGTCTCTGGAATGGCGCCCTTAAGGGATGTACCCCGTCCCCGCGTCAGCCGATTCTGGGTTAGTCTCGATCATTGATTCTACTCCTGCTCCTAATTCCTCCTCAGTATCCTCATCATCATCCTCACCTGCATTCTCCTCCTCATCTCCATAAAAGTCCCAATCATCCTCTTGATATCTACTAAATAAAAGGTTAATGTCATTTTAGGAAAATGAAAGTATTAAAAGTACTAAAAACACATTTTAAAGAGTAGTTTGCTGACAATCCTCCTCCTTTTTCTGCTGGATTACAAATACTTTTATTGTTTTTTGATGGAGTTTTCCTGGTTTTGTTTTGGATGGGCAGCAACACCAAGGACTTTCTACACTAACAGCTTCATCAGACCTGGTGAGATCAAACCAATCTTTTTTTTTTTCTAGATTTTGGATTATTTTTGTTTTTCTTGTTTTTTCTTGTTTTTCCATTTGTGGGGTGTTGGTTTGGGGTTATTTTTGGTAATTGTTGTATCTACATCGTTAATGTTTCTGTACAATACACTTGTTTGTTGGTTAATTGAACTGGGTCCAGAATCTATTTATTTTTCTGACAGTATTCCATAAATTTTGGGAAACCGTTACAATAGAACCCTGCATAAACTTAAATTGTTCCTTAAGTAAGGCGTTCTCTTGCTGACACACCTTTAACTTTTCTAACGCTGTAGTCAGTGCTCCCTGCACCTGGGGCAGCACACTACATATGATTACAATCCCTTTATCAGTACGATGTTTGTCCTGCTTCGTCCACCATTCTCGGTGCTGTGCTGGGGTCCACATGGGATCCCAGCCTTCATCCAACATTGACTTTTGCCATTTGCTGTGCTTTGTTAACACATAATCAATAACCTCAGTCATGTCTATTAAATATATTCTGGTGCCTCTCGCACCCCTGCTACAGCCCTATTCCGATGACTGCAACACAGCCTCCCCTGCTACAGCCCTATTCCGATGACTGCAACACAGCCTCCCCTGCTACAGCCCTATTCCGATGACTGCAACACAGCCTCCCCTGCTACAGCCCTATTCCAATGACTGCAAGACAGCCTCCCCAGGCTCCCTTTTGGGACACCCTGAGCAAAGCCACAGTACATACTACTCACTCAACACCTCAAGACCCCTGCTCACCGGTATACAGTGGCTCTCAAAAGTATTCACCCCCCTTGGACTTTTCCACATTTTATTGTGTTACAACATGGAATCAAAATTGATTTAATTAGGAGTTTTTGCCACTGATCAACACAAAAAAGTCCATAATGTCAAAGTGTAAAATAAAATCTACAAATTGTTCTAAATTAATTACAAATACAAAACAGACCATAGAATCTTCTTCCACTTGGTCTCAGAGTCTCCCACATGCCTTCTGGCAAACTCTAGCTGAGATTTGATGTGAGTTTTTTTCAACAATGGCTTTCTTTTTGCCACTCTCCCATAAAGGCCAGTTTTGTGAAGCACCCGGGCTATTGTTGCCATATGCACAGTGTCTCCCAGCTCAGCCGTGGAAGACTGTAACTCCTTTAGAGTTGCCATAGGCCTTGGTGGCCTCCTGACTAGTGCCCTTCTCGCCCGGATACTAGTTTTGAGGACGGCCTGTTCTGAGACAGATTCACAGTTCTGCCATATTCTCTCCATTTCTTAATAATGGACTTTACTGTGCTCGGGGATATTCAATGCCTTGGAAATGTTCTTATATCCTACCCTGATTGGTGCTTTTGAAGAACCTTATTCTGGATTTGCTTTGAATGTTCCTTCGTCTTCATGATGTAGTTTTTGTTAGGAAATGTACTAACCAACTGTGGGACCTCCCAGAGACAGGTGTATTTAACCTGAAATCATGTGAAACACCTTAATTGCACACAGGTGGACTCCATTCAACTAATTATGTGACTTCTAAAAACAATTGGTTGCACCAGATCTTATTTAGGTGTGTCATAGCAAAGGGGGTGAATACTTATGCAATCAATCAAGGGGGGGGGTATATGTGGCAATGTGCCCCGCCCCTGTGTGCATATTATGTGTTGTATGTTGCGTGCGTGTGTTAATGTTGGTGTATAGATTGGTACACGGGATATAAACGGGTCTGTGTTTCACGTGTGATTTAAAAAGTGTAGATTTGTATTTAGGCACGAGGAGAGCACAAATCACTTCACGTGCTGGTTAAATGTAATATGTAAGCACGGGGTTGCACAGAATTAATTCACGTGCTGGGATTCAAGTGAATAATTAATTAGTAATTGAATCCCAGCACAACAGTATATATAGAGACACGTAGCATTCATTCGGGGTTGGGTGTTCAGTGAGTGGAGAACGGGATTGGAGACGGAGGAAATAATAATAATAATAATAATAGTTAAAATCTGCTCACCGTGTTGTGTCGGTATAGTTCGTTTTGTTTGTCTTTTTATTTTGGCGTGAAGTGCCGTGTCCTGTGTTTGTTTGTTAAAACCTTTTATTTTCTGTTCTGTTTATTAAATGCTGAGCGAAAGCATTCGCTCAGCTTCACCAAACTCCACATCTCTGTCTGTTTATTTCCTGCTTCTGGTCTGACGCCACCCACTCCGGCCGTCTTTGTGACACGTGGTGTCCTGCGTGGGATCTACAGCGCTGCCAGGACTCAGGCCAGAGCAGGAACCTCTGGCCTGAGTCCTGGCGAAAAAAAAAAAAAATGGCAGAAGACGCCATCAAAGTGCGGGACTGGATCCTGGAAAATGCTGGGCTGGAGGCCCAGTCTATACCAGTAGCTGTCCAGTTCCTGCGGTTGATGGACAGCGAGCGATGGGAGGCGTATGCGGGGAACAGACCGTGAGCACCTGGGAGGAAGGTGTGGGTTGGTCCTCAGCTACCTGGAGGCAGTTATAAGTGGAACAACAGCCCAGGTAGCAGGTCCACCAGCAGAGGAAGAATGCCTGCTGTCCCCGCTCTCCACCAGCAGAGGAAGAATGCCTGCTGGTTTTGCCTCCACAGCCCAAGCGTGAGGAGCCTGAGCGCCCACAGCCCAAGCGGGAGGAGCCTGAGCGCCCACAGCCCAAGCGGGAGGAGCCTGAGCGTCCACAGCCCAAGCGGGAGGAGCCTGAGCGTCCACAGCCCAAGCGGGAGGAGCCTGAGCGTCCACAGCCCAAGCGGGAGGAGCCCGAACGTCCACAGCCCAAGCGGGAGGAGCCCGAACGTCCTACGCCTGAGTGGGAGGAGCCCGGAACGTCCTACGCCTGAGTGGGGGGAGCCCGAACGTCCACAGCCCAAGAGGGGGGAGTCGGTGGCCCACAGCCCAAGAGGGAGGAGTCGGTGCGTCCACAGCCCAAAAGGGAGGAGTCGGTGCCCACAGCCCGAAGAGAGGGAAGTCGGGCTTCCACAGCCCTAGGACCCAAGCTGCCAGCAGAGGGAGAATACCTGCTGGTTCCACCTCCACCAGCAGAAGAACAATGCCTGCTGTCCCCATCTACACCAGCAGAGGAAGCATGCCTGTTGGTTCACCTGCTGCTGCCATCCCGAGAGCTAAAGGGGAGGAGCCATCGCTGCCGTCCCAAGAGCCAGAAGGGGAGGAAGTACAGGCTCAACCCCTGAATTTTTCTGGGGGGAGAGGGCAGGATGCTGGTGTCCCCAGCAGCCTCTATTTATGCTGCTGAAGGGAGCACGGGCGCACACCAGCCCAGCCGCCACAGCAGAGGGAGCCAGCACTGCCACAGCCTCCCCTCTGAGTGGCCAGCATCAGCCCCATGGCCTCCGCCACCACCACCGCAAGGGAGCAGAGCAGCAGGAGCTGCCTCTGCCTCCCCACCACCACCGCTTCCTCCACTAGGAGCAGAGGAGCAGGAGCTGCCTCTGCCTCCACCTTCACCGCCAGGAGCAGAGGAGCAGGAGCTGCCTCTGCCTCCGCCACCACCAACGCCAGGAGCAGAGGAGCAGGAGCTGCCTCTGCCACTTCCAGGAGCAGAGGAGCAGGAGCTGCCTCTGCCTCCGCCACTGCCAGAAGCAGAACAGCAGGAGCTGTCTCTGCTTCCCCGCACCTCCACCACAGGAGTACGGTGGCCGAGCCCCAGAAAGGGGAGCTGTCGGCCACGAAGAAGGGGAGGAGGTCTGGAGACCACCAACCCCAGCAGCAGTTTCGCTGCCGGAGATCGGGGGAGGTCCGGAGACCTGCTCCCACTGCAGCAGTTTTGCTGCCGGAGATCGGGGGAGGTCCGGAGACCTGCTCCCACTGCAGCTTCTTCGCTGCCGGGCAGTACTGTGGTCGGAGCCCCACCAAGGGGAGCTACCGCCACGGCGAAAGGGGAGAGGTCAGGAGACCAGCATCCCCCGCAGCAATTTCGCTGCAGGCGTGACCAGCAGGCTGTCAGCTGTGCCACTACCGGCAGGGGTGCTGACAGCATGGCCAGCCATGGGCCCACTGAAGCCTCCCTTCCCAGCCCGAGACTTTGTTCTGGACTGCTGGATTTTTAAGGGGAGGTGGCCATTGAGGCCATGTGTGCTTTGCACAGGGGGTATATGTGACGGCGCCCCCCTGTGTGTATTTTGTGTGTTATGTGTTGTATGTTGCGTGCGTGTGTTAATGTTGGTGTATAGATTGGTACACGGGATATAAACGGGTCTGTGTTTCACGTGTGATTTGAAAAGGTAGATTTGTATTTAGGCACGAGGAGGGCACAAATCACTTCACGTGCTGGTTAAATGTAATATGTGAGCACGGGGTTGCACAGAATTAATTCACGTGCTGGGATTCAAGTGAATAATTAATTAGTCATTGAATCCCAGCACAACAGTATATATAGAGACACGTAGCATTCACTCGAGGTTGGGTGTTCGGTGAGTGGAGAACGGGATTGGAGACGGAGGTAATAATAAAAATAATAGTAGTAAAGTATCTGCTCACCATGTTTGTTTGTCTGTTTAGTACGTTTTGTTTGTCTATTTATTTTGGCGCAAGTGCCGTGTCCTGTGTTTGTTTGTTAAAACCTTTTATTTTCTGTTCTGTTTATTAAATGCTGAGCGAAAGCATTCGCTCAGCTTCACCAAACTCCACATCTCTGTCTGTTTATTTCCTGCTTCTGGTCTGACGCCACCCACTCCGGCCGTCTTTGTGACAATCACTTCCAACGTTTATTAGTCACAGGTGTTCGCCATAAGGCTCTAGACATTGTATAATAAATCAATAAACACCCTTGCACCTGCAAATCATTGTCTGTCTGTTTTTTGTATCCGCTCTGCACTGCACACACCTGTAACCACTCACCACTGGCACAGAGCTACAGTGATGGCTGGCATGGTGAAGCGAGGATGGGACAATCCTTCTCATGATTCAATGCATGTATCCATGACTCAATACGTGCATCCCAACAAACCTCTTGCTGAACTGCAGGGAGCAGCTGGACCGCAGGGCTCAGCGGGAGTGAGAGGATAGTGGGAGTGAGTGGATAATAGCTTCAGAAGCCTGTATGCCAATGTTACAGGGTACAACCTCGTCTCTGTGTGTATATATATTATTTTGTATTTGTGTTGTGGTATTATTTAAAACATATTATTTAATTTGTAAAAACACTGTGCTTTGGTATTATTGTTTTACAGCCTGGGTAGGGTTAAATGCCAGTATAAAAGGGGCTCCCGATTGGCGCATCCAGTAAAAGCACTCGCTAGAGTGCAGGATGCGATCTATAGTCTGGATGTCGCCGGTTCGAGTCCAGGCTATTCCACAGCCGACCGTGGACGGGAGCTCCCAGGGGGCGGCGCTCAATTGGCCGAGCGCCGCCCGGGGAGGGAGGGTTAGGGTCGGCCAGGGTGTCTCAGCTCACCGCGCACCAGCGACCCCTGTAGTCTGGCCGGGCGCCTGCGGGCTTGCCTGTAAGCTGCCCAGAGCTGCGTTGTCCTCTGACGCTGTAGCTCTGAGGCAGCTGCACGGTGAGTCTGCAGAGTGTAAAGAAGCGGGCGGCTGATGGCACATGCTTCGGAGGACAGCGTGTGTTCATCTTCGCCCCTCCCGAGTCAGCGCAGGGGTGGTAGCGGTGAGCTGAGCCTAAAAATAATTGGGCATTTCAAATTGGGGAGAAAATAATAAAAACTAATTGGCAACGACTAAATAAAAAATAAATAAATAAATAAAATAAAAAAATGCCAATATAAAAACAAGCAGCTTTAGCTGAGCGGGGTAGTGTGTTCAGAGGCAGAATGAGAGTCAGCAGGTAAAGCAAAATAAACCATAAAAATAACCATCGCTATGTGTGCTGGTTGTAAACCAGTGTGATTCTTGTTTCATTTAGTGTTTGTTCTATGTCTCTTTTGGGCACCCTGCTGTTTTGTTTTGTATCAGTGTTCGATTAATTCAAACCTTTTGTTTCTTAACCCCAGTCCTGTGTATCTCCCTCCTGGTCTGACGTCACACGCAAGAGAATGAAAAATAAGGTGAGTAGCAATTTCAAATATAAATTGAAAATCAGATTTACAAAATCTGATTTTTCCAGGGCTGTGCAACATTACGTGATGGCTTTTGCGAATTTGTAGGCAAGACAGCTTTGACCAGCAGCATTGAAGGTATAATAGTGAGCAACGTTTTTCAGCTGTGCTGCGACAGGCAAACAAAAAATGCAAGACAGAGCAAACTCATGCCTTGGGGTTTAAATAGGGGTTTAGATTTTATTGGTAGGAAGAAAATATGGGGGCGCAGCCCTCGCTTACTCACCCTGAATCACACACAAGTTTACAATTAGTTGCATGGTTCAACAAATAACAAACTGAAGAATTAGCCATTAATCCCCAACTTAACACCAACTAAATAAAAAAAAAACGTTTTTAAAACATATTTTAATGCATTATATTATTTTTTAAAGTGTAGGTAATATAGCTCTGAAGAGTTTGATTCAGAGCCAAATTTTCTGTCTGATCTCCTCACTCATGCCATGCTTAGCTCCAGTGTGTCAGAGACTGTAACACTGGTCCCTCCCCCTTCCCTTGGATTGGCTCTTTATCGCTAGACTTGCTGATTCAATGCATTTGTTTTACTTTTTTCTTGCTGAATAACGAGCAATGGTCAAATTATACGTGGTCATACTCGTTACGAATATGTGTTTGCAATTGTACTCGGGACAGCTCTCTTGTTAATAATATTACACTGCACCACTAGGCAGCAGTGGGGAGTAGTGGTTAGGGCTCTGGACTCTTGACCGGAGGGTTGTGGGTTCAATCCCCGGTGGGGGAACACTGCTGTTGTACCCTTGAGCAAGGTACTTTACCTAGATTGCACAATTGTAAGTCGCCCTGGATAAGGGCGTCTGCTAAGAAATAAACAATAATAATAATAATTATCTGCCATTTAGAGACCTCCACACTGACCATACCTGTTTTTCAATTACTTGTAAAGTGCTGCCCCCTCCACCCCCATTTATCTATCTTGAAAATTGAGAAATAAGTAAACAAAAAACACAGGTTTAAATGCAAATGTTTATTTTAATGTGTTATAGTGCCCTTTCCTACATATAAGTTTATTAAACAAAGTCATTAATTTTGATAATGTGTGACTAGATAAGCACAGAAATAATAATTTGTATATTTGTTTAGATTAAAAAAAATAAAAGAATTGCAAAACAATGGGTTAAAAGCTACTCATACAGTGCGTTGACAATAACACGTCTGACTGAAGTCTCAATCTCATATTAAACAATTTTTTTAAATGTTTCCATATTTCTGATCTCAACATAAGAGTTTGAAATGTCTTCAGATAATTGATCTTGTGAGATACTGAGATTATATCTTGTGATCTTAACATAAGTAAAACATATCAAGGTTTTTCCATGTCCTAATGAGCCAGTATAGTGTCTAATGAAGCACAGAAGGCTAAACAATGCAATTAATTTACTAAACATTCACCCAGGAATCACATGTCAATATAATGCTAATTCTGATTATAGGATCTAAAGTTGAGGTGTTTTGCATATCGAGTTTAGATGATCACATTTCTGCAGAATACAACTTATTGGATGCTAAAAGAAATGATCTTGAACCCTCCTATCACATCCAGGAATGATAGTTTCCAATCGGGATAGCGGTTTGGAAAGTCATAAACTTTTCCATCAGGAACTTTAATCAGAAATCTGTCTTGATAGTAATGGACAGCAATCTGAAGGGCAACAAAAAAGAAAAACCTTATTTTAACACATGATGTTTGTAATTATTATTTTTGGTTCTTATTGCAATTATTCAGATTTGTGTTTCTTAAACAGTCCTTGTAAGGGGGGATGATCTGTGCTGACTGTCTGGCGCATGCATGGTTCTGCAGGAAGAGGGCAGCAGCCTCGTAAGAACCGCCTGTCAGTCTTGGCGATGACACGGAGAGGTGAGGGAGAGGGTGGGTTGGCTTTCCCTCTCTCTGAGTGGCTGAGAGACGGGCCTTGGGGGATTGTTCGGCCCATAAGTACTGCGCTTGGTTGTGCATTCGGGTGGTTTGACAGGCTTGACACATAATTAATAAATAATTACGTACCCGAGGGGACGTGTGTAGTGGGAACCTTGGCCACCCCAGTGTATAGTGCACAGCGAAGCGTAGGACGGAGACCCGAGCTGACCGGCACAGCGGCAGTGGGGGCACTGCATAAGCAGCACTTTTGTTTTGTAGTTTTATTACTCTGTTTTATTTTCCATTTTCATTTCGCCTTTGGTTTTCATTATTATTTTTGAGCACCTGTGAGCACACCTGCAGCTACCTGTGTTAGTAAGCTGTGGTTCCGATTACCATTACCAGTATACAGGCCACAGACAACAGCGCCCTCTGTGGGCTAAAAGAAATCCAAAAGAAAATAAATAAAACTGGGCACCTGTACTGTGTTGGCAAATATAATCTTCTGTCTCCCGTGTCAGTGAATACCCCCACCCTTCCAGAGTCCTATTAAGGTGCTTTGGCTTCAAGTTCAGGAGCGGCTCTTCAGTTCTAGTTGCCTGTCATAGACATGTAATGTAGGCTAGATCTACACCGCAGCATTTAGCTAGTAAAATGAAAGAGGCAGATCACTAGATGATGCTGGTTTATTTAGATCAAGACAGTTGGTTGAGCTAGCCTAGCTTACATGTATCTATGATAGATAACTAGAATGAAAGAGAACCTCTTGAAGTCAAAGTTAAAACACCTTACACAGGCTTATACAAAAGTGTCCGAGTTATTGCAAACATCATAGAAAGGTTAGTGAAAAGCAAAGACAGATAAACAGAAGGAGATATGATACCTTTTATTAGACTAACGAAACATAATTAATCACAAGCTTTCAAGACCTCAAAGGTCTCTTCTTCAGGTGAACCTAGGAAAATCTCAATCTCTCTTTCCAAAGGAATGTGAGTTTATCTTCAAACTACAAACCTTGGAATCTTAATTTAGAGATATCTCTAAATGAACAGGAAATGATTTTCAGATATCTTTAAAGGAGCTTTAAAATATATCTAAAATGCATTTTGAGATATTGTGAATTGAATTTAACATATCAGAAAATGCATTTTGAGATATCTTTTAAAGCTCCATTTAAAGATATCTGAAAATCATTTGCAGATATCTCTAAATGTATGTTAGATATCTTAAAATTTAGAGATATCTGTACTTTAATTTGACATGTCTCGAAATGATATTTTGGCTTGCCATATCAAAATGTAAATATTTCCCCTGTGTACAATACGAATCGTAACACATTTTTTCAGCAGACTTGGAGAAAAAACTGTAATAGCTACTAAGTACTCAACCAAACGACCGAGATGGGCTGAATGGCCTCCTCTCGTTTGTAAACTTTCTTATGTTCTTATGTTCTAAAACGGTAATAGCTACAGCTATAAGAACTCAAAACTGTAATAGCTACAGCTATAGTACTCAGTGTTGAGGTAGCAGCCTGTGCTGACTTCTCCTACAGTGTGACATGTACATTAGAGTGGAACTTATTTTTGACCGGGACTTCCATCCCGATTGGCAGCTTGGTGTGTTTTGTGTTTTCTCTCTCTCTCTCTCTCTCTCTCTCTCTCTCTCTCTCTCTCTCTCTCTCTCTCTCACCACCTAGTCCTGTCCTTCTTAAGGCCATTGCACACTGGATCTGTTAACGCATCCGAATTTAAGGCGCGTCTATACAGAAAAAAACAATCATGTGCATTCCTTATTGCACCTTACACACCGAGGCCGTAATTGTTGTACAACGGTGATGCGTCCATTTTGTAATCGAAAAACAAGTTCGATTTGATCCGATTTGACGGGCGTTAAAAATTACATTGACCAATGATAAACGACTGGGAAGACACGTGGCTTCTAGCAGTACCCTGAACAAAATGGAAAATCGAATTGTGTGTGTCGCCAAACAAAAATTACTTTATGATAAATCCAACAAAGAATTTGTAAAAAAGAACACATAATGAAATACATTGCCATCATGGACTTGGGCATGAATGATATGTGTTATAAAACATGAAAATGTGGATTTTGTGTAGTATAGGTTATTACAAGCATATACTTTTTATTTCAATTGTAGTCGAGGAAGTGAAGAAACAATAGCCTAACCTGGAGACACATATCAGAGAAAGAAGTGTGACAGGACAAGAGTGGTCAGGACTTAACAGTCAAAAAAGAGGGTCAGTACATGAAAGTGATGGAAAGTATTTTCAGTAGCTCATTGCTAGCTTCCCAACTTTTAGATACTGTATATATTTATCACAGGAGTGAGTGTTTGAAAAATTAAATATTGGTTTCTAGTCGTTTGTTCTCCGGAAAAAGCCGAAAAGCCATTCAATGGCCGTGGGATTTTTTCAGGAGCCAGAGACAAAATTAAACAAAAAAAAGTATCTCATGAATAGTCATACATGCCCTGGCATTACATAGGGCGGTCATAAGGAAACAAGCTGAATGGTACTGTATCAGCGGTTAGAGACTATTACATTGACATTTGCAGAGCTTTTTGAGATGTTATATTAATAAAATAATGACTTGGATTGCATTATTGAGGAGTTTGGTGATAAAACAGTGATCAGGAGATGATTTTCGATCTGCCATGTATGACTATTATTATTATTATTATTTATTTATTAGCATATGTGAAGGCGATAGCGAAACAGAAAGGGTGGGGCGGGCTGGAGATGCCTAGTGAGTGCTTTGTTGATATGTAGGGCCTTTTAAACCCGTTTGACTGTGAAAAAAATACTTTTAAAACAGCGATTTAAAATTAACTGTGCGTGAAAATAATTGGACCTGACGGTTCTTGACACGCACTTAATAAATGGACTGCAAAGGGTTAAGATTTATGGAATTAATGGTTTAGCACAGATAAAAAATATATCTTGAAATAATATGCAAAAATTATGACATAACAGACATTGATAGGTCATATATCTGAAAAAAGTGCTTGCACAGACTTTGGCCTTGAAGAAACAGGAGACTGTGGAAAACTGCTTACAACTGCATATTCTCAGAGTCAGATACATGTCAGAGCCTTGTAAATACAAGACTGTTATTGCTACTTAAACTTAATGAAACTAATTGACTTGAATATTGTATGAGGCAATCTTTTGTCAAATACTCTGTTAGACATTAGTATATAGAATCAAAACTGACTCATTAAAAACATATTGAAACACAATATGAGGTTAAAAGAAACACAGGGGCTTGGAGGAAAACAAGGGATGAGATCATAGGTTCGGAGCTGGACAAATATGAAGTCTTGAATTTATTGGTACATGACTCCAATTAATTCTGAAAAGTTGGCCCGGATCTTTTAGAACTATTATTTGTAAAAAAAAAAAATAAGAACTGTCTAAACAGATTAATGATTGGATATAATTGAGGCGTCCCATGTATCCCAATGAGAAGAAAAAACTATATAACTCCTAAGTAATCATAATGGACTACCACACTCACACCTGGCAGTGTGAGGTGGTCCATCCTCTGCAGACTTACACAATTAAGCTGATTGAACTCAGTTTCATTTGCTTGGTGAAGACAGTTCTTTTCTTTTACGCTGCATTTATAATGTATTAAAAGGATAAGCATTTATTCAATTGTTCTTTTATCTCACATGTATTGAATGCATTGCTATAAGGGATTCACACTATGTTTCAGAATTAAGAGAGTATTCTGTTGAATGTGCTGAAATATAGCATTGGGTGCTTTGGGTGATGTGTTCTTGGCCTGCCCGCAGGCCTTGCAAATACATACAAATGTATTAAAGTGTTAACGTTGATATCTGTTAAGACACTGGACTGCCCAGAGCGTCTATCAGCTGGGGATTTGATGTAGACTGTAACTACTCAATCCAATATTTAACCGTTAATAAACCGAATGAGTACTAATTATACTCTGATTCGTAAAACTTTAAATACATGAGTCTGTGTGAATTTCTTGATTACTAAAAAAGTCATCTGGATATATTGCGGGTCCAGTGCATGAACAATACCCCACTAGGAGTAATAACATCTCTGTCCTCTTAACGTCTCCCCTGAGTTAAGAGTGTGTGCTGAGCAAATAAAAAGAGTACGTATGAAATCTGAACCCTCAGAATTCGTGACACTAGGCTACCACCCTGCCTCCAACGACTCCACTCACCTTGGTCAGCTGGCCATATTCGAAGGGGAAGTCCTTGGTTTTCACCTCATCACCAAACTTGCCATCTGCCAGTGAGTTCATTATGACAGTTTTCATCTCGGAATAGGTGAAGCGAATGTCAAAATGAAGAGCAAGCTCTTCAGATTTTCCAAGATTAAAGGAGATGCTGGGAGAGAAAACAAAAATACAAGCATGCATGACTACAGGCATTCTTGATCTTGTTAGGGAACTACACACACTTTGTAATAGTTGGTTGCTTATTAAAAATGGTTTTACATGGTTTGGTTCTGTGCAGGTACTCCAAGTAATTTCCTTTAAGCTGTTTTAACATTGGTTTTATATTAATTTAAATTACTTTAAGGGCAATACGGATGTCAGCTGCAGTGCTGCCAAATGGGCGTTTTTTCTGCAAAATTTGGCTATTTTTAATTACGTTTTGTGGGAGAAAATGATGCTAGGTGGGTTGTCCATTCTTGGGCGGTTTTAACATGAAATCTCTGCCATGATTGACACAACATGATTAAGATAACACATCCAATCAGAATCGGAGTAAGAGCAGCACACACACACATACACAAACCCCAGCCCCACCCCCTGCCCTGTCAAGTATACACCAATAGGATTGTTGTTGTTTTCTCGGGGGAAAACAGACAAAGTTATTTTTAAGTGATGAACAGAAAACCCTCAGAATCAGATCCCGCAAAGGAAAGATGCAGAAGTCGTGGGCAAAATATGGTAAAAAATATATCCTTCCTGAGAACATGAAGCAGTTTTTTAGGGTGAGAATGTGTCTATTGTTGGAGCTCAGCCCTTCTTGCATATTGTACGTAACATTGTTGCTAGGTAGTTCACTCCCATTGGCTCTAATGTATACCAAACACTGCAGGAGTTTGAGGTGCTTTGTTGGGATGAAAATCATTTATTAAGTAATTCATTTAAAGTAAAATTGTATTTTTTTTTTTTTTAGCCAGTCATTTAAGCATTTAACAGCCCAATGTGTTTGTTTTGTGGTATTCATTTCATTTAGAGTTTTTTTTTCCAGCACATCAATGTTACATTTTTGCGAGTGAGTGTGCTGAAAGGAGAAGAGAGACAGTGAAGAAAGCTGAGTTGGATGGTTAAGACATTGCGTGTAGTAATGTAAATACTGTTGAAAAATATAAAAATAGCCAGACTTAAAAATGAATGTTGTCAGTTTCACAAAACGACGGCTGATCCCAACTAAAAGGAGGATAATAAAACGGAATATCTGACAACTGGATCCAACCGAAGTTACAGAAAATGATTGGTATGTACTACAAATAATATACCAAAACAGCGCCTCGTTTAAAATAGCAAACTGGTTCGTAGTGCAAATTAATATAAACTGGAAAATATGAAGGACACTTCGATGTCTTCAGTATCTTCCATGACAGCAGGTATTTTGACAGGTGTTTTCTTTGATTTTGGGGGAGCAGTGATACGTGGTTAGTACAGGTGCAGTGATTTGCCTTTGTTCCTAAGTAGTTCCTAATCATGACATTGTGCTGGATATTGTGCAGTTATAAACATATTTGCTTTGCATTTGTATTATTAAATGGCCCCCGATACTCACATCATGAGCACCCTCCCCCAAGATTTGGACATTGCCTTTTCTGGCCCTCCAGTGAATGTAATTGAATACCACTGGTGTATGGAATGGGCTATCTAGTCATGTTGTTGAGGCAGAATCATTGGGATCTTAAGACCTAACTTGACAAAGTTCTGAGATCAATCAGCTACTAGAAGCCGGACAAACTTAGATCTCATTCGTAAATTTTCTTCTGTTCTCATGTATTCTCCAGTGACGCAAAAATGTCACTGTGGCAGGGCAGAAGCTGTAAATAGTGTGTGTGTGGGAATGTAAAGTTAGCAGGAATGGGGCTAATCTCTCCCTACCAGCAATCACAGGTGTGGGGTAATTGGGGAGAGGCCACATGCATAAAATGAAGGAGAAATCCTTTGTTTGTCAGAGCAGTTTGTATTGTATTGGATTGTATTTGTAGTGAAGGCTAAAGCCCAGCCTACAAGTGCTTTATTCTTTTCTTTGAAGATTTTATTTTGGCCCTCATGCCAGTTTATTTGTTCCTGTTTTTGTGCTTGTTCTGTGCACACCAGCACTTGAACTGCAGCTTACCTGTAATTTATCTTTCATCCTGACAGCTTTTTACACTTATAAAACTTCATCTGTTTCAAAGCTCTTTTCAAAATGTCTGTTAGAGGTTTGCTCTATCATCAAAATTAGACCCCGAGACTTTTTAAAGAGTTTAATGTTACCGTTCTGTTCCTTTCACAGGAATGCCATCAATTGTTATCACTTGTCCCACCTTAATCTCAGCGATTTCAAATCTCAGTCTCTGTTGAGAAAGAAAATAACTTAATTTTAATATAATCACTCTTGACACCCCAGTAACCCATTATGCGCCTAAAAACTGCAAAACCAAATAATCCAAAGTGACAGATCACTAGACTGTGCTGGCTTTTACAACCATCATTTTCCTCAAGAGTTTGCTAGCTCTCCATTTAATAAATATTAAAAGAACTGCTAGATTGTGAGACTGTAGGCAGCATTGCACACAGACGATTAATAACACGCATAATAATCAGTATTGTGTTAAAGTCTCAATAACCCCACAGTGCTTTAAAAGAACTCCTGAACCTTTCCTGGCATGTTTTGGATCATACCAAAGCATGTGGATCAGGTGCCACACTGCAAAAATGCATTTACACAAATCTAATTTTACTTTTTAAATAGAATAAAAAATCATTGTACTTACAGAGACATACATGTCATTCTGTTTGAATAAAAGAAAAATAAAATAAATTATAACAATAGTATGTTTGCTGGCAATTCATTTTGTGCACCATAAATACCAATTTATTGATGTTCAGGTACATTAATAATAATAATAATAATAATAATAATAATAATAATCTTTATTTTATAAAGCGCCTAAATGCATGCATTTCAAAATGCTGTACAAACACAAAAAAAACAGAGAACCATATATACATATAGCATATTAAGAGTATACGTAATATTAAAAGAAATTACACAAATCATAAACCAAATCATGATAAAAATGCCTATTAAGGTTAATAAATATTTAAAAGACATGCAACAATTGTGCTTGTGTGTTTCCACAATTATACTGCAATTACAATTCTGTGCTCATATTTTATATTGGTAGTTTCCTGGTTCGATAAATATTATAGACATGTGTTATTAAGTTTTGAAATACAACTGATATCTTATAATTTGTATATGGTTATATTACTGTATTGCATGTCTATTGACTGCTTAACATGTAACTGTTTTGAGAATTTTTAAAACTATATTAGTCTCACATTTACATTTTCAATATAAAAAACCCTTGTTTGTACTCACCGCCATCCTGAGATATTGATTGTTTCTGATGTCTTTAAACAGCTTCGGTTGGCTTCAAACTATTTGCTCCTTTAGTTAGGCATAGTTTAAATACTGGACTGTTGCTGATTCATGATAATCCTTAGCCAATCACAGTCAAAACACTCACATTTAACACTGACTTAATGATGTAATGACTTCTCATGAAGAGAAGTGGAATAGAATTGACCTTGTAATGTGATAGAAACCAGGAACACTGCACAGGGAAGTGTAATGTGGTTTCGCTGCGCCTTTGTCAGAATTATTATTATTTATTTCTTAGCAGACACCCTTATCCAGGGCGACTTACAATTGTAACAAGATATCATATTATTTTTTACATACAATTACATTATTTTTTATACATTATTTTTTACATACAATTACCCATTTATACAGTTGGGTTTTTACTGGAGCAATCTAGGTAAAGTACCTTGCTCAAGGGTACAGCAGCAGTGTCCCCGATCTGAGATTGAACCCATGACCTTCCGGTCAAGAGTCCAGAGCCCTAACCACTACTCCACACTGCTGTCCAGAATCAATGGGCAAAAGGGATGAGCCTCTAGAACATCTACCAGCTGTTCAGACTAACTTGTTTCAGCTAGTATTCTCTCTCTCAAGTACAGACACTGATCTTATTCATTATAACTAAGGCACTGTGAAAATCGTGGAAATTCTTTTAAATTCACGACAGTGTCAAGGGTAAAGTGTCGTATTTCGCGGAATGTGCACCTATTTTATAAATTATGTGTACAGATTATTATTATTTTTTAAACAGCAAATTTAGAGATTAATACACTGATATCATCAAAATCAAGATCAAAGTTACTCAAGCATTTTACAATAGCTTGTGAAAGGTTTTGTAATTTGCAGCCTGTAGATAAAATCTATCTGCAAGGACAGCTTTCAGTTCTAGTACGTCAGGTGCATGTTCACCATTTCCTTGCAAAACAAATACAATGTGTAACCCATACTGATCTTGGGCATCAGTCGACTCGTCAGTGACCACTGACAAGCAACCAGACTGTTTTACCAATTCCATAATCTGCTTGTGATACTCGGCAACTGTAGGTAAATATTAACGTCTCAGCTGGGTTGATGAAGGAATCACTTCACCTTTTATCTTTTAGTTGTCCAATTTTTCAAGAGGGATATTTATGCAAACAAAGGCCTCTGTCAGGTCAAAATGTAATGTGTTTCGTGTGGACTTTTGGAACATGGAAGTCACCGTATTTTGTTTCTTTGCAAGTAAAGCAGTCGCAGTACTGCTCTGGAGTTCCGCCTTTCTCTTTCGGTGAATATACTTGAATCTAAATGACTGTCAACAATCAATTTTCGGTAGTGATCTACAGTAACGTTGTAGGACATACAGAAGAGCTTACCTCCATTGCTGTGTAAAACTCCTGGATACTGCTTTACACGATCTGCTGCAGACACATTTTTAGCCTTTTTAGAGACATCCATTTTCTAGTTTACAGTGTGTAGTATTTTAATTTCCCACCAAGATTGCATATAGTCACATGACATAATCACTGCACAGCTCTATGTGCATGGCGAATAGTATACGCTGACACACAGCAGAGCTGTACAGTTTTGTTAATGTGATTTTTTTTGTATGAAATACATAATAATTATGACATTTATTTTTATTTCTTAAGAATACTGTAAAAATATAAAGGCTGGCAGAGCCTTGTTTAAACTTGATTTTGAGGGGTATGTTTTCTCGGCTGTTTGAAAACGGATTGGGATGGCATTTCATATGTCCGTGTGATGGAGAATGTTTTGTGAAAATCCGTGCGGTAGTTTTTAATTTACAGAATCGCAAAAAGTATTCGTTTTGGTAAATTAGTCACAGTTTTTTTTTCTTTGCGCTAAAATACCTCAGAAACAGCTGCATGTTTAAACACCATACCCGGCAGGTGGATAGTACTCATTGACTAGGAGGGCCTTTATTGATAAAGTATTTAGCGGATTATTTAAATTATTCTTTGCACTCGCACAGTTTATTTTTTGGTAACCTCTAAGTTACGCATGTATACAGGTAGTGGACAAAAAAATGGAAACACCAATGTAAAGTCACTTAATAGGACATTGGGCCACTATGTAATCCCACTCTGTGGAGTTCTCGGCGGACCGTTTTTGATGAAACTGGCTGCTCGCGCCCCAGGTTAAAATTTGCAGTCTATTGATCTGCAGTTGCTTGCTTGTTTTGCCTTGCACTTCGAATTAATGCACGGATATCACAATCCTGGAATATGCGCTTCCGCCCACTGTTGCCCTTTGCTGATGATGTCTTTGCCTCGGAGTTCCATGCCGTCATCACCTTAGACACAGTTGCTCGTGAAACATCAGCAAGTTGAGCTGTCTTGGTCACTGAAGCTCCTGCCAAACGCGCCCCAACAATCACCCCTCTTTCAAAGTCACTGAGGTCTCCTCTTGCAGCCATGCTAGCCATAATTATAGGCAACCAGGCCTGTCCAGCATTTTTATACATGACCCTAAGCATGCTGGGATGTTATTTGCTTAATTAACACATGAGCCACACCTATGTGGAAGCCCTTGCTTTCAATATACTTGGTGTCCCTCATTTATCCAGGTGTTTCCATTTTCTGTCCACTACCTGTATATTGTGTACGATAACGTACTACAATCAATATAATGTGCATGATAATTAATATTACCAAATGTTTGAGGGTTTGTTCGGTATCTGACTGATAATTTCTGTTCAGAACCCTCCTTCCGAGTGAACTGTGACGCACAATACATACAGTGTAGTTGTGAATACACCAGGGTAGCTGCATTTGAACAAAAAAAAAACACACTTTACTCAGGGGAGACGTTTAAGGAAGACTGTGACAGGGTAGCTGAGGGTGACGTTCCCAGACTAGACAGCTGACAACACAGGCAGGCAGGTACTACGGGTGAAAAGCGCTCGTGACGTTTTTGTTCACACAAAAATAATAAGATTGAACACAAAACACTGCTCACAGAGCAAAGTAAACGTTTAAACCAAAAACAAATCTCGCACACACTGACACCAGCTAAACAAACAGTGCTGGAGCTTCCAGCACCCGTAGCAATTGTTTCCTTACTTTTTTACTGTCGGTTTCGTTTTGATTTCTTTATCCCGTGTCTCTCTCTCTCACGCACACACACGTTCCTCCTCCGAACACCCACCAGGAACACACACAACCATACAGGTTTATATACACATGCACTTCACAATAATTACACCACTCAAATAATAATTCAATAAACGGCTCCAGCCACATTCTCATGAGTTGTCTATTATTATTATTATTATTATTATTATTATTTGTTTATTTAGCAGACGCCTTTATCCAAGGCGACTTACAGAGACTATCCAAGCTGTGTGAACTATGCATCAGGTGAACTATGCATCAGCTGCAGAGTCACTTACAATTACGTCTCACCCGAAAGACGGAGCACAAGGAGGTTAAGTGACTTGCTCAGGGTCACACAATGCGTCAGTGGCTGAGGTGGGATTTGAACCGGGGACCTCCTGGTTACAAGCCCTTTTCTTTAACCACTGGACCACAATACATTTCTTTTAAATAATAAATGCACACTTTCCAAAATAAACAAACAATACCCCACAACACAGTCTTTACAAGCAGGGCTTTGCTCTGCCCCCTCTCATATGTGCAGGGCTTTCTTCTTCCCTGCTACAAGGACACAGAGATGTTTTGGACTCCTATAAGTGGATTGTTCATGCACTAGGCTCACTATGTATTCAGATGACTTTTTATTAATCAAGAAAATCACACAGACCCATTCGATTTGAAGTTTTAATGAATCAGAGCAGTATTAGTACTCCTTTGGTTTATTAAATGCTTAAACATAGACAGAGCGGTTACAGACCATGTCAGATCCTAGCTGATAGGCAATCTGGGCAATCCAGTGCCTTCACAGGGTTAACAGCGTTAACACTTCAATACAGTTTTATGGTTATCACATGCTTCTGTAGCGTCAGATTGGGTCATAATATCATTCTGTTATTATTTATTTCTTAGCAGAAGCCCTTATGCAGGGCGACTTACAATTGTTACAAGATATCACATTATTTTTACATACAATTACATCTACAAAAACCACTACTCCACACTGCTGCCACTACCATTCTGTGTATGAAGTTAACAGAAATTGAGTATAGAGGGGGGTCCTAAGCCATTCCCTGTGTCCACTTGGTTTCTTTCTCTTGAACTCCCCCATTGACAAAGAATGCTTTTAAAAAGAGTCATGAACTAAATGCTGGATAAGTGGCTTATCTTCACCATCGCTAAATGAATCCTTTGGCACTGGCAGTGTCTTGCAGAAAGTACAAGCCAGACGTTTTGAGTATGCCGTGACACTATTGAGAGAGAACAGTACCCCTCATAAATATAGCTGACAGGGGGCGAAACCACGGACCAATTGAGAACAATGGGCGGTCTCGGAACGAGAACAACCACAAGGGGTGAAGAGAGGACAACAAAAAATACCAGTGCGACTTTCATACAGAGCGCTCCACACACTAGAAACAGAGCTACACACACTAGAAACAGCGCTACAGGCAAGAGAAAGAAAGTCGTGCTGAGAGGAAGTGGCTCGGGTTCGGAGGAATGAAATGGAAGCTGAACTGTTCTGAAGAAAGTTTCTGAAGCTTGGAGAAAGCAATGGGAAAATATGCTGGAATCATGGGAGAATCTGTGGTCTGAAGACTAGCTAAAATCATGTTCTGAGAAGGTTGAAATCAGTTTTGAAGAGAGCTATAGCTCTTTGCCCTACAAGAAACTGAAACAATAAATGGGACACCGCTTTGATCTGAAAGCGAGTCCTGGTTTCCACGTCGCTGCACAGAACAAACAGAAGCACAGCCAGCAGCTGGGCCTAAGGTCATGTACAGAAGAATTGCAATAAGAAGACTCCTATGGACTACATAACTTTTCAATTGCAACGCATTATGTGAACTGAGTTATGTCCTGGTCAGTGCTACTGTTTCCAGTTGGGAAACTCCTGACAAGTCAAAGATAATGCTGCCAGACTATTGGAAATCAACAAGATGATCTCCAGCTATTAAACTATTTGTTTATTGCGAGCCGGCACAATACAATGCGTACATCAAGCAAAGTACCGTCTTCTTTCATTGCAACTTCAGATCCAGGGAGGGAAGCTGCAGTGTTCGTCACCAAAGAATATTGACTTCTTTGTTGAAAATCGATAAGTATTCAACATATCAAATATTAAATATTTTATGACTCGAGAAATTAACTATAGCTAATGCTATCAAGTTAGAGGATAAATTGTTCTAGGAATTGTTCTAGAAAGAGTGTGTAAGAAATAAGTAACATAAGAAAGTTTACAAAGTTTGCTCGTTTGGTGTTAGTAGCTTATTGAGCCCAGAATCTCATCAAGCAGCTTCTTGAAGGATCCCAGGGTGTCAGCGTCAACAACATTACTGGGGAGTTGGTTCCATACTATAGTGTTCTTGTGTGTTGAGAAGAACAATCCAAAACCAGTATGATGAACATTCATAACCTGTATTCATTTACTTATTAAACCTGAACAAACAACCTTGCGCTTCCAGCTTGCAACTGCAACTCCCCGCTATCCCGAAAACCCGGACTGGAGCGACGTAACAATCAGCTACGTTACTTCACTCAAAACATGGACTGGACTCAAACAGCGCCACAGTATTATAACAACATTACATCTCTCCCTTGTTTTAACAAGATAATAGATGTACATATACATATACATATATATATATATATACATATATATATATATATATATATATATATATTTATAAACCCTTTCTTTAAAGTCTTTGAAACTGTAATTTGTGTGATTTTTGGAAAGTCCATTAAAACAAATTTCTTTAATCAGATATCTTGGAGGTCTTCGAGTTTCTCTTGAAGGGTAATGTCTTTCATGTGATGGGATTTGTTGATCACGCTGGAGTTCTGAATTCTCTCTGCCTCCTCCTAAATTGGTGCATGTTGTCTGGGGGACATCCCCTACCTCTTCCATGGCAGGTAAATCCTTGTTTGGGGTTTTGACCACTTTGAAGTGTGATGAATTTCTAGTGACACGGTGTCCGTGATTTTCAGCCGTAATCATTGATCCTTTGATGTCAACCACCTGGTATGGTGTGCTATGGAATGGGGTGGATAGTTTACCTTTGTGCAGTTGGCGGTAAAGTACAGTGTCACCTATTTTGATGTCCAAAGGATGTGCATTGTTGTGACCATATGCATATGTCTTCATGCGTTGCTTCGCTTTTCGATCGGTGTCTCGAAGTGATGTGTCTTCAGTTTGATGGTGCAGGCCGGGAAGTGTAGTGTTGATTTTTCTGCCAAACATCAGTTCAGCTGGGGTCAGTTTCGTGGTGGTATGCGGTGCAGCTCTATAGTTCCTGAGAAACTTGAAAAGATGTTGTTTCCATGGCTTGCCCTCTGAATGTGTGTCTTTTTAAGTGTTCTCATAAAACGTTCCACCTCTGCATTTGCTCTTGGCCAGTAGGGTGTAATTCTTCTGTGTTTGAAACCAAGGTAGGTAGAAAAGTTTTTGAACTCTTGGCTATTGAAAGGAGGACCATTGTCAGTCTTGACAACCTGCGGAATTCCAAAAGATGTCCAGTTTTGGAATGACTGTATTTGCTGACGTGGACTTAACAATTTCTACCTCTGGGTAGCGGGAGTATTCATCTAACACAACAAGCAGATAATCGCCAGATGGAAAAGGTCCTGTGAAATCAATGGCCACTTGAAACCATGGTCCTTTTGGAAGTTCAGACATTTGAAGAGGTTCCATGTGTGTTTGTGGCACAGCAGCTTGGCATGGGATGCAGTTGTGGATTAGATTTTCTACACGTTTATCAATGCCTGGAAACCAAACTTTGTCTCTTATTAGTTGTTTTGTCTTGACTGTGCCTAGATGGCCTTCATGAGCTAAAGCTAGTGCTCTAGACTGCAACGAGGTTGGTATAATGAGTCTGTTGCCTCTGAGTATGATGTCCGCATCTGCATTGGTGGTAAGCTCATTGCGCAGGGGATAGAAAGCTTTAAGTGTGGTAAAGTCAATATTTGTGAGTGTGTCAGGAGTTTTATTAATGTCATGCCAATTTCCTTTCTGAATTAAATCTGCTAGCCTTTGTAGCGTAGGGTCTTGCTTGGTTTCTTGTTTCACTTCTAGCATGGTCATCGCCTTGGGGACCGTGTGATCAGCAATGAAACTTATGTAGTCTTCCGCAATTGTGCTAGCTTGCGTGTTGTGTGATGACATGTGTGGTATGGGATGCCTTGACATGTAATCAGCAGGGTTATCCTTTCCAGCTTGGTGGATCACTTTAAAGGTATAGGGTTGCAAGCGGAATCTCCATCTTTCTATTCTAGCGGGCGGTGTTGCTTTTGGGTTGTTGAAGATGTACTCCCATGGTTTATGATCCGTGATCACAGTGAAATCAGATCCGTATAAGTACAGGTGAAAGTGTTCACATGCCCAGATGATTGCTAGTGCTTCCCATTCTATTTGAGAGTATCGTTGTTCTACAGGAGTGAGAGCTCTACTAGCATATGCGATTATGTTTGTGGTTCTGCTGTCTGGTGCTTGTTGGCTGAGAATGGCACCTAAACCAACATGACTAGCATCTACAAGAATGGTTGTGTCTTTAGTTTGGTCAAAATATGCCATTGTCTTGTGGCTTGTCAACTGCCGTTTCAATTCACCTAAAGCAAAATCGTGTTTTGAATTCCAGCACCACAAATTGTCTTTCTTTGTAAGTTCACGAAGGGGTTGTGATGTTGTAGCAAAATCTGGAATAAAACGTGCACAGTAGGTTACCATGCCAACTAAACTGCGTACTTCTGTGGCACTGGTTGGGGCTGTCATGTTCATTATAGCCCCATAAAATTCTAGTTTAGATTTGTTGTACTCACATTTGTTTTTGTTTAGGGTGAGGTGCTTTTCTTGCAGTCTTTGGAACACAGCTTTGAGACTCTTGTCATGGTCTTCTGGAGTCTTCCCAAATACTATTATGTCATCACTGATGTTTCTGACATTTGGAATTCCTTGCAAGGCCTGCTGAATGGTGTTTTGAAATGGCTCAGCAGCAGATGAAATCCCAAAGTTCAATCTCTTGTAGCGCCACAGACCAACATGAGTGGTGAACGTGGTAATGTATCTTGATTCTGGTGCTAGCTCAAGCTGGTGGTATCCAGCATTTAAATCAAGCTTAGAGAATACCACTGCTCCATTGAGGTCATGGATTAGGTCATCTACTGTGGGAGTCAGGTGGCGTTCTCGCAGAATGGCTGTGTTTGGTAATCTCATATCAATGCAAATACGAACTCTGTCTGGGTCTTTGGGTTTGGGAGCCACAACAATTGGCGATACCCAAGGTGTTGGACCACTTATTCTTTCTATAATGTCCTGACTTTCAAGCAGACTTAGTTCTTCCTCAACTTTTTTTCATATGTGGAAAGGAATTCTTCGATGTGGCTGGACAACTGGTGGAATGTCAGGGTTGACATGCAGCTTGATTTGGAAATCTTTTAACTTTCCAATCCCTTCAAAGATATTTGTATGTTGTGTCAAGAGTGACTCTAAGAATGGTGGGTGGACCTTTGGAGTTGTATGTGACACTGTAGAAAACAGTAGGGACAATTTTTGTGCTGTTCCTAACTGTAGTGCAGAATTTTCCCAACAGTGGTAGGGCTGTGCGAGATCCATATGTGCAAATTTTAATGTTTGCGCGCTGGAGTTGTACCTTGTCTTGTAGTTTGGTGTAAGCAGTTTCATCCATTATGTTCACACTGGCACCGGAGTCCACAATGACATCAATAGCAGTGTTCTCAACAATAATCTTGGTAAGAGGTTGTTTTGGGTTAATGGTATACACAGTGTAAAGGCATTCATCATCTGAACTTGATCTTCTGTCAGTTTTGCTGGAAGAGTCATCACTTACATGCACTTCATGCACTTTGGACTTTATATGTTGCTTTCCAGGGTTCCTTGTGGTGGGCAAGTGTAGTTTTGAACGGCAGCATTTTTCAAAATTTCAGTTTTCCACATGCTCTGCATGTTTTGCCTTTAGCAGGGCAAAAGGCCTGTCCTCCTCTGTGAGGGTAGCTGCCTCCACAGTTGTTGCATTTATTATTGTCAGGTGCCCTGTTGGTGTATGCTTCTCTGGTGAATTGACGTTTGTTGTGTTGAATGGAATTCACAGGCATTGCGTTTTGAAATTGCTGTTTTGTTTCTTCTATACTTTTTGCATGAAGTTCTGAGAATTCCATAGCCCTTCCTGTGTCCAGCAGTTCTTTCAGTGTCTGTCAGCATTTCGTAGCGCTCTCCTTCTTAAATGCGTGGATGTGCAGCTTAAAATAATTTGAGATTTGATTTCCCTTTCTATACTTGCAAACTCGCATGTTGCTGCCAGGTGTCTGAGTCTCGTATGATATGCATCAAGGGTTTCATCTGCCATCTGTTTCGCCTGACGAAAAACGTATGTTTCATATTCAATGTTTTTTTCCGGCGAAAAGTACTCAGTCAGTTTCGTTACTGCAGTATCATAAGCATCCACTCCCCCGGTTTCTGGCAACGTCTCAAAAACATCAAACACATCAGGTCCAGCGTAATGTAAAAGCATAGCTTTCTTTTGTTTGTTGTCTTTAATGTTTAACGCAATAAGGAAGTTCTGAAATCTTTGAATCCACTTAGTCCAGCGGAGCCCGAGTGAGCTAGGGTCACTGTGTATGTCAAATGAAGGAAACGGAGGATGTCCAGCTGCAGCCGCCATTTCGTGGTCGTGTTTATTTATTTATTTATTTATTTATTTATTTTAACTCACGTGTTGCGTTGTTCAGATATCCTCATCGCCAAATATAGTGTTCTTGTGTGTTGAGAAGAACAATCCAAAACCAGTATGATGAATATTCATAACCTGTATTCATTTACTTATTAAACCTGAACAAACAACCTTGCGCTTCCAGCTTGCAACTACGACTCCCCGCTATCCCAAAAACCCGGAATGGAGCGACGTAACAATCAGCTACGTTACTTCACTCAAAACATGGACTGGACTCAAACAGCGCCACAGTATTATAACAACAGTACACATACCCTCACAATTCTCTGTGTAAAAAAAGTGCCTCCTATTTTCTGTTCTGAATGCCCCTTTATCTAATTTTCATTTGTGACCCCTGGTCCTTGTTTCTTTTTTCAGGTTGAAAAAGTCCCCTGGGTCGACATTGTCAATACCTTTTTAGAATTTTGAATGCTTGAATCAGATCACCGCGTAGTCTTCTTTGTTCAAGACTGAATAGATTCAATTCTTTTAGCCTTTCTGAATACGACATGCCTTTTAAACGCGGGATAATTCTGGTCTCTCTTCTTTGCACTCTTTCTAGAGCAGCAATAACCTTTTTGTAACAAGGTGACCAGAACTGAACACAATATTCTAGATGAGGTCTTACTAATGCATTGTAAAGTTTTAACATTACTTCCCTTGATTTAAATTCAACACTTTTCACAATATATCCAAGCATCTTGTTGGCCTTTTTTATAGCTTCCCCACATTGTCTAGATGAAGATATTTCTGAGTCAACATAAACTCCTAGGTCTTTTTCATAGATTCCTTCTTCAATTTCAGTATATCCCATATGATATTTATAATACACATTTTTATTGCCTGTGTGCAGTACCTTACACTTTTCTCTATTAAATGTCATTTGCCATGTGTCTGCCCAGTTCTGAATGTATTTTGTTTGTTAAAATGTTCAGCTCAGAGGAGTTGCATAATAAATGCAGAGAATTTGATCATTGCCCCATTTGAATTTGAATATATAATCAATTGAGGATGATAACATATTATTAGTTTGGTAGATCACGTCTAACCCTTTATTCAGCGCATCTCAGGTGCGTCAGGTCCAATTTATTTTCACATGCGCTGTTTGTTTTACACATGCTGTTTAAAAGTAATTTTATTCATAGTAAAACGGGTTTAAAAGGCACTGCATATCAACAGGGCACTCAGTACTGCATCTCCAGCCCTGTCCCACTCCTTGTTCATTTTATTTTTCACATATCTCTTCATAATAGTGCATACAGGGCAGCAGTGTGAAGTAGTGGTTAAGGCTCTGGACTCTTGACCGGAGGGTCGTGGGTTCAATCCCTGGTGGGGGACACTGCTGCTGTACCCTTGAGCAAGGTACTTTACCTAGATTGCTCCAGTAAAAACCCAACTGTATAAATGGGTAATTGCATGTAAAAAAATAATGTAATTGTATGTAAAAATAATGTGATATCTTGTAACAATTGTAAGTCACCCTGGATAAGGGCGTCTGCTAAGAAATAAATAATAATACTGATAAATCATCTCCTGATCACTTGTTTTATCACCAAATTCCTCAATAATGCGATCCAAATCATTATTTTATTAATATAACATCTCAAAAAGTTTGGCAAATGTCCACGATTTTCTTTGAGCGCTGGATGCAGAAGCAGCTATCTTGTTTGTTTATTTCCATGTTATGTCTGTGGTGAAGGGTCTATGTGTATTGCTCAGATCCGCCTCCTTTTGGTTCAGCTTCTCTCAGCTTCTATCTGCCTCACCTTTTTCAGAGAAAAAACGATTAGAAACCTGTGCTTCATGTCTTTTTAATGATGTCAGACAGGGTCCGACATCGGACTGGAAAGGACAAATTGTAATGTCGGACCTGGTCCGACATAGGACCACAAAGGGTTAAACTAAATAAATTAACACAGTAAACTTAATTTGCTAAATTAGGTACTGGAATGTTGGATTTTGTTCTGAATGGGAAGTTGAATTAATTCTCGTGCATTTTGATATGAAACATGTTATATACCATATTTAAGTTCTACATGATCCAGAACTTAAATATGGTGTATCTCATTTATTATATTTTGACATTCCTGAGTGGGCTACTAGAGACTAATTTATACTTAAATAAACTGTATACCTAATTCACTACACTTTGCCCTTAGGCAAACCATGCAAAACGCTAACGCGCCCACCGCTAAATCCTAAAACATCCAATATATCACTCTCAGTGCAGACGATCAGCGGGGTCCTTTTGGCGGGGGAGTCAACAGGGAATGGAGCTGTGTGTGACGCGTGCCTGGTCAAAAAGAAACGGCTAACGTGCCTGTTTTGAACTGTATCTGCGCTCGGCCGGGGCGTGTTTGAATGTCGTGAACTCAGTTTATATATTCCAGTTAAGGAATGTTTAGTTAGTTAGTATGCGCTGCACTGTGAATTTCAATAAGGAGAAGACACACTTCACCCATACTAAAAAAATATATATTTTAAATATATTTTTGTAAACATATTATTCATATAAAACTCATAGTCTTTGGGAATGATAAAATATATGGAAAAATATATGTATTATGTATGTAAAGTTATATAAAATATATTTAACATATTACAGAATTGGCCCGTTTTCATCATATGGAAAATATATTTACAATGTATTTGCTTAAACATATTTTAAATATATTTAAAATATAATTTCAGGTAACACTATATCAATTATATTGTCCATGTATTTTTTAGAAATGTATTATTCAATATATTTACTAAACATGTATTATATAATGTATTCACAATATATTACATAATGTAAAGTGCCTGGACACACACCATATTTTGCATGTGTTCCACCAAACAGATATGAAGCAAATAAATAAGAAAGGAATGGAATTCCGCAATTTCATTTAAAAATAAACTATCTTTAAACATAACGGAATATAATCAACTTGTTGTGAAAATTCAGTGTATATAAAACACTCAAGTACAAAAATGAAAAGCTTTCAACATATGCTAAAAGGCTGTTTGCATTACAACAGGTGTTTGGGCTGCTTCTCTGTAGACCTGCTAACATTGTTCTTCTGAAACTATGAGACGTTACAAAAAACTGCTGCTTCCAATTAAAAAGCTATGGAATTCTTGCTGAAAATAGAGCTATGAAAGTTAAAAAAAAAACCACTAATAAACTGGAAATACATTTTTACAATTTCATTCTTTTTTCATATTGGTGGGCATACAGTTTAAATATAAGGTGACTTAAAATATGAACAGCCTATTGTGTCCTTGATTGTTATTGACCTCTCTTTTTTTTTCTTCTAAATACTAGGCTTAGCCCAGTTATTTTTTATGAGGTATCTGTAACACTTCGGTATCTGCAGAAAGATTGATTAACGGCCATATTTGTTCCGTCAAGAATAAACTTATTTAACAAATTAAAATCACAGCGTCTATGTTTTTATCTGCTGTACATGGATAAACTTATGAAGCCTTCTTGTTTTAAATGACCTGACCGTCGCAGTCTCCCATTATATGCAATATCTAAATATATTGTTTGAAAACACTGGATACACTTTTAAATATATTAATGTGAATACATTTATTTACAACATATTTTACAATGTATTTTGAATATAATTTAGAAAAATAAAATGTATACATGTCAATATGTTGATTTACAAAATACATTTATAGTATATTATAAATATATTTAAGCAACATGTCATGTTTAAGAAAATATATTATAAATACATTTCAGGTTTAAAAAATATATAATTCCAAATATTAAAAATATATTTATTTTCCGTATGGGCATCTCCATTTTATGTGCACGCTCTGTCTAGTATGAGACGCCATGGAATACTGTTAGGTTTGCACTGAATAGAGAGCTGTGTTTGTGAGTCAATGTTTTCTAAAGTGGGGTTGCTGTTTATGTTTCTGGGCTTTACACAAAGACTGGCTGAAGAGGACTATAACTCTGTAAAAAGGAATACTTTGCTTGCAAGATTGTTGCATGTTGTGATTTAAGCTCAGCAAAATAAAAGCCAAAGGCTACCACTTTATGACTAATAAAACAATTATTGACTCAACTGTTTCACTCTTATTTGAACCACCGCTGATGCCAAGAAGCAAGTACTAACACTGGTAGAGGGTGGTTACGATATATATTACATCACATATCATTACATACATATGTGTGTGTGTGTTTTGCTCAAAGAGCCAACTTCTCAACGTTTCGGTATGGTTAACATACCTTTGTCAAGGGAGAGTGTGTTTTAAAATAAACATTGCATGTATTTATAGGATTTTGATGCCATGGTAACCACACATTTATTTAAAAAGCTAATGTATTTGTGAGGTCATGCACTATATAGCCATTGATGTAACAATCTGTTGTTCCTTTCTATTTAAACCTTCAGGCATCATGATATCTGGTCTACTTGTCCACTTATTTTACTTTAGCCTTCTATACTGTACATTATCTAATTTTAGTTTTTCTAAAACCACAAACTTTAGGTCATCCATGGTGTGTCTGTTCCTTGTAAAGTGCTAAACTAGTGGTTCATTTACTTTTTATTTCTTAAATTTGATAGGTGGTTCTGCATTCTTTTACATAATATATACACAATAACTGTATATTGTAGTGTAGTTTTCATTAGTACCACGCAGAATTGATGATATACCATGTTATCTAAAACTTACCAACACATTTGGCTAATTCTCAGAAAGAGTCCTTGACATCATCTTAAAATTGTCAAGTGCAATCTCTTAAAATCTCTGCAAATTCACCATCTGTCCCTTACAGTTCCCAAGTTAATTGGGGTTAATCTCTAATATAAATAATAATAATAATAATAATAATCATCATCATCTTTATTTTATATAGCGCCTTTCATAAATAAATATCGCAAAGCGCTTAACAAAAGAGAAAAACAAAAAAATAAAACAAACATACACAATATATTACAGTTAGAATTAAAAATACAATGACAAAAAAAGTCATAAGAATGCCAATTTAAATAAATGAGTTTTGAGGCAGGATTAAAAATAGGCAGAGACTCAGAATCACGGATCTCAGAAGGAAGTGTGTTCCACAGCCTAGGAGCATAGGAGGAAAAAGCCCTGTCACCCACTGTACGCAGTTTAGTCAGGGGGACAACCATAAGGCCAGCATCGGAGGACCGCAAAGCACGACTAGGAGTGTAGGTGGTAACTAACTCAGAAATGTAAGAGGGAGAGATACCACTATTGGCTTCAAAAGTCAACAGCAGTACTTTGTAGTCAATGCGGTATTTGACCGGTAACCAGTGTAATGATTTCAGTATGGGGGTTATGTGACCACCAGAGCGAGACCTCGTCAGCACCCTAGCTGCAGAATTCTGAATATTCTGGAGCTTTTGAAGGTTATTCTTTGACACCCCAGTAGTAAGACATTACAATAGTCAAGCCTGGAGGATACAAACGCATGTACAAGCTTTTCTGCAGCAGACAGCGACAAGACAGGGCGCAACCGAGCAATGTTCTTTAGATGGAAAAAGGACAACTTGGTAATATTCCAAACATGCAGCTCAAAGGTTAAACTAGGGTCCAAAATGACCCCCAAGTTTCTCATTTTAGAACAAAACTCCGTTAGCACCCCGTCAATGGTCATGTTTTGAAAGCTGGATTTCCGCAGTTGATGCGGGGTTCCTAATAGCATCACTTCAGTCTTGTCGCTGTTTAGTTGCAGAAAATTCTGTTGCATCCAGAGTTTGATGTCAGCAAAACAATTGGTGAGCACAGAAACAGCCAAGTCAATATCAGGTGTGGTTCACAGATAAATCTGAGTATCATCAGTATAAATATGGAAATTTACACCGTGATTTCTAAAGATTTGACCTATTGGAAGCATATCTATGCTTAATAGGATTGGTCCCAGTATGGAGCCTTGAGGAACACCGGAATAAACCAACCCAGTAGTAGATCTAAAACCACCCAAAGAGACAAAATGCTTTCTCTCCAGGAGATACGAGTTAAACCAACCAAGGGAAGTACCAGATATGCCGAGCAAATCGTTGACAACCTTGACTAGAGCTGTTTCAGTGCTGTGCAACTGTCGAAAGCCTGACTGTAATGGTTTATAAAGTTTATTTACCAGAAGATGTTTATTTATTTGTTGTGCTACAACACGTTCCAGAACTTTAGATAGGAAAGGGAGGTTTGAAATAGGCTTATAGCTGCCCAGGTTATCAGTGGGAAGATTTTTCAATACTGGTATGAGAGCAGCAGTTTTAAATGCAGAGGGTACAATTCCAGAACTCAAGGACTCGTTAATGATTATAGTCACAAACTGACCGAGAGTCTGGAAACAGGAACGAATGAGGAATGTTGGAATTGGGTCTAGCAGGCAACTAGTTGGCTTCATTTTAAGAACCAATTTGGTAAGCCCAGTGACAGTAACAGGAGTGAAACTAGCCAGTGGAGTACCGGTAAAGTGAGGTAGGTGGAGCAAGGTCATGGAATTGGTGTCTGATATTGTCAATCTTGGTAATAAAAAATTCCAAGAAATTATTGCAAAGACCTTGAGAGGCAGGTAATGCAGAGGAGCTGCTTGGCTCTAGCATTCTGCTTATTTTAGAAAATAGAAGCCTAGGATTGTCATGGCCATTCTCAGTAAGATTGGAGAAATAAGTAGATCTAGCAGTATAAATAGGTAATTGTATGTAAAAATAATGTGTAAAAAATAATGTAATTGTATGTAAAAATAATGTGATATCTTGTAACAATTGTAAGTCGTTTTTTGTACTGAATGTAATCTAGGTGAATTGTACAAGCCAAAGAATTATGTTTTATGAGCTTTATATAATATTTTCAGAAATTATTATTACAATTAATTAATTGTCTTTTGTGATATGTAGTGACTTTAGAGCTCTGTAAATATAAAACCACTCAAACATACTTAAATATTTTAAGACAGACGTGTAGTGGACAAAATGTTGTATTAAAAATGTATTTGTTTTGCAACTGATTACTGGGATAATCTTACATCGATTTCAAAACTGCTGCATTCACGATTCGCACACACTGTCCTTCCCATAGAGGATGAACCCGATCACGCTCTGTTCACCCAATCGAATTCATAGAGGGTGTAAAATGTCTAAGAGATGCAAATTGCAACATCATAGATGAAAAGAAAAAAATTGCAAATATATTAAATTATTATTTTTCACAAGTTTTGACAAAGGAGGACACGGACAACATGCCCCACATGTTAACCTGTTCCTATCCAGTTTTAAATAACTTTAGCATAACAAAGGCAGAAGTGTTAAAGGGACTAGGAGTTCTTAAAATAAACAGATCCTCCCAATAGTACTCAAAGAAATGAAAGAAGTTATTTACAAACCGCTAACTAAGATCATGCAACAGTCTCTTGAGACAGGTGTTGTACCGACAGACTGAAGAATAACAAACGTAATACCAATCCACAAAAAGGGAGAGAAAACCGAACCAGGTAACAGACCAATAAGACTGAGTTCTATTATTTATATGTAAACTGATAGAAACTATAGTAAGATCAAAAATGGAAAATTACCTATATGTTACAGTATCCTGAGAGGGAGATCGTGCCTAACTAACCTGCTTGATTTTTTTGAGGATACAACATCAACAATGGATAATTGCAAAGCATATGACATTATTTATTTAGATTTCAAGAAAGCTTTTGACAAATTCCCTGAATGCATTAGGGATTCAAGGAAATGCTGCACATGGATTAGGGAGTGATACTGATTAGAGGAAAACTCTCAAAATGGAGCGAGGTAACCAGTGGAGTGCCACAGGGATCAGGATCAGGTCCTCTGATCTTTCTAATATACATCAGTGACTTAGATTCTGGTATAGTAAGCAAACTTAAATTAGCAGACGACACAAGAATAGGAGGAGTGGCAAACACCGTTGCAGCAGGAAAGGTCATTCAAAATGATCTATCGACAGTTCCATGGAAGAGGATCTGTAATGTAATCTAAGCAAATTCTCTACAGTCCTTTAGTTTGGCTGACTGCTATTGCTGTTTCTGAAATGGAAACAGAGATAAAACAAAGTAAACAAAAGGGCAGTCAGCCAGATTAAAGGAATGTAGAGAATTTCCATGGAACTGCTGAGTTTCCTTATAACAGAGTACCAGAAAAAAAAAAGTTTATGCTATACCTAAAAGGAGGCACCTAGAAACCTCTGTGTTAAAGACCAGTAGGTCTCTGGTTCAAATCCTGGCTCACTGTGTGACCCTAAGCAAGACACTTAACCTCCTTGTGCTCCGTCTTTTGGGTGAGATGTTGTTGTAAGTGACTCTGCAGCTGAGGCATTGTTTACACACCCTAGTCTCTGTAAGTCACCTTGGATAAAGGTGTCTGCTAAATAAACCAATAATAATAAAAAATATTTTTCCTTGAAATTTTGGAGCCAGTTTTCAAGAAGCGATGCATGTTTTATTTCTGTTTTGTTTGGAAAACCTTTCATGCCAGACCTATTTATGTGCAGGCCTTTTAACCCAGCACATAACATTAAATCAGTGCAATGCACATATTCATCAATGAGATCAATGGGATCTAGCATTCATATACTTATTAGAAACCATCAAACTACCACTCCAAACTGGAATAAACATACAGTAGTTAATATCTGATAAACGTGCAAGTCTTGGATCCCTTTGATGTTCTACTGATATAAAGCCTATTGTTATTTTTATGATAGCTCATGAAAAGCTTGTGACTGGATCTTTTTATTTTTCATTGTGACACTGTCATAAGAACTTAAGAAAGTTTACAAATGAGAGGAGGCCATTCAGTCCATCTTGCTTTTTTGGTTGTTAGTAGCTTATGGCGGAGCCAGCAGCAAACAGAAAACAAACAAAAGGCAGCCAGTGTTTACTGCGACAGCGTGTGAGGCGACAGCGTTGAAGAAGTACGAGTGGACAAGTACATCACAGTTAGAAGCAGTTTGAAAGCAGGTTGACAGCTGCAGAAGCTAAACTAAACTTCCAAAAAAAAAAAAAAAAAAGGTCTTCAATCCGAGAAAACCCAACAGAGCTCAACCAAGTGTGTGTAAAGTGCTGCAAAATCCAGGAATTGCTTAAACTAGTTAGTGTGCTAGAAATGGAGCTGGAGGAAATGAGACAGCAACAGGAGCTTGAGGAGCTGACATACCCACAATTCATGGAAGTCTGCAACCCTACCAGACTGAAAGCCACCAGGGAGATGGAAGAGGGTGGAAACAGCTGGGTTCAGATATGCAGAAGCAAGGAAAAAAAGAAAATTCGTCAAACACAGCCACCAGAAATCCAAACACCCAACAAATTTGAGCCACTTCAAAATTTCGATGGCCAAAACCAACATCAAGAGAATGAAAGGAACAACATCCAGGACCCTATAAATAGTGCTGGCCAGGTAGCAAAAAGAATGGAGGTCATGATTGTTGGGGACTCCATATTGAGAAACACAGCAAGTTCAGTTTGCAGTTTGGACCCTCTCACTACAACAGTGTGCTGCCTTCCAGGAGCCTCTGTCAAGCACATCATTGAGAACGTGGACAGACTCCTAGAACGAACAGGAGACATCCCGGTAGTAGTCGTCCACATTGGTACAAACAACATTGGAAGAGACAGACCAAGATCCCTGCAAAACAAATTCAGAGAGCTAGGAAGGAAATTAAAAGACAAGACCAAAACTGTGGTATTTTCTGGGATACTGCCGGCACCTTGCAAAGGACCACATGAACAGCTGGAAATACAAAATCAAAATGCATGGCTGAAATCGTGGTGCACACAGGAAGGCTTCACCTTTCTTGAACACTGGAGCACATTCTACAACAAGGACTATCTATATAGGTGGGACGGACTGCACTTAAACAAAAAGGGAACCAATCTACTCAGAGAAAGAATCCTTGAGGAGGTCCAGAAGCATTTGAACTAGAAAGGAAGGGGGGAGAAAACAAAAAAAAACAGAAGGGAGACCACAACAAAACAAAGGCAACAACTCAGGTAAGACAGCTATTAAATGTATTTATCTTAATGCTAGAAGTCTGAGAAACAAAATGTTAGAACTTGAAGCTACTGCACTCACAAGTAACTACGATGTGATAGGTGTTACAGAAACTTGGTTGACTGAGAGTGATGGAGACGAATATAATATTAGTGGGTAATAACTAAAACAGAGGTCAGAGAGCCGTTACCAAACTCAGACCACAACATGGTCTCATTTGAAGTGTTTTTTAAAACCCCAAAAGTAATGACTAAAGCTAAGGTTTACAATTTTAGAAAAGCAAACTATGAATGTATGAAACAGAGATTAATAGAAGTAGATTGGAGTAAAATAGAGAAAACATCCACAGAAAAAGGATGGCTGTTTTTTAAAAATGTAGTACAAGAGGCGCACAACAATTACATCCCAAAACTAGACAAATCTAAATCTAAAACAAAATGGCCTAAATGGTTTAATAGATCAATTAAAAAAAATATTCAGCAAAAAAAGGCACTTTAAAGAGCGTTTAAAAAGGACCAAAAACTACACAGAAAGAGTACTTGGAACTGCAAACACAAGTCCAAAAGGAAGTTAGAAAGGCCAAGAGAGAGGTAGAAATCAATATTGCTAAGGGGGCTAAAACCAATTCCAAAATGTTTTTCCAATATTATAACAGCAAGAGAACATTCAAAGAGGAGGTTAAATGTCTAAGAGACACAAATGGCAAAATCATAGACGAAGAAAAAAAAATAGCAAATATATTAAATGATTACTTTTCACAAGTTTTTTTTACAAGGAGGACACGGACAACATGCCCCACATGTTGACCTGTTCCTATCCAGTTTTAAATAACTTTAGCATAACAGAGGCAGAAGTGTTAAAGGGACTAGGAGCTCTTAAAATAAACAAATCCCCTGGGCCGGATGAGATCCTCCCAATAGTACTCAAAGAAATGAAAGAAGATATTTACAAACCGCTAACCAAGATCATGCAACAGTCTCTTGACACAGGGGTTGTACTGACAGACTGGAAAATTGCAAACGTAATACTGATCCACAAAAAGGGAGACAAAACCGAACCAGGTAACTACAGACCAATAAGCCTGACTTCTATTATATGTAAACTTATGGAAACTATAATAAGATCTAAAATTGAAAATTACCTATATGGTAACAATATCCTGGGAGACAGCCAGCATGGTTTTAGGAAAGGGAGATCGTGTCTAACTAACCTGCTTGACTTTTTTGGGGATGCAACATTGCAAATGGATAATTGCAAAGCATACGACATGGTTTATTTAGATTTCCAGAAAGCTTTTGACAAAGTCCCGCATAAAAGATTAATTCTCAAACTGAACGCAGTAGGGATTCAAGGAAATGCATCACATGGATTAGGGAGTGGTTAACATGTAGAAAGTACTGATTAGAGGAGAACCCTCAAAATGGATCGAGGTAACCAGTGGTGTACCACAGGGATCAGTATCAGGTCCTCTGATCTTCCTAATCTACATTAATGACTTAGGTTCTGGTACAGTAAGCAAACTTAAATTAACAGACAACACAAAAATAGTAGGAGTGGCAAACACTGTTGCAGCAGGAAAGTCATTCAAAATGATCTATCAGCAGTTCCATGGAAGAGGATCTGTAATGTAATCTAAGCAAATTCTCTACAGTCCATTAGTTTGTTTGACTGCCATTGCTTTATCTGAAATGGAAAGCAAGATAAAACAAAGTAAACTTAAACTTAAACTTAAATTAGCAACTAAACTCCTTTCATAAAAATGTGCATTATAAATATCATATGGGAGAAACTGAAATTGAAGAAGGAATCTATGAAAAAGACCTAGGAGTTTATGTTGACTCAGAAATGCCTTCATCTAGACAATGTGGTGAAGCTATAAAAAAGGCCAACAAGATGCTTGGATATATTGTGAGAAGTGTTGAATTAAAATCAAGGGAGGTAATGTTAAAACTTTACAATGCATTAGTAGACCTCCCCTAGAACTTTGTGTTCAGTTCTGGTCACCTCGTTACAAAAAGGATATTGCTGCTCTAGAAAGAGTGCAAAGAAGAGCAACCAGAATTATCCCGGGTTTAAAAGGCATGTCGTATGCAGACAGGCTAAAAGAATTGAATCTATTCAGTCTCGAACAAAGAAGACTATGCAGTGATCTGATTCAAGCATTCAAAATCCTAAAAGGTATAGACAATGTTGACCCAGGGGACTTTTTTGACCTGAAAAAAGAAACAAGGACCAGGGGTCACAAATGGAGATTAGATAAAGGGGCATTCAGAACAATAAGCTACTAACAAACAATCACGCAAGATGGGCTTAATGTCCTCCACCCGTTTGTAAACTTTCTTATGTTCTTATGTTCTAAACAAATAAGCGATGGCAGTCAGCCAAACTAAGACTGTAGAGAATTTCCATGGAACTGCTGAGTTTCCTTGTAACTAAAAAAAAGTTTATGCTAGACTGCCCTGCATGTGTGTAAATTAGTGTTGGTATGATTTGTATGGGGAAATGGGTTTATTGTGTATCGTTTGAGTTGATTTGTATGATCGAATTATTGTTTACAGATGAGCGCTCGATTGAGACTTTCTGCCTGCTAGGCTTGGTTGAGGGGAAGGGCAGCAAGTGATTGGCTGTGCTGGACCTCAATCAGCAGGTGAGCGGGTCTTGACCGAGTGTCCGTCAGTTTAAAAACATCCGGTGGAGATCGCTGGGGGCGACTGCAGCGCCATGCTGAGGGGAGCGGCATATACTCGGGAGGAGAGGGTCCTCTCTGCAGGAACAACAGCTACGCAACCCTGAGACTGCAAGCGGTGCTTGTGAAGGCAATGCCCAGCCAAGGCCATATGAAGCAGCAGGAGTCGTTGTATGAATACCGGCTCATCAGTAGGTTAGTTTAGGGGATAGTGATCCCATGTGATGTATAGCGAGGGTTACGTAGCGTAGCAGGTTCCTGGAGCGGGACACCTTGTTTTATAAGGCCAGCGCTCGCCCTCTGTGGCACCTTTTATTTGTAGTTTTTGTACTGTGTTTTATTTTGTATTTTTGTACAGCTTGCTGTATGTGTCCTCTGTGTGTTACCATGGCTGGTAACGTCACATGACCATCTTTATTTACTTTCTGTTTTGTTAATAAATCCTGCGCGCCTGTGCCGATGTTTCAACTCCATCTCCAATGTCTCTCTGAATTGCTTAAACAGCGTTTACCCACGCACGTGACACGAGCAAGACCCTGTCACATAGACCTAAAAGGAGGCACCTAGAAAGCTCTGTGTTAAAGAAAAACACTTGTAACCAGGAGGTCTCTGGTTCAAATCCTGGCTCACTCTTTGACTCACTGTGTGACCCTAAGCAAGACACTTAACCTCCTTGTGCTCCGTCTTTTGGGTGAGATGTTGTTGTAAGTGAATCTGCAGCTGAGGCATTGTTTACACACCCTAGTCTCTGTAAGTCACCTTGGATATTTTTCCTTGAAATTTTGGAGCCAGTTTTCAAGAAGCAATGCATGTTTTATTTCTGTTTTGTTTGGAAAACCTTTCATGCCAGACCTATTTATGTGCAGGCCTTTTAACCCAGCACATTATTATTATTATTTATTTCTTAGCAGACGTCCTTATTCAGGGCGACTTACAATTGTTAGCAGATATCACATTATTTTTACATACAATACCCATTTTTATAGTTGGGTTTTTACTGGAGCAATGTAGGTAAAGTACCTTGCTCAAGGGTACAGCAGCAGTGTCCCCACCGGGGATTGAACCCACAACCCTCCGGTCATGAGTCCAGAGCCCTAACCACTACTCCACACTGCTGCCCTGCAATGCACATATTCATCAATGGGATCTAGCATTCATATACTTATTAGAAACCATCAAACTACCACTCCAAACTGGAATAAACATATAGTAGTTAATATCTGATAAACATGCAAGTCTTGGATCCCTTTGATGTTCTACTGATATAAAGCCTGTTATTATTTTTATGATAGCTTGTAGCAATTCCCATGCTACATAATGTGGGTGTAAGTCTCACCCACCTGTCCCTTTAATTAGGGTCAGTAGCCTGGCCAGGTTAAAACTTCATTTCCCATAGTTCCTTGCAACCACCCTCTGTTCATCCTCTCTCCCCATTGGCTCAGTCAGATTTCCACCCCTCCAATCTCAGAGCTCCTTAGTAGCCAGCACTTGTATTAAAGCTGGCTAATCAGGCCTGAGGGAGACTCCCTTTCTCAGAGGAATCCATTAACCTACAGCATTTTCTCTACTTAAATTTCAGTGAATCCATTACCATCTTTAGATAATTCCAGTGCATCAGTTTATTTTCTTTTGTTGCTGCGCTTTGTCTAAACTGCTCTTTTTGTTTTCACTGTTACTTGTTTAAGTTTAGCTGTTTTTCTAGGTCTGTTTAGTGTTTGTTGTTTTATGTGTGACAGCCTCCATTTTTTCCTGATCCTCCTGATTTTTTTTCAAACAACTGTTCACCATTCAACTCAACACTACTGGACAGTCTCAACAATTTCAACGTACTCAATGTTTTCAACCTTCTACAATCACCATCATTTCGGGACACTTTGCTGGACTGCCTTATTTGTGGGTGAGATCATTTTTTTTTTTGTTTGGATTTTTCTACTTTAATTTGATACTTTGTTTCCTGTATTTTTTGTTATTTTGTTACTTTGTATGGATTTCAATTACCCTGCTATTACTGGACTTGTTGGGCCTACCTGTCATTCTCCCACCATTGCCATAGAGACTGTTAAATGTAATTGTTACCACAAGTCACTGTTTTTCATCTGTATCGATTTATTTATCCTTGGTCTTTATCTGTGTGTGTTGTGTTTGTGAGTGTGGGTTTATTGGAGACCCTCCGGACACTACATTCATTTCTGTTTGGTGATACCGTTTAGCCTTTTGTTTGTTCCTACATACTTATCTGTACCAGCTTTTCTTACCTGTTACCTGCAATTATTTGAATTCCTTTTTTTTTCATTTGTTCATTTTTTCATTTGTTGACATTATTGTTCACAATAATAAACCGATTGTTCTTGAAATTGAGACCTCTGACGTCCCTGCTTTTGCTGTCTGTCACTCTTGCTGACTTCTTTAGCTATAGGAATAGGGCCAGTAGTATCTCCTTAGGGAGGACAGTGCAACTGCTTCTCAGTTGTGCAGAGTGATCGTTACAAGCTCATTAAAACCTTGTGACTGGATCTTTTTATTTTTCCTTGTAACACCGTCATAAGAACATAAGAACATAAGAAAGGTTACAAACGTTTGGTTGTTAGCAGCTTATTGATTCCAAAATCTCATTGTGGAAGGGTGGTGGGCAATTTACTGACACCCACAAGTTTTATTTGGAAACACCGTACTGGTGCCCAGTTTTATTATTTTGCTTTTAGCCCGCAGAGGGCACTGTTGTCCGTGGCCTGGGTACCGACAACGGTACAGAGGACCACATGAATACCAGTACTGGTAAACAATAATAACACTTGCGCACTCACAGGTGCTCAAAATTATAATGAAAACAAAAGGAGAAATGAAAAGGGAAAATAAAACACAGTAATAAAACTACAAAATAAAGGTGCTGCTTACGCAGTGCCACCACTGCCGCTAAGCCGGTCAGCTTGGGATCTCCGTCCTATGCTCAGCTATTTCTATACACTGGGGTGGCCAGAGTTCCCTCTATACCTACACACTTCCCCTCGGGTACGTAATTATTTCTTTTACTTTGTAAATTAACCCTAAAGGCCGGTTTACACTCCATCGCTTGACTGTCGCTCGACTAAAAACCCAGTGACAGCCGGCTCGATTATCGCCCGATCAACACACTGCCATCGTCCATCGGTGCACTATAAACGCACAGTGACGCTGAAGTTCCACTTGACCCGAGAAGTATTTGAGCAGAAATGGAAAATGAAGCGCTTCAGTTTGTTTTTACTTCTAAGAAGGCAAATACTATTTAGCTTAGAGGACTCTTAGACCTTTTAAATGTGTTCTTACACATGACATACCTGCATCGCAAAAGCGGGTCGGGCTCGGGTCGGAATGTGAACCTTTTCGCGGTTTGCGATAGAAATAGTTAATATGTTACAAATTTAAAATATATCCAGACCACTAGCGAAAGCTACCACGCTGTATAGCCTATTGTGTAAACTCAATCTGTGGAGAATGGTAGAGATATCTGTGTGTGAGCGTGAGAGAGTCAGTTGACGCAGGCAGTAGGTAAAGGACAAACACTTGCGGTTTTGGGTCGGGCTGCAGATCTTATTAAAGCAGTTCAGGTCGGGTCGTGGGTAAGAAGACGGTGTTGCAGCGAGTAGCGGGTCATAAAAATCGGACCCGTGCAGGACTCTAATACCTACCACAAACAAGTAAGAAAAAATAAATAAATAAAATAAGAATACACCCTATTTTTAGTTTACTTCATCCAAGAAAACATTCAGTGTTTTACCGTAATTTAATTCAGAAAAAACTACAAAAAGCTGAATTTGCTGAAAACGGGACTGCTGCTACAATAATGTCAGAAAACAATTAGAAGCAACAATTGTTAACGGATCATATATAATATAGATATCAAATAAAAGATTTGTTATATTCTAGGCTTACCTATTTTGCTACTTGGTGCTACAGACTAAACTGTCATTTTAATTTCACTTTGTACTACAGGAATTTAAATATAACTTGACTTGTAAATGTCAAAAACAAAATGTTTTACATAACCGGTATATTAGTACCATTTTGTTCTAACTGTAAAATGTATTTTACATACTTTCAATATTTTGTCAAATATCAATACCATGATACCCAGACCATTATCAGTTCATAATTATTTTTACACAGCCTGCAGCTGGTAAAACAGCAGATGTCTCTAACTGCTATGCAATGAGTGTCTTATTTCCATCCCTGTGCTATATGCAGATGTATTCTGGCAGCTGGTATTATACGTGTGTTCTAGACAGATTACAAAAACGACGGACTGGGGTTGTTATTTGTTGAGTTGTGGTGTTCTGTTTCGTTATGAATTCATGTTGATTTTATTTGCGCTGTATTGCAATGTAGCTTTCACAGACATAAGAACATAAGAAAGTTTACAAACGAGAGGAGGCCATTCAGCCCATCTTGCTTGTTTGGTTGTTAGTAGCTTATTGATCCCAGAATCTCATCAAGCAGCTTCTTGAAGGATCCCAGGGTGTCAGCTTCAACAACATTACTGGGGAGTTGGTTCCATACCCTCACAATTTTCTGTGTAAAAAAGTGCCTCCTATTTTCTGTTCTGAATGCCCCTTTATCTAATCTCCATTTGTGAACCCTGGTCCTTGTTTCTTTTTTCAGGTCAAAAAAGTCCCCTGGGTCGACATTGTCAATACCTTTTAGGATTTTGAATGCTTGAATCAGATCGCCGCGTAGTCTTCTTTGTTTCAAGACTGAATAGATTCAATTCTTTTAGCCTGTCTGCATACGACATGCCTTTAAAACCAGGGATAATTCTGGTTGCTCTTATTTGCACTCTTTCTAGAGCAGCAATATCCTTTTTGTAATGAGGTGACCAGAACTGAACACAATATTCTAGATGAGGTCTTGCTTACTAATGCATTGTAAAGTTTTAACATTACTTCCCTTGATTTAAATTCAACACTTCTCACAATATATCCAAGCATCTTGTTGGCCTTTTTATAGCGTCACCACATTGTCTAGATGAAGGCATTTCTGAGTCAACATAAACTCCTAGATCTTATTCATAGTTCCCTTCAATTGATATTTATAATGCACATTTTTATTGCCTGAGTGCAGTACTTTACACTTTTCTCAATTAAATGTCATTTGCCATGTGTCTGCCCAGTTCTGAATGCTGTCTAGATCATTTTAAATGGCCTTTGCTGCTGCAACAGTGTTTGCCACTCCTACTATTTTTGTGTTGTCTGCAAATTTAACAAGTTTGCTTACTATACCAGAATCTAAATCATGAATGTAGATTAGGAATAGCAGAGGACCTAATACTGATTCCTGTGGTACACCACTGGTTACCTCACTCCATTTTGAGGTTTCTCCTCTAATCAGTACTTTCTGTTTTCTACATGTTAACCACTCCCTAATCCATGTGCATGCATTTCCTTGAATCCCTACTGCGTTCAGTTTGAGAATTAATCTTTTATGCGGGACTTTGTCAAAAGCTTTCTGGAAATCTAAATAAACCATGTCATATGCTTTGCAATTATCCATTGCCGATGTTGCATCCTCAAAAAAATCAAGCAGGTTAGTTAGACACAATCTCCCTTTCCTAAAACCATGCTGACTGTCTCCCAGGATATTGTTCCCATATAGGTAATTTTCCATTTTAGATCTTATTATAGTTTCCATATATTTACATATAATAGAAGTCAGGCTTACTGGTCTGTAGTTACCTGTAGTTTTGTCTTCCTTTTTGTGGATCGGTATTACGTTTGCAATTTTCTTCCACTGTTTGTTTAGTGTTAATCTGTTTTGTTTGTCTATTTATTTTGCAGCCATTGCACTTTAGTTTCAACCCCAGTACTGTCTGTTTACTCCTTTCTGGTCTGACGTCACCCCTACAGCCATCCTGTCACATGCAGGTACTTTAATTTGTCCTCGAAAGTCCAACTGGCTCGTTGCCAATACTTTGCATCCAGATCCCACGTCCGCTGCCAGGGTATGCTTCCACCCACCCTCTGTTAAAAACAAAAGTTAGCAGTACTTTTATTCTTTTACATGTTTTACAAACCGTTTGCAAACCAGGTTCTCTTTTGTGTACGGGTATCTGAACTGAAGAGCAGCTCCATAAGATTTTTTTTTAGTATTGAGGTATTGCTTAGGCTATTGGAAATACCCAGGACACGATATAGTCCACAACTGGGATATTGAAGCCTAAAGGCCACTATGTCAGAAACGTTTTTTGTATGTGTTGGAACAATAGGAACAGCAGGGTGTAACAGGGAGAGGTCTGTGCTGACTGTCTGGCGCATGCGTGGTTCTGGAGGAAGAGGGCAGCAGCCTCGTAAGATCCGCCTGTCAGTCATGGCGATGACACAGAGAGGTTGGGAGAGGGTGTGGTCTCTCCCTTGCTCTGAGTGGTTGGGAGGCAGGCCTTGGGGGATTGCTAGGCCTATAAATTAACGCTCTGTTTGTCCCTCAGATCTGCCCCTATAGTACGACAATGAGCTAACAGAAGCTCTGCTCCAAGACCGAGAACAGCCGGAGAAAAAAAAAAAAAACCAAAGGAAAGAAAAATATTGGTAGCGGGGAAACCTTAGGCAGACTCCAAAAAGTGTATAAAAGCAGGCTGAGGGAACGGTGGAGTTTAGGACAGAGACCCTGACCATGCGGGTAGTGATGGTCAGGGAAACACTGCAAAGTGCAGCAACTTTATTTTGTAGTTTTGTTAATAGTGTTTTATTTTCTCTTTTTCTTCGTACCTTCTATTTTTAATTATTATTCTTTTAGGCACCTGCGAGTGTCTATGTAGTTGTTTTCTGTTTCCATTGCTGGTATAGGGGAATGGCGGACCCACAGTGCCACCTGCCGGTGAAAAATAAATAGTGCACCTGAGTGGTGTTTACAACTCCAACTTTCTCCTGTGTCAGTGAATTCCTCACCCTTCCACACAGGGTTATGTTGATATTGGCTGCAGACAGATCGGACCTGCATTGCCAATTAAACATGCTTCAATAATAATTGTGAATAAAAGCAGTATAGAACCCTCAAAAATAGTTAACACATCTTATTAGTAAGGATACAATTTTATCACAGAGCCCACAAAAATCTTGAAAATCGTGAATTTGAACAAAAAGCTGTGAAATCTTGGAAACAGATGTAAAACACATTTGGTTAGGGACTGCCTTTATTTCCTTTAAAATGCAGTATGTCATGCACTGAAAATACAAACCTGTGCGTATCTGTAAATTGTTTGGTTGTGTATGCACGCAGCATTTACATGCAGCTTTGTAGGTCAGCAAATGAGATTTGTACGTTGTAGCTGAGCGAGCATCTAATGAACACAGATTTTATTCTACTGTAAACTCTCGCTTGTGATCTTCACATACATACAGGGCTTGTTAATTTATTTTTTTAAACAAAAAAGTGGGCTTGCATCTTCAAAAAATATTATTGAAATTTCTTGAAACCTTTTCATACAATGTAACCTGTGTACCCAAGTAGTCTGTTGAAAATAAACTCACTTTCTCTAAAACTAAACATTGCTAAACAAAATCTTCAGACTGCCGTTGAACATCTTTTTTTATTTCCTGCAAACTGTAGATAAAATGAGAGGTTTATCTGTTTCTGGTCTTTTTTTCTGATCTTTGTGATGCCCAGATAAAAGGGGCTTTGTCCAGCGTCCCGATCGAGGTAGTGTCGGGACACCATTTGTCCCGATTTTTAGAGTAAACGTTGAAAACCCAGGCCTAAAATGTCAAATTTTTATTTTATCATTAGGAAATTTCATATATGTGGATATTCTCTGTCTGGTGTGGATTTGCCCGTACACTGAGACGTCTGCATCCACTGAATTGGTTGGAAGTGTAAGGCAAAGCTTTGCCAAGTTACACAGATGTGGAAATCAATTAGAAACAGTCCCAAAAACTCGGTTACCCAAAGGTATATGGCATTCTTTAATAAAGTCCATATATACAGCACGCTCGTTGTCATGTTATTTATCCCAACCAGGAATCTATTTTATCAGTACCGAGTCAAAACAAAGAAAACGCACCTATTCAGGTCTAAAATTCTAACTGCGTTTAAAAAGAAAACAGCAGGTTGTTTGAACCGAGGTAGCTGTGCTTGATTAGAACATAAGAACATGAGAAAGTTTACAAACGAGAGGTGGCCATTCAGCCCATCTTGCTCGTTTGGTTGTTAGTAGCTTATTGATCCCAGAATCTCATCAAGCAGCTTCTTGAAGGATCCCAGGGTGTCAGCTTCAACAACATTACTGGGGAGTTGGTTCCAGATCCTCACAATTCTCTGTGTAAAAAAGTGCCTCCAATTTTCTGTTCTGAATGCCCCTTTATCTAATCTCCATTTGTGACCCCTGGTCCTTGTTTCTTTTTTCAGCTCAAAAAAGTCCCCTGGGTCGACAATGTCTATACCTTTTAGGATTTTGAATGCTTGAATCAGATCACCGCATAGTCTTCTGTGTTCAAGACTGAATAGATTCAATTCTTTTAGCCTGTCTGCATACGACATGCCTTTTAAACCTGGGATAATTCTGGTTGCTCTTCTTTGCACTCTTTCTAGAGCAGTGTTGGAAAACATGGAACAAGTATTGAATAGCAGTTTGCTACGCATGAGGAATGACGGCTGTATTCATGTTATTTTTCTGAAAAGTGATTTAACATTGGATAGAAAAAACTGTTAGTTCCAAAAATGCAAGCACTGCTGTAATAGATGAAGGCTGGCTATATACTCTGGGTATATAGATACTTGCACTGCATTGACTCCGAGCAAGCAAGAAATAATAGCAGCTTCATTGAGCAATGGATGGTAGCAGAAAGCTGAGAAAAACACCAAGTTAACGTATATTTAACTATATTTAAACAACCGCACATTAGAAGTAAATTGAAGGCAATATGGTAGAGAAGTTACCCTGAAGTTATGACAACTGAAAAGGATTATTTTGTGTCAAAGCAAATGACTGGCCAGCAGCACAAGGTTGTACAAACAAGTCCTTTGACCTCCATCCCTGACATGAAAGACGTTTGCCCTTCGGGGAGTCCACTGTGGGGTATAAAACTAATTAAACAGGTTTTTGCTTAGAATATACAGCTGGTTTATGAGGGGGTCATAAAGCTAGTCTTCAGGGGGATCTGGAAGGAGCCAGACACTTCAAAGGGGCTGATAAGAGATTTGTAGATTTGTATAAACTAATCATTAGAAACTTGTTTTTTCCTGATTGGAGTGCACATGGTACATAGTGACCGGAATAATGCATTGTCCCTTTGCCATTGGTTGAGTGTTATAGGAAGAGGAGGAGAGAGACACCTATGCAGAAGGGTATTTAATGTCATGTAAAAGATGTAACAACTGGTAATCGGTTCTATACTTGGACTGGTTTCCCTGCATGTATGAAATAAACTTAACACTGATTAAGAAATGGTGTCTGTGCCATTTCTTAAGAAACATCGATACTCACGTTTTAAGTTACATCAAGCAGCAATATCCTTTTTGTAATGAGGTAGCCAGAACTGAACACAATATTCTAGGTGAGGTCTTACTAATGCATTGTAAAGTTTTAACATTACTTCCCTTGATTTAAATTCAGCACTTCTCACAATATATCCGAGCATCTTGTTGGCCTTTTTTTATAGCTTCCCCACATTGTCTAGATGAAGAAATTTCTGAGTTAACATAAACTCCTAGGTCTTTTTCATATATTCCTTCTTCAATTTCAGTTTCTCCCATATGATATTTATAATGCACATTTTTATTGCCTGCGTGCAGTACTTTACACTTTTCTCTATTAAATGTAATTTGCCATGTGTCTGCCCAGTTTTGAATAATGTCTAGATCATTTTGAATGACCTTTGCTGCTGCAACAGTGTTTGCCACTCCTCCTAACCAGGGACCTCCTGGTTCCAAGCCCTTTTCTTTAACCACTGGATCTCACAAACTCCTTAAAAAAAAAATTACATTTCTCCAAGGTTTTTTTTTTTTTTTGTATTTAGCAGACGCCTTTATCCAAGGCGACTTACAGAGACTAGGATGTATGAACTATGCATCAGCTGCAGAGTCCTTTCAATTACGTCTCACTTGAAAGACGGAGCACAAGGAGGTTAAGTGATTTGCTCAGGGTCACACAATGAGTCAGTGGCTGAGGTGGGATTTGAACAAGGGACCTGCTTGTTACAAGCCCTTTCCTTTAACCACTGGACCACACAGCCTCCTTTTGCCTAAGTGCAATGCACACAGGAAGGCGAAGGAATAAAAAAAGCCTATCTACAGAAGAAAGATACAAAGTTTGTGTCACTTGTGAAGTACTGTAGTTCACAGGGTTTCTTTCCTCCCTCACCAACTGAAAGTGTCCTGATTCGTCACTCTTGCTATCTGGACATCCTAGACACGATGCTGCCTGTGTGATTTGACCTTTCTGTTATGTTCACTAATGTTTCAATAATGAAATCTAGTTGTTATTAATGAACAGCTAGCTTGTGCTAGTCCTTTATTGACATGCTTTCTTAAGTTCTTTTCAAAACTTCCTGTATCCTGGAAAACAACCTCATAACTTACTATCAAATCTAGTACTGCCACCTTGTGTTCATGATATGTAATTGCATATCATTACATCCATTTTTCTTTGAGGTTTAAACAACTTATTAAATTCTTAACAAAGAGAATAATGGATCTTCAATTCTCACTACATCGTATCTTGACAGTGGTTTCAAGCTTTTTGTTGCTTTATCATAATTTTGTTTCTGTTTCCACTTCAACAACTCTTGCTTCTGCTTCAGCTCTTTATTCTGCTTCTCCTTTGAACAGTAGGGTGGTACATAGTTTACGACCCTTGAAGAGTTTAGCTGGAGATGAACCACACTCCAGGGGTGAAGCTCGGTAGCTCAGCAGAGCCAAGTAGGGATCCGATTTGCTGTCTGTTGCCTTTCCTAGCAGTTGAGAATGTGGACTCCTTTCTCTGCTTTGCCATTTGACTGAGCATGCAGTGGGCTTGATGTGATATGCTGAAAGTCATAATGTTCAGCAAATTGTTTGAATTCCTTACAGTTGTATGATGGACCATTGTCGCTTACCACAACTTGAGGTATTCCATGTCTTGCAAAGATGGACTTGATGTGTGTAATCACACAGTTTGCTGATGTGCTGGAGAGTAATGCCATCTCAGGATAGTTGGAAAAGTAATCTATCACTAGCACATAATTTTTGCCATTCAAATGAAACTGTTGGAAGGTCAGCAACCATCATGGGCGCTCTCGCTTGCTTGTTGTGATATTTTAGACTCACATTTACCTATCATCCTTTCGATGTCCAGACTCATTCCAGGCCAGTAGATTGCATCTCTAGCTCTTCTCTTGGGTTTTTCAATTCCGAGATGTCCTTCGTGAATTCTCTTGAGCATGTCTTGACGCATATTCTGTGGTATGACTATTCTGTCTTTTCTGAGCAGTAGTCCATTTACAACACTCAGCTCTGACTTGATCTGGTAGTACTGTGCACATGAGCCTTTGGACCAGCCTTGATCAAGATTTGCAATTGCTGTCTGCAGCATTGTGTCTTTTGCTGTCTCTTCTGCAATCTGCTTTGATTTCAGGTCTGACACAGGTAGTCCAGCAGCCACCATATTCACATGAACATCCACATCTTTTTCAGTCGAAATCACCTACTGTGCTATGGGTGCTCGAGACAGGGCATCTGCTAGCACTATGTACTTGCCAGGCGTATAGATTCAATCAAAGTCATAACGTTGCAGTTTCACCATCAAGCGCTGAATTCGCGGAGACATTTCATTCAAGTTTTTCTTTATTATTGCAATTAGCGGTTTGTGATCTGTCTGCGCTGTGAAAGTTGGTAAGCCATACACACAGCTGTGGAACTTTTCACATCTGACAGCTGCAGAAGCTACACTAAACAAAAAAATGGTCTTCAAGCCAGTAATCTGTGACAACTGCATGATGTGGGAAATCCGAGAAAACCCAACAGAGCTCAACCAAGTCTGTGTAAAGTGCCGCACCATCCAGGACTTGCTTCAGCGATTAAGCCTGCTAGAAAAGGAGATGGAGGAAATGAGACAGCAACAGGAGCTTGAGGAGCTGACACACCCACAATTCATGGAAGTCTGCACCCCTAGCAGACTGAAAGCCACCAGGGAGATGGAAGAGAGTCGAAACAGCTGGGTTCAAATAGGCAGAAGCAGGGAAAAAAAGAAACTTCGTCAAACACAACCACCAGAAATCCAGACATCCAACACATTTGAGCCACTTCAACATTTAGATGACCAAAACCAACATCAAGAGAAAACCCAGGACCCTATAAACAGTGCTGACCAGCCAGCAAAAAGAAGGGAGGTCATGATTGTTGGGGACTCCATACTGAGAAACACAGCAAGTTCAGTTCGCAGTTTGGACCCCCTTACTACAACAGTGTGCTGCCTTCCAGGAGCCTCTGTCAAGCACATCACGGAGAACGTGGACAGGCTCCTAGAACGAACTGGAGATGACCCGGTAGTAGTCGTCCACATTGGTACAAACAACATTGGAAGAGACAGGCCAAGATCCCTGCAGAACAAATTCAGAGAGCTAGGAAGGAAATTAAAAGACAAGACCAAAACTGTGGTATTTTCTGGGATACTGCCAGCGCTTGCAAAGGACCATATGGACAGCTGGAAATACAAAATCAAAATGCATGGCTGAAATCATGGTGCACACAGGAAGGCTTCACCTTTCTTGAACATTGGAGCACTTTCTACAACAAGGACTATCTATACAGGTGGGACGGACTGCACTTAAACAGAAAGGGAACCAATCTACTCGAGAGAAAGGATCCTTCAGGCACAGAAGCATTTAAACTAGAAAGGAAGGGGAAAACAAAAAACAGAAGGGACTACATCAAAACAAGGGCAACAACTCAGGTAAGACCACTATTAAATGTATTTATCTTAATGCTAGAAGTCTCAGAAACAAAATGTTAGAACTTGAAGCTACTGCACTAACAAGTAACTACGATGTGATAGGTGTTACAGAAACTTGGTTGTCTGAGAGTGATGGAGACGAATATAATATCAGTGGGTACACACTGTATAGGAAAGACAGGCAGGACAGAAGAGGCGGAGGGGTAGCGCTTATACATAAGAAATAGCCTTGAAGCCCAGGTGTTAAATCAGGACAAAGAAAACAATGCAGAATCAATATGGGTCAGAATAATGGACACAAATTCAAAGGGCATAATAATAGGAGCATGCTATAGACCGCCAAATTCAGGCGCTGAGCAAAATAATCTGTTGTACAATGACATTAGAAATGTGTAGAAAAGGAGAAGCCATACTAATGGGGGATTTCAACTTCCCTGTATAAAATGGGAAAACCCGATGGGGGCACGACGGACGAAATTGAAATGGTGGAAATGACAAATGACTGCTTCCTAACGCAATTTGTCAAGGCACCGACTAGAGGGGAGGCATGCCTTGATTTAGTCTTTTCAAATAATGAAGACAGAATAACTAAAACAGAGGTCAGAGAGCCATTGGCAAACTCAGACCACAACATGGTCTCATTTGAAATATTTTTAAAACCCCAAAAGTAATGACTAAAGCTAAGGTTTACAATTTTAGAAAAGCAAACTATGAAGGTATGAAACAGAGACTAACAGAAGTAGATTGGAGTAAAATAGAAAAACATCCACAGAAAAGGGTGGCTGTCTTTTAAAAATGTAGTACTAGAGGCACAAAACAATTACATCCCAAAAGTAGACAAATCTAAATCTAAAACAAAATGGCCAAAATGGTTTAATAGATCAATTAAAAAAATATTCAGCGAAAAAAGGCACTTTACAGAGCGTTTAAAAGGGACCAAAAACAAAGCACACAGAAAGAGTACTTGGAACTGCAAACACAAGTCAAAAAGGAAGTTAGAAAGGCCAAGAGAGAGATAGAAATCAATATTGCTAAGGGGCTAAAACCAATTCCAAAATGTTTTTCCAATATTATAACAGCAAGAGAACATTCAAAGAGGAGGTTAAATGTCTAAGAGACACAAATGGCAAAATCATAGATGAAGAAAAAAAAATAGCAAATATATTAAATGATTACTTTTCACAGATTTTTACAAAGGAGGACACGGACAACATGCCCCACATGTCGACCTGTTCCTATCCAGTTTTAAATAACTTTAGCATAACAGAGGCAGAAGTGTTAAAGGGACTAGGAGCTCTTAAAATAAACAAATCCCTGGGCGGATGAGATCCTCCCAATAGTACTCAAAGAAATGAAAGAAGTTCTTTACAAGCCGCTAACCAAGATCATGCAACAGTCTCTTGACACAGGGGTTGTACCGATGGACTGGAAAATAGCAAACGAATACCGATCCACAAAAGGAGACAAAACTGAACCAGGTAACTACAGACCAATAAGCCTGACTTCTATTATATGTAAACTTATGGAAACTATAATGAGATCCAAAATGGAAAATTACCTATATGGTAACAATATCCTGGGTGACAGCCAGCATGGTTTTAGGAAAGGGAGATCATGTCTAACTAACCTACTATGACTTTTTCGAGGATGCAACATTGAAAATGGACAACTGCAAAGCATACGACATGGTCTATTTAGATTTCCAAAAGCTTTTGACAAAGTCCCGCATAAAAGATTAATTCTCAAACTGAACGCAGTAGGGATTCAAGGAAATGCATGCACATGGATTAGGGAGTGGTTAACAGGTAGAAAACAGAAAGTACTGATTAGAGGAGAAACCTCTGGTGTGAGGTAACCAGTGGTGTACCACAGGGATCAGTATTAGGTCCTCTGCTATTCCTAATCTACATTAATGATTTAGACTCTGATATAGTAAGCAAACTCGTTAAATTTGCAGACGACACAAAAATAGTAGGAGGGCAGACACTGTTGAAGCAGCAAAGGTCATTCAAAATGATCTAGACCGCATTCAAAATTGGGCAGACACATGGCAAAATGAAATTTAATAGAGAAAAGTGTAAAGTATTGCATGCGGGCAATAAAATGTTCATTATAAATATCATATGGGAGATAGTGAAATTGAAGAAGGAACTATGAAAAGACCTAGGAGTTTATGTTGACTCAGAAATGTCTTCATCTAGACAATGGGGAAGCTATAAAAAAGGCTAACAAGATGCTTGGATATATTGTGAGAAGTGTTGAATTTAAATCAAGGAAGTAATGTTAAAACTCTACAATGCATTAGTAAGACCTCACCTAGAATATTGTGTTCAGTTCTGGTCACCTCGTTACAAAAGGATATTGCTGCTCTAGAAAGAGTGCAAAGAAGAGCAACCAGAATTATCCCGGGTTTAAAAGGCATGTCGTATGCAGACAGGCTAAAAGAATTGAATCTATTCAGTCTTGAACAAAGAAGACTACTGGCGATCTGATTCAAACATTCAAAATCCTAAAAGGTATAGACAATGTCAACCCGGGGACTTCTTTGACTTGAAAAAAAAAAAAAAGGACCAGGGGTCATAAATGGAGATTAGATAAAGGGGCATTCAGAACAGAAAATAGGAGGCACTTTTTACACAGAGAATTGTGAGGGTCTGGAACCAACTCCCAGTAATGTTGTTGAAGCTGACACCCTGGGATCCTTCAAGAAGCTGCTTGATGAGATTCTGGGATCAATAAGCTACTAACAACCAAACGAGCAAGATGGGCTGAATGGCCTCCTCTCGTTTGTAAACTTTCTTATGTTCTTATGTTCTTATCCAAACACTAGGCCTCGACATTATTTTTCTATCTGGGTGTAGCGACATTCTGACTCTGTCATGGACCTTGAGGCGAATGCTACTGGCCTCCAGTCATCATCTTCAGTAGCTTGAAGCAATACTGCACCTAAACCATCTTTAGATGCATCTTCGGATATTTTTACTCTTCAGCCTGCATCGAAAAAAGTAAGTACTGGTTCTGTTGTCAATGTTATTTTTAACTGCTGCCATTCCTTCTCATGTTTAGCAGACCATTGAAACTCATTTTTTAGATGTAACAGTTCTCTGAGGCATGCTGTCTTTGAAGATAGATTCGGAATGAATTTGCCAGTGAAGTTTATCATACCCATTATACGTAGTACACCTTTCTTGTCGGTGGGTCTGGGCATGTTGAGAATGGCTTGTACCTTGGTTTCATCTGGTTTTATTCCTTTGCCAGACAACCGATCTCCCAGGAATGCGATTTCCTTTATGCCAAACTAACACTTGGCTTTGTTCAGTTTCAGTCCATTCCGCCGGATGCTCTGCAGTACTTTTGTTAGCCTTTCATTATGCTCTTGTAGCGTGGAGCCCCACACTATGACATCATCGACATACACCCTCACTCCTTCCAAGCCTTCAATGATGTGTTCCATCGCACGATGAAAGATTTCAGAGGCTGACACAATACCAAAAGGTAACCTCATGAAAGAGTATCTGCCGAAAGGTGTGTTGAAAGTACAGTATTTTGTGCTGTCCCCATCCAATTTCAATTGCCAAAAACCCTGTGAGGCATCTAGCTTTGTGAAGACTTTTGCACCTGACATCTCACTTGATTTCTTTACTTTTAGGGATCTGATAGTGTTCTCTTTTTATGTTTGCATTTAAATCCTTAGGATCCATGCACACTCTCAGTTCACCATTTTTCTTTTTAACACATACCATAGAGTTGACCCAATCGGTGGGTTCCTCAACCTTCCTGATAACTCCAAGCTTGGTCATCCTGTCCAGTTCTTTCTTTAGGCAATCACGCAGGGGTGCTGGAACTCTCCGTGGAGCATGAACCACCGGCTGTGCATCACTTTTGAGCTGGATCTTGTATGTGAATGGTAAAACTCCAAATCCTTTGAAGATGTCTGGGAACCTCTGCACGATGTCATCTACAGTGTCACTTTGTGTGTTTACTGCTACATTGGATGAGTTGATTTGGTAGATTCGTTGAACTAGATTCAAGTCCTCACAAGCTTTGTCACCTAATAGTGAATCATGTCCATCAGGAACCACAACAGACATGAGGTGGTGTGCTTTGCCTTTAACCCTCACTTTTAGTCTGCATGTACCTTTGCTGTCAATGTTCTGTCCATTGTATGCTTTCAGTAAGACTGCCTTTTTGTGAATGATTGGCTTTTCTTTCATTGCACTGATGTCACTCACACTAATTAAGTTTGCTTTTGCGCTAGTGTCCATTTTGAGTGGAATTAACGCTCCATTAATCTGCAGCGGCACAATCCATTTGTACTCCATAACTACATGTGTCTGTTCAGTGCTTTGCATTACTGAGGGCTGTGCATTGTCTGGTAGAGTGTCACATGTTACTATACCCACAAAAAACGTGTCACTCAAATCTGTATCATTGACTACATGCACAGTCTGCCCTTTCTTATGTTTGCCTTTTGAAAAGCATTGTTTGGCAAAGTGATTTTTTCCTTTGCACCTTGTGCTTTGCTTACCAAAAGCTGGGCATTGTCTTGGCTGATGCTGTGATCCATACAGTTTGCAGTTAAACATGCTTTTCTCAGTCTGTTTGGTGTTGCTTAATTGCTGATGTGTTCTGGCTGGGCCTGACACAGCGCCGACCACTGCGCTCTCGCTCATTACTGTGGCACTCGTGTTTCCACTGAAAGTCTTAGCATGCTGCTGAGCTAGCTCACTGGCATGGCATATTTTTACAGCATCTTCTAAGGTAAGTTCAGTTTCTCTGAGAAGCCGTTCTCTGACTTTCTTTTCATAAACACCAAAAACAATCTGATCACGAATCATTGATGATTGCAAATCCGAAAAATTACAACTTTGAACCTTTAGCTTAAGATCAGTTAAGAAGCTATCAAATGTTTCTCTTGTTGCTGCATTCGAGAGTGCATACCTCTTGTAGGTTTCGTTTTGGGCGAGCAAACCTCATTGAGTGTGTTTCTGTCGTCCTCATTTGCAAATACAAACGTATTATACACTTTGATGGCTTGTGAACCTGCTATAGTTAGCAGCAACGCTATTTTTCTCGCGTCAGGTTTCGACTCCAATCCGATAGCCGACATGTACAGCATAAAATGCTGCTTGAAAGCTCTCCAATTACTGTCGACATTTCCCATAAGTTTCAATCCATCAGGCGGCTTCAAAGTATCCATGACAAATGTATAGAGACTACTTCTGGTACCATGTTATGTTCACTGATGTTTCAATAATGACATCTAGTTGTTAATGAATAGCTAGCTTGTGCTAGTCCTTTATTGACATGCTTTCTTAAGTTCTTTTCAAAACTTCCTGTATCCTGGAAAACTACCTTATAACTTACTATCAAATCTAGTACTGTGGTCATGAAATGTAATTGCATATCATTACACTTTCAACTCTCTGCTTTTTTGTTTTTTTTATATTTAAAGGGGCAGTGCTCTGCAGGCTACTCAGAAACAACCAATTTAAACGGCTTGTTCTTATTATTGAAGAAAACATATAAACAGCATCATTTTGAACACAGTAATAAAAAGAATTATTTGACTTGCTGATTTTGTATATATATATATATATGTACATTTACGCCGGACGTGCACAGAGTAATAGGTACAGTATTCTAAAAAAAAAGTGTGGGTCCGAATTTGAATCATCAAAACGTTTTCTGTCCTTTCAGCATACTCGTCTGTAACAAGTAATGTATTAAAAGGTAAATGTACCAGTATTTCCTGCACTAAAGCAGGAGGCATTTAGGGAGGAGTCAGCTGACTAAGCAGCTATTTCATAGTAAAGTAAGTAGAGATAGTTAATGTGTTACAACGTTAAAATATATCCAGACCACTAGAGAAAGCTACCACGCTGTATAGCCCATTGTGTAAACTCAAGCCGTGGAGAATGATAGAGATATGTTTGTTATTATTAAATGGCTAACACGATCCGGAGCTGTCGCTATAGGCCAGCACTAAAACAGAACAACACTGCTCCACTGTATCACTAATAAATTGTATTACACCATGAGCACAATAATAATCACTCTGGACTCTGAATGTGTGTCTTTGTGTGTGTTCTACTGTGTTTTTTATTTACGAACGGTGTCTTGGAACACCCGGTGTTTTGGAACAGTGTAATACACATTGCTGTGTATTGCCCGGGATTATTCTTTGAGGTCCCCAGAACAGGATTACAAAATAAACCAATTGTTTGGACAGTGAACTTTGTTGTTTGTCTTCTGTTACGTAATCACACCACCACTACACCTGCGCACTGCAAACCACTTTGCCACAGGCAGCCCTGCCCCTTTATATACAGCCGTGGAAGGCAAGAGATTAACAAAATAGTGGAAAATGGCCTTGGAAGATGCAGGGAGAGCTGTATCTCAATTGCTCCAGCGTAACTCAATCCAGAACGAATGAATGAAGTCCTAACCAAATAGCTTGTGCAAGATTCAAATATCGTATTTGGGCAGCAGTGTAGAGTAGTGGTTAGGGCTCTGGACTCTTGACCGGAGGGTTGTGGGTTCAGTCCCAGGTAGGGGACACTGCTGCTGTACCCTTCAGCAAGGTAATTTACCTAGATTGCTCCAGTAAAAACCCAACTGTATAAATGGGTAATTGTATAAAATAATGTGATATCTGTATAATGTGATATCTTGTAACAATTGTAAGTTGCCCTGGATAAGGGCGTCTGCTAAGAAATTAATAATAATACTATACAGCTATGGCCAAAAGTGTTGCATCACCTAGAATTTTAGGATTGAGACAGAATAATAATAAAAAAACTATATGAACATAATTTAAATATTTTATTTAAGATCATGTAATCAAAGAAACTACAAAATTATATCGCAAAAGTCCATCGAAAGCCCTAATAAAAGTACAGCATTTCATGTTAGATGTCACATGTTAAAATTTGTGTCAGATTGTTGTTAAGTATATGTATAGTTAAGTATAAATAAATAATAAAAAAAACAACAGGCTCACTTTGCAATACAGGCTACAAAACAATAAGTAGCCCTTTTGTATAGGATAATGAATATTACCATGCAACAGAGAGCGAATGAATCCTAGTCAACAATCTCCCTCCTGACCTGTGAGGGCGCTGTGTAACAGGAACATTGTGCCCCGGACTGGATGGTCTGGCAGTTCATTCCAGGGTCAGTCGGAAGCCGGCCATCCAGGAAGGGGGCGGAGTCACAATACCAGAAACACTTTCGGTAACACTGAAAGCAGTGAAGGATGTATCTTCACAGACATGTTGATGGATGGCATCCTTCAATTAAATTGGAAATACCCCTTCCCCACTTAGCAGGAATACAAAAGTGACCAACTGTTGCATCACACAGATGAAACTTCAGTACACATGCTCTTTGATTGTACATAGAATATAAAGTTTACAGCAATTATTTTTACAATATCAATCCAGCATCTGTTGACAAAGAGGAATGTGAACAGCACAACAGCACTGTTGGAGAAGCCAAGGCAATACACATTATGCATCATCTGTGAAGCCACTAGGATTTACTGGGCTTGGGTGCAAGTCTGTGAAGTAGACCCCCCCACACACACACAAATGAATACATCAGCACCACAATTTCAGTTACTCAAAAAAAATAATAATAGATTTTTATTTTCCAACAAACATATTGTAACTTATTTTATGACGACTGTGAACAAGACAGTTTAATCAATCCAGTAACAAGTAACAGGATATCTAAACATTTTAATAAATGAATGTAATTAATAACTTGATTTAGTTAATATTGAAACATATATCAATTTACTCAATGCTTAATGTTAATAGATTCCAGTGATTATTAGATTCACAAACATAAATCATAGGCATCAATTGCATTTTTAATTAATATTACCAAGTACAAAAGTTAGAGTGAAAACGTTTCTATGAAAAAACATATGTCTGCATCTAAAGACTTAGCCCATAGCACAAATGCATTCATTACAACTCATAAGCGAAAAAAGTATGTATTTATGGGTGCAGTAACTATTAATACAAAAAGTGCCTGCAATATGTTTGTTTCAGTTATTCAGCACATCCATCTTGAACATTGGTGTATATATATATATATATATATATATATATATATATATATATATATATATATATAGCCTGTCTGTACCCAGACACTGAACTTGCAGTTTGAAGCACTTTTTTATATTTTCAGACAAAATAAACAAACAAAACAAAACCTAGCTCATACGTAGAGCCCAACTATACTTTGCACCATCCCTGACTACTCACTGGATGGCTAAGCCGTTTACCAGCCAAACACATTATTTCAGACACAAGTGTAACTTTAACACAATACCCTTTTCCTTAGACAGTACTTCTTCCTTTACACAGCACTTGACTTCACTTGACTTGACTTGACTTCACTTGACAATCCAGCTCCCTGGTGATCTCCCTCAATGGAGCTGCAAGCTCTCTTTTTATAGTCTGTGGTTGTTCCCAATTGACACCAACTATCTCGATTGGGAACAGCCACATTCTCTCATGCCAACCACCACCAAAACACATACAACACCCACACTTTATTTACATGCAGAGATCTTGCTCTGCCAATATATATATATATATATATATATAATCTAAACTGAAATTTATAAAAGTACATTTATAATAGCAATAATAATACATTTCTTTGTAAATAATGTGAAATAATAAAAAGCTAGTTTAACATGAGCCAGCTGAGCAATCACATGACCTTTAAAACTGACCTATTGTCACATGACCTATAAAATTGACCTATTGTCAAAGCTCTCACACAATTTACAAATTTTTGTTTTGATTGTTCTAATCCCAGTAGAATTGGGAAGAGCTCAACACTTATATATGTATTATGTTTAGTCACTAAAATGAGCAAAAAAATCAATAGAATTTCTAAATTAATGTTTTATAAAAGTAAGTATTTAAAAGTGTCTACAAAAGAAAACATCTGCATCTCAAGACTTTGCCCATAACACAAATGCAGTCAATATAAATCATAAGCAAAAACAACATTATATGAACACACATTATATTTGGGTACCTTGCACTCCCCCTGATGCTGGCACTGTGTGCAGCAAACCACAGAAGCCTTTTCTGTTATGAACAATTTCATGTTCTCTCTACAGCTTCTCCCAGAGTACTGAATATCATATGCCATGGGCCCTTTAATGCTGAACCCAAGGTAAAAAGAGACTTTGTAGCCATTTTTTACATCTGCTCTTTTGTCAGGCTGCACTCTGAGTTTTACTTTGCCTTGCTGAGCAAACACCTCATGACCCTCGGTTCTGCCTTCTACACGACACAGTAGTTTTTTGACCTCGTCATTTTTCCATACTTCTCCATTGTGCCAAAGTTTGTTTATCTTAGAAAGATCATCAAAGCAGGTATCGATTTGGAATTTGTGAACAACTCTGCTCAGTCCTGAGGACTGTCCAAGGAAGAAATGAGGTACAATAAATCTTGAACGAAGATGAAGTTCATACTGGTTCTGAAAGCATTCCCGGATTTTGTCCACGTAAGACTTGGTCCCTTCTTTGGGCCACAACAGCAGCAAAGCTAGGAAATACATCTCTGCTGAGGTTTGGGATTTGTCTTTCTCTTTATCTGACAGTACATTTTTCAGGATAAATTCCAGTTCTGTGTGATCTGTAATATTCACAGACCCGGGGTTGATGCAGTTCAGGACAATGTTAGCCAAGATAAAGTTTAAGTCATCTTCTTTTGTTTTTGTGCTTGAATTATAAATGCATTGCCAACTCTGTTTAATTTTCTCCATTGTGGCAGCATCTCTTCTCTTAGAGAGGTAGTGAAGGAGTCCCGGAAAACTTGCCGCTCTTTCGGCCTCTAGGTATTTCCTGTTCTGATCGACAGCTTCGGTTTCTACATGACTGTTACATTCAGAACTTGTATACTTCTGAAAACAGTCAGCCACTTCTTTGTGAATATATTCACTCTCTTCTTTCATCTGACTTGGTTTGGAGTAAGTGAGATAAGACTCATAAAAATCAAAGACCATTTTAACACGGTCTTTTAGTGTAGTAAGAAAAGGCTTCTTCTTGAGTATCTGAAGGAACTGTTTGTTACTGTCATTTTTACAGATGCTGTCAATTTGCAATTCATGTTTTAAGAATTTCTTCATTTCCTCTTGAAGTGGGTGCAAAGTGGAAAGAGTGTCAAAGACATGGCTAGCGACTTGTAACTCGCCAAAGAGCCCATTGGTATTATAAATCGAGGGCCCTTTTCTAGTCCACTGATTTTCTAAGTCAACTGGACCTTCTTTATTAGCTAAAACTTGTTCCTCCTGAAATGCATCAATGGAATCTTCCGCCACACTGAGAAATATATCCAACTGATCAGGACGTTTTTCTTTCACTTTAGAGTGCATTTCATGTTTGTAAATCTGTCCCAAAGTGTCAGCAACAAATGAATTGTTTTCATCTCGCTCTTTAGCACATTTTGCCCATTCGCTTGCCTTTGAATAGTTTTCCTCTCTGATATAATAAAATCTTGCCAGAGCTTGAGGAATAACTGCACTCTTTACAAACAACTTGGCCGCTGTGGTCAAAACTGCAATACATTTGTCATTGCTTCTCTCACCCTCACGTATGTCTTCAATCAATTGAGAAAACTTGGTGCTCTTTTGCCTTGTGACCAGCATATCTTGTATGTCATGCATAAACAAAGGATCATCATCCATTTCCTTCACAGATAAAGATGAGAGCAAGTCTTCTGTGATCTTGCTCCTGCTTACTTCTTTTGCTCCCAGCTCTTCACAACACTGAGTGGCAATCATTTTATGAGCCATGCGTACTCTCTCAGTCTTCACTGAATTTTTAAAACGAATTAAAAGACCAGAAAAAGACTCCATCTGTTCTTCCACAGGTTTACTGCCATGCACTGGATCTTTAGATTGTAAAAAACGCTCACAAACAGACCCTAACAATGAAGAATTGGAAACATAAGAATTCAACAAGGCTAGAAAGGAAATTAGCTGTGCTTCTTTACTGTGTTCCTGTCTGTCCTTGAACATTTCTTGGACGACATCTTCAACATAGCTTTTCTTAAAATCATTTTTCATGATCAGAAATCCATAGAAGGTTTTGTGATTTTCATAAGATTTTTGTATCTCCTCTAGTTTTTTCTCAAATGAGGATTGTTCTATCTCTGACAGTTTGTTGGTTATGCACACGCTCTCTGTCATGCTTTCTGCAGGATTCTCAGATCTTATGCAGCTCAAAATTATAACCACTGGGCTGTTATGATGAATGTTTCTTTTTTCAATTTCATCCAGGATGTTCTTTTGCAGTTCTTTAATATTTTCAGATGCTTCCAAATCATCAACTAAAAGGAGTACAGTCTGTTTCCTTCCTCCATTCACGAACAAGTCTAGCACCTGACCAGCAATGGCAGCTGCCTTAACAAAGTTATTGTTAAGCACGGCACACTTGAATGTTTTCCTCAAATCCCACAAAACATGCTTGGCTAAAGTAGTTCCACCACAGCCTGGATAATGAAATAAATTCACACACACTAAGCTTTTGGAAAGCCAGCTTTGTTTTTTAATTAAGTTATTCAGATCTTCATACTTATCCCTTTTGATAAACTGTAAGGATTCTTGCATCTCAGAAAGGTAAAAGTTTAACCATGTGACTTTTCCTCCTCTGTAAAAGTACTCTTCTTCTGCTTTACAGGCTGTGGTATCTTTTTCTGTGTTAACGCATTCATTTTCATGTAAAATGTCAAGATAAGTCATGGAATCACCTTTCATTTTATCAGGTAAAAAATGACCTAGAGTAATAGGGGACAAATATTTGTATAATGTCTGTTTACGTGCCATCTCATTCTGCATATATTTGGCTGGATTATTGCGTACAGTCCTCTTTGTTCATATAAAAAGTGAAATTCTGGGCGGCAGGATCTCTCAAGGCATTTTTTTCAGGAACAATTTCTCCAAGAAGCTCTTTTTTCACCTCATCAACCTAGAACAATCACAACCAGTCTGTAGTCTTCTGAAGCAAGTTAAGAGATGTCTTGTTGTGTTACACCAATGTGTTCTGCAAAAAACAAAAACTAAATGTAAGAATATAAGAACATTTACAAACAAGAGGAGGCTGTTCTATCCATCAGTGGTTGCTGATTAATCTCAAAACTATTAAGATGGCTCCTAAAGGACCCCAATAAGACAGCATCAACAACATGACTAGGAAACACATCCCATATCATCACCACTCTGTCTACTACCCTGTGTCTCCACTGAATTTCTAACTGTGTCCTCTGGTCCTGGTTTCTTTGCTGCACCTAATGGTATTGGCTAGTGTTCACTTTGTCAACTACTTTTAAGATTTCAATCAAGCCCCTCCTACCCCCATTGCTCTAGGCTATATATGACCGTAAGAGTATTTAAAAGGTTAAACTTTGTTATGATGGTCTAGCACCTGGAAATGTAAAAAGGGAGTTCAGAAATGTGTAACAGTATAGTTTGGAAAGAAATAGGCCCCCGGTCGCCATGACGACTTGATGTTATAAATAATTTGTTTTTATTGAGGAACTCATAGAACAATTACAGTACAATTGAAACAAGAACAAATGAGATCCCCATTTTCTTCTTACCAGAATTGAACACCAGTGCATTGTACAACCGCATCATATCCTCCTTAGATTTGTATACCCTCCCATTCTGTGTATTGCTCTATCAACCCTTATAGAACAATGCACAAAATGGCAGTGTGGCTTGTGTATCTGTTTCTCTGTTATCCACAGAGGCAGCTGAGCTATACCAGAGGTCATCGTCAGAATCACAAAACAGTTCTACAGTCACTTCACATGCACTGCTGGAAATACCTCAGCCTTGAGCTTCCAGGTTAAATCAGGTGTAAGACCAGGGGCTCGTTTCATAAAAGCGATTTGCAAGAAATCGCTGTCGCAGACCCCTCACAGGTTGCAATTTGTGTTTCATAAAACTTTTGCAGGGCTGCGACGTTGCAGATTTTCACTAGAAACCTGCAACTGCCAGACATAGGTTGAAAGTAGCAATTTCCATCACAGATCCTGTTTCAGGACATACCATGGCGCTCATACTACTAGCTCGCTGTGGAACTGTACGCTGTATTGAACGGTTTTCTCAGGTAAAACACTCTGATGACAATATGAACTTGTCTCTGTATTTTATAACCCCCCCACTGACCCCACCGCCACACACCACACACCACACACGGTATACTTTTTTTTTTTTTTTACAAAAGGTTTAAATAATTACAAAACAAAATGATGTATTTTATGACATGTGACCCAAAGTTATGTGGGTGAAAAATAACACTAACCGATGCAAGGTCAAGTTGTAAAAACGTTAGGTTACTTACCGTAACCCTGGTTCCTTGAAAGAGAAGTCGACCACGAATGACATTACGTATTGGATATGCCTGCCCATTGGGTAGGTATCGCTGAGCTCTCTATACCAGAGCTGCCGATAGGCCCCTTCCTGGGATGATACACTTGGCCCCTTCTCTTTCAGGGAACCAGGGTTACGGTAAGTAACCTAACGTTCCCTTTCAATTCGAAGACGACCACCAATGACATTACATATGGGATAATGTATATTAGAGCCATCGCGAGGGAGAAGGAACGGCAGCATATGAGGGATGCACTAGCACTATCTAACCCAGGGGTTAGCGATCTGAACTTACACCCTGAAGGACCCTCATGCCTAATGAAGGCAGGGCAGGGTCTACCACATTAAGGTGGTAGAACCTGGAGAAGGTATGCGGCGTAGCCCAGCTAGCCGCAGTACAAATATCAGACATTGAGGCCCCTCCATCCTCCCAAATACGCATGCAGGAGCTGTGCACAGACAGCGTCTGCAGCTCACTGATCCGCTTAGTGCAGGTGACAGCTGGGAGAAAGTGGTGGAGAGCAAGGGAGACTGCTGGCAACTCCAGCATGTTTATGTGCAGGGATGTCCAGCGGTCCGGCCAGGATCTGCGTACTCCTCTGCCTTCCCAGACCACCCCCCAACCCAAGTTGGAGGCATCTGTCGTCACCACTTGGCGGTTTAACACTACTCCCATTCGCACACCTTCGTGCAGGTGAGAGGTAGAATGCATTGAGCCACGCTTGTAGTGGGCGCATGCAAAGCAGACTCAGCTGAATGGCCATCAGACCCAATTATTTCTTTCACAATAGCAGGGTGACCTGCGATCCCTGTTGGAACAGGGAGAGGCAACCCTGAATAGCTGCAACTATCGTGTGACAGGTATGCGTGCATCGTACTGGAGTCCAGCCGGAGCCCCAAGTACGTTGTGCACTGCACCTGTGTAAGCCGACTCTTTGCATCGTTGATGGTGAGGCCCAGCCTCGCAAGATGCTCTGTCACGACCGCCGTGTGGGCCACTGCTCCCTCTCACGGAGGTGGGGTCTACGAGACGAATGGTTCGCTTGCACAGCAAGATGGCCACTTCCTTCTGAAGTATCGAGGCCGGGAGAGGGTCTGTCATGGAAGTATTCGTGATACCTCGAAAGAGAGGCGGTCCCAAGTGGAACTGAAGCGCATAACTGTTTTGCACGGTGGCGAGCACCCAGGAGTCTGAGGTGCAAGCGTGCCACTACTGCAGCTGTTGTGCCGAAAAGGGGGTCTGAGGCCGCCAGTCTTCTGGGGCCCTGCTTAGGCTGCTGAGGCTGCAGTGGGACAGTTTGGGTGGCTGTTTAGGGCGTTGGCCCTGGAAACGCCTCCTGTGACGCTGGTGTGTGGGCTGGCCACATCCTGCGTTCCCTTTGCCTGTCGGTTGGGCCAGGTTGTTTGCTGCTGGTGTGCCCTGTAGGCGATGCCTTAGATCACCCAGCAGAGCCGTGGAGACAGAAACTGTCCTGGTGACAGTCCGCGTCTGAGGAGCTCGTCAGCGGTTTGACCTGCCCCACTCAGAAGCACGGGGAGGGAGCAAGCGGCCACCTGCCGGAACGCCTTGCCTTCCCATTGGGATCTCTGTAAGATCTCCTCCACGGCTGGCCCAAAGGTAAGTCCTGGGGATATAGGCGCATCAAGGAGCGCGGCCTTATCCGCATCAGGAATTCTGGCTTGTGACAGCCACAGCTGTCTACGAGCCACAATCAAGATAGCCAGGCTCTGACCAAGAGCTTGCCCCTGGAGACAGGAGATCTGCAGCAGTGTGCTGGACAGGGGCCTCACACAGTACACCGTCCATTTAAGCCGTGTTTGACATGCGAGTTGCCTGCACCTCTGCCTGAGATGTGTTTCCGTCACCTTGCATTGAGGGTCTGGGCACGCCGGGTCTCTAGCCAACCCACCCATAGGTAGGGCCTTAACTAGGGCCGTGATGGTGGAGTCTACCGGGGGGAACCACACCTAGCCAAGCTTTTCCGCACCTTCTAGAGAAGCAAGCAGTGCGGTCTGCTTTAGCACGCAAGGCCAGACGATCCTAGGAGGAGTGTACCTCCGCCATGAAATCTGGGAAGGCCGGGGACTTTTGAGGGTGAGGAGCCATCGCCTGCATCCGGAAAATGGACCAGCGTGGTTTTGCCGCTGGCGTCCACGGGACCTGCAGGAAGGCTGCATAAGTGCCGAAACTGAGCTAGACAACGGGGGAGCACTGGCTTCCAAGGCTACCTTGAGGCCAGGTTCTTCCTCAGCAGGAGGTTCGCCTACCTGCATGTCAGAGGAGAAGGTTGCCCCTTCCCCAGAGGCCGCTATAGAAGCGTGTCCTCTTGTGCCTGCTGGGGAGCCTCTTCCCATCTACTCTGAACTCCCCTGGGGGAGGGGGAGTATGGCAGTTGGGGCTGCAACGGAGCTGGGACTGCGGTCGAAGCCACAGGTGCCTGTTTGGCCAAGAGCTCTAGGATCTGGGCCATCTGGGCTTTGAGGTCCACAATGTCTCTGCAGACATGGGGAGCGACTACATGAGGCCTGCGCATCGGGGATGTCCAGCAGGGGGGTCCTTGTACAGGTCATGGAGGAGGGGCTCTGGGGCTCCAAAAGCCGCTGACTTGCTTCTTTCACCCGGGGCTGAAAAACCACACAGATGCTGCAGGCCACGTGCCTCTCAAGGGCCAAGGTGGCATGCTGGATGCCCAAGCACCGCGCACAGAGGGTATGTTTATCCTACTTCGGGATATTTGCGTTGCAGGTCGTGGAACTCTCACTTGCCTGACATGGGTCTGGTGTTGTGCATGGGCTGTGCACTGATCACCGCTTGCACTGCGCTCAAGCAGAGGGTACCGAACACCGTGTGTACCGTGGGCACCGCGTACCATGCAGCACCGTATGCCCGTGCAATAGTGTAGCAGTGGCACCAAGCACTGTGTGCACCACGTGTACTGTGCATACTGAGCTCCGTGCACAACGAGTACCGTAGCACTACGTGCACTGAGTACCATGCAGCACCGTGCGCTCTTGTGCTAGCTCTGTGGCAGTGGCCAAGCACCGTGTGCACGGTGCACCATGTGCACCGTGCACTGTGTGCACCATATAACACTGTGCGTTCGTGCACTAGCACTGTAGCAGTGGGCACCAAGCACTGTGTGCACCACGTGCACCGTGCGTACCAAGCAAGTACTGTGTAGAACTGTGCGTTCGTGCACTAGCACTGTTGCAGTGTGCACCATGCACCGTGCATACAGAGCACCCTGTGCACTGAATACCAAGAGCACTATGTGCACCGTGTACCGTGCAGCACTGTGACTGTGCACTGACGCTGTAGCGCTGGGCACCATGCGCTGTATGCATTTATGACTTTGCGCACTGAGATACCTAAGTATCAACAGCTATGCGTGCACCACGGTACCAAAGCACGGGGGTGGAGGGGCGCTATGAAATTGTGCCTACCCTAACCGCAAGGTCACACACACCTGGTCATCATGGTAGAATAGATAGTATAGGGGAGAGCATACAGTTTCTTTATAAGGCCCGACTCACTGAGGTGGGCGGGCCTATGCAGCTGGCGAGGTCTACTCGACAGCGGGGATGCGACAAGGCCTAGCCCCGTGGAGGAACGGTGTACTCTCAGGAAGAATAGACAACCACTTGCGGATGACTGCACAGGCAGTTGCTCACACACGACAGACAGATACAAAGAGCGGCCTACCATGCAAGCAAGGAGGCCGCTGAAAGACAGAAAGGCAAAATGCTCTGTCTTTTTCAAAGTCATTGATTCTGGGAAAGTAGCGAGCCACCTTTCAGCACGAATGCAAGGGAAATACAATCGACTCGATTCGACTCGATAAGCTCTTTTCTATCAACACACTCAGCTCAACACAGAGGTCTTACTGTACCGTCTTGAGAGGGAAAAAGAGAAATGGCTTCCTCGGGATGACAGTTTTATTCCCGGTGGGCGGGACCAAGTGCATCATCCCAGGAAGGGGCCTATCGGCAGCTCCGGTATAGAGATCTCAGTGATACCTACCCAATGGGCAGGTATATCCCATACGTAATGGCATTGGTGGCCATCTTCTAATTGAAAGGGAACAAACACGGTTTATTTATTAAATACAATCATAAACCAAAAGTCCAGATTTATTCAGTATGATAATAGCATTATTCGGAAGATTGCATTGCTTTAAACTGGCGACAATGCCGTGCAGCAATTACGTGAATAATAATAATAATAATAATAATAATAATAATAATAATAATACAAACAAAATTAAATGTGTACAAGAAATAAGCTAAATAACACACAAATGTGATACAAATAAATACATAGAGGAGGTTGTGTGGTCCAGTGGTTAAGAAAAGGGCTTGTAATCAGGAGGTCCCGGTTCAAATCCCACCTCAGCCACTGCATCATTGTGTGACCCTGAGCAAGTCACTTAACCTTGTGCTCCGTCTTTCGGGTGAGACGTAGTTGTAAGTGACTCTGCAGAGGATAGTTCACACACCCTAGTCTCTGTAAGTCGCCCTGGATAAAGGCGTCTGCTAAATAAACAAATAATAAATAAAATGGACCAAATATTGAGGTGACAAAAATAGTGACAAGCGCCTCCTTCACAATAGATAAAATCTAAAAGAAACCCAAATAAGGAAGCTTTGTTGCAGCAGCCACCTGCATGTTTTTACCTGCCCCACACATTTAAATAGTGAGGCTAAACGCAGCTTGATTATCAGGCATGCCCATGAAGACTAATAAAAGTGTCCAGGTAGCGGGTGTGCTCAGCTGGCTACATACGTTTTGTCCAAAAGACCATTTTCAGTAAACACAGATCAGTACACTTTTTCTTTAAATACGTTTGCTACACAGCGTTGATTTTTTTTTCTACACAGCTGAAGAAAGCTTTCCTTTATGTATGTATAGAACTTCAAAGTACAGCGTGTCACTTTTCACAGCTCCAAATCTCTTGTCCACAGTGAGATATTTTATTTTTCCTCGATCAACTTTAAAGCGTTTTCGTCTCCCTTCTTTTAATTTCGTTCTGTTCACTAGATCTATCAATTTCCTTTTTATTTCAGCTACGGTTCTTTGCTCCTCCCAACAGTGTTTACTGCAGAAGTGATCATTTGCAATTTTTTTTGTCTTCGTCACTATAAAGAAGTTCCAGAAAACTTGCCAAATAGAACGGATTTGTGTCAACCAGCCCCGTTTCAATAATTGTATCTTTTTTTTATTCATAAAAAAATTGCTTTCTTTTGCAACCCTGCTATTGTGTATTTACCTAATCGGTCACTGTGCCTTAAAATGTATTACCGAGTTAGTGATTTCACTCATCGCAGATTGCAAAAGAGTGAGCTCAAGCGATGGCACTTGTGAAGTGCTTTATGAAACACACACAGCGCCAACCTTCAGAGTATCACATGCGGGAGCTGGCCAAGACAAAGCCAGGGGACCTGGACAATACTGACACATTGAAGAACCTTCAGAGTATCACTGACCGAGACAAAGCCAGGGGACCTGAACAATACTGACACATTGAAGAACCTTCAGAGTATCACTGGCCGAGACAAAGCCAGGGGACCTGGACAATACTGACACATTGAAGAACCTTCAGAGTATCACTGACCGAGACAAAGCCAGGGGACCTGAACAATACTGACACACTGAAGAACCTTCAGAGTATCACTGACCGAGACAAAGCCAGGGGACCTGAACAATACTGACACATTGAAGAACCTTCAGAGTATCACTGACCGAGAGACAAAGCCAGGGGACCTGAACAATACTGACACATTGAAGAACCTTCAGAGTATCACTGACCGAGACAAAGCCAGGGGACCTGAACAATACTGACACATTGAAGAACCTTCAGAGTATCACTGACCGAGACAAAGCCAGGGGACCTGAACAATACTGACACACTGAAGAACCTTCAGAGTATCACTGACCGAGACAAAGCCAGGGGACCTGGACAATACTGACACATTGAAGAACCTTCAGAGTATCACTGACCAAAACAAAGCCAGGGGACCTGGACAATACTGACACATTGAAGAACCTTCAGAGTATCACTGACCGAGACAAAGCCAGGGGACCTGAACAATACTGACACATTGAAGAACCTTCAGAGTATCACTGACCAAGACAAAGCCAGGGGACCTGAACAATACTGACACACTGAAGAACCTTCAGAGTATCACTGACCGAGACAAAGCCAGGGGACCTGGACAATACTGACACATTGAAGAACCTTCAGAGTATCACTGACCGAGACAAAGCCAGGGGACCTGGACAATACTGACACATTGAAGAACCTTCAGAGTATCACTGACCAAGACAAAGCTAGGGGACCTGGACAGTACTGACACATTGAAGAACCTTCAGAGTATCACATGGCGGAGCTGACCAAGACAAATCCAGGGTAGGTAGTGCATATTTTTACTCCCAGTTGTTATTAGCTGATGTGAGGGTGAGACCCTCACTGTAATATTGAACTGCCTGTTATTGTGATTATTATTGTGATTGTTATTCTACTGGCAATAGAGTCATGGGTTTATTATGTATTGTGTGTGACGTTGATCAAGTGAGTTTTATATAGGATGGTGTATTGTTGTAATTAGATTAGGGCACTTCCATTAATTAAGTTGCTGTAGTTATACATGTGGAACAAGGGTTTTGTTATAGCCATATGTTCGGTAATCTTCCAATGGAGGGGGTCATGCTAATTCAGTCTTTACTGGTAATAGTTAAGGACTAAAGAGTAATAATGACAATGATAACAATAAGTAAGCAATATAATAGTTTAACAATCATTTGTAAAAAAAAAAAAAAAAAACGCTATTCATGCAGGTTAAACAAATACATATAAATGAGAAGAAACATGTACAGAAACAAGAAACATTATTGCCATGCAGGCAATAAAAATGTGCATTATAAATATCATATGGGAGATACTGAAATTGTATAAAAGGAATATATGAAAAAGACCTAAGAGTTTATGTTGACTCAGACAATCAACACAGTCTACTGAACACATTATACTGAACACAGTCAACACAGTCTACTGGAACACATTATACTGAACAAGATCAACACAGTCTACTGGAACACATTATACTGAACACAATCAACACAGTCTACTGGAACACATTATACTGAACACAATCAACACAGTCTACTGGAACACATTATACTGAACAAGATCAACACAGTCTACTGAACACATTATACTGAACAAGATCAACACAGTCTACTGAACACATTATACTGAACACAGTCAACACAGTCTACTGGAACACATTATACTGAACAAGATCAACACAGTCTACTGGAACACTGAACACAATATACTGAACACAATCAACACAGTCTACTGGAACACATTATACTGAACACAATCAACACAGTCTACTGGAACACATTATACTGAACAAGATCAACACAGTCTACTGAACACATTATACTGAACAAGATCAACACAGTCTACTGGAACACATTATACTGAACAAGATCAACACAGTCTACTGGAACACATTATACTGAACACAATCAACACAGTCTACTGGAACACATTATACTGAACAAGATCAACACAGTCTACTGGAACACATTATACTGAACAAGATCAACACAGTCTACTGGAACACATTATACTGAACAAGATCAACACAGTCTACTGAACACATTATACTGAACACAATCAACACAGTCTACTGGAACACATTATACTGAACACAATCAACACAGTCTACTGAACACATTATACTGAACACAATCAACACAGTCTACTGGAACACATTATACTGAACACAATCAACACAGTCTACTGAACACATTATACTGAACACAATCAACACAGTCTACTGGAACACATTATACTGAACAAGATCAACACAGTCTACTGGAACACATTATACTGAACACAATCAACACAGTCTACTGGAACACATTATACTGAACACAATCAACACAGTCTACTGAACACATTATACTGAACACAATCAACACAGTCTACTGGAACACATTATACTGAACACAATCAACACAGTCTACTGAACACATTATACTGAACACAATCAACACAGTCTACTGGAACACATTATACTGAACACAATCAACACAGTCTACTGGAACACATTATACTGAACACTAGTATAATAATCTTATTAATAGGCTGGCCGCTGGAGAGGTCAGCTGGCAGTAAGATATGTCGTTAGGCGAGTGCATTCTACCTAAATACATAGTAGATGTCCTCTACCCCATATATGTGTGTAGTAGTTAGGCTACATAGCATATACAGTCATAGCCTATATGTTACATGCATCTGTGTGTGGTGTAGCTTGCTTATGTATTCTCATTGGATGACAGCAACGCGGTAAATAAAAATATGTTCGTTCCGTGGCGAAAAGAAAAATCAGCGCCTCGCCCGTGCTGCGTCCGCGCGCGCAGACTATAATGGGAAGTTTCTGTATTTCTTACACGTTTCAGTGTGAACGATCCTAACGCAGTGGCTAAGCCACTGCCTGGCAGAAATCTGGGGGGGGGGGGCACGTGACCAGGCGTGCCCCCCCTACGCGTCGCCACTGATGAGAGGGATGTAATCATGTGAGGGACGCTGCTCCATCACACCTAAACAATTTTTAACAACATTATTGTCATGAATCTTCTTATGTTCAGTGGAACCTGTTAATTCTGATACATGTTTCACCACATGACTCTTTCAACACATGTACATTGGCATCAAACTAGACATTGATAGTTTTGATATGTCACTGTTTTATTTATCAGTATTTAATATATCTATAGTGTCTATTTGCCTCTGTCCTAAGTCTGCCTCCACTTAATTTCCAACTGTGTCCTCCGACCCTGGTTTCTGTGCTGCACCCAGATCTTTATAGATAATATTACATTCATTTGTGCAAATAAACAATGAAAACAAAGCACTTTAGGAATACATATAAAACCCATCACCTTACCTTCTGTGCTGTCTCTCCAAGCCTTTCTAAACAACAACTGTGGAAACAAGGTGTTTATAGAACCTTGCTGAAGACTCCGCCCCTCATCGGGGTGACTGACAGATCATTAATAATGGATCATGAACATTATGAACCTGTACATTAATGGAAACACCCTTAATCAGTTTGAAATGTAAATAAACTAGTTCCTCCTTAACTTGAGGAACAGATTATTAAAACTGGTTATGTATCAGTTGCTGTGGTTCACAATGTATCATTGCACTGTACTGTACATGATAATACAAAATAAAAATCAACTATACTGCTTGGGATCTTTATTTTTGTGTACCAGTTTAGGTCAATCAGGGGGGCATAATTCCGGTTAGAGCAAAACAATGTGAAGGAGACTTCCCCTTTAATGCACTCAGATCAATACAATGTGATTGGGACTTCCCCTTTAATGCACTGATACAGTGCTGAGAAGCACTTTTTTACTGATGATTTAGGAGTAAAAAGGGATTGTGTGTGAAAGCACCTTTTACAATTAAATAATGCAGGTCACGTTTGTTATTGGACTAGAAAGTCTTTTTGGTTGCAACAATTTGTTAAGTGTTAAAGTTTCATTTTCACAAAACTGAAACTGAAAGAAAGCTACATTACATAAGAAGGAGGGGCAGCATTCCTGCGAGTCAGGTTGTTGGACTTGTTTAGTTTAAAAAGATCTCAAATGACAACAAACTCAATTGTTCTGCAGGTGGTAATTTTTTTTGCCTTTAATTAATTAATAACCAGTTTTAATAATCTGTTCCTCAAGTTTAATTGCATTTATATAGCACTTTTTATACAAAAAAGAACAAACCACAATACTTTTGTATATAATGTCATTTAAATACAGTATACACATAATACAAAAGCAGCAATTACATTAAAACCCACTAAGATAAGAAAGCCATTTTATAAAAGTGTTTAGTTTTGACTTGAAAACTGTAACAGTCCCAGCTTCCCTGACAAATGAAGGCACAGCATTCCATATTTTGGGAGCTCTACAAGAGAAAGCCTTACTTCCTGTGTTGCTTTTGTTGACCCTAGGAATAACCAGCAGCCCCACATCCTGTGATCGCAGAGTGCGGTTTGGAAGATACGGGGTCAGTAACTCCTGCAAATAACAAGGTGCTAATCCATTCAGGGCCTTGTAAGTTAACAGAAAAATCTTAAATTTATTCTATACTGCACAGGGAGCCAGTGTAAAGAGGCTAAAACAGGGGTGATATGTTCACTTTTTCTTTTTGTGATCGATTGTTTTTATTTTCCATCAAAACAGCTTATACAAAAGATCTTGAGAGAATTCGTACAGTTACAAAGAAAGCAAAACAAAACATAACATAACATAAAATGAAATGAACTATACACATTGGTGTCTCAGAGCTTGCGATTTAAAATAATCATAAAGAAAAAATATATCCATATATATACATACATATATACATACATAATTATAAAAAAGTAAACAAAAGTACCATACTAAAATGATGCCAGAGGAGGTCAGACCCCACGCATGGAGTGTGGAAGCACTAGCTTTGTTAATGTGAGCTGTAGTGTATTCCAACCTGACAATGTCCCTGAACATGCCCAGCCACAGCTGCTGTGGTGCAGCATTAGGAGAGACCCAGGAGCAGACTGTAGCTTTTTCTGCAGCTGTAGTAGCTCTCATATGTTGAACCAGCTCTGTCAGTTCCTGTAAGGTAATCAAAGAAAAAGCCCCCATAGTAGCCTTAATAGGTGTAGTTGGTAAAATTGTGCTGGAGTCCTCCTTAATAGAAGGTGTCTGTGGAATCTTTTTTCTGATATCTAGTATTTTATTTTTAAAGAAATGTAAAAAGTCATTACAGTTGTGAGAGGAGCCAATATCAAGAGTGGGACTATTAGAGGAAGGATTATTTAATTTATCTAGGGTAGCTAAAAGAAATCTAGGATTATTTTTATTTGTTTCAATTAAATTAGAATAATGTGATCTAGCCAACGCCAGAGCCTTCCTATATTTAACCAGGTGGCTCTTCCATGCGATGTAATGAATGTGCAATTTAGATTCCTGCCATCTCCGTTCTCATTTATGACCTTCATATTTCATCTTACGTGTTATATCATTAAATCACGGTGAGCTTTTTTTAAAAGACACTCTGAGTTTTGATTGGCGCTACAGTATCTAAGATACCAGTCAAGGAGGTGTCGTAGGTATTAACCAGCTCATCTACTGATGAGGACTCAGCGTTAATGAGCTCAAGACATCAGAAAGCTTAACCTCAATTGAAGAATTAATCACCCGGGATTTATATGTACTGTCCACATTCTTTGTAGATACTGGCAGATTCACCTCAAAAAGAATGGCAAGATGATCAGAAATAATAAGATCTAGGGTTATGATGTTCTTAACAGCTAAACCACAAGAAATTACCAGATCTAAATTATGGCCATGATTAAGCGTAGTACCTCTGACATGCAGGATGTGAGCTAAGGAATCTAGTAGTCTCAAAAATTTCAAGGAGTTAGAATCAGAATCAATGTCAACATGAAGATAAAAATCACCCAATAAAAGAATCCTATTATATTTGACTGTCAATATGGATAGCAGATCCCCAAATTCAGTCAGAAATAGTGGGTTTGACTTAGGTGGTTGATAAAAAATTACAATATGAACAGGTAATGGACTGTTAATGTCAAGGTTAAAACTTCAAAAGATGAATAACCTGTTTGAATTTCCTGTTTTATTGTAAGTTCACTATGTAAAACAGTAGCAAGTCCACCTCCCCGCCCAGTAGAGCGAGCTATCTGGAAAAAAGAATAGTTAGGTGGAGAAGCCTCAATCAGGGGAACATTGTCATTCGGAACAAGCCATGTTTCAGTTAAAGAGAGAATATCAATGTTGTAATCCTAAATAAAATCATTAATTAACAGAGACTTATTAGACAGGTACCTGGCATTAAATAAACCCAGGCATACATTGGTCCAATCAAGAGCATGTGATTGAGCAGGGGTAATAGGAATTTGATGAAGGTTACTGTAACACACACCTCTGTGCTACAGGAATGGCAGGATACTTTAACATGAATTTGACATGCCTCTTTAGATTCCCTCCCCTCCCCAGTTCCTAATTTAAATACCCTGCAAGGTGATGTTTGATGTTATCAGCTACCCTGCCTGCTCCGGACCTATTTAGATGCAGTCCATCTTTCCTCTACTATCTATTTATTTTCCAAAAGCAATCCCAGTTGTTTATAAATCCCAGCCCTTCTTGCACACACCAACCAGCCAGCCAAGTATTAAACACCTTAATTTTACTGTATACTTCATCCCCACCACCAACAACAGGTAGTAGACCTGAGAGAATAATTCTGCATCCTAACTTTTTCAGCTGTCTTGTTAATGATTTAAAATCCTCTTTCAGAATCTCAGATTTTCTGTTCCTTATGTCATTTGTACCAGCATGTACAATGACCACAGACTCTCTTTTGTGATTTAATAATCTGTACACTCGTGATTCAGTATCCTTTACTTTTGCTCCAGGGAGGCAGGTAACAACCCTATTATGGGATCTTTACAGGTAAAATCACTGTCGACACAGAGTATAATTGAATCACCTACTAACAACACCTCACCCCTGTGTTCATCCAGCACTAGGTCGTCATTGCTCAGTGCTTGGAATCTATTAGCTAGATCAATCTCCTCTCTAAGCTGACTGCTCGGTGTCGTCCTCCTCTTCGTTCTTTTTCTGACAGTTACCCAGTCCCCACTCACTTCCTTCCTTTCGTCCATATTTACCTTCTCAGGTCCCTCTACACATACAGCAGGTATTAAATAAATCATTCATTAATTATCAGTTCATTATTTATCAGTTCATTAATTATCAGTTTGTGTGTGAAAGCAGTAAAAGGAGAGTGTGTGTGCAAGCACCTTTTACAATTAACTAATGCAGGTCACATTTGCTATTGGACTAGAAAGCCTTTTTGGCTGCAACAATTTGTTAAAAGTTTAAAGTTTCATTTTCACAAAAATGAAACTGAAAGAAAGCTACATTACATAACAAGGAGGGGCAGTATTTGTGTGAGTCAGGTTGTTGGACTCTTGTTTAAACAGATTTCAAATGACAAACTGAATTGTTCAGCATGTGGTGATGTAGGAGTGTGCTGATAGTCATAATTGCCTTTAAGTATTCATCAGCAGGTATTAAATAAATCTTTCATTAATGAATGATCAGTTTCTGGCCTTTGCATGGCGGTACATCAGTAAAAATGTAAGCGCCCCGGATGAGAGGAGTCAGCTTTTAGAACACGCGCAGAAGGTAATTGCAGTGGATTGGTACACTGTTGTAAAGGTGAGGGACGGACAGCATTTCTTGTTTTGAAATCAACACATTAATGAATGGATTTATTTAATACCTGTCAATGAATACTTGTGAAAGTTAATACCAGTACCAGTGCCAGCACACCCCTAATGGGTAAGATTGGCAGGATTTCTGTGATGTTTCAAAGATGGTAAGGGGAGTATTATGAAAGAACCAGGGTTTTAAATCAAGTAACCAGGAGGCAGACTGGGACACCAGTGGAAAGGTGTGTGGTCTGTATCTTTGATATGGCCAGGTTAATACAATTTGCCAGTGTCATTTTTACTGGATAATGGCTGTAATGGAGAATCATGTTTCTCATCGTGCACGGGTTTATTTAGATTTCCAGAAAGCTTTTGACAAAGTCCCGCATAAAAGATGAATTCTCAAACTGAACGCAGTAGGGATTCAAGGAAATGCATGCACATGGATTAGGGAGTGGTTAACATGTAGAAAACAGAAAGTACTGATTAGAGGAGAAACCTCAAAACGGAGCGAGGTAACCAGTGGTGTACCACAGGGATCAGTATTAGGTCCTCTGCTATTCCTAATCTACATTAATGATTTAGATTCTGGTATAGCAAGCAAGCTCCTTGAATTTGCAGACGACACAAGACAAGGAGTGGCAAACACTGTTGCAGCAGCAAAGGTCATTCAAAATGATCTAGACAGCATTCAGAACTGGGCAGACACATGGCAAATGACATTTAATAGAGAAAAGTGTAAGGTACTGCACGCAGGCGATACAAATGTGTATTATAAATATCATATGGGAGATACTGAAATTGAAGAAGGAATCTATGAAAAAGACCTAGGAGTTTATGTTGACTCAGAAATGTCTTCATCTAGACAATGTGGGGAAGCTATAAAAAAGGCCAACAAGATGCTTGGATATATTGTGAAAAGTGTTTAATTTAAATCAAGGGAAGTAATGTTAAAACTACAATGCATTAGTAAGACCTCACCTAGAATATTGTGTTCAGTTCTGGTAACCTCGTTACAAAAAAGATATTGCTGCTCTAGAAAGAGTGCAAAGAAGAGCAACCAGAATTATCCCCAGTTTAAAAGGCATGTTGTATGCAGACAAGCTAAAAGAATTGAATCTATTCAGTCTTGAACAAAGAAGACTACGCGGTGATCTGATTCAAGCATTCAAAAATTCTAAAAGGCATTGACAATGTCGACCCAGGGGACTTTTTCGATCTGAAAAAAAAACAAGGACCAGGGGTCACAAATGGAGATTAGATAAAGGGGCATTCAGAACAGAAAATAGGAGGCACTTTTTTACACAGAGAATTGTGAGGGTCTGGAACCAACTCCCCAGTAATGTTGTTGAAGCTGACAACCTGGCATCCTTCAAGAAGCTGCTTGATGAGATTCTTGGATCAATAAGCTACTAACCATCAAATGAGCAAGATGGGCCGAATGGCCTCCTCTCATTTGTAAATCTTCTTATGTTCTTAATATTCAGAAGGATTACCTGGTTATCTGTTACTCATCAGTTTATTCTCAGAGATCAACACATTGTCGGCCACCTGAATGTAATCGCCAGTTCTCTTTCTCATTTCCAAATGCAGAGATTCAAAGCATTGGCTCCCAAAGCCAACCGCCTGCCAACTCAGATTCCTCCCTTTTGAGACCTGATATTCATGTGAGCCACCCGCTGCATTCCTTGATTCTGCAGGTTCAAGGAACAACTCTTCTCAGCATCGCTTCCCGCTCACTACAAATGTGCTGGTCATCCTGGAATTGATTTAAAAATTCACACTACATTCAACATTCCCTTTCCTTCATTTTCATTGCCCGTAGTGTCATCCTAAATTATGTCCCTTAACTGTATTTTCAATTAAAAACATGTAAGCAATGGTAGATTATTATATATTTTTAACAAAACATAATATAAATGGACGTGATATGCAATTACATTTTCAGTCGACATTTGGTTAACATTTAGCAAGAAACCAGCTATTGCATATTTATTAAATAACAACATTACTACGTTATATGTTCCTACCTTGTGAATTTTTGAGATGCGGATTACTGGAACGAGAAATGTTCGGCGTGGAGTGACTGGAATGAAGCGATTGCTGTAAAATGAAACAATGCAGCATTTGTAAGATGGATGTGGTTTTGTGGACAATTCCTGTAAGGACATTTCCTCCTGAATCCTGGACCGGTTTACGCTTGGAGAGTTGAATCTATAATGCGAAGGTAATGGACAACGTTGATATGACCGGTGGGGGGTACGCAACCAAACAAATGGCAAACGTTAAATTTGAAAGCACAGCAAGAGTTTGTGAAATCGGTATATATATATATATATATATATATATATATATATATATATATATATATATATACACACACACACACTTCTTCTAGGTTAATTGGAACTTGCTGGTAATAAGCTTGTAGATTAACCAATGAATGTACCAGACATTTGTACTATAGGTTTCCTACCTGAAACCCTGCAAGCTTTCTCATAATAATAACAATAACTTTCTTGCTGTGGTACCACTATTTAATTCAATTAAAACCCCTCTGAAACTTAAAATAACTATCCAAATGATTCAGTTGTAATTGTTTTATACAGTAGTGTGCACAATTATTAGAACACTCCAGTGCTAATGTTTCCTCTCATCTGTAAAGAAATAAATAAAAAATCAGCCAGTTGGGCCCCATGGAATGCCAGGGACAAAATTCCTTGTTGACGCTCCCCTCCCCATCCCCATGGGTGGCACTGCGACAGCAAAGCATCTAGTGGGAAAGCATTTTATTTAGTACATAAGAACATAAGAACATAAGAAAGTTTACAAACGAGAGGAGGCCATTCGGCCCATCTTGCTCATTTGATGGTTAGTAGCTTATTGATCCCAGAATCTCATCAAGCAGCTTCTTGAAGGATCCCAGGGTGTCAGCTTCAACAACATTACTGGTGAGTTGGTTCCAGACCCTCACAATTCTCTGTGTAAAAAAGTGCCTCCTATTTTCTGTTCTGAATGCCCCTTTATCTAATCTCCATTTATGACCCCTGGTCCTTTTTTTCTTTTTTCAAGTCAAAGAAGTCCCCCGGGTTGACATTGTCTATACCTTTTAGGATTTTGAATGTTTGAATCAGATCACCGCGTAGTCTTCTTTGTTCAAGACTGAATAGATTCAATTCTTTTAGCCTGTCTGCATACGACATGCCTTTTAAACCTGGGATAATTCTGGTTGCTCTTCTTTGCACTCTTTCTAGAGCAGCAATATCCTTTTTGTAACAAGGTGACCAGAACTGAACACAATATTCTAGGTGAGTTCTTACTAATGCATTGTAGAGTTTTAACATTACTTCCCTTGATTTAAATTCAACACTTCTCACAATATATCCGAGCATCTTGTTGGCCTTTTTCATAGCTTCCCCACATTGTCTAGATGAAGACATTTCTGAGTCAACATAAACTCCTAGGTCTTTTTCATAGATTCCTTCTTCAATTTCAGTATCTCCCATATGATATTTATAATGCACATTTTTATTGCCCGCATGCAATACTTTACACTTTTCTCTATTAAATTTCATTTGCCATGTGTCTGCCCAATTCTGAATGCTGTCTAGATCATTTTGAATGACCTTTGCTGCTTCAACAGTGTTTGCCACTCCTCCTATTTTTGTGTCGTCTGCAAATTTAACGAGTTTGCTTACTATACCAGAATCTAAATCATTAATGTAGATTAGGAATAGCAGAGGACCTAATACTGATCCCTGTGGTACACCACTGGTTACCTCACTCCATTTTGAGGTTTCTCCTCTAATCAGTACTTTCTGTTTTCTACCTAGTACTATTATAAGTAGTACTATTATAAGGTTGAAGGCTATTATAATATACAGCTATTAGTATTGTTATTATTATAAGGTTGAAGGCTATTATTGGGCAGTAGTGTGGAGTAGTGGTTAGGGCTCTGGACTCTTGACCGGAGGGTCATGGGTTCAATCCCAGGTGGGGGACACTGCTGCTGTACCCTTGAGCAAGGTACTTTACCTAGATTGCTCCAGTAAAAACCCAACTGTATAAATGGGTAATTGTATGTAAAAATAATGTGATCTGTATAATGTGATATCTTGTAACAATTGTAAGTCGCCCTGGATAAGGGTGTCTGCTAAGAAATAAATAATATATTCATAATGCAGAAACAGGGGTTCCTTACCAAGGTGCGCATGCACTTAAGAAATAAAATTGCTGTCTGTGGAGCCAAGAAAGAAGCTTCTGTTTACAAAGAGGCAATTATATTTGAAGATGTATTTTTATTTCCACAATAACTGTATAATTTACAGTATACTTGGTTACATCATGAAGCCTAGTAATTCTGATACAAGAGTCTCTGGTTTTTCCACTTAATGTGATACATTTCAATGTCCTCTCGATCACCTCAGTACAATGAATAATAAGTGTACTGTATATCAGCCATAATAAACATATGCTTGTTATTTCAGATACGTTTACATGGGAAACAACTACTTTTAGATACTGTTCAAGTAGTGTTTTCTCCTTGGTCAAGAAATGCTACTAGTTACTAATGTTGACATGTGTGCTTATTGACACTTAGTTTTCCTTTTAATACAAAGCGTGCAACACACCAGTCTGCACACTGCTATGATAGCAAGCAGACAGGCTACCACAGCAGCCAGCAAGACCGCTATAACGTCCAAACAGTGGTAGACATACCAGGGCATCTTGTAGGACTCTGTGCGTAGGTGAGCTGCACCCTTGTTTCTCATGACATACTCAATCCAGAAAAGGGCATTGTCCATCGGCTTAATGGGTTGGTCCCGGTGCAGTCTTGAGAGCCTCTGCATGTTCCTCCTGTAGAACGGATCCCTGAGAACCTCCTGCAGGGCATGGAGGAGATCCCCACTGTCAAGGGTGGTGACTTCCAAAACTTTGGCTGCGCCTCGCACCTGCAGCCGGATAAGATTGTCAAACTGGTCAAAGATTAGCGGTAGGCCCACTATCGGCACACCGTGGTAAATGGCCTCATACACCCCGTTGGTGCCCCCATGAGCCACAAAGGCTCTGGTCTTGGGGTGTCCCAGGAGATCATTTTGGGGCATCCATTTAACTAGGAGGGTGTTGTTGCCAAGGTTTGAAGGCCTGTTCCCTATGTGCCTCCAGATGACCTTCTGAGGGAGCTGGGCAAAAGCAGTAGCAATTTTATCAGTTAATTCAGTGGGAAGACCATTGACCAGAGTACCCAAGGACATAATGATGATGCCATGCTCCCCAGAGCTCTCCACAAACTCCTCCAGCTCGGGGGGCAGGGACGTGGCAGGCTGGCATTGGAAGCCTCCCATATAGACAATGTTGGGCATGGTGGGGCGCGGAAATTCAAAAACAAAGTCTACCCTCATGAGCCAGAGATCTGCAGACTGGATAAGACTGTAGATGTCAACGTCTGGGCCAAAGTAGCGAGCACACAAGGCATTATAATGTGGGCTTGAAACAAATCTGTCTATATAGAGGCCAAGACCATAATGGAGCATGTTCTTGGCCTTTTGAACAAGATCCATCTTATCCGGCACTCTGGATCCCAATGTTGGGATGTAGGAAATTGGGGAGGGGGCAATGGCAAAATGACCTTCCCCAGTAATGATCCAACGGACATTGAAGACCATAGGGAGTTGGAGGTAGCGAGCCACCAAAACTCCACCGGCAAAACCAGGATCTGTGAGGACCAAATCAAAGTGGGTATCCTGGAGGTTCTTCATTAGCTGTTGGTCTTCAAACATGGTGACCACCATCTGGCACACAGCCCTGTGAGCTTCCGAAAGCATGGAAAAGAGCTCCCTGTGCAGGATGATGAAAGCTAGTGGGGAGCCCTCCCCTCTTCTGATTTCCAGCATCCTCCTCAGGAATGAGGCCATGAACTCTTCACTCTCTATGTTAATCCCTTCAGGAAGAGGGATGGAGATCGAGGTGTAGTGAGCTGCCTTTTCCTTGATGTACCAACTGCTCATCGAACGCACCACTGTGATGTTGTGCCCCTTTGCATGCAGCTCCCGAACTATGAAGTTCATATTCACCCAATGGCTGCCATCTATTGGGAATACCAGGATCTTGCCGCTATTGCAACAGGGCATGTTAATTGTGAGAAGAGCTAAGATCAGAGCTGAGCAGATTTTCCATGGAAATCGTCCCACCATAGTTTCTGAAATAAATTAAACATGTGGTTAGTTAAAACGTTACTTAATACTGCTAAAATCATTATATAGTTGGCTAACAATGATCACATTTAGGAAACAAGTACTGTAAATAACATTTGAAGTGAATATAAATACCGGATTCCTTTGAATTTAAGACGCAGCCCAAATTTCCCACCCTCATCTTGAGGAAAAAATCAAAAATCAAATAAAGATGCATTTACTCATATAAGGAAACGTCTGCTGTCACACACAGCAAAACAGTTATGTGCTGCTTCTCATTTCCAGTCGTAATTACTCACACCTGTTTTACTCCCAATTTGTAAACTGTGGTATTGCTTGGCATGTTGAAAAATACGTGGGTCTGATCAGCGTGTCCAAGCTGGTTCTGTTTGTTAGAAAAGCTGGAAGTTAATGAAGTTAATGACCCTTCTTTGGCTGCCTGTATGTCATGGATGATTCGAGATGAGGCAGTAATGTTTTGGTTCGTTTTTTCTCAGCAGTCAGTCATGTTGCTGTTTGTGTACTCAGGTAGTCACGTCTTTTTTTGGCGATTTTAATACATGAACGTTTAAAAGGGACCAAAAACAAAGTACACAGAAAGAATACTTGGAACTGCAAACGCAAGTCAAAAAGGAAGTTAGAAAGGCCAAGAGGGAGAGAAAACCAATTAAACAAATTCCAAAATGTTTTTCCAATACTATAACAGCAAGAGAACATTCAAAGAGGAGGTTAAATGTCTAAGAGATACAAATGGCAAATCCCCTGGGCCAGATGAGATCCTCCCAATAGTACTCAAAGAAATGAAAGAAGTTATTTACAAACCGTTAACCAAGATCATGCAACAGTCTCTTGACACAGGGGTTGTACCGACAGACTGGACAATTGCAAACGTAATACCAATCCACAAAAAAGGAGACAAAACCGAAGCAGGCAACTACAGACCAATAAGCCTGACTTCTATTATATGTAAACTTATGGAAAATATAATAAGATCCAAAATGGAAAATTACCTATATGGTAACAGTATCCTGGGAGACAGCCAGCATGGTTTTAGGAAAGGGTGATTGTGTCTAACTAACCTGCTTGATTTTTCTGAGCATGCAACATCGACAGCATACGACATGGTTTATTTAGATTTCCAGAAAGCTTTTGACAAAGTCCCGCAGAAAAGATTCATTCTCAAAGTGAACGCAGTAGGGATTCAAGGAAATGCATGCACATGGATTAGGGAGTGGTTAACATATAGAAAACAGAAAGTATTGATTAGAGGAGAAACCTCAAAATGGAGCGAGGTAACCAGTGGTGTACCACAGGGATCAGTATTAGGTCCTCTGCTATTCCTAATCTACATTAGATTTAGATTCTGATATAGTAAGCAAACTTGTTAAATTTGCAGACGACACAAAAATAGGAGGAGTGGTTTCTTTCCTGGTCCGTAAATAACAAGATTTTCTTTAATAAATGAACTGCATACTAAAATTATACTGTTACATGGCATATAAATTAGTTTAAAATTCATCTTCTTCTGTCTTATCATCACTTGAATGCCAGTCCATAATTTGTGGCATTTGGCTGTATTGGTAGGGGCATGATTTATTTTGGAAACTGCCACCGCATACGCTGTTGTGTGTCCACCAATTTTGCAGCATCGACCCTCACAGCTCCCCGCTAGCGGTGCCGCGCCTCTCATGTGTGTCCCATGCTTTATTCTCCAGTGTAGCCCACAATGTGTCAATCTATAAGCTACTTTGGAAAAAGCTGAAGTTGGCTTCTTACTCAGCCAGCTACTTATCCATATGTATTCTTCCCTGTCTAACATGGAATTTGCTTTCCTTTGTTATCTTGTCTAATAACCCATTTTTTAAGTTTCGTAATTTCCCCCTGTATACTCACACAGACAAGTCAATTTAACAAACCATTCTGGAGGATACTATGAGGTTTATAAATATACTATGGAACTAAAATGTTATTTAGGGGCAGAGATTGATGTTCAACAATGATTCAGTGTAAACATTGCTCTGCACTTCAGATATACAGTATATGTTGGGCTTACCTTTGAAAAGTAGAAATAAAAACTTCAACAAGGAAAACATGCTTTCTGTACAGTGTAGAATAAAGTAGTAAACTTGGACAGGTGGCTTTACAACAGAATGGTTTGTTAAATACTGAAATATATAAATAAATCGGATGGTTTGATGATTTTATTTAAAAGCATATGTCTGCAATGTGTTTATTTATTTATATATTACCTTTTAAATTTGTATTTCCAAAGTATAGTTTGACACATTTGGGGCTACCCTGGAAAATAATTCAAAATAGCCTCACTTTGACACGAAGGGGTGGTCAGATCTTGCTCTGCTATTTGTTCTTCTTCAGGTCGGCGTGGGTAAAGTAAATTGTCTGCACAAGACGAATAAGATTTCAGCTTTCTAAAAATGTCAATAACCGGTTGTGACAGAGAAAGAATCTTGGTTATAAATCTCCCTCCCAACTTGTGATGGCGCTGTGTAAAGGGAACAGAGTGTCCCTGACTGGATGGTCTGACAGTTCATTCCAGGAAAAGGTGGAAGTCAGCCATCTAGAAAGGGGGCGGAGCTATGGTACACCAAGTCATCGCCCCAGAAGGGAAGCGATGTGGCAACCGCGGATTGGAGGATAAACGGCTGCACTCACTAACCAAGGTGGCGTCACTGACGGTACAAAAGGGGACATGGCTAAGTGATCTGTTCCTTTTGTTATGGTTAAGAGAGAACCACTGAAAGGAGAACTACAATTGTACCGTGAGTGTTTGTTTGTTTTGTCGTGTCTACCTATATACTTGTTTGTTTATTAGACAGGTAACACATACTGGGAGCTGTCGCTTAAGGCCAGCACCAACCCGGACAACACTTCACAACTGTACACAAATAAATTGTATTTCACCACTTGCACGTTAGCACTCACTCTGGACTTGTGATCGTGTGTGTGTGTCTTTGTGTGTATTATACTGTGTTTATTATTTCGGGACTATAAACCTTTCGTTTTGAACATTGCTGTGTATTGCCTGGGATTATTCTTTGCATTCGCCAGACCGGAATTCTAAAAATAAACATTTGTTTGGACAGTGAACTTTGTTGTCTGTCTTCTGTTTCGTAATCATATCACCTCTACACCTGCGCATTGCAAACCACTTTGCCACACCGTTCCTCAAGGCGATGGGGCTGACCCGATCCCAATGGGGTCGTATTTTGGCTAGGGATCATAACATAAAAATGAAAAAAAGAAAGTATATATTATGCCATAGCGAGACATTACAAAACCATGAATCATGGCTCTGCTTCAAGTTTAAAGTTTGTAGCAATTGAAAAAGTTTCAGCTCATATTAGAGGTGGTAATGTAATTAAACAATTGTTATTAGGAAGAGAATAATTTTGGATTTTTACACTAAAAACTATGGAACCTTATGGAATAAATGAAACATTGGATTTGAGCCAATATCTCTGAATAAGTTGTACCCTCTATTTACTGAAGTAGAAATTTGTATTATAGTTTTGCATTCTTAATTAGAAGTAGATTAACCATAATGTTGTTTTTAGTATGTCAATTATACAATGTGGATAATTATGTAAAGTGCCAAATCATTTTACAGTTAAAAAATTTAATTGATCATGTATGTATAAGACCTTTACCGCACTCTCCTCTCCTCCTTCTCCTCTACTCTCTCCTCTGCTAAATGTGCTTATTTCCAATCTGTAATCCAAGCCTCCACTAACAACCCACGTAAACTATTCTCTACCTTCTCCTCCCTCCTAAACCCTCCCCCCCTCCTCCTCCCTCCTCTATCTCCCCTGATGACTTTGCCTCCTTCTTCTCTTCTAAAATCTCAGATATCCGCAAACTCTTTAACACCTCTCCCTCCCCCGCACCCCCTCCTGCTCCAACCCCTACACCCACTACATCCCCTACTTACTCCCCTCCTTCTCCACCTTCTTGCCCCTCTCAGACTCTGACCTCTCCTCCCTGCTCCAGGGTCACAAACCCACCACGTGTGCCTTGGACCCCCCCCACTCACCTCTTTCAAGCTGCTGCTCCTGCTCTACTCCCCTTCATCTCCTCCCTCCTCAACACCTCTCTACTTTCTGGTATCTTTCCCTCTGACTTCAAAAAGCCTCTATCACTCCCTCCTCAAAAAACCTACCTCGACCCCACCTCCTCCAGAGCTACCGTCCTGTCTCCCTCCTACCCTTCCTCTCCAAAATCCTCGAGCGGACTGTACACCGCCAGCTCTCTGCTTTCCTGTCCAACCACTCTCTGCTTGACCCTCTCCAATCTGGCTTCCGCTCTGCTCACTCCACTGAAACCGCCCTCCTGTCTGTCACCAACTCACTTAAGTGTGCCCGAGCTGCCTCTCTCTCCTCTGTCCTAATTCTCCTCGACCTCTCTGCTGCCTTTGACACTGTTGATCACTCTATTCTACTATCATCTCTTACTGACCTGGGGATCTCTGGCACTGCTCTGGCCTGGTTCTCCTCCCACCTCTCCAACCGCACTTACCAGGTAACCTGGCGTGGAGCAACCTCCACACCTCACCCTCTCTTAACTGGAGTCCCCAAGGGTCAGTCTTGGGTCCTCTCCTGTTCTCTCTCTACACCCCTCCCTGGGCCCCTCATCGCATCCTATGGTTTCTCATACCATTTCTATGCTGATGATGCTCAGATTTTCCTCTCCTTCCCCACCTCTGACTCCACCATCTCCTCCCGTATCTCTACCTGTCTGTCTGCTATTTCCTCCTGGATGCACTCGCATCACCTCAAACTCAACCTCTCTAAATCTGACCTCCTTTTCTTTCCCTCCTCCTCCCCTCCTCTGATCTCTCTATCTCTGTTCCTCTGGAATCTACCACACTCTCTCCCTCTTCCTCAGCTAAGAACCTTGGAGTCACCCTGGACCCCTGCCTCTCTTTATTCCCAGCACATCTCCACTCTGGCACGCACTTGCGATTCTTCCTGAGCAACATCCGAAGAATCCGACCCTTCCTCACCAACTATGCTACCCAGCTCCTGGTCCAGGCCCTGGTACTCTCCCGCCTAGACTACTGCAACTCCCTCCTGGCTGGCCTCCCTCGTCCGCCACCCGTCCGCTCCAGCTCATCCAGAACTCTGCTGCCCGCCTAGTGTTCTCTCTGCCTCGCCGCCCACGCTACTCCACTACTCCGCTCGCTCCACTGGCTCCCGATCACCGCGCATCCAGTTCAAGACTCTTGTACTAGCCTACAGATGCCTTGACCAGACTGCACCCAGCTACCTCAGACCCTCATCTCTCCCTACACCCCCCCTCGACCTCTCCGCTCCGCCTGCACTAGAAGACTAGCTCTACCTCCGCTCGCTCCCCTGTCTCCAGAGCCCGCTCCTTCTCCACCCTTGCTCCGCAGTGGTGGAATGACCTTCCTACAGATGTCAGGACTGCCCAGTCCCTGACCACATTCCGCGCCTCCTTAAGACTCACCTCTTCAAACAGCACCTGTAGAACTCCTCTGTTTGTATCCTGGGACACTATCACCCTTCATGTAAATGTGCTTTATTCTGCTCTTATCTGCCCCCCCTATTTTACTGCATTTAATCCTGTACTTCAGAATACTGTAATCTGCCAAGTGTTTAACCTGTAGTACTTTGTATTTAATCACATCCTGATGTAAATATCACTATTTAATCATATCCTGATGTAACTATCACTATTATCTGCTGTATTATTGAATTGTGGTTTGTCACACTGAACAAAAGTTATTGTATTTCTTGCTCTTATTGTATTACTTGTATTGTAACACTTGAAATGTATTTGCTTACGATTGTAAGTCGCCCTGGATAAGGGCGTCTGCTAAGAAATAAATAATAATAATAATAATAATAATAAGTGATTACAGCTGAAAGTCTCAATTGTTAAGAACTAACGGAAATTGCACAATGTAGACATGTCTGTAAATTACTAAATGACATGATTATAATTGAATTATCTAATTGAATTAGTATGTGTGTGTGTATATAAGTGACTACAGCTGTAATTGAAATTATTGTGAACCTGACGAAAACCTGTTGTGTTGAAACGCATAGTACTACTACCCTTTTGTTTGTTTGCTTGGTTTAGTAAAAAACATGTTTTAACTAATAAAATGAAGAAAATCTTTTTTAAAAGACTACAGTAAATCTTGTCCTGATTTTGAGTGTGCGACCAATTGGTCTTCTGGACTTCAATCTATAAATCAAGGCTTGTGGATCAATTTAAGAAGGGAGCGTAAGCCCAAACAAACTTTCTTTTGTTTTAATATATAATTGCCTTACATGGTTGGCACCTCATTGGGGTTAACCATTGTAGTGCACAGATGATTATTGTAAGGAATTCCTAACATTTTCTGTTGCACATTTGTACCTGTCCCATTGGATAATGGAAAGACTTCAAATATCTGGAGTAAATGCAGAATTGCAGGCTCAGTGCCTTTCAATAACTGATGAACAAGATAACAAGATTATTTTGCAACAATCTCTTTTTGAAGATGCTCAAATCACTACTCGGAATGAAACGATGGAAAACCTGAAATCGAAAACTAACTACATAAATAAAAAAGAGATTTGCCTAAAGTGGCATGGAATTACTCTATCAAAATACTGGACAGCGAAACAAGTACCACGAGGGCTGAGAATAAACACCCTTGCATCCCTTCTTTCAATATTATAAATGTAATTGTTTAGCAGATGCATTTATCTATTATTTGTTTCCTTGTTTTTCGCTTTATGTAAAAAAAAAATGTATGACAGAAGCAGAAGAAACTTCTGAGATTATGAGAGAAGAGGAAAGTTGAAATATTTGATGACTGTAAATATAATTTATGCTGGACATAAACAAAACTCTAAATATTCTACAATTTAGTATTTAATGTTTTTTAGGTAAGCATTTAAATATTTAAGAAATTGTCTGTATAATAACTCTAGAGAATTATCCATTTTGAATGTGACAACGCTATTTTTTCTGTGAAATATCTTGAAATACTTATTTTTAGACCATGAAATGTGGTGAAATAATCATTTTTTACTGTGAAAAAGATTCAGCACTAATTATAATACACACAAGTATATTTCAGAAGTACAATCAATAGTCACAGACGTGCAGTCTCCCAAAACATGTATGGGTTGTTCATTAACGGGCTGTCGCTAACAAATTCCAGGAAGTTCTGATACTGAACATCTTACAAGTTAATCAGTTGCTTACTTGTCATGAATGAAGCGCATAGCATTAGAACCATGCTGCTACCATGTGTGTTCAGGAAAAAAGTGCTGTAACAGTGTAAAAGAATGGGATATGCAGCATTGTGAGCAATGCCTTCTTCACAGTAATGATTTGAAATGCACTGCTATTACACTCATTACGGTTCAGTTGAACACACTCTGCTTATCTGTCCAAGGGGAAAAAGAAAACAAATTGGTAAAGAACTCATGTACATTTATAATCCCGACTCATACAGTATAATCATAATTTCCTGATACTGAAAATCTATTAATCTGTTTTAAAAAAATCCTAGATCCCCATTTCTGAATACTGATTCCCCGATTACTAGGTTCTAAACTTCCACGCGGTGTTAAAAAAAGCATGTAATGTTCCTCTGCTAAATTCATGTGCTAAATGGTTTGTTTAGTTGGGTACATCAACATGCAAAGTAGAAACCTTACCTTGAATATGCATTGTTTGCTCTCTGTAGGTAAACTCTACACAGCCGCTCTTTGTCAGTGTCAAAGTACAAAGTACACAGTTTGTGAAAATGTGATGTAACAGTGTTGGGTTTCAGGAGAGCAAAGAGGGGTTTGGATTTACTGATTATAAGCAGGATTTCTCGTCACATCGTCTCCATGTGCAACATTGAGCAATTCTCTGTCAAGTGACCCAATCTGATTATGGTATAAATACTGTGGTTCTCACAGGAGCAAAGCATACGGCTCTGTAAGTTTGGGATTTTCACTACAAAACAGCCAAAAATGCAACATTTACAATGAAAGTTGTTTCACCCTTTTGTAGAACAACCACAGGGTCATTTGCAGAAATTAATTTGTCTATTGCCGCATTCTTATTAAACAATGTCAGTGTTCTGCATGTTTAGCATTATGAGGTGCGATACATTTAAAAAAAATGTTGCCACTTTTATGTTCCCATGGGAGCCCACACTTAGTTTTTTCACAAAATACTCTAAAGAAGCATTGATTTATTTACTTTAAGGACCACGGACGTGTCATTCTGGGCCCGTGATCAGGTAAACATGATAAAAAACACACTTTGATTCTTTGACTGACTGGGCCACCATACTTTACAGTACAGCTTGTTAACACATATCATTGGATAGGGTAGGGATTGAATTTCACTGCCTGTTTGTTTTTTTTTTTTATGTGACATCACTGACACAGCCATTTAATTTTTAAAAGGGTGGAGACATTTTCAGCAACTCGCAGAAACAAAACCACGACACAGTAACTTGTTTACAGCTAAGACAAAAACGGAAAATCTGAGGTATTTGACTGGTAGTTATATTAGAACATGTATTTTGTCTCATGTGTTTTAACCCTTTAAGGACCAGGAAAGTGTTAACACGATCATACTGAAGTGGGCTTCTAGGATTGCGATCGTGTAAACACAATAAAAAAAAGCACTTTGTTTTTAGACTTACAGGGCCACCATACTTTGCAGTACAGGCTTCAAACACACATCAATGGCTAGGGGAGGGACTGACGTTCACTTCCTGATAGTTTTTGTTTCGTGTGATGTCACTGAGAGGGGCATTTGGTGTCTAAAGGGTGGAGACAGTTTACAACAGCCAGGAAAAGACAAAAGCAGAAACAAAAAAATTACAGGAACTTGTTTAGAGCAAATGAAAAAGGGGAAACCCTGTAAATCTGATGTATTTGACTTATAATTATATTAGAACATTTATTCTGTCTCATGTGTTTTAATATATATGTCTTTACAACATTTATAAATATCAAGAAACGAGTGGATATAAGAATGTAAGTTTTTTTCCTTAATACTGATAATAATTAAATGAGTAACTATTATTTTATTTATAAATATGTATTTTGAGTAAATAAATCGAGAGTAGTGTCCATTATTGCTTATAAAGACCCTGAGAATAAATGTGTATTATGTCTCTGCAATCACTAAGGTGAAATAATGTCTTGTAATTTGCCCAAGCATCAATATTTTTCAACAAAACTTTCAGGAAGTATTGTAATGTCCCTCAGGTCATAGAATAATGTGTTGTTATACATGTATCGCTAAGCAGAATACATGACTGCACCCAGCTACCTCCAGACCCTCATCTCTCCCTACACCCCCACTCGACCTCTCCGCTCCGCCTGCACTAGAAGACTGGCTCTACCTCCGCCAGCCTCCCGACCCTGACTTACAGATGTCATGCCCAAAAAAAACCTCTTCAAACAGCACCTGTAAACTATCCTGGGACACTATCATATTTAAATATGCTTTAGTTTGCTCTTATCTGCCCCCTATTTTACTACAAAATAAATACTGTAATCTGCCAAAACCTGTTTTTTGTATGTTTATCCTGATGTAACTAACACTATTTAATCATATCCTGATGTAACTTTCACTATTATCTGCTGTATTATTGAATTGTGGTTTGTCACACTTGAAAAAATTATTGTATTTCTTGCTCTTATTGTATGACTTGTATTGTAACACTTGAATGTATTTGTATTTGCTTTATTGTAAGTCGCCCCTGGATAAGGGCGTCTGCTAAAAATAAATAATAATAATAATAATAATAATAATAATAATGACTTAAAAAAAAAAAAAATATAATAATAATAATATTGTGAATAAAGCGAAAAGTTTGTATGTTTTCTGAAATACTTTATAATGTTCCCCAGAGTGTTCTGAAATAAAGGACACCATTTGCAAGATTCTACTGTAAAAAATAAATAAATTGTGAGTTGTTATAGGAGAGTCAACTACAGCCAAAAAGCGCCTGGTCCTGGGGGAGCATCCTACTGAAAAATGCATGGTCCTGAAAGGGTTAATATAAGAACATAAGAAGACCATAAGAAAGTTTACAAATGAAAGGAGGCCATTCGGCCCATCTTGCTTGTTTGGTTGTTAGTAACTTATTGATCCCAGAATCTCATCAAGCAGCTTCTTGAAGGATCCCAGGGTGTCAGCTTCAACAACATTACTGGGGAGTTGGTTCCAGACTCCCACGATTCTCTGTGTAAAAAAGTGCCTCCTATTTTCTGTTCTGAATGCCCCTTTATCTAATCTCCATTTGTGACCCCTGGTCCTTGTTTCTTTCTTCAGGTTGAAAAAGTCCCCTGGGTTGACATTATCAATCCCTTTTAGAATTTTGAATCAGATCGCCGCGTAGTCTTCTTGTTCAAGACTGAATAGATTAATTTCTTTTAGTCTGTCTGCATAGGACATGCCTTTTAAACCCGGGATAATTCTGGTCTCTCTGTCTAGGAATAGAATATAACTTCCTGTTTTAAAGTGTGTAAGAAATGTATTTTGTTTGTTGAAATGTGCAACTGTGATGGGGTGCTAGGAAGTTTTACTGTTTTCAGTATGTTTTTTGTGATTTTTGTTTTGGTTTGGATCAGCAGGGAGGGGGTTAAGTTCCTCCCTGTGAAAATACATGTGAGAATGTGGCTGGAGCCTTAAGTGCTTAATGTTAATTATTAGTTAATTGGGCTCCAGCCACAGAGTATAAAGGGCAGGTGAAACCCTTTGTGTGGAGGTGTTTTTCTGTTTGGGAGTGCTGGGTTTTGGGAGTTTTGTGTTTGGAAGGAGGGAGTAAAAGCCTTGGAACCTGACCATTTATTTTGTAAGTTGTCATTATTTGTATTTGAACCTTTTTTGTTGGCCCTTGTGCCTATTTATTTGATTATTTTTGTTTAATAAAGATCATTATTTTGCCCCTTTCACTGTCTCTGAGCCTCAAACCTCTGTCATCCTGCCACAGCAACTCATAGGAGTTGCCTCGTAAATGCACAGAATTTGATCATTGCCCCATTTCGGAGTTAATTTGAATATATAATCAACTGAGAAACGGGTACTGGAAATATTAATGCAAAGTAGACACTTTGTGTGATAAGCCATACTTAATATTAGTAGATTAACCATGTATGCTAATGATGTTATGGTCGTTGTAATCGTTTGACTATGGAATCAATGAACTGTACACTTGATGCATATCTCTAACCAATAGCCTTTCCTTTCTGTAATATTAGATTAGTTGTGCACCCTTTTTATTCTTAAATAAACTATTGTTTTATATTTCTGATACATTGTGTGAATGTCGGTTATTGTCTAAGGTAATCCGAGTTCTACATGATCCCACTGAACTATTATGGTGTGTCTCAGTTATTAACATTTGAATGTTCTTAAACAGGGCGCATAGAGATATACCTAATTCACTACACTGGCAACAGCAGCAGTAAATGCACACATTCTGACCTTACGACCAGGAGACCAGGAGACAAGGAGACAAGGAGGAACTGCTGCTTATTCCCACCTCAGAATTGAAACTGTGTATTAAATGGCAGGGGCTGTATGAGGTGATTCGGGCTAAAGGGAAGGTAAATTATGAAACTCGGCAGCCCGATCGCTCCAATGTGCGTGAAATTTACCATGTCAATTTATTGAAGCCCTGGCAGGCAATAGAGGCCTTATTTATAGCCCCAGCTGAAATAGAGGATGATTTTGGACACTGTATAGAGGCCCCTAGTGCTCAGAGAATTCCACTTGGGGAACAGTTCAGGTAAAAAAGATTTGTGCGAGTTAATTGGAGAGTTCAGGGATGTTTTTTTTCTGATGTGCCAGGCAGAACTAACCTTGTTGAGCATGCTATTATGACTCCCCCAGGTATCACTGTTTGAGAGAGACCTTACCGGATCCCGGAAAGTTGACGAAGTGGCGTTAACGAAGAGGTGTTTTTTGTTAGCTGAGTGCTGACTTTGTCAGCAGGTGCAGCCAGTATGGCCAAGACTGGAGAAGTCCCTAGGGGATCCTGCTTCACTTTTGAAAATCGTATGCGTAAACATGGAATAAAAATCTTAGTTGACGTTATAGTTCCAGTTGAAAAATGTGTTGTTGAACTGGGAAAAATAGTTGGATTTGAAATATATTAGTCAGCTTCACATATGAATAAAGCTGTTGTTGTTTTTCTCAGTAGTGAATAAATAGTTTATAAAATTGCCCTCTTGATGTACCCGCTAAAATTTATCATTTCTAATGTCCCCCCTTTTATTAAAAATGAACTTTTAGTAAAAGAGCTGAGTTGTCATGGACAAATTATGTCTGATGTTTCTATGATTCTCCTGGGGTGTAAGTCTCCTTCAGTCTATATATGCTTCTCAACAATCCAAATGCAGAACTTAATATAGCTTTCAAGTTTCGGATTGATTATATCGTTTTTGCTTCAACTGATGTACTGAAATGTTTTAAATGCGGGCGTGAAGGACACATACCTAAGAACTGCAAGTGGGCTGCAGAGGATAAAGATAGCAAGGGGGAAGAAATCCCAGAACCCAGCGGCAGCGCTGTTGAGCCGGCGAGTCAAGAAGCTGGCCCTTCGACTCACAGCTCTGCTAATGGGCCAGTGATTAAAGAGACTGACCAGATTGTGTCCGAACCTGCAGGGTCTGCTGGTGTGGATAACGAGGAAGCTGCGGTTCAAGAACCATCAAAAAATGAGCTCATAGTGAGAGAACTGAGTCGTCATGGACAGATAATGTCAAGAATCACAATGATTCCTCTGGGCAGGTAAATCCCCCGATTTAAAACATGTCAATTCGTTCAGGAGGCAGTTATATATGCTTCTTAATGATCCGAACGGAGAGTTAAATGTAGCTTTTAGGGTTCTTGTCGACGGAAGTAGTCTTTGCTTCATCTGAACTCATGAAATGTTTTAAATGTGGGCATCAGGGGCATATAGTGAGCAGACTGTAGCAGATAATGAAAGCGAAGGGGAAGGAATCCCTCCACTAGCAGTGTGGCAGACAAAGTAGGGTTGAGAGAGACTGGAGAAATTCAGTCGGGGTTGGTTGAGTCCAATGTTGCGGTAGATAAGGAAAGTGAGGTACAGAGACTGTCTGAAATAGATACAGCGGCGAGAGAAGCAGCAAATTTGAACGGAGCTGGAGAGACATCTGCAGGGGGGCTGGTAGGAGTCAGAGCCACTGTCTCAGCGTTAGAGAAAGAGATGGAAGCGGGTGAGGAGAAAGAATTGGCATTTTCTCAGTTTAAAATGCTCAAGGGGAAAAGAAAGGCAGGAACCAGCAACACTAATACAGCAAAGCAGAGCTTAGTTTCTGAAGCTGAGGTCCAAGGTACTGATGAATCAGACAGCGAGTTGTCTGTGAGAACTGACTGCGTTCAGATAGTGCTATTGGTAATTTTAGTGAAGATGAGGATAATGATAGTGACTCTTCAGCCAGCTCTGATTTGTCAGCTAGTCAGCAAGCGAGAGGGGGGTACAGTGCTGAAATAAATCGAGCGTTTCTACAAGTAGTTAAAAGGAAAAAAAGGGATAAGAGTGATTGACCATTTTCCTGATTTAAAATTGTTCCTAAATTCAAGTGAGGTGTAATGCAGTAGCACTGGGGATGGAAAAACAAGAAAGAGATCAATTAAATGTAATAAACAAAGTGCGGGTCACTCTTAAAAACATGCATGCACATGGATTAGGGAGTGGTTAACATGTAGAAAACAGAAATTACTGATTAGAGGAGAAACCTCAAAATGGAGCGAGGTAACCAGTGGTGTACCACAGGGATCAGTATTAGGTCCTCTGCTATTCCTAATCTACATTCATGATTTAGATTCTGGTATAGTAAGCAAGCTTGTTAAATTTGAAGATGACACAAAAATAGGAGGAGTGGCAAACACTGTTGCAGCAGCAAAGGTCATTCAAAATGATCTAGACAGCATTCAGAACTGGGCAGACACATGGCAAATGACATTTAATAGAGAAAAGTGCAAAGTATTGCACGCAGGCAATAAAAATGTGCATTATAAATATCATATGGGAGATACTGAAATTGAAGAAGGGAACTATGAAAAAGACCTAGGAGTTAATGTTGACTCAGAAATGTCTTCATCTAGACAATGTGTGGAAGCTATAAAAAAGGCCAACAAGATGCTCGGATATATTGTGATGAATTTAAATCAAGGAAAGTAATGTTAAAACTTTACAATGCATTAGTAAAACCTCACCTAGAATATTGTGTTCAGTTCAGGTCACCTTGTTACAAAAAGGATATTGCTGCTCTAGAAAGAGTGCAAAGAAGAGCAACCAGAATTATCCCAGGTTTAAAAGGCATGTTGTATGCAGACAGGCTAAAAGAATTGAATCTATTCAGTCTATGAAGACTACGCAGTGATCTGATTCAAGCATTCAAAATCCTAAAAGGTATAGACAATGTCGACCCAGGGGACTTTTTTGACCTGAAAAAAGAAACAAGGACCAGGGGTCACAAATGGAGATTAGATAAAGGGACATTCAGAACAGAAAATAGGAGGCACTTTTTTACACAGAGAATTGTGAGTGTCTGGAACCAGCTTCCCAGTAATGTTGTTGAAGCTGACACCCTGGGATCCTTCAAGAAGCTGCTTGATGAGATTCTGGGATCAATAAGCTACTAACAACCAAATGAGCAAGATGAGCTGAATGGCCTCCTCTCGTTTGTAAACTTTCTTATGTTCTTATGTTCTTATAATGGTTAATTTTACAAAAGCTTTTTTCTTTTCTGTGTACGTTTTCACCATTATCTGTACAAAAGAGTCTCTGTCTCCTTTTATAATTCTACATGCAGAATCTAAATATAGGATCTTTAAATATAAATGGGGGCAGAGATGTAGTGAAGAGAGCAGCTCTTTTTGAATAGTTCAAACAAAAATGTTAGTGTGGCCGTGCTCCAAGAGACACACACTGATGAGAAAAATAAATCAGAGTGGACTCGTGAATGGGAGGGGGAGGTTATTGGTTATTATGGTACACATTTTAGTGCTGGAGTTACCATGTTATTTGCAAAAGGGTTTAAGCATGATTCTATTACAGGGAATGAGATCATTAAATGATGCTTGTTGAAAGTGCAAATGTGTGTAGGCGGTAGAACTTTTGTATAGTATTGTATTGTAATGTAATTGATTTTTTAATACAATAAAGTTCTTTGAAAAAAAATATCTATTTATCTATCTATGTATCTTCAACTAAGTACGTTCTTGTCTTTCTCACAACTGTCACCGTCTTCTGAGAACGTCACTCGAGCATCTTCAGTTGACTTCATACCCTGGCTGCTCGTGGATTTTTTTTTTTTTTTTACTTACACGACCAATGAGATTGTAAGAATGAAAACAGAGCCTCGTTTACGTTTTCACTTTTATTTCATTTAATTTCATGCAAAACGCTTCATTTAAAAAAAAACTGAAATGTTGTTAAATAATTTTGGGTGGATTTATACATATACTGGAGGTACACAATCAGTTACATATAATAATGGAAAACATTAATTATTTTACATGCCTACAGATGGGGATTTATTACTATGTTTTGATGACATTTGTTTTATAATGTTAAATATTAACATGCTAACAACTTGTATAAAATGTCCTCTTGTACATCATTTAAAAACATAAGTACAACTAAAGTCTCTTACGTTTCTGTGATGTTACTACGTTATGTCTAACACAATCAAACAACACCTTCCAACAACATTGTGTTGCTACAACGTTATGTCTGCCACAACCAAACCACAACCTTACAGTGCCTAAAAAAGTTAGCGTAGAGCCCTGCCTACACCAGGTTTCAAGATGAAAAATGCTTTGATTGCGCGTTTGTTACAGTTTTGTTGTTGTGCTTGTTTTATTATTGCTAATAATTGTTGGTTATAGCTTACTGGTGGGTCGTGGAGCCCATTGAGATCCACCAAAATGGATTGTAGTGTTTGGTGTATTAGCCACCACTGGTATAGTCCATCACACCAGCTAAAGCACTGCCTAATGCCAACAATCTTGCTTATTTCACAGAAAATGATGATGCTTTAGTTGGGAAACTTATGAAACTCATTGATGGAAATGTCCAGTATGATTTATTGATGTGTCTCTCGATGCCTTGGAACGTTCAGTTCTGTCAATTTTCTTTTTATGATTTCAAGGCGAATAAACCTGGCTTGCTTTGTGCTGATGTCACGTTCATACCTTCTGCAGACACTAGCTCTGTCAGCACAGCGATTGCCCAAACGTTTGCAAAGTACCAGCTGACTTGCACAGATTGTGCTTCATCATACATGGCAAAACTTAATCAGAAACCAGAACTGCTATGCATCATATTCCACATGTAAAGTGTGTATACTGAGAATTTTGTTTCATGATTTTTACTGATGTTTCAATTAAAAACACATTTTTACCGATTTTATCCCTATTTTGTAAAAGTTTGTAAAACTTTTAAAATGTGTTACGATAAAAACAGAAAATGCTTATACCATTTTTTTTGTTTTTAATTCTCAAGTTTGTTATTTAAAGAATCTGAGATTTTTTCTAGGTTTATTACCTAACAATACGTTTTTCCATAGTTGCAAAGCAGGTGGCTTTGAGTCTTTCCATAAAAATAATATAGCTTTCTTTGCAACTAAAAGAGAGGAAAGGATTATTTTTTAAATGGTTTTGTCAGTGAAAGTAGTGAGGTGTCCCTAAGAATTACAAGTCTAGCTGAAAATGGAACATCATAATCCATTATTTTAGACAAATGGGGTAAAATGTTTTCCCATTATGATTTTAATTTGGAGCAATTCCATATTACATGTATTACTGTCACACCCTTATTCTCTGCATTTTAGTTTCCTCCATCCTCCCATCCTCCTCCACTATGCTGCTCCACTTTTGCAACAGTCTCCCTCTCGGGGCAAGTAAAGATCACTTCCCAACCTTAGAGGCTCAGCCACGCTGTCCTCGTCCAGAGGGGACCCCCGGCAAAATCTATTCTCTCTTTCGTTTTCCAGTTCTCTGACCATTCTAGGTTCCCCTCGGGGGAAGTAACGATTACTTCGCAGCCTTTGACGCCGATCGGTTCGGTCTCACCTCCACGAGGGCATCTCTCTGCGAGCCAAGGGGAAACCCTGTCCTCTTTTCTGAGTCACAAATCTCCTATTTCAAGTCCCGAGGTTCATCCTCCACGCAGCGCTCGCTTCTGTCCTGTGAAGTGAGATTCGCCCTAGAGTTCCATTGCTTCAGAGTTTTTGTTTTTATAATGATCTTTCACATTCATGTCTGTAGGTAATGATTTTGTTTCAGCTCAATGGTTAAGTTTTAATGGAGCGGTTCTGCAGCTGGTGAATGTTTCTGTCGCCAGTGTAATCAGTGCATTGCCTAACACAGTACGTAATGCTCGATGTTTGTGTCAATAAAATATTCTGTTAGTTTTGGGAATTGATTGGCTTCATTAAAATAAGCAAGCAATTGAAAGAGTGCAGCTGCTGAATAAAAATGTACTTTCAAGCCATAATTTAACTTGTTTCGGTGCACGTAATGTAGTTTATTTGTTGATTGATTACTTATTTCTGCTAAATGGCTTTTTGTGCATGTTGAAATTTTAGGATTGATGCAAGATACATTGCTAATCTTTCAAACTAAGCTTGGTACAATCAGGAACAGCAGATCTCAATATGTCCCATTCATTTCTGCGGCCATGAGCGTGTACCTTCACTTATCAAAAATGTCACCAGCTGCCTCTGAAATATTTTGTCAGAAATCGCAATCCACGTTTTCACACACGTTTTTTGTCCTGTCCTATAATAAGGACAATTTAACCTGTCCTTATGGTATAAGAACGCCTTCCCATTTTTGTATAATTTCTTCCAATTTTAAAATTTCCCCTATTCAATTTTATTCATTTTTTTTTTTTTCAAGGTTAAAGGTACTTCACATTGGATGCTTGGTAGGTAACTTAATTCATAAGGGCGAGATAGAGAGAAACATTCCTGCCAGCGAGTGGCAATCCTAACTGGAGCTCACACTGGTTTGATTTCGTCAAGCTTCCGATTGAAAGAACCTGACAGATTTCAAATCACTTTGATCTTGGTCCCAGCAGATGGAATTGTAATGAATATGTAAAGAACAATGGCAGGAATCACAAGGTATCAGAAGAATTAAACCAATACAAATCTATACAGCGTGATATAGACCACGCCGATTTTACTTAAAATGATGCATTTCAGATATCCATGATACAAAACCAGCAATGACTACTAAGACATGTTATTTCCAAGTCTCTTCTTTGCCAGCATCAATAAGCTCAGCATCTAACAATGACTGTTGAGTATCCTACAGCTGGTTTGATTGCTGGTATCAGAAATGTCCCCGATTCTGATAATCACTCCATCTCATAGAAGAGAACGTAGGCCTGGTTGGACTGGAGCTGTGATTCAGAAACAGGGGAGACTCTGAGGAACAGAGAGGGAGAGACATAAGGGCAGGTCAGTAGACAGAGAGAGACATGAGGGCACAGTCAGTAAGAGGGAGAGACATGAGGGCACGGTCAGTAAGAGGGAGAGACATGAGGGCAGGTCAGTAGACAAAGAGAGACATGAGGGCAGGTCAGTTGATATGTTTGTCTTTCAAGTGTCCTTTTTGTTATATCCACTGTTTTCAGATTTGCAATTGTATAGCATAACACTTTATTTCCTTAATGGCATCTTTTGAACTATATAAACAACATCACACATTGTCAGGGTTTCATATCTAACAAAACTGCTGCAGTCAGAGAAGAAGAAGAGTCTTACCTTGAGTCATTGTAGCAGAACCAGCCCCTTTCCTGTTGACAGTAAGCTGTGTAATGCCCAATGTGAACAGTGCCACAGTGATTACAGATAGCATACAGGTTATACAGGACCTTTCCTAAACAAGACAGCACATAGTGTCAGCGTTTGTCGAACATTGTGCCACTACTTCTCATACCATACAAATTACATAAAAGATAAAATGCAATTCTCTTAGAATAATATAATCCTGCTATATTTCCCACTCAACAGGCGTACTGGTATGTGATCAAAACATTAACTGTTACCATTAGGCCCTAAAATGTATTAGTGAAATTAAAAATATCTAGTTGTCTACATGTGTTAACCCTTTGCAGTCCATTTATTAAGTGTGTGTCAGGCGCATCAGGTCCAATTTATTTTCATATGCGCAGTTAATTTTAGACGCGCTGTTTAAAAGTATTTTTTTTCCCACAGTTAAATTGGTTTAAAAGGCCCTGCATATCAACAAAGCACTCACTAGGCATCTCCAGCCCCGCCCCACCCTTTCGTTCGCTATAGCTTTCACATATGCTAAGAAATAAATAATAATAATAATAATAATAATAGTCGTACATACCGATCAATCATCTCCTGATCACTCGTTTTATCACCAAACGCCTCAATAATGCGATCCAAGTCATTATTTTATTACTATAACATCTCAAAAAAAAAGCTCTGCAAATGTCCGTGATATTCTCCGAGCGCTGATGCAGTAGCAGCCAGCTTGTTTCCTTATGGCCGCCGTTATCTGATGCCAGGGGCAAGTATGACTATTCATGAGATACGCCCTTTTTTTTTTTTTTTTTGTCTCGGCTCCTGTCGCTCCCACTCGGCTATAGAATGGTTTTCTTGGCTTTTTCCGGAGAAAAAACGACTAGAAACCCGTTTTTTGCGTCTTTTTGATGATGTCGGACAGGGTCAGACATTGGACTGGTTAGGAATAATTGCAATGTCGGACCAGGTCCGACATAGGACCGCAAAGGGTTAATGCTGATTGTGCTGTTTGTTCAGTAATTTGTTCACAAGTTCAGATATTTTCTTTCATCAAGTAAAGAAAAGGTAAAATACATACATGAACACTGTATTTATGTTTTTCCAGCGGATTGATTTGGAACAGAGATCAAACATAATTTGAAATATAACATTCAAGGTCCTTTAGGGATCTCATATTGACCAATCAGGTTAAAGGAAATATCCAATCTATTTAGTGACCTCATATTGACCAATCAGGTTAAAAGAAATATCTGATCTATTTAGGGACCTCATATTGACCAATCAGGTTAAAGGAAATCTCTGATCTATTTCCTAATTCAGGGTTAAGCCTCTGTTGTTGCTGCAGCTGAGATGAACTTCAACAGACCGCTGTGTGATTTCTGTACAGCGTTCCTCCACCATGTCACAGTGCATTCCAAGCATGCTTGAAATATTAACGTGAATACAAAGGTGGCAGTGGCAGATATTCACTATTATTTGTTTATTTAGCAGACGCCTTTGTCCAAGGCGACTTACAGAGACTAGGGTGTGTGAACTATGCATCAGCTGCAGAGTCACTTACAACTACGTCTCACCCGAAAGACGGGGCACAAAGAGGTTAAGTGACTTGCTCAGGGTCACACAATGAGTCAGTGGCTGAGGGGGGATTTGAACCGGGGACCTCCTGGTTACAAGCCCTTTTCTTTAACCACTGGACCACACAGCCTCCTCACTAGATTGCATATAGACAAAAATGAGCTCTCTTAGAACCATATTTCAAGCCTAACACAATCTCTGCTAAATTGCACACATACAATTCAATTATGACTCGAAGTTTAAGCCTTGTGTAAAAAGTGATAACACATACCTGCACACTCAGTCCCGTAATCCCCAAGGTCGAGGTGATGTATAGGAAAGGAGACAGTTGCTGTGCTTTTGGAAATAGAGAATCGTGATGCAGAGAAACGATTCAGATCTGAGTTACGGATCTGTCGAGGACTATAACACATTCCTGCTCTTTTATTACTATCTGTCTATGGACATTTAAATCTGCCTATTCCCATAATTAAAAAAAAAAAATTGATCCAGTTTTTTTACCTCCAATTTTAGAATGTAAAATGAGGTTCTCTTACCGCATCAATTCTCCTCAACAGCTCAGGAGAACTGAAGGTAAGTGGGTGTCCTCCGATCCCGCAACCAAGCCAATTGCATCTTTGCACCCAGGATTTGTACAGAGGATATCGGTGAGCTAAAACCCCTGGAGGACAAAGTCCAGCCCTGCAGGTGTCCAGTAGGGTACTCCGTAGTGTGGTGAGGTGACTCAGTCCCTGACAATCTTGCCACGCTAACCTGTGAGAGCACCAGAGTCAATCCAACACTCCCTGTGCGAGCGCCAGGGAAGATTTGTGACTTTGAACAACCAGGCTGTGAACCTGCGCTCCACTGACCTGTTTGTTGACCTCTCTGTTTATTAAGAACCAAGTGTTTTCACTGGGAAACTCTAGAAACAAGTTGCCACTTCTGAGTCACAAATGTTGTATTGTATTAAGGATTATGATGTGCTTTTCCACCAGTTCCTTACATGGAAAAACACTGGCTTATATACTGCCTGTAACTGAATTTCTTCTGTAACTTTGCTGTCAAACCCCAGTAAGGATACGCAAAACAAGAATCTTTGGGAACCTTTGGATGGTTAATTTCTTGGTGCTGTCGGTATGCTTGCCACATCTGTCACACATCTGGAAAACCAAATATATTTAATCAGAAGCAAAACAAACTATATTTGGGGGCTAGGTGATAGTTGTGTGGTGGTCTCAGTTTCGTCCTCACCAGACATTAATATAATTTACATTACAAAATCCCAATACAATTGTCAGCCTGTGCTTGAAAAGGTCCAGGATGAACGACAGTGGGTCAGGGTTGAGGCGCACTCTCTCTTGCTGAGCTGAGCTGTGAGATTAAATTGTTGAGCTACCTGCCTGCCAGCATTGTGCCTTTCATTGCAGAAAAAAACACACACAACTAACGTGTCATTGTGTTTTCTCATGTTTGAATACATTGAAGTTGGTAGCAGCGGTTTAACTTGCTGTGATTTATATTAGTTCACAGCTTATTACCTTTACTCCATTTATTTACTTTGTACTTTAAGGGTGTCCATTTAGGTTTTCCCTCTGTTTTGAAATGCCCATCTTCAATGCCACCTCACCCTGAACCCATCCACTGAAGATCGTCTGACATCCTCCACTTCTGCAGTCTAGTCTCATCCAAAGAGCCTGAGCAGTGGATGTTGACAATCTACTGAACCCTGGATAACAGAGCTCTTCTTGGCTTTGTCTGGTACTTGACCAGCAGGGGTGGTCTATCACATTGGTAACACAGCGGCAAATGTAGTTCTCGCTTGTGAGCACCCAGCCAAGACTGACAACTTCCAGGATTTAAACTAGCTCGCCATAGCATAACTGATCACGTATTCTGCAACATAGAATTTTACCAAAAAAAATGTAAATGTGTTTTTAGTTATCAATATTAAGAGTTTGAATATCATAACTACTGCTTGACATGTTTCGTATTAGTGCACCCGATACATTTACTGCAATGCATTTTGTACTCAATTCTTCTCTTCTTCATTCCCTTTCTCACTACTATCTGCCCACTTGATCGCTCCTGCCCCCCCCTTCCATACCGGTGCATTATCTGACTTCAGCTCCTCCACTTGAGAGAAAAGTGCAAGACAGTCCTTCAGAGAAACACGTCCTCCGGAAACACTTCCCTAGAAACAAAAGGAAAGTAAGAATATGTCTGTGTGTTTTCTGCAGATACCATTATGGATGACTGTTCTCTAACCTCTGGATGTGCTGCACATCTAAACATTTACACAACCTCATGCATGCCATGTATGCCTGTGACAGAAATACAATGATTCTTGGTTGTAAATCTCCCGCCCGACCTGTGAGGGCGCTGAGCAGCGAGAACAGAGATCCCTGGACAGGCTGGCCTGACAGTTATTTCCCAGGGTTCAAGGGAAGTCAGCCAGCTAGAAAGGGGGCAGGACTCCATTGCAATAACACATTGACCTGGAAGGGAAACAATGTGACAGTCACAGATTGGAGGGATGGCTGCACTCGTTTATCAAGGGGTCACGTGTGACGGCATAAAAGGGGGCAGAGAGACCAAATCTGTTCCTTCTCTCTGGTTTTACGAGTTGAACTTGAAAGGAACCGTGAGAGAACCAGATATACTGTATATACGTACCGTGACTGTTTTGTTTGTTTGTCTGTAATTGTCTTGTGCATTACTAGATGGCTAACATGATTCCGGAGCTGTCGCCAAGGGCCAGCACAAAGCCAGAACAGCACTGCACAACTGCCACAAAATAAACTCACATCCACCACAAGCACTACCGCACGCACCCAGGACTGGTGACCGTGTTAGTATTATTGTGGGGCGGATATATGGTGTTTACTGTTTGGGACTGTAACCTGTTATTTACTCCGTGCACTACACATTGTTGTGTATTCCCAGGGTCCTATTATTTGGTCACCAGAACTGGATAAAAATAAATTCCCTTTTCCAACTGGATTATAACTCTTGTCTGTTTAAACATGCATTGCATCACCCCTGCACCTGTATCTACCTAACCACTTTGCCACAATGCCTCATGAAACACATAAAACAAATGTATAGATTTTAAAATATATAAGTATATCAGATAGAGTGATGGATGTACCTTGGGGATGGGAAGTGAGAGATCATAGAAGACATCAAAGGTTGTAGACTCATGACCACAGCTGGAACATCGAAGGGAGCTCTTTAACTGCCCTGCAAACAGGTCTAAGGAGTGGACAGAGATCGTGGTGAGGGTGAGGAAGAAATAGATGTTGGACAGAATGATCATACAGTCGAACCTCAAAGGACCTCATACATACAGACAATGACATGACCAGGTGCCAGGAGTTTGAATATTCAGGCCCCTGCTTAATCTGCTCTGAACTGAGCACACTCATCACAGCATGAATAGATCACAACTGAGTCGGTAGTTTTGCTCATGGGAGTTGTTTATAAAGCTATAAGCTCCTGGCTCCTGATCATTTAAATAATAAACCTAATTAAAAGTTTCAAACCCAGGACTTGGAGCAGGGCTATGGAGCAGGGATATATCCAGGAGATTGTAATGTCGTCCAGTTCAGTGGTACCCCACAGGCTATCAAGTTACTAACAATGCAGAACAACTGGCTGGCTACAACTCACACTGGACCACTAATGCACGGTAAACTACAATGATTGTTTTACTTTGGCAGTATGATACAATGGTGCATAGTGAAATAACCCTATAATCAAACATTACCTGATTGAAGTGAACGGGCACAAGAGCTAGTTTACTATTTAAACTCACCCACTATCTTGCTGTCCTCTCTCTCTAGATAGTGCTTCCACATCAGCATTGCCTTCTTATCTTCTCTGTGACAGAGACAAAAACAAGTTGTGATGGTAAGTGTGTATGGCAAGCCATTTCAACATTTAATCATAAGTTTCTGATATCAAAAATTCTATTTTGGATATCAAGAATTCTGTTTTGGATATCAGTAATTTTGTTTATCTCAAAAAATAAAATTCTTGACAGCAAAAATTTTTGATATAAAAAAATGCATAATATTTTGAAAATGACACCCAGTCTGTATTTCCTCTTGTACTGTGTACCATACCCATCTCTTGCACCATGTCTGAAAAAGCTAGGAAACACTTCTATCGGACAAGCATTAGAACTGAAATGTGCAGGAAATGCAGCAAATTGATTAGGCTATTATAAATTTAACAAGACTTAAAAATACTATGTCTTTGAAAACACCTGCGTGTTAATGATAGTAATTCTGAAGCTTTGTTGTTGTTAAACATTTCTGTTCTGGCCTTTTATGCAGGAAAAAAGATGCCTTGATACCTCGGACACTGTGTGGTAAGGAGATATCTCCCTGTCAGCCACGACATACTAAAGGCCTGCCTAGCACATTCAAATTACACACAACGCAGCTTATACAAGCCAAAAAGTACAGACCGGATGTCGTCATCTAATTAGTATGCATTTTTATATTAAAAAAGTGAATTGTTGATATCAACAATTCTGATTTTAATATTAAAAATGTTTTAATAGAAAATATTTTGATATTGAAAAATAATTATGAGAATTGTCAAAAATGTTATTACTGTAATAGAATTTATTTATATATATATATATATATATATATATATATATATATATATATATATATATATATATATATATATATATATATATACATTCCATTACAGTAATAACATTTTATATATAAAATGTATATATATTTATTTATTTATTTATTTATTTATTTTTTTATCAGCGATTTCATAGACAGGAGAACTTGTTAAATTTGCTCAATATGGTGAACAAAATTAAAAATTAGACAAAGTATTTGTTTTCTGTGTGCCTTAATGGTACTCCAAGCCTCCCTTTGGGTGCACCTGGATTTCCATCTACATCCCTGCTCTGAGAAAGATCTACAGAAGATGGGATCCATCCTGTATCTCGCTCTTGTATAAAACAATCTAATCTTTTCTAATATTACTTTGTTTTATGAATATGTGTACATAGTGCCCTTTCATGGAGTTATACTCTTTAATCTATTTAGTCTAAGTGCCATATAAAGAGCTGGTTTCAGTTTTGTTGGGGTAAGTATTCACGAGTCAGTAAGCTGGCTGTGTTGGAAATGGTCCTTACCTCAGCTTGTTATACTTGCTTTCTGGAAGATCGCTGATTGGCTGGTTCTGGGGTGATGTGCGATTAATTTCAGAGTGAAGCCGATCCAGGAGGAAATGTAGGAATTCCTGGGCATCTTGTTGACTGTTTTTAAAACACCAAGAAATGTTGTGGTTCAAATGCATCTGACAGAAATATGACTGGTTTTCAGTTTAAATATGCATTAGAACAAAATAGTTTTGAACCTATGCAACCAGTAGTCTGTGTGAGGGTGGCTATCTAGTTTTCTGCAGTGAATGCACTATAATGTAGGAATTTGCAAAACAAATTCATAGAGCTAGGAAGGAAATTAAAAGACAAGACCAAAACTGTGGTATTTTCTGGGATACTGCCGGTGCCCTGCAAAGGACCATACTGACATCTGGAAATAAATAATCAACATGCATGGCTGAAATCGTGGTGCACACAGGAAGGCTCCACCTTTCTTGAACATTGGACCACATTCTACAACAAGGACTATCTATATAGGTGGGACAGATTGCACTTAAACAGAAAGGGAACCAATCTACTCTGAGAAAGGATCCTTGAGGAGGTCCAGAAGCATTTCAACTAGAAAGGAAGGGGGGAGAAATCAACAAAAAAACAGAAGAGAGACTACATCAAAACAAGGGCAACAACTCAGGTAAGACAGCCATTAAATGTATTTTTCTAAATGCTAGAAGTCTCAAAAACAAAATGTTAGAAATTGAAGCTACTGCACTAACAAGTAACTACAATGTGATAGATGTTACAGAAACTTGGTTATCCGAGAGTGATGGAGACGAATGTAATATTAATGGGTACACACTGTATAGGAAAGAAAGGCAGGACAGAAGAGGTGGAGGGGTAGCGCTATACATCAAAAATAGTCTTGAAGCCCAAGTGTTAAATCTAGTGTTAAAAAACAACGCAGAATCAATATGGGTCAGAACAATGGACAAAAATTCAAAAGGGCATAATAATAGGGGCACGCTATAGACTGCCAAATTGAGACACTGAGCAAAATAATCTGTTATACAATGACATTAGAAATGCATGTAGCAAAGGAGAAGCCATACTAATGGGGGAATTTCCCCCGTATAAAATGGGACAGCCTGGTGGGGAGCACGACTGCCAAAATTGAAATGGTAGAAATTACTAATGACAGCTTTGTAACGCAATTTGTCAATGCACTGACTAGAGGGGAAGCATGCCTTGATTTAGTCTTTTCAAATAATGAAGACAGAATACGTAAAACAGAGGTCAGAGAACCACTGGCAAACTCAGATCACAACATAGTCTCATTTGAAGTGCTTTTTAAATCCTCAAAACTAACAACTAAAGCAAAGGTTTACAATTTTAAAAAGGCAAACTATGAAGGAATGAAACAGTGACTAACAGAAGTAGATTGGAGTAAAATAGAGAAAACATCCACAGAAAAAGGATGGCTATTTTTCAAAAATTTAGATACTAGAGGCACAAAAAAATGACACCCCAAAAGTAGAAAATCAAAATCTAAAATAAAATGGCCAAAATGGTTTAATAGATTGATTAAAAAAAGCAGTGTGGAGTAGTGGTTAAGGGCTCTGGACCGGAGGTGGGGAATCCCAGGTGGGGACACTGCTGCTGTACCCTTGAGCAAGGTGCTTTACCTAGATTGCTCCAGTAAAAACCCAACTATATAAATGGGTAATTGTATGTAAAAATAATGTGATATCTTGTAATAATTGTAAGTCGCCATGGATAAGGGTGTCTGCTAAGGAATAAATAATAATAATAATGACATGGTTTATTTAGATTTCCACAAAGCTTTTAACAAAGTCCCACATAAAAGACTAATTCTCAAACTGAATGCAGTAGGGATTCAAGGAAATGTATGCACATGTATTAGGGAGTGGTTAACATGTAGAAAAAAGAATGTACTGATTAAAGGAGAAACCTCAAAATGGAGCGAGGTTACCAGTGGTGTACCACAGGGATCAGTATTAGGTCCTCTGCTTTTCCTAATCTACATTAATGATTTAGATTCTGGTATAGTAAGCAAACTTGTTAAATCTGCAGACTACACAAAAATAAGAGGAGTGGTAAACACTGTTGCAGCAGCAAAGATCTTTCAAAATGATCTAGACAGCATTCAGAACTGGGCAGACACATGGCAAATTACATTTAATAGAGAAATCTGTAAGGTACTGCATGCAGGCAATACAAATGTGCATTATAAATACCATATGGGAGATACTGAAATTGAAGATGGAATCTATGAAAAAGATCTAGGAGTTTATAATCAATATAATCCATTAGCAGAGCAGACAGTCATGACTTAGTTCAGCTCAATCCTTATACAGACATATACCTCCCCCCAGCCCCACAACACTAATATATCAGAAAGCACCCCAATATGGATTGTGGATTTAGTATCTATTTTTTAATATTACAAACCTGTAGCCAATGAAATGAGGTACCGATTCCTTAAATATTGTATTGAAATTCCCAGGATGCACAGCAGTTGACATGTCAGTTGTCCAAAGATCAGACAGCACTTCCGAGAAAGCTACAGAATGAAGCAGCGTGAAACAGATGATTAGTTTCTGTTGCAAACTAAATATGAATAGATGTGTAAGAAACTCTATGTGCACTTCACATTTTTTTTCCTTTAAAAAATGTAGTGTGTCCAATTATAATTTTTCCCCTGATTATTATTTATTTCTTAGCAGATGCCCTTATCCAGGGCGACTTACAATTGTTACAAGATATCACATTATTTTTATATACAATTACATTATTTTTTACATACAATTACCCATTTATACAGTTGGGTTTTTACTGGAGCAATCTAGGTAAAGTACCTTGCTCAAGGGTACAGCAGCAGTGTCCCCCACCTGGGATTGAACCCATGACCCTCCGGTCAAGAGTCCAGAGCCCTAACCACTGCTGCCTCCCAATTTGTAGTGCCCAATCGCTTTTCTCCTCACCACAGCAATTCCCCACATGGCTCAGGAGACCCGAATATTCAGTGTGCGTCCTCCAATCTCACGACCAAGCCAGCTTCTTTTTTCACCCAGGAACTCGAGTCAGTGAGCTACCGACCTCTGGAGAACAAAGGCCAGCCCTGCAGGTGTCTGCTCTGAGCTCACTGAGCGTCTGGCCAGAAGGGTTCGCTGTAGAGCGATGAGGAGAAATAGTCCCTGCCGGTTTTATCTCCCCAACCCACGGGAGCCCCTGAGCCAACGCGACGCTCCCTTCCGAGTCCCCAGCGAAGACCGGCCTACTTTGCACAGCCAGGACATGGACCTGCGCTGTATGACTCACCCTGCGCACCATGTGGCTGTGCTTCTACCAGGTTTTAGCCAAAGTTTTTAGTATTACACATGGCTTCAACTGCACATTTTAATCATTAACAATCCCTGTGTTGCACCTCAATACAAAATTCACAGCTAAATTGAAATCAACAAAAATATATGAAATTTAATTCAATCACAGAATGAAAACCACTTAATTGTCTTCCTTTTCTATCGACTCAACAACTTCTGGGTCAAATCATGCTGCTGTCTGTAAGCATGTCAGTCAGTAGAGGAAGGTTGGTTAGTGTCAGAAAAGTTGTTGAGAGGAGATAGATCATTTCACCTGGAGGGTGACTTTCTGAATCTATCTGAAAGTATGGTTTGCAAACACAGATTAAATTAGCCCAGTTCCATGAAGTGGACAACATGTAAGATTTTCTTCAATGGCTTGGTGTACATGCAGTTTAGAAACTCTAAATTCTGTCTTGATTGTTGTGAGAATGTGACATAGCAGCACATACCACACACATTCATCACGCTATAGATAGAGGTCTACTTAAATTGCTGTAAATTTACGTATTTTTCATAGGTTGCAGAATAAAATTAGGATTTCGCTGACATTTCGCATAACTGTTTAAACAATAAACCAAAGTAGACAGTATTTCAGAACCCTATAAAACCTAAAAATAGTGGTACTTGCTTCGATACTAAAATAGAGTGCTGTAATGTGTTAAAGGCAAGCATGCAGCATCCCCCTGCAGTTGACTTGCCCATACATTGAGACTGCACATTCTGCATCCACTGAATTGGTTGGAAGTTAAGGCAAAGCTTTGCCAAGTTATACAGATGTGGAAATCGATTAGAAACAGCCCCAAAACTTGTTTACCCAAGGGCATCTGGCATACTTTAATAAAGGCAATATATGCAGCACGTTCATTGTCATGTTATATGTCCCATCCAATAATGTATTTTATTAGTACCGAGTCAAAACAAAGAAAACATGGCTATTCAGGTCTAAAATTCCAACTGCGTTTAAAAAGCAAGTAGCAGGTTGAAGCGAGGTGGCTGTGCTAGATCGTGTAGTACTGATTAAACTTGCCGACAGGAATACTTTTTGTCTGGGCTGACTTTCCAGTTTGTTTTCTGAAAGCTGTTTATTTTATATTCTGTTCAGCAGCCTCTGTAGTAGCCTTTCATCAAATGTGTGATTCTGAAGCTAAATAGCAATCGATCATATTTTCTCCAATACACATTAAGATATGGAAAACAATTACCCCAGTCTGCATGTACAGTTTCTTTGGGAAATATCTTGACACGATCAATCACCGAAATATACTTTGCTTTTTTTTTGCTTTGTTGTCCATTTCTACTATTTTACCTCCAATGCTGGAAACTAGATTTTAGCAACCTAAATCAAAACAATGCAGCACTGCCTTTGTCCCACCCCCTACAGCACAGTACAGGTCATCGAAAAGCAGTACAGACGCACTGATAGGCTGATTAAAACTTTGTTGTCATTTGAGTAGTAAACAAGAACGTTAACTGCTTTGGAGATTATAATTTTTTTTTTTTTGTAAATGTTATTTGTGGACATTTGTTGTTTATTTATTTTATGCTTAAGTGCAATGCACACAGGACCGCGAAGGAATAAAAAAGGGCTATCTACAGAAGGAAGACACGTAGTTTGCGTCGCTTGCATTGTGCAGTAGTTCATTTAAAACAAGGTTTCTTTTTTTTCCTCACCGTGCTTGTTCGGTATGCATTGACCCCTAAAAGAGGTAAATTTCCTGGTGACCCCTCAATTTCACAATTTCTGTGAAATCCAGATTTAGGAAGACCCCTAGCTATAGGAAGTGTGGAGCCAAGACATGGCACAGTTATAAAAAGTTGGTAAATCGCCTTTCCACACTAAAGAGCCACAGAAATTGCCAAAAAAAACGGTTTTGTTGCATCACAAGTTTGAAAGCCATACCGTATGTTCACGAGACTTCAGCAATGAAGATCCAGTTTGTGAAGTAACCTCCTGCAACTTTCTACTATAACTAACAACCAAGCAATTATTTATTAATAACTGAGATCTGCTGGAAGTAGCTCAGACAAGCTTCTTTGACCAAATAAAAAAATCCATACAGTACATCATGTGACATCATTTATTCAGTGTTTCAAACTACAGCTATTTGCAGGTGACTCTAAAATGATAGTGCTTTATCGTTTAGCTGTTTTATAGGAACGGATACAAAAAGCAGCCCTTTGCATACATATTTTGTTATTTTCATGTTTGGTGATCAGATAGCTGATTGTTTTAAGCTTAGACTTTTCTGTCCCTTGGAAATAAGGTAAGATGAAATTCATGTTAGACCAGCCTTAAGAAGTATATATTATGGGTACCTACCAAGAACAAAAAAAGTAATGTTTGTACGCTAAAATATATTAAATTAGCATAGCTGTGAATTTGTGCCAGTGGTCTCCTATATTACTGCTGCAGGCTACTGACCTCTGCACCAGGCTTGAGTGACTGTGTATAGAGTTGAAGAAAAATCTCTTAAACCTAATTCAGGGCAATATTTTTTTGTTTTCACAAGAACAAAAAGACAACTATGAGGCTAACATCAGCTTGCTGCAAGACTTACAGAACTAAGTTCCAGGAAGTTACAAAAACGCCCGGGTGGATTAGCATCTACTCTACTGAGGCTCAAGCATTGCACTGATATGGGGGAGCGCTATACTGGATCATCTACTCTACTGAGGCTCAAGCATTGCACTGGTATGGGGGAGCGCTATACTGGATCACCAATAATACAAACATATACAATTCTACTGGAGAGAGCCTTGCACTGTGCGTGCGGAATATGGATTTGGTTTTTTTAGGCTTCCAAGCTGGCTTGGGGAGCCTATTATTGTTAGGATTTTTCTTATTATTATTCTTGTTCCATCAACTTCAAACTGCTCCTGTTCGCATGCGGTGTAACCAATCAACATGAAACTTGGCAGGTATAATCCCGTGTAGATTACAGTGCACTCCTGCGTCAACCAAGATGGGGGCCTGACGCACTTTTGGGAAAAAACGTTGAAAATCTTCTTCTTGGGAACCGGTGAACCGATTAATCTGAAACTTTGCATATGTCATATGCAAAGCAACCAAACCCGCTTCAAGTTTGCAAAGCAGAAATCACTGCGGTAAATTTTATCAAAAAATCAAAATGGCTGCCACCAAATTCGCCAAACCGCACCCAAACATCAAACTGCTTCTGTTTCCAAACCGTTTAACCAACTAACTCCTAACTTGGTAGGCGTCATCCTGGGGACAATGGAATTCAAATATGGAAAATGTGCGTTCTTTCATAAAACAAGATGGAGGCCAGACCTACATTTCGTTCTTAAATTTAAAACCACTTCAGTTGAACACAGTTTAGTTGAATAACTCCAAAGTTAACAAGCATCATCCCTGTGTCGATGCAATTGACTTTTTCAAAAACTGTGTTTCTTCTTCTTCTTCTTCTTCTTCTTCCATCAACTTCAAACTGCTCCTGTTCGCACGCAGTGTAACCAATCAACATGAAACTTGGCAGGTATAATCCCGTGTAGATTACAGTTCAGGTGCAAAAAAAAATAATTGCACTCTTGCATCAACCAAGATGGTGGCCTGATGCATTTCTTTTAGAAACCTTTCGAAATCGTCTTCTTGGGAAGCGGTGAAGTGATGGATCTGACACTTGGCAGATATCATCAGCAACCAAACACGCTTCAACTTTGCGAAGCAGAAGTTGCTGTGATAAATTTTACAATCAAACTGGCTGCCACCAAATTCGCCAAAACACACACCAAACAACAAACTGCTTCTGCTCAAAAATCATTTAACCAACTTACTCCCAACTTAGTAGGCATCATCCCGGTGTCGTTCTGTTAAACAAGATGGTTGCCAGACCTACAGTACTGTGCAAAAGTTTTAGGCAGGTGTGAAAAAATGCTGTAAAGTAAGAAGGCTTTCAAAAATAGACATGTTAATAGATTATATTTATCAATTAACTAAATGCAAAGTGAGTGAACAGAAGAAAAATCTAAATCAAATCCATATTTGGTGTGACCACCCTTTGCCTTCAAAACAGCATCAATTCTTCTAGGTACACTTGCACAAAGTCAGGGATTTTGTAGGCATATAGTCAGGTTCCATGATTAAAAAATTATACCCAACAGGTGCTAATGATCATCAATTCAATATGTAGGTTGAAACACAATCATTAACTGAAACAGAAACAGCTGTGTTCCAGGAGGAATAAAACTGGGTGAGGAACAGCCAAACTCAGCTAACAAGGTGAGGTTGCTGAAGACAGTTTACTGTCAAAAGTCATACACCATGGCAAGACTGAGCACAGCAACAAGACACAAGGTATTTATACTGCATCAGCAAGGTCTCTCCCAGGCAGAAATTTCAAGGCAGACAGGGGTTTCCAGATGTGCTGTCCAAGCTCTTTTGAAGAAGCACAAAAAAACGGGCAACGTTGAGGACCGTGAGCAGTGGTCGGCCAAGGAAACTTACTGCAGCAGATGAAAGACACATCATGCTTACTTCCCTTCGCAATCGGAAGATGTCCAGCAGTGCCATCAGCTCAGAATTGGCAGAAAACAGTTCAGGACCCTGGTACACCCATCTACTGTCCGGAGAAGTCTGGTCAGAAGTGGCCTTCATGGAAGACTCATGCGGCAAAAAAAGCATACCTCCGACGTGGAAACAAGGCCATTTTTAACTCAACTATGCACAAAAACACAGGAACTGGGGTGCAGAAAAATGGCAGCAGGTGCTCTGGACTGATGAGTCAAAATTTATTTTAAAATATTTGGCTGTAGCAGAAGGCAGTTTGATCCCTTATCTGGGGATGGAGAGCGGTACACGAATGAGTGTCTGCAGGCAACAGTGAAGCATGGTGGAGGTTCCTTGCAAGTTTGGGGCTGCATTTCTGCAAATGGAGTTGGGGATTTGGTCAGAATTAATGGTCTCCTCAATGCTGAGAAGTACAGGCAGATACTTATCCATCATGCAATACCATCAGGGAGGCATCTGATTGGCCCCAAATTTATTCTGCAGCATGACAACGACCCCAAACATACAGCGAAAGTCATTAAGAACTATCTTCAGCGTAAAGAAGAACAAGGAGTCCTGGAAGTGATGGTATGGCCCCACAGAGCCCTGATCTCAACATCATCGAGTCTGTCTGGGATTACATGAAGAGAGAAGCAACTGAGGCTGCCTAAATCCACAAAAAAAGAACTGTGGTTAGTTCTCCAAGATGTTTGGGCCAACCTACCTGCCGAGTTCCTTCAAAAACTGTGTGCAAGTGTACCTAGGAGAATTGATGCTGTTTTGAAGGCAAAGGGTGGTCACACCAAATATTGATTTGATGTAGATTTTTCTTCTGTTCACTCACTTTTGTTAATTGATAAATATAAACTATTAACATGTCTATTTTTGAAAGCATTCTTACTTTACAGCATTTTTTCACACCTGCCTAAAACTTTTGCACAGTACTGTACATTTTCAAATTAAATTTAAAACTGATGTGATTTTGTTCTTTTTCTTTTCATTTAGAAACAAGGTCGTCTCAAATGCCCCGTTTAACTGGGACAGCCGCTTATTCAGGATATTTTTACTTGTCCCGATAAAGCGGCACAGACTGCATACACACTGAAAGTAAATGAGACCCATTTTGGGTGATAACATGTGAATCTTGTAACTAGTTAAAGCAATTTCATTTAATTCAGCTATGCCCATCCATTCATGTATACTGTAGGTCTGAAATGTGCAGTTTTGAAAGAAACACAAAAAACCTGAGGAGCACCAGATGTCATGGTTTTAAAATGAACATTTCAAAACTGCACATTTAATTAATGTAGTTATTTTGTTAGCTACAATTACTTAAACGAATAATGTCTGAATTACAAACACATCCTTTAGTGAGATGGATTGCTTATTAAAATTGTGTGCATATCTTTATAATGGAACAATTCTCTATTCAGGGAAACCAAAACATTTGGTACTGATTAGTACTAATCACGGACTACCTCATGTTACCCTGAAACCAGCTATAGAATGAATGACAGGAATGTACCATTCATCAGCTCAGTCTTCCTCCGAGAGCTCACTTCCTGACGGTACTTCTTTTGTAAACAGTAATCTCTGAGGGTTCGAGTGTGAGAGAGACATTGGACCATGGAATTGAGGAAACACTGCAGAAAGAGGGGAGACAAGTACTGGGTTTACTGTAGGTCACAAGAAGGACTTAATACCATTCACTGAATTCTGTAAAACAAGTTGGACAAACAGATCATCCATATAGTGTCTCAGTTTTAAAAATACTAAAATAATCTTTATTCAGTGACAAATCATTCAATGTCTTCCAGACTTCTGGTCAATAAAAGTATCTTTTAGTATATTGAAATTTAGCACAATCATGTGTTTAATAATTATGGATGTTTTTCAGTTTTGCAACATTAAACATTTTTTAATCTGTTTTCAAAAACGTTAAGTAAGATTGCAGTACACACTTTGAAAATATGTTTAGTTCATAAGAAGTGGTTATCACATAACTACTGTGTTATTAATTAAGCTTAAATAATCTCCCTTGCTGATTATATTCACAGAACTTTCTAATCATTTTTTTTAATATCCCCGGATATGCCGCAGCATTAGAGGAATATCCATGTGGTGCCAACCCCCTATCTGTGGTTATGACAGGTCACCCCTAAAATAAGTTGTTAAAATGAAAGGCGGTTCCTAATCAAAGAAAGACCGGTATGGTTTATCCCAGCTGGCAATTAGTTGATCAAATCAGTGCCACTAGTGTAGTTAATCCTTGTTGGTATCTCTGTGCATGGCGACAGATGTACCGTGTTTCCCACATTGCAAAGTCCGATTTGTCCACTTCCAAGTATTAAATTAACTTCCTTCTGTGGAGACAAAAAAAAGGAATTTAAATTAATTGGTCTGAAAATGTATGCCCTGTAACCTCCATGAAACATCAACACAACATACTAGTACTGTTCATCATAACATAACTAGCATGAAAAACAGAAAAGAAAATGGATACATAAATACATTTTCAATATTTTGGGAACCCAACCTAGCTGGATTACAGAACACCATATCATGTTTACAGTAATACATTACTGTCTTATGCACTGCATGTTATCGCAACAATGTCTTTTTCAACATGCTCAGTTATTTAGTATATTTTTTCAAATCAGCTTCTATAAACCCTGCTGACAACCCTAGGATTACATTTGAATTATGGCACCGTGTGACAGAGAGAGATGGAATCTGAGCTCCCGACCAGAAAGGGTGCTGTGTAAGGTTGGTGGTATGCTTTCTGATAGACGGGGCGACTCGATGGCAGGTTGGCCATCTTGGAGAAAGCGCGTAGCTGCGAGTTTGCTAAACAAGTCCATTGTGATCAGCTGTGGGGCAGGCAGCGATTGGATAGATGGTGGTGCCGGGCTGATCACAGGGAGGAGTCTGGCAGTACAAAGGGGATGCAGCTATGTGAGTACAGCCCCTTACGATGAATGTGATAACAAGCCGTTTGCTTTTGTTTTGTTGTGTGTTGCAGACTACTAAGAGCCAGGGAGCTGTCGCCAGAGAGCCAGCACAACCACCCAAAGCACTTGAATCACTGCACAGCACAACGAGCACCACACCGGAGAGCACTTTGAGATTTACAATTGTTGTTATTATTATTATTATTATTATTATTATTATTTAAGGGCTGCAATCCTGCCATATACCCCCGATACCACTGCTGGTAGAGGGGCGGATTGATTGTTTCATTGTTTTTGATCATTGAACTGTTGTCTGGACATTGTACTTTCACCCACACCACTCATCTTTTGACACACCACTACCCTTAAAGCAACTTTTAAAAGTATCAAATTACAAAAATGGTCAATTTTAAGCTGATAAGAGCACCATCATTCAAATGTGTCACTACATCCCATGCATGGGTCTGTGCTCCCTCCTTCACCAACGCTGATGATGCCATTGAATGGCAATGTGATTTTAAATTTATCCCTTTGCAGTCCTATGTCGTACCAGGTCCGACATTACAATTTTCCCTTTCCGGTCCAGTGTCGTACCCTGTCTGACATCATCAAAAACACGTAAAACACAGGTCTCTAGTCGTTTTTCCTCCGGAAAAAGCAGAGAAACCATTCAATGGCCGAGTGAGACCGATAGGAGACGAGAGAAGCCGAAAAAAAGGGGGCGGATACACATAGTCCTGGCACCACACGGCCATAAACAAACAAGATAGCTGCTTCCGCATCCAGCACTCAAAGAATATCACAGACATTTGCAGAGCTTTTTGAGATGTTATAGTAATAAAATAATGACTTGGATCTCATTATTGAGGAGTTTGGTGATAAAACGAGTGATCAGGAGATAATTTATCAGTATGCAAGACTATGAAGAGGTATGTGAAAAATACAGCGAACAAGGGGTGGGGCGGGGCTGGAGATGCAGTACTGAGTCTCCTGTTGATATGCAGTGCCTTTTAAACCTGTTTTACTGTGAAAAAAATACTTTTAAACAGCACGTCTAAAATAAACTGCGCATGTGAAAATAAATTGGACCTGACGTGCCTGAGGCGCGCTGAATAAATGGACCGCTAAGGGTTAAAGCCAAAAGAAAATTTGATTTATTTCTAGATTTTTGTAGTTTCATCTGTTGAATAATAGAGAACTGCAGCCTAAAGCCCATTTTCTCCCTCTCCACCCTCTCTCTCACTTTCCCTTTCCCTCTCTCTCCCTCTCCTTCTTCCCCCCTCTCTGTCTCTCTCTCCCCTTTTAGACCATTGATCCTTGAATCCCATTAAAGCACTGCAGCACAGCTATTTTAGAGGTCAATCTGACTCATCTCATTAGTGCGGAGACGACCTGACACACAAGAAAATGAGCAAGGATACAAATCTCTGTGTGTGTCCATGTGTCTGTCTGTATGTGTGTGTGTGTGTCTGTTTTCGTGTTACACAATGTACACACACTCATTATAAGGCCCTGATTTAGCTAACATTTCTAACAAATCTGTGAAAGAATACATGTAACTGAAATATTATTATTTTTTTTTTTAAACTTGGCGATTCAACATTTACATAACAGATAAATCTGAAAAACATTATCGTTCAGTTGACGGGTGGGAGCCAGGCTACCTCTTAGAGTTAGCAAAGATTGAAACATAAGAGAGGGCCGTCGTTTGCTAAGGCTGAACATATAGAAGGGTGTTCCTGCCATTTGCGGGACTAGACACACAGGGGAGATCCCTTGCACATAAAACATGAACACACAGGGGAGATCGCCTGCACATAAAACATGGACACACAGGGGAGATCCCCTTCACATAAAACATGGACACACAGGGGAGATCCCCCGCAAGTAAAACATTAACACACAGGGGAGATCACCTCCACATAAAACATGAACACACAGGGGAGATCCCCCGCAAGTAAAACATTAACACACAGGGGAGATCCCCTTCACATAAAACATGGACACACAGGGGAGACCCCCTGCACATAAAACATGGACACACAGGGGAGACCCCCTTCACATAAAACATGGACACACAGGGGAGATCCCCTGCAAGTAAAACATTAACATATAGGGCAGATCCCCTGCACATAAAACATGGACACACAGGGGAGATTGCCTCCACATAAACAGAGGCTTGAGAACCTGAAAGGAAGGAATAAAAGGGGGAACTCTGGCTCGGAGAGCCGCCCTCAATGAGGTGAATTATAGACTTGCAAAGCTGAGATGGAGATGCACCCCCAGAGAACCTGAAATGAGAAGAGAGCCCTGTGTTATGAAGGGAGAGCTCGTACAGCGAGGTTTAGCAAGAATAAGCTTAGCCCCTCAGATAGCGAGGGTAGTGATAGATCATGAGATGCTAAAAAAAATGGGTTTGGCCAGGGGTCCCCTCTGACTCGTGGAGAACCCTCCTGTAGAGGTAAAGGAAGCAGAGCTTAACCAAGGGTTGGAGAAAGTGAGATCTCTAACCCCCCTGTGGCAAAGTGCCCGCCCCTGTGTGTATTTTGTGTGTTATGTGTTGTATGTTGCGTGTGTTAATGTTGGTGTATAGATTGGTACACGGGATATAAACGGGTCTGTGTTTCACGTGTGTTTAAAGTGTATAATTATATTTAGGCACGAGGATGGCACATCACTTCACGTGCAGATAAAATGTGTATAATGTGTGGCACGGGGTTGCACGTAATGAATTCACGTGCTGGGATTCAAATGAATAATTAATTAGTAATTGAATCCCAGCACAAACAGTATAAATAGATGCACGTTTAGTCACTCGTGGTTGGGTGTTCGAGAGTGGAGAACGGGTGAGAGAGAAGGAGAAAGTAAAACGAAAGTAGTAAAGTAATTAGTAGTTGTTTTGTACTCACCGTGTTTGTGTGTCTGTCCGTGCACCGTTTGTTTACTGTATAGTCCGTTTTGTTTGTCTCTTTATTTTGGCGTGAAGTGCCGTGTCCTGTTTTTTGTGCTGTTTGCAACCCTTTTATTTGTTAATAAACGCTGAGTGCAGCCATTGCACTCAGCTCATCACAACGACTGTCTGTGTTTGAATTCCTTTCTGGTCTGACGCAACCCACTCTGGCCGTCTTTGTGACACCCCCCAAAGAATGGACCCCCGGCTCCCTGCTAAAGACTCCTATATGTGCAGACAAACAAGAGAACCGCCAATGCAAATATTTAAGAAAGAACATGAAAGAAAACATTTTTTACATAAAGAAGATTAGAAACTGGCTCCCTACTAACTACGTGGAGGGTCTTCACAGTCAGTACGAAAGGAAAAAAAAAAACTTTCTTTAGGGGGAAATCCTTTGGTGGCCCAGGCGGAAGGGTCGTCCCCACTCCGGACATACTAGCAATAGACTGACTTACAGAAGATCTCAGATGGGGAAGAATGTATGTATGATTCAACTGCTGATGAGGTCCAGCACCCCATATTTTTAATTAGATGCTGGTTAATCTTTGCTCTTGCTGCTGAAGTGGTTGGTTATAGCTGGTGCAAGATGTAAATAGTCCTTTGTGTGTACTATAAAAGCCATAATCTAGTCCTGGTTGAATGAGGTCGCCAATCTTGACCACCAATCTTGACCACACTTCTCATACACCCTACCCTTCTATAGATATTTCAGACTGCATTTGCTATAATCTTATATAATCTCAATTTTACATATATTTGTAACCTTTCTGGTCCTGTACGATTATTACACGATTATGAGGACGCTCTGTTTGTGTGTGCTCTGGTTTTTACCTGTAACAGCAGCATGAGTAAGACTAGGACCATGAGAATGAAGCTATAGCCAATGAGACGTTACAGGGTACCAGGAAGCAGTTTGAATCTTGTAACGCTGGAGGCAAATGTTTTGCATTACCTCGAATTTTAGGATTGAGATTTTTTTTTTTTTTTTTTTAACATTTATTTAACATCATGTAATCAAAGAAACTACAACATGATATTGCAAAAGTCTATCAGAAGCCAGTCAGTACTACTGTACTATCAGTAGTACAGTCTTTCATGTTCGATTAAGTATATGGAAAACTACAAAGCGGCAGTATGTAATTCAATATGTTAACGTAGCATTGTTCAGCAGGTTTCATTCAACTTTATGAAGTAAAGTTTGTTAATACTATAGGGTGATGCAAAACTTTTGGCCATAGCTGTAGATAACATTAAAAAAGACAAATTAAGACCTACAGCCCAACCATAAGAGAACCAGTGATAATTGTGCTAACAGATACAATTATTTTATGGAATCTGTGCTTTATCTCCGTTTAGTGTTATAGCAAATTGTTGTCTTTTCCTGTTTTTTTAACATTATTGGGATATTAAACATTTTTATTTTTCAAATGTATTTGAGAGCTGTTAGATGTATCCAGGCCAGGCAAGTCCACAGACATGCAGATACATTTCATACATCCCATACCTCCTTGTCAGCAACCAGTAGCAGCCCCATTAAGGCGTTGTAGAGGACGGACTGGGAGATGTCTGCTCCTTCCTGCTGCAGTGTATTATGGGTGATTAAAGCAGCACAGCGCTGCACGAGAGTTGAGCATGACAGTCCTGGAAACCTCCTGTTATGCTGTTAGTGCAACCGGTGTCTGTGGACAAATTCAAGCAGCAATTCTGTAAGGTCTAGTGTATCACTCAGTTATAATTAGCTATTGAATATTTATATTATAAACTTGCTCTTCATTAGGCTAAATAGTTCTAACCTGGACTCCTGTGATTTAAACACAGCAGGGCAGGCAATCCCTAACTCTATTTAAACATAGCTTGAAACCAGGGGCGTAAAATATCATTTATGACTTTGGTGCTGTGTGTTTAAGGGCTGGGTTTGGTGCTGGGTGTTTGGTGCTGTGTGTTTAAGGGCTGGGTTTGGTGCTGTGTGTTTAAGGGCTGGGTTTGGTGCTGTGTGTTTAAGGGCTGGGTTTGGTGCTGTGTGTTTAAGGGCTGGGTTTGGTGCTGTGTGTTTAAGGGCTGGGTTTGGTGCTGTGTGTTTAAGGGCTGGGTTTGGTGCTGTGTGTTTAAGGACTGGGTTTGGTGCTGTGTGTTTAAGGGCTGGGTTTGGTGCTGTGTGTTTAAGGGCTGGGTTTGGTGCTGTGTGTTTAAGGGCTGGGTTTGGTGCTGTGTGTTTAAGGGCTGGGTTTGGTGCTGTGTGTTTAAGGGCTGGGTTTGGTGCTGTGTGTTTAAGGGCTGGGTTTGGTGTTGTGTGTTTAAGGGCTGGGTTTGCTGCTGTGTGTTTAAGGGCTGGGTTTGCTGCTGTGTGTTTAAGGGCTGGGTTTGATGCTGTGTGTTTAAGGGCTGGGTTTGCTGCTGTGTGTTTAAGGGCTGGGTTTGGTGCTGTGTGTTTAATGGCTGGGTTTGGTGCTGTGTGTTTAAGGACTGGGTTTGCTGCTGTGTGTTTAAGGGCTGGGTTTGGTGCTGGGTGTTTGGTGCTGTGTGTTTAAGGGCTGGGTTTGGTGCTGTGTGTTTAAGGGCTGGGTTTGGTGCTGTGTGTTTAAGGGCTGGGTTTGGTGCTGTGTGTTTAAGGGCTGGGTTTGGTGCTGTGTGTTTAAGGGCTGGGTTTGCTGCTGTGTGTTTAAGGGCTGGGTTTGGTGCTGTGTGTTTAATGGCTGGGTTTGGTGCTGTGTGTTTAAGGACTGGGTTTGCTGCTGTGTGTTTAAGGGCTGGGTTTGGTGTTGTGTGTTTAAGGGCTGGGTTTGGGGCTGTGTGTTTAAGGGCTGGGTTTGCTGCTGTGTGTTTAAGGGCTGGGTTTGCTGCTGTGTGTTTAAGGGCTGGGTTTGCTGCTGTGTGTTTAAGGGCTGGGTTTGGTGCTGTGTGTTTTGGGGCTGGGTTTGGTGCTGTGTGTTTAAGGGCTGGGTTTGGTGCTGTGTGTTTAAGGGCTGGGTTTGGTGCTGTGTGTTTAAGGGCTGGGTTTGGTGCTGTGTGTTTAAGGGCTGGGTTTGGTGCTGTGTGTTTAAGGGCTGGGTTTGGTGCTGTGTGTTTAAGGGCTGGGTTTGGTGCTGTGTGTTTAAGGACAGGGTTTGGTGCTGTGTGTTTAAGGGCTGGGTTTGGTGCTGTGTGTTTAAGGGCTGGGTTTGGTGCTGTGTGTTTAAGGGCTGGGTTTGGTGCTGTGTGTTTAAGGGCTGGGTTTGGTGCTGTCTGTTTAAGGGCTGGGTTTGGTGCTGTGTGTTTAAGACGGGTTTGGTGCTGTGTGTTTAAGGGCTGGGTTTGGTGCTGTGTGTTTAAGGGCTGGGTTTGGTGCTGTGTGTTTAAGGGCTGGGTTTGGTGCTGTGTGTTTAAGGACGGGGTTTGGTGCTGTGTGTTTAAGGGCTGGGTTTGGTGCTGTGTGTTTAAGGGCTGGGTTTGGTGCTGTGTGTTTAAGGGCTGGGTTTGGTGCTGTGTGTTTAAGGGCTGGGTTTGGTGCTGTGTGTTTAAGGGCTGGGTTTGGTGCTGGGTGTTTGGTGCTGTGTGTTTAAGGGCTGGGTTTGGTGCTGTGTGTTTAAGGGCTGGGTTTGGTGCTGTGTGTTTAAGGGCTGGGTTTGGTGCTGTGTGTTTAAGGGCTGGGTTTGGTGCTGTGTGTTTAAGGGCTGGGTTTGGTGCTGTGTGTTTAAGGGCTGGGTTTGGTGCTGTGTGTTTAAGGGCTGGGTTTGGTGCTGTGTGTTTAAGGGCTGGGTTTGGTGCTGTGTGTTTAAGGACTGGGTTTGGTGCTGTGTGTTTAAGGGCTGGGTTTGGTGCTGTGTGTTTAAGGGCTGGGTTTGGTGCTGTGTGTTTAAGGGCTGGGTTTGGTGCTGTGTGTTTAAGGGCTGGGTTTGGTGCTGTGTGTTTAAGGGCTGGGTTTGGTGCTGTGTATTTAAGGGCTGGGTTTGGTGCTGTGTGTTTAAGGGCTGGGTTTGGTGCTGTGTGTTTAAGGGCTGGGTTTGCTGCTGTGTGTTTAAGGGCTGGGTTTGTGCATATACGTTTTTTTTTAAGTTTTGGCAAGGCAACTTCTTGAACTCCATAGAGTTCACACAAACTGTTTTAAATTTTTTAAAAATATAAAATTAAATCATGACCATATATGACCATGTATGAAAACAATTTTTCCAACTTATTCAAAATGAACATTTTTTAATATTCAGTTATATTTTGAAGAATATTTGAACATGAAAAGCCCAGAACTAAATGGTTTTCCCCCACAAACAAACTTTAATTACAGTACATACATTACAAACGAAACTACATACATTTTGTAAGTTTATTCATTTCAACTAAACTTTTGAGTTGAAGAGGAGCTGAGGTTAATATTGTAATGACTGAATCTACTTACTGAAAGATATCCGGTCCGTAGCTTCTTCCTCCTTCTTTACTCAGGAATGTTTCTTTTGCAGCATCTATGCTCACACTTTGTACCAGCCCCTTGACTGTACTGCTCCTCTCTTCTTCCTGCTTTACTCTCTCTGTGCTTCAGCTCTGTGACAACACTTATTTGCTTTGATAAAAAGCTTATTCGCTTTGCAATCAGTATCTTTCCCACTGTCTGTTGTCCTTTCTCCTGGGTGAACATTGAAGATTACTGGTCTTAATCTTTACTAATCCCACTGTCCCTCTCTCATATATAGATCTCCTCTCCCTTCCTCTCTCGCTAGGGATTGTGGGTGTGTTGTGGGGGAGTTTTGTAAAGTTCTTTCTTCATTGTTTTTTTCCCATTTATTATTAGTGCTTAATAGATTTCTGCTGTGTTTTACTCTTAGGCAAGGTTTCAATACATGCCTATTAGGGCTTTGAGGAAGTTTTACTTGCTGTACTAGAGGTAGTTGGGCATGGAGTTTCAGTTTTTTCTTCTATATTGCCAAGCTGTTAAAGAAGTTTTCTTTAAAGTACAGTATGAGAGGGAGGTGTTAAGAACATAAGAAAGTTTACAAACGAGAGGAGGCCATTTAGCCCATCTTGCTCGTTTGGTTGTTAGTAGCTTATTGATCCAATAATCTCATCAAGCAGCTTCTTGAAGGATCCCAGGGTGTCAGCTTCAACAACATTACTGGGGAGTTGGTTCCAGACCCTCACAATTCTCTGTGTAAAAAAGTGCCTCCTATTTTCTGTTCTGAATGCCCCTTTATCTAATCTCCATTTGTGACCCCTGGTCCTTGTTTCTTTTTTCAAGTCAAAGAAGTCCCCTGGGTCGACATTGTCTATACCTTTTAGGATTTTGAATGCTTGAATCAGATCACCGCGTAGTCTTCTTTGTTCAAGACTGAATAGATTAAATTCTTTTAGCCTGTCTGCATACGACATGCCTTTTAAACCCAGGATAATTCTGGTTGCTCTTCTTTGCACTCTTTCTAGAGCAGCAATATCCTTTTTGTAACGAGGTGACCAGAACTGAACACAATATTCTAGGTGAGGTCTTACTAATGCATTGTAAAGTTTTAACATTACTTCCCTTGATTTAAATTCAACACTTTTCACAATATATCCGAGCATCTTGTTGGCCTTTTTTATAGCTTCCCCACATTGTCTAGATGAAGACATTTCTGAGTCAACATAAACTCCTAGGTCTTTTTCATAGATTCCTTCTTCAATTTCTCATATGATATTTATAATGCACATTTTTATTGCCTGCGTGCAGTACTTTACACTTTTCTTTATTAAATGTCATTTGCCATGTGTCTGCCCAGTTCTGAATGCTGTCTAGATCTTTTTGAATGACCTTTGCTGCTGCAAGTTAAGGGTCATTCACACTGTCATGTCATGGGCATTTTTTTTTTCCCCATTATAGTTAATGTAAGTGTTCACGTGGGGTGGCGGCGGCACAGCCATTTATTTTAGCTCCTGAAGCTGACTTTTCAGTTGCCGTGTTGTATCAACCAATGAGAACACAGAAGCAAGTGGTGCCAGCTCATCTCCCCCATCCTGACAGAAAATATATAGAAATTGTTGAAGTGGCTAAATATCCAGACTTAAATGACCCTAAAAATGAAAAATATAAATACAGTGAACGCCAAGACAACCTCTGGATTTTATTATTTAAGCTACTGGGCTATCGCAATGACATTGGCAAAAATAAGGGTAATATCAGAATGTCAGAATGCCTTTATTACCCATTAATTGATTGATTGATTGATTGATTTATGGCCCCTAACCCCCTCTCCATCCTGTGATGCGTTTATGCCTCTCCCATCCTGTGACACGTTTATCCCCTCCCCATGCTGTGACACGTTTATCCCCACGTCTATATTGTATAATGTATTATTTATTTATATAAAACAGAATGTTAGAATGTTGATTGATCAATCAGCGGTCCAAGCCCTTACAGTATTCAAGCACAATGTCACGATTAGGAACTACATAGGAACAATGGCGAATCACTGTACCTGTGCTAATATTTTATCATTGCGCCATGCAACATCCAAGAAAACATCGTCACGATACCTTGCTGTCATGGAAGGTACAGAAGACACTTTTGAACTGTTTGCACCTGTGACAACTGATGAATGGTTACAGAAAAAAGGCACACTGATTCATAAAAGCAACTCTCACGAAACTGAAAAAAAGAAGTTAACCCGTAATGCTGAGGTACAAAAATGTAACATTGAAATACTAGAAAAAACTACTTAATACCTCTGAACAAAAAAATGGGCAGTTAAAACATTTAATTCATGACAAAAGAACAGTCCGATAATATCCGAATCCGAGTCCTATATCCGCCCAAATGCGTAGTTGTAGATTGTAGATTCTTTAAATAAAAGTCATGAATCCGGTATTGAACTTAACTTTTTGTATTTAATAACAAGAACATTGAAACTTAACTCCCTATTACTTTTGTTAGGGACATTTACACCTCAACAAATTGCAACACACTGAAATTGATCAACATGGTGAAATCGCGCACACTACATGGTGAAATCCCACTACATGGTGAAATCGAGGCACTACATGGTGAAATCGACTACATGGTGAAATCGTATACACTACATGGTGAAATCGCATACACCACGTGGTGAAATCAAATACACTACATGGTGAAATCACCACCACGTGGTGAAATCGCTACACTACATGGTGAAATTGCACACTACATGGTGAAATCGCACACATGGTGAAATCGAAACTACATGGTGAAATCGCGACACACTACATGGTGAAATCGCATACACTACGCATGAAATCACACTACATGGTGAAATCGCATACACTACATGGTGAAATCGCACACTACGTGGTGAAATCGCATACACTACATGGTGAAATCATACACTGTATAAAATTCATACACTACATGGTGAAATCAGTACATACTGAAAATTCAAACAAGGTCAGTGAAAATCATAAAATACCCCGCGTCAGGCAACGGAGTTCATTTCAGTTTCACAGGTTGTCAGAATGGAGGGATTGAGGTATACAGCGCAGAGCTAATAGAACACATCTTAACTAGACCTGGAATCATAAATACTCTTTCAAATGCACTTGATTAAAGGGCATCGGCTGAAGCACACCCTGTACATACCACTGTCAATTCAGAAGTTAACAGTTTGTTTCATAGGGAGAAGGGGTTGTAGCATTCTGTGGCCCGTGGTCCGGACCACTCGGACCACTCAGTCACAGTGGTCCAAACCACTCCAGCTGTTCCTGTTATGTTATAATTTCACAGTTTCCTTTTCATTTTCTTTATTGGCAGTTATGTTATTTTCCAAATACGTATCTTTCAGTAATACATGCCAGTGTTTAAGTTTATAATAATGTGCTTGGGACACGTTACCATTATCATGTGTATTTAGAAAATTGATTTTACACTTCCAGAAACGTTATCCTTTATATAAGGTAAATATGTTCTTGTTTTAAAACTTGCCGATATAATATATAGCCTACATATGCATTATGATGGCCTTAACTACAAAATACACAATGACAATAATAAAACAAACATGGTGTAGACGGTTCATAGAGATTTAGTTGTTGTTGATATACTGTTTTTAAAATTCTTAAGATGTTTTTCTGTGTGTTGTTTAAAGTTATGTTGTCGTTGAATAGTACTTTTACACTTTTGACAATGCCAGTGGCTTCTGTTTACTTTTGAATAACTTTTCATTTCAGCACAATAACAGGTAATGATGCACTTGTCTGTGGAAATAAACAATAATAATATATACTACTGCTAATAATAATCTTGATTTTATCTCGTATTTTGTCATACTTGTACTTGCTAGATCCAAAGTAATTGTATTTTATCTTGCTCTTAATTGTATTATTACTTGTACTGTGATTCTTGAAATGTATTTTTGTTTACGACTGTAAGTCGCCCTGGATAAGGGCGTCTGCTAAGAAATAAAATAATAATAATAATAATAATAATAATAATAATAATAATAATAATAATAATAATAATAATATAGCGCCTTTCATAACCAAATATCTCAAAGCGCTTCACAAATAAGGGAAAAACAGATAAAATAACACTAAAACAACCATGACATATACAAAGTGATCTGCAAAATACTAACACAATTAGAAATAAAGAATATAATAACAGCAGGAAAAGAGGCAATTTAAATAAGTGGCTTTTTAGGCGAGATTCAAAAACAGACAGCAACTCATAATCTCTGATCTCAATAGGAGGTTTCTATTTCTACACCTGGGTGCGTAGAACAATGTTACATGAGAAAAAAGTTCATGAATTCGAAAGGATTGTATAATGGTTATTAACCAAAAATATTGATTGAAATAAGAATAACATGTTTAAAGCGTTGCGAGTTTACAAAATTAATAATCACCGTGTATCTTCTTCCAATTATTTAACGTTAAGAAACAAAAACGACACAAACACAATGTCTTTTGTGTGTGATTACGTTACCTACCAGCCCTACTGCTGCCTATCCCCGTGCACGTTACAATATATATATATATATATATATATATATATATATATATATATATATATATATATATATATATATATATATATATATATATATACATATATAAAGACGTGTAAATAAATGTCAGCATTGTCTATTAGTAAATGTCTGTTTTGCACTGTATTTGTGTCATTTTTGTTTCTTAATGTTAAATAATTGGAAGAAGATACACTGTGATTATTAATAATTTGAAAGAGTATTTATGATTCCAGGTCTAGTTAAGATGTCTTCTATTAGCTCTGCCGCTGTATACCTCAATCCCTCCATTCTGACAACCTGTGAAACTGAAATGAACTCCGTTGCCTGACGCGGGAGTATTTTATGATGTGACGTCACTGACCTTGTTTGAATTTTCAGTATGTAGTGTATGAGATTTCACCATGTAGTGTATGCGATTTCACCATGTAGTGTATACGATTTCACCATGTAGTGTATACGATTTCACCATGTAGTGTATACGATTTCACCATGTAGTGTATGCGATTTCACCATGTAGTGTATGCGATTTCACCATGTAGTGTACACGATTTCACCATGTAGTGTATACGATTTCACCATGTAGTGTACACGATTTCACCATGTAGTGTATGCGATTTCACCATGTAGTGTATTTCAAAGATTTCAGTATGTAGTGTATGCGATTTCACCATGTAGTGTATGAGATTTCACCATGTAGTGTATGCAATTTCAGAGTGTAGTGTATGAGGTTTCAGTTTAAATTCTGTCCCTAACGGCGCTCATACCATGTAGTGTACACATCACGCAGCTGCTGAATGTAAAACATCCCCGTTTGCAGCAGCACATCACATCACACTTTCCTAGAGTAAATTTATTTCACCAAACCTGTAATATACAGTAATGGCAAACTGTTGTAGACCTTTGTGCTTTGTTGCTTTGTCTGTAAACGTGTTCACCATCATACTGAGATAAAAAAATGGTGCACAGAAATATATATTTTTTGTAACTTTACAACTGTCAGATGTGCAAGATGTTGAACAATATGCTTCAGTAAATTAAATAACGTTATTGTAATGTACCAACACATGTTGAACTATTTGGGAACTGCTGTGTTTTATTAAAATTATTTTAAAACAATGTTGTGGCCTATTTGATATGTGTTACACACATGGTGCATTTAAATCAACGTAGGTTTTATTTTACAGGGAGATTCAGGTCACTCACCACGGTAATTTTTTCCTCATAGCTCTCAGGGTTGCCAACAGGCTCCAGAATCTCTGGACACTTTAAGGCAGGTCAGGTTTTTAAACTCACCTCTCTAAAGTGCAATGTATTCCACATGTAAAGTGAGTGTGAATTTCTTGAGCAGTTTAGTAAATGTATTTAATTGTTTATGTAGTGGCGATTCTATCCGGAGAGCCTTGTAACAACGATTAATCATGTTGCTTGAATTCCTGTATACAGTAAACAACATCTATCAAAATAGTGCAACACCATTATTATAGATAACTTTACACTCACCCGCACTCTTTCATTTATGACAGCAGGTAAAGTTTCTATTTGTTTAATATTTCTTGCTTCACACAGTCTCTCCCACTCAGAGACTCAGAAAGACAATCAGCTGCTGTATAGGTCTGATTGATGGAAACATCTAGTGTATGTGTGCTTTTTGGTAACAACTAAGTAAAACAATTCAATTAATTTAGCGACAGTTTGCACAATTCACACTTACTTTACTGAATAAATTGCAGCTTAGAGCGGTGAGTTACAAAACCTGACTTTCCTTAAAGTGTCCCGTGATTCTGGAGCCTGTTGGCAACCCTACTCTCAGATCAGGTGACACAGTTTGAACCGTCATTAAAGAAAATAGTGGGTTATGGCAAAGATGCAGCTCTCCTTTCTTGTAAAGGTAAAGTTAACGTTTCTGTTGTGGGGGGATGGGGCTAGTGGTAACTTGTGTGAGTGTCAAACTGAAATGTTATTCAGTGATAGATTTCCATTCGGTAATAAAAATACTCTGAACTAAAAGGCTCAAAACATAGATTGTGCACGTCCCTTTGTTAGTAGTGTAGTGTGTTTTCATTCAACAGTTTCCTTCAGTTTTCTTGACAGTTTTTGTAGGATTCAGCATTTGTATGGTATTTCACCCAATAGTTTGAGATTAACAACATGACGAGAAGGCGAGGATAAAATACAACATCAATTTCACGGAAAGAGACATTTCAAATGTAGTGACATTCTGATTTCAAACATGTAGTGTACTGGTCTTGTTATTTCAGTTTGTAGACATCCAGTTTCACCATTTGGAAAAAGAAGATTTCATAATGAAGAGTGCATTTCAGATTATAAACACAGGTGAAAAGAGCTAATTCTGTCCCTAACGGCACCTTAAATGAAAGCACAAATAATCACAAAAATGCTGAATGCAAACAAACCCCGTTTGCAGACACATCACATCACACCTTTTCCTTTTATAAAACGCATAAGCAGTAAACCTGTAATATATAGTAACGGCAAACTGTTGAAGAACTTTTGTGCTTTGTTGCTTTGTCAGTTTGAGGTGTTCTAGAGATCATACTGAGATAAAAAAAAATGGTGCAAACCAAAATATATATTTTTGTAACTTTAAACTGTCAGATGAAGGAAGATGTTGAACAAAATGCACATTAAATTAAATTAAGTATTGTAATGTACCAACAAATGTTGAACTAAATGGGAACTGCTTAAAACATTAAAAATTATTTTAAAAAATTTGTGGCCTATTTGATAGCTGTTATAGAATGGTGCATTTAAATCAACGTAGGTTTTATTTTACAACAAGATTCAGGTCACCAATCACGGTAATTTTTTGCAACAGTGAAAAAAAGGGTTGCAACAGGCTCCAGAATTGGACACTTTAAGGCAGGTCAGGTTTTAAACTCACCTTTTAAAGTGCAATGTTATTCAATTTTGATATGTGCATTTTTTTTTTTTTAGTAAATTTATTTAATTGTTTATGTAGTGGATTCTATCCAGAGCCTTGTAACAACGACAATCATATTGCTTGAATTCCTGTATACAGTAAACAACATCTATCAAAATAGTGCAACACCATTATTATAGATAACTTTACACTCACCCGCACTCTTTCATTTATGAAAAAAGCAGAAAAGTTTAATTTGTTTAATATTTCAACTTCAACAGTCCCGCCCACTCAGAGATATATAAAGCCAATCAGCTATATATAGGTCTGATTGATGGAAACGATTGGCAGGCAGCTCATTGTGCTTTTGGTAACAACTAAGTAAAACAATTCAATTAATTTAGCGATTTTTTCATGTACACTTACTTTACTGAATAAATTGCAGCTTAGAGCGGTGAGTTACAAAACCTGAATTATTGCTTTTCCTTAAAAGATATCCTAAATTCTGGAGCCTGTTGGCAACCCTACTTCAGATCAGGTGACAAAGTTTGAACCGTGATTAAAACTAAATAGTGGGTAATTAGCAAAGATGCAGCTCTCCAATCTTGTAAAGGTAATTTAACGTTTTTGTGGGGGGAAAGGGTCTAGTGGTTTTGTATGAGTGTCAAACTGAAATGTTATTCAGTGATAGATTTCCATTCGGTAATAAAAATACTCTGAACTAAAAGGCTCAAAACTATAGATTGTGCACGTCCCTTGTTAGTAGCTGCCAGTGTGTTTTTCATTCAACAGTTTCCTTCAGTTTTTCTTGACAGTTTTTGTAGGATTCAGCATTTGGTTCGGTATTCGGCCCAATCTTTTGAGATTAACAACCGAGACGAGAAGGCCAGGATAAAATACAACATCAATAACGGAAAGAGACATTCAAATATTAGACATTCTGATGCTCTAAACTTCGACACAGCTACTGGTCTTGTTACTAAAGTTTGGTTCGACATCCAGTTACATTTGGAAAAGAAGGAAACATAATGAAGAGTGGATTACTTTATTATAAACACAGATGAAAAGAGCTAAGTATACCACCACGACCTTAAATGAAAGCACAAATAATCACAAAAATCAAAATGTACATAAATCTTTAAAGACTATATACATTCCTCCTTTCTTTTTTCACAAACGAAAAGGTCTGGTCAAAGAAAAGAACAACATTTGTCGAGTGAAACAAGAAGAACATGTTTGTTGTCTGCGTGTTGCCTTGCAGTTTGAGGTGGTCACACGAGAGACAAGCTGGCAACACACAGGCAATAATGCAAACCAATCATAATGCACGTTTTTGTTAGGAGGCGTAAACATGGTGAGAAGGAAGACTATGATATAAAAATGCACATTATAACCAATGAAGTAAATAAATACATAAATAAATGACGAAATAAATAATTAATTTAAAACAAAACAAAATTATATATTATGAATTATGATATTCTGCAAGAGCTGGTATAGAATAAAAACTTAAACAGCGATGTTATGGCTCTAATAACAAGGTACAGCAGTAAATACCTCACTCACTCATTTGCAACAGTGAAAAAAAAATTATATTGCAGCTGTTGGACTTTTACTAATATGGTAACTAGATCTTCTTTTCTGTAATAATTATTCAATTTTGATATATGCATGTTTTTTTTTTTTAAGTTTTTAAAGTAAATGTTATATAGAAGATTAAGCTTATTCCAGTTCAAAAACACACAGATTATACAAAGTAGCGCATTATTAAAATATATAAAATTAAGCTCATTCTAACACAGCTACAGCAAGCCGTGGGGGTCCTCCTGTTAAAAAAAAGCACGAGTAGAAAAATTAGATTATTTAAAAGTTGACAATTTAACTGTTTTTATATATATATATATATATATATATATATATATATATATATATATATATATATATATATATATAGACTTAAGAGAGTTGCCCGCAATTCTCTACTATATTCCCTATTTTCTGTGGTGATTCTGGAGTGTAATGTTTGTTTTTTATTCTGAATACAGAGCCTGCGTGTCAGGTGTTTAATGGTGAGCAGTTGTCTGTACACTTAAATTAAACAAAATGAAGTAAAATAACTTGTACGCTGGAAGTTTTACATTATGGAAGTTGGTGGTTATTGTCCTGCTTGAATTTCTTTGTTTTAGAGCTGACGTGGATGCAGGAGAGAGTACTACTGTTGCATTGAAATTGATACTTACTTTTCTAACAGGTAAGGTGCACAATTGTAGAGCGTTTTAAACCCTAAAGGGTTGTTTTTAAAAGGGTTTACTGAACTGTGGACGGGAAATAATGAATTGAGACTGGTTCACACGTTGGTATTGTATGAAGGAGCAGTATTTATTCTGGTTTGCACTGTGGGTTTTAATGGCTGAGTACTATGAATGGAACCTGCAATTGACCGGTTTGCTCTGTAGGAGCACTGTTGGGTATCAAGGGGTCTCATTTACATACTGATTACTTAGAGAGCGATTCAAACTTAAATTTGATTACTAGAAATCAAGCAGAACGGACCATCGTTTGACAGAGTTGGTAGTAGGGTGTTAACTAATGTTTAAGTTTGAGTTTGTTTTCTTTGTCTATGTGATGTGTGATTTACAGATACAGACCCAGGATACTATCAAGATACTGGAAAACTTTAATTGATTTTAGGGTTCAGTTCTATTGTTCTTATTTTGTAATATTCTAAACCAGATCTAAACACTGCTTCATTGTGTGTTTAAATCCTGCTGGCATTTTTCGCCTGGGTGATTTATTGACAGACCTGCTGACATTACAAACAACATCTAAACAAATACTAAGAGGCCAGGTCCTCTGAAAGTCAGGTTTATCAATCTGAGGGCAGTAATGTTCAGATCCCTGTTAATATTAATGGTATTGTTTCACAACAAATTCAAACCCTCCCCCCTTTAATAATGTTATGATTTTGTTGCAACTTCAGCCATGCTTCAGTAAAAACTGGGACCACAAACATCATATCAAAGAAGCTTGGGGCATCTGTTTATGCGGGCTTCCAGTAAGAAAACAAAGATAAAAAATAAATAAAACTATACCTGTGAAAGAGCTCAGTTTTTCCAGCTGTAACAAACTGAGAAAAGATGTGAATGTAAAACAAATCCACAGCACAAGCCTTTACAGTGATGATATTAATACAGATATTGATATTAAGAAAGAGACTAGTTTGTCTGTTGTGCTATTGAAAGGTGTATGCATGCTGCACTTAATTATGACTGGTACAGTTTACTGTTTCTGACTCATCACATTTAACAATGTACTTGGTAACATATTTCATATAAAAATGTGTTTCAAGGTGAGCTTGTCTAATTCATTATTCTTATTTGTACTAGTAATATTATTAATGGTGTTGTTTTTATGTGCACATACCTGTGATGATATTCCTGATTGCTTTTTCCATCTTCCTCTCTTTGACTGTGCAGAGGTAATGCTGGTGAAGATCACTGGCTCTCAGAACAGACTTCACTCTGTACATTCCACCCTTCTGCTCTGCTGGTGCTGTCTCTGACAGACCAGTCAGGTTCTCTCCTTTCTCATTGGTCCACTGGACCTCAGGCTCACGATACCAGCCAATCGAAATACAGGTAAAGATGCTGGTCTCTGGGTCGAAGCCCACTTGGGGTACCTCAGACACTGATTGGGTAAGAGGGGGAGAAGTATTTTGTTATTTACATTAAACTAACCATGAAAATGTGCACTAATAGGAAATCATAGATGCCAGGTGTTTATTACTATAGTAGCACTGGAATATAATGGTATAATGATGCGTGTGGACTTTGTAAAAAAGCAGGTTGGGTTCAATGTAATTGTATTACTTAACTTAGATACAAAAATTCCTTGGCATGCCATTATCACAGCATGCACCCTGTTGTGCCTCATTGATTTTTTAATTTAGATTTTTAATCTCACAGCTTTTATTGCCACTCATGGTCAGTAACTGCTGCTTGCATAGCCATGGCATAGTTTAAAACTTGAATTCTGGAATAAAGGAGACAGACTGGGAGACAGTACAGACTCACCCTCGACAGACAGCTTGACAACGCCTTCCCATTTCCTGAAGCGTGTGGCGACTGTGCAATGATAGGAGCCCTGGTCTGAACATCATGAGGTGCAGCGATACGTCTCCTTTCTGAAGCTCTTTCTCAATCAGCTCTGCTCTTGGATCTCCTGCTACTTCTCTCTTCCACCTTTCTTTCCCTGGGATAGCCTGAAGACAAGAGATACAGTCCAGTCCTTCCAGTATAGACGCTCTGGAGGAGCGTCCTGAGCCCGGAGTCATTTAGAACGGCGACGATTAGCTCCTTGGGTGGCAGATGTACCGTGAGAATCCTGGTTGGGAGGCAGCTGTATGGATCTTACAGAGCCGCTGAACGGAGAAAGAAATGGAGGGCTGATTTGACCCTGGTTTGAAGTTGCAGGAGAATGCTCTGCTACAGATATGAAATCCTGGGAATCCTCAGAGTCCGAAGAGAGTTGATGTAAGTATTCCATTTTAATTGCTATTTGCTGGTCTTGCAATCTGCTTTGTTTTACACCAAACTAAAAAACACAAGACAATTAGGTGTAGGTGACTAAGGGTTAAATAGAGTAGATTTCATTGGTGTAAGATGATAGGGCGCAGGGGGCCTAGTTCAACCTCCCGAACCTCACTTAATAGGTTAACATTAAAGATAGAGACAATGCTCACGGTTTGAAGGTGAGCTATACATGCCTAATGTATGGATTATTTCAGAAAGTGGGGGTCTGTACAGGCTTTGTCAACAATGTATGTGATCCCCGCCATTCGCTCCACAAGTGAAACAAAAAAAAAGACACATGAATTTATCGCCAGCACCTTTGATCCGTTCCATTTACTTTCGCCATTTTCTGCAATGTGAACTGTAGCAGTGCACCCTAACTTTTTATTCACAGTAGTTGTTTGTGGACCAATGAAATAGAAACTTGCCAAGACATCCATCTGCAAGCACCAATGGGGTTCGAAATGTAAAAGCAACTGCCCTATTGAAATTGTGCCTTATTTTGTCAGGTTTTTTCGGTTCCCCCCCCCCCTGATCTGCACTGATCACACCAATAGCCCCAGGGGACTGAGTAAAAGCAGAAAAACACCAATCGGTGGAGATTTTTCATCTCTGCATATTCATAAATTAGGCTCATCCAATGGCTCATTGGCAACAGTTCAATAACATCTAGTCACTCAATTAAACTTTCCAGCACTTTAGGCTGTGAGATCTGGTAAATCGAAACAACAGATCTGGTGATCTGTTGTAAATTGAAACAACAGATCTGGTGATCTGTTGTTTCAATGTGACCAATATTGGTGACCTAGCAGCACCAATATAATGGCCTGCAGGTGGACACACTTGGAAGGGGGTTTCAGAATTGTGATTGGATGAAATCCAATAGAGTATGGGCAGTACAGTGGGCCGCTGTCGTACCTGAGCAACAACGTCATTGCCTTTCTTCCAGGTCACAGCAAAGACATCTTGGGGACGGACCCCATCCAGGTGACAGTGCTGTACGGTTTCCCCTCCACGCTCTTCTCACACAGCAAACTGGACTCTAATGAGAATAAAACAAGGATCAACAGTATATTGAGAGGAGTAAGAAATGGCAATGAAGAGTCATGAAAAAGTAGCATTTAAGACCTACAGTAGATGTCACTGTGTAAGCACAGTAAAGTATAAGTAAACTGATTATGTTGTCAAGATACATGTACAAATATAGATTTGACATACAGATGGAGGATGTGCAGTCAGACACACCTTGATATATCTTCATGATATATTTTCATGTAATCTGATACAGTAACTTATGCTTTCCATCACAATATAACAAGTGTTTTCCATGTATATGCAAACATGTAAGTGTGGCATACAGATGGACAGCTGTATGGACAGACAGACAGACAGACAGACACCCCCAAGTTAATAGCACGTTTCACCACAATTACAGAAGCAGTTTTCCAGATATACAAACCTCCTCAACTACATCCCTGTTGCGAGGGATTTTATTCCCAGATTGCACAGTCATGTACTCAAACACTCAATGGGCTGATTTGGGGTTTAATCAGCCTTATTAAGAAGTAAACAACAAACTCAGATTTGCAGACTATCACAAATCCATAGCAAGGAAATATATTTTCCACTTAAAAGTTCTGCGAAACCCCAAATTCAGCACAATGTGTAGTTCTGGAGCAGCTTTAAAATGCATTCAAAGGCACTGGGAAAATTACTACAGATCCGAGCATGCAAAGGGCAAAGTAGTATTTAAATAAACATTATTACAGATAAATAGGTCTTACTGGATTGATTTTATAGCCATTAAGTGTATAAAGAAAACATGAGATTTTAGTTTACCATACATTTACTGTTTTAGATAACTAAAGTGATGTGTTACATTAATACATTAGAGTTTATCATTTGGCAAAAAAACTGTCAAGTAATGGTTAGGGCTCTGGACTCATGACTAGAGCGTCGTGGGTTCAATCCCAGGTGAGGGACGCTGCTGCTGTACCCTTGAGCAAGGTACTTTACCTAGATTGCTCCAGTAAAAACCCAACTGTATAAATGGGTAATGTATGTAAATATATATATATATATATATATATATATATATATATATATATATATATATATATATATATATGTAAAAATAATGTGATATCTTGTAACAATTGTAAGTTGCCCTGGATAAGGGCGTTTGCTAAGAAATAAATAATATCTAAATATTTGGACAAAGTAATTTAGTGTGGTAACTAGTTCTATTCATACAAGCTACCTCCACAGCTTATTTTCTGACAGCGATATACACTTATGCCATGAGATAAATGTTTTATTCAAATCTATCTTAATAAATGTAATTAAATATATATTGCCAACTGACCTTGATGTTTTTTTTTTTTAAAGAACATAAAGCTGACAGACTACCAGAACCAGCGGGCTTGCTGCACAACACAGGCACCACCTCCTTCTGTTTGGCTGTTAGCAAGAGCTATCTTTACAGCGATTTGCTGAAAATTATTAAATTGTTGATTTGATGGATAACACCACCTGTGCCTTCTGCCAGTTCTGTTTTCAATTCAATGCTTGTCTTCTTTCTATTCCTTAAGGACAGCTTTTTGGGTCTTCCAGTCCTGAGTTTGTCAATTATACATGATGTTTCTCTGTACTTGTTGATTATGCTTCGGATACCACACCTTGCAAATCGAGTGATGCGAGCTATTTCACTCAATGCTTTTCCTTCTTTAAGCAAGTCAAGGTTTTTATAATTGTAGAAAACAGTAGTGTAGTGTAAATTGTTGATGCTCATAATGCATCAGAGTAGAAAAATGCAACATGTCTAAGACTTAATTCAAAGTAATACAGTAAATAAGTTGACAAATACTCTCCATTGCAACCAATTATTAAATTGTTATAATTTAAATTGGACCAACATTAAAAATAAATAAAAGGACTAATCAATAAATAAACAAAATGTATTTAGTAACGTATATACATTTATTTTACTTATCTATTTTTAAAATAATGTTTTGTTTGTTCCTCCATTAATTTCCATATTTATTACCATACTTATTTCTACATTTCCACTTTTACATTTAAAAATCCAAGTGGACGTTTAAAGCAATGTGAGAATGTCCAAATAAATATAGCAATGTGGAAATTATATGGATTTAAAAAAAAACTGGAAAAAAATTAATAGATTACATAATCGTAGAAAAAATACATATAGAAACAAAATAATAAATAGACATTTATTTAAAATGTTTCATGTATGCATTTTATTTTGACACAAATTACCATCACTGTAGCCGAATTATGACACCCATCACTGTAGCCGAATATACCACATTTCAAAAAGAAAAGAAGCACGTGACTTGTTAGGTAAAGTTTTTTTCGTGTTAGTAGTTTTTTATTTCCCTTTATACTACAAACAACCAGGCATTACCTAACGTCTCAAACCACCATCATGCAAATTGCAAATATTAAGAAACTGCTCGTTCGTTTAGTAACCCACTGCCACAAACCTGCTCAGCACAGTTCTCCCTAGCAACAGATGACTCTGAGACATTACTGAAAATGTAAGACGTGCTTTGGTAAATTCTCGTAACAAGGACCAATAAAAACGTGCTTCCTGATTAAGTTGTTTTTTAATTGTATTTTTCAAGACAATTTTAAACACATATTTCCATTATCGTAAGAAGTAGGCTACTCGACACCGACTTGTTTAATACCATTTTTAAAAAAATCTGTTCACATACACGTACCGTACATTTAGAAACAATACAGTTAAAGAATATTATGTGTGCTTATTTATTTGGACATTTGCTCTTTTGTCGTAATTAACTGTATTGGTCATATATGTTACTAAGACATTCAGGCTTTGATGTATGGTGCAGTACGAGCACTTGTTTGTAGTACACACACTGTGACACAATGATATAACAGTCTGCTACTTCCTTATTTCTTAAACATAACCACCCTTGTTACTACTGTACTTTGTTTTAAATTTTAAAACACAAAACCGTTTCTAATTATCACCCTACAGTATTAACAAACCTTTGGCTTAAACCTATAACATAACGGGGTATTTAATTCCAGGTTTTAATACGCAGCGCCTTCCAACGCCTGAAAACTTTGCCCCACTTAATTTCTCTGTTGTTGAAATGAAATATTGTTATATTGTTTGCCAACAATAATTAAAATATAAATATAAATACATTCAAAAGTACACGCTGAAATACATTAATACATCTTTATTTATTATTTTTTTATTACATTTATTTCCACGTTATCACATTTGTCTTTCTACAGTTCCACCTCACTTTTTTTTTTACATTTAAAACTTTCATCTGTTGCTTTTCAACAGTGTCGCTCTGGCATTCCAGTTGTGTAAAAGTCAATGATGAAAAAAGTGTTGGATTCCCCTGTCTATCAAAACTAGTATTACATCATAAAGTTGTGGAACTGTATCCAACACATAGAAAAGAACAACAACAACAACAATAATAATAATAATAATAATAATAATAATAATAATAATAATAATAATAATAATAATAATAATGTAGCGTTTTCGGGTTCTCCTGGGACAGAAATGAGACTGCATCCGTGAGCATACATGCCAACAGTCCCTATATGGTCGGGACAGTCCCGATTTCCTAGCAAATGTCCCGCGTCCCGAAGCATAGGAAGAAAGTCCCAATATTTACCCATAGAAAAAAAAAATATTCTGCACCGTAGAGTTAGTGAAAGCCACACACTGTGCTCTTCGTGCGGCTGACACATCTGCTGATCACTAACTTATACAAAGGTAAGAATGCGTCATTAATGTCTATTTTTACTGTCAAGATGGTCGTGTTGTGTTGAGTTGGGGGATACGTCTATTATATGATAATGAGTGATTTTTGCATATGACTCCTCTCATGTGTATGATGCATATGACCTCCCCCCACCTCCCCCGAGACGAGCGTCCCTCTGAACAGTTTCCAGATGTTGGCAAGTATGCGTGAGTAGATAAAAGCTCAAGCCGTTTATTATTTACAATAGTGAAGTAATCACAAAATAAAATCATAAATGAAGGAAAGGGGAACTGGGAGTCGAAAATGAAAATAAATTATTGCAAATTGTTCGTCTTTGATTCCTCTGATCCCTTCCCTCTCTTGATATCTCTCCCCACACACACCCTACTCTGTCACTCTTGGTTTCTCCAATCTCCCTGTCTTTTCCCTCTTCCCTGCCCTGAGCCCACCCCCGTCTTTCACGCCAAACCTGCACCCCAATTCTCCTCCACACATATCCCCACACACACACAACCCCTGCACGTATATACACGCAATGCAAACCCTGCACGCACACACATAACATGCAACCCCTGCATGCTTACACACAACATGCAACCCCTTGCACACACACGCATGCCCTACACTGTCCTGATTCTCTCCCTTCCCCGCCCAGTATCGCTACATTAATAATAAGAATAATAATTCATATCCTAGGCATAACATCCCCAACCACCAGTAGGGAGATCCCAGAACCAAAAACAAGGTTAAACAATACACCAAGAATGATTACTAATAATGTGATGGCTCTAGTTAATTAAAAGATGATTCTGTGGTTGAAGAGTTTATGGTTTGTATTGGGAAAACGCAGCCTGCAGTCTTTACTCCCCAACACTGTCTGTGCTGCTGGTAGAGTACATCACTGTGGAGTATAGAGTGCGTTCTTCCAGTATTGGGTGGTTTGGCTCAGAAGTGAAGGTATGTGGGTGCAATGCGGACCTCATGGGGGGTTGTTTGTGTTGGACTGCTGTATACTAGGGAGAGAAAGACAAAGCACAATATATATCAGTCATGACAGCAATATTATACATGCATTTCTATCATCAAAAGTGTGAGTTATCGTATTCAGCTTGGAACTACACAATCATGTTGTACCACTCAATTACACCGTGTAACATTTTTTTTTTTTTTTGGTTCCTGGGTAGTAAGTGTTATTTCCTAATTGCTTATGCCTCAAAAGTATAGAAAATGGCTATTCCCCACAAACTTTGCTTTTGTGACCAGGACAGTGATATTTTGAAATTTACCTATTTTACAGAACATTCCAGATAGATTCAGTGCTGAGTAAACTTGGAGTAACTTCTAGAACTTTCTAGAACTTTCCAGTAATATAAATAGTAGTATAAATACAGTGGCCTTAAACCCACCAGTTCAGTTTAGTTCCAGCTGCCTAAGTGGATACATATCTGCATTTTTCTGAGATGGCATCAAGGTCATAGGAGACTTCAAAATGGTGGCATTCCTGATGGGTCTCCAAGGCGGTTTTACCAAGTTTCCCTGCTATCTTTGCCTTTGGGACAGCAGGGACAGCAGGGACACCAAGGCGCACTACCACAGGCGGGACTGGCCACAGCGGACCGAGTTCTCTGTGGGGAGGAACAACGTCAAGTGGGAGCCACTGGTGGACCCCGGAAGGTGCTGATGCCACCACTGCACATCAAATTGGGCCTTATGAAACAATTTGTCAGAGCTCTAGATAAGGAGTCGGCAGCCTTCAAGTACCTTCAAGACTTCTTCCCTAAGCTGTCTGAGGCAAAGGTCAAAGCCGGTGTCTTCGCCGGACCACAGATAAAGAAGATCCTGGAGTGCAATGAATTCCCAAGAAGCTCACTAGTAAGGAGAAAGCGGCTTGAACAGCTTTGTCGCAGTGGTTCGGGCTTCCTGGGCAATCACAAGGCCGAAAACTACGTGAGCTGGTTGAGACTCTGGTGAAGAACTACGGCACAATGGGCTGTAGGATGTCCTCAAAGTCCATATCCTTGATGCTCATCTTGATAAATTCAAGGAGAACATGGGAGCGTGCATTTGAGGAGCAAGGTGAGCGCTTCCACCAGGATATACTGGACTTTGAACGCCGCTACCAAGGACAGTATAACGAGAACATGATGGGAGACTACATTTGGGGGCTGATTCGTGAAAGTGATTTACAGTATAATCGTAAATCTCGAAAAACTACTCACTTCTAAATCTTTTGTAGTCATTTTTGTATTACTTTAGTATAAATACATGTTAATTTGGATTCATATGTTGTTTTTTTCTTTTGACTTTATGTGAACGAAAAGACACAAATTCACCCGTTTTCTCATTGGAAATAGGTACATTTAAAAATATCACTGTCCTGGTCACAAAAGCAAAGTTTGTGGGGAATAATAGCCATTTTCTATACTTTTGAGGCATAAGCAATTAGGAAATAACACTTACTACCCAGGAACAAAAATTGTGTTACATAGTGTTATTTTTTCTGTCTATTGGTAATAAAGGCCAATAATTAAATTCTTGCTTTTACGTATTCAATTTCAAGGGTGGCAATAGAAAAAAAAGTTTTTGCTAAAAACTAATTCCAAAAAGTTTTTACAATATTATAACAGCAAAAGAACATTCAAGGAGGAAGTAAAAATGAAACAAATGAAAATATCATAGATGAATAGAAAAACATAGCAAATATATTAAATGACCAGGGGTCACAAATGGAGATTAGATAAAGGGGCATTCAGAACAGAAAACAGGAGGTACTTTTTTTACACAGAGAATAGTGGGAGTCTGGAACCAACTCCCCAGTAATGTTGTTGAAGCTGACACCCTGGGATCCTTCAAGAAGCTGCTTGATGAGATTCTGGGATCAATAAGCTACTAACAACCAAACGAGCAAGATGGGCCGAATGGGGCCTCCTCTCGTTTGTAAGCTTTCTTATGTTCTTATGTATTACTTAAACATACAAATGCTAAAAACAGGTTTACAGTTCCCAATCATTTCTACCTTTTATCTGTTAACAAATGCAACAGCACACGTGTAGCTTAGCATGACATTTTTTAACATATCAAACAATAAAATGTAAATTACCAGTTACTGGTGCAGCACAAACATTGCTTTGCCTGCACTTTATTTTTCAATATGGGATATGCAGTCTCTGCTGCTGCTGTTCCAGTGGCTTAGCAGACCATGTAACCAGCAGCAACAATATAAGGACGTGAAGTCTATCTATACATTTGAAAAATGACACATCCTGAAATACGGTAGTGTTCAAAAGTTTGGAAACAACAAATGATTGCGTTCTCCCTAAATATCTTGATATCCTTGAATAGAAAATGGTCTCCTCTTTAAAAATATGCAAGAGGTTTTAACAAACATTCTCCCACAAGTGCTGTGGTACCCCAAATATGATCTACTAACTACCATTGTGGAATACCTAGGCGTGAAATTTTCTCTTCATTTTACCCTCAAAAATTGTTTTCTGGCTAAGGACTGCCAAGGACAACACTACATTGAATACTGTACCACCACTGAGTAAAAAATTGTTTGGGGGTAAAATAGAGAACAAATGCTCCATCCAGTCATTCAGCACTGTTAGCACATCAGTCATATTTAGGGTGCCACTGAACTTGTGAGATGGATTGCTCATTAAAATCCTGAGCATATTTTTAAAGAGGAGATGATTTTCTATTCAGGGATACCAAGATATTTAGTAAGCAAGGAGTCTGAGTGAAGTTATCCCCATCCCCAGTTGCACTGCTTTCTAGAAAAAGGAGAACATTTCGGGGGACCATTCTACTTGTTAGATGTCTTGCTCATCAACATATACAGCATATTTTAAAAAGGAGACGATTATCTATTCATATGTACCAGGGTATAAAGTAAGTAAGAGGTCTGATTGAAGAAAATGGACAATACAATCCCCACCCCTAGTATTGCTCTAAACCATTTGTTGTTTCTAAACTTCTGAACACTTCTAAGACTACTAGGGCAGCAGTGTGGAGTAGTGGTTAGGGCTCTGGACTCTTGACCGGAGGGTCGTGGGTTAAATCCCAGGTGGGGGACACTGCTGCTGTACCCTTGAGCAAGGTACTTTACCTAGATTGCTCCAGTAAAAACCGGTGTCGTCGTCCAATGTATAAATGGGTAATTGTATAAAATAAAGTGATATCTGTATAATGTGAAATAATGTATAATGTGATATCTTGTAACAATTGTAAGTCGCCCTGGATAAGGACGTCTGCTAAGAAATAAATAATAATAATAATAATAATAATAATAATAATAATAATAATAATACTATACAGCTATGGCCAAAAGTGTTGCATCACCTAGAATTTTAGGATTGAGACAAAATAATAATAATAAAAAAAATATATGAACATAATTTAGATATTTTATTTAACATCATGTAATCAAAGAAACTACAAAATTATATTGCAAAAGTCCATCAAAAGCCCTAATAAAAGTACAGCATGTTAGATGTCACATGTTAAAATTTGTGTCAGATTGTTGTTAAGTATATGGCAAACTTCAAAGCTGTGTGTAATCCAGTACGTTAACGTATTATTCAGCAGGTTTTATTTGACTTTATGAATTCATTATTTCTACAGTGTGATGCAAAACCTTTGGTCATAGTAATACATTTAAAAAAAGCAAGTGAACACTACAAGGGTAGTAATGTTAATAAAGCTTGTAGGTAACACTTTCAAATAAGGGTCTTTTCATGATTATTTCATGTGTATTAAGGGAAATGTTAGTCATTAAGTCATGAAAAGTATGTCATAAACTCATGCTTGTGATTTTTGAATTCAATAGGAATTTCATTTGAAATCAGTAGGAAATCATGGGTTAGTTTTTTGGAATTACAGACACTTATTTTAAAGTGTTACCAGCTAGTAAGATTGGGTATAATATCTCTCCTTTTACAGAACAATATCAGTGTGTGTATAAACACAGACCAGTCTTACCACGATGTCTGCATGTTGTTCCACTTCAGCGTTGTGTCTGTCTGCTGAGGAGACAGGTTTGAGAGTTACCTTTCAGTTTAGACAAACTGGCAGAGCTGAAGCCTGCCCCTGTAAATAATGTATTTTTGGTGGTGGTTATAAAGAAAATGTGTTTTGTTTGATTTTTAATTAAATTGTTCAATTAAAGTGTGTGCTAGATATGGCAGGGCTGGGAGGTTAGACTTCCCTCACTGCCTAATTAAAACCCTAATGTGCAGCAGGTGGCCAAGTGTTAACTGAAATTGATTATCAATTAACCGTGGCCACAAATGAGCTAAAAAAGCCAGTCCTTTGTTCCTGTTCTTGTGTACCAGTGTGAGGATTCATGACTGCGTGGATAGCCAGGGAGAGTGAACCAGATGCATGACCAGGACCACCGTGTGTTAACTGGAATCCTGGTGTTTATGATAGGGATTAATTTAGGGGATTTTAATCCTACCAAAGTTTATTTAGTTTGTGTAGGAAGAAGGTTCTTTTAGTGGGAGCAGCGATGGCCCGTGTTTGGCCACCTTTTGTTCTGTAGCGTTTTTTTCCTCCATTATGTTTTGTTTTGCCTCACTGCATTTTGTAATTGTGTACAATTATGTGTATGTTCTCCCACACTAGGAATACCATTGTTGGTACACTAGTGGCAGCTACGTACCACTGCACCTGGCTGTCTGTTTATTTCTAAAACGTGGATGCCTGAGTGGCTTTTCAACCTCAAAACCCTCTGTGTCTCGCTCATCTCTCAGCGGATACCAAGACCGTAACAAAACACCCCTGTTACACAGACCCATGGAGATTCCCATCCAGAAACTGAAGAAGCTGGTGCCAGAAGCAAGTCACACTACTTTACCACTGCATGGAAATAAGGCTAGAGAGATGCATAGATTATGTGCTGGCTTTGTGATGTCGATGGTGTCTAATAAGACATGTGAATTTATGCCACATTTCTATCTGCCACTGGAACTGACTTGAAAGTGATTTTAAATCAGGCCCACTCATTTCCATCAGCAGCAGATTAATTGAGACACTTCTAGCACAATTAACAATAGCTGGCTGCACATTGATGGAGGGAGTGATCAAATTAGAGTACAATGTAACGGATCTATACTTGCAGGTGAGCATCAATATGCTGTCTCAGTCGGGAGGCAAGTTGTGCCTTGCATTGTTGAAAGCCTAATGTTAGAAAGATGACATTAGGGTCCCAATAGTACTACGGAATAGTTAAGTTTTACATTTACCTGTCTTTCAATAGAATAAAACTATATGTTTCTGTAAAACTGAACATAATTGATGTCAGACTGAAGTACATAAAACTATACCTGTAAAGTTCCTCGAATCAGAATATCTCATCGTCTTCTTCAGTATCCAGATCAGCAGAGGCACAAGAACAGTAAGTCCCAATATTAAGAAATAGTAATAATATGATTTGTGTTGGGGAACACCTGTTAGAATTAGAAGAAGAACAGTTTATCCAAACAGGTATCTGACCTGACTCTAATAGACAGCTCCCACAGAGCTGTCCCATTGCTGGTTTAGTGCTCTAGCAGACAGCTCCCACAGAGCTGTCCCATTGCTGGTTTAGTGCTCTAGCAGACAGCTCCCACAGAGCTGTCCCATTGCTGGTTTAGAAGGGACCTGTTATAATTTCATTATTAAAGAGTACCTTCACGTGCCATTTGTATTTCATGTTTACGTTTCCCTTACTATTCTATGGTGTCTGCAATAGTTGTGAGAGCTTCTGAACTGATTTGAGCTTATTTATAGAATGCGACTAGCCTTCCTCGTTCCATTGAAATCATGTGACAACGTGACCTTTAAACTCCACTAGCATGTCTTACGGTGTCAGTGTGTGCTCTGGGTGGTGCAGGTGAATGATTTCCTATCACCTGCTTTATCCAGTATCACTAGGAGATGCCTGGTGTGATATACAGAACCATCTCCTAAAGAACGAAAGCAATTACAACTCCTTCCAGAGCTGGTATTACTATCTCTCACCTATTCTCTGCTTTATCGGGTGATCGTCTTTTGTTATAATAGAGGTTAAGACCTCTTATGTTATGGAGATACTTTATGTCATGTTCGTTTATCTATTCTGTATAGATTAGAGGTAGAATGGCTGTTAATTTGACTATTCTGTTCTAAAATGTTATTTATGTGTTTAATGGATTGCAATTGCACTTCCGTCTATCTGAAAGAACGCCCTTCAAATTTACTTTCCGTTTCAATTCAGACAGATGAATACAATTTAAATATTAGAAGTACACACTTTAAACACATGACTATTTTTGTTAAGATTATAGTTTTGCTGCTAGTAAGCACTGTATTCGACTAGTCCACTATTCAGCACTACTCCTACTATGGATCAGAACGAAACTTGTATTGAATACATGACAATGCTTAAAGGAGAAGGTTGCATTGAATGCACAACAAAGCTTTAATGAGAAATTACCATTCTCTTGACAAATGCTCCCAACTAGATTTCCATCATGGGCCATGATGTGTGAATAAAAATATCAAACCAATCGGGATTATGTTGAAGCATATATTGCTGTGATGCACACAACATGGGATACAGCAAAGGTTAACATGTTTCTTGTGTAAGTTCAATTGCATACTCTTATTGTATAAGAGTGTCTTCTCGTGAAAGAAACAACATTTACAGCAGAGAGATTCATTTAGGATTGGAGCCAGTAGGTAACCTTAGAACTTACAGTAAACACATTTTAATGGATCTATCTTTTCTTGGGTCAATTTAACCAGCTCCTCAACCCGCAGTTCACGAAGATACCTTTCCAGACACTAGCCTACACAGTTTAGTATGTGCTTGAATCTGTACTGGTAATAAGAAACCACCACAAAGGCTACTGCCAATAGATTTCTATACTGGTTTCAGTCCCTCTGTGTATTAATGACAGCTGTCAATGTAGGACTAGCAGATGCAATGAGACGGACTGCAGGCAAGAAAAGAGGACAAACCCTATAATGACCAGCTTATAGTGCCAGTTGATCACTGAAGTGCTGGTCTCAGATAACTACAGTTCAAAAGTTACATCTACTGTCAACAAGATCATACATTTCATAATGCATACACAATGCATTAAAGCTGTTGCAAACCTAAAAGAAATGAGTGTGCAGCCGTGTTGTAGAGAAGACCGCAGAAATTCTACATTTATATAGACAGAGGAAGGCTGTTCAGTCTTGGTACTTAGGATTCCCCAGGAAAGCTCAGTTAAAGGTAAAGGCAGATTTAGAGCAACAGAACCCAGAACAGGTCAGAATGGCTGGATATAAAAGGGAAATGTGAAAAAAAAAGAAAAAGATTTTTAAAGCTACTCACTCTGGATGTACATTGAACCCAAGAGGATTTAATTGGTTCAATGAAATAATCATGGACATGGTAGAATAAATCATGGATTGGAAGTGCTAATTATCAGTAACTAGATACCAATTGGATAACAGGGACTAAAAAGCACATTTGTTATCACATAATGTCTACAAATGTTCACAACTTCCACTAGGAGGCCTTACGTGTCCATAGCTTATATGAAGTTGCATTAGCTAGCTTCTGTGGTGTACAAAAGGCAGCTTCTATTGCGTTAAAAGATTATTCATGTCACAGTCAAACTGGATAGGGAATAAGTCGCTATAATGGCAAAAAGGGCAAACTTATTTCCAGGAATCACAGAATCAAGAAGCCCTTGCAGTCTCATGCTCCAGTTCCCTGTTTACAATAACCTGAATTGGATGCTATCATTGAAGAAAAGAGACAATGCTGTTTTGTGCTTACCTCCTTTGCCAATGTTTTTCCTAATGGGCTCTGCTAGAGACGACTGGTTAACTGCACAGGTCATGTCCGTCTCTGGGCTCCACAGTGTGACACTGGAGCTGGTGCTGTACGTGCCGTCCTGGTTCAGCGTGAGGGGATGCTGCTGGATGGAAGGGGGGATCCCAATAGGGGTGTTCTCCCAGGACACAGTCACATCTTGGGGGTAGAACCCCATTACACTGCAGGTCAGGGTGACCAGACCGCTTCTATCATCCACAGAGCCAGCTGTGAGGGACACTACCGGAGCCGCTGTTAGAGAAAGTCAATATGAAAATTACAGTGATAAGCTTTTTACTGTGGAAATAGTTAACAAGGAATTGAGCATTTGTTCAAAGGATTTCTTCTTAAACATTTGAGAGTGACTCAAGTATCATGTGGATGAAACTGACAATTTGGATGATCAGATCCAACCTGTCAGTAAAACCTGTTTAGTGCACCTCATTGCACAAATAAGAAAGTTGGCATCATTTTATTTATGGGACACTTATGTCCCTTGTAACCTGAAGGTTTGAAAGGCACTTTCTTGTTATAAGGCAGAACACAAAGTCTTCATGATGGCCCCTGACTAGCATTGTATCTGCTGTTTTTCAATCCCCCTTCGTTGTGCTTGTCAGGTTCTTTCTTCAGTCCTCATTATGCTGATTTGTCAAGGAGCTGCTTGCGACTCACTTCCAGTGCTGAAGGTTGCTGGGTTGGGTTTCAAGTACCCTGCCATGCTGCTGTATTACATTAGCTATCTATCCAAACAATGAAGTAGGGTCTAATTCACTGTTGTAATCTGCACATGTGATCTTTCACTGTGACCACAGCTCTAGCACCTGACCACACACAAAGAGTACTTGGAACTGCAAACGCAAGTCAAAAAGGAAAGGCCGAGAGAGAGATAGAAATCAATATTGCTAAGGGGGCTAAAACCAATTCCAAAATGTTTTTCCAATATTATAACAGCAAGAGAACATTCAAAGAGGGGGTTAAATGTCTAAGAGACACAAATGGCAAAATCATAGACGAAGAAAAAAATAGCAAATATATTAAATGATTACTTTTCACAGGTTTTTACAAAGGAGGACACAGACAACATGCCCTACATGTCAACCTGTTCCTATCTAGTTTTAAATAACTTTAGCATAACAGAGGCAGAAGTGTTAAAGGGACTAGGAGCTCTTAAAATAAACAAATCCCCTGGGCCAGATGAGATCCTCCCAGTAGTACTCAAAGAAATGAAAGAAGTTATTTACAAACCGCTAACCAAGATCATGCAACAGTCTCTTGACACAGGGGTTGTACCGACAGGCTGGAAAATTGCAAACGTAATACCGATCCACAAAAAGGGAGACAAAACCGAACCAGGTAACTACAGACCAATAAGCCTGACTTCTATTATATGTAAACTTATGGAAACTATAATAAGATCCAAAATGGAAAATTACCTCTATGGTAACAATATCCTGGGAGACAGTCAGCATGGTTTTAGGAAAGGGAGATCGTGTCTAACTAACCTGCTTGATTTTTTTGAGGATGCAATATTGCAAATGGATAATTGCAAAGCATACGACATGGTTTATTTAGATTTCCAGAAAGCTTCTGACAAGGTCTTGCATAAAAGATTAATTCTCAAACTGAACGCAGTAGGGATTCAAGGAAATGCATGCACATGGATTAGGGAGTGGTTAACATGTAGAAAACAGAAAGTACTAATTAGAGGAGAAACCTCAAAATGGCACGAGGTAACCAGTGGAGTACCAAAGGTATCAGTATTAGGTCCTCTGCTATTCCTAATCTACATTAATGATTTAGATTCTGGTATAGTAAACAAACTTGTTAAATTTGCAGACGACACAAAAATAGGAGGAGTGGCAAAAACTGTCGCAGCAGAAAAGGTCATTCAAAATGATCTAGACAGCATTCAGAACTGGGCAGACACATGGCAAATGACATTTAATAGGGAAAAGTGTAAAGAACTGCACGCAGGCAATAAAAATGTGCATTATAAATATCATATGGGAGATACTGAAATTGAAGAAGGAATTTATGAAAAAGACCTAGGAGTTTATGTTGACTCAGAAATGTCTTCATCTAGACAATGTGGGGAAGCTATTAAAAAGGCCAACAAGGTGCTCGGATATATTGTGAGAAATGTTGAATTTAAATCAAGGGAAGTAATGTTAAAACTTTACAATGCATTAGTAAGACCTCACCTAGAATATCGTTTTCAGTTCTGGTCACCTCGTTACAAAAAGGATATTGCTGCTCTAGAAAGAGTGCAAAGAAGAGCAAACAGAATTATCCCGGGTTTAAAAAGCATATCGTATGCAGACAGGCTGAAAGAATTGAATCTATTCAGTCCTGAACAAAGAAGACTACGCGGTGATCTGATTCAAGCATTCAAAATCCTAAAAGGTATTGACAATGTCGACCCAGGGGACTTTTTTGACCTGAAAAAAGAAACAAGGACCAGGTGTCACAAACGGAGATTAGATAAAGGGGCAGTCAGAACAGAAAATAGGAAGCACTTTTTTACAGAGAATTATGAGGGTCTGGAACCAACTCCCCAGTAATGTTATTGAAGCTGATACCCTGGGATCCTTCAAGAAGCTGGTTGATGAGAATCTGGGATCAATAAGCTACTAACAACCAAAAGAGCAAGATGGGCTGAATGGCCTCCTCTCGTTTGTAAACTTTCTCATGTTCTTCTTCTTATGTTCTAATCTGCAGATGTGGTCTTTCATTGTGACTAGAAGCTCTATGCTCACTGACCACAATAAGGAAATACTTGGTTTACTGATGTATTGGTCGAAAAAAGTTATGCAGACAGTCACTGCATTAACCCCTTTCTCCTCAAACCTGTGTTTCAAATCCGGGACCAAGACTGCCTGTCGAATTAAGCGAGGGTCGAGTTATCCACCACTTGAGTTAACCGAGGTATATATTAGAGGTCGGCACGGGTACCCGTTGGTTTTTAAATTGCCCGATGCTACCCGGGTCTCTTTTTACTACCCAGGTTTCTATTTATTAATTTGAGATTTTAAAGAAAATGTAGAAAATATGACAATACAGTTGTAAGCGCGGGTCTCAGGCCGGCGTAATAAAGACAACTTTAAAACAAGCTTTTGCATAAAGCCTTTTCTTAACTGACAGGATCTCAATGTTTTACAGAAAACAATAACACACAGCGAGCTAGACGTACACCTCAATAATAACAACTGCGACGACTATTCTTCTCAGGAAGTAAATCGGAAACAAAACAACATAACAACATCCTGTTGGTTTATGTCAGTGATAACTCTGTGATCTATAAAATAATGTGGAGCACATTAAGTAAGTCTGCTTCCTCCTTTGAATAAAATATTTAATTGGCAGAGTTTACAAATTTAATTTTCTCCTACTTGGTAAAGAAATTCCACCCATTGCTTACTTTGATGCCATTGTTTTCACAATTTAGGAATGGCACTTTATTGTTAACCAAACAGACGCACATGTGTCTTTTGCGACTGCCCAAAACCCAGCTGGCTCAATTTACGGTTGCTATAAAGACAGTCCATAATGTAACAGCGGTGCCATGGGTGCTATACTACTGTTAGTTTTAAAACTGAACATAACAGCCATGTTAACAACAACAACGGAATATGACCAATATGTCACAAGAATCCCACGGCGTGAAACATTAGCAACTGTATTTAAACTGAGATGTTTTTTTTTAATTATTATTATTATTATTACGATGTTTCTAGTACTGATAAAGGTTACACAAGTCTACAGATCTGAAGGGACTAAATGTATGTGTACTATATAGTATTTCAATATGCATCATGCACTTACAACTTAATATATGTGATTTTGAAAAAATCATTACCCAAAAAAGATCCAGTAACCCGGGTATTTTTCATGGCAGGTACCCGGTAAAGGATTTTTCACCTGTGCCGACCTCTAATATATATATGAGGTTTATTTTGTTTTAATTCAACCCACTAAAATCTATATTTATTTAATGTATTTAATATTAATATAAAATCAATGACACATGTGAATATTTGCTTTTTTTATAATATTTTTTTTGTGCTGCTTGTACACACACACACACACACACACACACACACCTTTAAATCAAAGGCCTAAACAAGTTTAACTCGTAGTACAGAATACTAATTTGAAAATATTGTGTCTACCTACATAACATAAACATCCGGTATCACAAATAAATAAACATCTTGTATCACAAAAATAAATACAAAATAAATAAACATATATAGTAAATAAATACATAAATATCATTAATAAACAAATATAACATCCTGTATCACAAAAATAAAAAGAATAAATGCACATCCTGTAACGCAAAAGCTGACAGACACATATAATTGACCATACCTTTAACAGAGAGTAGAGTTCCATTTCCTCTGTAGTCTTTAGCTGAAGGTATGACCACGTAAACAGAACACTGATATACTCCTCCGTCATAAGGAGTCACGTTTCGAAGGGTCAAGGAGCTCGTAAAAAAATCATCTCCTTCAAAGATTGATATGTATGTCGAATTTTCAATCGCCAACTCTTTTGTGGAGTTTGCCTTCTTTTCTGGGTGACTGGGAAGCAGATACCAGTGGAATAAGACAAGCTCTAAGTTTAATTGTCTGTGATTTGAAATGCTGCAGGTTAAAGAAGCGGTTTGTCCATTTTGAACGGACAGCAATGGTGGAGATTGGAGGATGCTGACTGGAGTTCCATACACAGCAGCTGCACCTGGGAGATAGAACATATTATCAACAACCACCAAATGTTTTAACATTGCTGTAAGACGTGATGGAGAGATGCGGGTATTGCAGGGGAAATAAAAGACACATTGACAGGAAGTAAGGAACGTTCAGGAATTATGCTCAACAAGAAATGAAAGTCCTTATGTCAGGAGTGGGTGGCGTGAAAGACTGCACAACTTTGTAAAAATAAGTGCTATTGGTCACAGTTATATGTGTCTTCTCAGCCCCTCACACGTTAGATATGTCACACTTTTGTTCTATTCATTCCTAATACAAATCCTGCACACTCCTTGTACTTCTGTTTAAAAAAATATATATCAAATGACAGAAAAGGTTCTGTTTCAAGGATTTAAAAGTATTAATATCTGCCTCTGCAAGTGACTAGACACTGTTATCTCAAAATAACTAAGTTATTGCTAGTTTCATGCAGTTCAAATTATTTTAGTCCTCTATGAATTTTCCCAAACCTTATTTCACACTATTTATCATTAATTTGTAATGTGTGATACATACCAAATACCTAATGTGACATATTTCTTATCAAATTTTTATCAAATGTGATTTGTGGATAGACTAGAAAAGAGTGTTGACTGGAGGGACAAACAGCAACATCTTTTGAGGCACATCCTTCCTACTGGTAGAACTGCATTCAGCTGCTTGGATTTCAATCTCTGAATGTTTTTAATGCAATGCATTGAAACATTACCAAACTCTACTCTGTTAATACTTCAAATCTCATTGAGAGATATGTTGCATGGTGGTAAAAAAAAGAGTTTTCAGATATACGCACATGACAGCATAACCGATAGCATTGTGTGATGCCATGATGGTCCACAAAAACTGCTAGAAATTTCTAACTGGACTGTTGATAGTACTGGTTTCACTGTCTGCTGTTCACTCCATTAGCACAGGGGTATTGTATTGCTATGTAATTGACTGTTAACGCTTATTTTACTAATATGTAGCACCCTTTTTGTAACCTCTTTCAGAGTAAAACACTAAGAACACTGAATTCGGGTTCAGTTTCATAACACTCTTAACAAATAGAACACGCTTCCAAATATATTTAATCGTCCTTTACATACATTTATTAAAACCTTTAAAAGTTTGTTTCTCTACAAAAATGGTTGCTATTTTTTTATAATAGCTATGAGACAAAATGATCAGCTTAAAGGGTACATAAGGACTTATTTATAAGAACATAAGAAAGTTTACAAACGAGAGGAGGCCATTCGGCCCATCTTGCTCGTTTGGTTGTTAGTAGCTTTTTGATCCCAGAATCTCATCAAGCAGCTTCTTGAAGGATCCCAGGGTGTCAGCTTCAACAACATTACTGGGGAGTTGGTTCTAGACCCTCACAATTATCTGTGTAAAAAAGTGCCTCCTATTTTCTGTTCTGATGTGTTGCATGTTACATGTTCCCATGTGTTGCTACAACTGTTTGTGGAAGGTGTGTGTATTGTTTTAATTTTTTTTTTTACATTTTGACCACTTTTTTAAACTTTTAAATTGCATTCCCAGCTTCAAGATGGCTTCCCATGTACCTGCATAGACCTCTCAGAACTACATTTCCCATCATCCTGCTGCTCACTGGTAAATCCATCTCAGTTACATATGTGAGCAGGAGGATGATGGGAAGTGTAGTTCTGATAGGTCCATGCGGGTACATGGGAAGCCATCTTGAGGCTGGAATGCAATTTAAAAGTTTAAAAAAGTGGTCAAAATGTAATAAAATAAATAAGTAATTAATTAAAACAATACACACACCTTACGTAAATAATTGTAGCAACACATGGGAACATGTAACACAAGAAAATAAAAGGTCCTTATGTACCCTTTTAATATACAGTATATATATATATATATATATATATATACAGTCAGAAGGTTATATGTTGTATAATTTAACCTAGTCTTAATAGTATAACATACAATTATTATTATTATTATTATTATTATTATTATTATTATTATTATTATTAATTTATTTATTTATTTATTTATTTATTTATTTATATTTATTTGGCAGACACCTTTATCCAAGGGGACTTACAGGTGGTACAGGGCAGTACAGGACTACACTATAAGATTAATATTTAAATACAATATGGTTTACAGTAAGTGCAGTAATACTGAACTAGGATGCAACACATTAGGAATGCCAGAGTTATATCTACAAAGACATTGATAGGCAATAGTGCATTAGCTGAGGGTCCAGTAATGTAAAGTACAGATGGAAAAAAGGCTCCCATTGCAGATTTTTTTTTAGTACATTAGAAGTTTTATTTAAGGGCTAAAACTGGTCAAATAGATTTTTCAAAACTGGGGTTTAACCAAAATTTCACACAGAAATGATGCCAATGGAGTTTTTAACCTGACAGATCTTTGCTTGAGTGTTAAGAATCAAGGTCATTTAAAAAAAAGTAAATAGTTATTACGTGATTCAAATAGAAAGATGTGTTTAACATGTTAAAGAGTATTACAAAAAGAAAATGAAAATTTAAAATGAAAAAAATTGCTTTTATTTTATTTTTTTTTAACCCAAATACATTTCCATGTAAAGCCAAACATTCCGAAGCCCTACTTTTGATTTAGCTAATGCAATTTTGGATATATTATTACAGTAATGTATTTAAAAGTGTTTTATAACAAATGTACCATAACTCTATTTCAGTAATACAATGGGCTTAATATTGTTTATTATATTACAGCTATGGCCAAAAGTGTTGCATCAACTAGAATTTTAGGATTGAGATTATTAAAAAGAAAACAAACAAACAAAAAAAAAAAAAAAACTATATGAACATAATAATATCACAAAAGTGTACCGGAAGCCATAATAGTAGTACAGTATTTCATATTAGATTTCAAAATGTCACATTTTCAATACGGAAAACTACAGAGCGGTATGTAATTCAATATGTTAACGTAACATTATTCAGCAGATTTCATTCGACTTCATGAAGCAAAATTAGCTATTCTATAGGGTGATGCAAAACTTCTGCCCATAGCTGTAAATTACTATTAAAACAATAAATTCCCCTGAAAATAAACTTTGTTTTGCAATAATTCATGCTTGCAAAGTGTCCACGTCAAAAACTGGACAGTCCTATATTTTAAGGTCCATGTCCTCTAGGTATTTTATTGTTTCTACCACTGTATTTACAACACAATAGTAATAACAATTTTAAAAACCTAACCTGCTTTCTTTTTCTAAATCCCAGTGGTGTGGCTCAATGCAGGCTCTTCTGCAGTGTTGTTTTTATGGGGTTAGAATGAGTTAAGTCACTTTTGCGGTAGTTTCCACAATCTACCGATAGACTTGTGGTTGTTTTCCTAATTTCTTTTAGTATTTTTGATATATTTTAAAAAGTATTCAACGACAAAAGGGTAACTCTTTCCATTAAGTGTCTCTAATAACTGTAGTTCCCAATAAGAATAAAGGAGAAGAGCAAACACACACTTGAAAAGGCAAACACAGAAGCTGCTTATCATTGTCATTTACACAGGTTTCAAAGCACTGTCCATTCATTTGTTTTTTTAGAATGATTTCATATTTTGATAATTCAAATAAATTACAATTATGCAATTTAATACATATTTAAATATATAGAAATACTAAATTAAACTAGTAACATTCTTTGACACTTTGATTAGAAGTCTTTAAAAAAATCTACCGATAAAGACTTGTAGTCGTTTTCCTAGTTTCTTAGTATTTTTTAGAAATACAAAAAAGTCATCAATGATTCAATGACAAAAGGGTAACACGTTACATGAAGTGTCTCTAATTATTGTCTATTTAAATAGTAGCTACATAGTAAATACATGGGTACTTACACACCATTACAATGTTATTTTGCATAGTTACAATATACTTAATGTGTATGTATTGTTGCACGATATATGTAAGTACACAACTGTGTCAGAAAAAGGGTTAGAGTTAGGGTTAGGATTAGGGTAATATCATGACCAAAAAAATACACATTATGTACATTGCAACTATGCATAATAACATTGCAATTATGTGTAGTAAGTAACTACTATGTAAATGCACAGTAATTAGAGACACTTAATGTAAAATGTTACTGGCAAAAATTACCGACAACATTGAAGACATTGAGAAAGACTATCTAGTCAAAACGTTTGTCTTTGAATTTTCTTTCAGTCTTTCTAAGTCTAGCAGTATTGAGTGTTTAATAGTTATGGGTGATTTTGAATATATTGCAGTTTTTATTTCAGATGCTGTAGACCCAGCTGAAAAAAAACATGTTATAGCTAGATAGTAGAAATGCATTTATAAGTACAGTAATATAGACAGTGTGAACTGTTTTACACCCCCCTCCCCCGAAATACTTACTAATTATTAATAAAACGGCGATGCAATGTTTATTCCAATGGAAACCCATTGTTCAGAGTTAAGAAAACCATAGATGAGTGTGTTTCAAGATGAGAACTCATCATCAGTTAATGTACAAAAACCTTTACCCACTGACGCAATTCACACTTTGCCATTGTCACAGTCTTTCCTGTAAGCTTCTGTGAATTTATAGATTTTATCAGCTCATATTTTCTAACCCCCAAACTGCCTAACCACAATCACTAAGTAAGCATGCCCCCTAAACACGTAAACACCTATTAGCTGTCATCTATAATACCACAAGACAAACTAAGATCTTTGACCCAAATAAAAAATAAAGTTAGAATTGGTGGCAACACTAATATGATGTAAACAATATTACAATAAGAAATTTGTGATCTACCTTTACATATCTGCTTTGTGTTTTACCATATTTGCTTAGACAGCAGACTAAGGCATTACACCCCCCTACAGCCCTTCAGTGTTTTTCAGCTGGGTGTGAGACATTTCCAGTTCAGTTATCTACGTTGGGTGCTAATGTTACTGCAATGCCCCAGTTGAACACTGTTATTATTTTGCGCACATTATAAATAAGTATGTGTGCATTTACTTTTTTTGCACATTTTCTTTATTTCTTTATTGAGCATGTTTTTTTTAAAGTATTATATTATTATTACATTTCTTAGCAGACACCCTTATCCAGGGCGACTTACAATTATTACAAGATATCACATTATTTTTACATACAATTACCCATTTATACAGCTGGGTTTTTACTGGAGCAATCTAGGTAAAGTACCTTGCTCAAGGGTACAGCAGCAGTGTCCCCCCCACCTGGGATTGAACCCACGACCCTCCGGTCAAGAGTCCAGAGCCCTAACCACTACTCCACACTGCTGCCCTAATAGTATTAGAACTCACCTTATATTTTGACACAGAACATTAGGATTGTTTGTGTATGGGGCACGGGGCTGTGAGAGGGGAGGCCATGGGAAATGGAGGACCGCGGAGCAGGGGCTGCTGGGAACTGTAGTTTATTTGAGCAGGCAAGGTGAAGCGCTGCTATAGGGTCCGGTACGAGCTCTCATTGAAGAAACATGTTGTGCATTGGTGAGGAGGTTTGAGGGGAGGAGTTAACCCCCTTTATAGGAGTAAAACAGAAGACAGGAGGGATGACAAGAGGGCAGAAAAATGAAGGAGAGAAGCAACCGGGAGACGAATGCGGTGCGGATTGGAAGCAGAGTGCAGGAGGAAGCAGTGTGGGAAATCCTTTTTCTGGACGGACTTGGCTGGACATGCAAGAGGCAATGGAACTACCCTGGATAAAGAGGAAAACCGTGGTTCATAAAGGGAAGTGTTCATTGTGTGCATGTCTTTTTGTACTTTTTTATGCTAGTTTAGCCTGTTTTATCCCGACTGTTTTATTAGTATTTTAACAGTTCTCTAGAGAGAGAGAGAGAGAGAGAGAGAGAGAGAGAGAGAGAGAGAGAGAGAGAGAGCTTTTATTGGGATTAGCACAAGTTTTAAACGAGGTGTGGAAGGGTGGTGGGCAATTCACTTACACACGGGGAGACGGAATATTTCATTGAAAACACCACACTGGTGCCCAGTTTTATTATTTTATATATTTTCTTTTAGCCCGCAGAGGGCGCTGTTGTCCATGGCCTGAATACCGGCAACGGTAAACAGGACTACAGAAATACCAATACTGGTAACAGTTAAAAGCTGGCCCACTCACAGATGCTCTGAAGTAATAAATAACAAAAGGCAAAAGAAAAAGGGAAAATGAAACTACAAAATAAAGGTGCTGCTTACACAGTGCCCCCATTGCTGCTAAGCTGGTCAGCTCAGGTCTCCTTCCTACGCTGTTATGCACTATACACTGGGGTGGCCAAGGTTCCCCTTCTAATCAGACACGTTCCCTCAGATACATAACAATTTATTTTCTATATTATTTTCTTTCTCTAGGCTGGCTGTCTTCCTCAGCCATGCTTGCCTATTTTGGTCGCTCGCTCCCACCACTGGCGTTCCTGCCTGGTCTATGTTTACACTGGCCTTCTCAGCCAGCGTCTCTGTGTATTCCCAATCATGACCACCCAAATGCATAACCAAGCGCAGTACTTTTGGGCTGAGCAATCCCCCAAGGCCCGCCTCTCAGTCACTCAGAGAGAGGGAAAGCCAACCCACTCTGTCCCCCACCTCTCTGTGTCATCACCATGACTGATAGGCGGATCTTACGAGGCTGCTGCCCTCTTCCTGCAGAACCACGCATGCGCTAGACAGTCAGCACAGATCTCCCCCGTTACACAAGGCATTTTAACTAAGTGTGTTTTAGATAGCCATTTTAATGTCGATTTGGCAAAGAGGGAAGTAGAGATGGCGAGGGACTTATCGTTTTTAAAGTCTTTTACCAGAATTGTTGTTTCTCTGCCCCTCCCTGATAAGTGCAGTGGAGTAGCCTCAGGGGCTGCTCGATCCGACCACACACCCAGGAGGATTGGACTCAGCAGCGGACCGCTCGGCTGGAGTCCAGTGGGCTGGGACTCTGCACTGCCAGTTGTATTTCCTGCTTGTTATTTTGATACTTTGCACCCTAGCCCACTGGTGGGTGCTCTTTTTATTTAGATACTTTTCCATCCTAGCCAGTTAGTGGGTGGTGGCCGTTCTGCTGAAGTTTTGACTGTTTTTGCCATTTTATATAATTAACCACCCAGCTGCTTATCCCGTGATTTCTATGTGGAGCACTGTGGCAGGCTGGCTGAGTCGTCTGACATCAGGCCAGAAGCAGGAACTGAAAAAACACTGACACCAGGCAAGTACTGCAGTTAAAGGCGCGGCGTGTGCCGTTTTATTTAAATAATACAAAAGTAAATAAAAAAAGGTTTTAACAAAAAGAAACTTGCTCACAGAGCGAAATAAAACAGTTAAACAAAAACAAGTCACGAACACAAAAATAATAACACAGGTCAGGCTGGGCAGTAGCCTTCACTGTTCCTGTATTACTATTTAAGTTACATTTTGTCTCTCGCTCCTCTTACTCCTCTCGCTCCTAACACACCCACCCAGAGTGCAGAGAGCTGCAGGCTTATATGCAGGTGACCATCTCCCTATTAGCAACAAATGAATCACTTAATTCATTCGGAGATGGCCACCTTCTGCACAAGGTTTTTTTTAATTATTCCTGGCAGAGTACCCACTCTCGCCTCTTCCAGAACACATTTTAAATAAAACAATAACAAACAAAATGCATGGCTACTCCGTTATATTTACAAAACAATAAATAAATACAAAAACAATACCCACGGCGCTTCGCCGTCATCTATAAATACATAAATAATAATAATAATAATAATAATAATAATAATAATAATAATAATAATAATAATTGTACAAAACAAATACAAAATAACACAGGGGTGGAGGGGGAAACCCCGTTCTAAAAATAAATAAATACATTTACACAGCAGGGATCTCTACCGCCCTGCTACAAGCGCAAACAAGTCCAAATTGGTCACTCCCGTGAGAATAGCGTGCAGGTGCTTATATGTGCATCTGCAAAGTTTAACACGTGTTTTTAACGTTCTCCAGTTAATAAATAAGTTGACAATAGAGTAAAGTTACCTGCAGTTTTGATTCTCTCAGGCAGATGGCAGCAGTCCCTAAGACACGTGCTTGACAGCCTGGGTCATCTGTATACATACACAGCTGTGCATGAAAAATGGATGCCAAATTCACAATCCTAAACTGCTCTGTAACCCAGCTGCTCTAAATTGCACACATTGAAATGAGTAAGATTACACAGGGTCACTGCCTTTGTGTCCTATATTCCCCCTCAGTCTAATTTGCACTTTGTGTCAGGCAGAGAAAATCTATACTTTAACATTGTGGAATTCAATGCACAGCTATCAGAAAAGATTAAATAAAGGACCTAAACAAAAGGTAAGGGACATGATATTGTTCAAATTACTATCCCATGCTGTATAAAAGTATAGTGTTGTGTACCTGGCAAACTTCCATCCAAAGAAATACATCATGCATATATTGTGTATGTTCTGAATTTAAACAATCACAGGGGGTTACCTTACAGTATATTACCAGCTTCTAATCTGCAAGGGTAAGAAGCTCCTAAAGTAATATTAGTTTCTTCTGTACATCCTCCTTACTATTTTGTAGTATTATCATCACTCATTATGAGTTCTGAGTCGCTCCAATATTGAGTTATTCTATCTTATTTCTAAATCTGCTTTCTAGTTTCCTCTTCAAATCATGTCACAGTGTGACATTTTAAGTTTACAAGCCCCACCTACTCCTATGGACAGAGATGATGTGAGACTGGCAGAGCTGGTTTTGGATCAGTCCCAGCACAGGCTCAAAGAAAGTTCAAATGAATGTAAATGCTGTTGTGGGGAGCACCTGTGCGTATTTTTGTGTTTTATGTTTTATATGGTGTGTATGTATTGGTGCATGGAGTGTGGATTATGTAGCACAGGTGATTTAAAATGTATAATTTCCATTTAGACACGAGAGTAGATGTTAAAACTTCATGCTGATTTGAACTCGTATGTGAGCCAAGATAAGCACCAACTAAGGCGGGATTCTTTACAGTAAACTAATGTGATCCATATGTCTCCATCCATTTGAGTTTCCTTCCATCTGATGAATGGTAGATATCCTTCTGCCTGGTGTTAATGGCTGAAGACCCAATGCTGGCTTTGGGATCAATGTTTTTTTGCCTCCCTGGCGCGCACTCACTCACCACTCTGTGTCCTGCATTTCCTGGCCTGCGATGCTGGCTCCGGGCAGATCAAGAGAAACATTGTATCTCCCCTTGAATGCATCAGCATGACAACCGTCTGGATTGAGCTAAGTAAAAAAGTACAGTGATCTCTGGGGTTTTCAAGCTCATAGTGGTAAAACTTCCATCCTCAGTGTTTATAGTACATGAATAGTATACCACACCTCAAGAGGGCAATTGGTGATTCTGGCGTCCCAGCAAACCCCCCTCCGTCCCCAAAAATCATTTGAAACTCAGCCCATTGTTTGATTACCTGTACATCATTCTATTCCCAATAGATTTCTTTCTTTCTATTGTTTTTCTTATAGATCCCCAGCCAGAAAATTTTGGGATGTCAACCAGACAGCCAGTTGCTGCTCCTCTCTGCTTCAGATAAGTTCTTCACCCTGCGATGTTAACTCTTTGCCACTGAATCACAGTAAAAAGTCTCTGAGAAACCGGGTTGTAGGCCCCAGTTCCACAAATCACAAAGACAACCCCTGATTCCACTGTACGTAAACCGAACTCTCCATCCTCGCATGTTCCGCTTCAGTGGCTAGTTGAGCATTCAGGTTTCTTCCTCTCATGAACTTGCCTCATCTACAGCATCCTCCCATGGCACTGTAAAGATTACCAGGTGAACAAGTTCACCTGCTTATCAGACCACAAGACAATATCTGGTCTGGACAGGTGGGTTAGAGGTCTGGTGGCAATCTCAAAGGTGGAAAAATAAGCCGTTGACCAACATCTGCCATTAGCAATTTTACACCATTCTCTAGCAGCTTCCAGTTGTCCTGGGCGGAGGCGCTTGGTTTTCACCTACCTTTTCTTGGACACTGGTTGCTCTCCTGGGCCAGGAGGAATGTTGTCTTTTGTGTGTAATGTTTCTGTCCTGGAACAGGTGACAACTTATTGGTCATGGTTCCCAGGAAGATTGTCTTCCAATGCTAAGGCCAAACATCGCAGCACCTGGTCATGGCGTCAAGTAAACCGTCCCAGTTGGCTAAGAAACACCTTACATCCTGTCAAAATGTTGCACTTAATGTTGCAGGTGATGAACACAAAGGACATGAGGATCCTCTCCTACCCAGAGGTTTAGGTTCTGTGGTGATGGGAGAACATCATATGTTGACCTGATGAAAACTGATCCTGCTCTATTCTATTGACCAAAGGTCTTGCCAGCCAATCTTGAGCTGTTGTTCCACAATCTCCCATCTCATCCATTCTCCTGCTTGGCCTGGGAAAAACCCAGGCCTTTATACACCTCATCTTCTCCTCCTGCTTTTGCACCTCGTTGACTACCAGCTTCCTCCTTTGAGCTGGGGCTGCCTTGTGCCATGTGGGAGGAGTCTGAACCTTGAAACCAAGACCCCCACTTCCATGCTGAACTTGCCCCATGATATCACCAATTGAGGGGCAGCCTTTGCATCTTCCACATGCTTTCTTTGCCGCCCCAGTTTCTTGAATAAGTGCCCTTTCAACAAACCCCAGGTGCTGGTTCCCTTGCACATTTATCGCAGCGAATCTACTAATGTCATTTCCTGGTCTGACCTTGGGAGCCCCCGAAACTCCAGGCACTTAGAGCAGAGACTGGTAGCTGCAGTATTCCTTTACCAAAAGTCCCATTTACTCTGCTGAGGCAGCGTGGAACTCCCAACCATTTCCTGATGTACTGAGCAAAAGTTAAAGCTTCCAGCTTCTCTGGTGTTGTCATCCAAAAGAGGCCTTGTCACCATCAGTCAGTGGCCACAGCAACCTCGGCAGTAGACCAAACTGAAAGCACCAGAGTTTTAGTTTCCCTGGTAACAGCTGCAGCTGTCTCATGACCTTCAACCCTTCCACTGCTTGTTGTCTAAGCTCATAGTGGTAAAACATATTTAAAAACTTGGCAAACTATAGTACATGAATAGTATACCATGGTAAATGCATGGGACAATTGCAAAATTACTGTGCTAACGTACCCTGATAAACCTTTATAAAGGATGTAAACAAAAAATGGCATTTGAAACTGCTTACCGCATTGTTTGAGTTACCAGGTTCGATAGATTCTATTCCCAATAGATTTCTGGTGTTTAATTAATATTATTTCTTATAAGCAGCATTCATAAGCCAGTGTTAGAAAATATTTGGGATGTCGGATAGACAGCCAAAAATAGCTGGACCATAAAAGACCTTCCCTGACAAGTGATTTGTTGACCCTGCAGATGTTAACTTTCCATTGCTTGCTCTTCACTAGTACACAGTAAAGCTATATTGTGTTTAATATTAAGCACACTATGGGCCCCAGTTTTGATCACAGCAGAAACCACAAAGGTCTGATTATGAGGTGTACGTGGGTGCAGTCAGGTTCCAAACCACAAAGGTCATTAGTGTCTGATTATGAGGTGTACGTGGCTGCATTCAGGTTTTGTCCTTTGAAGTGAACTTGTACCATGATATGTGCAGCGTTATAATGCCTGTTCCAGGCGTTGGCCAAAGATTGGGGTGTGGTCTCGTATGCATGTTCACCTGAGTTATTTTGAAGAAGGCTCACAGGCTTGCCTTTGTATTTCAAACAGAACTGATCTGGACAGGTGGTATTAGAGGTCTGGCAGGTACAAGAAAAGGAGACCAGGGAAAACATAAGCTTATTATCATAACCCTGGTTCCCTGAAATAGAAATGTATCCATTACACAATGGGTTAACCTATTACACCCGATTCAACTGAACACCAAAGCTGCGTCTTATGCCCGTGACGTCAGCACACTTTCTCCGCCCCCACGCCTGTCTGCGTGCAGGACGGCGCTCAGTGCCATACAGTTTCCTCAGCCTACTGCATGCAGTGACCAAAGAATTGTAATGGACACTGGAAGGTGACGACCTCCCATGACACGCCAGGCTGAAACAGCCCCAGGCATGTGTAGAGCCTCTGGATTCTGTCCTCTGACAGAGTGGTGATCACACTGCTTGAGTTCATGCAGGTTCCCAGGAAGATTATAGCCTGGGACGGTACCAGCTAGCTTTTTGACAAGTTCACCATCAGGCCGAGCCTGTCGAGTGAGCGGTCACCAGTTCCGTGTGTGCTACTGCCTGCACTGGAGACTTGGCACATATGAGCCAGTCATCCAGGTAGTTGAGCACTCTGATGCCTTGCAGCCTCAGAGGGGCCAGGATAGCCTCCATGCACTTCGAAAAGGTGCGAGGAGCTAGAGAAAGGCAGAATGGCAGAACACAGAATTGGCCGGTCTTATCGGGACATGAAAGTAGGGTCTTTCAGGTCCACCGTAGTGAACCAGTTACCCGGTCTGACAGACCACTGTTTCATTGTTAATATCTTGAACTTCCTGTGCCTCAAGAACAGATTGAGCTGTCTGAGGTCGAGAATTGGCCGTAGGCCGCCGTCCCTTTTCTGCACCAGGAAGTACCTGGAATAAAACCCCAGATCCAGGTCAGAGTGGTCTATCACCTGAATAGCCCTTCTTTGTAAAAGGGTTTTCACCACCAGGATGTCTTGAGGGTTGGAGACAGAAGTCATAACCACTCCCGAAAAGGGGGGAGGGCCCCGTTTGAAATGGAGTGAGTAGGTGAGCTGTACTGTTGTGAGCACCCAGATGTCCGTGGTGCTTGATCGCCAGTAATCCAGTTGGCTCCTTGAATAAGGGCCCTGGACCTGTGGCAGCAAACCCCTAGAGCTTGGTGGTTTCCCCATTGCTTTTTGTGCAGAAAGCAGTCTGCAATATTGGCGGCAGTGCCCCCTCTGTGTCTGGCCGCCCCTATGGTGTGGAGCCCCCCGACCTGCAGGCACTGCTGGCCGCTGAGCCTGGGGCTGCTGAGCCCTAGGTGCCAAGGTGCCATTTGCTTCCTGGCTTGAGGAGCCTTTTTATGCAGCAAGCGAACCAGCTCTTTGGTGGATTTGCGTGCCTTCTGGGACTCATCAAAAGTACGTCCACCGCTGGACCGAACGTATGGCCTGGTGTGACCAGGTCATCCAAAAGGGAGGCCTTGTCACCATCAGGCATTCGTGCCTGGGAGAGCCTAAGCTGCCATCGAACAGCTATCAGTGCTGCGATGCCTCGCCCAAGAGACTGTCCATTGTACTTGAACAGCTGCAGCTGATGATCAGTGACCAGTTGCAGATCCTTTAGCATCCGCCAGGGTGACCTGTGATTCACTGACAAGCTCTGTACAAGCATTAACTGGTAAGCCACCAGGATGCTTGTGTAGTTACCCAGCCGGGTAGCTAGAGCTTCTGCTGCATAGGCCTTTTTTAACATCGCCTCCGTGACCTTGCACTGTTTGTTAGGGCACGACACATCTTTGGAAAGGACCGCCAGTTGTGGGCCCGTGTACAAGGAGGCAAAGGACAGGAGGAAAGTGGCCAAGCCCCAACTCCCGATATAGCAGGTCAGCAGCCCTGAGTATGGCCCGGCCGTAGGGGGGTGTCTCCAAGTTGATTGGACATTCAGAAAGTCCGGGTGGACAGGGGGCATCGAAAGTCCTTCTAGAGGGAGCTGAGGGCCTATCAAAAATGGTGCGCTTTGGCTTGGACTCCTCTAGTGCCTCCAGCTGAGGTTCCTCTAGCTCCTCGGGAGTTCCAGAGGCAGCGAGGGACATGGAGTCTTGTGTTGCAACACCTGCTTGCACCACAGGGGGAGCAGGTGTGGGTTGCGCCGGGTGCACCTCAGCCAGTGCTTTCAACATCTGGCTCTGGGCTGAGATGGCTTCCCACATGCGATCCATCTAGGTCTTAATGGCTGGGTCGCTCAGGGAATGGCGGCTAGCCTTCCTGTGCCTTGGGGGGGAGAAGAAGATGAGGCCGAGGCAGAAGACCGCAAGGGGCTTCTGTCTCTGAGAGGAGGTTGAGGGAGCATGTTCTGCAAAGTGATTGTGCCTGAGACCAACCCTAGTTGGGTGGTGTTCACTGAACAGGCCTCATAAAAGGAGTGATCCTGGAATGCTTGCTGAGCATGCTCAGCCCCAAAACACCACACACATTGATCGTGCTTATCCTCTGAATGGATAGACCTGTCGCAGGTTGTGCAAGAATGGAACCCAGGCATCGTTGCACAAGACTGTATAGTAATGTGCTGTTCCAGGGGGTTTAAATTTAGTATTAATGCATGGTATTGAAACACGGTACAACCATGTCTAGGTGTCGGTGTAATACTACAGTTCACGGTGACAGTACGGTAGGCCACGGCAAGGGAAGATCTTGGATTGGTTTTGCGGTGTTGAACACAGTATGGTATGCACGGAATGGTATGGTGCACAGGGTTCGGTTTAAAGTTTGGTAGTGCCATGGCCAAATGAGGGCACTGTCACCAGTATACTGGTGCACTGTGCAACATGGTGCGGAGCACAGTACTGTATATCATGGTACAGGCACGGTGCATAGAAAACAAAAAGTATGGAGAACATTCATCATTACGGTGATATTCTGGCACAATTTGGTTAGTGCATCTGATTTTATTCAAAGTGTGGTATGGTGCACTACTGTGCATGGTAACAAAAAGTACAAAAAAAAAAAGGTATGGTGCATGGAAGCACTTTAAAGGTGTGTGTGTTATGAAGTGGACTTCTGCAAAGGTGTACTACTGTGCATGTTGTGGTAAAGGGTTCATGAAGGAACAGGGCTTCTCTTTAAACGGGCACAGTGTGCTATGAAGAGGATGGTGCGGAACGGTGTGTGTTATGGAGGACTTCTCTTTAAAGGGGTGTGTGTTAACGGTGCACTTCTGGAAAGGTATGTGTACAGTGGACTTTTAAATGGGCGTGTGTGTGCGAAGAGGACTTCTTTTTTAAAGGGTGCACGGTGAAGAGGCACTACTGTGCAAAGGTGCGGTGTTAAGAAGAGGACTTCTTTTAAAGGAGGGGGGTGTATAATAATCTGTATGCGTCCAAACATTTGCATAATGCCACACTGGTGCGTCCAAAATGCACTCTTCTGCATGGTGCTTCTGAGCAAAAAAGTTGACTTCCGTGTGTACTGTCAGATGTACTGGCACATGCCAATGAAGCGGTGCAAGAGTTCACTACTTGTAGAAACACACTTTCTGTGTGCAAAGTATGCTGTGCTAGTGGTTGCGGTATGTTGCAATGATTGGTACTGGCAGGGCCTAAGCAAACTAAACCGGTATGCATAGGCCTATGGCAAAAAAAAGATGCAAAAAAAAAAAAATTGAACTCCTGATTGAACTGTTACTGTCCCCGACAATGCCTTCACAAAGACCTGGTGGGTTAGCCGAGGCCTGCTGTTGTGGCATGGTCACAGAATTAACACCAAGCTCTGCCACTGTTGGAGCAGCACATTTGCAAGTGTGTTGTGTCCAGACTGGACTGCGTTAAAACACTTAAGTTTCAGTAAGGAGCAGCGATTACACATCGTGGGTGATTAAAAAAGGAGAAACACAAATTAACCCGGAGACACAGGCATGGGGGCGGAGAAAGGCACAGAGGCTGAGACAGGTGTGGGGGTGAAGCTACCAAACACAGGTGTGGGGGTGGAAACATTTTGGGGGTTTCTACCTGGCAGGCGTGAGGGGGCAGGAAGGAGACACGGGATTGCTGTTAACAGGCGTCAGGCGGAGACAGGCGTGAAACCTGGCGGAGAACAGGGTTGGGGCGGATTTTCCATGGGGGTCTTCCAGACAGGCATAGGGGCGGAGACAGGTGTGATTCTTTCCAGGCATTTGGGGCGGAGACAGGCGTGGGGGGAGTGACAGGCGTGGGGGGAGACAGGCATGGGTTCCTGGACAGGTGTGAGGGAGCCCAAAGACAGGCCTGTGGGGCGGAGACAGGCGTGGGGGCCCAAGACATGCGTGGGGTGTTCCTGGCAGGCATAGAGGGGCGGAGACAGGTGATGGCAGTGACAGGCTCACTGGGGAGGGAAGAACCTCTACATGCTGAAGTCACAGGCGTAAGATGCAGCTTTGGTGTTCAGTTGAATCGGGTGTAATAGGTTAACCCATTGTGTAATGGATACATTTCATACTTGAAAGGGAACAATGACAACTTCACAGCAGGCATAACACCTTGTCAGGTTTGCACATACTCTTTATTTATATATATATATACTCTAAGCCCACTCTTAAACTCAGGGGAGATGTTCAGGAGGACATTAAGATGTTTCAGACTCCTGTAGTGGATCGTTCGTGCACTGGGCTTGCAACGTATCCAGATGACTTTTAATAATCAAGAAATTCACACAGACTCATTTAATTTGAAGTTTTAACGAATTCGGAGCAGTATTAGTACTCCATTGGTTTATTAACTACTAAAAATGGATTGCGTAGTTACAGACTACGTCGAATCCCAGCTGACAGACAATCTGGAAGGTCCAATGCCTTAACAGGTGTTAGCATTAATACTTCAATAAATTTATGGTTACAACATGTTTTGCTCTAAGGCTACACATGCATAAAACTAAAGACACCCACCGCTAAGTCCTAAAACATCCATTATAACACTCTCATGGACTAAAACATAAGTCATATACCTTATAGCAATGCATCAATATAAGAGAGATATAGATTCCAAATAGTTCTTACCTCCCAAATTATAATTAAAAATGAAAATAAAGTATATTTAAAGAAAAATAAATACAAATAAATAATAGTATATATAAAATTACAGTAATATAAGGTAATACAGTAATAAATGCACATAAAAAAAAAATTGGTCATAATGCAGTGCGTGTGTGTGGAGCAAGTGGCCTAATGGGGAGCCCCCTTAATAAGGTGTATATTATTAGCTGCAGCAGACCAAGAAGTCAACGTGGCTGAGCTGGCCAGACGTAGCCTAGCCGTGGACCTTTCAAATAAAATAATTTCGTGAAAGAAATGTAACCACATGTTTAGAAATGGTATACCAGGCTCCACCCATCCCCTCAGGATCACTTTCTTGGCTGCAGTCAACCCAGCAAGAAACAGTCATCTGCCAAAAGGAGCACTACAGGACACAACCACACCTGAACAGCAATCATCCCAGACACCACTAAAACGACACATTTCCAAAGGGCCTGGACCCTGGGGCACTCCCAAAACATATGAAGATAGGTGCTACCTGCACCCTGGGTGCACCCCTGGCAGAGGGGGTCTTCCACAATTCTCATTTGGTATTTCCTATGTGGGGTCGCATAAGCTCTGTGGGTGAATTTAAAATATATTAGCTGGTGTGCCAAATTTTTGGAGGATGTAAAAATATTATCCCAGATTGGTTCCCAGTCCGGAGTAAAATCAAGTGTATATTTCTCTATTCCATATGCTGGTGACTGGTAGGGGGTCTGTTTTATGAAGAACAAATGGATTATATAGTGCAGAGACCAATCCCCTAGTTGGGTGTATCGGGGAAATGAACAGAACCAGGGGGTGAGTGAGCAAAGCTGAATTCCAAGAGACATCGTAAGCCCAAAGGGATGAGCAGAGCCTGAAATACAAAAGACTGAGAATCCAGGGAGTAGGTAAGTCTCTTGAATGTGCGTGTATAGAAAATGTCATTTAAAACATAGATATTTTTATTAGTCTAGGGTGGGTAGACAAAGGGTTGAGAGCCTGTTAACAGAAATATGCTGTTCCAGATAGGGGAGAGTTTATGCAATTTAGTATTAATGCCAAAAAAGCTATTGACCTTTTCTCCATGTCTCTAGCGTGTCAGCAATAATAGAACCCATATGTAGGGAGACAAAGCACTGCTTTAGGCCACTAAAGGGAAGATCTTGGATTGGTTTTGCTATGTTGACCTCAATAGGGTGCCAGGAAGCTGAGCTGGAAAGCCCAAGTGTACAATTTAAAGTTTGGTAGTGCCAATCCGCCAAATGCTTTCAGACGATGCAATGTCACCAGCTAGATTCTAGGATGCTTGCCGTTCCAAATAAATTTAGAGCATATTGAGTTAATATCTTCGATATATCAAGGGGGGAGAGGCAGGGGTAGCATAGAAAACAAAAAAGTTATAGGGAGAACATTCATCTTTATAACTGATATTCTGCCACGTAAAGTAATCTATTTAGATCGGATCTGATTTTATTCAAAGTTTTTGTGATGCAAAAGTACGGCTCCACACACAAAAAAGTACAAAAATAAAAAAAGGTGTGTGTTATGAAGAGGACTTCTCTTTAAAGGGGTGTGTGTGTTATGAAGAGGACTTCTCTTTAAAGGGGGGTGTGTATTATGAAGAGGACTTCTCTTTAAAGGGGTATGTGTGTTATGAACAGGACTTCTCTTTAAATGGGCGTGTGTGTGTTATGAAGAGGACTTCTCTTTTAAAGGGGTGTGTGTTATGAAGAGGACTTCTCTTTAAAGGGGGGTGTGTGTTAAGAAGAGGACTTCTCTTTAAAGGGGTATGTGTGTTATGAACAGGACTTCTCTTTAAATGGGCGTGTGTGTGTTATGAAGAGGACTTCTCTTTTAAAGGGGTGTGTGTTATGAAGAGGACTTCTCTTTAAAGGGGGGTGTGTGTTAAGAAGAGGACTTCTCTTTAAAGGAGGGGGGTGTGTATAATAATCTGTATGCGTCCAAACATTTGCATAATGCCACACTGCCAACATCCAAAATCATTCTTCTGGATTATCTCTTCTGAGCCAAAAAAGTTGACTTCCGTGTGTACTGTCAGATGTACTGGCGCATGCCCAATGAAGCGTTGTGTAAGCATATGACCTCCTTGTAGAAACACACTTTTCTGTGTGCCAAAGTATGTGCTGTGCTAGTGGTTGCGGTATGTATTACCAATACATAATAAACAGTGATTAAAGTGGGGCGGTATAAACCGGTATGCATAGGCCTATCGGTTAAAAAAACAGTATGTCGAAAAAAAAAAAAAATTGAACTGCGGATTGAACTGTAATACTGTGTTCCGTTGTTTATGCCACGTCTACCAGGAGACCTGCGGGGTTAGCCGAGGTACTTGTGTGGCGCAGTCACGGTATTAACACTGTTTGTTTGCCAGCTGCAGGAGCAGCGACATTTTGACCAAGTGTGTTGTTTATATGAGCAGGACTGGTTAAAACACTGCGTGGTTTCCAGCTGCAGGAGCAGCGATTACACATCAAGGGTGATTTACAAGACCAGGACTGGCTTAACCCGGTTGGATTACAGGCTGCTGGAGCAGCGATTCACTTATAAACAGGAAGGGTGTATGTTTCAAGGAAGCTACCAAACACAAGACAGTGGTATTGGAAACATTTTTATTACTGTTTCTACCTGGCTTTTCATACAGTCACAGCAGGAAGAGAAAGTGACACGTTGTTGCTGTTAAGTAGAGATTCAGCTTCATTCGCAGGTGTTTAAACCTGGCTGTAGTCGGAACACTGTTGCATATCTTGGATTTTCCCTTGCTGTCTTCCAGGCACCCTCTTGCAGAGGATGCTGCTGTTCTTTTCTGTGTTCCAGGAGATAATCATTTGAGGGAGCCCAAGCTCTACTCACCTGTGTTCCTGGCTCACTCCACCAGAGGGAGCCCAACCTCTACTCACCTGTGTTCCTGGCTCACTCCACCAGAGGGAGCCCAACCACTACTGACCTGTGTACCTGGCTCACTCCACCAGAGGGAGCCCAACCTCAGGCGGACGCCGGGCTCACCTGTGTTCCTGGCTCACTCCACCAGAGGGAGCCCAACCACTACTGACCTGTGGGACCTGGCTCACTCCACCAGAGGGAGCCCAACCTGGTTGGCCTGTGTTCCTGGCCCTCCGGCTCACCACCAGAGGAATCCCAACCACCACCCACCTGTGTTCTGGCTCCCTCCACCAGAGGGAGGTCCATCTTTAATTACCTGTGTTCTGGTGTACTCCCAGTCCTCCCATCGCCCAAACCCAGCTTACCTGTCTTGTGGACTTGGGACATCTTACAGGTGCACCTGTCATCATCTTGGTTGCCTCGCCCAGTAGCATAGAGAGGGGTGAAGTGAGGTAGTTAGTGGTCTGCAGGGCGAATAAACACAATTTAAAAGTGTGTTTTGTTGTTTTTTTGTAAATAAAAGTATTCACCTGAATCAGTGACGTTTTCACTCCGCAATTAAATCAAAGTGACCACTGTAGATAAATGAACTGGCTTTTATATCAAAAGCTGGATTTGTTACTTGCACAGGTATTTTCCATTGGAGCTTGATGTCTTCATTAGTTGGAAATGAAAACAATTTTACTCCGTCTTGGGTTTTTTTTCCACAACTGCTACAGCACATACGGACCATGTTTACCACACAGAGGTGTTTCTACACGGAGGTCATATGCTTACACAAGGCTTCATTGGGCATGCACCAGTACATCTGACAGTAATCCCTCCGCTCTGGCCTGAGTCAACTTTTTGGCTCAGAAGAGATGCTCCAGAAGAATGATTTTGGACATTGGCAGTGCGGCATTATGCAAATGTTTAATAAACAGAAAATAAAAGGTTTTAAACAAAAAAAACACAAACCGCGGCACTTGCGCCAAAATAGGATGCATACAGATTATTATATAACACTGTGTAACAAATTTTTTTTTTTTTTGGTTCCTGGGTAGTAAGTGTTATTTCCTAATTGCTTATGCCTCAAAACAAATATAGAAAATGAAACACAGACTATTATTCCCCCTATACAAACTTTACACTTTTAACATATAACACACACAGGGGGCACTTTGACCAGGACAGTGATATTTTGAAATTTACCTATTTTCCAGAACATTCCAGATAGATTCAGTGCTGAGTAAACTTGGAGTAACTTTTAGAACTTTCTAGAACTTTCCAGTAATACAAATAGTAGTATAAATACAGGGCCTTAAGCCCACCAGTTCAGTTTAGTTCCAGCTGCCTAAGTGGATACATATCTGCATTTTTCTGAGATGGCATCAAGAGGCTGCAAGCATCCGGCAGACGCATTTTGCTATGTCTGCGGCCAATTTATCAAGACAAGAGCGAAAAAGTACTCCGTGGAAGCATCTGCTAAGATGTGTGAGGCCTACAAGGCATATTTCGGCATGCCTGTCGAGGATCAAGACAAACCCTGGGCACCTCATTTCACCTGCGAGCACTGCAAAAAAAACTGGAAGGTAAGATGGACAATTGTTGCTCGAATTTTATGTTATAAAATTTGTTAAAATTTTTAAAATTGTAAAAGTTTTTAATTTTAAAATATTTTTACAATTTTCAATGTTATTGAAAAATATATCATATATGAAAAATGTTGCGAGAATCTCTTACACATTAGTCATGGGTGAAATAAATGTATTTTTGTAGGATGGTACAGAGGGAAAAGAGAGCCATGAAGTTCGCTATCCCAAGAATTTGGCGGAACCCACTGACCACTCAAGCAACTGCTACTTCTGCATGGTGGACCCTTCCAAGCGGACCGAGTTCTCTGTGGGGAGGAACAACGTCAAATGGGAGCCACTGGTGGACCCCGGAAGGTGCTAATGCCACCACTGCATATCAAATTGGGCCTTATGAAACAATTTGTCAGAGCTCTAGATAAAGAGTCGGCAGCCTTCAAGTACCTTCAAGACTTCTTCCCTAAGCTGTCTGAGGCAAAGGTCAAAAAGCCGGTGTCTTCGTCGGACCACAGATAAAGAAGATCCTGGAGTGCAATGAATTCCCCAAGAAGCTCACTAGTAAGGTGAAAGCGGCTTGGAACAGCTTTGTCGCAGTGGTTCGGGGCTTCCTGGGCAATCACAAGGCCGAAAACTATGTGGAGCTGGTTGAGACTCTGGTGAAGAACTACGGCACAATGGGCTGTAGGATGTCCCTCAAAGTCCATATCCTTGATGCTCATCTTGATAAATTCAAGGAGAACATGGGAAGCGTACTCGGAGGAGCAAGGCGGCGCTTCCACCAGGATATACTGGACTTTGAACGCGCTACCAAGGACAGTATAACGAGAACATGATGGGAGACTACATTTGGGGCTGATTTGTGAAAGTGATTTACAGTATAATCGTAAATCTCAAAAAACTACTCACTTCTAAATCTTTTGTAGTCATTTTTGTATTACTTTAGTATAAATACATGTTAATTTGGATTCATATGTTGTTTTTTCTGACTTTATGTGAACGAAAAGACACACATTCGCCCGTTTTCTCATTGGAAATAGGTAAATTTCAAAATATCACTGTCCTGGTCGCAAAAGCAAAGTTTGTGGGGAATAATAGCCATTTTCTATACTTTTGAGGCATAAGCAATTAGGAAATAACACTTACTACCCAGGAACAAAAATTGTGTTACATAGTGTAATGACCAAATACATTCAGAACAACAAGGTTGGATAGTTTGTTTTATTTTTCATGTAATACTGATGTACCCTTTAAGAAGAGTGCTTCTCTTTAAAGGGGTGTGTGTGTTAAGAAGAGGACTTCTCTTTAAAGGGGTGTGTGTGTTATGAAGAGGACTTCTCTTTAAAGGGTTGTGTGTGTGTTATGAAGAGGACTTCTCTTTAAAGGGGTGTGTGTGTGTTATGAAGAGGACTTCTCTTTAAAGGGGTGTGTGTGTGTTATGAAGAGGACTTCTCTTTAAAGGGGTGTGTGTGTGTGTTGAGGGTATTTTTGTCTTTTGTATTTAGATCCACCACTCATTAAATCAATTGAAAATAAATAAATAATAAATCAATAAATAAATGTTCACAATGTTAATCTGTTGAAATAACTTCTCAAAACTGAAAAAAAAAACTTGTAGATTTTTTTAAAGAAACAACTTATTTTTTATTAATCTTGTTCTGAAATTGACAAGATGGTATTTACACGTGATTAACTAATGCCTGCATTGGTGTGATATCTACACTGTCCACTGTGGGGCACCATGGCATAATATATATGAAGCCTGATCTTGGTTTTCTTTGTAGTTTTTATTTTACCGGGACAGAAATAAAACCTTGTCATTTAGAAAGTGGTTCTGGTACAACAGCAGCCCAAGCTGAGTTTAACAGTCAAACATTAATCTTATACATTTACAATACATTCAGTGTAAAGTAAGTAACAACGTTAGACTAATTCACCTGCACTCAGTTCTGTTATCGTATGCCAATAGTGCTTCTTCCTGTAAGGAAAATGTCAGCCTCTCCCTCAACCCCGTTATCATCAACCATCATCACATTTACATTTAGGCAAGTATATAGATTAATATGTGCATCGGCAGCTAAAATTGCCTTCACAAAAATAAGTAACAGCCCTTGAACACCGATGCACTGCCAAATCACACCTGTAGGGGGCGACTACATTAAGATTCGCAACTGAAGAATTCAATCCCGACAGACTGAAAGGTACATCCATCATATCCCAGACCAAGCTTACTTAGGTACAAAAAATGAGTCTGGAACTGAGCATCCAAACCCAGGATCAACTGGATACTCTTAAGTTTGAATCACTTGAATACATATCTTGTTTTCATGCATTTATTTAGTGCAAGTCCATTCCAATAATGAAAGCACTGGAAAAATCCACACAGGTGAAAGGCTGATTGATACACATTGTGATTAAAGTTACGGAAATCGTCTAAAAAGCTTCCTGCAAGATCTTCTGAAGCAAGCAGAGGGTCCTCAATGTAAATATTTAAATACTCTTCACACAGACCAATACTCTCACACCTGTATTTACTGTCAACAGCTTAGTTTCCCATCTTGTTTCCTTCCAATGGGCGACGCCTAATCCAAACTGTGGCCAGGAAAGGCGGGCACTTGAGGGCCCCTGTGAGGGAGCTGGGTGCTGGGTGGCCGCTCAGGAGGGGCTCCACACAGAACTGCAGTGTGTTCTTTCTGGCAGTGAAGACCGTGGTGATGTCGAAGCGCAGCCCGCATTCCTGGCTCAGAGCTGCCTGGCCGGAGTGGGGGCTCAGGAGTTCTGGCTCGGCAGGGGAAGTGGGGCGTAGTTCCAGAGGGGCAGCTGAATCCATGGCCTCATCTCGGAGAGGCAGCAGCACAAAGACCTTCTGGAGGAGCTCCCCTTTCCCACATGGCAACTGCAAGGGCCAGCAGTGCTCACCCTGCTCCCCTGTGGAGCAGAAGAACAGCTGTCATTCTGGCTGCATTAATTAACAGTGTAGGCTTATTGTGTTGATGTGGCACCCCACTATTTCACTATTTATATGAACTGTTTAATGACTTTATTAATCAGAGTTAAACATAACATGTACTTAATTACCAATTGATGTTAAATCCAACACAGTAATTCCCATCCAAGGGGATCTTCAGTGGCAGTTTAATAATTCAGATTTTTGACATATAGTACCGGTATCACACTGCAAGTAATCTTTTGCTGTGCTGCTATTATCAGTACTAGAATGATAAATATGCTGCATTTAATCAATTACTCAATTGTTTATCACCATTGCTTTTATTTTGCAAGTCTCAATTAAACATTCATTGATAGATTGATTGCCTTGGTGTCCTATTTTGAGTGTCACGTTCTATCACATTTTCATTTGTAGTTGAATGTTTTTTGTGAAAAGTCTTTGCATTTATTTTTCTTCTTGTTTTTTGGTAATACTCAGTTCTCAGTGCATCGATTTATTGTTGATTATTACCTGTCCTTTATTCGATAAGGAAATTGGTTGGTGATGTAACCTCTACTGAACGCTGTCATATAAGTGACACTGTAATACCGTGGTCTGCTAATGGCTGTGCTTAAAGGTAAAATACTGGGGTTCTATTGATTAAATACTTTATATCCCCACAATGGCAACCAGTAGCGATTGTACTGTGCAGTTATTTTATAATGAGGAAAGAGAAGAAATGTTTGTTACTCAATGACATATCTAACTGTATGAACCCAAACAGGGCAAATTCAGAACTTCACCCACTCATAGACTCGTTTCTTAATATGCATACAAGATTGACTGACATAACTCATGGTTTTAAATGTTTTCTAATATTTTATTTACCTCCCTTTTTGAAAACCGTGAGATCAATCTAGTTTGGCTGGTGCTATTCAAATTCTTTAACTCTGGTCTAGAATATGTTATTTTTTCTATTCTTTCCCCCACGTGAATGATTTGCCTTTAGCTGAGCCATTGCTTACCCATCACCGCTGTGTGGAGACGCACTGTCACTCTGTCTCTTCTACTAACCATCCACTGGTAAGTCTGGAGTGTACATTTCCACATACATTCGCTCGGCATGGACAGTTGATTTGGTACCCTGGACAGAAGTTGGTCCCCCTCTTTGCAGAGCCTGTTGTTGCCCGATACCAACAGAAACCCCCCCAGATTAACGAAAACCGACAACAGGAGACAACAGCCTACCCCAAGTGAGCAGGAAAACTGCATCCTGCAGGAATAGAAGGCCTGGAGACACTGCAATCTTGTGTTAGGAGGCACTCAGAGAGCCACGGCGAAGTCTGAAATACATTGTCTTCTTAAAAGACAGCAGCAATCCTTGTTTCACTGCCTTCTCTTCAATGAGGAACTGGGGAACTTCTCTGAGTCGTGCAGCAGGCAGGAATTGTTGGACTGCGCTGTGAAGTTTGCTGCCAACAATGATCTAAGTATAGCTTTATAGCTGACAGGCTTATAAAAAAGATTAACGTTTAGAAACCTGATCTTTTTTCCAAGTGTTTGTATTACTAGCCTGTTGATGCCAATGAGCCTCAAATACTATAAAGATTCTTGTAAAGACAAACTTCTTGCAACCAATTACACACATCATATGAGAAATATGGTTTTTTTTTCAGATGTGCAGATTCCTTGGAACACACGTGAGAATCCTAATACAGGTTTAGCGTTCAGCTTTAATCACGGGGTTGTGATCGAAACAGAACTGAAGAGAGCTAAATCAATTTAAAGATTGTCTTTAAGCAATGTCTCTTATTTCAGTTTTTCTGTTTTTAACTACAACAGAAGTAGACAGCAGGCAATCTGCATGTGACTTCCATTCTGACCATGATTTTACTGTAATCTGCTTAACTATGCAATGATTTATAGCTGTACACAGCAACAAGAGCAGAACAGAACATATGTAACCAATAGCATTCACATTGAAGATATACATTAGAAAATATATGAAAGATTCATTGATCATCAGTTTCTGAGAGTTGGAATTCAACGCCCATTTCCCATCAAAATGAACAATAAAAATGCAGTAATAGATTCTGAAGCTTTTATTTGATTAAACTGTAAATACAGGAGATATGGACAGATAAAAAGGCAGAACATATTTCAACAGAATAACAACATTAGTATACAGCGCTATATGTGAATTCAACTACAAGCTTGACAATTTGTTTAGTTCTTCAAAAAGACAATTTTGCATTTGAGCAACAAGGCTAATTCAAGGACAACATGGAATGGGTTACAAGGTACTATTAAGAGAACTCAAGGACTGTGAGGACATGTTGAAAATTGTGTTCAGGAATGTTAGCAATTTTTATACTAAAATAATAAATGCATGGCACAGCTGACTTGGTGAAGTTTTACCATGGCCTTTTTTGAAGTGAAAAAGCACATTTTCAGAGAGGAACAAAATCATTTTTGCAGTATACAAAAACATCTCAGAACTATTCATGGAACCTCACCTTTCTAATTGTATGCTGTTGCTGCTGTTTAATTCCTCAGAAAATGTACCCATGGAATTAATTCTCTTATAATTTCAAAATAGTAAGAACAAAAACTAAAATAATATCAGTAGTCTTCCCTGTTTCTTAACCCAACTTAATTGAAACTGTGTTCCGTTTCCTGCTAAAATAGTACTACTTTCTACAATAAAATAAAGAGTATACTGCAGTTTGAAAAACTTTGAAGATGGAAATCAGTTTGATATAAGCTGCTTTGAAAACCGGAAACACAATGTTCCTCTCAAGCCTGTAACTGAGATCCATCTGCTGGATGAACCTGTGCCAAGGATAGAAACTAAAACTCAAACCAGATGTGAATTTCAGTTCCAAATAGCGCAATGCTTTACCCTCAAGGGGAAAACTTCTATTGATTCCAGGGATTTATTATGAAACATTTGCATGCTGGCAAATACACTGCCTGGAAGTAGCGAGAACAATAGGGCAGTACACTTAGTTTTGGGGTAATAAACAATTATTGAGTTAAGTTTTGAACAGTTTTAGTAAAAGGTTATCCTGTCCTTGAAATAGTATTGAGTTATTTTTATTTTTGGAGTGCAAAACCAGTGCACAAAACCAAATTGTAATAAATCTTTCCAAAAAAATCTTTATATAATGTTTTAACTCCTAATGCGGTATCATCCATTACTATATAACAATCAGTATTGCTGAATTTAGAAACATTTAGAAAGAAAGACTTCTAGTCAAAAAGTTTTCACTGAATTTAAGTTTTTTTTGCATTTCTAAACTCCTAATGCTGCATGTATGATGTGGCAGTCGTAACCAAACTGCCGAATCGGTGTAAATAGAGAGACACGTCCTTTAAAAGTATTCAGGACATAGTTCCTAAAACTACCCAACTGACAGACTTAGTATTGACATGAAAAGGCCAGTCCATTACTTGGGGATGAAAATGCAGAGACTGAGGAGGCTAATAGAGGCTCCTTCACTTCTGATCAGCATGATGCTCTGGCTGGCAGCCACACTTCTGCGTTAGTGGAACATTGCTGGTTACCAGGGAGGAGTTGTCACCAATGTAGACAAATGGGAGCCACACCTCTTCCACAGCCGAGCAGCACTTAACCTGAAAAGGGTAATCATCAGACTTACGTTTGTGTGTGAGTGTATTTGTGTCCATATGAATATCATGGAGATAAGGTGCTGCCCGACAGTTTACTAGTGATGTTGAAGAGCTGGCTATAACAACATGTGTGCACAGTAGTGTCCCATTGTTTACCCACCCAGATAAAGCAGATAACCCGAACCAAAATGTTCTGGAGTTCTCAGTTGTTTCAATAGTGAAGTTGAAGTTGAAGGGGGGGGGTAGGATGGGATTCTGTTTCAGAAGGAGATGCTCCACTGTGTCACCTGGAGTTTACAGTTTACAGTGCGATAGGAGGGGGTGTTGCTCTGAGACACAAGGAGGAAGTCCAGTACCTTTACTCTCAGAGAGAGCTGGAATGCAAATCCATCGGCTCATGTCTCATGGCTCCTTTCCCCCACTGCTAAAATCTGAGTAGCTATAAGTGAGTATGCAAGCGTGGTTCAGATCTAGTTCAGGCTGAGCTGCTGACCTTTTGGAGTTTGCAGAAGCAGATAGAACATGATTTGAAAATAACTAATGTAGTTTCTGCTGCCATTTGCACTCGTAATTTGGGTTTGCTATTGACTGCACTGAATGTACTGAAGTTGATTATTTTATTTTATTTTTTATTGTTCTGTTTTTTGTGATGTAATCATTTTATTAATGCAATACATTCTTAAAACAACATTGATTGTATATGTATTTTTTGTGATGGATGTTAATTGTATGTTTTCTTGGCCAGGTTACGTCTGTAAATGGGATTATTCTCAACTGTTTTATTACCTGGTTCAATAATGGAATTGTAATTGATTGATTGACTGATTGATTGATCTTGGCCTTCGCACACTTGCAGGTTCAGGAGAAATATTGTCTGGTGAGATTTCACCTCATCACACTGCAGGTGAGGCAGAGCTCAGCCAGCGTGGGACTCACTTCCACAATTCACTACCTTACTCTAGTGACATGTGTTGCTTAGGTCTGGCAGGTGAAAAGATCTTCAGTCCTCCTGATCTGTAATTGGGTTGCAATTGTGATAATATATTTGATATAATCATTTTATAAGAACTGTTACCAGCCTGGCTATCCTGAAACATGCAATGCTACTGTTAAACAGACACTATTAACAATTTCACAATAGTTTTTGGTCACCAGCCAGCCAGCATGTTTCTGACAGACCATATGTATTTATTTTTTTTTTATATAAATTTAGTTGTTGCCAATTTTTTGCCCTGGTTTTTCTCCCCAATTTTGTAGTGCCCAATTATTATTATTTGTACCAGTTCACTACTTGCACCCCCCCCAACTCGGGAAACGGAGGCTGAACACGCGTCCTCCGAAACGTGCTCCTGCCAATCCGTCATTTTTCGCATTGCGGATCCACAGCGAGGCCACCAGACCTATAGTGCTGGAGGACAACACAGATTTGGCGGCTCCACCGCAGAACCGCAGGCGCCCTATCGGCCACAGGGGTCACTATTGCGCGGTGAACCGAGGATTCCCCTGCCGACCTAAGCCCTCCCTACCCGGGCGGCGCTCAGACAATTGTGCGCTGCCCCCTAGGAACCCCTGGCCACGGTCGGCTGTGACATAGCCTGGATTCGAACCTGTGATCTCCAGGCTATAGGGCGCATCCTGCAATCCACGCGGAGCACCTTTACTGGATGTGCCACTCGGGATCCCCCTCACAGACCATATGTATGAGCATTATATTCCAAACAGTAGTAAAGAAAGAGGCAACACCCTGTCTGTTTCCCTGTGAAGGTGTCCATACCTCTGGGAGGTGGAGTTTGCTGGAGGGGGTTTCCAGCCTGCAGTGTTGCCATGTCTTTCCCCCGTCGTGTGTGCAGGCCACACACTCTGTGTAGGTGAAGTTCTCTGGATAAATAATCCACGAGTCCCAGCCCAGATCTAATAGGAACAACAGGTAAGTTTGTGAGGAGAGGCAACGGCCCAGAGAAAACAGCCACAGGCAAAGAGCCAAGTCACCAAGAGGCAGTCTTGATGTTTTACTGTTTTCATTTTTCATCTCTTATGTTGTATTTAAAATACTGCACATTAAAGTTATCAAAAAAAAGAAAAGAACTAAAAGATCTTGAGATGGAGATGGAGCAGGGATACCGTTGCTAGTCCTAATGAGAGGTTTAATGCTGAGCTTTATATTGTCCACATTGTACAAAACTAAACGATGATACTGGAACTGTAAAAGTTATAAATCCTGTACCTGTTACTTTATACAAAGATATTCACAGGATACCCATATATATGCAGCCCTTTACGGTGGAATGCTATACTGATAATTACCGGCGATGAAGATTTGGGATGTGATCTGGCAGCAGTGGCACCCTGTTGTGCTCTGTGTTTCATTCTCTGCTGCAGCACTGACAGAACCAGGGCTTTGAGCTGTAAAAAAAAAAAAAACACAAGGAGAAATGGTACAGTTTACAACATCTCAAAGTAAAATTACATTTGAGATTGTTTCATGTGCCTCAAAGAACACTACCTCTGTGATAATCCTATTTTCTTTACAATGGACATTAAAAGCCTCTACACTGTTATCCTCAACAGTGAAGGGTTAATAGCTTTAAAACACTTCCTGGATGAATGGATAGTGAAGGAGCCCCCAACAGATATCCTTTTGTGCTCGCTTTGAATTGGGCTTCTTTTAATGGATATTTTTACACTCAAGTAAGAGGTGTCAGCATGGGAACTAAAATGGGACCATCATATGCCTGCTACTTCACCAACAGAGAAGTACAGAAAATTGTGCAAAGAAATTTTAAAATTCTACAGCAAGACCCATCTACAACACCTATTTTTTTAAATCCTCCACTAATTTCCTATAGAAAAGAATCTAATGGAATACGTGGTCCACGGTGAAATTCTCCCTTCTGCAGAACCTTTAAAAGGCACAGTCCCATGCCATGGACCATGATATACGACATGCAAATATATTAACTGAGATCAGAGGCCCTAAATCATTACTCCACATCCACCAGCCCTTTACATGGACTTCTAAAGGAGTAGTGTGTCACACCTGCAAAGTATTATTATTAATATTATTTTTATTATTTGCATTAATTGTGTTGTTGTCACTATTTTGTTTGCTTTACTTTACTATGTGTTTGAGATTGACACTTTATTCATTATTATTATTCATTTACTTTGGCCAAAGAAGGGGGGAACACTGGAGATAGAACACAAAGGGAATGCGCTGATGATGAGATGAGATGAGATGAGATGAGATGGGACGAGAGGAGAATCCACTTTGTCAACATTATCTGTTCTACAAGCAACGCTGCTTCCGGATTGTTTACCTGCTGACTCGCGTGCCTGGACTGATACGTGGGCGTGTGCTTGTACTGTGCTGTGCTGTGCTGTGCTGTGCTTGTACTGTGCTGTGCTTGTGCTGTGCTTGTGCTGTGCTGTGCAGTGCTGTGCTGTGCTGTGCTGTGCTTGTGCTGTGCTGTGCAGTGCTGTGCTGTGCTTGTGCTGTGCTTGTGCTGTGCTGTGCTGTGCTGTGCTGTGTTGCAGTGAGAAGCTGAACTGTGAGAGAGACACGTCTGCCGACTGGAGTTAAATTAAATATCAGTGCAACAGCAAAGCAGTGCGACTGTGTTTGTTTCTAAAAACACAGTCCAGCTTTAAAGTGGCTGATGACTAAACTCTATCATTCTCGTCCTCTGTTTTCTAGATTTAAACTATACTGTCTATATGTTTACACATTCATAGATTTGTATGCCTAGATGTCTATATATGCATATGTTGCTTTATGCTAAAGGATTCTAATACTATCTCTCATTTTAGTGCACTTTGCCTTTCAAGTTAGTAACGCTGTATTTGAATGGAGAACTGACGGGGAAACTACGCCCCCCTCTTTGTTCTATTTCCTGATAGTTGATTTGTATGAGCTCAGTGCCGAAGATCCTATGAATAGCTTTTACTGTATGAGCTCAGTGCTGAAGATCCTGCCTGGGTTGGGGTTCTTTGTAAAGCTGCTATATTTGGATGTTTTTATATTGTGCCTGCAGGCAATTGTTTGATGTAATGATTTCAATTTATTTTAAAAGAGAATATATTAAATTGTTTTTTAAAGTATTTCATAAATAATTTTTACTTCACTTATTGGTTTGGTTGTTTCTGTTCTGCCGCGATTAAAGTGTCCCAGTATTTATAGAATCATTGCTGTCACACAATTGTAAAAAAAACCCCAAAAACATTTAAATATTTATTCTTGTGACAAGTGTACTGCCTTATTTGCACAAAATGCAACCAATTATACACTGGGGAAACTACCCGACGTTTAGCAGATCGTTTTGTGGAACATTTACAAAGCATTCAAATCAACACCTTAACATTTCCAGTAGTCCGACACTTCAACAGCAATAATCACACTGCTGAAGACATCCCCATCTGTGGAATCAGTCAGTGTTTTGGTACAAATTCTGCTTGGAAGCAAAGAGAACGTGAGCTTATCTTCAAACTTGCAACTTTGGAGCCTCTTGCAATGAACGTTCTATTCTGACATCATCTTGACATCATCCTCAGAATTTTTGAAAATCAGCAATTTTTTTTAATCATTTAAACTCTTTGTGTATATCAATTTTATTTTATTTTCTATTTTTTTTTTTTTATCAACCTTCATTTTTCTACACTGCAATTCAGCCTTCTCTGAAACCTACATACCGTAAAACTTCAACTAATCGCCGGTTTATAATAAGCGCCGGGGCTGCTGGGAAATATGGTAAATAGACGCTGGATCCCTTTAAACGCCGGGTTATGAATAATATAATGCGCGTCATACTGAATGTTCCAGCCAATACGCACACACGGTTGTACAGCGAGCTTACCAATTTGTTTTTCAACAGCGATGGAGAAACCCTGAGGATCAGGGTGAATGATAGGAAAACTGAATTTAATTTATTTTAAGGTACGCGTAAAACATACAGTTATTTTTATGACGTTATTCATTTTAAAACTAGTTGAGCGTTTTTTGAGCGTACTGATGTTAACAGGGTTGCCTTTTAGTGTATTTACTAAGTGTTGCTTTTTTTTGTATTAACAGTATTTCGTGCATTTGAGTCTTGCAATGAATATTTGTATTTTGCTCCTTTTCCAGCGTTGTTATTGATCAATGTACACGTTATAAAAACAAATTAACAAACAAAAAAAACATTTTTTTGTACTGTGCTGCAAGCCTACCTTAATACACGCTTGTGTTCCGATATTTACAGGGCTGTCTTTAGTGGATTTTACTGTTTTTATTATTACACGCACCAAGTATGTAAAGTTTTTTTTTTTTTTTTTTTTTTTTTTTTTAAGCCAAATTTATAGAAGCCAAATCAAATGCCCCTTTCAGCCAGGACAGCAGAGAGCTGGGGACAGCTGTCTCTGAGACTAGAGCGGTGGGGACAGCAACGACTGTACCTGAGACTGGAGAGGTGGGGACAGCAACGACTGTACCTGAGACTGGAGAGGTGGGGGCAACTTTGAACAGTAGTACTGAGGGCAGTTATTCTTCATGTTGTATGGCTCTCTGTCCACTCTCTCTAGAAAGATTATGTAAGAATCCTGCAGGTTTTTAGGCAGTCTGATGCGTTGTGTGCATTGCGTATCATTACATTGAAACCACAGCTCATCTTTTTGCACCCAGGCAACATAGTGACCATGGCTGATGATTTTCCCTTTGTGGAACACAATTGCCAAATGTTTTCTTATCAATTACAACTCTGTCATGCTTGAAATTGGCAAGTGCTGTATTAATTGCAATATCATATTTTAATAACCTAATAAACAGTATGGGGGGAAATGAATTCCATGTTTGAATTTTAAAATGGTGCTATATTCATGTCTTTACAAAATCATATACCCCATCTATGTGTACGCAGAGTGTGGTTCCTTAATTTACTATACTTTTTGAGATACAGGTGTATAAAAAGCGCCTTAATCATTTATTTAAAAAAAAAGAAAAACAGTTTTTTTTACGCCACTCTATCTCAAAAAGTATTCAACCAAATGCAACCAGGTTCACAGGGTTTGTTGAGCTTGCCAATCCGACCACACATAAAAATACATGCATGTTTTACCTTCTGAAGAGTTGTTTGAATTTGGGGAAATTGCCCTCAGTCCTGTCTTCCAGGCAGCCCTGAACTGGCTCATTCCTTGGAGCTTCATGTGGGGTTCATGCTCCAGGTTTAAAGCAACCAGCAGCATTCCTTTGGCATCCTGCAGCAACTGCTCCTTACAGCTAGAAAAGGGAGACACATCCTTATAATAAGTGAACACCTGTACCTGCAGAGACACAGCACTGCACCTGCTGAATTGGGAGAGGCTTTGTAAGCACAACTCATAGGCTCAGACAACTGGCAATGTTTGTGACAGAAGAGTTTATTTCACTTCCCATCAAAAAAAAGAACAACATTTTATTTGGTTTTGAAATAAAATGCCTTGAAGAATAAAACTAGAAGCACCTACATAACTTTAACATGACTACTAATATTCTGTTGGCAAAAGATAATTTGAACTTGTTGTGTCAGTCGTGACTGTGTTACACAATCTTGGTATAGTGCATAATTACTAAATACCTCTGCTAAATAAGCTTTTGTTAAATAGTAATGTCTCCTCTTAACTTGAATACATTGTTTAATAAAATATAATTAAATAAACGATTTAGAAATGCAGAACCAGTATAATAAAGGGGCAATGTGCTGCTGTACTTCAGTAAAGTCAATCCTGAAAGTTAAAAGCCAGTGGTTTTGAAACCTGGTCCTCACATTTCTCACAACTGAATCTGTGCTAGCACAGTCCTTAAAGAGCAAGCGCTGTTCATCGTATTGCATTCTTCTATAAGCGACTTCTCTTCTAGTGCACCAAAAACAATTCACTGACAGAAATGCAATAAATGTTTCCATGTCTCAAAGAGAGGCGACAGTTGAAACAAACTTCTACTGAACAAAGATGATTTAAGTTCAGTGGATCTATTCAAATAATGTAAACAGTGGAGGATCTGAATACTGCCATTCTTTAAAGCTTACAAAGAAAGGGACTGTGAAAACCAACGTCTCTATAACAGTACATGTTAGTTTATTTTTAAAAAATCCTATCTTTCATATTTAAACTGTGGTGGTATTTAAATGAAATTCAGTAGACACTGCACCTTCTTGTACTGAGCCCTCCTGTCTACCCAAAGAGTAGTTTTCAAAATATCTAAATGAGCATTGAGAAGACCAAACCTCTCTTAACCAATGCTGTAATTCTGCATAGGGAAGTTACACTTATTAATATTGTTTCCGTTTTTGACAATGTAAACCCCAATATTACAATTCTTGGTCAGCCAGCTATAAACCTGTACTGTCATCTCACCTGGCTATTCCTGATGCAGGTTCCGGAGATGACGGCAGAATGAAAGCCATTCCCAGCGCAGTGCCCAAGCACAAAACAGCCGACAACAGAAGCAGTGTCATCATGAGGCTTGTGGTCAGGTAACGAATATCTCCAATCTCAGGTAGCCTCAATGAAAATATCTCCAAGTGTAAAAAAGTCCAGTGCAGCAGTTTCTGAGAAGGACCCTCGGTCTCCTTAGCGATGTCTAAAGGATGAAGCAATGCCCTTTTATGGTTTACTGAATCCAAAGTTGTGTTTAAGGGAGTAAGTGGGAGGGAAGTCCCATCAAGTGAGTTGGTTCTTCAACAGAAAGAACACGAGTGTTAAGCCATAGCAGCCTGGGAACACAGTTATCTCTTCACAAAGTAGCTTGACCTTGGCATATTTGACATTGTTTTCCAGGGCTCTTCAGTGCAAGATGGAGAAAGAGAGAGAACACTTTCTTTGTTACTTGGTGTCTGAAGGATGGCCACATTCTCTCTGCAGCTCGAATCTCCAGTTTGATAAGCTCTTCTTCACCAGCAGGTGTTCTTTCAGCTATAAAAAGGGCTCGATTGATAACATCAGATGAAACAAGGCCACTTTTCAAAAAGTAAATCCCCAAATAATCTCTGGTTTGCTGTTAAGGGGGGTGATGAAATAATTTGTTAAATTGTACTTGTTATGCATCTCTTATTGCAATGTAGATATCATGAGGCTGATGTAGGGATACGTGCAAAGTGATTTGCAGCTACAAAACACCCATATTGAGGACAAAATCGGCATTTTGCACGCACAAACCATGTTTAGCAGCTGTAAAGTAGGACTTTAGGGGCCACTAAAAATGTGCTGTATGCAAAGAATGGTTTTCACCTGCCGTTCTGTGTGACAGAGATCGAATGGTGCTTGGTGTTAGATCTCCCTCTCGACCTGTGAGGGAACTGTGTAATGGGAACAGAGTACCCTTAACTAAATGGCACGACAATTTATTCCGTAGGGTAGGTGGAAGTTGGTCATTTAGGAAAGGGGCGCAGCTACGGTATCCAAACTCAATGACCCAGACGGTAAACGGTGTGGCATCCGAGGAATGGAGGAGCGGATGAGCTCGTTAACCGGGGTCATGAGCGAGGATATAAATAGGGGACTTAGCGTACATGATCTGTTCCTTGGTAAATGGTTAGTGTTGAAAACCTACAAGGAGTCTGTGTGTTGTATCGTGAACCGTGAGTTTTGTCTTGTGTTTGTTAGTGTTTTGTTAACAGTCATCTGTTTTTTTAATAGAGTACCAGTTGCACGATCCGGAGCTGTAGCGAAAGCCAGCATAAACCTGGACATCACTTTCACCTCTGCATTTCACAGAGAACTGTAATACACCACTTATATTTGTTCACTATCACTGAGAACTGTGTTTGTGTTTTTTGTTTAGTGTTGGTGTGTAAAACTGGACTTTTGGTTACTGGTCAAACCTGAGAAATTATAAATACCAATTGATACATGCCGCTGTATCACTCCAACATTATTATTTACAAGTGTTTGCCATAAGGCTCTGGACATTGTCAATTAAATCAATAAACACCCTTGCACCTGGAAATCATTGTCTGTCTGTTTTGTATCTGCTCTGCACTGCACTCACCTGTATTCACTCACCACTTTGCCACAGCTGTCATATTAGAACTTTGCCATATTATATATATATATACAGACGTGCTCAAATTTGTTGGTACCCTCCACAAAAAACGAAGAATGCACAATTTTCTCTGAAATAACTTGAAACTGACAAAAGTAATTGGCATCCACCATTGTTTATTCCATATTTAATAGAAATCAGACTTTGCTTTTGATTTTTTATTCAACATAATATTGTAAATAATAAAACAAATGAAAATGGCATGGACAAAAATGATGGGACCGCTAACCTAATATTTTGTTGCACAACCTTTAGAGGCAATCACTGCAATCAAACGTTTTCTGTAGCTCTCAATGAGACTTCTGCACCTGTTAACAGGTAGTTTGGCCCACTCTTCCTGAGCAAACTGCTCCAGCTGTCTCAGGTTTGATGGGTGCCTTCTCCAGACTGCAAGTTTCAGCTCTTTCCATAGATGTTCGATAGGATTCAGATCAGGACTCATAGAAGGCCACTTCAGAATAGTCCAATGTTTTGTTCTTATCCATTCTTGGGTGCTTTTAGCTGTGTGTTTTGGGTCATTATCCTGTTGGAGGACCCATGACCTGCGACTGAGACAGAGCTTTCTGACACTGGGCAGTAAGAATGCCTTGATAGTCTTGATTTCATTGTGCCCTGCACAGATTCTAGGCACCCTGTGCCAGGCGCAAGCAGCCCCCCAAAACATTACCGAGCCGCCTCCATGTTTCACTGTAGGTATGGTGTCCTTTTCTTTGAAAGCTTCATTTTTTTCGTCTGTGAACATAGAGCTGATGTGACTTGCCAAAAAGCTCCAGTTTTGACTCATCTGTCCAAAGGACATTCTCCCAGAAGGATTGTGGCTTGTCAATATGCATTTTAGCAAATTCCAGTCTGTCTTTTTTATGTTTTCTTTCAAAGTGGAGTCCTCCTGGGTCTTCTTCCATGGAGCCCACTTTATATCAAAAAAAGCGACGGATGGTGCGATCAGAAACTGACGTGCCTTCACCTTGGAGTTCAGCTTGTATCTCTTTGGCAGTTATCCTTGGTTCTTTTTTCTACCATTATTATTCAATCTGGGGTCATTTTCCTCTTGCGTCAAACTGTGGAGGTTTTTCCATGGACCTTAAACTTCTTAATAATATTTGCAACTGTTGTCACAGGCACATCAAGCTGCTTGGATGGTCTTGTAGCCTTTACCTTTACCATGCTTGTCTATTATTTTTTCTTTCTGATCTCCTCAGACAACTCTCCCTTTGCTTTCTCTGGCCCATGTTCAGTGTGGTGCACACAATGATACCAAACAGCACAGTGACTACTTTTCTCCATTTAAATAGGCTGAATGACTGATTACAAGATTGAGACATGTGTGATACTAATTAAAGAAACTAATTAGTTTGAAATATCACTATAATCCAATTATTTATTATCTTTTCTAAGGGTACCAACAAATGTGTCCAGGCCATTTTAGAATATCTTTGGAGAATAAGCAATAATTCATATCTTTTCACAGCTTCTTTGCTTTATTCTATGACATACCAAAGGCATGCAAGTATACATGATAAAACAGCTTTTAATTTCATCACTTTTCAGGAGGAATGAAGCATTATTTCAATGAGCTGTAAGGGTACCAACAAATTTGAGCACGTCTGTATATATATATATATATATATATATATATATATATATATGTGTGTGTGTTCTCATGGCATTCACATCTCTATAGTGCTGCATCATAGAGGCCTTTTTTCTAAAGGTCTGCTTCCCATTTAAGGTGGGTTTGTCGTACACTTTCTGCTTATTCAAAATAAGTTACATTTGTATTTTAAACAGTAGGCTGTTGTGTAGCAGCTATACAGCACCGTCCAAAGAGCAAAATACTGCAGCAAGTCAGACGGTACATTCACTGCAGCACCATCTCTGCATTTGCAAATCCAAACAATTTTCAATATCAATACCTTTGATCTTTTGATTGATTAATTCTACACATCTTCGAACTAAAAGTGCCTGTGTGGCTTTGAAGAGAAGGGGAGCACGGGCCAGATATTGGTGATTAACGAATCCACAAAAATTGTTGATTCGTCAACAAAACCACAGTCAGAATAATTCAACAGAAAAGCAAACAACATTATACTACGCAACAATCATTTCAACTATTAATAAATTATAGTGTTACACATTTCAAACGTAACACTTAGAAAAGGCCTTGTGATTTTAGTATTGTACATTAATGTAAAACTTATTTTTTTCATAATTACACATTGTGACAAAGCTTCTTTAGTTAACAGTTTAACCTTGAGCACAGTTCTGGGTTCCTAACGCTGTCTTTGGTGGATAAAGCACTGTCGGCAGCAAAGGATGGGTTTAAACAGGATGGTACCTGTGTGTGTGTGTGTATTTGTTCCATGTGTCCCTTTTCCAGTGGGAACAGGGCTTTTAACAAACAATACAAAACAGAAATAAATCCTAGCTCCCGTTTTGAAGCGCTAACTAAAAACAGGATCCCTAACTTTCAGTGAGACCGCTAATCCGGCTTACTAACTTTAAATATATTATTCACAAATCACAGATTGAATATACTTTGTTTTAACACACACTGTATTCAGGTCTATACACAAGTCCTTAACTTCACACAGACAGCTACTGTCTTTAAACCTTAAGCCTTTTTATACCTGCCTGGCATGTTAAATCACAAACAGGTGTATTAGCTGAACTGATTGCCAGTCAATCCGTGTTCTTGGATAGCTATGGCATTCTGGGAGATGTAGTTTTTCAGCTACATCTCCCAGAATGCCATAAATACATTTCCTTTTTCCACCCATATTTTTTAGCTCCTGCCTTACATTCCAGGGTACAGACTGCGTACTATTCAGGGTCCTATGTATCTCCGTTCTGCAGTGTCACCCTATATTCTACCACAAAATGCATTTCCACATAAACACCCCCCTTCTCGTTTTTATTTCACATATCTTCTGGAAAGGACCAGGAACAAAAGCATTTTCATCATCACTTTGTAAATCTCCATCAATTACCCGGATGTTAGCTTTCAACTCTTTCCTGCCTTTAACCATTGTTCAAACAAGCTTACAATCCACTTACATTTTGCCTGAATACTTCTCGAAAACCGATTGCTGGCAATGATAGTAAGGTCTGCATCTGTTTAGATTCAGCAAAACTATCAATACTTTTAGTCTCTGTTCCTAGTTCACATTCCTTTGTTTTTTTACATTTTTATTTTTCTAATGCCATTTTCATATTCTACATAACTGTTTGAACTAAATGTAACAAAGGAGCAAAAACCAAATCAAATTGCCAAATGAACAATCAATTGAATCTCGTTATCGAACAAGTATCAATTAGGAAGAATGGCACTGGAAATAGTTAATTGTTTTTAGTGATTCAACACTTATAAACAACCAGAAACTCTCAACTATGAGGCATGCCATTCTCAGCCCAGTATCCTTCCTAACATTGTGAGAGGTAATGAATTGACATCTTAGCCCATTGAATTCAATAGAGAGGTGAGGGCTGGACATGAACCACAAACCATGCGGCTCAAAGACGAATGTTTTACCAGTCAACTAAATAGCAAGCTCTGCAGTCGAGAGGTAAGGACATGTCGTATACTGATGTCAGTATTATTAACTCATCAGCCGCTAGGGAGACAAAACCGAACCAGGTAAATACAGACCAATAAGCCTGACTTCTATTATATGTAAACTTATAGAAACTATAATAAGATCCAAAATGGAAAATTACCTATATGGTGACAGTATCCTGGGCAACAGTCAGAATGGTTTTAGGAAAGGGTGATTGTGTCTAACTAACCTGCTTGGTTTTTTTGAGGACGCAACATCGACAATCGATAATTGCAAAGCATACAACATGGTTTATTTAGATTTCCAAAATCTTTTGACAAAGTCCCACATAAAAGATTAATTCTCAAACTGAATGCAGTAGGGATTCAAGGAAATGCATGCACATGGATTAGGGAGTGGTTGACATGTAGAAAACAGAAAGTACTGATTAGAGGAGAAACCTCATAATGGAGCGAGGTAACCAGTGCAGTACCACAGGGATCAGTATTAGGTCCTCTGCTATTCAATCTACATTAATGACTTAGATCAGGTGTCTCCAACCCTGGTCCTGGAGAGCCCCTATCCAGCAGGTTTTCTAGGTGTCTTTACATCATCAGTGGCTAAAGATTTGGAACACCTGTTAATCTTGACTAATTAAGCCAATAATTGGTTCAATTAAGTAACTGAGAGAGGTTGGTTGAAACGAAATCCAGCAGCCAAAGTAACTCTCCAGGACCAGGGCTGGAGACCCCTGATTTAGATTCTGGTATAGTAATCAAACTTTGCAAAATTTGCAGACAACACCAAAATAGGAGGAGTGGCAAACACTGTTGCAGCAGCAAAGGTCATTCAAAATTAATCAATCATTCAATCAATCAATCATTTTTTTTATTTTATATAGCGCCTTTCATAGTGGACCACCATCACAAAACGCTTTACAAGATGCAGTAACAAGAATGGCTTTTTTTTTATAGCTTCCCCACATTGTCTAGATGAAGACATTTCCGAGTCAACATAAACTCCTAGGTCTTTTTCATAGATTCCTTCTTCAATTTCAGTATCTCCCATATGATATTTATAATGCACATTTTTGTTGCCTGCGTGCAATACTTTACACTTTTCTCTATTAAATGTCATTTGCCATGTGTCTGCCCAGTTCTGAATGCTGTCTAGATCATTTTGAATGACCTTTGCTGCTGCAACAGTGTTTGCCACTCCTCCTATTTTTGTGTCATCTGCAAATTTAACAAGCTTGCTTACAATACCAGAATCTAAATCATTAATGTAGATTAGGAATAGCAGAGGACCTAATACTGATCCCTGTGGTACTCCACTGGTTACCTCGCTCCATTTTGAGGTTTCTCCTCTAATCAGTACTTTCTATTTTCTACATGTTAACCACTCCCTAATCCATATGCATGCATTTCCTTGAAATGCAGAAAATAAAAAATGCAATGTTATAGGATCTAAAATATACTGCATACATTTGTAACAAAAAATTATCCAACTGTATCACTGTTTTACCCAACGTTCTGCATGTAATGACCAGCCTAACATTTGTTTATTTCAAAACTAGCAAACTAAACAAATAATTAACACATAAAATAAACTTTTTAGTAAACAAGCATTAGTCATTCTCAGTAACCACTGAAAAACAAAACAATCATAGCATTTTTCTGCACGCAGTACCTAATCCTTTCAATATTTCCAAACTTACATTTTTTTTCTAAAGAACTTAGGACTTAGTTTTAAAAGTCAGTAACATAATACTTCTGGGAACATACAAGCCATGAATACAAATGGACAAAAAGTACATATCTCCTCACCAAAACTGAAAAGTCAACTCTCAGGAGCCACTTGGGTTTTCATATTAAGAGTTAGGAGGGTATTTTCAAAACTTGGTAAGTTTGAGAAAATGTACTCACTTTATTATTTTTATAAAATATAAATGTACTTTGCTGTAGTATTTTAACACACACACTTAAACCAGTTGTGGTATCTTGCTTAAAAAATATGCACAAAATTAGATTTGCTTTTTTTGCTTCAAGAAAATTATTAGTAGGGATGTATTCATTACAAGTTAGCAAGCTTTGAAAGTATGCCCCTTATAAAGCATCTTATGGTCACCAAAAAAAAATAGTTGAAGGATACCTTTAAATTTGCAACAATAGGCCAATTCTTAGAATAAACAGGTAAGCCTATTATTTTATATATTTAATTTTCAAATCTTTGGTATATTGTTTCAATAAGTGGCAAGCAGAATTTCTGAAGTCTTTTAAAGGGTTTAACTCCCCCTCTGCACTCCAAAAAATGTGCCAAGGGGACTTTGCTGCCCTTCCTTTGACATATTTCTTTTTTTTGGTTTGTATTTTCATGCTCCACAAATCTCATACAGCGCCTACTGGTCTCTGTACTCCTAGCTCCGTCACCTCTGGGCTGCAAGAGCCGCCCCTAAATAGATGGACGCGCTCATTGAGACTCTCATTATCATGATTGCTGATCATGATTTGTTCATGTTGAGTAATTTGCATTGCTCTTAAGCTTACATAGGGCACAGTGCAAAATAATTGCCTGGCACAATGCAATTTGAAATTTGCATCTGCAATTATTTGCACTACTTCCATCTACCCCTTGGTGTGAACAGGATTCAAAACGATGCTTGCACGTCTTGCCCTGCACTCGTTTACTAGATCAGCCACGAAGGACTCTGTGAAACAATTACACATGTGGCATGTGGACATTGCTAAACAGAAATGGATTCAACCTATTGTGCTGTTATTCTAAAATTGCCACACATGTTCAAACATTTAGCACCATTGCCAGCACTGGTAATGATATGGACTTCAAATGGCTCAGCTAAGATTTCTTCATTGGTATTGCAGTGGAATTTCAATTTAAGATTAAACATTTGTAAATAATTTCATTAGTAATACACATTTTACATTTTCAATACACAAAATAAAAATAAAACTGCACTAATAAAACTCAAAAGCAGCATTTTCCGTGTGATGGATGTGCTGAAAGAATTCTATCCACACAGCAAGGACACCCAGTCAGGTTTATTTTTATGTGAAGAAAAACAACATTCTTTGCTGCATTTTGAAAAGAGGAGTATTTGGGAAAGTTGCTGATGGTTGTGTTTGTTTTCATCCCTTTCTTCAATGGGAGTCAGGCAGCCCCAGATGGAGGCTCAACAAGAGTCAAGGGAGAGGTTACTGGACACTGATTACAGCTCCAATTTGATCAAATTAAACTCATGGCTACCAACTCTGAAGGCTAAGTGTAAACTAGTATTCCAGGTCCTTGTCCCAAATTGACCCCTTTAAAGTACATACAGCTAACACAGTAGTTCCAGTAAATCTTATCTTCTATCATTTTACAGATCTCACATTTTGGTGTGTGAAAGATGCACACATTATTTTAAATGTGCATTTCATTTTGAATAGTATTGTAAACAATCAAACTAGTGAAAGAAACTTGCACTTACCCAATGAACTACCGTATTACTTTGGATTTAAGACACAGCGTCAATTTGAGGAAAAAATAAAATGTCAAATAAATATGCATTTACAAAGATACAACCTCAATTACGCATATGAAGGTAGTTTGCGGCCGTCTGCTGTCACACAGAGCATTACTTTTATGTGCTGCTTCTCATTTCCAGTCGTGATTACTTTCACCTGTTTTTCTCCCAATTTATGGACCGTAGTATTGCTTGGCATGTCGAAAAAAAACAGGAGTCTGATCAGCATTTCCAATCTATCCAAGGAATACAGTATATCATAATTAGGGGTCTACTTAAATTACTGAGAATTTATATATTTTTCCTGGGTAGGTTATGGAATAAAATTAGGATTTCGCTGACATTTTGCGGACCTTTTTAAACATTAACTAAACCTAAGTACATAATATTTCAGAGCACTATAAAAGCCTAAAAATAGTGGTACTTGCTTCCTTACTAAAACAGAGTGCTGTCATTTGTTAAAGGCAAGCATGCAACATCCCCCTGCTGCCGACATTCTCTGTCTCTGTGTTGTGAAGACTTGCCCATACATTGAGACTGCAAGTTCTGCATCCACTGGATTGGTTGGAAGTGTAAGGCAAAGCTTTACCAAGTTATACAGATGTTTCACGGGGCAGAGCAAGGCCACTTGATGTAATGTTTGAGATCATGGAGTTAGTAACGTAGAAACATGAAGAGAGGGGCTCTGCCTCTTTGAAGGCCCAAAATATAGACCCGACAAACAGGAGAGGGCTCATCATCTCTTAGGAGACCCCAAAAAAGAAGAGGGGTTCCACCACTTGGGGGCCCATGCATAAATATGGGCAGCAGTGTGAAGTAGTGGTTAGGGCTCTGGACTCTTGACCGGAGGGTCGTGGGTTCAATCCCCGGTGGGGGACACTGCTGCTGTTGTATGCTTGAGCAAGGTACTTTACCTAGATTGCTCCAGTAAAAACCCAACTGTATATTCGGGTAATTGTATGTAAAAATAATGTGTAAAAAAATAATGTAATTGTATGTAAAAATAATGTGATATCTTGTAACAATTGTAAGTCGCCCTGGATAAGGGTGTCTGCTAAGAAATAAATAAAAAATAATAATAATAAAATTAATAAATAGAGGCATCAGAAAGAGAAAAAGACAAGGGATCATACGTGTTAAAGAGGGGTTTGGCCGGGGGCCCCCTCTGACTTGATGAGAACCCTCCTCTAAGAGGTAAATGAAGCGCATCTTAACAAAGGGTTGGAGAAAGTGGAATCACTAGCCCTCCAGAAGAGACTGATGGAAAGGCGGTTGAGAATCTAGAGGAGCAGGAAACGAAAAAAACACAACCCCTACTAACTCACCCTCCTTCTCCACCTTCTTGCCCCTCTCAGACTCTGACCTCTCCTCCCTACTCCAGGGTCACAAACCCACCACGTGCCTTGGACCCCCCACCCCAAAGCTGCTGCTCCTGCTCTCCCCTTCATCTCCTCCCTCCTCAACACCTCTCTACTTTCTGGTATCTTCCCTCTGCCTTCAAAAAGCCTCTATCACCCCCCTCCTCAAAACCTACCCTACCCCACCTCCCTCCAGAGCTACCGGTCTCCCTCCTACCCTTCCTCTCCAAAACCCTCGAGCGGACTGTACACCGCCAGCTCTCTGCTTTCCTGTCCAACCACTCTCTGCTTGACCCTCTCCAATCTGGCTTCCGCTCTGCTCACTCCACTGAAACCGCCCTCCTGTCTGTCACCAACTCACTTAAATGCGCCCGAGCTGCCTCTCTCCTCTGTCCTAATTCTCCTCGACCTCTCTGCTGCCTTTGACACTGTTGATCACTCTATTCTACTATCATCTCTTGCTGACCTGGGATCTCTGGCACTGCTCTGGCCTGGTTCTCCTCCTACCTCTCAACCGCACTTACCAGGTAACCTGGCGTGGAGCAACCTCCACACCTCACCCTCTCTTAACTGGAGTCCCCCAAGGGTCAGTCTTGGGTCCTCTCCTGTTCTCTCTCTACACCCGCTCCCTGGGCCCCTCATCGCATCCTATGGTTTCTCATACCATTTCTATGCTGATGATGCTCAGATTTTCCTCTCCTTCCCCACCTCTGACTCCACCATCTCCTCCCGTATCTCTACCTGTCTGTCTGCTATTTCCTCCTGGATGCAATCACCTCAAACTCAACCTCTCTAAATCTGACCTCCTTTTCTTTCCCTCCTCCTCCCCTCCTCTGACTCTCTATCTCTGTTCCTCTGGAATCTACCACACTCTCCCTCTTCCTCAGCTAAGAACCTTGGAGTCACCCTGGACCCCTGCCTCTCTTATTCCCAGCACATCTCCACTCTGGCACGCACTTGCCGATTCTTCCTGAGCAACATCCGAAGAATCCGACCCTTCCTCACCAACTATGCTACCCAGCTCCTGGTCCAGGCCCTGGTACTCTCCCGCCTAGACTACTGCAACTCCCTCCTGGCTGGCCTCCCCTCGTCCGCCACCCGTCCGCTCCAGCTCATCCAGAACTCTGCTGCCCGCCTGGTGTTCTCTCTGCCTCGCTTTGCCCACGCTACCACTACTCCAGGGCTCCCGATCACAGCGATCCAGTTCAAGACTCTTGTACTAGCCTACAGATGCCTTGACCAGTCTGCACCCAGCTACCTTTCTCCCTACAGTGCACTAGAAGACTAGCTCTACCACCGCTCACGCCCCCCTGCCTCCAAAGCCCGCTCCTTCTCCACCCTTGCTCCGCAGTGGTGGAATGACCTTCCTACAGATGTCAGGACTGCCCAGTCCCTGACCACATTCAGCGCCTCCTTAAGACTCACCTCTTCAAAGAGCACCTGTAGAACTCCTCTGTTTGTATCCTGGGACACTATCACCCTTCATGTAAATGTGCTTTATTTTGCTCTTATCAGCCCCTATTTTACTGCATTTAATCCTGTACTTCAGAATACTGTAATCTGCCAAGTTTTTAACCTGTAGTACTTTGTATTTAATCACATCCTGATGTAACTATCACTATTTAATCATATCCTGAGGTAACTATCACTATTACCTGCTGTATTATTGAATTGTGGTTTGTCAAACTTGTACTTTACTTGAACAAAAGTTATTGTATTTCTTGCTCTTATTGTATTACTTGTATTGTAACGCAAATGTTTTTTGCTTACCAAGTCGCCCTGGATAAGGGCGTCTGCTAAGAAATAAATAATAATAATAATAATAATAATAATGAAAGGAGATGATAGGATAGAGGGGGCCTAGCTCCACCCCACACACATAGTAGGTTAACATGAAAATCGATTAGAAACAGTCCCAAAACTCGGTTACCAAAGGGCATCTGACATTTTTTAGTAAAGGTCTGTCACAAAGACGGCCGGAGTGGGTGGCGTCAGACCAGAGCCAGGAAAATAAACAGAGAGAATGGAAAAAAAATAATTACACAGAACAGAAAATAAAAAGTTTGAAACAGAAACACAAAACGGCACTTTAAGCCAAAATAAATAGACAGACAAAACGAACTACACAGACAAACGGTGCACGGAGACAAACAAACACGGTGAGTAAAATAAATGGTTATTTTATTTTATTTTATTTTATTTTAATTTTAATTCCTTTCCTTTCCTTTCCTTTCCTTTCCTTTCTTTCCTCCTTCTCCTCACCCGTTCTCCACTCTCGAACACCCAAACCCCGAGTGAAAGAAATGTGCATCTATATATACTGTTGTGCTGGGATTCAATTACTAATTAATTATTCACTTGAATCCCAGCACGTGAATTAATTCTGTGCAACCCCGTGCTCACATACTATACTTTAAATGCATGTGCAGTGATGTGCAATCCCGTGCCTAAATACAAATATACAATTTAAATCACACGTGAAACACAGACCCGTTTATATCCCGTGTACCAATGCCTATACACCAACATTAACACACGCACGCAACATACAACACAGAAATGCACACAGGGGCGGAGCACATTGACACAAGGTCATATATGCAGCACGTTCGCTGTCATGCTGTTTGTCCCATCCAGGAATTTATTTTATTAGTACCGAGTCAAAAGAAATAAAACTTCCCTATTTGGGTCTAAAATTCTAACTGCGTTTAAAAAGTAAGCAGCAGGTTGTTTGAAGCGAGGTGGCTGTGCTGGATCATACCTGCACTGCTGATTTGACTTGGCTACAACCGACAAGAATACTTTTTGTCTGCGCTGACTTTCCAGTTTATTTTCTGAAAGCTGTTACTTGTTTTGCATTCTGTTTAGCAGCATCTGCAGCCTTTCATTGAATGTGTGATTCTGAAGCTAAATAGCGATCGATCATTTGTTCTCCAAGGTCACATTACAAGATGTGCAAAACAATTGACCTCCATCTGCATGTAAAGTTTCTTTGGGAAATTTCTTAACACGATCCTCAACCGAAATATACTTTTGTTTGCTCTGTCATCCATTTTTGGTATTTTACCTCCAATGCTGAAAACTAGATTTTAGCAACCTAAATCAAAATAACAACGCAAGACTGACTTTGTCCCACCTCCTACTGTTCAGTACAGGTCACAGAAAAGCCAGTACAGATGCACTGATAGGCTGATTAAAACATCACTGTCATGTGAACAGTAAACAAGAAAGTTAACTGCTTTGGAGAATTTATTGTAAATGTTATTTGTCTAGGAGGTTTTTTTTTTTGTCAAAGTGCAATGCACACAGGACAGCGAAGGAATTATACATATATATATATATATATATATATATATATATATATATATATATATATATATATATATATAATTGACTACGTAGTTTGCGTCGCTTGCAGTCTGCAGTAGTTCATAGTTCAAGAATTAGGTAGACCCCTAATCATAATGAATTCATTCAGGGATCACCCATTAGGTCAGCTTCAATGTATCATTCATTCATTTTGTAGGAAAGGCTTCAGAGACACTCAAAGACATTCTAAGTCTTGTTTATTAGGGCAGGCAGCAACTACATATAAGTAAGAAATAATGACAAGAACAGCACCCCAACAGGCAACGTGCACATTTTGTCTCAATGCTCCCAAAACAAGCCCCTGTTAAAATTGATGTTACACCTACTAAAGTAATATCACAGTTACAGTATGACATTTGACATTTTAATGTAGGGAATGTTGATCAAAACCATGAAATGTAGTACCACGTTGTGGCTAGGTGCCAGCGTTGCCAATAGCAGCCTTTGCTCTGCTGGAGTGTGCCACCCCTGTCAGCATTTTCACTGCTAGTGGGCCCAGTGATGCCTTCGTTCCTGGCCCAGGACCATGACCAAGACTTTTGGGCTTTTAAGGGGGAGTTGGCCTTTAAGGCCATGTGTGCTGCACACATGGGGGTAGATATGTGGCGGGGTGCCCTGTCCCAATGCGTATTTTATGTTTAATGTTGTATGTGGTGTGGATATTTTGGTGCACGGGGTATAAATTGGGCTATGTATCACAAGTGATTTAAAATGTATATGTGTATTTAGGCATGAGGATTGCACAATCACTTCACATGCTGATAAAATCTGTATTTTAGTTCACATGCTGGATTTCAAGTGAATGATTAATTAGTAATAGAATCCCAGCACAGCTGTATATATAGATGCATCACTCGCTCGGGGTTATTATTATTAGTTTATTTAGCAGACGCCTTTATCCAAGGTGACTTACAGAGACTAGGATGTGTGAACTATGCATCAGCTGCAGAGTCACTTACAACTACGTCTCACCCGAAAGACAGAGCAAAGGAGGTTAAGTGACTTGCTCAGGGTCACACAATGAGTCAGTGGCTGAGGTGGGATTTGAACTGGGGACTTCCTAGTTACAAGCCCTTTTCTTTAACCACTGGACCACACAGCCTGGATGCTCAGAGTGGAGAACAGAGAGAGGAGGAGAAACAAAACTAATAACAATTGCTGCTGTGCTGGAAGCACCAGCACAGTACTTGTTGAGTGTCAGTGTTTTGTGTTGGTGAGTTATTTTTGGGTAATCCTTTATTGTACCCGGTGAGCTGTTTTGTGAAAGTGCTTTGTTTTGTTTAAACGTTTTATTTATAATAAACCGGTGCAGCAGTGCACTCACTCTCCAGTCCTGTCTGTGTCCTGCATTTCCTAGCCTGACTTAACCACCAGCCAGTCTGTTCACACAGGTCAAAGTGAATTTTAAAAGTAGGTCAGTGAGAAAATGCTGCTTGGAAAAACTCATTTTAAGGATTCTGTTTTAGAAATAACAAGAATGAGAAATAATATAACGTTTGAAATTCAGCCTCAATTGCAGGCTATTTGAATTCCCAGATGCCACATTACTCTCCAGTTACAGAGATACAAAAGGGAGACAGGCCTGAACTCATCTGAACAGCTCTAGCATCTGATTTGTTTTCTAAGCATCAGTGTTGTTGCAGGTAGGAGCACTGATGGACAGTCCATACAAACCACCAATGCACTGCAGGAAGGAAGTAAACTCTGTCAAGAACCATTTGTCATATGTGTTGGTTTTTATTTCCCGGCTGATGTATTTATGACCCAGGATGTGTGAGTAAAAAATATATCACTGTAATACATACAACAAAGGATACATCAAAGGTAAAAGAATGAAGGAATGAAACAGAGACTAACAGGAGTAGATTGGAGTAAAATAGAGAAAACATATATTCAGAGAAAAAAGGCACTTTACAGAGTGTTTAAAGGAGAACCAAGAACAAAGTACACAGAAAGAGTACTTGGAACTGCAAACGCAAGTCAAAAAGGAAGTTAGAAAGGCCAAGAGAGAAATCGAAATGAGCATTGCCAAGGGGGCTAAAACCAATTCCAAAAAGTTTTTCCAATATTATAACAGAAAAAGAACATTCAAGGAGGAAGTAAAATGTCTAAGAGATACAAATGGCAAAATCATCTGTAACAGAGGGAGATCTGTGCTGACTCTTCTGGTGCGTTCATAGTGCTGCAGGAAGAGGGCAGCAGCCTTGCAATATCCGCCGGTCAGTCATGGCAGTGACACAGAGAGGTGGGAGAGAGGGTGTGTGGGCTTTCCCTCTCTCTGAGTGGCTGAGAGGTGGGCATTGGTGGGCTTGCGGGCCCTATAAATCACGTTCTGTTGTTCCCTCAGGTCTGCCCCTATAAGACGACATAACGAGCCAGTGGGAGCTCTGATCCAGGATCGAGCCCGGCAGGTAAGAGAAAAAGAAAAAGAAAAGAAACGCCAAAGAGAAGAAACTAGAAAAGAATATTTGTATTGGGGAAACTTTGGGCCAACCCCATAAAGTATATAAAAAGCAGGCTGAGGGAGCCGAGAAAGTGTAGGACGGGGACCCGGGCCGTGCGGGTAGCGACGGTCGGGGTAGCGCTGCTGACTGCAGCACCTTTTCTTTGTAGTTTTGATTACTGTGTTTTATTTTCTCTTTTTGATTTGGCCTTTTGTTATTATTATTATTATTTGAAAGTACCTGCATCAGCGGGACTGTTTACCTGTGGGTATTTCCGTGGTCTTGTCTACCATCGCTGGTACTCAGGCCACGGACAACAGCACCCTCTGCGGGCTAAAACACGCACTTGGAAATAATATATATATAAAAAAAGAAACAAATAAAACTGGGCAGTTGTGCGGTGTTTCAAGTACATCTTTCTGTCTCCCATGTCAGTGAATACCCACACCCTTCCACACATAGACAAAGAGAAAAAAATAGCAAATATATTAAATGATTGCTTTTCACAAGATTTTACAAAGGACGATACGGACAACATGCCCCACATGTCAACCTGTTCCTATCCAGTTTTAAATAACTTTAGCATAACAGAGGCAGAAGTGTTAAAGGGACAAGGAGCTCTTAAAATAAACAAATCCCCTGGGCCTGATGAAATCCTCCCAATATTAATCAAAGAAATGAAAGAAGTTATTTACAAACCGCAAACCAAGATCATGCAACAGTCTCTTGAGACAGGGGTTGTAGCGATAGACTGGAAAATTGCAAACGTAATACCGATCCACAAAAAGGGAGACAAAACCGAACCAGGTAAATACAGACCAATAAGCCTGACTTCTATTATATGAAAACTTATGGAAACTATAAGATCCAAAATGGAAAATTCCCTATATGGTAACAGTATACTGGGAGACAGTCAGCATGGTTTTAGGAAAGGGAGATCGTGTCTAACTAACCTGCTTGATTTTTTTGAGGATGCAACACTGACAATGGATAATTGCAAAGCATACAACATGGTTTATTTAGATTTCCAGAAGCTTTCACAGAAGGCTGTTCGAGAGTGGAGAACGAGTGAGGGGTTAGGAGGTAAGAGCGAATTCAACAATTGCTATCCGTGCTGGCTCAAAACCAGCACGATACTTGTTTAGTTCCGTTTGTTTGGCCAACGTGCCCTTTTGTTTTGTGTTTGTTTAAATCTTTGTTTTATTATTTAATAAAAGTGCTGAACGCCGTAGCGTTTCAGTTTTACCCCGCTACTTCCTGGAGTTGAGTCTGTGTTTCTGGTCTGACATCACCCCTGCAAAGCCACCCTTTCACATAGGTTTTAACTTTTTATTTATTTATTTAATCCGTGCTGTCCGATTTTTATCCACACACCAGATAATAGTCAATCAGAACTGTATATGTGAAGTCTTCTAAATAAACGTACATTCTGGATGACAATTATAAATTATACACAAAATTATACTTTTATTTCCATTTGGCTGCTGCTCACTGGTGGGAGAGCCATCTCCCTGTACACTAATAGTTTCCATAATAGCAAATTATGCTTCCATTCATTTTTCTTCATCTTGTTAACATGAATTTTGATTAATGGGTTCCCCGTATCTTGTCGTTGAGACAGGAAGTGATGTACGTGACCTGCGACAATTAAGCTTTTTAACGAGAACTGCGTTCATTAACGACCTCAGACTCAATTTCAAAGCATTAACGGATTGATTTTATTTACAAATTGCTACTAAAGCTGTTGTTACTATACTGTGAGTTCGATACAATAACGGCAGTATTTGAAAATCACTTGCGTTCGATACAACCCCCCCCCGTTCTTTCAATAAGATTAGTATTTTATATCAATGCCACACACAGCAGTCTGTCATTTCTATATGGACAGTCTCATTGCTGCTTGCTCCTCCAACATCTTTAAAGATGGACACAGAAATGGTTATAAAATTAACGAATAGCATTTAAACACTACCTTCACTTGTTTCTTTTAAACTGTTATTTAAAACGTAATAGTCGATGTTACCATGGCAACATACCCCAAACTGGAAAAAAGAAATCCTGATATTAGTTATGTTCATATGTATGAAGGTGACTAATATTTTTTCATATTAGACTCTTTCCTACGTCATCTCCTTCTTCAGTGTGCAGTCCTGCAGTCACCATATTTATCATTAATTAAAACAGGCAATATAAAGTGGATAATAATTGGGCTCCCGAGTGGTGCATCCAGTAAAGGCGCTCCTCGTGGAGTGCAGGATGCGCTCTATAGTCTGGACATCGTGAGTTCGAGTCCAGGCTATTCCTTTGCCGACCGAGGACGGGAGCTTCCAGGGTGCGGCGCTCAATTGGCCGGCGCCCGGTGGGGGGGAGGGTTAGGTCGGCCAGGGTGTCCTCGGCTCACTGCGCACCAGCGACCCCTGTAGTGTGGCCAGGAGCCTGTGGGCTTACCTGTAAGCTGCCCGAGAGCTGCGTTGTCCTCCGGCGCTGTAGCTCTTGGGTGGTTGCATGGTGAGTCCGCAGTGTGAAAAAAAAGTGGTCGGCTGACGGCACACGTTTCGGAGGACAGCGTGTGTTCGTCTTCGCCCTCCTGAGTCAGGGCAGGGGTGGTAGCGGTGAGTTGAGCCTAAAAATAATTGGGAATTTCAAATTGGGGAGAAAATAATAAAAAATAATTGGCAACGACTAAAATTATAAAAAAAAAAAAATGTAGCTAATAATATGCTACATTCAAAACAAAGATATGGAATATTCAAAACTAGGTTCACACCAATAACAGAAGTGTTTAAACAAACAAATACAACAAGAAAAACACTTACTGACATAAACCTCATAAAGTTGTATTTGTGTTCGGGAGAAACGAGAGAATTTCAGAGAAACGAGAGAATTTCATCATTTTTCAGACCAGCCCGTCGCAGTTTACACAAACGAAACAAATGACATCTCAGCCAAACAAAAACACTTTAAGTAAGAAGGTAAAGGCAACCAGGTATAACATATAAAATAATAATATGGGTCAGAATATATTAATAAACAAAAATGTCTCTCGTTGGTTTTGCGCCACTTGTGCACAAATGCCTCAAAACCAACTTGAGACACTGTCACAAAGACGGCCGGAGTGGGTGGCGTCAGACCAGAAGCAGGAAATAAACAGACAGAGACTTGTGGTTTGGTGGAGCTGAGCGAATGCTTTACTCAGCATTTAATAAACAGAACAGAAAATAAAAGGTTGTAAACATACAAAAAACACAGGACACGGCACTTCACGCCAAAATAAAGAGACAAACAAAACGGACTATACAATAAACAGACAGTGCGGACAGACACACAAACAAACACGGTGAGTTTTAAATAAACAAGTATCGTAATAGCAATTGATATTTAAACTAACTTTTATTTATCCTCTCTCTCTCTCACCCGTTCTCCACTCACGAACACCCAACCCCGACTGAGTGCTACGTGTCTCTATATATACTGTTGTGCTGGGATTCAATTACTAATTAATTATTCACTTGAATCCCAGCACGTGAATTTCTGAACCCGTGCTCATATTACATTTAACCAGCTTCATTGTGCCCTCCTCGTGCCTAAATATAAATCTACATTTTTAAATTTTTATAACCCGTGTACCAATGACTATACACCAAAACACGCAACATACAACCCATAATATGCACACAGCAATACCCCCCCCCTAAATTGGAACCTCCCCCCAAAAAATCCAGCAGTCCAGGACAAAGTCTGGGCTGGGAAGGAGGCTTCAGTGGGCCCATGGCTGGCCATGCTGTCAGCACCCCTGCCGGTGGTGGCATTGCTGGTCCATGCCTGCAGCGAAATTGCTGCGGGGATGCTGGTCTCCTGACCTCTCCCCTTTCTTCGTAGCCAGCTCCCTTGGTGGGGCTCCGACCAAACTTCGGCAGCAAAGAAGCTGCAGTGGAGCAGGTCTCCGGACCTCCCCACAATCTCCGGCAGCGAAACTGCTGCAGTGGGAGCAGGTCTCCGGACCTCCCCACGATCTCCGGCAGCGAAACTGCTGCAGTGGGGAGCAGGTCTCCGGACCTCCCCAATCTCCGGCAGCGAAACTGCTGCAGTGGGAGCAGGTCTCCGGACCTCCCCACGATCTCCGGCAGCGAAACTGCTGCTGGGGTTGGTGGTCTCAGACCTCCTCCCCTTCTTCGTGGCCGACAACAGGGAAGCAGAGAAAGCTCCTGCTGTTCTGCTTCTGGCGGTGGTGGAGGCAGAGGCAGCTCCTGCTCCTCTGCTCCTGGCGGTGGTGGAGGCAGAGGCAGCTCCCGCTCCTCTCCTTGTGATGGTGGGGAAAGTGATACCAGCAGGCATTCATCCTCTGCTGGTGGGGGAATGATGTAGGTTTCATCCTCTGCTGGTGGAAAGGGACCCAGCAGGTATTCACCCTCTGCTGGTGGAGGGGACCCAGCAGGCATTCACCCTCTGCTGGTGGACGGGGACCCAGCAGGCCTTCACCCTCTGCTGGTGGGCGGGGACCCAGCAGGCCTTCACCCTCTGCTGGTGGGCGGGGACCCAGCAGGCCTTCACCCTTGGTGGACGGGGACCCAGCAGGCATTCACCCTCTGCTGGTGGACAGGGACCCAGCAGGCATTCACCCTCTGCTGGTGGACAGGGACCCAACAGGCATTCACCCTCTGCTGGTGGACATGGCGGAGGCAGAGGCAGCTCCTGCTGCTCTGCTCCTGCCGGTGGAGGAAGCAGAGGCAGCCCCTGCTGCTCTGCTCCTGCCGGTGAAGGTGGCGGAGGCAGAGGCAGCTCCTGCTGCTCTGCTCCTGCCCGGTGAAGGTGGGAAGTGTGTAGTCTCCCTGGCGGCGAAGGTGGGAGCAGCGTGTAGTCTCCTGGCGGCGAAGGTGGGAAAGCGTAGTCTCCTGGCGGCGGAGGTGGGAGCAGTGTAGTCTCCCCCCTTTTCAGGGGACTGGTGCTGCTCTGCCTCTCTTGCAGGGGACTGGTGCGGCTCTGCCTCTCTTTGCAGGGGACTGGTGCGGCTCTGCCTTTCTTGCAGGGGACTGGTGCGGCTCTGCCCCTATTGCAGGGGACTGGTGCGGCTCTGCCTCGGAAGGGGAAACCAGCAGGCATTCTTCCTCTGCTGGTTGGCTGGGGAAACCAGCAGGCATTCTTCCTCTGCTGGTTGTGCCCAGCAGGCATTCTTCCTCTGCTGGTTGTGATGGGGAAACCAGCAGGCATTCTTCCTCTGCTGGTTGTGATGGGGAAACCATATTCTTCCTCTGCTGGTTGTGATGGGGAAACCAGCAGGCATTCTTCCTCTGCTGGTTGTGATGGGGAAACCAGCAGGCATTCTTGCTCTGCTGGTGAAGGTGGGAACAGCTGCCTCTCAGGCTTCGTTCCTTGCGGTCCCCGCCTGGGCGCTGGACGCCGGTCCCCGCCTGGGCGCTGGACGCCGCGGTCCCCGCCTGGGCGCTAGTTCCTCCTCTTCATACTGGGTGGGGCATATGGCTAACGTGTGCCCATAAGCCCCAAAAAAACTCTGCCGCGAGGTTCTTTAAAAAACCTCCCAGCCATCATCCCCCCCTCTTCCCTTTTGGGCTGTGGACGCCCCACTCCTCCCTTTTGGGCTGTGGACGTTCGGGCTCCTCCCGCTGGGCTGTGGACGCTCGGGCTCCTCCCGCTTGGGCTGTGGACGGGCTCCTCCCGCTTGGGCTGTGGACGCTATTCACTCAGGTACTGGAGAGGGCAGCGACTGCTCCTCTCCCTCTGCTCACTGGAAGGCATCCCTCCCATGTCTGCAGCTAGGTACCCCAGCACCACCATGGTGAGGTCACGAACGGATGCCGGGTTGTGCTGTTGCTCCCAGTCCTCCCATCGTTTCCCATCTCGCATCTGCAGCCCAGCGTGAATAACCCAGGGAGGTCACTGGCAAAATCCCCTCGGGGTGCAGCCAGTCCCATATTTCCCGGGACGGTGGGGAACCCGGTGGCAGTGGGGGTAGAGGGGTGGCTACTGCCCGCTGTGGCTGTCCTCCTCCCAGCCCGGCATGCAGGATGAGTGCTGCAGCTGTTGTTGTTGCTGCTGCTTCCGCTGCTTCCTGCAGCTCTTTCTTCCCATCCTCGCTTTACTATTTTTTTTTTTTTTTTTTTTTGAACAACAAATAGCGGTTCCTGCTCTGGCCTGAGTCCTGGAGGCGCTGTAGATCCCACGCAGGGACACCACGTGTCACAAAGACGGCCGGAGGGGTGGCGTCAGACCAGAAGCAGGAAATAAACAGACAGAGACTTGTGGTTTGGTGGAGCTGATCTTTTACCAGCATTTAATAAACAGAACAGAAAATAAAAAGGTTGTAAACATACAAAAACACAGGACACGGCACTTCACGCCAAAATAAAGAGACAAACAAAACGGACTATACAATAAACAGACAGTGCACGGACAGACACACAAACAAACACGGTGAGTTTTAAATAAACAAGTATCGTGCTGGTCCAAACAATATTTAAACTAACTTTAACTTTATTTCTCCTTCTCTCTCTCCGTTCACTACTCACGAACACCCAACCCCGAGTGCAAGAAATGTGCATCTATATATACTGTTGTGCTGGGATTCAATTACTAATTAATTATTCACTTGAATCCCAGCACGTGAATTAATTCTGTGCAACCCGTGCTCACATATTACATTTAACCAAAAAAGTGATTTGTGCCCTCCTCGTTAAATATAAATTACATTTTTTAAATACATGAAACACAGACCCGTTTATATCCCCGTGTACCAATGACTATACACCAACATTAACACCGCAACATACAAACCATAATATGCACACAGACACATTATTGACACATTATTGTGTGGTAGTATATTCTGACCCATATATTATACTATTTATAGCAATTTTATATACAATACTTATATAGACTCGCTTCCTTTATTTAAACATTATAGCGGCACAATATACTTGTATGGTTTCAACTTCATTTTTATGTTAAACTCCAATTTTCAACCATTAATATCTCGGTCAAAATGCATTTAAGGAAACTCCCTCACCCTATCCGATACAGCCTGTGCAGGCTGGCTCGTGTGGTGACATCAGGCCAGGAAAAGAATGACAAAACACTGAACAAAACACTGAACCAAACAAACAGACAAACAAACAGTGGATGAACCCAAACAAGTATCGTGCGGATCCGCACGAGTAGCAATAGTTATTCCTTTGGCTATTAATTATTTCTTCTCTCTCTCTCTCTCTCAAATTCAAATTCAAATGTTCTTTATTGGCATGACTATATTACAAGTACAGTATTTCCAAGCAATTTATAAAACAACAAATAAACATTACTAAACATTAAACATCTATGAGCAGAACAGAACAGTCCCTTTCCCCAGGAACAGTACAATTGTCTGCTCCCTCCCTCCCCATTGACTGTAACACAGGTCATGTGTTTGCTGCAGGGTGTCACACACTGTCTCTTAGGCTGTGGCAGGCGGATACATATTTGGCTGCTAGATTTGCAGTCCGCTCCTCCTCTCCCAGTAGGATGGGTCCAAGAGGAGTTTAAATTCTGGTATTTGGCTCTCACATTTAGGAATATATTTCCCCCGCATTTCTGTGTATTTTGAGCACGATAACAGGAAGTACATCTCCAACAGTGAACAGTGTTGGGCTCAAGCTTCAGCGCCCCTGTGAGAAGAATTCTGTCCTTTTGTTGTCAATTTTCATAACACATTAATTTTCTGAATACATTGAATTTATTATGTCATACACTTTACCCCCTACACCACTTTTGAGGAGTTTAAGGAAAAGTCCTTCATGCCAGATTGAATCGAATGCTTTTTTTAAATCAATAAAACAAGCAAATATTGTTCCATTATTTTTTTAGATGGATGTGTTTATTTATTAGGGTGTGTTGGGTGTAAACATGATCAGAAGTGCAGTGTTTGGGAGAAATCCAATCTGACTCTTACTCAAGACACTGTGTTCAGTAAGGAAGGCCAGTATCCGGGCGTTAATGATACTGCAGAATACCTTCCCCAGATTACTGCTCACACAGATGCCTCGGTAGTTACTTGGTTCAAATTTGTCTCCACTTTTATAGATAGGGGTAATAAGTCCTTGATTCCAGATCTCAGGAACACACCCAGCTCCCATTACAAAATTAAAAAGCTGAAGCAGGGCCTCCTGCATTGTAGGGTTACTTTGTTTCAGCATCTCATTGCTGATGTTATCTATGCCACAGGCTTTCCTAGGTTTGAGGGCCTGGAGTTTCTCCTTTAGTTCCTGAATATGGTAAGTCTAATGGGTTCTGGTAGTCTTTTATCGTTTGTTCTAGTTCTTTTAATTTTTACAGGTTTTAAATTTTTCTATTTTTTGGTAAAGGTTTTCAAAATAGTTTTTCCATATATTGCCATTTTGGATTGCCAGATCTTTTTTTTTTTTTTTTTTAGTGTTCATTTTTTTCCATAATTCCCAAAAGGAGTTTTGATCAATTTATTCCTCAATTTGGGCTAGTTTTTTGGACATAGTAGTCTTGTTTTTTCTTGTTCAGGAGGTGTTTGTACTGCTGTACTGCTGTGTTTTTGGTTTGACAGCTGTCCCGGTATTTCCTAGCTGAGCTACATTCACTGTCAAACCATTTCTTTTTGGGGGGAGTTGAATTTTTTGTTTTCATTGATATTTTGCATAGATTTTATTTTTTTGCCAATTTCTCAAAAACACTATTTACATATTCAACAGCTAAATTTACTTATTTTTGGTTATTTTGGTAATGTTCTGTTTGGACGCTGTTTAGCATACTTCCAACCTCATCACTGGTTTGTGCTCTCTGGTAGTCTGCAGTGCTTGACTGTGTCCATTTGCACCCGGGTCACAGGGGGACCAGTTTTTCGGGAGGGTTCAGGTCTGTGGTGGGCTGCTCTGACCTTTTTAAGTATAGGGTTATCTGACTGTGGTCTGACAAGGGAGTCTGTTGTCTGACTATAAATGCATTACTATTGTTTGTGTCTATGTCAGTTATGGTGTAATCTACCACACTACTACCTAGAGCTGAGCTGTAGGTGACTCTCCTCAGAGTGTCCCCCCTGGTCCCCTGCCGTTGACTATGCACAGACCCAGGCCTTTACAGAGATGCAGTAACTGTTTCCCCCTCTTATTTACCACACTATCGTGGCTGTTCCTCTGTGTGGTAATATGTGTGTGGTACAGAGGGGTGTCTCCAAACAGGTGAGTGTTTCCCTCTGTGCTGATGTAGTCGATCTCTCTGCCAGTCCTGGCATTGAGATCTCCACACAGCAGCACAGAGCCCAGGGTTTGGAAATGGGTAATTTGAGTTTGGAGGTCATGGAATCCATCCTCATTGTAGTAGGGGAAGTCTGGTCTGAGGGTGGCATGTAAACAGCACACAGGTAGATTTCCTGATTAGATTTTAAGATCTCTCCTTTGATTTGGAGCCAGATGTGTGTCTCACTTCTTTTAACAGAGATGGAGTTTTTGAGTTCTCCTCTGTACCACACTATTATCCCCCCCGAATCTTCTGCCACGTTTAATGGTGGAGTTTTTCAGGGAGGGCACAATCGGCTCTCTGTAGCCGCTGGGACAGCGTGTGGACACGTGTGCGTGACTCCAGCTTTCATGGAGAATGGGGAGATCCATTGTATTTATATAATTTACAAATTCAGGGCCTGTGCTCTTAGTTGTAAAGGTTAAGGAGGACAGAATTTTCCAGCTGCTAATTTTAAAGGAATCTATTTTTATTATTATTATTTTTTCCCCTCTGTTTTAATTTGGTGGTGTACAGGTGACAGTGTGTGTCAGTGCAGGCCAGGCGGATGCTGTGCTGGTCTTGGGCTGCTGGTGTGTGTAGCAGGCTGCCTCTCAGTCCCTCCAGCTCTCTCTGCAGGCTCCTCAGCTGGCTGTGCTGAGCTGTCCTGGTCAGCTCCTCTCAGTCTCCGCTACTCTGTCTGGCCTGGTTGTCTTCCTCCAGTCCTCTCATTGCCGCTCTCAGCTCCTGCACCTCGTCCCTGTGCTCATTCTTCAGCCTGTGCACCTCGTCCCTGAGCTGCTCTGACAGGCTGGCCTGGTTGCCAGGGTGAGCTCCTGAACTCAGTGAACTGCAGCTCCAGCACTGACAGGTACTCCTTCAGAGTTCTGATGTTGCTGGTCTGTTTGGAGGAGTCAGTGACAGGGCTGTGCTGGGGGTGGGAGTCAGTGACAGGGATGTGTTGGGGGTGGGAGTCAGTGACAGGGCTGTGCTGGGGGTGGGAGTCAGTGACAGGGCTGTGCTGGGGTGGGAGTCAGTGACAGGGCTGTGCTGGGGGTGGGTCAGTCAGTGACAGGGCTGTGCTGGGGTGGGAGTCAGTGACAGGGCTGTGCTGGGGTGGGAGTCAGTGACAGGGCTGTGCTGGGGGTGGGAGTAAGTGACAGGGCTGTGCTGGGGTGGGAGTCAGTGGCAGGGCTGTGCTGGGGGTGGGAGTCAGTGACAGGGCTGTGCTGGGGGTGGGAGTCAGTGGCAGGGCTGTGCTGGGGTGGGAGTCAGTGGCAGGGCTGTGCTGGGGGTGGGACAGGGCTGTGCAGTGACAGGGCTGTGCTGGGGTGGGAGTCAGTGGCAGGGCTGTGCTGGGGTGGGAGTCAGTGGCAGGGCTGTGCTGGGGGTGGGAGTCAGTGGCAGGGCTGTGCTGGGGTGGTCAGTGGCAGGGCTGTGCTGGGGGTGGGAATCAGCAGGGCTGTGCTGGGGTGGGGGCAGGTGGCAGGGCTGTGCTGGGGTGGGAATCAGTGGCAGGGCTGTGCTGGGGGTGGGGGCAGGTTGCTGGGCTGTGCTGGGGGTGGGAATCAGTGGCAGGGCTGTGCTGGGGGTGGGGGGGCAGGTTGCTGGGCTGTGCTGGGGGTGGGGGACAGACTCCACTGCGAACACCCAACCCTGTGTACTTGAAACACTCTTTTATGCAGCTGTACCGAGACTCGATTGCTAATCAATCATTCAATTAAATCTCAGCACAGTGTGCACGTGAACTACTTTGTGCACTCCCGTGCCCAAATACTAATACACATTTTATCTGCACGTGAAGTAATTGTGCAATCCCCGTGCCTAAATAAAAATACACTTTTTAAATCACTCGTGCTACATGGCCCACATTATACCCCGTGCACCAATACATACACACTGACAATAACACCCCACATAAATACAAACATCCCCAGCCATATAGGAAATGATGTCATGAAATCTGAGTAGAAAAAACTTTAGTCAAATACAAGACATTTTAACAGGGCCTTGTCTGCTCTCTGCAGCTTTCCTCCTGCACCTCATTGCAGGCCGCTGCCTCCTGGCCTCCCGCTGCGGATTTTCTGTCCACATTCATTTCGTATGGTGGAGGATTTTGTTGTTATTTTCATGGTCTTCTACTGACAATACAAATCTAATTTACGAAATGAGGAATATATATATTTAAACAGTTCAAATTGACCTATTGTTGCTAGCAACTAGAAAGGCTTCCAAGCAGTTATTGTGAAATTTAAGTGCATTGGTTATTATAGATGAAACGTTATCATCACAACTGTGCTAACTAACAAATGTGAGAATACATTTGGTCATTAATTCAAATGGCTGCCACAGAATAAAGGCTTTTTGACCAAAAACATTCCCTAGTCCTCTACATCCATGTCAAATTTCGTCATTTTGGTTCTAAGTCAGGTGCGTATGTTGATGATGTCATATATCACCGTTTGACCTTAAGGAGAGGTCAGAGGTCACGGGCGATGACATTTTTTCATAGAGCACATATGACTCCCTATACGTGTTCCATTATAACTTTGACCCTGTTGGCATGCCCTAGGAGTTATAATTTCAACGTAAATTCCAATATGACCACCACGCCGTGTGAGCAATCGGTTTCAATCTTCAGCAGTTATTACTTTTCAACGGTCTGTACAATTGTGTCGACACTGAAGAGCATAAGTGCAACAGTGTTCTTGTTATGGGTTGCAAAAGTTTTTTTTACAATTATCAATATGGCCGCCAAACCATGTGACCAAAATGTGTCATTTTCATATCACCAGTACTTTACGTGAGTCTCTATGGTCATATAAAGTTTCATGACTGTAGTGTATTGCACCTTGGATTTATGCACGAATGTATGAAAATAGAGCCATTGTGAAACGGTTATTTGCGCGCCGCGGCCATGTTTCTTAGCGAAAAAGCATGGATTTTACAAACGGTAGAAAGGACCTGGTCATGAACATGCGTGCCAATTTAGATGTCGATTAACGTTGCGGTTTAAGACAAGAAGATTGTTGAATATTTGGTGCCAATCCAGCATAGCAGGCAAAGTAATTGTTCAATCGACATCGATTGATCATATGTTTTTTTTATAGGCCATTGCTGCACTATCTGCTGCCATTGTCACAGTTCCACCTTAAGTTGTTTTTAAAGGCAAGAGTTTTGAAAAATTCCCAAAATTTCCACGAAATCCAATATGGCGGTCAAACCATGTGACTTTTTCATTCGGGGACGCCAGTCTGGTTGTCCAGCCATAAGCATCTACTTATGTATGCGTTTTCATAACTCTGTGATGTTGTTTGTGCGGAAAAAATAATAATAATAATAATAATAATAATAATAATAATAATAATAATAATAATAATAATAATAATAGGTTTCCCAGTCTTTGGCTTGGAAGCCTAAATATTTTGTATTTCGGCTATGTTGCTTCTATATTCCTGCCGTTCTTTGTAAAAAAATTGTCACTTCAAATTATGAATTTTTAACATTGAAAATGTAAGTTAAATTACATTAAGACAAATGTAGAACTGTATGGTATAACATTATGGATAGCAAACGCTGTCTGGGTCAACAACTTTTAAAAAAGTGATTTTTGCTGCCACAGGTGGTTAAGAACTACAAGCCACTAGATATTCATCTTTTTTTTTTTTTTTTTATAATTATACATTAGTATAAACACTATAGCATTTATTCACTGCATTTTTTACACCCGACGTTTCGCTGCTATTTTTGTATTCAGACTTGCACGTCAAATATCACAGACAAGCTGGGGAACATCTGATTATAGCAGTGCAGAATATCCTGTTCTTTATGATATGCAGCACAAGAAATACCTCGAAATACAAACAGAAATTATGGTAAAATGTGAGGGAATCGTAAAGTAAGCACTACTGGTATGTTAAAATAAACACACTGTTTTGAAGACAGGTTTTCGTTAACTGTCTGGGTGTAGCTTCTAGGTGAGGCCATGAGATACCGCGGCCCATTATTAAATATAGCCTTAACTATAAAACTAATTATATCCAGTAGCATATGTAGGTAAGTCGTATTTACAGCAAATCAGACTGTCTAAAATGGTTTTATCGCAATCATATACGTCACTATGCATGTTTTTTTTTCCTAATAATGTAAAACACTGCCTGACGTTACATCTGCATAGTACCATCTATTTGTATTTACTGTTTGTTTATTAAAAAAAAAAAAAAAAAAAAAAAACAGGAGCATTATGCATCAAAATTATTGCGTTTGGGAGTCTTGTCTGTACTGTCTAATTTTGTTTAAACAATAACCATGCAGCAGCTTGCACCCGATCCATACTGCCTTCAGATTATATCCACATTTAGCAGGACAGGGTGGTGATCACCGTGTTTGGAACCTGTTTTGATTTTTTTTCGCAACAAATTTAGCATTTTTGTCCGTCTGCGATTACGCTCAAGTATGAAAGGTAGTATTCAATTCCATAGGTTTGATTTTTTTTTACCATAGAAAACACAGCGAATAAACGCTATAGTGTGAATAGTCCTTACCACTGTCAGAAGGTAAGCAGAATCACACCCAGTTAAAATGTTAATCAAATTCCTTAGTTGGATGTTTTTTTTGTCTTTAGCATCAATGCAGCTGATCAGCAGGTTCTATAGCCGGGTTAGTGTGGCTGTGTTGGAACCTAACAGTGACGTAACAAAGTCAACAAAAGTACAGTAATTACTGTAAACATCAACTTTCAAAAATGTAGGTAAACCGTTTTATTCTGCTTCGATTTTATTTTGTAGTTTTATGTTACAGAAAAACAATACAGGACACTCAAGCTGCAGTATAAATGTAATATATACAATAAATCTACAAAAATAAATGAAGAATTACCAGCAGTAATAGGTTCTTCGAGCCAAAGTGTAGTCTCTAGTTTAGGTGACTATCACTATCAGGATAGATTAAATAATAATAATAAAAAGATGTAAAGTTTAAAATCTTATTGTTTGTTTTCTCTTTACAAAATTAACATGAGTGATTTTATAAGCACAATAACCCATGACAGGGGGTGGTAAGACATTTCATTATGAAAAACTTTGTTAAAAAATATTATGATTTAAGCTTGATTTAAGGAAATTCCTTGAGGTGTGGTGGACAGGTTTTAAATTAATGTTCTTACATGTTCAATGCTCCCCTTCTCATTGAATGCTACCCAGCCCATCACATCTCAGTATCTCTGCTAAAAGCCTCACCTGGATGCAGCTGAGTTATGGCTGGTGTGGCATTTCCACTGACGCTGCGCCACTGAAACTAATTTCATTGTCATTTATTTCCCAAAATAATTTCTTGATTTTTGTGACTTCAAGCTAAAACCATAACTTTAACAGGTTTTTTTTTTAAAATGAATAACTATAGAAGCATTATGCTTTGTTAGGCAAACATCCTTCTAGTTATTAAACTTGATCAACTGTGAGATCAGTCATTCATACATTTTCTTAACTCGTAACAGATGGGAAAGGCACATTCCATACCCTACTTGCATGCATTTAACAAGATAAATACCATTGCATATTATTTAAATTAATTAATGATGATTTAATATTTTCCAAATGTGGTTCATTTCAATTAAATAAAATAGCTTATTTGCAACAATATTCCTGTATTAATTTGCTCATGCTTTTGAAGCTCAGTCACAAGCTCCATATAAATTGATCTATCAGTCAACATGAAATCATCAGGACAGCATTCTAACAGCACAATAATCCATGCGTATCAGGTGCATCAACATATATATCACTGTGAAAGCGCTCTTTGGAAAAATACATGTTAATGTGCCCATTCCAACAAGAAATATCTTTTGTTGAAGGGAAAAGAAGAAGTTTATCAAAAAAGTTGAATACAAAATATTTATTCTTAGCACCTGCCATCCAAGGACAGAGATTCCAACACTCAACAGCTGTTTCTGGGTGATGTATTTTATGGCTCAAGCAGAATTATCTGTGCTCAAGCTGTCCGAACAGGGGGTCCTTCTTTCATTTTTACCAGCTGGACACAATTCTAATGCCAACTGACTTCATCTTTGGTAAAATTATAACAAGCAAAGTTCCATCTATTGTAGTGGTTGCTAAGGATTGCGCGTTCACGGAAACGCACCTTTCATATGGCACACTGTATGGGAGCATGCATAGAGTATTTCTTTATTGTAGTAATTTACCCTTGAAGAAAAACAAGTTTATTGGTCCTTATATCACCCCCCCTCCCCGGACTTTTCCACATTTTGTAGTGTTACAACCTGGAATTAAAATGGATTTAATTGGGATTTTTACCATTTGATTTACACAACATACTTAACACATACTTAACACTTTGAAGGTGCAAAATATTTTTTATTGTGACACAAAAGTTAATTAAACAAAAAAAAAAGACATTTGTTGGTTGCATAAGTATTCACCCCTCTGAGTCAATACTTGGTAGAAGCACCTTTGGCAGCAGTTACAGCTGTGAGTCTTTTTGGGTAAGTCTCTACCAGCTTTGCACATCTGGATCCTGCAATTTTTGCCCATTCTTCTTGGCAAAATTGCTCAAGCTCTGTCAAGTTGGAAGGGGACCGTTGGTGAACAGCAATGTTCAAGTCTTGCCACAGATTCTCAATCGGATTGAGGTCTGGGCTTTGACTGGGCCATTCTTGTTTTTAAACCACTCCAGTGTAGCTTTGGCTGTATGTTTAGGGTCATTGTCCTGCTGGAAGGTGAACCTCTGCCCCAGTCCCAGGTCTCTTGCAGACTGAAACAGGTTTTCCTCTAGAATTTCCCAGTATTTGGCTCCATCCATCTTGCCCTCAATCCTGACCAGTTTCCCAGTCCCTGCCGATGAAAAGCATCCCCATAACATGATGCTGCCACCACCATGCTTCACTATGGGGATGGTGTTCTCAGCGTGATGAGCAGTGTTGGCTTTGCGTCACACATAACGTTTTGCGCTAAGGCCAAAAAGTTCAATTTTGGTCTCATCAGACCAGAGAACCTTTTCCCACATGTTTGCTGTGTCTCTGTCACAAAGACGGCCAGAGTGGGTTGCGTCAGACCAGAAAGGAATTGAAAACACAGACGGTGGTGATGATGAGCTGAGTGCAATGGCTGCACTCAGCGTTTTTAACAAAAATAAAAAGGTTTAACAGTACAAAACAGGACACGGCACTATACGTAAAAAAGACAAACAAAACGTGTTAACACACAAACGGTGCATTAAAAACAAACACGGTGAGTTATTATTTTTACTTTACTACTTTACGCTCTCCTTCTCTCTCACCCGTTCTCCACTCGAACACCCAACCCCGACTGAGTGACAAATGTGCATCTATTTATACTGTTTGTGCTGGGATTCAATTACTACTTAATTATTCACTTGAATCCCAGCACGTGAATTCATTCTGTGCAACCCTGTGCTCACATATTACATTTAACCAGCACGTGAAGTGATTTGTGCCTCCTCGTGCCTAAATACAAATCTACCTTTTAAATCACACGTGAAACACAGACCGGTTCTATACCAACATTTAACACACGCATTAATATGCACACACATTGCCACATATAACCCCCCAGTGTGCAAAGCACACATGGCCTCAACGGCCACCTTTGCAGTCCAGGCCAAAGTCTCGGGCTGGGAAGGGAGGCTTCATGGGCCCATGGCTTGCTGTCAGCACCCCTGCCGGTAGTGGCACACAGCCTGTTGGTTTGCTCCTGCAGCGTGCTGCTGGGGAAAGTGGTCTCCTGACCTCTCCCCTGTCTTTGTAGCCGGTAGCTCCCTTTGGTGGGGCTCCGACCACAGTACTGCCGGCAGCGAAGAAGCTGCAGTGGGAGCAGGTCTCCGGACCTCCCCCCACGATCTCCGGCAGCGAAACTGCTGCAGTGGGAGCAGGTCTCCGGACCTCCCCACGATCTCCGGCAGCGAAACTGCTGCAGTGGGAGCAGGTCTTGACCTCCCCACGATCTCCAGCAGCTTTGCAGTGGGAGCAGGTCTCCAGACCTCCCCCACGATCTCCGGCAGCAAAAACTGCTGCAGTGGGAGCAGGTCTCCTGACCTCCCCACGATCTCGCAGCAAAAAAACTGCTGCTGGGGTTGGTGGTCTCCAGACCTCCTCCCCTTCTTCGTGGCCGGCAGCTCCCCTTTCTGGGCTCCGCCACCGTACTCCCCATGGAGGTATCCTGCTCGGGCGGTGGCGGAGGCAGAGGCAGCCCAGCTCCTCTGCTCCTGGCAGTGGTGGAGGCAGAGGCAGCTCCAGCTCCTCTGCTCTTGGCAAACCAGCAGGTATTCACCCTCTGCTGGTGGAGGTGGGACCAGCAGGTATTCACCCTCTGCTGGTGGAGGTGGGAGGGGCAAGCAGTCCTCCCACTGCGGTGGAGGTGGAACCAGCAGGTATTCACCCTCTGCTGGTGGAGGTGGGAGGGGCAAGCAGTCCTCCCACTGCGGTGGAGGTGGAACCAGCAGGTATTCACCCTCTGCTGGTGGAGGTGGCGGAGGCAGAGGCAGCCCTGCTCCTCTGCTCCTAGTGGAGGAAGCGGTTGGTGGCGGAGGCCATGGGGCTGATGCTGGCCACCAGAGGGAGGCTTGGCAGTGCTGGCTCCCTTGCTGTGGCGGCTGGGCTGGTGTGCGCCGTGCTGCCCTCATCAGCCTGAATAGAGGCTGCTGGGGACACCAGCCTCCTGCCCCTCCCCCCCAAAAAATTTTCAGGGGGTTGAGCCTGTAACCTCCCCCTTTCGGCTCTTGGGGCTGAACCAGCAGGCATTCTCCCTCTGCTGGTGGCTTGGGTCCCAGGGCTGTGGGAAGCCCCGACTTGCCTCCCTTCGGGCTCTGGACGCACCGACTCTCCCTTTGGGCTGTGGACGCCTGACTCCCTCCCTTTTGGCTGTGGAACTCCTCCCTTTTGGGCTGTGGGACGACTCCCCCCCTCTTGGGCTGTGGACGTCCCTTTTGGGCTGTAGACCACCCCACTCCTCCCTCTTGGGCTGTGGACGCTGTTTTGACGCCTGGGCCTCCCACTCAGGCGTAGACGCCCTCCCACTCAGGCGTGGGGCGCTGTTTCCTCCCACCAGGCGTGGGACGCTTCCCACTCAGGCGTGGGGACGTACTCAGGCGTGGGGACGTCGGGCTCCTCCCATCAGGCATCCCTCCCACTGTGGAGGCAAAACCAGCAGGCATTCACCCTCTGCTGGTGGAGATGGGGACAGCAGGTACTCACCCTCTGCTGGTGGAGATGGGGATAGCAGGCATTCACCCTCTGCTGGTGGGCCTGCTACCTGGGCTGCTGTTCCGTTTATCGCTGCCTCCAGGTAGCTCAGGAGAAACTCCACACCTTCCTCCAAGGTGTTTGGGGTGTGTTCCTCCTGATAGGCCTCCCATCTCTCACTGTCCATCATCCACAGGGCCCGGACGACTATGGTAGAGCCTGGGCCTCCAGCCCAGCATTCTCCAGGAACCAGCCCGCAGTTTGATGGCGTCTTCTGCCATTGACTTTTTTTTTTTTTTTTTTTTTTTTTTTTTTTAATCCAAACCCCTCCTGGTCTGACGCTTTATCCCACGATGACACCACGTGTCACAAAGACGGCCAGAGGGGTTCGGCCAGACCAGAAAGGAATTGAAAACACAGACGGTGGTGATGATGAGCTGAGTGCAATGGCTGCACTCAGCGTTTATTAACAAAAATAAAAAAGGTTTAACAGTACAAAAAACAGGACACGGCACTATACGCCAAAATAAAAAGACAAACAAAACGTATTAACACACAAACGGTGCACGGAGACAAACAAACACGGTGAGTACACAACAACTACTAGATATTATTTTTACTTTACTACTTTACGCTTCCTTCTCTCTCACCCGTCTCCACTCAACACCCAACCCCGACTGAGTGACAATGTGCATCTATTTATACTGTTTGTGCTGGATTCAATTACTACTTTTATTCACTTGAATCCCAGCACGCGAATTCATTTGTGCAACCCTGTGCTCACATATTACATTTAACCAGCATGAAGTGATTTGTGCCCTTCGTGCCTAAATACAAATCTACCTTTTTAAATCACACGGAAACACAGACCCGTTTATATCCCGTGGTACCAATCTATACACCAACATTTAACACACGCACGAAAATACAACACATAATATGGGGGCGGGGCACATTTCTCCCACATGCCTTTTGGCAAAATCCAAATGGGATTTAATATGGGTTTTTTTCAGCAATGGCTTTCTTCTCGCCACTCTTCCATAAAACCCAGCTTTGTGGAGCGTCCGGGTTATAGTAGTCCCATAGACGGTTTCTCCCATCTCAGCTGTGGATCTCTCCAGATCCTTCAGAGTTACCATTGGCCTCTTGGTTGCTTCTCTTACTAATGCCCTCACTGAGTTTTGGTGGACGGCTCTAGGCAGAGTCGCGGTTGTGCCATATTCTTTCCATTTTTTAATAATGGATTTAACGGTGCTCCGGGGGATGTTCAAAGTTTGGAATATTTTTTTATAATCCAACCCTGACTGGTGCTTCTCCAGAACTTTAACCCGGACTTGTTTTGATAGCTCCTTGGTCTTCATGATGCTGTTTGTTTAGATATGCTCTCTAACAAACTCTGGGGCCTTCCAGAAACAGGTGTATTTAATCTGAGATCATGTGACACTTTAATTGCACACAGGTGGACTCCATTCAACTAATTATGTGACTTCTGAAGGCAATTGGTTGCATCAGAGCTTATTTAGGAGTGTCACAGCAAAGGGGGTGAATACTTATGCAATCAAGACTTTTCAGTTTTTAATTTGTAAATAATTTTGAAAAATATGTAGATTTTTTTCCCCACTTCGACATTATGGATTATTTTGTGTAGATCAGTGACAAAAAATCCTAATCAAATCCATTTTAATTCCAGGTTGTAACACTACAAAATGTGGAAAAGTCCAAGGGGGGGTAAATACTTATGTATGTATATATATATATATATATATATATATATATATATATATATATATATATATAGATAGATAGATAGATAGATAGATAGATAGATAGATAGATAGATAGATAGATAGATAGATAAGAACATAAGAACATAAGAAAGTTTACAAACAAGAGGAGGCCATTCAGCCCATCTTGCTCATTTGGTTGTTAGTAGCTTATTGATCCCAGAATCTCATCAAGCAGCTTCTTGAAAGATCCCAGGGTGTCAGCTTCAACAACATTACTGGGGAGTTGGTTCCAGACCCTCACAATTCTCTGTGTAAAAAAGTGCCTCCTATTTTCTGTTCTGAATGCCCCTTTATCTAATCTCCATTTGTGACCCCTGCTCCTTGTTTCTTTTTTCAGGTCAAAGAAGTCCCCTGGGTCGACATTGTCTATACCTTTTAGGATTTTGAATGTTTGAATCAGATCGCCGCGTAGTCTTCTTTGTTCAAGACTGAATAGATTCAATTCTTTTAGCCTGTCTGCATACGACATGCCTTTTAAACCCGGGATAATTCTGGTTGCTCTTCTTTGCACTCTTTCTAGAGCAGCAATATCCTTTTTGTAAAGAGGTGACCAGAACTGAACACAATATTCTAGGTGAGGTCTTACTAATGCATTGTAAAGTTTTAACATTACTTCCCTTGATTTAAATTCAAAACTTCTCACAATATATCTGAGCATCTTGTTGGCCTTTTTTATAGCTTCCCCACATTGTCTAGAGGAAGACATTTCTGAGTCAACATAAACTCCTATGTCTTGTTCATAGTTCCCTTCTTCAATTTCAGTATCTCCCACATGATATTTATAATGCACATTTCCTCTGTCCAAATACAATCATGATACAGCATCAGAACATCAAATCTATTCTAATCATAATGTCTGGATGGCAGTATAACCACCAAGTTCTATATTTTAGCTGGTTCTTTCACTGCGAAAGTCATGTATTTTCAAATCAGGATCAATTTTACTTTGGAAGGTTAATATTTCATTCGATGTGAGCTGCCAGTCAGATACGGAAACCATGTCCTTCTATTTATCAGGGTTTCAGTCAAAGCAGCCTCCTACCTTGCAATGGACAACACACTCATAGACCGCTCCTGCAGCAGCCTCAGAGCAATGCATTCTACATCTCTCAAGAAAGCAGCCTCCTCTTTGTCTCCATCTAAATCGCCTTAAAACTTAAAGACCAACATCGATGTCCTATCAAAATTCTAGTTGGCAGACAACTGTCTTTTAAAGAATGGATTCTCGTATTATTTGAGTTTAATATCGTATTTGGAAAAAAAAAAAAATTCAATCGTTTTGTTTAGGGGTTGGTTCGGAGGACCTGCCCTCATAATGTGATCAATCATCGCACTAGGCGTGGTACAGAAAAAGAAGGCGGCACCTTCTGACTGTCCGATTTGTCTGTGACTGTCACTGTCTCACTCCGACTGTCCATGTCAGTGTCAATGAGGCCGGCTCGGAGCACACATCGTATTACCGCCTCTCTAGCAAAAATACCTTAGTGGAGTGGCTCAACAGCAATGTATATTAATATCGATGGCACTGGGTATCAAACACGCCCCTGAGTATAACAGCTTGTTTCAGACTAAGAAAGACACACTGGCTGTGGCTCAGTTCAGTTCATTTATTTAGTTTAATTAATTCATTCACCAGAACGGAAATAGGACACAAATATAACATTTTGAATTTATTTTTCAAAATACACGAAAGATCTAAAAACCTAGTTTCATGTAACTTGGACGGATCTTTAACAACTGTTAGCATTGTTCCGGGACAGACAGTTTATTTAACATAAATAAAGATTTACATGGATTCTCCCCTTCTGGTTCTGAACATGTTAGCAATTAGTTGTATACATTTGTCCTCAATCATTTTATTTATGAAATTTAATTACCATTTCATTCAAAGTGCAGATTTATGCCCAAGACATCCACGGAAAAGCAAACAGTACAAAAATTGTCTCTGATCTAAATAAGGTATAATCTTCAATATTTTACAAAAATAACATTTTTTTTATCTATTTAGAAAAATTTACTTTTTCTAAAGCAAATACAGAGTCATATATATGCCATCAAAAATTATAAATATTGTTTTGATTAAAAGAGAAAGATCTAAAACCTAGTTTCATTTTGAGCTAAAAACAAAAAATATATATATATACAGACGGATCTTACAGCTCATTGAAATAATGTCATTCCTCCTGAAAAGTGATGAAATTAAAAGCTTCATTTTATCATGTATACTTGCATGCCTTTTGCTATGTCATAGAATAAAAAGCAAAGAAGCTGTGAAAGAGATGAATTATTGCTTTTCTACAAAGATATTCTAAAATGGCCTGGACACATTTGTTTATTTTAGAAAAAGATAAAAATAACTGGATTATAGTGATTTTCAAACTATTTAGTTTCTTTAATTAGTTCTCACAATGTCAATGTAATCAGTCATTCATATTTAAATTGTATACATTTTGTCCACTGAACATGGACCAGAGAAAGCAAAGGATTGTTTAATAGACATTTAAAGGCTCAAGACCATCTCCAAGCAGCTTGATGTTCCTGTGACAACAGTTTCTTATTAAGAAGTTTAAGGTCCATGGAACTGAAAACCTCCTGGGCGCGGCCGCAAGAGGAAAAAATCGACCCAGATTGAACAGAAGGATAGTGCCCAAAGAGATACAAGCTGAACCCAAGGTGAAGGTACGCTGTTCTGATCGCACCATCCGTCGCTTTTTGAGCGAAAGTGGGCTCCATGGAAGAAGACCCAGGAGGACAGTTTTGACAGAAAAACATAAAAAAGCCAAAATTGTGCATATTGACAAGCCACAATCCTTCTGGGATCTAAATGAAAAACTGGTTTTTGGCAAGTACATCTTATGTTCAAGACTAAAAATTTTAAAAAAAAACACCATAACTCATGGAGGAGGCATTTTTTATCTATTTAGAAATAAAACTATCAAGGCATTCTGAGCCGCACTGCCCAGTGTCAGAAAGCTACTCTAAAAATGGGTCCTCCAACAGGATAATGACCCAAAACACACAGCTAAAAGCACCCAAGAATGGATAAAACAAAACATTGGATATTCTGAAGTGGCCTTCTATGAGTCCATCAAAAACATCTATAAAGCTGAAACTTGCTCCAATCAAACCTGAGTTTTGATTCACAGGTGCAGAAGTCTCATTGAGAGCTACAGAAAACGTTTGATTGCAGTGATTGCCTCTAAAGATACAACAAAATATTAGGTTAGCGTTTTTTGTCCATGCCATTTTCATTTGTTTTATTATTTAGCTAAAAATAAAAATCAAAAGCAAAGTATATAAATATAATAAACAATATATATATATATATTTTTTGTGGATATATATATATATATATGTGTGTGTGTGTGTGTGTGTGTGTGTCAACATTGAAGGTGAAACTTGATAATTAGAGCTGTGTAAACCTTCAAGGTTTGGGTTCAGCATTTTTTAAAATAATTGTGTTGACTGTATTGGGAGTTGTTACAAGAGGATATGAATTTGCTGCACGTGGGAATATATATCAGTATCATAATCTCAGGGGATACAGAGACTGTCTGTCTGTCTGTCTGTCTGTCTGTCTGTCTGTCTGTCTGTAAACATTATCTAGAGCAGTGTTTCCCAACCCTGTTCCTTGCGGCTCACCGTGTCTGCTGGTTTTTGTTCCAATGCAGCGCCCAATTGCTTAATAGAACGCTTCATTGAACTTATAAAGTGATTAACTGGGCATTTTCCCGTTACTTTCAAGCTATTTGTTTGTTAATATGGTTCAATTAAGTAATTGAGCGCTGCGTTTGTAACAAAAATCAGCAGACACGGTGTGCCGCCAGGAACAGGATTGGGAAACACTGCTCTAGAGAACCACATATCCAGTTGAGTTTATACTTAAAGGACAGGCTTCAGCTCATACACATTTCTAAACAAGCACTTGTCCAATTGTGATTTTTTTTTAAAGACAAAAAACGAAAATGCAGAACATATGGAAAACTACAAAGCAGTATGTAATTCAAAATGTTAACGTAGCAGTATCCTGCAGGTTTCATTTGACTTTTTGAATCAAAATGAGTTAATTCTATAGGGGGATGCAAAACTCTGATGCCAATTTATGGATTGAGACAAACGACAAGTCTGTCTGAACTAGACTGTGGGGTCTGCAGAGGCAGGATGGTGAAGAATGTTGATAAAACTAAAAAGATTACTTTTGGAAGGGGATGTTGTTTTCTAAAAATCTGAAATGAATGCTTCTTTATTTCAAGGCTATGGGGGCTACACTTCAGTATTTGAAGCTGTGTGCTGTTGCAGCCCCTGCACATGTCAGGGCCATCTCCAAAAGTACAGACCCTCATTCTGCCTAGGCTTGAATCTGCCCCCTATCTGTGTGACTATCACCTTTTGGTTTTAAAGTTGTGTTGTTTATTTGATTTAGTCTTTGTAAAATTTGCCATCTTTCCCATGGCAAATTTCCTTTCCTGAAAGAATTATTTTTAACAAAAATAAATAAAATGAAAGTACAAATGGTTGTGATATGTCAGTAAGTAAATAATGGGTATATTATTACTTTTCTCCAGAGCTCTGAAATAAGTGCTCTGTAGAGAAATATAAGACGCAATGTATTTATCCAGTTTCATCTTTCTACCGAATCATTCCTTAATGTTGAGCTGATTGTAATTAAAAAAAAACTGCATTGAAAACATGTCTTCATATTACAGAAATTAATGTACTCTATGATTGATGTCTGTAAAAGCTAAAATGTGAAGTAGAAAAAAGAGGATGGGCGCAGCCGTGCAAAAGAGAAGTATCTGCCCTTGGGTGGCCCACACACAAATTCAGGTTAGTGAAAAAAATACATAAATAAAGGATTAAAGTTCAGGATTGGTATTTGGCTTATGGTTTCACAATTATAGTGAGACAAGAACAATAAAATAAAATAATTAAGACATACAATATTCAATTCATAAATAATAAATACAAAATAAATGATTATATATATATATATATATATATATATATATATATATATATATATATATATATATATATATATATATATATTATTCCATTTATGACCCCTGGTCCTTGTTTCTTTTTTCAGGTCAAAAAAGTCCCCTGGGTTGACATTGTCTATGCATTTTAGGATTTTGAATGTTTGAATCGGATCACCACGTAGTCTTCTTTGTTCAAGACTGAATAGATTCAATTCTTTTAGCCTGTCTGCATATGACATGCCTTTTAAACCCGGGATAATTCTGGTTGCTCTTCTTTTCACTCTTTCTAGAGCAGCAATATCCTTTTTGTAACAAGGTGACCAGAACTGAACACAATATTCTAGGTGAGGTCTTACTAATGCATTATAAACTTTTAACATTACTTCCTTTGATTTAAGTTCAACATTTCTCACAATAATAACATGCTCCTGTTTACAGTTTGTTTTAAAGAATATTCCTAAATGAACATGAAAAGACATTTTCATGCATTTTATACATTTATTCCTACCAAAAATTACTTATTTGGAATGTCACTTGTGCTGAGTTAAAAAAATAAGCATACTGCTCTGTATCACCAGATTTATACAGCGCCATTTTAAAATTCAAACACGGAATTCATTATCCCCCAAATTGTTTATTAGTTTATTAAAATGATAATTAATACAGCACTTGCCAATTTCAAGCATGACAGAGTTGCAATTGATAGGAAAACATTTTCAACTCTGACAATTGTGTTCCACAAAGGGAAAACCATCAGCCATGGTCATTATATTGCCTGGGTATGAAAAGATGAGCAATGGTTTGAATCTAATGATACACGATGAACACATTGCTTCAGACTGCATAAAAACCTGCAGGATTCTTACATGATCTTTCTAGAGAGTGGACAGAGCCATAAAACATGAAGAATAACTGCCCTCAGCACTACTGTTCAAAGTTGCCCCCACCTCTCCAGTCTCAGGTACAGTCGTTGCTGTCCCCACCTCTCCAGTCTCAGGTACAGGTACCTCTCCAGTCTCAGGGATAGTCGCTGTCCCCACCTCTCCAGTCTCAGGGACAGTCGTTGCTGTCCCCACATCTCCAGTCTCAGGGACAGGGACCTCTCCAGTCTCAGGACAGTGCTGTGTCCCCACCTCTCCAGTCTCAGGGACAGTCGTTGCTGTCCCCACCTCTCCAGTCTCAGGGACAGTCGTTGCTGTCCCACAGTCTCAGGTACAGTCGTTGCTGTCCCCACCTCTCCAGTCTCAGGGACAGTCGTTGCTGTCCCCACCTCTCCAGTCTCAGGGACAGTCGTTGCTGTCCCCACCTCTCCAGTCTCAGGTACAGTCGTTGCTGTCCCCACCTCTCCAGTCTCAGGTACAGTCGTTGCTGTCCCCATCGCTCCAGTCTCAGGTACAGTCGTTGCTGTCCCCACCTCTCCAGTCTCAGCGACAACCGTTGCTGTCCCCACCTCTTGGCTGTCCCGGCTGAAAGAGGCAGGGATTAACATTTTTCAATTTTGATTTGCTTTTTAAAAAAAAAAAAAACTTTACATACTTGGTGTGTATCTTTCTTCTGTGCTATTTAGAGTCTCAAGTTGTGTTTTCATCACTAAATTATGTGGTTGTTTGATTTTCCAGGATGCCTTCTGCAAAACAATGGAAATTCAATGGCAAAAACTTCCTTAAAGTAACATGACATCATCAATGACATCACTAAGCACATGACAAATTCTCCCTGAAGACTGGCCATACGGACCTAACACTGGGAAATCATAGTCCTTGTGATTGGTAACATGTTCAGTAACTGCATTAGCATTCCCTCAATGTTTGCTATCAATGTGTGCTTTAACGAAAAACAGAATTCATTGTACTCAGAAATGTGTAATTCATGTTGAGGTATGTAGAGATGAGTACTAGATTTTTGGAAAGGAGTACCTGAAAACGAATGGGTCATGCAACATGTCAAACCCTACATGTATGTTAACACTTTCCATTACAGTTAGCACTGTGTAGTATACTGTTAATACATGTATGCTGTGGTACATGAAGCAGTGTTTTATATCTCTTGTAAGCATAACATCCACGCATTACAATCCACCTCTTGTTTATGTACTTCATTGAGTACCGTTACATTTTCACAATGGTGAACTGCAGAAATCTGCAATTGTACCTGAACATTTTAATGTCATAATTAGCTTCCAGCATAATAGTATGTTAGCAAGCATTCATAGTCAACAGTAAAGTTTGAAAGAAGAATGGTTAATCACAGTGCAATACATACTGCACAAAATGCAGTGACTCCTTTTGCCACGTGAAACACTGCAGTTAATACAAATAAGCCAATGTTGCAGATTCCAGGTACAGAAAATATTGTTTGTATGAATATTGTTGATAGCGTTTGGAGAAATATGACTTGTTTAACATTAGATCCAGTAATACATGGAAGGTCCCCAATTAATTATATAGCACTACTGTATTCTGAGTTTATTGGTTTTACTTAGAACATTGGTGAAATAATTAACTTGACAGAAAACATTGTGGGAATGCTAATGCAGTTACTGAACTATGATTATAACTATGATTTCCCAGTCTTCGGGGAGAATTTGTCATGTGCTTAGTGATGTCATTGATGATGTCATGTTACTTTAACAAAGTGTTTGCCATTGAATTTCCATTGTTTTGCAAAAGGCATCCTGGAAAATCAAACAACCACATCTGCCACATAATGCAGTGATGAAAACATAACTTGAGACTCTAAATAGCACAGAAGAAAGAGACACACACCAAGTATGTCAAGTTTTTCTTTTTTTAAAGCCAGATTTATTGAAGCTAAATCAAATGTGAAACATGTTAATTCCTGCCCCTGAGACTGGAGAGGTGGGGACAGCAACAACTGTACCTGAGACTGGAGAGGTGGGGGCAACTTTGAACAGCAGTGCTGAGGGCAATTATTCTTCATGTTGTATGGCTGTTGACTCTCTCTAGAAAGATCATGTAATGCAGGTTTAGGCAGTCTGAAAAATTCAAATTAAGAAGAAAATGAAAAACAGCTGTTTTTTATGCCACTCTATCTCAAAAAGTATTCAACCAAATGCAACCAGGTTCACAGGGTTTGTTGAGCCTGCCAATCCCACCACACATAAACATGTTACATGCATATTGGTGGGGTTTTACCCCACTTTTGAGCTGGTTGTAAAATCGACTTTAAACAAGACCTTCATTCAAACCTTAACTATATCTGCGTGACCGTGCATAATATATGTACTGTATTTAACAAACTTACTAGTACTTTTAGCGAGCTACAGTTGTTTGAAAATGAGTGAGTGAAAAGAGGTCTGACTAATGTCACAAAAATGTATTTTGTCCTGGCTCAAAATGAACCCTGCTACTCACCCTGGCCTTCCTGATCCAAGTGATGGTCCATAAATCAAGCTGTCATTGGGTTCATTTACATGTTTGCTTTTGTCTCGTGAAATAAACGTGGACATGGTACCTTTTTGCGTTTGCATGTAAAGCCTCTCATTTTCCTGGGAATGCCTACTTTTCCCTGAATGCTATGCAAATGAAGGAAAGGGGAAGGGGGGTCATATTTAAATTCGCCACATGCAAGGCCCAGTTCAATTCTCATGCTGTTTACCATAAAAGTCCCCAAAATACTGTTTACATGTGCAGAGAACAGTTTCACGAGAGAGAATCCACATGTCATCATTTTTGACTGAAAATTTGATTTGCTGATGGATAGTGCCTGTTTTTTTAATACTTTGTTTTAGTGTTGTTGCCCACGCTGCTTTTCACACATCATCTGTGGGGGGGTTATATCTTTATTAATAATAAACTGGGCCAAAAAATAGAGGCTTCTCCACCTAACTATTCTTTTTCCAGGGAGTGGACTGGACAGGGACTGTTTTCTGTAGTGAACTTAGAATCAAACAGGAAATCGTTGAAGGTTATTCATCTTTTGAAGTTTTAACCTTGACATTAAACAGTCCATTACCTGTTCATATTGTAATTATTCATCGGCCACCTAAGTCAAACCCACTATTTCTGACTGAATTTGGGGATCTGCTATCTATATTGACAGTCAAATATGATAGGATTCTTTCATTGGGTCATTTTTAACCTTCATGTTGACATTGATTCTGATTCTCTCCTTGGAATTGAGGCTGCTGGATTCCTTAGATTATATCCTGCATGTCAAAGGTCTTATACATAATCGTGGCCATACTTTAGATCTGGTCATTTCTCGTGGTTTAGCTGTTAAGAACGTCACAACCCTAGATCTTACTGTTTCTGATCATCTTGCCATTCTTTTTGAGGTGAATCTGCCAGTATCTATGACTGTGGACCGTACATTTAAATCCTGAATAATTAATTCTTCAACTGCTGTTAAGCTTTCTGATGTCTTGAGCTCATTACTACTCTCTGAGTCCTCATCAGTAGATGAGCTGGTTAATACCTACAACACCACCTTGACTGGTACCTTAGATACTGTAACGCCAATCAAAACTCGGAGAGTGTCTTTTAAAAAAAGTGGTTTAATGATACAACTCGTAAATGAAATATGAAGGTCTAGAACGGAGATGGCAGGAATCTAAACTGCATGTTCATTACAGCGCATGGAAGGGCCACCTGGTTAAATATAGGAAGGCTCTGGCGTTGGCTAGATCATATTATTCTAATTTAATTGAAACAAATACAATTAATCCTAGATTTATTTTTGCTACCCTAGATACATTAATTAATCCTTCCCCTAATAGTCCTACCCTTGACATTGGCTCCTCTCACAGCTGCAATGACTTCTTAAATTTCATAACAAATATAATACTAGACATCAGAAATGAGATTCCACAGACACCTTCTATTAAGGAGGACTCCAGCACAATTTTACCACCTATTAAGGCTACTATGGGGGCTTTTTCTTTGGTTACCTTACAGGAACTGACAGATGGTTCAACATATGAGAGCTACTACATGCTCTCTTGATCCTATTCCTACAAAACTATTAAAAGATGTTCTTGGTGTTATTAATACCCACATTTTAAAAATTATAAATGGTTCACTTTCCTCTGGTATAGTTCCCTCAGCACTTAGCTGTGGTAAAGCCTATGCTTAAGAAACACAATTTGGACCCTAAAGTCCTCAATAACTATAGGCCATCTCCACCCTACCATTCTTAGATAAGGTTCTAGAGAGAGTTGTTGCAATTCAATTACAAAAACTCTTAATGGTATATTTGAGAAGTTTCAGTCTGGTTTTCATGATGCAGAGTTGTGAATGATCTGCTGATAAGCTTCTGACTTGGGCTTTCCATCAGTTTTAATTCTTCTTGTCGAGAGTTGTACTGAACCATTCCATCCTGAATCATCTTGAAAGCTCTGACTCTGGCCTTTCCATCCTGGTTTAAATCTTCTTTCTGATAGGTTTCAGTTCGCCTTTGGTCCTGTGGTTAAAGAAAAGGGTTGTCCATCCCCTGCTGAATCCCACTTGAGCCACTGACTCATTGTACCCCTGAGCAAGTCACTGTCCTGGCCTTGTCCTTGTAAGTCCTGGTTCAAATCTTATCTTTGAAATAGGTTTAAGTTCTTCAAATAAACAAATAAACAAAATTGGGGAGGTAAAATCTGCATTATCGGAAGTTGAAGGATCTGAGCAATACACATAGCCCTGGCACCACAGAGATAACACGGACATAAACAAACAAGATAGCTGCTTCTGCATCCAGCGTTCAAAGAAGATCTTTGATCCTGATCTATCATTTGAGACACATATTAGGGAAGTTACTAAAGTATCTTTTTACCATTTGAGAAATATAGCCAAACAGACCAATTATTTCCGTATCTGATGCTGAGAGACTAATGCATGCCTTTGTTTCATCTAGAATTGATTATTGTAATGTTCTTTTTTCTGGTGTCCCAAAACGTGTGGTATCCCGCTTGCAGCTTGTTCAGAATACCGCTGCTAGAATTCTGACTAAAACCAGGAAAAGTGAACATATTACCCCTGTTTTGGCCTCTTTACACTGGCTCCCTGTGCAGTATAGAATTGATTTTAAGATGTTGCTGTTAACTTACAAGGCTCTGAATGGATTAACACCTAGTTATTTGCAGGATTACGGACCCTGTATCTTCCAAACTCCACTCTGAGATCACAGGATGTGGGACTGCTGGTTATTCCTAGGGTCAGCAAAAGCAACACAGGAGGTAGGGCTTTCTCTTGTAGAGCTAAAATTATGGAATGCTATGCCTTCGTTTGTCAGGGAAGCTGGGACCGTTACAGTTTTCAAGTCAAGACTAAAAACACACTTTTAAAAATGGCTTTCTTATCTTAGTGGGTTTTAATGTAAATTTAAAATTGCTGCTTTTGTATTGTGTATACTGTTACTTAAATGGTCTGACTATGGCAGTTGTATGTGTCCCAAGCTATACAAATGTATTGTGGTTTGTTCTTTTTTTCTGCTATGTACTGTACAGTGCTGTGATACTTTTGTATAAAAAGCGCTATATAAATGCAATAAATAAATAAATAAACTGCACAAGGCAAACAGAAGGACACACAAATAGAAAACAGAAAGGCCAGGGGAGAAGGGAAGCTGGACTCACTGAATCAAATGGACGGGCTCAGCGCATTCCTCAACACTAATTACATGTAATACCAGTGTAACTGATTTTTCCCTATACAATTCTGTGCTGAATTCTCTGATTACAAGCTACTACTGACGTCAGTACTAGCCTGCAATCACTATTATGATGACAGTTCACGCCTGATATATCTGATTTCAGTGGAATAAAATTTTCAGCATTTGTTTTAAATATTTGCTGGTTTCAAAGTGCTTTTTGTGTTTTCAAGTAAGCAATGCAGTGAAAGCTTATTTGTTAAAAAATGTCCTCTCGGTTTACCGTTCTCTCAGAGGCTGAAAGGCAGAACTTCACAGCACAGCAGCAAAATACCAACACTATGAGGAAAAACTTGAAACTGCAGTTGAGCCTACCTGCACACAAGTGGATTACTGAAAAATGAGTTGACTGCAATTCTGGGCAGTGCTTCCTGAAACAAGGCTACAGGAGAGAGAGAAAGAAAACAACGACAACAGCACCACCTAAAGGCCATTCACAGGAAACACTTAGGCTACATCCTCCAGAGCATTTTTAGGCATATCTGTATTATTAAGAACTCTAAAGTCAGTGTGAAATGCTCTGATGTTAGCCAAAATAAAAAGCCAAGATGAATTACAGTTGATTCTGACAGCGACTAATTATTATAAAAAGTTTTTTTTTTAATTTTTAATAAAGGAAAGATTAATTTTATTTGTGAGTTTCTTTTTTAGTGCTGGTATTATACAAAATAAAATACAAGCTACTGTACATAATTCAGATTGTAAAAAGTCACGTCAGAGTTCTGTGACATCTCAGAGGACTCGGCCCGTGGATCTCCTTGGTGCTTTTTACAATCTGATTATGTACAGCAGCTTCTACTTGACTCTCTAGTTAATACATGGGCAGCATTTCACGTAACCCATACGAAAACAACCTCCATGTTGCTACTTCCATTTATGTTAACAGACTCCTTTTCAAAGACATTGAAAAATATTTCTAATTGAAACATTTGTTACTGATTATATATATATATATATATATATATATATATATATATATATATATATATATATATATTGTCAAAGTTAGTCCTTTTTCGCGCATTTTGTTCACAAGTATGAGCAGGGACAACACAATAGACACAACGAGTGTAAGTTTATTTTAAACAGGATGTTACCTGCGTGTTTATTTTCAAGGGAAGTCCAATAATCAGAGTCGTAATGTTAATCCAGAGTGTGCCAACAATCAGGTAGTCATCCAAAATACGGTCAAAACAGCCAACAGGGTTATCCAAACAGTCCAGGGTCATACACAATATTGCAATCCAGAAATCAATAGAACACACCAAAGCCTTCTCAAAACACAGCACCAAACTCCTTCTACTCCCCTCTCACTATGGTGCTGTCAGTTTGCTCCTTTTATAGGGCTAGTCATTACCCTTGATCACCTGCAGGTGTGCTGACGTACCTTAATTACCTGGTAAGGATCCTGGGTAGTTTAGTTTGTTGTGGGCGACCATTTTGGGAACGGTAGTCCTATTGGGACCTCCATTTTGTGAAAGGACAAAGTCCTAACAAAATCTCTGCCCTCACATATCTCCCATTCAGGACCATGCCCTGAGGTTTATCACATATATATATATATATATATATATATATATATATATATATATATATATATATATATATATATATATATATATATATTAGTATTTCCAAATAATTTGCAAGATAAATCTCCCTGTATAAGTGAATCCCAGTCTGAGGCTACTGACCACTGAGAACACTACAGTACCTCACTGAGGAATTAACTCAGAGGGTTGCCGCGATTATCCTTTCCTACAGTATTTTTGATATTGTATTGCTACGATACTAGTTATCGTCAGTGGCGGCTGGTGGCCAAAATTTTTGGGGGTTCACCGCAGTGAGGGGGTGGCCTCCGGGGGAGTGGGGTCCAGCGTGCCAATTTCACTGCACTGTCCAGTGGATCTGTTTCTTGTATTACTTTATTTAAAGTCAGGAATGTCAGCCATCATGTCTTTTTCAATTGATAACATAGCTAAAACATTTAATCGTTCGGTTTTCATACTGTTTCTCAAGAAGGTTTTTATGTTGAGAAACACCTTTCTGCCTCTGCTGTAGCCATCGGAGTGGTAAAAACTTCAGTAGTTTTGTAATCTCAGGAAATGTTCTGCCCAAGTTGTTATATATCATCAGTTCAAGCATACTTAATGCATTTTCAGCATTTTAAAATCTTCTGTTTGATACACTGTTTGTAAGTCAATGCATAAGGAAGTCTTACTAAACATTGAATATGCATGAACTGTTTCCTCTAGTACAGAGGTTGGCAACTGGCGGCCTCTGGGCAAATGGCGGCCCATTTGAGGTTTGGTGGAGGCCCCTCTGAGTTTCTTTATCAATGTATTACATTTTAATAAAACATTAATTAGATCCGCTACCTTGTCATAAAACCACGGCACTTGCGCAGCTCCAAGGTACGTGAGAGAGCATGCAGCCAAAGTCACGTGGAAGTATGTAATGTTAAATGGGAATAGCTAGCTAAATGGTAAAGGCACTACTGTTTTGATTTATGTCTGTATGAATGTATTTATTTATTTATTTATTTACAGTTGGGGAATAGTTTTTGATGATTGCCCAACATGTCTAACACTCAAACCTGCATTTGTGTGTTATGGCTGCTTTTGGAGGGAATCCACGTACCTTCAAAATACTATTTGCGCACTTATTTTTCGTTGGAGTTTTTTTTTTTTTTGAGAAAGACAGAAGTAATAGGCAGCTAGTAAATGTAAATAAAACCCATTTAAATAGTTATTTATCTTTGCTGTTGCACAGATTAGTGTTAAACACTGTTTGAATTCTGTGTGGTTTTACATTGTGAATACTGTGTGGTTTAATATTGTTGACTGAAAAGACGATAGCAGCGGGATAGCGGTAATGTCTTTGTTCAAAGATTTTCATTTTTATTTCTTTTATTTGTAATACAGTATTATTTTACTCCATGCTTTGCCCAGTGTGTTTCTGTAAGTTTGTTGGTATTGTGTAGGTATTACAACCTGATAACTAAGTTAAAAATTGTTCAGTTTTGTAGTGGCGGCCCACACGCTGTTTTGTGGGCAACCACAGCAGCCCCTGGCTACGTTGAGGTTGCCAACACCTGCTCTAGTACACCGTCCAGGAAAGCTACCTGATATTCATCAAAATGGTCACTCTGCAGCAATTTTGCAGAGACAAGGTGCTTTCTGAAGGAAAACCGTTCCTTTGTGTGAGAGATAATGATGTCACAAATTTGCAAAGCAGCTGTGTCATAATCTTCTGTGGTATTCGGGCCCCTTGGGTCTTGTTGCCATTGGTGGCAGGTTCTCAGGGAGGCTGGATTCCAGGGCTCCAACAGATGCTCGGATGTCCTGAATGAACAAACTGAGTTACCGCTTCATTTGCATCAACAGGTGTAATATTCCTTGCCTGGAGTTTCCCATACAAAATATCCACCTCCACCATTATCTTTTGGAACTAGTATAGGAAGTACAGAAACTCTCTGTCCATCAGGCTATGGCAAAAATCATGAGCTTCTCTAACTGTGACACTGTCTCCTGAATCACTAATTGTTTGAAAGCACTCTAACAGGTGATTGTGCTGTTCAAACACTGTCCTCTCTGCTCCACACAAAGGAGCAGTTGGTTGTCTTTTCTTCACTTCATTCAAAACAGCAGTTTTCTTTGGAGAGCGAGAGAAAAAAGTTGAAAAACAAGAGAGGGTCTGGAAAAAAATAAAGCCTCTGAAACTTGACTCGCTGCTGTCCCATTATTAGATTGAGTTGATGGGCACAGCAATGGACATCATGTGCATTTGGATATTTTTCCCTTACAAACTTCTGGACCCCACCAGTCTCGCCACGCATTCCACTTGCTCCATCGTAGCTCTGTGCAATTATTTTAGCCTTTTCACTTTCATCTGTGAATATGACATTGAGCTGTTGCATAATGGCAGTGGAAATAGCTTCAGCATTTTGCAACTCAGTAAACCCCTAAAATCGCTCAACAACACGTCCAGTTTTGGGAACAATGCACCTACAACTAGTACACGTTGGGAAATATTTGTAATGTCACTGGTTTCATCAACTTGACTAGCGACATAATCAGGTCTGTTTCAGTTCTTTCAGAGGTGACCAGAACTGAACACAATATTCTAGATGAGGTCTTACTAATGCATTGTAAAGTTTTAACATTACTTCCCTTGATTTAAATTCAACACTTTTCACTACACTTGGCCTTTTTTTTATAGCTTCCCCACATTGTCTAGATGAAGACATTTCTGAGTCAACATAAACTCCTAGGTCTTTTTCATAGATTCCTTCTTCAATTTCAGTATCTCCCATATGATATTTCTAATGCACATTTTTATTGCCCGCATGCAGTACCTTACACTTTTCTCTATTAAATATAATTTGCCATCTGTCTGCCCAGTTCTGAATGCTGTCTAGATCATTTTGAATGACCTTTGCTGCTACAACAGTGTTTGCCACTCCTCCTATTTTTGTGTCGTCTGCAAATTTAACAAGTTTGTTTACTATACCAGAATCTAAATCATGAATGTAGATTAGGATAACTTGTACCGTGAACTTTGTGTTTGTCTTTGTCTGGAGCACCTGCATCACCCTTTCACTACGCACTGCAACCCACACGTTCACACGTGGTGTCAGTACGGGAGATGGACGTTGCCACGCTTACTGCGCTGTTGCAAGCGCTGGAACAGAGACGGGAGATGGAGGAGAGACAAAGAGAGGAGAGATACACAGCGCTGATAGAGAGGGTCGGGCTCGGGAACGCACGCCAGGCACCAGCGGTACCAGTGATGTCTCCCCCTAAGGCACGGGTGCAAAAGATGACAGCAGAGGATGACCCCGAGGCGTACTTGGTTGCCTTTGAGCGGTTGGCCACCACTGCGCAATGGCCAAAGGAGTACTGGGCCAGTCAATTGGGTCCCTGTCTGAGTGGGAGGCCAGGCAGCATAAGCCATGACTGACGAGGAGGCTAGCCAGTACAACCTAGTCAAGCGGGCCATCCTCCAACGCCTCAACATCACGGGGAAACCCATCGGCTGCGCTTCCAGGAATACCGAGACCACGGGAGACCTGTTCCCAGGGTGGTCACCCAGAAACTGTGTGACCACATGGTGCACTGGCTTAGCCCCTGCACAAAAGACCGGGTGCACAGATGGGCGAGGCAATAGTCCTGAGCAGTTCTGCCATGTGGTTGGCACGGAGACACAGGACTGGATACGGCCACAACCCAGACACCCTGGAGGCTGCCAAAAACTGGCAGAGGACTTTGAGGAATCCCGGGTCTCCATCAAAACCGGACTACTGACCCCTCTTCTTCCTCTCAACAGCCGAGGAGCAGCAGCCGCAGTACCACCAACACCTCCTCCTCCCCTGGGACCCCGACCGGCAAACCACCAATCCCATTGGGCCGACCCACCTCCTTACCATGGAGGCACCGGTTGGCCCCCAGCTGGGGTAGATTTGCTACCACCGACCCGCTGCCTTATCAGCAGCGGGACAGATCGCTAACCCCAGTGCCTTCTGCCCCTAGTATCATCTGTTTTAGGTGCCATGAACCAGGACACATCGCCTGCATGTGCCCCTCGGCAATGGAGTGCAACGTGGCGACATGCTATCTGGCATCTGGAAGCAGGTAAGGAACGGGAAATGGTCGGAGGCCTTGTATTATTGATGTGGTGGTTGGTAATGTGAGTACCCATGCTTTAGTGGACTCAGGTGTGCACAGACCTTAATTCAAACGTCTCTCTTAGGCTGTATGTCGTGGCAGCCACAAAGGCAAGGTGGCGATCTCCTGCACCCATGGAGACACACGTGACATATCCCACCCCTAAAAGCATACGCGGTCGATAGATCAGACACAACGCCACCTCACAGTGGGGGGTGGTGGAAAGGCTGCCACCCCATAATTCTGGGCCAGGACTGGCCACAGTATCGGGTAATTAATCCAAAAGGCAGTCCCACCGCACACCGTAACGTGGCAGACAGAGCAGGGGAAACGATTGGTGAGATTTTTCCCCTGCAAGCTGTCCTGTTCTCTTCCCTTTTTCGTCCTAGGAAAACAAAGAAAGAGAGGCGGATCGAAAAATGGGAAGGTGTGTCTCTGAAACGAGGCTAGGGCCTGGTGGGAGAGAATGCGGATGGTATCAAACGCCACTCAAAGGGGGTCGGTACGCAGCGTGACCGAGAGGGCGAGGTTACTGGGCCATCCAGGGCAGACGTTACTCAAGCCCCTCTCAATGTACCGAACATGTGGGGCTCAAGCGCGGACCTAGTGTGGAACCTGAAAAACGACCCCACACTGGTGCACGATTGGGGACAAGTCCGGTCTATTGAAGGTAAGGATGTTGAAGGCGCTGGGGCACTGGTATATCCGCACTTCATTATTAAGGGGCAATTACTGTATAGGGTAAACCCTGGCCCAGGCACAGAACAGCCTATAACACAATTGATGGTTCCTCCATCCTGTCGGCCTGAGGTCATGAGGCTGGCGCATGACATCCCCTTTGCAGGACACTTGGGAGCCGACAAGACGAGGGAACGCATATTGGCTCGATTTTATTGGGTAGGGCTTCATAGTGAAGTTCAAAATATGTAGCCACATGCCCAGACTGCCAGCGAGTAGCGCCGGGTCGAGTGAGCCCCGCCCCTTTGGTCCCACTGCTAATCATTTCCACTCCCTTTGAGCGCATTGCAATGGACATAGTGGGCCCTTTGCTACCTTCTGACTCCGGGTATATACACATATTAGTAGTGGTGGATTATGCAACGCGATATCTGGCGGCAGTTCCTTTGAGGTCCACGAAAAGCCGCTGCAATAGCCAAAGAGCTAGTGCAGATTATGTCGAGTAGGGATCCCCAAAGAGATACTGACTGATCATGGAACTAACTTTCTGTCTCAAACGCTACAGCAGGTGTATAAAATATTAAAAAATACGTCCCATCCGGACATCTGTTTATCATCCACAGTCGGACGGTTTGGTGGAACGTTTTAACCAAACATTAAAGCAGATGCTGAGACGATTTTGTGAATCAGGGCAGAAACATTGGGCACGCTTCTCCCCTACCTCCTTTTTGCAGTGAGAGAGGTGCCGCAGAGTTCGACAGGTTTCTCCCCTTGAGCTCTTGTACGGTCGACAGCCTCGCGCATCCTCGATCTGTTGAGAGGGGGGGAAAGAACACAAAGGCTCGTCCAAAAACGTAGTGCAGCATGTGCTCCTACCCGTGATCGCCTGGATTTCGCCGGTCGCTTGGCCCAGGACAATCTAAAATCGCTCAGCACCGCAACAGCAGCATTACAACCAAAATGCACGGATTCGACCTCTCGCCAGGAAACAAGGTAATGCTGCTTCTTCCCACGCCGGAATCCAAGCTAAATGCTGAATGGCAGGGACCATATGAGGTGATTCGGGCTGCCGGGGAAAGTAAATTATGAAATTCGGCAGCCCGATCGCCGAACGGAATAGGAAATTTATCATGTCAATTTATTAAAGCCCTGGCAGGCAAGGGAAGCCTTATTTATAGCCCCAGGCGGTAGAGGATGATTTTTGGACCCTGTATAGAGGCTCCTAGCATACAGAACATTCCGATGGGGGGAACAGTTTACTCCCAGATCAGCAGAGAGATCTCTGCGCAGGTTAATTGAGGGAGTTCAGGGATGTTTTTTCTGATGTGCCCGGAGAACTAATCTCGTTGAATATGACATTATCTCTCCCCAGGTGTCACAGTGCGAGAGAGGACCCTACCGATCCCGGAAAGTCGACGAGGTAGCGTCACAGAAAGAGGTGATGGCGCTCGAACTTTGGGGTGATTGAGCCTTCCAGGAGCAGAGTGGTGCAGTCCAATTGTGATAGTGGCTGCAAAGGACGGCACCAACCGCTTCATTTGATTTCCGCAAGGTAAACACTATTGCCAAGTTCAATGCATATCCCATGCCTCTGGTCGGCGAGCTTCTCGACAGACTGGGGAACAGCGTTCATTTCGACTTTGGACCTGATGAAGGGATACTGGCAGATCCCTTAACCCGCAGATCACGGAGAAAACTGCATTTTCTACCCCTGATGGAAACTGCATTTTCTACCCCTGATGGTCTGTTTCATTTCACAACCATGCCGTTTGGGCTACATGGTGCGCCCAATGCCTTTCAGAGACTAATGGACCAGGTTTTACACCCACATCGTGAATATGCAGCAGCATATATTGATGATGTGGTGATTTACAGCTCCACCTGGCGGGAGCATTTAAGCTAGGGTCGCAGCCGCCTTGCAGTCTCTGAGGGTAGCCCGCTGACAGCCAACTTGGGTAAATGTGCATTTGTCAAAGAAGAAACCCAATATTTAGGATTTATTATGGGACATGGGCAGGTGAAACCTGTCGCCACCAAAGTCCAGGCTTTGATGGACGCGGCAATCCCGAAAACCAAGTCCCAGGTGAGGTCTCTCTTGGGGTTGGCCGGTTATTACCGTCGATTCATCCCCGAGTACGCCACAGTGGTCAACCCTCTAGTGAACCTCAGTAAAAGAGCCCACCAAATTTAATTAAATGGACAGGAGAATGTCAGGGGCCTTTGATACCATTAATAACGACTCTGCCAAGCCCCCCGCCCTATCACACCAGATTTTGATAAGGAATTCCTCCTCCACACCAACGCCGGATGTTGGTCTGGGGCGGTCTTGTCCCAGCGGCCGATGGAGTAGAACACCTATCCTGTATATAAGCAAAAAATGCTCCCTCGGGAGCGCAACTACTCCGTCATAGAAAAGGAATGTCTGGCCATTAAATGGGCCACTCAGACCTTACGCTTATTACCTCTTGGGTCATTCATTCAATCTTGTCACTGACCCGCCCACTCTGATGGTTAAGCACGATGAAGGATAGCAGCGCCAGGATAACTTCGGTGGTATCTGGCGCTGCAACCGGTAGGGGGGTGTAATGGGCAAGATTCAGCCGAAAGTGTTCCTTCGGCTCCACTCTGAGCGGTGGGATATGATAGGCAGATGAATCTGAATCAACAATCTCCCTCTCGACCTGTACGAGAGCACTGTACAGCAGGAATTGCGTGCCCCCGTGCACTGAATGTTTTCGGCAGTTCATTCGGGGGCAGTCGAAGCCGGCCATTCAGGAAAGGGATGGTGTCATACCAGGAGTTCCCGCCCTAGTACGGGTAAGCAAAGTTTCATTCATGAATTGGGGAGACGTGATTGAACTAGCTATCGAGGGGCGGGGCTGAGGGTACTTTAGGGGACGTGACACCATAATCGGTTCCTTTGTTGTGGTTGATGGGAGGAAACGAGGACTGTTTGGAAGGAGAGTTTAGTGTTTTGTTTGTTTTGCAACCGTGTGTGTTTTGTCTGTCAGACTGATTAGGCACGGATCTGGGAGCTGCAGCCTGAGACCAGCGATTCACCTGGACTTCACCGCACCTGCACTTAACCGGCATCACTGTATCCAGCACCGCACCTGCACCCGAGCACGCACTGTCCAGAGACGTGTCTGTGTTTGTGTTGTGTTTGTGTTTTTGGAATTATTATTTCGGGACTACAACCCCTTGTTTTGGCGCTGGCAATACCCATTGCTGGGTAGAGCCAGCTTTATTATTTAAACCCGTATTTGTCTGGAGCACCTGCATCACCCTTTCACTACGCACTGCAACCCACATGTTCACAAGGCGCAAAAAAATTACATCCCAAAAGTAGACAAATCTAAATCTAAAACAAAATGGCCAAAATGGTTTAACAGATCAATTAAAAAAAAATATTCAGTGAAAAAAAGGCACTTACAGACCGTTTAAAAGGACCAAAAACAAAAAGTACACAGAAAGAGTACTTGGAACTGCAAACACAAGTCAAAAGGAAGTTAGAAATGCCAAGAGAGAGATAGAAATCAATATTGCTAAGGGGCTAAAACCAATTCCAAAATGTTTTTTTTTCCAATATTATAACAGCAAGAGAACATTCAAAGAGGAGGTTAAATGTCTGAGAGAAACAAATGGCAAAAAATCATAGACGAAGAAAAAAAATAGCAAATATATTAAATGATTACTTTTCACAGGTTTTTACAAAGGAGGACACGGACAACACGCCCCACATGTCAACCTGTTCCTATCCGGTTTTAAATGACTTTAGCATAACAGAGGCAGAAGTGTTAAAGGGACTTAGAGCTCTTAAAATAAACAAATCCCCTGGGCCGGATGATATCCTCCCAATAGTACTCAAAGAAATGAAAGAAGTTATTTACAAACCGCTAACCAAGATCATGCAACAGTCTCGACACAGGGGTTGTACCGACAGACTGGAAAATTGCAAACGAATACCGATCCACAAAAAAGGGAGACAAAACCGAACCAGGTAACTACAGACCAATAAGCCTGACTTCTATTATATGTAAACTTATGGTAAATATAATAAGATCTAAAATGGAAAATTACCTATATGGTAACAATATCCTGGGAGACAGTCAGCATGGTTTTAGGAAAGGGAGATCATGTCTAACTAACCTGCTTGACTTTTTTGAGGATGCAACATTGAAAATGGATAATTGCAAAGCTTTTGACAAAGTCCCGCATAAAAGATTAATTCTCAAACTGAACGCAGTAGGGATTCAAGGAAATGCATGCACATGGGTTAGGGAGTGGTTAACATGTAGAAAACAGAAAGTACTGATTAGAGGACAAACCTGAAAATGGAGCGAGGTAACCAGTGGTGTACCACAGGGATCAGTATCAGGTCCTCTGCTATTCTTAATCTACATTTGTGATTTAGATTCTGGTATAGTAGGCAAAAATAGGAGGAGTGGCAAACACTGTTGCAGCAGCAAAGGTCATTCAAAATGATCTTGACAGCATTCAGAACTGGGCAGACACATGGCAAATGACATTTGATAGAGAAAAGTGTAAGGTACTGCATGCAGGCAATAAAAATGTGCATTAGAAATATCATATGGGAGATACTGAAATTGAAGATGGAATCTGTGAAAAAGACCTAGGAGTTTACGTTGACTCAGAAATGTCTTCATCTAGACAATGTGGGGAAGCTATAAAAAAAGGCCAACAAGATGCTCGGATATATTGTGAAAAGTGTGGAATTTAAACCAAGGGAAATAATGTTAAAACTTTACAATACATTAGTAAGACCTCATCTAGAATATTATGTTCAGTTCTGGTCACTACACAAAAAAAGGATATTGCTGCTCTAGAAAGAGTGCAAAGAAGAGTGACCAGAATTATCCCGGGTTTAAAAGGCATGTTGTATGCAGACAGGCTAAAAAAAAAGTGAATCTATTCAGTCTTGAACAAAGAAGACTACGCAGATCTGATTCAAGCATTCAAAAAATCCTAAAAAGGTATAAAGACAATGTCGACCCAGGGACTTTTTTGAGCTGTAAAGAAACAAGGACCAGAGGTCACAAATGGAGATTAGATAAAGGCGCATTCAGAACCGAAGTTACTGAGGCACTTTTTTTACACATAGAATTGTGAGGGTCTGGAACCAACTCCCCAATAATGTTGCTGAAGCTAACACCCTGGGATCCTTCAAGAAGCTGCTTGATGAGATTCTGGGATTAATAAGCTACTTAACCAAACGAGCAAGATGGGTTGAATTGCCTCCTCTAGTTGTAAACTTTCTTATGTTCTTATGTTCTTATGTTCTTATGTAATCTGTTCCTTTGATGTGGTTACCGAAAGGACCCGTATAGGAGATGGAAGTAATTTATTATCATGAGGGATTCGTGTTTTGTTTGTTTTGTTGTTCTTTGTCATTTTATTGTTAGACGGCTAAATACTAACCGGGAGCTGTCGCTACAAGCCAGCACCAAACCCGGACTACACTGCACTACTGAATCACAAACGGTTGTTTTTTTACAACACCTGCACAACAACACTCACTATCTGGAGGAGTGACCGTGTCTGTGTTGTGTGTTTGTTATTAGTATCTTATTATTTCGGGACTGAAACCCTGGTTTTGCACGGAGCGATACACATTGCTGTGCATATTATTTAAGTGTTGTTGACACGCAACCCAACCAAATAAAGGAGCTGTTTTATTGAACTTTCACTGTGTTGTGTGTGTTATTCCTGAGCACTGCACCAACTACACCTGCGCACTGCAAACCACCTGTCACACGTGGTGTCAGAAATGGGACCATGGACGTCACAGCACTGTCCGTGTTAATGGAAGCACTGGACCAGAGGTGAGAGGAGGAGAGAAAGAGAGATGAGAGGCATCAGAAACACACCTCCACTACCAACAGGACCCGGCGCAGAAAATGACAACGGAGGACGACCCAGAGGGATACCTGGTCACTTTTGAATGGCTGGCTACTGTCGCATCATGGCCTTGAAAATACTGGGCTAGCAAGCTGGGCTCCTGCTTAATCAGGGAAGCCCAAGCAGCCTACCAGGCCATGACCAATGAAGAAGCCAGCCAGTACGACCTGGTCGAACAGGCCATCCTCCAACGTCTGAACATCACAGGGGAAACACATCGGATGGGCTTCAGGGAGTACCTGCGGACACCGGAGACCCACCCCAGGGTGGTTGCCCAGTGGTTGTGCGACCACATGGTGCATTGGCTCTGCCCCCACAAGAAAATGGGGGTACAGATAGGCGAAGCCATTGCTTTGGAGCAATTTTGTCATTTGGTCATTGACAAGACCAAAGCCTGGATATGGCGCGACAACCAGGTCAGCCTGGAAGCCGAGATCCGACTGACAGAGGACTTTGAGGACTCCGTGATCTCCTCTCTGATCAGCCTACGGACCCCTCTCTCACCACCGAGCAGCAGGGGACTGGCTCCACCTCCACCATCACCCCTCATCACAATGTAATCCAGACCTCCCAGATCACCAACCCCAATGGGCAGCCCAACCTCCCTACCATGGAGGCGACGGCTGGCCCCCAGCTAGGGTAGATTCAATGCTCCTGACCCGCTACCTTATCAGCAGCGGGACAGATATGTAACCCCATTGCCTTCTGCCCCTCCTCCTACTACCCATGCATTAGTGGACTCAGGGTGTGGGCAGACCTTAATTCGGACAGCTCTCTTAGGCGGTGTGTCATGGCAGCCACAAGGCAAGGTGGCGATCTCCTGTATCCATGGAGACACAGCGGCATACCCACACTAAAAACATACATATCGGTAGAACCGATACAGCACCACCTCATAGTGGACCGGACCCCATAATTCTGGGCTGGGACTGGCCAAACTTCAAACAATTAATTAAAAAGGCAGTCCCAACTGCATATGTAACAGTGGCAGACACAGCAGGGGAAATGATTGGTGACATTTTCCCCCTACAGGTCCGGTCTATTGAAGGTAAGGATGTTGGGGTGCTGGTATATCCGCACTTCATTATCAAAGTGCAATTACTGTATAGGGTGAACCCTGCCCTGGGCACAGGACAGCCTGTGACACAATTGATGGTTCCCCCGTCTTGTCGGCCCGAGGTCACGAGGCTGGCGCATGATATCCCTTTTGCGGGGCACCTCGGAGCTGATAAAACAAGGGAACGCATATTGGCTCGATTTTATTGGGTAGGGCTTCATAATGAAGTGTCAAAATATATAGCCACATGCCCAGACTGCCAGCGAGTAGTGCCGGGTCGAGTGTGCCCTGCCCCTTTGGTCCTAATCATTTCCACCCTTTGAGCGCATTGCAATGGACATAGTGGGCCCTTTGCTATCATTTCCATATGCACATTTGAGAGCAAGGCAGTTCCATTGAGGTCCACTAGTGCAGCTGCAATATCCAAGGAACTATTGCAGATTATGTCGAGAGTAGGGATTCCCAAAGAGATGATCATGGAACTAACTTTTTGTCTCAAACTTTACAGCAGGTGTATAAAATATAAAAAATACATCCCATCCAGAAATCTGTTTATCATCCACAGACGGACGGTTTGTTGGAACTTTTTAATCAGACATTAATGCAGATGCTGAGACGGTTTGTGAACCAAGAGCAGAAACATTGGGCAATGCTCCTCCCCTACCTCCTTTTTGCAGTGAGAGAGGTGCCACAGAGTTCGACAGGGTTCTCCCCCTTCGAGCTCTTGTACGGCCGACAGCCTCACGGCTTCCTCGATCTGTTGAGAGAGGGGTGGGAAGAGCACAAAGGCTCGTCCAAAAATGTAGTGCAGCATGTGCTCCTACTCTGTGATCGCCTAGATTTGGTCAGTCGTTTGGCCCAGGACAGTCTAAAATTGGCTCAGCAGTGGCAACAGCTGCATTACACCCAAAATGCACGTATTTGGACCTTTTGACCACAAGACAAGGTTTGAGCATTGCATCACCTCTACACCTGTGCACTGCAAAACACTTTGCCACAGTCATTCAAAGAAATATTCACTTTAAATGAAATGTTTAATGATTTGGGCCTACGCAGTTTCCAAGACTTAAAGGACACCTATTCTCTCCCTGGATCATCATATTTGATGTACTTATGGCTCCATTCAGCTATGTATGCTTGTAGAATACCCCTGGACACTGTCTTACCTTCACATCAAATGCAGACTGGTTTTCTTTGTCCAAAGGGTTAGTGTCTTCTCTTTATGATCTTTTCATCAATAATACTTTAAAACATTTGACAGTCTCAACTATTTGGGACAGAGAACTGGGACATAGGGTGGGAAAATACTTTTATCTCCTCAAACAATTTAGCACACCAACTCATTCATTTTAAGCTTATACATAGAGCTTACACCACTCCACTCAAGTGTTTTCAAATGAAAATATCAACCGATCCTTTTTGTACCATTTGTCAAAAAGGTTAAAATTGGCACTACATTACATATGTTCTGGGAGTGCTCAGTTGTATGTAATTTTTGTCTCTGCTGTGAGAGACTTACTTTAATTTTGTCTCCTTTTTTTCATTTTCCCAGCCAGCCTGTAAATAGTTTGCTGGTTTATTCGATTGGTAATATTATTCTTCTGTAATGATTGAAAAAAATTAAAAATTGTTCACAAAAAAAATGGCAAATAAAAAAGAGCTCAGTTTGATATGTGAAATTTACAGTGGCTCTCAAAAGTATTCACCCCCCTTGGACTTTTCCACATTTTATTGTGTTACAACATGGAATCAAAATGGATTTAATTAGGAGTTTTTGCCACTGATCAACACAAAAAACTCCATAATGTCAAAGTGAAAAATAAAATCTACAAATTTTTCTAAATTAATTACAAATATAAAACAGAAAATAATTGATTGCATAAGTATTCACCCCCTTTGCTATGACACACCTAAATAAGTTCTGGTGCAACCAATTGTCTTTAGAAGTCACAGAATTAGTTGAATGGAGTCCACCTGTGTGCAATTAAGGTGTTTCACATGATTTCAGGTTAAATACACCTGTCTCTGGGAGGTCCCACAGTTGGTTAGTACATTTCCTAACAAAAACTACATCATGAAGACGAAGGAACATTCAAAGCAAATCCAGAATAAGGTTCTTCAAAAGCACCAATCAAAAAAAGCACCAATGAAAAAAAACTCACATCAAATCTCGGCTAGAGTTTGCCAGAAGGCATGTGGGAGACTCTGAGACCAAGTGGAAGAAGAGTCTATGGTCTGAAGAGACCAAAATAGAGCTTTTTGGCCTCAACGCTAAGCGCTATGTTTGGCGAAAGCATGATGCTGCCACCACCATGCTTCACGGTAGGGATGGTGTTCTCAGGATGGTGTTCTCATATATGATATATATATATATATATATATATATATATATATATATATATATATATGGTGGATGTAATAAACGAGAACCAAAATGGTGCGTTTTTTTTCCTCTTCACTTTACAACGCCATTTCCATGTTTGTTTTATTGGAAGTGTTTAAAGTTCAATTTCAGTTTTTGTTTACTTATTCAGCTAGAAAAAGGAACAAGTAAACCTTGTGTTATTACCTTGTGTCTATGGCCACTGTTTACTGTGATGAAATGGCAAGCAAAGAATGAAAAAAAGTAAAAAAAAAAAATAAAATACGGTTTCAACTTTATGTGTTATTTATTTTGTGAATAAACAAAACAACATTTAATTTGAACTGCTATTTCACATCCTTTGTTTTGCAGTTAATCCACTGGGGTACAGTAAGGCCAGCACAATGTATTCTTTACTCCTGGGATTTTTTTTTTTTTACTATAACATGTTACATATTGTAACGTCTTGCTGTATAATAAAGACACACACACACAGGGGCCACGATGATGCCTTTATTGAGGCTGTGTGGTCCAGTGGTTAAAGAAAAGGGCTTGTAACCAGGAGGTCCCTGGTTCAAATCCCACCTCAGCCACTGACTCCTTGTGTGACCCTGAGCAAGTCACTTAACCTCCTTGTGCTCCTTCTTTTGGGTGAGACGTAGTTGTAAGTGACTCTGCAGCTGATGCATAGTTCACACACCCTAGTCTCTGTAAGTCACCTTGAATAAAGGTGTATTTTTTTTTTTTTGAAAACAAATGAATAACTAAACGAATATTTCAATTATGAGTGAATATCCAAACATGAAAATCCTGTGTTCGTCCCAGCACTATGTTGAATATATAATTAGATATTCCATGTTGAATCACGATTTGAAAGCTGGTTCTCTGATATATGCAAAAATAAAATATGACATGCAGATGGATGGATGTACGGACCGACAGACACCCCCATATATCCCCAGCATCTGATGCTAAATAATGTTAATGCCAAGTTTCATAGCAATTGGATAAGGTCTTCTCCATGAATAATACATGTTTCTCAGTAGCTCAGTAGGGCCACAAAACTTATTATGTTATACAGTCTCACATTAAAGACCAAATACTGCACCCACCCACACACACACACACACTGCACCTTCAGACTTGTATTTGAGCAATAACAGGAAGTGAACTTCCCCGTATTGCTGCAGGTTTTTATCTAAAAGAGAAAGGATGTGGTCTGAGACTGAGAACAGTGCGAGCAAGCAAGAGAGAGAGAGAGAGAGAGAGAGAGAGAGAGAGAGAAAATATTTGAAAAGTAGTTGAAAAGGAGTCCTCTCTTGTTTTTCTTTCTGTGTATTTTGAGAGAGATTTCAAGAATTTAAGTTCCTTTGGAAAGCCGGTTGCCGTAGCAACGTGGAGGATGTTTTGATATTAGAGAAACAGAAGGCGATGGAGGAAGAGGAGAGCGAGACTACTTCCTGGTAAGATATGGAAATGCGTGCTGAGCAACCGTTTATTTTCAGCCTATTCACACTAAAGTTCATTCAGACTGTTTGAAGCCAATAGGAACAGTCTAAACTGAATCTCTTTCAGAGTTTATTTTAATCAAATCTTGAGAGATTTGCAGTTCAAACTGATATCAGTTCAGTGCAAAGCAAAATCTGTTTTGAAAACCAAGTTCACTACCTGGTCATTCATCATGCTAAATTCAAAAGTAAAACTAGAAGACGTCTCATAGCTTTAGTCATCCTGTTCAGTTGTGTAATAGGAGTGTGATGGTCATTCAAAAAAGAGTCCAAACAAACTGAACTGGATTCATTAAAAGCGTCACGGCGAAAAGGCCTTTCATTTTGCTGCAATAGGACTGAGTCATAATGTGACTTGAGTACATCTGACTCAGGAGTAACTGGACCTGAAGCTACGTTTCCATCTGTCATTGGTATTGACTTGAAAGCGATCTGAAACCAGGCTCGGTCATTTCCATTAGATCATATTGATTCCAAGCAGGGCTGGCAGAACTCTCCACACTGCTGGTGGAAGTGACCTTATTAGCCTCTAATTGTGAAGGAAGGAAGGAAGGAAAAAGCTATGTAAGCCTTAACATGAAGGCTGTGAATTAACTGCCAGGAATAGATTGAAGGTAACTTAAATAGCAAATGAATACACAGGGGACTGTTTGTTTGTCTGGTTGCAGATGGAACTGATGAGGGTTAATGGTGGTATAATTTGACACAGACATCCTCAGATACAATGTACATGCAATTGAACAGAAGGGCCAGAAATGAGAGGCTAGTGTATTAGCTTGCTGTCCATCTGTGCCACCTAGACCCCCAAGATTGTAACCCAGACCTCCAGAGAAAGGTGAAGGGCAGGAAATAGCAGCTAGAGAATTAGCCCGCTGTCTGTCTGCATTACTTGGCTTTGAGCTTGTTGGAAAATTCGAAGTGCTGGGAGCGAACAATCTTATTCATTCCATTTACTATATAATGTCATTAATAGGCATATGGGCTTTTACTTCATTTGCATGGTATTCTATGACATTGTCGTTTGTCCTTTGAATTTATATATAAGCCCATGTGCCTCCGGGTCACAATACAGGAGCCCCCATGGTTGAAGATGAGTACAAATGCAAGGCATGGGGGGAGGAGAGGTTTATAAGTAATACATTAAAACGCTTTCAAACAGTCCTGAAAGTTTTGTGAATTTTAAAAAAGTGTAACACACAACAAACTTTACAATGCATTAGTAAGACCTCATCTAGAATATTGTGTTCAGTTCTGGTCACCTCGTTACAAAAAGGATATTGCTGCTAATTCTGCGACCAGAATTACCCCAGGTTTAAAAGGCATGTTGTATGCAGACAGGCTAAAATAATTGAATTTATTCAGTCTTGAACAAAGAAGACTACGCGGCGATCTTATTCAAACATTCAAAATTCTAAAAAGTTATTGACAATGTCTACCCAGGGGACTTTTTGAGCTGAAAAAAGAAACAAGGACCAGGGGTCACAAATGGAGATTAGATAAAGGGGCATTCAGAACAGAAAATAGGAGGCACTTTTTTACACAGAGAATTGTGAGGGTCTGGAATCAACTCCCCAGTAATGCTGTTGAAGCTGACACCCTGGGAGCCTTCAAGAAGCTGCTTGATGAGATTCTAGGATCAATAAGCTACTAACAACCAAACAAGCAAGATGGGCCGAAAGGCCTCCTCTCGTTTGTAAACTTTCTTATGTTCTTATGTTCTTAACTGTAATACATTTCAACAGTCCATAGAGCTTTGTGAATTTAAAAAAGTGTAACACAATTGCACTGCCCTCTTTTTCTCTCTCAGGTCTCCAGTGCAGAGAGAGAGGCTCTTCACTTTTACAAACATCTCCGATATCTCAGGGGTAAGTGACCCCTCTTATTGACTCATTTAAAAGCCTGCTGTGGTTTCGGGTGACAATGCGGAGCCTCTTACAAGTGAACGTAACTAACAAAATGTTGTAGTAAATATGCATTTTTATTTTAAAACCTGATATTACTACACTACATTAAGGAAATCCTTGTTTGCAATCCACTCTTTCACAATGTTGCACTTGCTTGGTCACCTAGGTGATTAACCAACCATCTGTGTCTCCAATTGACTGCCATTCTTCAGCCAGTAACATGACCCATGACACTGCTGAGGTGAAATGACCTACGAGATGCAAGCGTAACAGATTTCCTGTGCGTAAAGTTTGTTAACGGATAACTTTATTTAAACTAGTGTAGTACTAGACATGTTTATAATGCAAAATAAATGCTTGCTGTAACGTGTTTCTTTCAAAACTGCACAATTGAGACCAGTGTAGCAAATTGAAGTACAAAGCGGGTGAGAATTACAGAGCTATTCTGATAGATACAAAACTGCTTTCAGTTCACTTTAAGCAGTGCACTGTTTCTAAAAAGAAAACCTATTTCCAGGAGTTGACCTGGTTTCTTTTTCGAGATACAGTTTGGTCAAGTCTTTGGTCTTTGACTTGCATGACTGAATGTCAGCTTCTAATATTGCTATGCCGCATTTCTAAAGAATGTTTATGTCAGGAGGAAGTGTGTTTGAAAACAAACAGTGGTGGTAGGCTTTTGATGGCATGATTAGTACACTCATTTCTATTGTAATCTATTACTGTGTTTGTGGTGTGATTTACTACATAGTTAAGGATGCAACAATCTACTATTCCTTTCTATTTAAATACACCACTATAGCAGGTGTAGATAGATTGGGTTGTATTATTATTGCAAAGCCATTCAGTTTGCTGATCAATCGGGAAGGATTGATCATTAATACCACTCCCTTTCATATCTTGGCCGCTGAATACAAACATGTTGCTTAAATATATTTATAATATACTACAAATGTATTTTGTAAATCAACATATTGACATTTATACATTTTATTTTTCTAAATTATATTCAAAATACATTGTAAAATATGTTATAAATAAATGTATTCACATTAATATATTTAAAAGTGTATGCAGTGTTTTCAAACAATATATTTATATATTGCATATAATGGGAGACTGCGACGGTCAGGCAGCACTAAATTTAAAACAAGAAGGCTTCATAAGTTTATCCATGTACAGCAGATAAAAACACAGACACTGTGATTTTAATTCGGTAAATAAGTTTATTCTTGACGGAACAAATATGGTCGTTAATCAATCTTTCTGTAGATACCGAAGTGTTACAGATACCTCATAAAAAATAACTGGGTTAAGCCTAGTATTTAGAAGAAAAAAAAGAGAGGTCAATAAGAATCAAGGACACAATAGGCTGTTCATATTTTAAGTCACCTTATATTTAAACTGTATGCCCACCAATATGAAAAAAGAATGATATTGTAAAAATGTATTTCCAGTTTATTAGTGTTTTTTTTTTACTTTCATAGCTCTATTTTCAGCAACAATTCCATAGCTTTTTAATTGGAAGCAGCAGTTTTTGTAACGTCTCATAGTTTCAGAAGAACAATGTTAGCAGGTCTACAGAGAAGCAGCCCAAACACCTGTTGTAATGCAAACAGCCTTTTAGCATATGTTGAAAGCTTTTCATTTTTGTACTTGAGTGTTTTATATACAGTGAATTTTTACAACAAGTTGATTATATTCCGTTATGTTTAAAGATAGTAGTTATTTTTAAGTGAAATTGCGGAATTCCATTCCTTTCTTATTTATTTGCTTCATATCTGTTTGGTGGAACACATGCAAAATATGGTGTGTGTCCAGGCACTTTACATTATGTAATATATTGTGAATACATTATATAATACATATTTAGTAGATATATTGAATAATACATTTCTAAAACATACATGGACAATATAATTGATATATTGTTACCTGAAATTATATTTTAAATATATTTACAATATGTTTAAGCAAATACATTGTAAATATATTTTCCATATGATGAAAACGGGCCAATTTTGTAATTATTATTATTTATTTCTTAGCAGACGCCCTTATCCAGGGCGACTTACAATCGTAAGCAAATACATTTCAAGTGTTACAGTACAAGTAATACAATAATAGCAAGATAAATACAATGACATTGTTAAATATATTTTATATAACGTTACATACATAATACATATATTTTTCCATATATTTTATCATTCCCAAAGACTATGAGTTTTATATGAATAATATGTTTACAAAAATATATTTAATATATATAGATTTTTAGTATGGGATGCTTCACTAATGTGACGTTGGGACTTATTTAACACAAGGCCAGCACCTATTTAGAAGGCTCTCTCAGTCTTCTATAATAATAGGAGCATGCTATAGACCACCAAATTCAGACTCTGAGCAAAATAATCTGTTATACAATGACATTCGAAAAGCGTGTAGAAAAGGAGAAGCCATACTAATGGGGGATTTCAACTTCCCCCATATAAAATGGGAGAACCTGGTGTGGAGCATGACGGACGAAATTAAAATGGTGGAAATGACAAATGACTGTTTCCTAATGCAATTTGTCAAGGCACCGACTAGAGGGGAGGCATGCCTTGATTTAGTCTTTTCAAATAGCGAAGACAGAATAACTAAAAGAGGTCAGAGAGCCATTGGCAAACTCAGACCACAAAATGGTCTAATTTGAAGTATTTTTTAAAACCCCAAAAGTAATAACTAAAGCTAAGGTTTACAATTTTAGAAAAGCAAACTATGAAGGTATGAAACAGAGACTAACAGAAGAAGATTGGAGTAAAATAGAGAAAACATCCACAGAAAAAGGATGGCTGTTTTTTTTAAAATGTAGTACTAGAGGCGCAAAACAATTACATCCCAAAAGTAGACAAATCTAAATCTAAAACAAAATGGCCAAATGGTTTAAAAAATATTCAGTGAAAAAAGGCACTTTTTTCAGAGTGTTTAAAAGGGACCAAAAACAAAGTACACAGAAAGAGTACTTGGACCTGCAAACGCAAGTCAAAAAGGAACTTAGAAAGGCCAAGACAGAGATAGAAATCAATATTGCTAAGGGGGCTGAAACCAATTCCAAAATGTTTTTCCAATATTATAACAGCAAGAGAACATTCAAAGAGGAGGTTAAATGTCTAAGAGACACAAATGGCAAAATCATAGATGAAGAACAAAAAAATAGCAAATATATTAAATGATTACTTTTCACAGGTTTTTACAAAGGAGGACACAGACAACATGCCCCACATGTCAACCTGTTCCTATCCAGTTTTAAATAACTTTAGCATACCAGAGGCAGAAGAGTTAAAGGGACTAGGAGCTCTTAAAATAAACAAATCCCCTGGGCCAGATGAGATCCTCCCAAAAGTACTCAAAGAAATGAAAGAAGTTATTTACAAACCGCCAACCAAGATCATGCAACAGTCTCTTGACACAGGGGTTGTACCGACAGGCTGGAAAATTGCAAACGTAATACCGATTCACAAAAAGGGAGACAAAAATGAACCAGGTAACTACAGACCAATGAGCCTGACTTCTTTTTTATGTAAACTTATGGAAACCATAATAAGATCTAAAATGGAAAATTACCTATAACGTAACAATATCCTGGGAGACAGTCAGCATGGTTTTAGGAAAGGGAGATCGTGTCTAACTAACCTGCTTGACTTTTTTGAGGATGCAACATTGACAATGGATAATTGCAAAGCATACACATGGTTTATTTAGATTTCCAGAAAGCTTTTGACAAAGTCCCGCATAAAAGATTAATTCTCAAACTGAACGCAGTAGGGATTCAAGAAAATGCATGCACATGGATTAGGGAGTGGTGAACAGGTAGAAAACAGAAAGTACTGATTAGAGGAGAAACCTCAAAATGGAGCGAGGTAACCAGTGCAGTACCACAGGGATCAGTATTAGGTCCTCTCCTATTCCTAATCTACATTAATGATTCAGATTCTGGTATAGTAAACAAACTTGTTAAATTTGCAGACGACACAAAAATAGGAGGAGTGGCAAACACTGTTGCAGCAGCAAAGGTCATTCAAAATGATATAGACAGCATTCAGAACTGGGCAGACACATGGCAAATGAAATTTAATAGAGACAAGTGTAAAGTATTGCATGCAGGCAAAAAAATGTGCATTATAAATATCATATGGGAGATAGTGAACTTGAAGAAGGAATCTATGAAAAAGACCTAGGAGTTTATGTTGACTCAGAAATGTCTTCATCTAGACAATGTGGGGAAACTATAAAAAAGGCCAACTAGATGCTCGGATATATTGTGAGAAGTGTTGAATTTAAATCAAGGGAAGTAATGTTAAAACTTTACAATGCATTAGTAAGACCTCATCTAGAATATTGTGTTCAGTTCTAGTCACCTCGTTACAAAAAGGATATTGCTGCTCTAGAAAGAGTGCAAAGAAGAGCGACCAGAATTATCCCAGGTTTAAAAGGCATGTCATATGCAGATAGGCTAAAAAAATTGAATCTATTCAGTCTTGAACAAAGAAGACTACGTGGCGATCTGATTCAAACATTCAAAATCCTAAAAGGTATAGACAATGTCGACCCATTGGACTTTTTTGACTTGAAAAAAGAAACAAGGACCAGGGGTCACAAATGGAGATTAGATAAAGGGGCATTCAGAACAGAAAATAGGAAGCAATTTTTTACACAGAAAATTGTGAGGGTCTGGAACCAACTCCCCAGTACTGTTGTTGAAGCTGACATCCTGGGATCCTTCAAGAAGCTGCTTGATGAGATTCTGGGATCAATAAGCTACTAACAACCAAATGAGCAAGATGGGCTGAATGGCCTCCTCTCGTTTGTAACCTTTCTTATGTTCTTATGTTCTTATGTTCTATATCCTGTCTACCCACAAGCTCAGCTGTAGTCTTTATATATCTTTCTATGGTTTGGGTTTTCCACACAGGAAGTGACCTTGTTTCCTATCCAGGAGGGCAGTCACTCGTGCTCCTTTAGTCTAAAAGAGTCTGAACTGCTCTTGAAACTGGTTAAAACTGAAATGTGACTGTCATTGACAAGTTTGTACATACAGGGTACATATAAGTACATCGAGTGGAATCGTTCATACTGCTACCTATAGATAATGCATACAACAACAGATACATAGTGATTATTGCATTGCCTTGCAGAAAAGTGATCACATATAGATGTTAAAAATAACAAAAAATAAAGAGTGCATACTTATGGCATTGCAAGTACTCAAATGCTATGTTTTATTGTATTCTTTTATTTAAGTCAGTGTTCAGGTGTTTTCACCTGATTTTAGGAGCTGCTCTTCAGTTCTATTTGCCGGTCATAGACATCAGGCTCGATCATCCATATCTAGTACACAACAGCTGTGGCTCCGGTTTCCTTTTGTACAGCAATACAAAGCAGGTTTTCACTGTCTGGCCCTGCCTCTTACTAATAGAAACCCACTGTGGCTGATCAATGTTACCTGTGTCTGTGGCAGGAACTAGAACTGAACAGCATCTCTGGAACTAATATAGTCATATCTGAACACAAACTGAACAAAACACATGTAATCACAACAACAACCACTCAGAATAACTGCAAATGTAACGGGACGGTTTGCAATCACTGTATGTGGTGCTTATTACAATACTGGAGTCACCTGTTTGCAATCACTGCATTGGTGCAATCACCTGTTTGCAATCACTGCATGTGGTGCTTATTACAATACTGGAGTCACCTGTTTGCAATCACTGCATGTGGTGCTTATTACAATACTGGAGTCACCTGTTTGCAATCACTGCATATCCCGGTTTAAAAGGCATATCGTATGCAGACAGGCTAAAAAGAATTGAATCTATTCAGTCTTGAACAAAGAAGACACTGCATCTGATTCAAACATTCAAAATCCTAAAAGGTATAGACAATGTCAACCTGGGGACTTTTTTGACTTGAAAAAACTGGACCAGGGGTCATAAATGGATTAGATAAAGGGCATTCAGAACAGAAAATAGTTTGCAATTTTTACACATAGCATTGTGAGGGTCTTAACCAACAATAATGTTGTTGAAGCTCACCTGTTCCTTCAAGAAGCTGCTTGATGAGATTCTGGGATCAATTACAACAACCAAACGAGAAGATGGGCTGAATGAATCCTCTCGCCAAACTTTCTTATGTTCTTCTTATGTTCTTCTTATTAAAATGAAAACTAAAAATGACATTTTTGTTTTTAAGATGACAGTTTTACTTGGTGTTTTAGTAGATCTTAACACAAGTTATCCACTGTGCCTTCTGCTTCAGCAAAAAGTTAGCAAAACAGATTGTGATTTACACATGAAGAAATTGTACTGATTGAAAGATAAGTATAAAAAATACTTTTATTTTGCTAAGGCATTGTGTATTGTATTATGTTTCTGCCCTTTAAAAACAATGTATAACTAACCACTATTTTATATATATATATAAATATTACAAAAAACTATGCATAAAACATTAAATACAGTGAAAAACAATGCATAATACATTAAATACAAGGCTTGGATGTGAAAATTCTAAAACATTGTGGATGCGTATGTCATATAGAATAATAAAAAGATACAGTGAAAGATACATAAAAATATGTGTATGTCATATATAATCATGAGAATAAGATACAGTGAAAAATCAGAAGTAGCAAAGACACAACAGCTGATAACAGATATCAGGCTTAAAGAGCATGGAAAGCAAGAGAGAACAAGTGGGTCTTGAGAGTTGAATTAAAGCAATCTACGGTGGGAGCATCACGCACCAAAGCTGGGACAGAGTTCCAGAGGATCGGGGCCCACGAAGCTAAACGAGCGTTCTCCAAGTATGGTGCACTTTTGCTTGGGGATAACAAGCAGGCCAGAGTCGGAGGACCTCAGCTTGCGGGCAGGGACATAGCGGGTTGAAGAGCTACTCAGGACCTGTGTGATGAAGGGCATTGTAGGTGAGCAGGAGAATTTTGAAAGTAATCCTGAACTTTACATCTGGTAAGGATCCTGATGACGGCATTCTGAACTAGCTGCAGTTGGTTGATGTTGCGTTATGGAAGACCACCATAGAGAGAGTTGCAGTACTCGAGTCGAGAGGAGACAAATGCATGACAGAGTATCTCTGCATCCGGGAGAGAAAAGTAGGGACGGACTTTGGAGAAGTTTCAAAGGTGGTAGAAGGAAGATTTGGGTTAGGGTTAGGGTTAGGGTTAGGGTTAGAGGAGATGTGTGCATCAAAGGAGAGGTGCTGTCCAGAAGTACACCAAGGCTTCGTACAGTGGGGGAAGACAGCAGCAGACAGTTTCCGAGGTTCAGGGTAGCTATATTGAGATTCTTAAGTTGAGTTTTAGATCCTACTAGGAGTTAAGATTTGCTAGTGTTGAGATGAAGAAAATTGGCAGATATCCAGGACTCAATGTCTTGAATGCAAGCTGAGATCCGGGCCATGGCAGAGGGACATTCAGGGTCGAGTTTTAAGTAGAGCTGGGTTTCATCAGCATAGGAGTGAAACATGAGGCTATGTTGGCGGATGAGGTGACCCAAGGGAAGCATGTAGATGTTGAAGAGAAGAGGCCCGAGAACAGATCCTTGAGGGACACCACTTGCGTCAGCACTGCTTCCATCATAGAAAACAGACTGCATACATCCAGATAGGTAAGAGGACAGCCAGAAGAGACAGGTTCCAGAGATCCCAGCATACTTCTGAAGGCGGTCAAGAAGAATGCTATGATCTATGGTATCAAAAGCAGTAGTTAGGTCAAGGAGGACAAGGACATAGGGAGCAGCAGCATTAGCATTAAGCAGAAGATAATTTACAATCTGGCGCAGAGCAGTTTCGGTACTGTGATGCAGCCAGAAGACAGGCTGCAGAGATTCAAGCAGATTTGTTATCTGTGAGATGTTTCATCAGCTGGCTGGCTACAGCCCTTTCAAGAGTTTTGGAGAGAAAAGTTAGATTGGATATAGGATGGAAGTTAGATAAGACAGCCGGGTCAAGGGAGGGTTTTTTGAGCATTGGTGTTACTTGGGCATTCTTGAGGGCAGCAGGAACCAGGCCTGAAACCAGGGACAAGTTGAGAGTGTGCATAATGGAAGGAGCAAGGTCAGAGGTACAGAGACGGACGAGATTTGTTGGCCAGAGGTCCAAGGGGCAGATGGCAGTAGTTCATTTCAGCAATAGGCTGGAGACATCAGTAATGGAGAGAGGAGAGAAGGATGAGACAGCAGGAGGGGCAATCGGAGGGGAGTCAAGGTGGTCAAGTACTATACTGGATTTGTGGCAGGACAGCGTAGAATAAATGGTGTCGATTTTGTTCTGAAAGAGAAGAAATCATGGCAGGTAAGAGAGGATGAATGGGAGGTGGATTTATCGGTCGCTGGATACAGGATTTGATCAATGGTCTTGAAGAGAATATTTGGTTTACCGTGTCCTATAGATATTATTTCTGAGAAGCACTTCACCCTGGCAGCAGCGAGCACACGCCTGTAGCTACTGAGGTCCAAATCAAACGACCTCCATTTGCGCTCAGAATGTGGCAGGCAGACTTAAGCAGTCGAAGTTTGAGGGTATACCATGGACAGTTGCGATGTTTCTTCACTGTTCTGGTTGTAAGCAGGGCAACTGTGTCTCTGATCTGAGTAAGGGTGGCGTTGTAGAGGGACACCAGTCAGAGGGGAAGAATAGACACATTCTGAGAGTATTACAGGATTTAGCAGATTTTTGGCATGGAAGGAAATCACAGTATCAGTAGTAGCTGAAGGTGCAGGAAGATTAATATTGGCAGTGATTAAGAAATGGTCAGAGAGAGAGATCTCTGAGACTGAGAGATTGGAGATATCAAGACCCCTGGTGATGAGCAGATGCAGGGTGTGTCCATGGGTTTGAGTGGGGACATTGACAGATTGAGACAGCCCAAGACAGTCCAGGAGCATGACAAAGTCGGTCACTAGAGGGGAAGGCGGCAAATCGACATGGATGTTGAAATCACCTAGGAGTAGAATTTTGTCAGTTGAATTGCAGATTAGGGAGAGGAACTGCGAGAACTCCGCAATAAAACGGCAGAGAACAACAATTTAAGAATCAGAATTTACAGTTTGTAGCAGACAGTACAGGGGGAGTTAGTAACGGTATCTGAAGCAGGTACTTACCAGTGTTCATTCTAGGAGGGGAGAAAGAGTGAGCACGCTTTGTCCAGGGGATCTAGATGTTTGGTGTCAGAGTTGGAATGAGGCCTCTAGTAGCCATTGGGAAGGGTTGGGAAAAAGTCGCTCCATCTGTCCTCGCTCTGACTACCACAGCTCAGCCTGCCCTTGAACAAGTGGCCCTTAGACAGCTGGCGTTCTAAGACAAAGTTATACTATGCTGTAGGCCTAGAGCCATATACTTAACACAATATTCTAAACAACCTCACAATTCAACACAGCCCACCACAGTTGGGAAAACTTAATTACAATTTTTAAGTGCAGGCTGATTACCTTAGCAAACTATCAAATTAACTGTAATCCACTTACCTATTTCGATGTTGAATCAACCAGCAGCACGGATTTGTTTACAGCTAAGAAAAAACGTGAAAACACTAGAAATCTTATGTATTTGACTTATATTTATATTAGAACATTATTCTGTGTTATATATATATATATATATATATATATTTACACCATTTATAAATATGGATATAAGCAGATACTATTTCATTAACTAACGTTTTTTCAGGTATGTTTTTCTTTTCTTTATTACTGATGATAATGGAGTGAATGAACTATTTTATTTATAAATATTTATTGTGAGAAAATAATCGAGAGTGGTGTCCATTTTTGCTCCACCCTTTTTATGTTGTTCCAATCAAAGGTGAAAAGATACCCTCAAATTTGTTGGTAATTGAAATAATGCTTCATTCCTCCTGAAAAGTGATGAAATTAAAAGCTATTTTATCATGTATACTTGCATTTTGTTGTCATTCCAAAAGAGATGAATTATTGCTTATTCTACAAAGGTGAAAAGCCTACATTTGTTGGTACTTGAAAAGATAATAAATAATTGGATTATAGTGATATTTCAAACTAATTAGTTTCTTTAATTAGTATCAAATCTTGTAATCAGTCATTCAGCCTATTTAAATGGAGAAAAAGTAGTCACTGTGTATCATTGTGTCCCCACACTGAACATGGACCAGAGAAAGCAAAGGAGAGAGTTGTCTGAGGAGATCAGAAAGAAAAATAATAGACAAGCATGGTTTATCTCCAAAAATGTTCCTGTGACAACAGTTGCAAATATTATTAAGAAGTTTAAGGTCCATGGAACTGTAGCCAAACTCACTGAAAAAGAAAAATACATGAACAGAAGGATAGTGCGAATGGTAAAAAAGAACCAAGGATAACTGCCAAAGAGATACAAGCTGAAAAAAAATAGTTTCCGCACCATCCGTCGCTTTTTTTTTGAAAAAAAGAAAGGACTCCACTTTGAAAGAAAAACATAAAAAAAGCCAGACTGAATTTGCTAAAATGCATATTGACAAGCCACAATCCTTCTGGGAGAATGTCCTTTGGACAGATGAGTCAAAACTGGAGCTTTTTGGCAAGTCACATCAGCTCTATGTTCACAGACGAAAAAAATGAAGCTTTCAAAGAAAAGAACACCATACCTACAGTGAAACATGGAGGAGGCTCAGTTATGTTTTGGGCTGCTTTGCTGGCAAGGGTGCCTTGAATCTGTGCAGAGCACAATGAAATCTCAAGACTATCAAGGCATTCTGGGCGAAACGTACTGCCCAGTGTCAGAAAGCAAGGTTAACAATAATGACCCAAAACACACAGCTAAAAGCTGGATAAAAAAAACATTGACTTTCTAAGTGGCCTTCTATGAATCTTTATATGGAAAGAGCTGAAACTTGCAGTCTGAGAAGGCACCCATCAAACCTGAGACAGCTCTCAGGAAGAGTGGGCAAACACCTGTTAACAGGTGCAGAAGTCTCATTGAGAGCTACAGAAAACGTTTGATTGCAGTGATTGCCTCTAAAGGTTGTGCAACAAAATATTAGGTTAGCGGTCCCATCATTTTTGTCCATGCCATTTTCATTTGTTTTCTTATTTAAAAATTATGTTGAATAAAAATCAAAAGCAAAGTCTGAATAAACAATGGTGGATGCCAATTACTTTTGTCAGTTTCAAGTTATTTCAGAGAAAATTGTGCATTCTTCGTTTTTTGTGGAGGGTACCAACAAATTTGAGCACGTCTGTATGTCTTGTTTTGCCAAACATCAATATGCCTCAATTTTCAGGAAGTCCCTGGTCATTTTTTTTTATACATATATCTCTAAGAAGAATACATGATGATAAAAAAAATAATACTTAACGTTTAAAAAAAAATACCATGTCGAAAAAAAGTGAAAAGTTTATATAGTTTCTGAAGTACTTTATAATGTCCCACAGAGTGTTCTGAAAAAAGGACACCAATTACAAAATGCTACTGTAAAAAATAGATTTCTAGTGAATCTTTATAGGAAGAGAGTCAACTACAGTCAAAACAAACCTGGTCCTGGGGGAGCATCCCACTGAAAATTGTTTGGTCCTTAAAGGGTTAACCACATTGTATATAATTATAAGATATGCATACAGTCTGCACTTTCCCTCTTTATCTGTTTTCTTTTATTACGGATGTGCAATAGTTATTGGCGACTCAGTGAGTGCAATACATTGCGTTAGAAATGGATAGATTAAATTGAAACACGAGTGCGGGGGCCAGCACTGGTATTTACATTTACTGGATCTGGGGATGACCCAAGCGCCAGTGCATTATTTGTCAGGAGGTTTTGTCAAACAAAACTCTTAATGCTGGAAAATTGAGACATGGATAGATTCATTTGCTGCACAAGGTAACGGTTGGGGGCACCAGCACTGGCATTCATAAGAAGAACATAAGAACATAAGAAAGTTTACAAACGAGAGGAGGCCATTCGGCCCATCTTGCTCGTTTGGTTGTTAGTAGCTTATTGATCCCAGAATCTCATCAAGCAGCTTCTTGAAGGATCCCAGGGTGTCAGCTTCAACAACATTACAACTTCAACTTCACATTTACTGGATCTGGGGATTACCCAAGCCCCAGTGCATTATTTGTCAGGAGGTTTTGTCAAACAAAACTCTTAAAGCTGGAAAATTGAGACACCATTTATCTACAAAGCATTCAGAATGCGAAAAAATACTTTTTTAAACAAAAGAAATAGGAACTTTGCCATCAGCAACTTTCAAAAACGTAAACGACCACATTCCTTGATGAACTGGCAGGGCCACCGAGAGCTGTCATGGGCCCCGGGGAAGGATTGATATGTCCCGCTGCCGCTCCCGCAACTTTAGGGTTCTTTTAAAGTTTTTAAAGTCTTTAAAAAAATCCACAAAATTGCTATGCCTTTTTTTCAGCTTTTTGGTGTAATAAAATATTAAATGCGAAAGTTCAAATCATTGTCTGAAAGGAAGTGTTTGACAGCACCTGGATAAACAATCATTACACAACAAAAGGATAGTTGTTTTAAAATATTATATATATATATATATATATATATATATATATATATATATATATATATATATAAAAAGTTCCCCCTTCATCAGGACCCTCCTTTGGGGCGTTGGGCCCCCTTCGAGGCGTTGGGCCCCGGGGAAATTTCCCCGTCCTGCCCGCCCTCTCAGTGGGCCTGTGAACTGGTAGCGAAGATGCAAGCCTAGGAATCTTATTCAGTTAGGTACGTTATATAAATACTTTACTTTCTACATGCACCTATACATATACACATACAAATTAGTTTCAAAATGCTGTTGTGAAAAAATGTGTGACAAGTGGTGCATGGGAAAAATCCAAACACCAAGGTGGTCCCTACATTGAAAAAGATTGGGAACCACTGGTTCAGGGTAAGTTACCATACGCTTTACTTTTTCTTGTGAGTGTTATTGCTTTTCAGCGCCGCAGGGATAATTCTGCTTCATTTTTCTTTTTCATGCTCCTACACTTTGGTAATTATTATTATTATTATTATTTATTTCTTCGCAGACGCCCTTATCCAGGGCGACTTATAATTGTTACAAGATATCACATTATACATTATACAGATATCACATTATTTTTACATACAATTACACATTTATACAGTTGGGTTTTTTTTGGAGCAATCTATTTTAAGTACCTTGCTCAAGGGTACAACAGCAGTGTCCCCACTGGGATTGAACCCACAACCCTCCGGTCAAGAGTCCAGAGCCCTAACCACTTGCTGCCCAACTACTCCACACTGTCCTCCAACTTCTGCCCAATTAAAGCAAAAACGGTCCGCGCGAGGAGATGGGTTAATTTACGTATGGGTGTTGATTTTTAGACTGTACAATTAAATGCACTATGAAATTGAATAGTCCTATTCTATTACAAAACGAATCACACAATGTAAACGGTCTATGTAATCATGTGTATAAAAGCTATACCTTATTTCTTATTTTTTTTATTTGTTAACCTTAACCACATTTACAATCTCCAGCATAACCCCCCTCTGTTTTTTCATAATAGTCTTGTCTAGTCAGGTCACGCGGCTGTCAGTATGGGTAATGTAATTTTTTCCCCTAATAGTCATGTGTGTTTTGCACTAGTCGGCAGCATTAGGCAGCGGCAGAAAAGCAATGCTCTTCTCGATGCTCTGCGCTTTGGCTTTCCATAGTATCCAGTGACACGTAACTGTCACCTTTGTTGTCTTGTCATGTTTTGAATTTGTGCACATTGTTAATAAAATATAAAAAAACAAAAACTGTCACCATGGTCAAAAACCCCCGTGCCGACTGACCCTGACGTGATGACAATGAGAGGATCATCTGGGAAATGCAAGACTACTGCTGCCTCAACACTGTTACCAGACGAGACTCATACCCACTGCCCCGCATTGACGAGTCCTTGGACCTCATTGCTGGGTCCTCCTGGTTCTATTCCCTTGACCTGCGCTGTGGATACTGGCAAGTAGATCTGACCCAAGCCGCTAAACCCAAGACTGCTTTCTCCACGGGGCACGGTCTCTGGCATTTCAATGTCATGCCGTTCGGGTTATGCAATGCCCCCGCCACACTTGAGCGACTAATGGAGAGAGTGCTGGACAGCATCCCAAGACAAACGTGTATTGCATACCTCGATGACCCATTGGTGCATGCCCCAACCTTCTCGGAGGCGCTGACCCGCGCTCCCGTCCTTGTTGTCCCTGTCACCACCACCCCTTCGTCTTGGACACAGATGCAAGTATTGCGTGCATCGGCGCTGTACTGGTTCAAGAGACCCGACTTCGGCGAGGGAATGGTGGCATATTACAGCCGGGCCCTCAGCAAAGACTACTGGCAGTAGTGGAAGCTATCAAGCACTTTCGCCCCTAACACTCCAGCCACCTGTTAGAGCTCTGCACCGACTATGCAGCGCTACAGTGGTTGCTACGGTTCCGGGAGCCAGAAGGACAAGTGGCGCGTTGGCTCGAAACGCTCGAGACTTTCGACTTGAACAGTCAGCATCGACCTGGGGCAAAGCACAGCAACGCAGTCCTGCACCGCGATCTCCGTGCCCCTTACCACTGGTCGGGGCTGAAAACCAGCCCCACCTCTCCAGCTGTCTCATCACTGCTTTCGCCATCCGGACGGGATCCTCTGTTGCTTTTCACCCCTTCATCAGGTCCAGCCTCCCCGCCTGCGGGGGCCCCCTTCTCCCCCTACCACCAGGACCCTGCAGTCAACTCTCCCCCAGTGCTGTACAAAGTTAAAAACAAAACAAGTGTGTGGGTTATATCAGCACTCCCAGCGTGTACAGACCTCCGTTCACTGCGACTCGTGTTGATTTTACCCACATAAACAGACGCTTGCCGTCCTTTAACCCTATAAAATATATTTCATCCAAAACTACTGTAGTTTTGCGGCGTGTATGAGTTAAATAACAAACCAGGATTCAGTACGGGTAAATATTATTTTGTGATTTATTTTGTCTTTTATTTTCATGTTCTCAGACCAGGCTGTAACTGCCAGCTAAAAGCATAAGATGGTACATTCTAAACATACACGAGAAAAGAAAACACAAACAAATGAACTCATAAAAATAAATAAAATACAAAATACAGCTTGTATATTTCTGAACTTATTGCGAGTAAACACTATAGCAAACCACGCTCGCTTTTTAATCACATTTTGTATTCATTTTAAAAACATTGTTGTCTTTTCTTCAGCTATCCTTCACTGATATCCTTCACTGGTTGGAGGTATATTCTGAAATAAAAGCAATTCCAATTATAATACAGTGGCGGAGAAACAGGTATGGGGCCCCCAAAGAATATTGCCGCTTAGGGCCCCGATTCTTGTTTCTCGGTTTCTATTTTTTATTACTGCATCCTTTAAGTTTTAATTTATTGCTATCAATCTGACTCCGATTCTTATTTAAAAAGTTGATAAACCTGTCAATTGAGAAATTAGTTCAGCTAATACAGTAACAGGGTGATTGTCAAAGCTTTTTGCTCCAACGTAATTGCAGACGTTTAAAGGTGCAAATCTAGCAAAAGGAACATAGGTTTTTTCACTTAAACAGTTTTGGAAAATTCGTTGGAGTTTATTTGCAATTAGAGAAAGTGAAGCAAATTTTGCACTCAAGCAAAAAGCTTTGTAAGTTGTCCTGTAAACGTTTCTCTACTTCATAACATCACTCTGGGTGTGTTCTTATACAGAGCAGAACAGCACAACGCTTGCTTTTTTAATTTCAATAATCTTTTATTAGAACGCTCGCTGTGCCCTCTGGAGAGTCTGATGCCCCATGTCAAAATATTTATATACAGAAATAACATCATATGTTTTTAATTTAAAAGTTCCACATTTGAAGTTTGGAGGTAGGTTATATTACTGTACTGGAATTCCAACTTACAAGGTGGCTGGGCCCTTATAACAACGTTCAGAAACCTGACAACTGACTGACCCATACCAGTCTTTCTTTTTTTTTGGCCCTTGACGGGTAAGGTCCTTTCAACTGCATTGCCTGGCTGCACAGCTCCACTATACAAATCTTGCATACTGCGCATATAGTACTGCCCTGTGAATACCCTACTGTCACACATCCTGCACACAAGCAGTACATTTGTTTACCAGTCAACCTTATTACCTCGTGCGAACTCATAATCACACCCTTTTTTCATAAATAAACTTGTACTTTGCGAGGGCTAAAAACAAGGGGTCAAATATTCAAAGGTCTTGCGAATTTTCTCATCTTTCTCGCAACTGCTTGCGTTGCAAATGTTTTCCAAGCTTCAGTATGAAAGATACACATTAATTTCAATAAACAACACGTTTTTAATGAAAACAAATATTTTAACCTAATTCACTAAAGTGAAAACTGGCTTCTGTTATTTTTAAATACCACTGCTTCCGATTATACTACTGCTTAATAACAGGAATAATATTTTATTTAGGGTTAGTGTTGAACCCCTACCCCCGCGCAGGAACACTGCCTTCTAAATTCCCCTGTTCAAAAAATATATAAATACAATAACAACAGTCTGGTTCCCTCTTTCCTATTTTCAATAAATATAATTTAATTAATAGAGAATAAAAATAAACCAAGTTAACAACTATCTAGCCCAGGGGGGTTTGGGGTACGCGTACCACTGGGGGTACTTCTAAGGGTCATAGGGGATACGCAGGACGACTCAGTCATGCACAATGAAAGTAAGGGAAAAGAATACTCTTGAATTGTGTTTTTTAAACGGTATTATATATCATCTAAACCACTGTATTTAATCTTGGTTTAGCATCTCAAAATGAACCGCAGATTAAAAAAAAAAAAAATCTACCGCGTCCACATTTTCCACCTGATTTCGATTGAGTGGCTTTATATATTTGTCCTGCATTTGCCTTGAATTTATTTTTCCGCACATACTACTGCGTTGCATATATGATGCAGAATACGTGATTATAAAATCTAACACTAGTACGTTCAATACCCTTGTAAATAAACTTGTTATGATCTTGAATGTGCGCTTTGTAAGAACGGTGTTATTGTCATTGCTTACGTCCCGGCACCTCTTTCTTTACAAATTAAGCACTGGTAATTAGTATTGTTTAAAATAAACCACAAACAAATTAAATGTTTGATTTGTAAATAAACCAAAATGTTATTATGTTTAATTAATGTATACACTGACTAAAGACTTCTTTAGTAGGCAAGTCAAGGAATGCTATACGTTGTTAGACCACTTTGTGCTTTAACTATGCATCTTAATCAACATATAAAAGGTATCGTCCATTTTAACCATTTTCGGCTATGTGTTCTTTTTCTCTTACTATTTTAAATGAACTGCATGTGTGGCCTATTGTTGAAAACATCAATTAAATCAGACAATCACTAATTTGCCTATTTTCTGTTACAGTGGTTTGATTTAATATGCACAACAAATCAAAACTGCAGAAGCAATGGGGTGTTCAGAAAATCTATTTGTCACACCTACACCTTTTATAATTCTTGTATCTGTTAAATGATTTTTGTATTCACAGAAAAAACGGAAGCAAGGGACAGTGACTGGCAATGCCTCTAGTGTCCAGCTCCCCGAAGACAAGGTTTGTAACTGTACTAAATTCAACTCGAAGTTTGTTCATTCTCAGGTATTCACAAGCTGTGTTTATTCTACACGCCAGTGAAGCTACACTTAGCTTAAGACTTATGCATAGTTGAAAGTAACTTTAATTTCTTACTGGTACTGTATTATTGTTTAGTCGTCGTCCGTCTGGTTTTTTTGGTCCTTTTCAAATTTTTTTTAAGACTTGGTTCATTTATATGGTCTGTTAAAGTTGATTCAATTGAAAAACAGGGACAATTGAACAATTTTACTGTTTCTGACCGGGACAAAAAAATAAGGCTGTTTTTGCTCTACTTGTTTCATCAGAATATGAACTAAACTACGCGCGAAATGTTAACTTCCGAGTGGTGTTACCTGGTATAGTTCGTTTTGATTGTGAAGCATCTTATGGTTGTGTTTGTATTGTGATATTTTAAAGCAATTACAATGAGCAGCGGATCACAGTCTGTCATTCTACCAAATAATAAAGTGGAATAGTTGTATACCTTTGTCTTGTGTAGGCATTCACTTCAATTCAGGCCGCTGAGATTTCAGATTACATAAACTCACTTATTTTGAAATCACAATGTTGACAGGTGTGTTGAACCCCCTTTCGCAGTCAGCGTTGCTCGCTGAAGAGTTTCCACTGCAAAGAGAAGTTCTTTTAGTTTTTCAGGAATGCTTCTTGAATGTAGCTGTGCCGGTTACCATGGCGACCACCCACTCTGTCATCCTAAGTCACGTGAAAGGGACCCGAGTAACTGCAAGTTCTTTTGCTTAAACATCAAACTGTGGCTTTAGCTGGTTCCATCTGTAGTCTGCAATCTAACAATCCAATCTGCAACCGGACATTACACAAATATCAGTGATCACCTTTGTGGTTCCTGAATGGCTCCATTAGTAAATGCACAAATGTGTGATGTGCAGGGGGAGTCATGCAGTCAGGGGAGTTCAGGGGTCCCCAGTCTCCTCTGGTAAAGGCATGGCTGTGTGATGTGCAGGGGGAGTCATGCAGTCAGGGGAGTTCAGGGGTCCCCAGTCTCCTCTGGTAAAGGCATGGCTGTGTGATGTGCAGGGGGAGTCATGCAGTCAGGGGAGTTCAGGGGTCCCCAGTCTCCTCTGGTAAAGGCATGGCTGTGTGGTGTGCAGGGGGAGTCATGCAGTCAGGGGAGCACAGAGGTCCTGAGGGTCTCCTCACCGCGCTATTCCTACTGGCCAGGTGCCTGATGGTCTCAAGCAGACACCTACAGGGCTGGCTTTCATCCTCCAGGGGCCAGAAGCTCTCCCATCTTTTGCAGCGGCTGGGGATCCAGGATGCCCATTGACTTTCTGTTGTGGGGAATAGCTGCCGTCAGTGTAATCAATCTAGGGTTAGGGGTTCCCAGCCTTTTTCACTGTAGGGACCACCTTGGTGTTTGGATTTTTCAAAAGGACCACTTGCCACACATTTTTTCACATCAGCATTTTGAAACTAATTTTTATGTGCAAAAGTACATGTAGAAAGTAAAGTATTTATATAAGGTACCTAAAAGGGTGCATGAGGACCTTTTTATTTTATTGTGTTACATGTTCCCACGTGTTGTATTGTGTTAATTTTTTTTTTTTTACATTTTGACCACTTTTTTAAACTTTTAAATTGCATTCCCTTCCTCAAGATGGTTTCCCATGTACCCGCATGGACCTCTCAGAACTACACTTCCCATCATCCTCCTGCTCACATATGTAACTGAGACGGATTTACCAGTGAGCAGCAGGATGATGGGCAATGTAGTTCTGAAGGGTCTATGTGGGTACATGGGAAGCCATCTTGAGGCAGGAAATGCAAGTAAAAGTTTAAAAAAGTGGTCAAAATGTAAAAAAAAAAAAAATACACACACCTTACGTAAACAGTTGTAGCAACACATGGAAACATGTAACATGCAACACATCAGAACAGAAAATAGGAGGCACTTTTTTACACAGAGAATTGTGAGGGTCTAGAACCAACTCCCCAGTAATGTTGTTGAAGCTGACACCCTGTGATCCTTCAAGAAGCTGCTTGATGAGATTCTGGGATCAATAAGCTAATAACAACCAAACGAGCAAGATGGGCCAAATGGCCTCCTCTCGTTTGGAAACTTTCTTTTATTCTTATAAAAGGTCCTTATGTACCCTTTAAGTGGTCAAAATGTAAAAAAAAAATATAAAAAATCTTCACACACCTTACATAAACAGTTGTAGCAACACATGGGAACATGTAACACAATCAAATAAAAAGGTTCTTCTGGGCCCTTTAACGACATTTCTGGGCTTGCATCTTCACTACCAGGTCAGCGAGGAATGTTGTCATTTTGTGCGTTCAAAGTTGCTGATGGCAAAGTTCCTGTTTTTTTTTTCTGAATGCTTTGTAGATAAGTGGCGTCTCGATTTTGCAGGTTTCAGAGTTTTGTTTGACAAAACCTCTTGACAAATAATTCACTGGGGCTTGGGTCGTTCTCGGATCCAGTAAATGTAAATACCAGTGCTGATCCCCGCAACCGTTACCTCGTGTAGCAAATGAATCTATCCTTTTTTAAAGCAACTTCTTATTCGCCAGCTTCACTCAATGTACATGAAAAAAACACTGGCATACGAAGACGAGGTGGATGGGAAGCAATTTAAAAAATAAAAAATGATTGGAGAGTGTACAGGATGCTACTTACCACTTCTGGTGGGCTGTGTAAATTAAATGTGACTGGTGGCACACAGTCGATAGGATTTATAGCATTTTGGTTAAATATGACAGCGTCAAGAAACAGACTGTACACATTATTTACAGAGTAGTGTTAATAGAATTTAATTTTGGCATATAGTATGATATATTAAACCTGGCTGAATAAACCCGTTTAATAACATGGAGCTGAAATCGATCATTCACACTACGGTACAATTCACAAGTCAAGCTCCAAATAAAGCCTTTTTATGTTTCACATTAACTTCTATTACCATATGCAGCTAAACTCTCCAAAAACTTATGGAAATAATAGGGCTATTCCTATATCCCTGGCAACACTGTAGCACATATTTTATATTGTTGAAAAAGAAAAGTACTAAAACTGTGGTTTTAGTGTTTTTTAAAGTTGTATTGTAATCATTCCAACCGAGTTTGGAATATCCAATGCAGTGCGCTATTTTTATGCAGAGTGAAAAGGCTGGGAGAGCCAGATTATGTTTTTTTCCCCCTGAACAGTGACCACAAGCAGTGGAATGAGCACAGATTACAAAGATGTGCATTTACGTGAGGCTAGATGTAGATTATTATTTATTTTTTTTTTTAATAATGCTGGCTAAAAAAAAAAGATGTCAATAATTTGGGAGAGACAAATGTGCTTCATAATGTGTCATTTATTTAGTTAGTATTTGTTTCACATTAGAAAGCTGTTTCAGTTAATGGCAGTTTTGAGGCAATGCTTGGTATTGCATATATATATATATATATATATATATAGTGTAAAGTTTCGCCCCTTGAACTTTATAGACACAGGCTTCAAACATAAAGATAATAAAAGAAAACAACAAGTGGGACACAAAAAGGGAAAAATTTATTGGATATTTCAAACTTTTTAACAAATGCATGAAAAATTGGGCAAAATATCATTCATAGGATCTCTGAATGATCAATGAAATGACTAATGATGATAAATAGAATCCACCTGTGTGTAATCAAGTCTCCGTATAAATGCACTTTGTCTCAGTTGTGTTGCTCAAGGAACACACCAGGCAGGTCCGTGATTGTTGTGGAGAAATTTAAAGGTTTGATACAAAAAGATTTCCCAAGAAACATCCCATAACCACATTTTTGAAATGGAAGTTTGATGAACTGCAGAGATCTACAGGTGAGGTGGGAACCACCATGGACAACAATCAGTGTATAAAATGAATAAGATTTTAAAAAAAGAAAAGATATCCATAAAAGTGTCGTTTATTTTGCAGGGACAACTGTTTTATTTAAAAACCTTTCAATTTTGAAAATGAAAACGTTTTTTGGCGTAAAAAGCAACACAGTCACCCTGAACACACCATCCCCACTGTCAAACATGGTGATGGATCTCATAATTTGGTTCTTTTTCAGCATGAAGGGAATGGTTAAATTGATGGGACCATTCTGGAAGAAAACCCTAGATGAGACTGGTCCAACAAGAGATCTGTGCATACAAAATCTACAATGGAATGGTTCTAAACATATCCAATCCACAATCTTCTGTGGAAAGAACTGAAAACTGCTGTTCAACATAACATTGTATTTGTTTTTTGAAAAATTTCAGCCTGGATAGAGATACCCCAGATTAGAAATGAGTCCAAAGTAATAAGTTTGAAATATCAATAAATTTCGTCTTCATGATTTTCCCATCTTCATATTCTATCTTTATGTTTGAAGCCTGAAATGCAAAAGGTCTTCAAGGGGCGAATAATACTCTGTCACTGTCTATATATATATATGTATTAATTTATAGACACCCCGTATAAAAGAAAACAGATATCTGATGCATTCATATAATGAGATAGAAACTTTGAAGTTGCTCAGTAGTATCTGGCGATGTGATTGTGTAAAAGGTTTACCGGCTCCACATTTTGGGAAACAGGTTGGGACCACTTTGAAAATCTATTTTAAAAAGAAACCGCAGGGACAACTGTTTTAGCCAATGTTGAAATGAGTTTTAATTCACAGTCGTATATCACTGGGTGATGGATCTCTTAATGGTTCTGTTATGAAGAATGTGTGTGAGGTGACCAAAACCTAGATGTGGTCCAACTAGAGCTGTGCATACATAGGGCTGACTTCCTAAATATTCTGGAACATAACATTGAATTTGAAGCCTGAGATTAGAAATGAGTCCACTATAAGTCCTCTGCAAAGTCTTCTATTTTCATCCATATTCTACAGACAGCTCTCTGGCTCTGTCAGTCTGTGCACCTATCTGTCTATCTGACTTGAGATAGAAACTGAAGAGACAAGTCACCGGCTCTGTACTAAGAAACCGCAGAATGCAAAATCACATCCAGAAAATAAAGTGGAAGCAGATTCAAATATTACAAAACTGAAGGGCGAGGCTTTCCTCTGTAAAGCAGAAAACACATCCGAACAATGGCAATTCAAATATTACAAAACTGAAGGGGATTTCCAATGAAAAGGCCATAACCGAAGCTTTCAGACAAAGGATCATACACGTGAACTCAAGCATTTTTAAAAGCTAACAAAATAATTACCTGTTTTTCACTTCCATTCACTACATAGGTCTCAATTTTGCATTTTTGAAAGAAACACACGTTATGTATTAAAACATGATGTCTGGTGTACTTAAAATGAAGCTCTCCGTTTCTAAGCCTTATCCCTGTGTTATTTCTTTATTTATTTCTGGGTCACCTGGCAGTGTCTTCTGTCTGTTACAGGCTGATCAGGCCAGTCAGTAAATTCTGGCCTGTGATTGGTTAAAACCTCCTCATCGGGCAATAGTCTCCATCTGTCATGTGATTGGTTCACATCACTGTCAGTCCCGCCCCTTTTCAAAGGAACGTCCTCCACCTCCACATCTAAACATAAGAAAGTTTACAAACAAGAGGAGGCCATTCAGCCCATCTTGCTCGTTTGGTTGTTAGTAGCTTATTGATCCCAGAATCTCATCAAGCAGCTTCTTGAAGGATCCCAGGGTGTCAGCTTCAACAATATTACTGGGGAGTTGGTTCCAGACCCTAACAATTCTCTGTGTAAAAAAGTGCCTCCTATTTTCTCTTCTGAATGCCCCTTTATCTAATCTCCATTTGTGAACCCTGGTCCTTGTTTTTAAAAGTCTTTAAAAAAATACATAAAATTACACTGCCTTTTTTTCAGCTTTTTGGTGTAGTAAAATATGAGATGCGAAAGTTCAAATCATTGTTTGAAAGGAAGTGTTTGACAGTGCCTGGATACACAATCATTACACCACAGAAGCACATCTGCTCGGTGTGCAGTACGGCAGTTTTTCTTTTTAATGTGGTGGTGGGAACGCAAAGGGTCTTGTGCAGGGCTAGTTGTTTTAAAATATTTTATATATATTAAACAAAACAAAAAAAAATGTCCCCCTTCATTAGGGCCCCCTTTCGGGGCGTTGGGCCCCCTTCGAGGCATTGGGCCCCGGGGAAATTTCCCTGTCCTCCCCGCCCTTTCGGTGGGCTTGCTTGTTCTTATTTGCCCAGAGAAATACAAACATACAGAATTTATTTGGAAAGTTTGGCATTTAACCTGCTATCGGGGTGAGTGTTTTCACTTTCATTCCATTCCAAAATAACCATGTATTGTAAACATCTGCAAGATATATGTTTTTTTTTAAATTTCCTATTTAAAATAAATGTCGTTATATTAAAAATTTCAGTACGTTATTTATTGCTTCCCTCACATTAAGTGGCGCTCTGCAGCCTGTGTGTACAGTATATATTTAAATATTCATTCACCTTACTGACTGACACGTTTGTTATTATTTTTTACTGACTAGTAAAATTGGATGCGCTGCTGCGTTTCCCAAAGTATTAACAACACTTTTCAAGCCATTTGGTGTGCATTCTGGGAGCTGTAGTTCAAACCGGAGAGCGTGTCTGCGTGATTGCATTGTTTACAGGCACCCCAGAACTACATATCCCAGAGTGGCCTAACGTGCAGGGGCAGGATTCCTTGCTAAAAGGATTTAACAAAATCCCTGATGCTAGGCGGTTATCTGTTTATTATTAATAACTCAGGAACCGTTTCATATTTTTTGACCAAACCTTCGAAAGGCCCTGCCTCAGCACAGATCACGTGTGCCTTACTTGGCGGGTGCAGAAATTCAGTACCGTGTAGCCTGTACATGAGAGCGAAAAACACACACACACAAAAAAAATAGATATAGGGGAAAAAGAGGGAACTTTTACTACAAAAAGGGGTATCCAGATCTCAGAAACCGCACAAGGTGGCGCCATGAAACTGTCCACGCTTTCACAACATTGCAAGTCAATGGAACATGCAAATCTGTGGGCAATTCTGACGAACCCTGCCAAAGTTACTAAAGTGCAAAGTTAGAGGTTTAACACTGAGCACCCAACTCAACCCTAAATATAGTGGTGCTAAATATATATGTCTTAGTGCTGTCACTCGATTCAAATGTTTGATTGGTTAATTTATGGGTATTAGTTGATTAACCGGATTCATCCGTGCACATTTTTAATAAAGGTAACAATCTTATAGTGACTGTCCTGCATAGTAATACTAAAAAATCAATAGAATCTAAAAAAATAAAAATAAGCCCAATGGGAATTTGGTCTTTTTAAAAGCCGTTTTATTATTTTTTTATTTTAGTAAAAGATTAATTCTCAAATTGAACGCTGTAGGGATTCAAGGAAATGCATGCACATGGATTAGGGAGTGGTTAACATGTAGAAAACAGAAAGTACTGATTAGAGGAGAAACCTCAAAATGGAGCGAGGTAACCAGTAGTGTACCACAGGGATCATTATTAGGTCCTCTGCTATTCCTAATCTACATTAATGACTTAGATTCTGGTATAGTAAGCAAACTTGTTAAATTTGCAGATGACACAAAAATAGGAGGAGTGGCAAACACTGTTGCAGCAGCAAAGGTCATTCAAAATGATCTAGACAGCATTCAAAACTGGGCAACCACATGGAAAATTACATTTAATAGAGAAAAGTGTAAGGTACTGCACGCAGGCAATAGAAATGTGTATTATAAATATCATATGGGAGATACTGAAATTGAAGAAGGAATCTATGAAAAAGACCTAGGAGTTTATGTTGACTCAGAAATGTCTTCATCTAGACAATGTGGGGAAGCTATAAAAAAGGCCAACAAGATGCTCGGATATATTGTGAAAAGTGTTGAATTTAAATCAAGGGAAGTAATGTTAAAACTTTACAATGCATTAGTAAGACCTCATCTGGAATATTGTGTTCAGTTCTGGTCACCTCACTACAAAAAGTATATTGCTGCTCTAGAAAGAGTACTAAGAACAGTGACCAGAATTATTTCGGATTTAAAAGGCATGTCTGTCTGCCTTTTAAATCCAGAATTATCCCGGGTTTAAAAGGCATGTCGTATACAGACAGGCTTAAAGAATTGAATCTATTCAGTCTTGAACAAAGAAGACTACGCGGCGATCTGATTCAAGCATTCAAAATTCTAAAAGGTTTTGACAATGTCGACCCAGGGGACTTTTTCAACCTGATAAAAGAAACAAGGACCAGGGGTTACAAATGGAGATTAAAGGGCAGCAGTGTGGAGTAGTGGTAGGGCTCTGGACTCTTGACTGGAGGGTCGTGGGTTCAATCCCAGGTGGGGGACACTGCTGCTGTACCCTTGAGCAAGGTACTTTACCTAGATTGCTCCAGTAAAAACACACCTGTATACATGGGTAATTGTATGTAAAAATAATGTGATATCTTGTAACAATTGTAAGTCGCCCTGGATAAGGGCGTCTGCTAAGAAATAAATTATATATATATATATATATATATATACACATACATACATACTGTATATATATAATAACTAGGGCTGTTTTTAATAGCAAGATATTTCACAATTAAACATAATATTTATTGAAGCAGAAAAAAACAGTGGTCACATTCAAACTTGAAAATCTTCCCATTCTTGTACTGGACAGAGTGATCTTTAGGAGAAACATTTCTGATCTTTGATGCAGCTGGTGTCTTTGAAGACATTTTCAAAAAATCATTCAGCTCTATGCAGTGTTCAATCATTTACCTGAAGCAAACTAAACAGTCTTCCAGGTTCTGAATGCAGTGCAACAGGCAGTGCGTCAATAAGGCAAACGTCTGCTGTGTGATAAAAAAAGATGTATTTTTACACTATTCTTTCAGAAATGGAAATTCACAGGGAACTACATATTACACGGCAATGAGTACATTTCTTGGAAATCGTGAAATGTGCTAACCATAAAATAATACAGTCTTAGTAATAAGCTCTTGTGCCATGTAGTAATAAATCTTTGTTTCACGACATGAATCATTAGATTAATTTATTTGCTGTTAGATTAATTTTAGTGGTTTTAAACCACTGAAATTAATCCCTCCCTCCCTCTCTCCCTCCCTCCCTCTCTCCCTCTGTGTGTCTATACCCAAAGCATAAAACAAGAAGCAACACTGAGAGATGCAGAGATTGAGAGAGAGGGGGGAGCATCGATGCCAGTGTGATCAAGTGTAACTGTGGGGTATTAGAGAGAGAGGGGAGAGCATCAATGCCAGTGTGCTCAGGTGTAACTGTGGGGTATTAGAGAGAGAGGGGAGCATTGATGCCAGTGTGATCAGGTGTAACTGTGGGGTATTAGAGAGAGAGGGGAGCATGGATGCCAGCGTGCAGATCAGGTGTAATTGTGGGGTATTAGAGAGAGAGGGGAGCATCGATGCCAGTGTGATCAGGTGTAACTGTGGGGTATTAGAGAGAGAGGGGAGCATGGATGCCAGCGTGCAGATCAGGTGTAATTGTGGGGTATTAGAGAGAGAGGGGAGCTTCGATGCCAGTGTGATTAGGTACAACTGTGGGGTATTAGAGAGAGAGGGGAGCATTGATGACAGTGTGATCAAGTGTAACTGTGGGGTATTAGAGAGAGAGAGGGGAGCATCAATGCCAGTGTGATCAGGTGTAACTGTGGGGTATTAGAGAGAGAGGGGAGCATCGATGCCAGTGTGATCAGGTGTAACTGTGGGGTATTAGAGAGAGAGGGGAGCTTCGATGCCAGTGTGATTAGGTACAACTGTGGGGTATTAGAGAGAGAGGGGAGCATTGATGCCAGTGTGATTAGGTACAACTGTGGGGTATTAGAGAGAGAGGGGAGCATCGATGACAGTGTGATTAGGTACAACTGTGGGGTATTAGAGATAGAGAGGGGAGCATTGATGCCAGCGTGCAGATCAGGTGTAACTGTGGAGTATTAGAGATAGAGAGGGGAGCATCGATGACAGTGTGCAGATCATGAACAGTGGGCAGATCAGGTGATGCCAGTGTGGGTCATTGGAACTGAGATTAGAGATAGAAAGGAGCATCAATGCCAGTGTGATCAGGTGTAACTGTGGGGTATTAGAGATAGAAAGGGGAGCATCAATGCCAGTGTGATCAGGTGTAACTGTGGAGTATTAGAGAGAGAGGGGAGCATTGATGACAGTGTGCAGATCAGGTGTAACTGTGGGGTATTAGAGAGAGAGAGGGGAGCATCGATGCCAGTGTGATGAGGTGTAACTGTGGGGTATTAGAGAGAGAGGGGAGAGCATCAATACCTGTGTGCAGAGATCAGGTTCTATTGAAGGCTCTTTTCATCTCTCAGCAGGTGGATGAAGCCATTGCCGATTCTGGAACAGGAAAAGATGCAGAGGTGAGTCTGTCTGTCTGTCCTACATGAGCCATTGGCCCATCTAAGCCTGTCCAGTTCCTAGCAGCTGATTGATTTCAAAACGTTGTCAAGTTGGGTCTTAAAGGATCCCAGTGATTCTGCCCCAACAAGATGACTAGATAACTAATTCCATACCTTCACCACTCTCTGTATAAAGAAGTGTCTCCTTCCTTTGCACAAGCACAATTCTTTGACAAAGAGAAAATTCAAGTTTTACAGAGCTTTATGAAGTTTGAACTGTACCCTCATCCCATAAGAGAAAGGGTGCTCCCTTCAGTCCAAGGCAAGCTTGAGGCATGGAGACTGAACTGAACTCTCTTAATTAATGCTTTCTGTTTTGTTTTGATGCAGGAACCCAGCAACAAGAGGGTTAAACCGGTTTCCAAGGGAACGGGCCTGGCTAGTCTCATGGGCCCTGTCAAATCGACCTCGCTGAAGCGGATTGGCCAGTCTATTTCAGTAACCATTCACACTACTACTGACATCTTATAACATTCCAGAGCCCCTCTACCTACTCCACCCTGTAACGTTCCAGAACCCCCTTTATTTTTGCTATATCCCATGTTGTCCGTATCGCAGCAATGTATTTTTCAACATAATCCCCATTGGTTTTATTCACACATCATAGTTAAATCAACTAGGGAATTCCTTTTTTCAGCGTTTACTCTAGAACATCAGGAGAAAGATCATTTTTCTTCTAAACTTCACAGAGTATCCAGTTCATTCTCCCTCCTGTAAAATTACTTTTGCCCAGAATAAATTTCGATTTTTCTTTTCAATATTCAAAAATGTTTTTAAATAGAATTTAGACACATATTTTAAAATATGTGTAATATATATTTTAAATAAATGGAGATTGAAATATATTAAAATATGTTCCATAATATATTCCAAAACAGTATTTAAGTATACATTGCAATATATTTCAATGAAATTCCAAAATATATGTTACATACTGAAAATTAGGACATTTTCAAAGGATGCTGAAATATATGGGAATATATACATAAATACATTGCACAAAATAACATTATTTTGAAAAAGGAATATGATACATTACATATATTTTTAGTGCTTTGAAATACTGCAGTATATATTTCATAGGAAAGGGAAAGATGACAAATACAGCCATTGTTAGCTGCTTGATTTCTCTCTTCTTTCTCTCTTAGAGGTCAATAAGTTTCAAGACAGAGGCTCGTCCGTTCCCTGCAGCCCCACTGCGTCCGAGAGTGAAGAACACGCCCTCAAAGCGCAGAAACAGCCTTCTGTGGAGCGACACGGTCGAAAGCATCAGCGAAGAGCTCTCCGCCAAGGAGATCAAACGACAGGAGGTACGAACAGCAAGGATTACAGCGTTCGAAGAAACACATGACCTGGGCTGCCCCACCTTGTCCGTATCACAGCATTATATTTTTAAACATGTTGCCGACTCTTTGAAATGTGTAATCACGAGTCATGGGTATAAATCAGCTAGGGAACTGTCAACATTTACTCGGGAGCGTTCGCCAGGAGAAGCGCATGTCTCTTTTAAGGGTTGTGTTCAGTTCACTCTCTCCTGCAGCCATGCTGGTTCTCTGTTCCCACAGCACGTATTTCAATCAGGAGGGAGCATGATCTGGATACACTGCTAGAAAGAAAAATGTCTTTCTTCTGGTGAAAGTTCCTGAGTAAAAGTTGAAAAAAGTAATTTCCTAGTTGGTTTACCTGTGAGGAATAAAAATATCAAAACAATCAGGATTATGTTGAAAAACATTTTGCCTTGACACAGATAGCGTGGGTTACAGCAAAGGCAATGTGCAGGGGGGTCTGGAGCACTGCAAGTAGGGCCTCGTGAAATTATTTTTATTTCTTATAATTTTTCATTTTATTTTCATAAATAGTTTATTTTTCACAAATGTAGTTTTTTCGTTTTATTACAGATACACATTAATAAAACAACTCAAATAGACGTATATCAATAATAGTATGGTATACATCATGTTTTAACGACATACATATTTTTTTATTAAACGTTAGCCACTTTTGTTTCTACATTTTGACGTCACACAGAAAATTAATTTAGTTCCCATAACTACCTATTTACAGTAAATACTGTCCATGCCCTCTATAAAAATACAATAAGATATAACAAAAATAATATATATTTACACTGCCCTACTATTGTGGGGCTGTCATAATAACTGCACATACAGCCATCTCAATCCCAGTGCACTGAAGCAGTGCTCCAGTACACAAGCTTCTTAGTATTTAAACACAGAGCAAAGCAGATTCATTCTTTCAAATTCATTCAGATCCAAAACAGCATTTGCTCCAGTGCAAAGTTTACACCACTTGAAATAAAACAAAGAATTAAAATACTAATGCAAAATACAAGCAAACAAGCCATATTTTCCCCAAAAGGAATAAACTGCTAATGCTTAACGACAATGTCTTTTGACTCCCACTCCAGCCGACAGTTGCAAAATCTGCACTTTGTTATTTTGTCACCATCAGCTTACACGCCCTCATCCTCAAATTCGTTGCAGCGTTGTTTAATTGTTATGCGCGGTTTAGGCATTTTAGAAACAAACATCTCTTCTCTTCCAAACAATTTTAATTCTCAAACGACTCGCTTCAAATTATACATCTGTGCAAGTGCTACTAGTCAGAGCCTCCGTTTCCCTTCAGACCGTGTCTATGGTAACGGCTATGGTAAAATCTTGACAACTACGACTGCATGTATTTATTTAAAGCATTTTTTGTATAAACCCCCCAATTTAAAAATGTCATTCTATGTTTGCTTTATAATGATTTTTCATTTTATTTTGTTTAATATTTGCATTTCGTTTTATTTTGTGCTGTTTCGTATTTGCGAAAAACAACTATAAGCTATAAGCAGAATCATGGGAAACAGCACCCCCAATAGGCCACATTACAGCACATCAAGCAGGAGCCACAGCTGTCTATAGCAGTCTCGATATTCTGAACCAGCAGCCATTCGGCCCATCTAACTCGTTCAAGTCCTAATAACAGATCGATCCAGGTGATTGTGCCTCAACTACATAACTCGGTAACCAATACCATACCTTTGCCACTCTCTGTGTAAAGAAGTGTCTTCTACACTGTCCTTTCTATCAACTTTTTCATACTGATGTCTCTAATTTTAAATGTAGCGCCGTGGCGAGTGATGCATGTTACTGGCATACTGGTTTAATACAGAAGTCCCCCCACTTTCACCTTTATTTGTGTCAAATAGGGTTTCATGTCTTTCTTTAAGATAATTCTCTCTCCCTCTCCCTCATTCTTTCAGGTAATATTTGAACTCACTCAGGGGGAGCAGCAGCTGGTCGATGATCTCAGTTTAGCCAAGAAGGTTTGTTTGTTTTATTGATGTTAACTTGTGTAACCAACAAAATAATTCCATACACTTTCCATCCATTCACTTTAAAGGTCTCAGAAAAAAAAGTCTATTCGTTTTATAACCTGGTACTAGACCAGCTTGTAAAGGCACAGCTGTGTGGTGTGCAGGGGGGAGTCACACAGTCAGGGGAGCGCAGGGCGAGTCACACAGTCAGGGGAGTGCAGGGGTCCCAGAGGTCTCCCTTGGTAAAGACACAGCTGTGTGGTATGCAGGGGGGAGTCACACAGTCAGGGGAGCGCAGGGGTCCCATTGACTCTGGTGCTAGGTTAGAGAGGCAAAATAGGCAGGCACTGTTTCTCCACACCACACTGGTCTGTGGAGCTCCTGTGTGAAAGGAGTTCCACCGACCTTTGGTTCTACTGAACTGTTTTGGTGCGGTCAGAGAACATAACTGTACATTCTAAATACGGGGCTTGAGAAATAAAAATAAAAAAATACATACACACACACATATTCTGAAAATATGATAGTAAACGTACTTGGGGTGTGTGCATATCCTTAACAGAAATGCAAAGCTGTCCAGAGTTTTTAGTATACTATGTTTTTTTTAGTTAAGTCCAATTTTGTTTCTCTCTCTATCAGGCCTATTATGAACCAATGCTGAAACTGGACATCATGACAGAGAATGAATTGATGCAGATATTTGGGACGCTGGACTCTCTGATCCCAATACACGAAGGTGGGGGTGTTTTGATGTACCAGCAATGAGATACCTTGACATGCCTTACATGAATCAAAATAAAACTGGTAGCTGGGGGGCTCCTGAGTAGCGCATCCGGTAACCCTATAGCCTGGAGGTCACCGGTTCGAGTCCAGGCTATTCCACTGCCGACCATGGACGAGAGTTCCCAAGTGGAGGGCATAGGTCAGCCAGGGTGTCCTCGGCTCACCGCGCACCAGCAACCCCTGTAGTCTGGCCGGGCGCCTGCGGGCTTGCCTGTAAGCTGCCCTAGAGCTGCGTTGTCCTCCGACTCTGTAGCTCTGGGTTGGCTGCATGGCGGGCCTGCAGTGTGAAAAGGAGCGGTCGGCTGACGGCACATGCTTCGGAGGACAGCATGTGTTCATCTTCGCCGCTCCCAAGTCAGTGTGGGGGTGGTAGCGGTGAGCTGAGCCTAAAATACAATTGGATATTTTAAATTGGGAGAAAAATGGGGTAAAAATCAATTGCAGACTACTAAATTAAAAAAAAAAAAAAAAAAAAAAAAAAAAAAAGAGGCTGAAATATGTGGTATATACAGTCGATGGAACAGCCCTGTGAATCTATTGTATACCACATTATTATTAAGAAAAATCCAGTTTTAATTGTTTTCTATTCATGACCAACCTTTATTTAGTCATTGTCAATGTCATTGAGGGAAAAGGCTGATGAAGAGAATCCTGTTAAGTGGCTGAGGTAAGCAGCTGATTGGATTGTTTTGAGTTGCAGTTGAATTCTGAGAGGTGATGAAAAGTTAATAACACTGACATCAGTATAAGACACACACTTGTCTCTCGACTACAGAATCATGGCAAAACTGCAAACATGCTGTGCAAATTTACTGTAATAAACTTTTCTAAGGGTAATGATAACTAATATAAAAACACTTGTCTAAGTGTAATGTTAACTAATATAAAGAAACTTTTCTGAACCAGCCTTCAGTACATGTCTGTGGCAGGCAGCTAAAACTGACAAGCAGCTCCTGAACACTCATCTGGTTTTAATCTACAGAATATATATAGTAAATGTAATAAGAACCACAAGAATTAAGGCACAGTGAAAAGAAGTTAAGTTATTAGAAGCTTGTTCAAGCCGTGGTTTCCTCTTCTTGCAGACTTGTGGAACAGGCTACAGACCCTGCGGGGTTCCGAAGGCACAGTCCATGAAGTTGGGCCTACACTGATGGAATGGGTGAGCTTTGAATAAATCCCACTGTAACCCCAGTCTATTCCTCTGAAGAATGCTGTACCAGAACCATTAGCAGAACCACAACACAACACACTTGAGTTCAAGCAAATATTGTGTCCTGGTTTCTGTGCTAGGCTGGGGTTAGTCACTTTCTTTTAAGATTTCTTAAATCTCATCCTCCCTAATTGTTTTATATTCTTGGCTAAATAGATTCCCTCAGTCTTCATAGCTCATTCTTTTAAAGTAGCACACCTGATAAAAGTGGCATGTGACTTGATCGCAGGTCAAGTCATATGATCAGGCAGTCCCTGCTCCTCCAACGCAATATGGCTTGGTTAAACAGACCTGTTGTTCCGATCCATACAGTCATACATATATATATTGGGGCCCCTCAGAATCGGAGGACCTGGGCTGCAGCCCCTAAAGCCCCTGCGTTAAGCCAGCCCTGGGTGTTGTGGTAATAAGGATTGTGGCTGTTGTGACCCCATTGTGTGTAAATGCTTACCCCACGATGCTGGCTGTAACCCCCCCTCTCTGCACAGTTCCCCTGCCTGGACTCCTACATCACGTACTGCTGTAACCTGGTGGCAGCCAAGGCCCTGCTGGATCACAAGAAGCAGGAGCGCCGGGTTGACGAGTTCCTCCGGCTCTGCCAGGAGTCTTCCTTCAGCCGCAAGCTGGACCTGTGGAACTTTCTGGACTTGCCTCGCAGCCGGCTCGTCAAGTACCCCCTGCTGCTGAAAGAGATCCTCCGACACACCAGCAGTGAGCACCCGGACCTGCCCCATCTGGAGGAGGCTGTGAGTACTGCACCCTTGATATATTGTACTATACCACACTGACACCTGGAGGAGGCTGTGAGTACTGCATCCTCGATACACTTGACTACACTGTACCACAGTGACACACTGACACCTAGAGGAGGCTGTGAAGACTGCACCACACTGACACCTGGAGGAGGCACTGTACCACACTGACACACTGACACCTAGAAGATGCTGTGAGTACTGCACCCTCAATACACTACACTGTACCAGTTCCTTGGAAACATGTCATTATTGAATTAATCCCCAGCTGTGTCACGCTGTGAGGTTGTGATATTCCTGGCTTGTTTATGTGTCTCAGATGGAGCTGATTCAGAGGATCGTTGGGCAGGTGAACAGTAAGACCGGGGAGGCTGAGAGCCAGTACTATCAGAGCAGTCTCTGCTTCCAGGACGACAATCAGAGGCTCCCTGAAATCCAGCGCTCCCGCCTGCTGCACTGCCACGGGGAGCTGAAGAATAGCAAGGGACAGGTAGGCTGTAAATCCTTCTGCTCTTCTGCTCTTCTGCTCTTCCTACCACCTCAGAGCAGAAATACACAACTTCAGTATTACCGGAAGTGCTGTTTGAAATGCTTTTACATTCCCTACTGCTGGGGTTTGCGTTCATTCTGAGTGGTTGAATATTGAGTTGCTATCATTGCTCTCTGACAGAGATCCAGAATAAATATTATCATCAACAAGCACTTTACCCTTTATACCAAGGGTCGCCAACCCTGGTCCTGGAGAGCCCCTATCCTGCAGGTTTTATAGGTGTCTTTACATCATCAGTGGCTAAAGATCTGGAACACTTGTTAATCTTGACTAATTAAGACAATAATTGGTTCAGTTAAGTAACTGATAGATTCACGGGGCGGAGCTATGTCACCTGATAGTGTTAATTGACAGAGTTAGTAAACATATACACATGGAGAGAGGAGGCGCTTTTTACTTGATCGATAGACACAATAAACAGGAGGGGGGCCACCGTCTTTGAGATGACCTGACATACGAGAGGGGCACCGTCTCTGAGGTTACCGACATACGAAGAGGCTTCTGCGAACTGGAAACATAAATTAGTATTGTTAACACAAAAGGGTTCCGCCTCTTCCTGTCCCAACATATACAGTAGGGGTTCCCGAGGATACCCGACAAACAGGAGGGGGCCACCGTCTTTGAGGTTACCCGACATACCAAGAGGGGCACCATCTCTGAGGTTACCCGACATACGAAGAGGCTCGCGAACCGGAAAGAAAACATAAAGTTAGTATTTGTTAAAACATATAATGCGTGGTGTTCCACCTCTTCAAAGCCCAAACATAATAGAAGGGGGGTTCCGTCGCTGAGGAGACCCGACAAACAGGAGAGGGGCCACTTACTTTGAGGAGACCCGACAAACACGAGGGATGCCACAGCTTGGGGACCCTCACATAGAAGCATCAGGCCTGAAAGAAGAATCCCAAAAGAAACATACATGCAGATGGAAGGGTTTGGCCAGGGGTCCCCTCTGACTCATGGAGAACCCTCCTCTATGAGGTAAATGAAGCAGAGCTTAACAAAGGGTTGGAGAAAGTGGAATCACTAACCCCCAGAGAGACCCGATGCAAAGGCGGTTGAGATGCTAGAGGAGGAGGAGGAGGAGGAGGAAAAGTAAACGAAAAAACACAAGACAGCTAGGTAGAGGTGACTAATGTTTAAATAAGGTGGATTTAATTGATGACAGCAGATGATAGGTTGTTGGTGCCTAGCTCCGCCCCCTGAACCCCACATATAGGTTAACATTTAGTTGAAACGAAAACCAGAAGCCCCAGTAGCTCTCCAAGATCAGGGTTGGAGACCCCTGCTCTATACACTACACTGTACCACATTGACACCTAGAGGAGGCTGTGAGTACTGCACCCTCTATACACTACACTGTACCACATTGACACCTAGAGGAGCCTGTGAGTACTGCACACTCTATACACTACACTGTACCACATTGACACCTAGAGGAGCCTGTGAGTACTGCACACTCTATACACTACACTGTACCACATTGACACCTAGAGGAGCCTGTGAGTACTGCACACTCTATACACTACACTGTACCACATTGACACCTAGAGGAGCCTGTGAGTACTGCACACTCTATACAGTACACTACTACCAGTGATGCGCAAACTTTTTAAATGCCACCTCCCTTTTTTAGCATACATTCTGTTGCGCCCCGCCCCCCCGACACACATATTAAAACTTAACTTTATATTTTAACAGGGGTTTTTCCCCCCGATTTCATGTAAATCAAGTTTTTTCCTTAACCACAAAAAGTCCAGGTTTAGCTAAATACATAAGTGTATCACAAATTCAACATTTAAAATCAGTCTATAAACCTTTTTTTTTCTACTCTTAGCGAGTGAACATTTAGCCAACATTTCTAACAAATAAATCTGAAAAAATACATGTAACTTAAATCTTTTTTTTTTTTAAACTTGTCGATTTCAACATTTACCTTAACAGATAAATCTGAAAAAAACATTATCGTTCAGCAATTAAAAAAACGACAACTGTAGCTAGTCATGAAAAGAAAAGACAAAAATAAATAAAACACAAAGAAATAGAGTCTGGGTGCACCACACACTAAACAAAGGAAACAGTTCTGGGAATATCACCAGCTTGTTAAAGAGTTCATGTGATTATTATTATTGGCCAACATTATTAAAACCGAGAAGATCACTTTACCGCTGGGATGGCTGCTTGCTGATAGAGCTTCTGTCACCACTATATTTCATTTATAATTGAACAACTTACATTTTTTATATTATTTTTTGATTATTTTTATATAAAAATGGTCTGCCTACCATTTTTATATGGTTACTTCACGCAAGGGATCCATTGCTTCCCCTCAATCCACACTGGAGGGAAAGCATATGAAGAAGTCACTGGGCCCCGAAGATTGGGACACTCGCTTGGGTGAGGTTGCACGCACTTTCCGTGGATCAGTTCAGGAAGCAATTGACACGGCTTTCCTCGGCACTATTAAGTAGGAGGTGCTTCCTCTATGAGACCGCTAACTGCCAGGCAGGACATCACCAGAGCTGATCTTCGACAACAGAAAGACGAGATCAATCAATGCTATGCAGGATAAAATGGCAGTCCTTGAGGACAGAAATCATTGCTGTAATGCCAGACTGATGGGCTTCCTGAAGGGGCTGAACTTCTGAAGGCGATGACCCCATCCACTTTCTTCAGCAGAAAATTCTGCATTGGTATCCGACCCTGAAGTACTCTGATGACCACCCTTTTCTGGAGTTAAATAGAGCGCATCATGTATACGCAGGTGGCCCTCGGGATTCCAATGAACCACACACCATGATATTTCAATGCCTTCATTACACTGATCGACAACGACTCTTCCAGGCTGCTTGAAGAGCCACTCCGGTCATCGTACAGGGACAAAAGCTCACTTGGAGTTACTCTGCTGTCACTGTCACGAAAAGGAGGGCCTTTGGTGAAGTGAGAGCAAAGCTTCGCTCCCAGGGAGTGGACAACTTCTTGGTCTATCCAGCTGTTTTGAAGATTAATCGTGGAGGGTAGCACCTTCACTACTCCTGAAGAGGTCGATTTTGTTTCTTTACTCAATGTTTTCAGGATACAACGAGGGCTATTGATCCCTCTGCGCACAGGGCCCTGTGCTTCACATCCCTTAGCCCAGATGGAACGTCGGTATCGATGGTCTAACTTTGCTTTAGATTACTATTTTTTGTACCTTCACGGTATGGAAGTGGAAACATTTCGTTCCTTTTATGATTGACAGTGACCTATCAGGTTTGTTCAGTTCCACTTGCTGTTCTTGACATTAATCTAGTCATTATGTATTTTATTAATTTCTGTGATGCTGATATTATAGTTGCTGTACTCTAATTAGTTACCTAAATATTGAATATAGGGGCTACTAGGTTATATGCATGCTGTGCATGGTTCAATTTGCGATTAATTTTTCCTGTTCACGAGGTGGTTTAGCTCACAGCAAGTCCCCTCAGGGTAATCTGGTTCATGTTGACAATTGTCTGATTGGTTGGGGGGAAGGAGGCTGGGGGAGGGTAGGGATGTTGGGGAGGTGGAAGTATCTCTTCACAGTTTAATTTACTATGTTTTTGACAGTTGTTGTATATGGGGGGCTAGGGAGGTGGAAATAGGGAAGGGGAGGCTGAGATTTTAGGACTTGGGTAGACAGGGAGAGGAATCTGCGAGCGAGAGGGAGTTCAGATGTTATTTGTGGCTTGAGCTTTCTGATATGTAGTATGCTCTCTTCTTTATCACCTTAAATGTTTGCAACTGTGCTCCCATCTCTGTTTATTTTGGTGCATTGGAGACGTTGTTGTAAGTGACTCTGCAGCTGATGCATAGTTCACACACCGGCTTTGACCTTTGCCTCAGACAGCTTAGGGAAGAAGTCTTGAAGGTACTTGAAGGCTGCCGACTCCTTATCTAGAGCTCTGACAAATTGTTTCATAAGGCCCAATTTGATGTGCAGTAGTGGCATCAGCACCTTCCGGGGGTCCACCAGTGGCTCCCACTTGACGTTGTTCCTCCCCACAGAGAACTCAGTCCGATGTGGCCAGTCCCGCCTGTGGTATTGCTCCTTGGTGTCCCTGCTGTCCCAAAGGGAAAGATAGCAGGGAAACTTGGTAAAACCACCTTGGAGACCCAGCAGGAATGCCACCATTTTGAAGTCTCCTATGACCTCCCAGCCGTACTCATCATACTTCAAGGTGTCCAGCAAGGTCTTGATGCTGTTGTAATCCTCTTTGAGGTGCACCGAGTGAGCCAGGGGAAGAGACGGGTACTTGTTACCATTATGGAGCAGCACGGCTTTGAGGCTCCTGGATGAGCTGTCAATGAAGAGGCGCCACTCATTCTGGTTACAGGCGATTCCGATTGCCTCGAACAGACTGGTCACATTAAAATTTAGCAGTGTGGAGTAGTGGTTAGGGCTCTGGACTCTTGACCGGAGGGTTGTGGGTTCAATCCCTGGTGGGTGACACTGCTGCTGTACCCTTGAGCAAGGTACTTTACCTAGATTGCTCCAGTAAAAACCCAACTGTATAAATGGGTAATTGTATGTAAAAATAATGTGATATCTTGTAACAATTGTAAGTCGCCCTGGATAAGGGCGTCTGCTAAGAAATAAATAATAATAATAATAATAATTAAGGTATATTCTTTCTTCGATATTTTAGTTTTAATAGTTTATTGTACCTCGTTGTAATAGTCTTGTTTTGTCATGATATTATGTTGTATTTCTGTATTGTTGTGATATATTTTTTATCTGCATTGTCTCCCCCAAAAGGAAAAATAATAAAAAATAATTGTTCACAAAAAAAACATTATTAAAATAAAGAAGCACCCTTTAACAGAAATACAAAACAAGTGTGTGGTGCTTCCCATCACTTTAACTAAAATTAAGATGAAATAAAGAGAGATAGACATACCATCAATTCCAGTTGTTCTGCTATTTCCTGCCATGTGGGGCCCTTCTTTTTTATTGTCTTTATAACCACTGGCATCATAAACGACATTATATTTTTCGACTTTATTAATTACATTCTCATTGATGTCCATTTTTTCATTTCTGTGGTAATCTCTGCGTGAGTGAGACAGTGACAGTCACTATGACCTTATTTCTGATTGATCCATTGCGATGCAAACAGCGCATAGCGCGAATACAAATAAAACAAATGTATTTCTAGATTTGCTCGCTTTGCTTGCGGTGTGCATTACTTCATTTAAATCAATAGTTTTAATTATTTTTGTATTCGCGTCCGGTGTGCGTAGCCCTAACATGCGAGCCCATGCCCATTGACGCGTTTGATTTGACATTGTATGCTGCAGAGCTGTGCTTACACTCCGACTTTTAAGAATGTGTTTGAATGTATTTAGCTAAATCTGGACATTTTTTGGTTATATCTTGAAAAAATTAGCGATTTAAGTTAAATTCAGGAAAAAAAAACACCTTTTTTTACACTTGTCGCCCCATACGTGGAAGCTGCCATTTCGGCTCTGTTCACTGCAGTTTCACTGACATTCGCCACTTCAAACATAATTTCTCCGGTTCTACAAGTCCTAAAGTGATCGTCAACGGCTCATTTCAAAGGTAAGAACTTGGACTAATTAGCTGTCATTTATGTAGTTATTAAAAATGTTATATCCTTTAAAAAATGTTTTTTGTTTTACAGAACTGCCCCTTTAGTCATAGTCGTGCCCCCTTACTGACTCTCTTCGCCCCCCCCACTGCACTACACTGAACCACAGTGACACACTGCCTATAATAGACTGCACCACACTGACACCTATAGGAGGCTGTGAGTACTGCATCCTCGATACACAACACTGTACCACACTGACACCTAAAGGAGGCTGTGAGTACTGCATCCTCGATAGACTATACTGTACCACACTGACACCTAAAGGAGGCTGTGAGTACTGCATCCTCGATAGACTACACTGTACCACACTGGCACCTGAAGGAGTGTCTCTCAGTCTTGACCCCGTTCCCAGGCTCCTCTCTCTGTGCTTGCTCCTCAGAAGCTGCATGTGTTCCTGTTTGAGCTGGTGCTGGTGCTCACCCGGCCAGTCAGCCACAGCGAGGTGCTGCAGTTCCAGGTCTACAGGCAGCCCATTCCCATCGCAGACCTGCTGCTGGAGGAGCTGCCTGACGGGGAGGTGGGGATGGGGGGCTCCTTCAGGGGAGCTTTCACCTCCACCAATGACAGAGGTAGAGACTCACCCAATCCCACCCTGGGGTTCTATTATATTCCTGGCTGATTTTGCCTCAGCAGTGTCTCCTGTCAGTCAACAGGAGAATCATCTAGTTTAGTGCAAGCTAAGAAACAAAACTACATGTTTTTCTGCTGTGCTGTCTTTCATCACCATTGCAAATTGTTGGATTTTTTCTTGGACTTTTTTAATATTGCTAACAATTTCCCGATACCGTATTCCCATTGCTGAGGATAATGCCACTGTCATGTTTAAAAAATATTTCAATGTTTTCTTTCAATTTCTTACCATTTCAGTAGGTTAACTTTGTGCTTTTTTGCAGTGTAGGCATGATTGAGTGATTGCAGACTTCCAGCTAACAGTGGGGTGTTGGGTTGATCGGTCAGGTCATTACATTAAGGTTCTGTTGTAGTTACATTCCCTTTAAATAACAGGTGCAAGGTTAGGAAAGCTCAGTTTCTCCTCACTGCGCTACAGCGGCCCCTGCTGGTCAGGTGTCCCTACTAGCCCAAGCTAGTCAGCCAGTGTCAGTATAGAACTCATCTAGTGATCTGCCCAGTTCTTAACAGTTATTGTTTTGTTTTCAAGCTAAGAACTTTTTCCGTGTGAGCTCCAGAGGGCGTTGGAAGGGCCAGGCTCACTCTCTACAGGCCAGCGACTCGTTCAACAAGCAGCAGTGGGTCTCCTGCATACGACAGGCGATCATTTCCTTCAAGGACCAGCTTAACTCCTCCCACCGATCCCTCCTAAACCAGTCAGCGGACAGCTCCCTGGACGACATCGCCGACCTCAGCATAGACAGTGATGACAAAGTGGGCGTCGACGTGGAAATGAGCTGATTCTCATAGGATGAGACCGGTCATGTGTGTATATGATTTGCAGAAACAAGAAACAGTATTTCCTCAGGTACGATTGAGCTGACTTCCAGACCTCAACACATTTTTCACACCATGATTTAGACAGCGTGCATCTACTCTCTATCCCACCAGGACACCTGGGGAGAACTAAAATACTTTCATGTACAACGACGACAGCACCCAAAAAAAATGTCCCTATCTAATCTCACGTTTTTTTTTTACTGATAAGATTAAATTCGAAAGGTGTACAGGTCTTTTTCAGGTAGCTGGTGATTCTGAGGGTTACATCAGTGTTTTTCTTCTTGGATTTTCATTTTCTAGCTCTGTTTAAAAATGTTTGTTTTAAATTCTTCAGTCACTGGTGTGAAGCTACCTTTTTTGAATTGTTCACATCTTTTTTTCAAATGTAACCTATTGTCCACTTTATAGTGCTTGTTTTATTTACTGATAAATATGGCATCTGTTGACCTAATGCGGCCCAGGCAGACACTGCACACTGAAGACAGGGATGATGTGAGAAGTCAGTATTTAAAATATAAGGGAGGTACCTCACACTGCTGCCTGGGGAAGTACTGTCTTCTCGGGCAAACCTCTCCCGAGGACTCGGCGGTGGCCGTCCACATTCTTTTTTCGCCACAGTACTTATTTTAAAGAAATGACATTCTAAATTCCTTTTTCTCCAGAGTACTTCTATTTTCACCAGAACAGCTGCTTTTCTCGTAAGATTTAAAAAGATAAAACAAACACATTTCCTACTCACAAAATGAAAAGACAATGTTACAGTCAATCTTATGGAGTCCCAATTATATACAGACATGTCATGGTTTACAAAAGATAAAACTGAACTGAATACAAAATGTCCGCCTCACAAACATTTTTTTTTTTTTCCTGACGAAAAAGATTAGACCCTCGCGAAAAAGGATTGGCCTCACGACAAAATATCCCTTTTCAAGATCAATGGGAATTATGGAATGTGCATATCTGAGAGAATCTTATCAATGTAACTGTGTCGCATGCCTGTTTAACAGCATTCCGTATGTGTTTAAAATGATGGGCTTATTAATCAAAAGCAAGCAGCAGAAAACATGTAAGCTCTTCTTCACAAAAGCACACTTCCACTGAATACCTGCCTTTGCTGTAATATAATACACAAATGTTTATTTAAATTGCTATATTAACTTTCAAATCTGTATCTTTATAATTGCGATGATCTTTGTCATAAAACTGCATATTTTTCTACGGCAAGAATTTTTTTTTTTTGGTCCTCTGTCATTTTGGATATGCTTCACCCTGCTGGACCACGTGCATCAAAGCTGTTCTGATTGGTCAATTCCCTAGTTGTCGCATGACAAATTGCAAAAAAAATATGATTCAATTGTATTTATTTTGCATCGCTCCAGTGCTGCCCTGGTGCTGCTCCTGCGTCACCTGTGGTGTGAAAGATACTTATCAAAAAGTATAGGTTATTCATTTTGTCGCTTAGTTACAGTTTCGCTTGTCACCTGGTGTGTAGCTGCCTTAACAGGCTGTAGAATTCACAAGACAAGCATGCTGTTGACTGTGCTCTGTTGTGCTGTATGTACTGCAATATCATCTTCCACAGACCCCATAGAGCTTGCATACACCATTGACAGCACATAACTGGGTGTGGCGCATAATACTATACTTCAAATTGCTGTTTGTAAACTAGCAGGGAACGTGCCTCAGATCTAGGATCCAATCACTGAAAGATACTTGTACTGTGTAGTACTGACAGCATTTTACTAACTGCATCAGTCTGGAGTTGAGAGGCATACATGTGCTGTGGTTTTACTGTTTTGCTTCAAGGTGTCTGTGGGCAAATTGCCCATGTAATAAATGTACTATGGAGGCATAATTAGCATGTGATTTGCCCATTGGGGAAAATCTAGATCAATAAGTCATAATGAATTGGCATCTCAGCCCATTGAATTGAATGGAATGGCAAAGACGAACACTTTACCTTTTAGCTAAGCTTTGTAGTCTAGAGGCAAGTACAGGTCTTATACTGATGTCAGTGTTAACTCCTGAACTGCTAGGAGAGTCATTACAAAGTATTAGGAGTGCGTAGCTACTTGGATTATCTGAGTACTTCCCTTTTACATGTTTTACATTGTTAGGTATTATACAGTAGCATAAACCCTTTTAAAAATGAGTTACATATAAACAAAGCAAAGCATTGCCTTGTTTTGGTACTGAACACTTGGGTAGACAAGGGCAATCAATAGCAATCGGAGTGTGATTTAATATAGACTCGTGATCAAACTGAAACCACTCCTTTGATTGTTAGTCTTACCTTTCTTGTGTCCTTCTGATATGAAGTCATTTTGTTTCACTTCCTGATTTTCACTTTCCTCGATTCCCTAGAAATGAGTCACCCAATATGCGCATCATCGCAGTGGATTGTAGTCCTGGGGAAGACTTAACCTCAGATTTTTTTTTTTTTTTTTTTAAATTTAGTCGTTGCCAATTTTTTTACCCCGGTTTTCTCCCCAATTTAGTATGCCCAATTATTATCTGTATCCTCGGCTCACCGCTCGCAACCCCTCCGCCGACTCGGGAAACGGAGGCTGGAACACGCGTCCTCTGAAACGTGCTCCTGCCAAGCCGTCATTTTTCCACCAGACCTATAGTGCCAGAGGACAACACAGAGCTGGCGGCTCCACTGCAGAACCACAGGCGCCCTATCGGCCACAGGGGTCGCTGATGCGTGGTGAGCCATGGATTCCCCTGCCGACCTAAGCCCTCCCTACCCGGGCAGCGCTCAGCCAATTGTGCGCCGCCCCCTAGGAACTCACGGTCACGGTCGGCTGTGACATAGCCTGGATTTGAACCTGCGATCTCCAGGCTATAGGGCACATCTTGCACTCTGTGCGGAGCGCCTTTACAGCATGCGCCACTCGGGAGCCCTAACCTCAGATTTAAACTCGACAAACAACTACATCTCCCAATATAGAACACCGGTAGATAATTCTGTCAGTGATTACAGTGCAGAAGTGAATTGCTATTGATTGGTACTCAATTGTATAGATGAAGGGAAGAAAGGCAGCTTTTCTGGTTGTGAAATGAACACATTTTTAAAAGGCTTGTTTGTTTGTTTTACCATCAAAAACATGTTAAAGGAAAATGCGTGTAAGCCTGAGTACCTGCACATCCCTGTTTTATATCTCGTGTATTACACACCAGCGCTGCGGCGACACTGAACGCTGAGCAGTTTGGTAGCCATGGTAACTACTCTTTGGTGGGGTGCTGTTTGGAGATGAGAGTATTTGAAATGTTTATTCTTTAGAAATGTTTTGTAAAGAGTCCTGTGTGTTCTATTTTTGCACATTTGGTATTAATAAAATGAAAAGTATTAGATTTTTAACATGTGTTGTTCATTTTGTATTCACACATTTTTCTTTGTTATGACATGATAATAAATATAGGAGGCTGTGTGGTCCAGTGGTTAAAGAAAAGGGCTTGTAACCAGGAGGTCCCCGGTTCAAATCCCACCTCAGCCACTGACTCATTGTGTGACCCTGAGCAAGTCACTTAACCTCCTTGTGCTCCGTCTTTCGGGTGAGACGTAATTGTAAGTGACTCTGCAGCTGATGCATAGTTCACACACCCTAGTCTCTGTAAGTCGCCTTGGATAAAGGCGTCTGCTAAATAAACAAATAATAATAATAATAATAATAATAATAATAAAAAAATATTGAAATAAACGTAATTAAAACGACCAAGGACTTGACATTAAAGACACTGAAAAAGACTTGTCAGTAACACACACCCCCTGCCAGAACTGTCAGTTCAAATTAGAGCTCTCAGTATAATGAATATTGATGTGTATCAACAGTGTGTACAGAATAATATAGACTAGGAAATGGCAATTAATAGTTTATTGAAAATTGTACATGTGGTATTTAAGGCCTAGATGTTTTTAGGTAAGCACATGAGGTGTTAGTATCATGGTAAGGTATATTAAAATGGGTAAGGTATATTGATGTGGGTAAGGTATATTGATGTGGGTAAAGTATGTTAGGTTGACACTGAAAACTTTATGATGTGAAACTTGGTGAGTTCTTTAAGCATTTTAGGCACTGACACCAATAAAGCAAATCCTTTTCGATATGCAGCACAGTTTCAATCCTGTAGAGTATCTTCCTGTGGTGTTGAAGGTTATCGGAACAGCAAAATCTGAAAACAATAGAAAAAGAAAACAGTGAGGCGACCAGATAATGATATGACGTGCCTACACTGTCCATGTTCCATGTTTAAATGTCCTTGTAATGTTTTATTTTGCAATCATTTTGAGTGGTTCTTATTATCGTAACTTAAAAACATGATGACACTCACATTGCCCTCCTGGTGTTAGCAGCAATTCTGAGTGGTTCTGGGTTCTGTTGCTCCAATATTAGCAATAATACCAGCAAGTCAATGCAATTGCTGAACCTGCTGTAGGTGTACTAATCCTGACCCCGCTCCTATTCTCAGTGAATGCAAACCGTGTGAAGCAGGTGATGTTAGCCTGTATCAGTAAAGTTCAGTGTGTTAAACAGACTGACCCATGTTACATTAAAACAATTTTTTCATTGTCATAAACATATCAACCAAAAGTATTTTTTAGGTGTAAATCAGTATCACCTGTTGGAATGGGCCAATTTTTTTGTGAAATAACATTAAAAACTGAGAATAAAGTGTCTTCTGCATAACGTGTAGTAGCCACCATCATATATGCTTGAATCAGGGTTCTAGATGCTAGAGAGTGTTTAATCATGCCAGTATTCTCGGGGTTCTAGATGCTAGCGAGTGTTTAATCATGCCAGTATTCTCGGGGTTCTAGATGCTAGAGAGTGTGTAATCATACCAGTATTCTCGGGGTTCTAGATGCTAGAGAGTGTGTAATCATACCAGTATTCTCGGGGTTCTAGATGCTAGAGAGTGTGTAATCATACCAGTATTCTCGGGGTTCTAGATGCTAGAGAGTGTGTAATCATACCAGTATTCTCGGGGTTCTAGATGCTAGAGAGTGTGTAATCATACCAGTATTCTCGGGTTCTAGATGCTAGAGAGTGTTTAATCATACCAGTATTCTCGGGTTCTAGATGCTAGAGAGTGTGTAATCATACCAGTATTCTCGGGGTTCTAGATGCTAGAGAGTGTGTAATCATGCCAGTATTCTCGGGGTTCTAGATGCTAGAGTGTGTAATCATACCAGTATTCAGGTTCTAGATGCTAGAGAGTGTCATACCAGTATTCTCGAGGTTCTAGATGCTAGAGAGTGTGTAATCATACCAGTATTCACGAGGTTCTAGATGCTAGAGAGTGTGTAATCATGCCAGTATTCTCGGAGTTCTAGATGCTAGAGAGTGTGTAATCATGCCAGTATTCTCTGAGGTTCTAGATGCTAGAGAGTGTGTAATCATGCCAGTATTCTCGGGGTTCTAGATGCTAGAGAGTGTGTAATCATGCCAGTATTCTTGGAGTTCTAGATGCTAGAGAGTGTTTAATCATATCAGTATTCTCGGGGTTCTAGATGCTAGAGAGTGTGTAATCATACCAGTATTCTCGGAGTTCTAGATGCTAGAGAGTGTGTAATCATGCCAGTATTCTCGGAGTTCTAGATGCTAGAGAGTGTTTAATCATATCAGTATTCTCGGGGTTCTAGATGCTAGAGAGTGTGTATTCATACCAGTATTCTCCGTCGTCATCGCAGTCTGGTACGTGGTGACACAGGTCCTTTTGGTCAATATTCTTGGTCACTTCATCCCCAGCCCCACACAACGGCAGCGGGGTTCCCCAGAAAGTCACCGGCTCATCTTTATTTAACCCCACTAACATGCTGAGAGAGAGAGAGCAGTAAAGAAACAAAATAATTCCACTAAGTCATATTCCATATGCATCAGCATCACTTCGTAGATTTCCCATTTTCCTAAAAGTAAGAGGCTCACATTATGTTGAACGTGTATTTGATTTTTAGTGCAATTTTCATAGCGTTAATAAACAATAAAGCTGGTGACCATCTCCTGCACGCTTTTCCATGCTGCTCTTCCTGTTGAAGGAACGCAGCCGACACACTGGAGTCTTTATAGGAAAACAGATTGTGCATGTTTCGCTTCTTTCTGAAATTCCTTTTTATATTTCTTTTAAAATATATGTTTCTCCAGAAAAGAAAAACCAAACATTCTAAACACTTTAAATGCCATTTATTATTTTCTTGAAGTAAGAACTCCCAGACACTATACACACAAAGTACCGATCACTGCTCTTCCAGTGACCTACGTGTTTTCAATGTTCCTTCATGTGACTTTACGAAGCAAGTGCAGCAGTGAAGTATCTGCAAGGAGCATTAGAAGAATATTCTTCTCCAACAGCTTCCAACAAATGCTCATTATAAACTTCACCTTTACCCTAATGTGTGTGTTTTTCATATAGGAAATGATGGCACTATATACAGTGCCTATAGAAAGTCTACATCCCCTTGAACTTTGTTCACATTTTGTTGTGCCTCAGAGTTTCATGCATTTAAATGAGGATTTTTTTCCACTTATCTACACACCATACTCCACACTGTTAAAGGGAAAAAAGCTATATATTAAAAATACAAAACTGAAAGATCATAATTGGATAAGTCTCCACCCCCCTGAGTTAATACTTGGTGGAAGCACCTTTGGCAGCAATTACAGCTGTGAGTCTGTTGGGATAGGTTTCTACCAACTTTGCACACCTAGATTTGGCAATATTTGACCATTCTTCTTTACAAAACTGTTCAAGCTCTGTCAAGTTCCTTGGGGAGCGTTGATGGACAGCAATTTTCGATTGGATTTAGGTCAGGACTCTGACTGGGCCACTCAAGGACATTTACCTTTTTGTTCCTTAGCCACTCCAGTGTAGATTTGGCTGTGAGCTTTGGGTCGTTGTCATGCTGAAAGGTGAATTTTCCTCCCAGAATCAGCTTTCTTGCGGAGGGCAGCAGGTTTTCCTCAAGGACTTCTCTGTACTTTGCTGCATTCATTTTCCCTCTATCCTGACAAGTGCCCCAGTCCCTGCCGATGAGAAACATGCCCATAACATGATGCTGCCACCACCATGCTTCACAGTAGGGATGGTGTTCTTTGGGTAATGCGCTGTGCTGGGTTTGCTCCAAACATAACACTTTGAATTTAGGCCAAAAAGTTCCATTTTAGTTTCGTCAGACCACAAAACTTTTTGCCACATGGCTACAGAATCTCCTGGGTGTTATTATGAATACTTCAATTGGGATTCAAGGTGGGCTTTCTTGAGCAATGGCTTCCTTCTTGCCACCCTACCATACAAGCCAGATTTGTGGAGTGCTTGGGATATTGTTGTCACATGCACACTTTGACCAGTCTTGGCCATAAAAGCCTGTAGCTCTTGCAAAGTTGCCATTGGCCTCTTGGTAGCCTCTCTGATCAGTCTCCTTCTTGCTCGGTCATCCAGTTTGGAGGGACAGCCTGATCTAGGCAGGGTCTTGGTGGTGCCATACACCTTCCACTTCTTAATAATCATCTTGACCGTGCTCCAAGAGATATTCAAGGCCTTTAATATTTTTTTATACCCATCCCCTGATCTGTGCCTTTCAACAACTTTGTCCCGGAGTTCTTTTGAAAGCGCCTTGGTGCTCATGGTTGAGTCTTTGCTTTGAAATGCACTACACAGCAGAGGGAACCTGCAAGAACTGCTGAATTTATCCTGAAATCATGTGAATCACTACAATTTAACACAGGTGGAGGCCACTTAACTTGGTGTGTGATTTGAAGGCGATTGGTTACACCTGAGCTAATTTAGGATTGCTATTACAAGGGGGGTGGACACTTATCCAACCAAGCTATTTCAGTTTTTATTTTTAATTAATTTTCTGCAAATTTCTAGAATATTTTTTTCACTTGGAAGTTGTGGGGTAGGATGTGTAGATAAATGAAAAAAAAAACAAATTTTAATGCATGTTAATTCCAGGCTATAAGGCAGTGATGGCCAATACACAAAGCACTGCGATCCATTTTGGTGGATCTCAACGGGCTCCGCGATCCACCAGTAAGCTATGACCAACAATTATTCATGGGATTTAATATAATAGTGTCCAATGCGTAATAGCAATAATAAAACAAAAAAAAAAACACAAAAACTTAACAAACGCTCTACGCTAACTTTTTTAGGCGTAAGTTTTAAAAAAAAAAAAAAGACACGCACTGAAAAATTTAGGGGCACACAATAATAATAATAATAATAATAATAATAATAATAATACGTTTGCTCAAATGTATTGTTGAATATCTACAGATCTTTTTTCCTTCCTTTCTTACATAACACTGCAGTGCAGTTCAATACTTTTGCATCAACAAAATTAAAATGGACAACTTTTTTTTTTTTTTTTTTTTTTTTTTTTTTTTTTTTTTTAAACTGCCTGGTCGCATGTTCCTCAGAATGCGCTGCTTGCCTGTTTATAGTAGCGGGATGGTCTGCCTCTCCGCACATTGCATGCCATTTTGAAGCACTGTGTTTAATATATTTTCATGTTTGAACTTCTGGCTCCCTGTTAAAAATGTAGTCTTGCCTGCCATCAGTTCCCCTGCATCCTGATAAAATCGTGCAAAACATGGATTTTTTTGTATCATTGTCAAACTTAAGCCAGGGGAAATATTTTAGCTACTGTTGGTTGAACTTGTATTTTACAACTAACTCCAAGTTACCTGTTCGCTTTCATCTTCTGACACACCTGCATTGCTCATTTCTTGTAAAGACGCCGACATATGAATTTTTATTTTCCTCATCTTGGTTTGACAAACTGTAGCCACTGCACTGATAAATCAGTGAAATTGGCGGGGTATGGGATTTGTAGTTTTTAATGTGTGAGTAACAGTGGGCAGTGGAGATCAATAAACTACATTCCCAGAGTACATTACATTACGATTGAGCTATGAGTTTAGATCCGACTGAGTTTTTTTTTTTTTTTTTTTTTTTTTTTTTTTATACTTTTCAGCTGAAAAAATAAATCCTGTTTATTGTTTATAGTCAACCTTTAGGAATTTATAGTCGCATATGTGCGCCTAAATTAAAATGTACGTTCGCACAAGCATTTTAGTCTCATATGCAGAAACAGTTGGGATATTTTCATCTGTGCTACTGGACGACACACAACGCTCTCCCCATCAACCGAAGGAAAAACTGTTGTATGCTTATATGCTAGTGCTTGTTCTGATTTGTCCCGAGATCCACCGAAAATGTTTTGCGATCCACGTATTGGCCACCGCTGCTATAAGGCAACAAAAGTTGAACATTTTGAAAGGGGGTGTAGGCTTTCTATATGCCCTGTATATCAGGTAAGATTCACTGGAATGATGTTGTTCACACCAGGACTCTCATTGAAAGCTGTCTGGTTACTCACGGGTAGTCAGTGGGGAAGGGAGAGTTGCACACTTTGGTCCTGGTTTTCTCAGCGTTTGATCCACAGGGTGGATGACAGAATCCCCAAGGACTCCATTCGGCCCAGTTTCCTTTTTCAACTGTCACGCAAACAAGACAACAGCTTGTCAAAACACACTATAGCATCCACACAAAACACACTATAGCATCCACACAGAACACACTATAGCATCCACACAGAACACACTATAGCATCCATACAGAGACACACTATAGCATCCACACAGACACACTATAGCATCCACACACAGACACACTATAGCATCCACACAGACACACACTATAGCATCCACACACACTATAGCATCCACACAGACACACTAGCATCCACACAGACACACTATAGCATCCACACACAGACACACTATAACATCCACACAGAACACACTATAGCATCCACACAGAACACAATATAGCATCCATACAGAGACACTATAGCATCCACACAGACACACACTATAGCATCCACACAGACACACACTATAGCATCCACACAGACACTATAGCATCCACACAGACACACACTATAGCATCCACACAGACACTATAGCATCCACACAGACACACTATAGCATCCACACAGACACACAATATAGCATCCACACAGACACACTATAACATCCACACAGAGACACACTATAACATCCACACAGACACACTATAACATCCACACAGAACACACTATAACATCCACACAGAACACACTATAGCATCCACACAGACACACACTATAGCATCCACACAGAACACACTATAGCATCCACAGACACACTATAGCATCCACACAGACACAAACTATAGCATCCACACAGACACACTATAGCATCCACAGAGACACACTATAGCATCCACACAGACACACACTATAGCATCCACACAGAGACACTATAGCATCCACACATAGCATCCACACACACACACACTATAGCATCCACACAGACACACTATAACATCCACACAGACACACACACTATAGCATCCACACAAACACACTATAGCATCCACACAGACACACACTATAGCATCCACAGACACACTATAGCATCCACACAGAACACACTATAGCATCCACACAGACACACACTATAGCATCCACACAGAACACACTATAACATCCACACAGAACACACTATAACATCCACACAGAACACACTATAGCATCCACACAGAACACACTATAGCATCCACACAGACACACTATAGCATCCACACAGACACACTATAGCATCCACACAGACACACTATAGAATCCACACAGAACACACTATAGCATCCACACAGACACACTATAACATCCACACAGACACACTATAGCATCCACACAGAACACACTATAAAATCCACACAGAACACACTATAGCATCCACACAGAGACAAACTATAGCATCCACACACAGACACACTATAGGATCCACACAGAGACACTATAGCATCCACACAGACACACTATAGCATCCACACACAGACACACTATAACATCCACACTATAACATCCACACTATAGCATCCACACAGACACTACAGACACACTATGGCATCCACACGGACCGCACATTATAGTCCACACAACACACTATAACGTCCACAGGGGACGCACTATAGCATCCGCATGGGGACGCACTATGGCATCCCACGGACACACTATGGCATCCGCACGGACCACACTATAGCGTCCACACAGACACACTTGTAATCCGCACAGGACACACTATAACGTCCGCACAGACACACTATAACGTCCGCACGGACACACTGTAGCATCCACACAGACACACACTATAGCATCCACACGGACCGCACTATAGCGTCACAGGACGCACTATGGCGTCCGCACCGGACACACTATGGCGTCCACACGGACGCACTATGGCGTCCGCACGGGACACACTATAGCGTCACAAAGGGACGGACTATGGCGTCACACGGACACTATCCGCATCCACGGATTTTTACACGCTATAGCATCCACACAGACGCACTATGGCATCCACACAGACGCGCTATAGCGTCCACAGGACGCGCTATGGCGTCACGCAGGCACACTATAACGTCACGCACGGACGCATATGGCGTCCGCACGGACACGCACTGGCGTCCCACACAGGACGCGCTATAGCGTCCACGCACAGACACGCTATGGCGTCCACACGGGACACGCTATAGCGTCAAACACGGACGCACTATAGCGTCCGCACGGACGCACTATAGCGTCACACACGGACCCACTATAACATCCGCACGGACACACTATGGCGTCCACGCGGACACGCACTATAGCGTCCACACGGACGCGCTATGGCGTCCACACGGACGCACCGGATGGCGTCCACGCACGGACACGCTATGGCATCCGCACACGGACGCACTATGGCGTCCACACAAACACGCTATAATCCACACTGGACGCATATAAGCGTCCATACGGACACGCTTATAGCATCCACACGGGACGCACGCTGTATACACCGCACCACAGGGACGCACTGTAGCGTCCATACAGGACGCACTGGATGGCGTCACACGGACACGCTATGGATCGTCCACGGACACGCTATAGCGTCCGCACGGACGCGCTATGGCGTCACTGGACGCACCTGGCGTCACACAGACGCGCTCTGGTCCGCACGGACGCACTATGGCGTCCGCACGGACGCGCTATAAAGATCCACACGGAACGCGTTATGGCGTCCACACAGGACGCACACTAGCGTCCACGCAGGACACGCTATGGCGTCCGTGCACGGACGCGCTATGGCGTCCGCACGGACGTCCACGGATGCTATAGCGTCCGCACGGACGCATATGGCGTCACACAGGACGCATATGGCGTCCACACGGACACGCTATGGCGTCACGCACGGGACGCTATGGCGTCACGGACGGACGCTGTGGCGTCACACGGACGCGCTGTAAAATCCGCACCGGACGGACTATAACGTCCGTACAGGACGCGCTATGGCGTCCACGCACGGACGCACGCATATGGACGTCACACACGGACGCATATGGCGTCCACCAGGACGCATATAACGTCCACGCGGACACTATGGGATCCGCACGGACACGCTATAGCGTCACACGGACACTATGGCGTCCGCATCCACGCTATGACATCGTCATGGCGTCACACGTCACGGACGCGCTATAACGTCCGCACGGGACGCTATGGGATCCGCACGGGACGCACTATGGCGTCACACGGACGCTACACGTCACTCACGGACACGCTCCGCGTTATAGCATCGGACGCGCTAGCGTCACACAGACACTGTCCCAAACGCGGACACGCTACCAACGTCACGGACGCATATGCGTCCACACGGACGCACTGTGGCGTCACGGAGGACACGCTATGGCGTCCGCACAGGACACGCTGTAATGCGTCACACGGACACACTATAGCATCCGCACGGACGCGCTATGGGATCCGCGGACTATGGCGTCCACGTCACACGGACGCATATGGCGTCACACACACGCTATAACGTCACACGGACGCATATGGCGTCCACGCGGACCTGCTGTAACGTCCGCACGGACCACGCGCTGTAAATCCGCGCGGACGCACTATGGCGTCACGCAAACGCACTGTAACGTCACGGCTACACGGTCTATGGCGTCACACGCACGCACGTTTAGCGTCTGCGTCACGCACGGACGCACTATGGCATCGTCACAGGACGCGCTATAACATCCACACAGGACGCGCTATAACGTCCCGCACCGGACGCACTATAACGTCCACGCGACGCACTATAGCGTCCGCAGGACCCGTTATAACATCCACACAGACACGCTGCACCGGGGACGCATCCGTCACGGACGCATATGGCGTCCGCACGGACGCGCTATAGCGTCACGGGACGCACTATAACGTCCACACGGACACGCACTAGCGTCCACACAGGACACGCAATAGCGTCCACACGGGACACACTATGGCATCCACGGACACGCCTATGGCGTCCACGGACGCACTATAACGTCACACACACGCGCACTGTAACGTCCACACAGGACGCACTATAATCCACGGACGCGCTGTAATCCACGTCACGGACGCATCTATGGCGTCCGCACGGACGCACTATAGCGTCCGCACGGACACGCTATGCGTCATCCGCAGACACGCTGTATGGCGTCCGCACGGACGCACTATAGCGTCAAACGCGGACACGCTATATGGCGTCCATCACCGGACGCGCTATAACATCCACGCGGACGCACTGTAGCATCCACGGAACGCACTATGGCGTCCACACAGGACGCTATGGCGTCCGCACGGACACACTATAGCGTCCACGCAAGGACGCACTATAGCGTCCACACACGGACCGCACTATAGCGTCCACGGACACGCGCTATAGCGTCCGCGGGGACACTATAGCATCACGCAGGACGCACTGTAACGTCCACGGACACTGGCGTCACAGGACGCGCTAACATCACGCAGGACGCACTATATCGTCACGCACGGACGCGTCACTATACGCATCCACACGCGGACGCGCTATAAACGTCACGCAGGACGCGCTGTAATCCACACGGACGCACTGTAATCCACGGGACACTATGGCATCCACACCGGACGCGCTGTAGCGTCCACACGGACTGTATGGCGTACACGGACGCAGGCGTCCGCACCACACGGGACACTCAACGTCACACAAGACACGCGCTATAACGTCCACACAACACCACTATGGCGTCACACGGACACACTATGGCGTCACGCAGATGCGCGCTATAGCGTCCACACACCCGCACTATGGCGTCCACACAAACACGCGCTATGGCGTCCACACAGGACGCACAGTATAGTCCACACGGACGCACTATGGCATCCCGCACAGGGACGCACTATAACGTCCACACAGGCACACTATAACGTCCACGCACGGAACACGCTATAACGTCCACACGGACGCGCTATAACGTCCACACAGACCGCTATGGCATCCACACAGACCGCACTATAGCATCCGCACGGACACACACTATGGCGTCCACACAGACACACACTATAGGATCACCGGACGCACTATAGCGTCAAACGGAACACGCTATAACATCCACACAATAGACACGCTATAAACGTCGTTACATCCACACAGACACACTATAACGTCCACGGACACACTATAACTATCCACGCAGGACACGCTATGGCATCCGCACCGGACACTATGGCGTTCACGCGGACGCAATAACGTCCATCTACACACGGACGCACTATAGCGTCACGCACGGACACACTATGGCGTCCACACGGACACGCTGGCGTCACACAGGACGCTATAGCATCCACACGGACACACTATAATCCACCACACAGACACTATAACGTCCACACGGACGCACACTATGGGATCCACACAGACACACTGTAGCGTCCGCACGGACACACTAGCGTCCACACAGCCGCGCTATAACATCCACACAGACACAATATAGCGTCCACACACGGACACACTATGGCATCCACACGGACACGCTATAGCATCCACACGGAACGCACTATAGCGTCCACACACGGACGCACTATAACGTCCACACGGACGTTATGGGATCCACACGGACACACTATAACATCCACACGGACACACTATAGCATCCACACACACACTATGGCGTCCACAGGGACACTATAGCGTCCACGGACGCACTATAACGTCCACACAGGACACACTATAACATCCGCACAGACGCACTATGGCATCCGCACGGACGCACTACTGGATCACACGGGACGCTATGGCATCCGCACGGACACGTTGTAACGTCCGCACGGACGCACTATGGGATCCACACGGACACACTATGGGATCCGCACGGACGCTATATGCGTCCACACGGACGCGCTATGGCGTCCACGCACGGACACATATGGGCACTATACGCTGTAACATCCGCACGGACACGCTATGGCGTCCACACCGGACGCACTGTAAGCCGTCACGCACAGGACGCATGGACACGTCCACCGCAGGACGCGCTGTAAGCGTCCGCACAGACACGCTATAACGTCCGCACGGACACGTTATGGGATCCGCGCGGAACACTGTATGGCATCCACACAGGACGCACTATGGCGTCCGTATGGGGACGCGCTGACACTAGCGTCCACGCAGGACGCACTATAACGTCACACACGGACCGCACTATGGCATCCGCACAGGACGCACTGTAGCGTCACGCACGGCATCCGCACGGACTGTATGGCGTCCGCACGGACACACTATGGGATCCGCACAGACGCATTATGGCGTCACGCAGGACGCTATGGGGCCACAAAGGACACTATGGCGTCCACAGGACGCACTATGGCGTCCGCACGGACACACTATAACGTCCGCACGGACGCGCTATGGCGTCACGGGGACGCATCTATGGCATCCACGGATGCCGGACTATGGCGTCACGCACGGACGCGCTATGGCGTCACGCGGACACACTATGGCGTCCACACACGCGGACACGTCACGCACGGGACGTCCATGGCGTCACCGGACGCACTATGGCGTCACACGGACGCGCTATGGCGTCCGCACGGACGCGCTATGGCGTCCGCACGGACGCACTGTAGCGTCCGCACGGACACGCTGTAACGTCCGCATGGACGCGCTGTGGCGTCCACGGATGCACGCTGACCGCACGGGACAATTTGTAATCGTCACACGGGACACGCTATGGCGTCATTGCACGGGCGTCACGCACGCTATGGCGTCCGGGACACGCTGTAATCCACGGACGCGATTATGGCGTCCACGCGGACGCACTATGGCGTCAGGCTGGACGCTATGGCGTCCACGGACGCGCTATGGCGTCCGCACGGACCGCTGTGGCGTCACGCAAAGACACGCTATGGCGTCCGCAAGGATGCGCTATAAAGTCCACCGGACGCGTATGGCGTCCGTACGGGGACGCGCTATGGACACTGTGGACCGGCGTATCACACAGGACGCGCTATGGCGTCCGCACGGACGCACTATGGCGTCCGGACGCTAGGTCGCGCTACGCAATGGCGTCCGCGCGGACTGCGCACTGTAGCGTCCGCACGGACGCATATGGCGTCCGCACGGACGCATCTGGCGATCCGCGCATTG